>CM076578.1:1171392966-1172672519 GCA_034641835.2 Pinus albicaulis
AAGGCCTTGACTTCCCTGTAGGAAGGAAAATCAGTCCAAAGAAAGATGTTGTTGGAGGCCAAAATGAGGTCATTCATGATGACCGAGGGAGAAGACATCGAGCATTTCCTCTTCAAATTGTAGTCAATCAGGGATCAGCTAACTGCAACAGGTGCAACCGTAGATGATGCAGTGATAGTCAGGTTTGCCCTCAATGCAGTCACGGATGAGTGGGAAACCTTTGTCCAAAGTATCTTGGGCAGAGCAGACCTCCCAGATTGGGACAGCTTGTGGTCGATCCTGCGACAAGAAGAACTACAAAGGTTCACCAAGAAGCAGCACAGCCCTGCGTTGAGCAAGGTTAAGAAGAAAGAGGAGGAATATGCAGCCTTGGCATCGAAGAAGCAACCAAAGAAGAAGAAGGATCTTTCTAAGATCAAGTGCTTCCAGTGTGGCGAAATGGGACATTTTGCCAGCCATTGTCCAGAAAAGAAGAAGGACAAGGAAGCATCTTCTTCCAAAGCAGCGGTGGTAGATGATGGGTCAGGAGATGATGTAGCCATGAGTGCTCATGAACCACGGAGGTGGGGTGACATAGACATGTAGAGGAGCTACATGGAAGTAAGGCGAGATCCTTGAGCAGCTCATCTCTTGGATCACAAGCGAGCTACGACAGCCTTAAGATGAGTGGACAAGGTGCACAGCATCACGCCCATGCGCAGGTAGAGGCAACCGGGAGGTCGTGGGAGGAGCGCGCAGAACAGCAAGCAGAATGCAGAAGCGTAGCAACGCAGGGCCGATGAATCTTCAATGTCACAGTAGTGATTTCAGCGTAGTGAGTCGCGTTGAAAGACAGAGAGCTTCGTGAGGGACAACACATATAAAGAATAACGTGGATAGATTTCAGCACAAGGAGCTGATGTGACTTCAGTAGTGCAGAGGGACTCTGATTACGCAGGTAGAGTTGTAGTTGTGCATCGTTCTTTAGATGCCAGCACAGATCTGTGGCCTATGGAGCTTCAGTGATGAGGATGCGGCCCATCTGACTTGTTTGTCAAAGATTGGGCAGAAGATTCAGTTGTTTCTCTCAACAACTGAAGTTGCAAAGTAGTTACATCAAGAGGAAAGAAGCATATGAGCAAGATGGAGCAAGATATTGAGGGAGTCACAGATAAAGTTGTTTTAGTGGTTAGCAAGGTAGTCATGGCAGTAGTGACATGTATGGTGCAGAGGTGTTGAGTGACAGAGGCTAAATTCAGTTGTAGACACAACCGCGGCTCAAAATCTTGTAATGCATAAGTGTGATGTATTGCTAGAGCACACCCTTGATGCTAAGAGGGAGTGTTGATATTTTGTGTATTTGGGGTAGCATCAGTTGTGCTCTAGGTCCCAAATTTTGAGGGAGGACTAGATTTCCCCTGATCTACAAGACCCAGAAATGGATTTGGGAAATTTCATCCGGTTTAGAAGATATTAAATTAATTAATTATTTTAATGTATTTCCCAAGTTAAAACTTAGGAAAATAAAATAATTAAAGTGAATTTAATTAAACATGTGATGAAATTGGCTTAAGACACACGTATCAAGCTTTCTTTTAATCTTAGCCATTGATTAAAGATTTAATCTTGGCCGTTGATTTGTCAACGAGAAAAGTATAAAGGAAAGGCTTGGGGTCATTTGTAAGACACACAGAGGCAGAGCACTGAAGCTAAGCTGAGATTGTAGGGCGGGGTTGCTAAGAATTCTCAAGTGTTTTAGTAACTAGGGCTAGACCAAGGGGATGATCGATCCGGGGGTCTAGAATACACAAACGACAGAGATAAGAGATTGGGAAAGACAGCGTAGAGAAAGCGACGGGAGCGATGGCGGCGACGGTAGCGGCAACAACATCGGACGGCGGGAACATGGCCCGAGAGACGATGTGATTTTGAGGAAACTCTTCGGGGTTATCACCGAGAGACCCTTAGGGAAGGCGACGTAGTATTGCACTTCTGATGCAGAAGTAATGCGATCCCTCATTAAACAAACAGCCAAGCATTGGAGAGTATCAGAAATTTGTGCAGTCTTTAAAGAAAGCCAGATATGGGGTTCAAAGGCCTAGATGCAAAGGTGAGGTGTAAATCCCGTTTGAGGGTGTGGATCAGTCAGTGTTGTTGGTCTTAGATCAGCCAGATGTTGCTGATCTAGAGTTTTCTCTGTAGGGTTTTCCAGATCTGGAACCCAGAGTTGTGTATTCAGAAATATTCTTAATAATAGAGCCCTCCAGCAGCCAGAGACCGGTTTTCCCACATTGGGTTTTTTCGGGGACAGTTTGTTCAGAAATAACTGTGTCACTTTTTCTATGTGTGCATGTGCTTATTCTAGATCTGAATTGGTAGAGATCTGTTATGTGTTTTGCTTTGTTGTTAAGTTGAATTTATTCAGTTGATAACTTGTATAAGTAGGAGAAGCTTAACCGGATTAACAAAAATAATTTCTGCATAAGAATTAATATTCAAAAATTTCTACATGCTGCATCTCCACTCGACACTATGGATGTCTGGTTGATAGATAGTGGTGCCTCAAGGCACATAACTGGGTTCAAGGAAGCACTTTCTGACTTGGTTGAGAAGGATGTTAATCTGAAAATTATCCTTGGAGATAATGTCACATATCCCGTGAAAGGGATAGGGACTGTGACCCTCCACTTGTCTCAAGGTCAAGTCCTCTACTTGCAGGATGTACTCTATGTACCTGATTTGAAGAAGAACCTTGTGTCTATTTCGACCATGGAAGACAAAGGATCAATGTGGCATTCATTGACAGGAAGGTGCGTATCTGGAATAAGAGTTTCAAGGAAGCTATCACTATTGGGTTTAGAGTTGATACACTCTACCAGGTTGGAGGAAGTCCACTATGAGCGATGACATGTGATACTATCCGACAGACTGAACTATGGCACTGGAGGTTTGGACACCTTCACTACAAAGCCCTTCCCGAAGCAAGGAAGGTGGTGACGGGGATGCCCGAGTTCACAAATGATCATGAAGGTGTATGTCAGGGTTGTGCCAAAGTGTAATATTCCTATTAGCGACAGCTAATTGGAATATTCGACTTTGTATTGTTTTGCCGTATGTGGTTTGTAGATAAATAAAAAAAAGTGAGTAAAAGGGGGTCTAACTCACTTTAGTGGAATAAAACACCTTCCTAGTAGCACAACGTTGTAACTTAAGGGGGGAGCCAAGGGGGCCACACACCACGTGGAGGAGAGAGAGACTACGTTGTTTTTGGAGGGAAACCAATGCTATAAAAGGTGGAGGAGCCTCCTCATTTGGGGCATTCTTGTTGTTGATGATATTGGAGCTAGACATTTTGTCTTCTTGAGCACGCTGGCTGTTTAGCCTGTCTGCAGCATTGTTTAGTGCGTTGAGTGTCTCCGGTCGGAGATCTCGCCCTTAGCCCCGGGGGACTTCGAGTGCCTGCTCGGGCAAGGTTTTTCCTTCAGTCTTTAGCGGGAGATTTGGTTGGTTGTTTGGCTGAGGAGCTGGGCTTCTCTTGTGACTGTGCAGTCTTTGGGAGAGAGGACGTAGTTCTAGTTGGAGGTGTTCCGTTGCGGGATTTTCTGCAGGAGTTTCAGTTGATATCCGGTGTGGAGGATCAGTCTTTGCCAGGAGGAGGTTTCCTGAGGATTTTGAGGCACTGTCACAGCTATTATCATTTGGCATTTGCGCTGAGCCTTGCAGAGGCAGCGTAATTCCTTGAGGAGGGTTCTTTGGTGATTTTCGAAGGCTGACCGTTCTTGATACGGTTTCTGGGTTTTGTCCGGGGTGGTGAGTACAGGTGATTTGCAGATTTTCAGCTCATTCCAGCAAGGGGATCAGCCCCTAGTTTCAGTCCATTCCAGCAGCAGCAGTTTTACGGCAGTTTTCTAGCAGCTGGGACGCAGTTTCTTGTAGCAGCCATTTCCTGTCTTTCTGAGAGAGTTCTTCACTTGCCTTGAGCAAGAATAGGTGCTATCATTCTGTTTATCCATTGTATTTCATTATATTCTCAGATTAATAAAATGGCTTAGCATTCCCGACATTTTTATGAGTATGTGCTTTATGTTCTATTTCTGGCATTTTCTATATTGTCGTATGCTTGTATTGCTGTCTACTTCCCTTCCGGGATATTACAGTGGTATCAGAGCATAGTTCTGGCTCAGCCTGTGGTCTATGACATCTGGAAAGAGATCATATAGAGGTTTGCTGGAATTTTGGAGAGCAATAGCAGTTGCAGTCCAAAAAACGAAATTGGAAAAGGGGCCAAAATACAAAGGGTCAAATTTTGAAGTTTGGAATTAGAAGAAACCCTTTTGAGGTTTTTCTGGGTTTTGGTCAAGGATCACCTTCCCAAGTTCCTAGAATTTTCTGAGTAGTTTTCAGTGGGTAAATCAGAGGCCGAAGACAAGCCGCAGTATAGTTTTGGAGCAGCAGTGCCATTTCATGAGGAGCCTGTAGACACATAGCAGGAGGAGCCGATGGCAGGTGATGATGGTGCAAAGAGATTTGAGGAGATGCTCCTCAAATCAGTACAGGATCTGTCAAGGCAGATTGAGGTGATGGGGCAGAGATTCACCGCCGTGGATGCTAGACAGCGTGAAACCCCAAGGGGTTTCCAGATTGGCAAAGGATCAGGCACATCCCACCATTTGCCGGAGCATGATGCCACTCGGCATATGGCTTCACATACACCCACACGTTCCATTATGCCCACTTTTCTGGGTGCAGACACAGGGGCAGGAGCACTGCAGGAGCCGGAGCCTGGCCACATGGGTGATTATTTCGCCGAGTATCAGGCATATGGGCAGGAGTTCAGGGATGCCCTTCCATTCAGAGATTTTGTTCAGCTCCAGTGGGACAGCAGACCCCACAACTTTCACAGAGGGAACAGGCGCTCACATGACGGAGGCTTATAGCGCACCATGGACAAACTCCATTTACCGACATTTGACGGGTCGTCCAAGCATTCAGAAAAAGCTTGGGTGGAGAAGTTGGATACCTTTTTCCAGCTTGACCAAGTATCGGAGGGGGAAACCATAAAAATGGTTACCTCGCACTTGGAGGATGAGGACACACAGGATTGCAGGGAGTTCGAGGATACACCTAGTGTGACACAGTACTCACCATCATTAGAGACCTCCTTGACCGTGTTGGTTGATATCGTAGTGGAGAAGGTAGAGCCTACCCCAGTAGAGCCATCCATTGAGGTGTTGACTGGAGCCATGTCCGAGTCTTCGGGTGGTAGCAGCACACGACAGATGGGTGAGGTATCAGGAGATGTATCCACTTTCGATGAGGCACTAGGAGATACAGAGGTATTGGATGATGGTCGCAGACAACGGTATCATCGGCTTCGGACAGACCTTCAAGTCTTAAAAGGGAAGGCCACATCAGTACGGGAGGCCATTTTGTTGCAGGACAAGGAGCTGGAAGGCATGAGAGTGGCTTGTGCCGAGTCGGCGGCCAAGTTGGCCCGCATTGGGGAATGACTGGATTCCCTAATGGTACAATCAGAGGGCACATTGGAGCGTCAGATCATTCCCCTTCAGGCATGCATGGATGGGACTAGTAGTGTTGTTGGGTCATCTCTTTCCATTGGAGAGAGAGAGGCAGAGCCACCTAGTCAGATCTCATATGTTGACTTGGATAGAGGTATGAGACGATCAAAGTTGCACAGGGTACAACATCCACATGTTGAGGTTGGATGGCGAGAGATTTTGAGTTGGTACTCGGTGGAGTGGGCTATGGAGATAGTGATGGATCCGAGTGTAGCTCAGCAGGAGTTTCTATGCATGGGGAATACAGGAACCCCAGATTGGCATTGGGATCCAGGTGGGATCACCTATCGTTTCCCAAGCAGGTCGGCTGACTATGTCTTGGAGAGTACAGTTGGCCTAGCAGTAGAGCATGTGCAGTTTCGGTCAGCTCCAGTGGCCAACCAGTTTATGGGTAGACTCCCTAGGTTGTCTTGGCATGACATTCATACACGGGATCACGGGGTGGTTAGCACACCTTGGCAGGAGCTTGTCGGAGGAGGTGGCATTGGCAGGCCACCAGATGGCACCTTGTATGGGGCCAAGGATTCTTCACCTTTGTGTGGGGCACAGAGGACGCAGCGGAGCCGAGCAGTGGTGGTAACACTACTGACACACAGGGAGATTCACTTCTCGGACCCCTTGAGGAGGATTTGGAGTGATGTTCCATTCGTCTGCAGGTATAGTGATGCGACGGTGGAGACGGTGATACCGATTGGTGGTAGTCCGACAGGTAGGGGCATAGCTCTAGGTCATCACATCCAGGGATGTGTGGGAGCCTCTAGCATTGAGCAGTGGACTGCCAGTGGACATGGAGTTGCATGGTGTACTACCGTAGTGTGTGGGACTGCATTGTGGAGTAGGAGTGTCCTACATCACATTGAGAGCTCGCGAAGAGTGACCGATGCCTGGACGCAGTCAGGGCACGAGACGGTACTGGGTGGTATGACAGTAGCATGGGGTATCCAACAGTATACAGGGGTATACCTCAGTGTGCAGTGGCATGGCGAGGAGTACATGGATGATCGGTGGTATGCGAGGGCATACGGTGCCGCACAGCAGGATCTTAGAGCATTGCCGCTAGGGAGACTCATGGACAGGGACACCGAGCTCACCTTTGGGAGTAGTTCACCCAGGATCGATGGGGAGATGGATGAGCGATACTTGGCGGTATCTGTGGAGACTCATACACCTACCTCTCTTCTACATCACTCACTGGCACATCCGATTTTGTTGTTGTCCTTTGGCACTTTGGGCATGAGCAGCGGGGTACGCGAGGCTCACCCAAGATATTTGGATGACACTCAGCACACTAGGGGAAAGACTTCTCAGCAGTGGCATTGGGTTGGAGCGCTAGTTGACAGCCACAGGTTAGGGGATGAGATGATCCTCTGCAGTGGTGGCACATCAGTCATTGTTGGGCCTACGTTTGGGGAGCAGGTCATGAGGGAGACATGCATCATTTTTCCCTCAGGGCATGTTGAGATCATGCATGAGCAGAGGATACTGGGTTCAGCAGAGGTAGCATCCCGGCATACGTCTGGACTCCAGACATTGTATCTACACTTCATCGAGAGGGTGGATGGCATATTTAGTGCAGATGAGGTGGCGGAGGTAAAACAGGAGGGCATTCCTTCTGTATGCTAGGGTGAGGACTCTTCTTCATATGAGTCCATAGGATCAGTGGAGGTCGCTTCCGGGGAGCGAGAACAGTCAGATGCATTGACATCGAGTACGGTGACAGCAGTTGCAGATCCATATCCTCTGGAGGTGTTGGAGGTTGATGGGATTGTTTCGCAGGAGGCTAGTAGACAGCAGGAGCTGTTGGATATGGTGGAGCATTCATCTGTGGGTCGACACAGGGATGAGACGCAGATAGATGTACTCACAGTCAGCAGAGCTGTAGTGTTTTTAGTGGGTAGCACTCTCCAGGAGTACATCGATGGAGCTTGCAGCATACCTTGCCCACTTCGGCCCATTATAGAGAGAGGGGCTTCCTTCTATAGGCAGCTTTCATTGGCCGACAGGGCAGAGCAGTGGGAGTTGATTACGGGCTAGCGGCAATATCCCAGGCATGTTCCATATGCCGTTGTTGTTGCTACAGCGGATTCTACTTCCAGGATGGACTGGCGGGAGATCATGAGTTGGTACCCTCTTGATGGTACGGTACTCTTCGTAGGGAGCACAGCGGAGCAGGGGCCCTTGGACATAGTAGATGTTACAGATCCTAGTTGGCAGGAGGGCACCGATTCTCATTACTTCAGGACTCCTTCCCAATTTCAGGAGAGCAGGATCAGCATGGGATTGAGTCAGGACGTGGATTGGAGAGAGGTGATGAGTTGGTATGCAGTTGGAGAGGCAACATATGCAGTTACAGGTACATCACAGCAGAAGCTCGGGAGCAGTGATGCTTGTTGGTGGTCTTCACCTCTTAGAGCATCAGTTATAGCCAGAGGCAGTGCACAGTCCGAGCCATGGGACTTGGGCGATTATTGGCCATGGAGGCGATGGGATCCGGGAGGATTATTGGTTGACTGGTACTGTGAGAGGTTAGTTTGGGATCCTGGCATTGAGAGATCCCTTCGTATCAGGGTGATGCCGAAGTCAGGGAGGGTTCAGTGGGACCTAGGCACATTTTGCAGTATCGGTAGGGAGCATCAGCTAGAGAGGAGGCTTGTTCAAGCGTTGCTTGAGGACAAGAAAATTTTGCCGGATGAGGATGCCACTTGGGAGAGCGAGCAGATTTTGCAGCATCCATCACTTCAGTTGCTTGAGGGCAAGCAACATTTTGCCGGGGGGGACTGTAATATTCCTAATTAGCGACAACTAATTGGAATATTCGACTTTGTATTGTTTTGCCATATGTGGTTTGTAGATAAATAAAAAAGTGAGTAAAAGGGGGTCTAACTCACTTTAGTGGAATAAAACACCTTCCTAGTAGCACAACGTTGTAACTTAAGGGGAGAGCCAAGTGGGGCCACACACCACGTGGAGGAGAGAGAGACTACGTTGGTTTTGGAGGGAAACCAATGCTATAAAAGGTGGAGGAGCCTCCTCATTTGAGGCATTCTTGTTGTTGATGATATTGGAGCTAGACATTTTGTCTTCTTGAGCACGCTGGCTGTTTAGCCTGTCTGCAGCACTGTTTAGTGCGTTGAGTGTCTCCGGTCGGAGATCTCGCCCTTAGCCCCGGGGGACTTCGAGTGCCTGCTTGGGCAAGGTTTTTCCTTCAGTCTTTAGCGGGAGATTTGGTTGGTTGTTTGGCTGAGGAGCTGGGCTTCTCTTGTGACTGCGCAGTCTTTGGGAGAGAGGATGCAGTTCTAGTTGGAGGTGTTCCGTTGCGGGATTTTCTGCAGGAGTTTCAGTTGATATCCGGTCTGGAGGATCAGTCTTTGCCAGGAGGAGGTTTCCTGAGGAGTTTGAGGCACTGTCTGTAATATCCCAAAAATGGATTCTTCAGCAGATCATGCCTGAAAAATGCATTCTTCAGTTATTATGGCTTCATCTATCATAGAATATGTCTGAAAATTCTCAGAAACCAAAAGAAATAACAACAGCAACCTTTACTCAGCTTTTAAGGGCAAAAAGATGGGGAAAAGTGAGGATTTTGGCCCTAAAATGAGTGTATAAGAAAATCTGCGTAAAATGACGGGTCAAGGTTCTGGAATATGTTAGAATAGGTCAAGAGGGACTTCCATGTCGAATTTCAGCTCAAACAAAGGCGTTTTGCTAAGTTAAACAGTTCCTCCTTCCCGACTAGTCAAGAAAAACCCTGATTTCCCAAGACTTTGAGTATGCAGAAATTTTCTGAAGCAAGGGCAGCGTATTTTCTAAAGGAATATAATGTAGAACACTATAAATAATCAGAGAATGGGTTTGGGAGCATGGCATAGGCTTTCAGCAAGGATAAACAACAGTTTTATATAGAAAATCCCTCAAGAATGATGTGCCGCAAGACAAGAGAATAATCCAGAAACCCTACAGCGTTTTCTGCAGTATATGTGAGACAAGAAGATGAATATATAGCCAATAATATATAGCAGCAAGAGAGAGTACAAATCTTGAGAGGAAACAACCTCTCAAGAGAAGAGATGCAAGCCTCCACAACACATGTACATAAACATGGAAAGCACTGCTATTTCTGCATAAACCCCAGACTAAGAAAAACGTAGTCTATAATAAAGTACTGCTCCAGAAAGATGTCAGCACATGGATATGGCAAGATATGGCCCCAAATACAATAGGGGAGCAAAGCTCTAACCCTTACAAGCAATAATATCTCAATCTTCCAAGGGATTGGCTGAAATACACAATATGACAAAAATGTCGGAGTTGCTGGGCAGCTACTGCAACTCCAAACTGAAACCAAGTAGAGAAGGCTGAATATGATGAGTGACTGAATTAGACCTCCTCCAATAGATCTCCAAGGTGGAAGGCTGATCCTTACACTTGAGATCTTCCCCTCAAATCAACCGGCAAACCCTCACTGCAGATACACCATGAAAATAACGCAGGAACTGAGAGGGACTGCGTAGTAGTGGAAATAAACACTTTGGCCAAGTGCCAAGATCTGCAAATCAGCTCCAATATCCTCCAACCTGATCCTCCAAAGGAAAGAGAGACTCTCCCTCTGAAAAACAAGAGAAGGAAGTGGTGTCGTAAAGTCACCACGGCAACACCCTACAACACAGTATTACGCTGCTGCAACAATAACGCTGTCCTGGAGGATGATGCTAAGAAAATAACCTTTCCCGAGCAGGCACTCGAAGTCCCCCGGGGCTAAGGGTGAGATCTCCGCACGGAGACACTCGGTGCACTAAACAGTGCAGCAGACGGGCTAAACAGCCAGCATGCCAAAGAAGACAATATGTCTCACTCAACAATCCATAATCCAAGTATCCAAGCATGTCTCAAATGAGGAGGCTCCTCCATCTTTTATAATGTTGGTTTCCCTCCAAAACCCAATGTAGCCTCTCTCTCTCCTCCACATCCTCATCCTCATCCACATCTTCATCCTTATCTCCACAGAAGCTTGGAGAAACTTCTAGAGTGTACATAGGCCCCCTCCTCCACGTGGTGTTGGGTCCCCCCTTGATTTCCACTTAAGTCACAACGTTGTGCTACTAGGTGGATGTCTTATTTCATTGAAGTGAGTTTAGACCCTTTTTACTCACTTTTTATTTATTTACAAACTATAGGCGGAAAAATAAACAAAATAGAATATTCCAATTTGCTGTCGCAAATTAGGAATATTACACTGTCACCGCTATTATCATTTGGCATCTGCGCTGAGCCTTGCAGAGGCAGCGTAATTCCTTGAGGAGGGTTCTTTGGTGATTTTCTTTATATCGACTGTTCTTGATACTTCGCTTTTATTTTTTGTCCTCGTGGTGGTGACACAGGATCCGCATTTTCACTCATTCCGCAAGGGGACTGCCCCTAGTTTCACCATTCCAAAGAAGATAGCTTTACAATAGCTTAGCACTGACGCAGTTTCTTGTAGCAGCCATTTCCTGTCTTTCTGAGAGAGTTCTTCACTTGCTTCAAGCAAGAATAGGTGCTATCATTCTGATTATCCATTGTATTTCATTATAAAATGGCTTAGCATTCCCGACATTTTTATGAGTATGTGCTTTATGTTCTATTTCTGGCATTTTCTATATTGTCGTATGCTTGTATTGCTGTCTACTTCCCTTCCGGGATATTACAGAAAGGAAAGCATACAAGGGGACCTTTCCTCTCAAGCGTCACAAAGACATCTAATGTCTTGCAGTCAGTACATTCTGATCTGTCTGGTATGATGCCTGTAACATCCTTGGGAGGATGTTCGTATTATATGACGTTCATAGATGACTTCTCTCGCAAAACCTAGATATACTTCTTGAAAAAGAAGGATGATGCTTTCATGTGGTTTCATACCTTCAAAGCCTTAGTGGAAAATTCAACAGGGAAGAAGATCAAGATATTGAGGACCGATAATGGCACTGAATATGAGAAAAACGAGTTCAAGAACTTTTGCAGAGAAGCTGGCATCAAGAGGGAGACCACAACTGTCTATACTCTTGAGCAGAATGGCGCTGCTGAAAGAAAGAACAGGATCATTGTGGAAGCCGCCCGTGCCATGCTATGTGACCAAGGTCTACCGAAGTTTCTGTGGGGAGAAGCTGCGAACACTGTCATGTACATACAAAACCGATGCCCGCATTCCACTTTGGACTCCAAAACTCCCAAAGACGTTTTCTCTGGTAAGAAACCTGACGTATCACATTTTAGAGTTTTTGGAGGTCTTGCTTATATTCATGTACCGAAGGAGAAGAGGAGTAAGGTGGATGCTTCTGGCAAGAAGGGAATGTTTGTGGGCTATAGCAAAACTTCGAAGGCCTATAGAGTCTATGTGCATGGTCAAAGGGAAGTGGAGATATGTCACAATGTTACCTTTGACGAAGATGCTTCCCTGAGGAAAGTAATCAATCTTTCGAGATGTGAGGAAGATCATGAAGCAAGGCTTGGAAATCAAGAAGAACTGAAGGATGAGACGATGCTCAATGTTGAAGGACCGATGGACCCTATTGATCCACCTCCTTCAATGAGGAAGAGACCATCATGGCTCAGGGACACTCTCGAGGATGCCGAGGGACATATGGCCCCAAGGGGGACATTCCGTGAAAGCTAGAAGCCGAATAGATACCAAGGGTATCTAGCAGCCATGAGTACTATCGTACAATCTGAGCCTGGATCTTTTGAGGAAGCCGTAAAGCATAAAGTCTGGAAGGATGCTATGCACGAAAAATATGAGTCCATTATGAAGAATGATGTTTGGGATGTGGTTCCAAGACTGGAGGACAAAGCAGTTGTCACCTCGAAATGGCTCTATAAGATCAAGCATGGATCTGATGGAAGTGCTGAAAAGTTCATGGCAAGATTCGTTGCCCAAGGCTTCTCTCAAAAGGAAGGTGTAGACTATGATGATGTATTTGCACATGTGGCTCGATATACTACCATTCGATCTATCATAGCCCTTGCTGCTACGCAAGGATGGAATCTTCATTAGATGGATGTGAAGACCGCATTTCTGCATGGTGCGATAAAGGAAGAGGTGTATGTGGAGCAACCTCTGGGGTTCGAAGTCCAGGATTGAGACACCCATGTTTGCAGGTTGAAGAAATCCCTCTATGGGTTGAAGCAAGCACCCAGAGCTTGGTACGAGAGGATAGATAGCTACCCGATGAAGTTGGGCTTCACTCGTAGTAATGTTGATCTGAACCTTTACTTCAAGGTTGATAGAGAGAAGCCTCTCATTATGGTGCTGTATGTGGGCAATCTCTTCCTGACAAGTGCTGACCCTCTCATTCATCAGTGCAAGAGGGAGCTCATTGCTGAGTTTGAGATGAAGGACCTAAGACTGATGCACTATTTCCTAGGCCTGAATCTCTGGCAGAGACCTGGCGAGATTTTCCTTTCTGAAGGAAAATATATTGTGAAGCTTCTAGAACGATTTGGTATAGCGGACTATATGTTCGTGTCGACACCAATGGAGCTCAACTTTAAGAAGTTGAGTGGCAGCGCTGCTGGGCCCATGCTAGCAAATCCTACTGAGTATCGTCAACTCGTAGGGGCCCTGATGTTCTTAGTGAACACCCGTCCGGACGTATGTTTTGTAGTGAACAGTTTGAGTCAACACATGGTTGAGCCTCATCACTTTCATTGGGTTGGTGCCAAGAATCTGTTGAGATATCTTTGGGGTACGATAAACCATGGGTTGAGATACACTGCTGGGAGTGTGACACTCTATGGATATACTGATGCCGATTTCGCTGGTAGTGTGTTGGATCGTAAGAGCACATCGAGATGCTGCTTCACACTTGGGTCTGCTTCAATATCATGGATGAGCAGGAAGCAGAAGTCGGTGGCTTTGAGCACAACGGGTGCCGAATACATTGCAGTGAGTATGGCTTGTTGTGAAGCAGTTTGGTTGCGAAAGCTCTTCTGTGAGCTGTTTGGGCATGTGCTAGATACCACCATGATACTCTGTGATAACCATAGTGGGATTCGTTTGTCCGAGAATCCCGTGTTCCACGATCGATCCAAGCATATTGATATCAGGTACCACTTTATTCGGGATATGGTACAACGAGGTGCCGTAAGGCTCGATCATATAGGAACTAATGAGCAGGTCGCAGATATTCTCACAAAGTCCTTGGGGAAGGTAAAGTTCCTAACCTTCTGTGAGAATCTTGTATCGTGGAACGACCCTATTCTGAGGGTCCTGTTGGACGATGAGCTCTGGGTGCTCTGGGGGGCTTTGGGAATAGCTTCTCGGAGCTATAAGCAAACACAGGGCTAGGCTTGCTGAACTTTGTGGTGCTTCTGCCCCACCATTATGATGATTGAGTTGGTTCACCTCTCATGATCTGTGCCCCGTATGCATCCTACCCATTTGAATCCCGGACTAATGGGAAGTACCTCTCATTTGGCTAGTGAGGTGGGAAAAGCTAGAGACTAGTAGCAAAGACTGATGGACGCATCAGAGATTGTCGTACTCTCTATGTCTAGGATGGCACGATCCAACCACTTGATCTGGGATCAAGTATAGTGAGGTTTCAGACCTCCAACTGACTTCGGGTCAGGTAAACCAATTTCGGGTTGGTATGAGACTCTTTTTGAGTCCTATAGAGAGTTCGGACCTCTGGGCTGAATCTGTCAACCGGGAATGATGTATTTGTGACTGACCCACTTTTGTTTTGAAATAAAGAAGCCAGCAAAGCAAGTTACAACGGGATGACGCACGATGTTTGGATGGCACAAGTGGATGGAGTTCTCCCTAGTTGAGAGTATTAATTTTGGACAACTAGGTCCAAACTCCATGTTGTGATGCTCAGATGAAGATGCCAATATTTTTATTGGATTCCTTTTTCGGAGAGGTGCAAGATCGATCTAAAGATCATCTTGATTCGATGAGCAGAACATTTATTTTGAATTTATTCAAAATATGTGCAAGTCGGCCTGAAATGAAATGTAGGCTTGAAGCCCCAGCAGTTGTGTCACACACCCTCACTGATGGATATAAATAGGTCAGTGTTGGAGGTCATTTTCACTCATCCATCACATCAAATTCTCTCTCCTCATCTGATTGGTTCGATCATCTATTGGAGTCTCTTCTTCACTCACACATAGGAAAAAGCAGCAGCTAGGGTTTCAAACTGTCTAGGGTTTCCAGCACATAAATTGACCAATGTTGACTTTGGTCAACGCTTGGTCAAATTGACCCGAAACTCTCCCAAAACTTCGAACTTATCAATCCGCATTTTTTGGCACAAAAATCGAGGCTAGACATTGACTTTCTTGCTGTTGCTGTTTGCTTTGACTGTTGACTGGGACAACGTTGACTTTTGTTGACTTTGGGTTGACTAATCTGGCTGTCCGTGAGGGTTGTGTGACACTTCTGGTTGGTTAACCATATTGAGACTTTGTTGGTTGAAGCATCCTGCTGACCGCTGTAACGCACCAACACACATATATTTTTGGCTTGTCTTTTGTTGATCTACTGGTATGTTCTATCTGCATTTTACTTTCTTGTTTATGTGATTGCTGACTGATATTGGGGATAAAAAGTAAAGTTGCATCAAGCATAGAACATCTACGAAAATTTACATGCATCAACCTCTAGGGCATCGTTCCGGGCCCAACGCAAGGTGTGGACAAGGGGTGGGGGAGGCTAACTCCTTGTGGACCCAATGGAAAAATGTGGACCTAGATGGTAAATATGGTGAATGGGGTTATAATGAGTGGAGGGGAACGATGTATATGTTGTCGGGAAGCGGGACCATACAACCAAAATTAGGTTTCCCACGTAGTGCCACCCCTAAAGCTAGTAGCCAATAAAGGAGATCCCACGAGACTAGGATACAAGGTTAATGATCAAATTGGACAGAGGAGGCAAGAGTACAACCAAGCCCACTGTTTTCGCTGAACCCCCCACTAATCCGTGCCCAAAAGTGTCCATGATAAGTAAACAAAAATACCCAACTACATAATGAAAAGCCATACCTTCAGGGTTGGAAGGCCCACCTTCAAACATGCGATCATAACAGATGGGCAAGGGAACATATCTCTCACTCAAACAGCGGAGATAGTGGCACATCGAGCTATCTGGTGGTTGCAAGGGTATGTTGGCTGCCGACTGAGGACCATCGAGGAGAAAAATTCCCTCCCTATGGATATCACCCACAAGTGTTGGGTAACATGGCTTACATGTGCAAGAATTCTAAGTTGCAAGAGTGTTAAGAATTGAAGGTTTGCAGTAGAGGCCAAAATTTTGATGCAGGAGGGACGAAATCTATGATTGAAGCAGCATTGAAGAGGGTTGTGTGAAAATTTCTGAATATTACACTTATGCAGAAATCTTACTGTTAAATCTGGTTATGCTCCTCCTACTTAATTAAGTATTAACTGAATAAATTTAGATTAATATCGAAGCAAAACACATAACAAACTTTCACCAATCCAGATCTAGAAAAAGTATATGCACACATAGACAAAGCGAGACAGTGATTTTCTGGACAAATAGTCCTTGGAAAAACCAAATGCTGGAAAACTGGTTTGCTGGCTGCTGGAGGGTTTTATTATTAAAAATTTTCTAAATACAACAAATCTGGGTTCCAGATCTGGAAAACCCAACAGAGAAATAATAGATCTGCAACTCACTGGCTGTTCTGAAGCTGAAATAATGACTGATCCACACTCTCAAACGGGATTTACAAGACTCAGCCAAAATTAGGCCCTAGAAACCCCAGCGTTGCCCCTGAAGCCCCTTCGTTAGCCTCTGAAGCCCTTGCGTCCCTAAGCGCTGGCTTGGAAAGGGCTGCATTACCCCAGACTGGGTGACACAGTCCTTACATTGGCCCTTAGGGTCTTTGCATAACCCCTGAGGGTTTCCAGTTGAATCATGCTGCCCTGGGAGGGACTGCGCAGCACTTGTATAGCACAGTTGCTGCCCTTTCTACTGCTGCTCTCTTGCTTCTTTGCGCTGCCTCTCTGAGTTGATCTCTACCTCTTGCTGATTCTAGACTCTGGGATCAGATCATCCCCTTGGTCTAAATTCTCCTCTCTGTAGCTGAAACACTTCTGAGAATTCTTAGCAAACCCACCCTAGAATCTCAGCTTAGCTTCAGTGCTTTGCCTATGTGTATTTTACAAATGACCCCAAGCTTTTCCTTTATACTTTTCTCATTGGGAAACCAACAACCATGATCAAATCTTGAATCAATGGCTAATATTAAAAGAAAGCTTGATCCTTGTGACTTAAGACAATTTCATCACATGTTTAATTTAATTAACTTTAATTATTTCATTTTCCTAATTTTAGACTTAGGAAATACATTAAAATAATTAATTAATTAAATATCTCCTAAATTAGACTAAATTTCCCAAATCCCTTTCTGGGTTTTGTAGATCAAGTGTACTCTAGTCTCTCCACAAAATTTGGGAGCTAGAGCACAATTGATGCTACCCCAAATACACAAAATCTCAACACTCCCTTTTAGCATCACGAGTGTGCTCTAGCAATACATCGCACTGTGCATTACAAGACTTTGGGTACTGGTTCTGTGTTGCTGATGCTTGACTTGCTACCACTCAACTCTGCACTACTGCTGCCCATGATTCTGCCACTGCCACTGCAACATCTGTACTGCAGCTCCCTCTCAATTTGCTGCATCTGTGCTGCTCATAACACTGCCATTGCTGATCTGCTGCACTGCAACTTCAGTTGTTGAGAGAAACAACTGAATCTCCTGCCCAATCTTTGACAAACAAGTTAGTTGGGCTGCATCCTCATCACTGAAGCTCCATAGGCTGCTGATTTGTGCTGGCATCTGAAGGATGATGCACAACAACAGCTCTGCACTGTTGAAGTCACATCAACTCCTTGTGCTGAAATCCCTCACCCTGTTGCTGTGCTGTAGTTTCCTTCTGAAGCCTCCATGCTGCTATAGTTCTGCTCTGCGTTGCTGAAGACACATCAACCCCTACGCTGCTGCTGCCTCTACGCTGCTGCTGCATCTGCACTGCGTTGCTCCTTCCAGCCTTCAGATCTGCCTCTGCTTCATCCGTGATCTCTGCACCCACTGCTCCACTTCTCCCGCTACAGTCTGAAGGCTGCCGTAGCTCGCATGTGATCCAAGAGATGAGATGCTCAAGAATCCCGCCTTACATTCTTTAGCTCCTCTACAGATCCATGTCGCCCCACTTTCGTGGTTCATGAGCGCTCATGGCTGCATCATCTTCCGACCCATCATCTGCCACAACAACCTTAGAAGAAGAAGCTTCCTTGTACCTTTTCTTCTGAGGACAATTGCTGGCAAAATGCCCTAATTCACCACACTGGAAGCACTTGATCTTAGATAGATCCTTCTTCTTATTTCCCTGCTGCCTCTTTGATGCCAAGGCTGCATCTTTTTCATCTTCCTTCTTCACTCTACTCAATCCAGAGCTGTACTGCTTCTTGGTGATTCTGCAGAGTTCTTCTTGACGCAGAATTGCCCACAAGCTGTCCCAATCTGGGAGGTCCGCTCTGCTTAAGATACTTTGGACAAAGGTTTCCCACTCATCTGTGACTGTGTTGAGAGCAGTCCTGACCAATGTGGAAAAAGTCGAAGTCGGGATTAAATCGCAAGGGTCCAAAAGTTGAAAAACTCGATAAAGTCGAGAGTTTTTTGAAAATGTCGGCAAAACTAAAAATATACAAAAATATTCATTTTTGGAAAAAATCCGGACTTTTTAGAAAATATCCTGATTTTTTGGAAAAAATCCCGATTTTTTCAAAAAAAAAAAAAAATATTAAAGAAACTACCTCACTCACAATTTTTTGGAAAAAGTCGGCAAAAAGTTGAGACTTCGAGGATAAAATCGCGACTTTTTCAGGGATGAAAAAGTCGGCAAAAAGTCAGCCGATAAAGTCGGCTCAGGGAAAAATTCGGGGTTTTTTCAAAAAGTCGGGACTTTTCGCCGACTTTTTCCACACTGGTCCTGACCATCAGCTCATCTTTCGCCTTAGCACCTGTTGCAGTCAACTGATCTTTGATTGACTGCAATCTGAAGAGGAAATGTTCCATGTCTTCACCCTTGGTCATCATGAATGACCGCATCTGAGTCTCCAACATCATCTTCCTTTGGACATACTTTCCCTCATATAGGGAAGTTAAGGCCTTCCACATCTCATTAGCTGTCTTTTTCTCAGCTATGTGTGGGACAATATGGTCCTTAATTCCATCCATGATCAGCCGCTTAGCATTCCCAACAGCTTCATTATGCTTTTGTAGGAGATCTGCATCGGTCTGTGTGGCCAGATTTTGCTCTGCATGGTCTCTTAGATGATATGCCTCTAGGACTATTAGGATCCTAGCCTTCCAAACTGAGAAGTTGGATAGGCCATCCAATCTGTCTTGATCACGCAGTCCATGAGGAGCCATCTGCTTAGAAATGGTCGAAACTTCCCTTTCTCTTTGCTATAGAACTGGATCTAAGGCCCTTGGCGAAACAGGCACCTTCTGCTCCCTCTGACAACTGATTTCCCTCCTTGGAAATCTGCCAAATCAACAATGATTCAACTCTCTTTGATCCTCTGATCAATTTGCAAATTTCTTTGGCTAGAAACTCTTTGAGAAGCTGATGTCCTCCTGCTCTTTGTCACTTGTGCTAAGGCTAAAAATTTGAAAACTTCAAAAATTTAACCCCACTAGCACCTTCTGATTTTCTGCAGCCATGTTTCAGGCTCTATTGGATTTGACAGATTCAGATCTGTGTCACACTGGCTGGCTTCTGACAATCCCACCGCTGCCTCTGTGCAGTAATTGCATGGGCTTGCTGTGAGACAGCGTTGGACTGCGTCACCTTGCCCTCTGCGTAACTTCTGCAGCTCTGAAAACTGCACTGTCCCTCGAGATTTGCCCTTCTGCTACCTTTTCTTGCTGCTTTCTGCAGTAAGAACCTTTAGTCTTCTGCTGGTGACCCTCCTAGATCTGTAATTGCTCTGATACCGTGTGAAAATTTCTGAATCTTACACTTATGCAAAAATCTTACTGTTAAATCTGGTTATGCTCCTCCTACTTAATTAAGTTATTAACTGAATAATTCAAATTAATATCGAAGCAAAACACATAACAAACTTTCACCAATCCAGATCTAGAAAAAGTACATGCACACATAGACAAAGTGACACAATGATTTTCTGGACAAATAGTCCACAGAAAAACCCAATGCGAGAAAACCGGTCTGCTCGCTGTTGGAGGGTTTTATTATTAAGAATTTTCTGAATACAGCAAATCTGGGTTCTAGATCTAGAATACCCGACAGAGAAATAATAGATTTGCAACTCACTGGCTGTTCTAAAGCCAAAATGAGTGACGCACACCTTCAAATGGGATTTACAAGACTCAGCCAAAATTAGGCCCTAGAAACCCCAGCGTTGCCCCTGAAGCCCTTGCGTTAGCCTCTGAAGCCCCAGCATCCCTCAACGCTGGATTAGAAAGGGTTGCGTTACTGCAGGCTAGGTGACACAATCCTTATGCTGCCCCTTACGGTCTCTGCGTAACCCTTGAGGATTTCCAGTTGAATCACGCTGCCCTGGGAGGGACTGCGCAACACCTGCATAGCATAGTTGCTGCCCTCTCTGCTGCTGCTCTCCTGCTTCTCTGCGCTGCCTCTCTGAGTTGATCTCTGCCTCTTGCTGATTCTAGACTCTGGGATCAGATCATCCCCTTGGTCTAAATTCCCCTCTTTGTAGCTGAAACACTTCTGAGAATTCTTAGCAAACCCGCCCTAGAATCCCAGCTTAGCTTCAGTGCTCTGCCTTTGTGTATCTTACAAATGACCCCAAGCCTTTCCTTTATACTTTTCTCGTTGGGAAACCAACGACCATGATCAGATCTTGAATCAATGGCTAAGATTAAAAGAAATCTTGCTCCGTGTGATTTAAGACAATTTCATCCCATTTTAAATTTAATTAACTTTAATTATTTCATTTTCCTAAGTTTAGACTTAGGAAATACATTAAAATAATTAATTAATTAAATATCTCCTAAACCAGATGAAATTTCCCAAATCCTTTTCTGGGTTTTGTAGATCAAGTGTACTCTAGTCCCTCCACAAAATTTGGGAGCTAGAGCACAATTGATGCTACTCGAAATACACAAAATCTCAATAGGTTGACTTTTGCAGACTTTTGTCATCTTGAAAGGATTTTGTTGGGAGGTTGACTGTGTGGTTTGGAGGAGGTATTTGTTTTGGTCAAAGGGTCTTGGTTGTCTCATTTGATATGGTTCTAAAGGAAGTGGATACTTTTTGGGTTTTCCCCTAAAAGAGGGGTTTTTCCCTAATTGAGAGCCTACATCCTGTCTCCTTGTTTTAATCTTCATTCATTTATGTTTTGGCAGTTGCTTAATGATAAGAAGATACAAGAAGACATAAAAGAAGATAATAAGAATACTAAGAAATTGTAATATTCCCTTTTTTGGTGTCACATATGACAGGGCTAGGATGGACTTCCAGAGTAGGAGCAGACCTGTCATAGGTACAAGTTGGTGTCATCAGCGGGCCCGAGGGATTTTTGGAGGAGTTTTGAGGAGTTTCTATGTGACCGAGTGGCATTTGCTTGATATATTCCATCATCCGAGCAGTTTGGCTTTCGTTTTGGTGCATTTTGACAACTTTCGGAAATTTGAGTTATTTATGGGCTTAACTCAGCTAATTACGTTCGCGGTGGCATTCTGGGAGGAATACATGACAAAACACCTTAGTGTAATAGCTCATTGGAATCTGGATGAGGATACCTCCATGATGGGACAGTTGGACATGAGTTTCAGTGACCAGGGGAGACATGGTAGCCGATTTACTCTTTTTTGCATTAAAAAGGAATATTTTAATAAGAGAGAAAAGTGCACCATGAATAAAAAAATAATAAAATAATGCTCTGGAAGGCTCCAAGAGATCTATAAAAGAAAGGGAGGAGGCCATTGAGGGATATCTTTGGGATCATGTTATTTTATTGTATGAGAGGTGTGAGACCGTGGTTCTCTACTTCAGCCGTAGCTCCAGGACGGAAACCCTCGGGTGATTTGTGAGTGTTGGACGAAAACCAATCCCTTGGAGGAGACTTTATCTGCAGTTTTGCGTAGTCAGGATTGGTGTGAGGACTATCTGCATCTTCAACTTCAGGTTTTTCCGTTGGGTTCAAGTGACAGCTTTTTTGCCGTAGCCGATTAGCAGTCTTTTTGCCGAGCCATCTACATCATCGCTGCGTTGTCATTCATCGCCTGGGCCGCAGATCTTTCGATGGTTCGCCGCTTGGCAAGCTCAGGTTCCACTGTTCCTTTATGTTGATGTACTTTTTACCATGGATTAATAAAATGGCTCAGTGATTTTATTGGCATCCATTGTGTTATATTGGTGGCTGTGTGTTTATTTCCATTTATTTTGTTGCTCAAGTCTATTTTTTCATTTTTAGTTAAAATATCCCATTTGGGATATTATAGTGGTATCAGAGCCAAATCTTGGCTCAGCTTGCGGGTTTCTCAGTTGCAGTGATTATTATTGGAGGGTTCTCTGGAGAGGTCAGAACTCGATTCATGCAGCTAAAAAAAAGAAAAGAAAAGAAAAGAAAAGAAAAAAGACAAAGAAAAAAAGGAGGAGGCTCGACAAATATTTCCTAGTGAATGTACTACAAAATTTCTATCAAAATTGTTGCAGACATAATAGTGATTGGATAAATTTGATGTCGGAGAATAAGGCGTATCATAAAGTGTATCAGAATCAATAAAATCTCAAGGGCTGAAAATTGACCCAAGACTGTGCCGTCGTGTATTGAAGAACGCTTGAAATTGAGTGTAATTCCCTCAAGTCCCAGTAGCTGTCTGTCTAATAACTCTATTGCAGAAGTCGTATACAAATTCAAGGTGGGATCCTCGTGCCCAAAACTAAAAACCGAAAATTTCCTGAAATTTTGAAGGCTGTAAGTGGGAGTTTCGAGCCATGAGGGTTGGCGTGTAGAAATTGAAGGACCGATTCTTGGTCGCAGGAGGGTGACTGAATCGTATCCCGTGGCTGTGCATCGAGTAGAATGACCCAACGTTAAACATTGTGAAGTGTCGTTGTTCCAGAAGGCCGAAATCGAGGGCATCATTTTCATTGTTGGCCGAGTTCTATTGGAGGCACCACCTACCACAGTGATATAAGGGACACAACAACAAAGGATCGAGTTGTTTTTTCGAGCCATTGCAATTGGTGTGGGAACGAATTCAAGCGTTGGGCCAATATTAAATTGCTGGAGCCGCCATAGTCAATGCATAAACTGAAGTCAAATCACCAGTCTATTGCTCTGGTGAGCGATTGAGGATGTATCTTTCATAGCCAGCATGTGAACGATGACTTTAAAATTCGAAAGGGGAATAATGGTGGTTGAAAATTCTCAGAAAAGAAGACGCCATTAAAGTATGATGCCGACAAATCTGTCCAACCATTTATTGGCTGACAATGCACTCAAATTCTGTGGGGTTGGTTCCAGGAAATTCGAGGGGAAAGCCGTTTGGCACATTACAGGGGTCTGGTGTGATCCCCGAGACCAAATAGTGGAATTCCTTTTTATTTTGGAAGCCGACTGCGTGTGTTGAGGAACACTATGGGAGTATAATTTTCCATTGCCGAGAGGGTAATACATAGCGAATTAATTGGACTAAGGGCCGCAGGTTTTGGAAGTTTAATTGCATGCACCAGCAAGCATAATCACTGTTGGGTGTTGGGGACGTATTCAGCGCGTGAGGAGCATGCTCCTATGAAAAACAAAGTTGCTATGTCAACAGCTTTAAAGACTGATTCCTTCTAGTGGGGAGAACAGCTGAGAAAATGCACTGTCAATCGGAAGGCTTTCCTAGTTGCCTTAGTTAAGAGACTGCAATCATTGTTACTCTGTCAGTGAGCTCATTTATTTGCAGTGGGTCTTCTCTGGGTATGGATAAGTCGATTTTCTTGGACGGGACAGAGCCATGGGTTATCACCATGTGCTGAGCGTGCCAAGCCAAAAGAATTTTTGATTGGAAACCAAGTCTGAATTCCTAATTGTTCGTGTTGTCCTCAAATAGGAGACGGGCTTATTTATTTACTGTTGCTGGTATGCACTCTCCAGTTGATGGGTTCTCCACAAACTACATAACCAGGTTCAAAATTTCTATACTTTACTGTATGCCATATTGTTATCTTTCCTCAAAAGTACTATCATCAGCTAGAATAAATCTCTCTGAGTTTAGGAAGATTAACACATTTTGAAGCCTCATTAATGGTTGAAATCTCCCTATAATATATCTTTTGAGGAGAAATTTTGTATAGCTCATACATACAACAACATGCATATGAAAGGTTTGATTAAACTCTTGACTGGAAGGGAAAATTAATAACTCAGAAAAACAGTGATTATATCCTTGATTGAACCATGGAGGGATTCCTAAATAGCGTGAGAAGAATAAAAGTTGGTTCCTTGAACCACCATGCATCAGAAGACCAAAAAACAAAACCAAACAGCAGACCCTTTTCAAGAGGGATTTATGCCATCCTTCAAAAGGGACAGCCAAAAGACTCACAGGAAGAATTGGGGATTGGTCACAGAATATTTTCACTTGGGACAGATTTGAAACAGATGAAGATGTCATGGAGAGCTTTGTCCAAACTCGATGAGCTTAATGAACTTCTGCCCAAAATAAGCCAAGAAGAAGGGAAGAAACTGATTTGGGCTCTAAAACCAGCGATGCTTGCTCTTACAAAGCCCAAATTCTTGGAGGAACCGTGTGAGGGGGTTAGCCTTCTAGTTGCATCATGCATCAGCAACATCATGAAGTTGACCGCACCTATAGTTCCATAAAGTGATGAAGTTATGAGGAGGATTATGAGATTGATAGTAGAGACTTTTCAGGATTTGGATAATAGTGCAAACTCTCCCTTTGGGAAGAAGCTTGAGATTTTATGGAGTATGGCCACATTCGAGACGTATGTCATCATGTTTGACCTTGAGTGTGATTACTTGATTCTGCAGATGTTCCAATGCTTCTTCAGCATTAGGAGACATCATTCTGACACCGTCATAGCACATATGCAGTCCATCCTGTCATCATGTATAACAGACTGTGAGACCATTGGCCGAGAGTTGCAGACCAGATTGTTGAGCATTTGGAGGAGAGAGAAGTTGGTCTCACCTGCTGCTTATGAGCTAGCCGAAGGGCTGGTTGAGCAGAATATTGGGCTATTCAGGAGACAGTTGACCAGGGAGGAGCTACTCCGGTTTGGTGGATCTGGTAGCAAAAATGAGCTGAGGAGGAAGGGAATTTGCTTCATCTGCAAAGAACCTTGGGGGCCTGATCACTCATGCTTGAGTGATGCAGATGATGTGGCGGAGGAAGGATAGGAGGGCATTCCTTCTATATGTTAGGGTGAGGACTCTTCTTCAGATGAGTCCATAGGATCAGTTGAGGACGATTCTGGGGAGCCAGAGCAATCATGCAGAGATGATGACTGTAGACCAGTGCTGTGTTCTAGTGTTCAAGGTGAGCAGTCAGGGGACTCTACGGGAGATACTCTGGGTGATGAGTCACTTGTGACGATTCAGCCAGAGCAGCATATGATAGAGCCTGAGTCAGCAGAGGAGGATACTATGCACATTAGGCATAATATTCCTTTGGGGGAGAGCCAGATGGATGCCCACATTGAGTCTATGATGGATATGCGGCTAACATTGGGGTCAACCATTGAGGTGGAGCAGTCAGATGCACATACATCGAGTACGGTGACAGCAGTTGCAGATCCATATCCTCTGGAGGTGTTGGAGGTTTATGGGATGGTTCTGCAGGGGGCTCGTAGATAACAGGAGCATGACATTCCTAATCAGGAGTGGGAGGAGCTGTTGGAGATGGTGGAGCATCCATTTATGGGCCGACACACTGATGAGGTACAGACAGATGCACATGCAGTCAGCAGAGTTGCAGTACTTTCAGGGAGTAGCACTCTCCAGGAGTACATCGATGTGGCTTGCAGCATATCTTGCCCGCTTTGGCCCATTATAGAGAGAGGGGCTTTCTTCTACAGGCAGATCTCATTGGCTGGCGAGACAGAGCAGCATGAGTTGATTACGGGCTGGCGACAACACTCCAGGCATCTTCCATATGCAGTTGTTGCTACATTGGATTCTTCTTCCAGGATGGATTGGCGGGAGATCATGAGTTGGTACCCTCTTGATGGTACGATATTCTTCGCAGAGAGCACCGCAGAGCAGGGGCCCTTAGACATGACAGATGATATAGATTCCAGTTGGCATTGGGGCACAGATCGACATTTCTTCAGCATCCCATTCCAGTTTCAGGAGAGGATCAACATTGGATTTAGTCATGGATTGGATTGGAGAGAGGTGATGAGTTGGTACACAGTTGGTGGGGTAGCTTACACCGTCATAGGTACAGCGCAGCAGGAGACGTGGTCTTCACCTCTTAGAGCATCAGTTATAGCTAGAGGTAGTGCACAGTCCGAGCCGTGGGACTTGGGCAATGATTGGTCATCGTGGCGTGGGGATCTAGGAGGATTGTTTGTTGACTGGTACAGTGAGAGATCAGTTTGGGATCCCGGCATTGAGGGTTCTATTCCGAGTGGTTTGACATAGGTGCATAGCAACACCTAGAGGTTTGTATGGGATCCAGGCATTGGGTCTCAGTTGCGGCGGGACATATTTCGATTGCTTGAGGGCAAGCAATCTTGGGGCGAAAGGTCTGTAATATTCCCTTTTTTGGTGTCACATATGACAGGGCTAGGATGGACTTCCAGTGTTAGGAGCAGATCGGTTACAGGTACAGGTTGGTGTCATCAGCAGGCACAAGGGATTTTTGGAGGAGTTTTGAGGAGTTTCTATGTGGCCGGGTGGCATTTTCTTGATATATTCCATCATCCGAGTAGTTTGGCTTTCGTTCTAGTGCATTCCGACAACTTTCGGAAATTTGAGTTATTTATGGGCTTAACTCAGCTAATTACGTTCATGGTGGCATTCTGGGAGGAATACATGACAGAACACCTTAGTGTAATAGCTCATTGGAACCGGGACGAGGATACCTCCATGATGGGACAATTGGACATGAGTTTCAGTGACCAGGGGAGACATGGTAGCCGATTTACTCTTTTCTGCATTAAAAAGGAATATTTTAATAAGAGGGAAAAGTGCACCATGAATAAAATAATAATAAAATAATGCTCTAGAAGTCTCCAAGAGATCTATAAAAGAAAGGGAGGAGGCCATTGAGGGATATCTTTGGGATCATGTTATTTTATTGTATGAGAGGTGTGAAACCGTGGTTCTCTACTTCAGCCGTAGCCCCAGGATGGAAACCCTCGGGTGATTTGTGGGTGTTGGACGAAAACCCAACTCTCTTGAGGAGACTTCATTCAGAAGTTTTGCAGAGCTTTAGGGATTGGTGTGAGGATCATTCAGATCTTCAACTTGTGCTTTAGTGGGTTCAGTGATAGCTTTTGCCGTAGCTGATTTGTAGCAATCTTCTTGCTGAGCCATCTACATAATTGCCAGTGTCATTCATCAGTTGGGCCAGAGATCTTTGGGTTTTGCTCCGCTTGCTTGGCAAGCTCAGGTTCCGTTGTTCCTTTATGTTGATGTACTTTTTACCATGGATTAATAAAATGGCTCAGCGATTTTATCGGCATCCATTGTGTTATATTGGTGGCTGTGTGTTTATTTCCATTTATTTTGTTGCTCAAGTCTATTTCTGCATTTTTAGTTAAAATATCCCATTTGGGATATTACAAAAATCACAAGTAATTATCAAAGATAAGAAAATCTTTCTGCCTTTCTGATTTTCTAACGTGGTTTCAGAGCTAAGGTGAAGAAAAGAAAAAGGAAACTTGAAGATCATTTGCTTTCTAGTAAGGGTTCAAGAAAGGATTTAAGGAAGAAAGAAGGAAGTCTTGGGACCTCCCTTGAAAAATGTTTTGGAATAGTATGCATCCTCTTGAAAGTTCAATAGAAGATCTCATAAGAAATGACATTATCAAATATATCTATGGCATCATCAATGAAATCCGAGAATAAATTTCAAGGAGCCTCTAACTTTAGAGCATGGAAAACAAGGATGGATCTCATCCGTGCAAGAAATAAAGTATTTTATTTAGTACAAGGAAAACTCAAAGAACCGACTGATGATGCCGGAAAGGAGAAATACAAGGAAAATAACATTATAGCCATGAGCCTAATTGTGGATAGAGTTAAATACAACTTGATTCTCTACATATCCATGCTAGATATTTGAAAGAAAATGTACGATACTCTCTCCAAGTTATTTACAATCAGGAATATTGGACAAGTGGCAAGTTTAAAGGATGAACTTCGAACAGTCAAAATGACCAAAGATGATACAGTGTCATCTTACTTTGTAAGAATTGCCTGTATAAGAGATGAATTACAAGCACTTAATGAAAGAATCCCTGATAAGGTACTTGTGATTGCTGCCCTACTAGGACTTCCAAAGTCTTGGAATGCCTTTGCATCAAGAATAAGTAGTTGGGAAAATTCTCCCTCCTTTGAGGAAATGTGGTCTGCCTATACCCAAGAAGAAGCTTGTCTTGCCTTGATAGGAGCTAGGCAAGAAGATGAAGAGAATACCACCTCAAATGCCTATTTTGCCCATTTCAAGAAGAAAGGAGGAAATAAGAAATTTAAAGCGTTAAAGAAAAATTATGAGAAGATTCACCTTTCTAAAATAGAATGCTATCATTATCACTAAATGGGACATTACAAGAACTAATGTCCTGATAATCCTAGGAACAAGAAGAGAGAAAGAGACCAAGCTATAGTTGCCACTGATGACGATCCTCCAAAGAAGAACAAAACTGAGGATTCTGAAGTCAAAGACTTATTCTATTAAGTCTTGAGGGATATTATCCCTTGTATATCCTTTGTCTATAGTATAGGTCAATGTTTTTATGTTTTGTAGAATTTTCTCTTATAATTAACTCTAGGATTTGTATTATGTTAAATTTGGCAACTAGGGCCAAACTCTATGCTGCACTGCTCATATGATGGAGATGCTATTTTTGTTGGATTCCTCTTTCAGAGAGGTGCAAGATTGATCTACAGATCATCTTGTTTGGATGAGTAGAAGTTGTATTTTGAATTTATTTTCCTCACATGTGCAATTTGTCATGGTTGGCCAGATTTGTAATGTAGGCTCACAAGCCCCAAAAGATGTGTCACACAGCCTCAGTGATGGATATAAAAAGGAGAGACTCAAACCTCATTTGGACATCATCTCATCTCACACATTTCTCTCTCATCTGATTGGTTCGTACAACCTTAAAAGCCTTTCTCTCTCCTCTACATGTGTGAAGGGCAAGTTGAAGATTTCACACTGTTTAAGGGATTTTTGTGTAGTGTTGATCAGCGTTAACCTTGGGTCAACCTTGACTGTTTGGCTTAGATTTTTTGGCCAAATTTCGTTTTTGGGAAGCCGCAGCTGGAGGCACAGAAATCGAGGAAGTCCGAGCTGTTTGACTACTGCGTTGACTGCAGATTTGACAGAAGTTTGATTGCTGTGTTGATCGAGTTTAACTAGATTACTTCAGACTGTTTTGGGCTGACTTTGATTGTGAGAAGAGGTCGAGTTTGACTGGCTTTGACTGAGCTCCATTGGGAGAGTTTTTGCTGGTTTGACTAGCATTGACTTTACTAGCTAGGGCATCCTGTTGACTGCTGAAAATTGTACTCTCTCTGCTAAATTTGAAGAATAATAAGAAGATTTGACCAAAGGGTTTTCCCTACATTGGGGTTTTTCCTGGCATCCGTGAAATTATTGTGTCTCTTGTCTTGGCTTGTCTTCTGTCAATTTATTAATGTTCTATCAACATTTACTGTCAATTTTAATGTGATTGCATAACAGGAAATTGAATTGGGCTTAATAAGAAAGATTGAAGTAAATTGCTCTAAGCATAGAACATACCATGGTTAACTAAAATTAACATGGTATCAAAGCTGAGGTGAAGACAAAGCCCAATCAAGAGTGAGAAGAGCAATCACTGAAAGTTTGAATGGACAAGGACCAGGGTCAATGGCTTCCTCATTATACTTCAAATTTGATGACAAGCTGAATGATAAGTCTGATTATCATGCTTGGAAAATGTCCTTGGATGTGACTTCGGAGGAACAAGATGTTATGGATTATGTGCAGGGAAAGATCATTGAGCCTCCATCAAATGCGCCGACTGCCACTAAAACAATGTACAAGAAAGGGGAAAACAAGGCAAAGACGATCATCAGGGATTCTATTCATAAGCACTTGGTTTCTTATATCTCCGAGTTGGGCACATCTAAGGAGATGTATGATAAGTTCGTTGGCATGTTAAGGGCTAGCAATGCTAATCAAATTCTCTTTTTGAAGAACAAGCTGAAGAACATCAAGATGGACAAGGGAGGGTCCATCCAATCTTATTTCATGATGCTCACAAAAATCAAGAATGATCTCTTAGCTATTGGAGAGGTCATAGCTGACCGAGAGCTCACTCTCTTTGCTCTTGGAGGACTTCCCCGGACATGGTATGTATTTAATACCACTATTCTCAGTAATAATATAATTCCTGATTTTGATGAATTGTTGACGAGATGCACTCAAGAGGAGACAAGGATGATGGAGAGAGACCATCCCTCAAATGGGAATGGAAGTGACCCTACTGCCTTCACCATTCATGCAAAGAAGAAGAACATGTGAAAAATTCAATTCTGAATTTCAACTGTAGTTATATATTTATTCTTCCTACTTATTTCCACAATAAGTAATTTACAAAACCCTTACATTAAATTTCGAAATAAATACCACTGCAGTTATCACTCAAATACATATAGAGAAAAGAATAGTAAAATACAAACACAAGAACCAATCACAATGACAGTTATTTTTGGACAATTGTCCTCGAAAAAACCCAATGTGGGAAAACCGGTGCAGCAGATGAGGGTTTATAACTTTATATATTAATCTTCAGCAAGAATTCTTTACAAGAAAAGACTGGCAAAAATAATTGAGAAACTTCTTGAGATACTCCTGAGATAAGTTTTCTTCGGACCTCTAGAGAATTCCTGACACTTGAGGGACTCACTGGCCCTCCGTGCGTCACTCTACGTCACTCCTGCGTACCTCTTTGCGCAGAGCCATCGTGAGACTGCGTCACTACTGTGTGAGGGTGTGTGACACATCTCTTAGGCATGTGGGATAAATTTGGCCGACCTTGCACATGTGGAAAATAAATTCAAAATCAAGGTTCTGCTCATCCGATCAAGATGATCTTTCGATCAATCTTGCACCTCTCCGAAAGAGGAATCCAACAAAAATATGACCATCGTCATATGAGCAGTGCAACATGGAGTTTGGACATGGTTGCCCAAAATTAACACTCCCTCTCAACTAGGGAGAACTCCATCTGTCCACAAGTGCCATCCATCATGTACCAAACCAAACATCATGCGTCATCCCACCGTAACTTGCTTTGCTGGCTCTTTATTTCAGAACAAAAGGTGAGTCAAAAAGACATTACACTCAACTGACCCGGAGTCAGCTTAGAGGTAAAAATCTCTCTCGGACTCAAAAGAGTCTCATACTAACCGAAGTTAGTTTACTGACCCGAAGTTAGTTTAGAGGATAAAACCTCATCATACTTGATCGCAGATCAAGGTGTTGGATACGTGCCATCCTAGACATAGAGAGTACGACAATATTCGATGCGTCCATCGGTCTTGCTATGGTCTCTATCCACATTTCCCACCTCATTGGCCAAATGTGAGGTAGTTCCCATGAGTCCGAAACTCCATGGGTAGGATGCATGTGGGGCAGAGATCAGAGAGAGGCGAACCAACTCAATATCATAACGGTGGGGCAGAAGCACCACAAGGTTCGACAAGCCTAGCCCCGTGAGTGCTTATAGCTCCAAGAAGCTATCCCCAAGCCCCCTGGAGATCCTAGAGCTCATAGTCCAACTCAAGCAGGACCCTCAGAATAGGGTCTTTCCACGATTCCAAGCTTCTCACGGAAGGTTAGGAACTTGACCTTCCCCAGGGGCTTCGTGAGAATATCCGCAACCTGCTCATCAGTTCCTATATGATCGAGCCTTACGGCGCCTCGCTGTACCATATCTCAGATAAAGTGGTACCTGATATCAATATGCTTGGATCGATCGTGGAACACGAGATTCTCAGAAAGACGAATCCCACTCTGGTTATCACAAAGGATAATGGTGGTATCTAGCACATGCTTGAACAACTCACTGAAGAGCTTTCACAACCAAACAACTTCACAACAGGCCATACTCACTGCAATGTATTCGGCCTCAGCGGTGCTCAAAGCCACCGACTTCTGCTTCTTGCTCATCCAAGATATCGAAGCAGAACCCAAGGTGAAGCAACATCCAGATGTGCTCTTGCGATCCACCACACTGCCAACCCAATCGGAATCAGTATCCATGGAGTCTCAAACTCTCGGCAGTGTATCTCAGCCCATGGTTGATTGTGCCTCAAAGATATCTCAACAGATTCTTCGCACCAATACAGTGAATGTGATGAGGTTCAACCATATGTTGACTCAAAGTGTTCACTGCAAAACATACGTCCGGACGGGAGTTTACACGAACATCAAGCCCCCTACGAGTTGTCGATACTCAGTAGGATTTGCTAGCATGGCCCCAACAACGTTTCCACTCAACTTTAAGAAGTTGAGTTCCATCGATGTCGACACAGACTTACAATCCACCATACCAAATCTCTCCAACAGCTTCACGAAATATTTTCCTTGAGAAAGGAAAATCTCTCCTGGCCTCTGCCAGACCTCTAAGCCTAGGAAGTAGTGCATTAGTCCCAGGTCTTTCATCTCAAACTCGGAAGCTAGCTCCCTCTTACACTGATGAATGAGAGGGTCAGCACCTGTTAGGAAGAGATCGTCCACATAGATAACCAAAATGAGGGGCCTTTCTCTATCAACCTTAAAATAAAGGCTCGGATTAGCATTACTTCGAAGGAAGCCCAACTTCATCAAGTAGATATCTATCCTCTCGTACCAAGCCCTGGGGCTTGCTTCAACCCATAGAGGGCTTTTTTCAACTTGCATACATGGGTGTCTCAATCTTTGATTTCAAACCCCAGAGGTTGCTCCACATACACCTCTTCCTTTATAGATCCATGCAGAAAAGTGGTCTTCACATCCATCTGATGTAGACTCCATCCTTGTGTGGCAGCAAGGGCAATAATAGATCGGATGGTGGTATAGCAGGCCACAGGTGCAAATATATCATCATAATCTATGCCTTCTTTTTGAGAGAAGCCTCGGGCAATGAATCTTGCATTGTACTTTTCAGCACTCCCATCAGATCCATGCTTGATCTTATAGAGCCATTTCGAGGTGACAACAGATTTGTCCTCCAGTCTCGGGACCACTTACCAGACATCATTCTTCATAATGGACTCATATTCTTCGTGGATAACATCCTTCCAAACTTGATGCTTTACGACTTCTTTAAATGTTCCAGGCTCAGATTGTACTATCGTACTCATGGTTGCTAGATACCCTTGATATCTCTTCGGATTCTTGCTTTCACGGAATGTCCCCCTTGGGGCAATATGTCTCTCGACATTTTCGAGAGTATCTCGAAGCCATGAGGGTATTCTCTTATTTGAAGGAGGTTGATCAATGAGATCCATAGGTCCTTCAACATCGTGCATCAGGTCATCCTTTGGCTCTTCCAACTTCCCTGCTTCTTCATCTTCTTTGTCTTCCTCGGAGCTAGGAAGATTTCTCACTTTCTTGAGGGCAACATCTTCATTGAAGGTGACATCGTGGCATATCTCCACTTCTCTTTGACCAGACACATAGATTCTATATGCCTTCGAAGTTTCACTACAGCCCACAAACATTCCCTTCTTTCCAGAAGCATCCAACTTGCTTCTCTTTTCTTTTGGCACATGAAAGTAAACAGGACAACCAAAAACTATAAAATGAGAAACATTAGGTTTCTTACCAGAGAAGACTTCTTCGGGAGTTTTGGAGTCTAGAGCGGAATGCGGGCATCTATTTTGAAGTTTCACTGCAGCCCACAAACATTCCCTTCTTTCCAGAAGCATCCAACTTGCTTCTCTTTTCTTTCGGTACATGAAAGTAAACAGGACAACCAAAAACTCTAAAATGAGAAACATTAGGTTTCTTACCAGAGAAGACTTCTTCGGGAGTTTTGGAGTCTAGAGCAGAATGCGGGCATCTATTTTGAACATACACAACAGTGTTCGCAGCTTCTCCCCATAGAAACTTCGAAAGACCTTGGTCACATAGCATTGCACGAGCAGCTTCGACAATGGTCCTATTCTTTCTTTCAGCAACACCATTTTTCTCAGGAGTGTACGCAGTTGTGGTCTCCCTCTTAATGCCAACTTCTCTACAAAAGTCATTAAACTCATTTGACTCATCCTCGGTCCCATTGTCGGTCCTCAAAACTTTGATTTTCTTCTCTGTTTGATTTTCTACCAAGGCCTTGAAGGTACGAAACCATTTGAATGCTTCGTCCTTCTTCTTCAAAAAATATATCCAGGTCTTGCGGGAGAAGTCATCTGTAAAAGTTATGTAATAGGAACATCCTCCCAAGGATGTCACATGCAGCATACCAGATAAGTCAGAATGTATCAACTGCAAGATATCAGTTGTCTTTGTGACACTTGAGGGGAATGGTCCCCTTGTATGCTTCCCTTCGGCAGAACCTTGACATATGCCTTCATGATCATCTCTCAATTCGAACATCCCTGTCACCGCTTTCATTGCTTCGGGAAGGGCTTTGTAATGAAGGTGTGCAAACCTCCGGTGCCATAACTCTGTTTGAAGAGTTGTATCACATGTCATAGCCCCCAATGGACTTCCTCCAACCTGGTAGAGTGTATCAACTCTAAAACCAATAGAAAGAGCTTCCTTGAAGTTCGTCTTCCAGATAAGTACTTTTCCATCAACGAATGCGACCTTGAACCCTTTGTTTTCCATTGCTGAAATGGACACAAGGTTCTTCTTCAAATTAGGTACATACAACACATCTTGTAATCAGATGACTTGACCTTGAGATAAATGGAGGGTCACAGTCCCTATCCCTTTCACGGGATAGGTGGCATTATCTCTAAGGATAATTTCAAGATTAGTATCCTTCTCAACCAAATCAGAAAGGGCTTCTTTATAACCAGTGAGGTGCCTTGAAGCACCACTATCAATTAACCAGACATCTAGGGTGTCGGGTGGAGATGCAACAGAGAGGGCAGATACAAGAATACAATCATTTCTCTTATTATCAATAACATTAGATTCATCGTACCTGGAATTTCTTGACCTCTTGAAAGGTTGCCCATTTCCATTACGATCAGAGGGAGCCTTCCTTTTTCCTTGCAACCTGTTGTTCCTGCCACTTCTTCTCGAGTTGTTGTTGTCATCATCTCTGGGAGAGTCCCTTCTATTAGGGCACTCTCTTGTATAGTGACCAGTATTGTTACAAGTGTAACATCTTCCCTTCCTTTGGGCCCTGCTCTACCATGGTTTTGATTTCTCGGGCCACCATGGTTCTTCTTCTTTGCATGAGCGGTGAAGGCAATAGTGTCACTTCCATTACCATTAGAGGCATACTCCATCATTCTTGTTTCCTCTTGAGTGCATCTCGTCAATATTTCTTCAGGAGTCACATTATTATTGAGAATAGTGGTATTGAATACATGCCAATCACGAGGGAGACCTCCAAGTGCAATAAGAACCATTTCTCGATCATATATTGCTTCCCCAATAGCTAGGAGGTTATTCCTGATTTGAGTGAGCCTTATAAAATATGATTGAATATTTTCATCCTTACCCTTCTTGATATTCTTCAATTGATTCTTGAAGAAGAGGATTTGATTAGCATTGTTAGCCCTAAACATGCTCACCAGCTTATCATACATCTCCTTAGATGTCTTCAGCTCAAAAATGTAAGCAAATAAGTGCTTATGAATAGAATCCCAGATAATCATCTTTGCTTTGATTTTCCCTTTTCTATACTTCGTCTTCGTGGCAGCAACTGCATTTTATGGAGGCTCTTGAATCTTCCCCTGTACATAGTCCATACATCTTGATCTTCGAGCGCCAAATCCAAGGACATCTTGCATGCATGATAATCAAACTTATCAGTCAATTTATCATCGGCCTTGAAACCCTTGTAGGTTGAGGAGGCCATTTGTCCTTGATAGGATTTCTTCCTTCAGTGATAGCTTCTAACACCAACTTGGACTCTTGGACGTTGTCTTCACCTCAACTCTGATTCCATGTTAAACTTAGATAACCATGGTGTTCTATGCTTGATGCACTTTTACTTCAATATTTCTTAGGCCCAATACAAAATAGCAATCACATAAACTTGAAAGTAAAATGCTTATAGAACACAATAATAGATCAATAGAAACATAATATTACCTAGAGAGTTCCAAACTAAGAGGGAGGAACGATGCTGTTGGGCGGGAGACTGGTTTTTTCGAATGGAGATAGGCGCGCCTCAGTTTCCGATGATCAGCCTCAGGTTTTTGTCTGACTCTGCGCAGGGGAACTACGCTACTTCTGACCCTGTCTGCTCCAGATCCGGAGGGCTGTCAGGCGATTATTCAAATGGAGCGGTGGAGCCCCCGATTCTCTCGGATGGGAGGCTATCGCCCTTGGTTTTCAATGCAGGGCTCGATGGAAGGGCGGGAGGCTATATGCATGTTGATAACAGCTCAGACTTGCATACGCTTCAAGATTTGAAGGGGAAGGATCACTTCTTGCCTTTGAACGAGGGGAAAGAACCCATCCAACTTTTGAACGAGGACCTGGGTGACTTACCGGGAGCCTCTTCCTCTGTATTTCGCATCGATCTAGACCCCTCTGTGCCTGCGTTCAGAAATGTGAATGGTTCTGGTGAGAAGGTGAGTGTGAGAGCTTCCTCTTGTCCCATAAGTTGGGCAGAACAGAGCGGCGTTTTTGTTGCAGAAACAACTAAAGGGACGGGTCCAAAAACTAGTAAAGAGACTGAAGTGTCGAAGCAGAGGCGTAGAAAAAAGAAATGGGTTAAGATTAAAAATGCTGAGCATAATTATGTCTTGGGTGAAGACATAGGGTGGGAACAGGTTTCAGTAATGGTTGACAGAACACTGGTCGGCAGGGCTGTGGGCAGGCATTTTGCCCTAAAAACTATAGTCTCTTGGGCTGAGGCGCATTGGAAATCCGGTTTTGGTTATGTGCCTGAGGTGGTTTCCCTTTCAAAGGGGTGGTTCGCTTTCCATTTCTTGTGCTCTGAACATCTCCAGTGGGTGACACAACGGTGTTGGTCTGTTGATAACTCTCCTTTGCTCTTTAAACCTTGGCATCCGCTCTTTGATGCCAGCAGGGAAAGGGTGGATTCGGTCCCACTGTGGGTTCGTCTACCTGGTTTGCCTCTCCACTATTGGACAGAGGAGCACCTATGTGGTATAGGTAATACTATTGAGGTCTTCTTAGAGGCAGACCTTTCCTACATTAAGACTAATCTCAGGCGGGTAGCAAGAATTCTGGTGATGATTAATATTAGAGAGGGCCTTGCAGAATTTATGAATCTTCGTTGGGGGCCTTATGATATTAAGCAGATCCTTGACTATGAAAAGGTTCCCTTTCGATGTCGACGGTGCCATGTTTACGGACATCCAGCGTATGAATGTAGTTCTACTTTTAGATTTGCCAAAAGCCGGGGGTCTGATCCTCATGTGGAGGTTCCTCAGATGAAGGAGGCTGGTTTCATTCCTCACAACTCACAAACAGCTCTTTGTTCAGACCTCTCAAGCGCAGAACAGTATTTTTCTGATGACTATGGCTCTTGTATGCCGTCTGCTGTAGATCTTCAGGAGTTGAGTGTGTTCTCTGGCCCTTCTACTGGGCAGGAGGCTCTCTTTCAGGATGCTGGGTGTGGAGCGCTCGATGTTGTGGAGGTCCATAGCCGACATTTTGGAACAGATTTTCACCTGAAGGAAGATGTTGTGTTGAATGAAGTATTCTCTGTGGTGAACCGTACACTTTTGGGCTCTTTTCCTTTCTCTCTTGCATTAAATTTCTCTTTATATTTGTTTCAGTCTTCTGTCTCGTTTTCAGTCTCAGGTAGGAAGGATGCTGGTGGAATGGTCTCTTGTGCTGTTCCTAATATCTCTTCTCAGCCTGTTTCGCTGCCTGCTCTCCAAGAGAAGGCTTCTGTATCTGTTTTTGACCCAGGTGACAAGCAGTTGGACTCGGTGGTTAATACAGCCCCTTTGGTCTCTGGATATAACCTGAGATCTAGTGCCAAAAAAGGTGCTGGTGGGTTTGGGAAGGGAAAATCCCCTTCTGCTCGGGGCAAGGGTAGGATCTCTTTTTTGGCAAAAGCACAGGATCGAGCTATGTTGGATGTTCATGATGGGAGGCAGATTTCGATTGACAGGGCGCTTAGAGCAAGCCATTCCCTGAAGCCGGGTGTTTAATGAAGATAATGTCATTTAATTGCAGGGGCTTGGCAGGTCCCCAAAAGAAAGCTGCTTTCCGGAGAATTATCTTTCTGGAATGTCCTGATATCATTCTGCTTCAAGAGACTTTAGGTGCTGGGTTGGTGGTCAAAGCTAGACTGGAGGGTTGGCTGCCTGGCTGGACTTTTGAGTCTTTGGATGCTAGAGGAAGGTCGGGTGGTTTGGCTATCGGGTGGAATGAAAAAACAGTCAAATCACAAAATTTCTGGGGTATGGAGTCGGTCCTGGGAATAAATTTCCTGTCACTGGAGCTTGGTGAAGCTTTCAATCTCTTTAATATATATGGCCCTTATCAGGACCGAATCCCTTTTTGGGACTCCCTCTTGAATAACTCTTTAATCAAGAGAGACTCGGTAATTTTAGGTGGAGATATGAATTTTTCTTTGGGTCAGTCAGAGGTATGGGGACCTCATGCACATATCGATTCTTTGACTGGTTTTTTCACTCAAAAATTGGAGGAGAATCACTTGCTGGACATTGAGCCCATCAAGCTGAAACCTACTTGGAGGAATAATAGATGTGCTGAAGACAGAATAGCAAAGAGACTAGATCGTTTTCTGGTGGCTGAGCAGATTGTGGACAGGCCTTTTATGATTAGGCAGTGGATTGGCAGTGGGGGTGCTTCTGATCATTTTCCTATCTTTCTTGAGTTAAAGATCGGGCCTAGGCAGCCCCCTAGCCCTTTAAAGTTCAACAAAATTTGGCTCAGGGATGATTCCTTCAAAGCTTTAGTTCTTGACTGCTGGATTCCTTTTAGGGTGGATAGTCCTCTTTCTGCTGCCTTCCAATTTGCTGAAAATTTAAAACGCATTAAGGTTGCTGTGAAAGTTTGGTTGGCTGCTAAGAGACAGAGGGAGGATGTGGAGTTGAAACAAGTGGAAGAGGATCTTCGATTGATTTATGAGGGCATTGGGGGTGGCTATCAATCCCAAGTTGATAAAGACACTCTTGTCTCACTTGAAAAAAGAAGGAACTCCCTTCTTATGGATAAGGAGGAATCTTGGAGGCTGAAGAGTAGGGCCACTTGGCTGGCTAGTGGGGATGAGAATACAAAATTTTTTCATGCATATGCTCGCGGCCGGAAGGCAGCTAATACTATTTGGTCGTTAAGAGATGGTCAGGGCATTGAGCATATTTCTTTTGAGGCCAAAGCTAGTTTGGGGGTTGATCACTTCAAGGACCTTTTCAAGGCCCCAGCTCATGCTTCACTAGCGGAAGTGATAAGAGTTGCTCAATATTTTCCGAGGTTTGTGGAGGAGGCTGATAACAGATCTTTGATGGCGGAGGTCTCTGAAAAAGAACTAAAGGAGGTTCTTCAAAGCTTCCAAAAAGACAAAAGTCTTGGGCCAGATGGGTGGTCAATTGAATTTTTCTTGGCTCTTTATGACATTTTAGGGACTGATTTGCTGAAAGTAGTGGAGGACACCAGGATTTCTGGGCGGATTCCTGCTTGCTTCAATTCCACATTCATAGCTCTTATTCCGAAGGTGGATAACCCTCTTTCTCTGGCTGACTTCCGTCCTATCTCTTTGTGCAACTGTATCTATAAAGTGATAGCCAAGGTGGTTGCGAGAAGACTCAAAGGCATTCTGTCTACTCACATCTCCGGTGAACAATTTGGTTTCTTGGAAGGTCGTCAAATTCATGAAGCAATTGGGACCGCTCAAGAGGCTCTCGACAGCATGAAGACCAAGAACCTTAAAGGGACTGTGCTGAAAATAGACCTATCCAAAGCATATGACCGGGTAAGTTGGTTATATATTCGTATGCTTCTTACTCACCTTGGGTTTGGTATCGGCTTCATACGATGGATTATGAGCTGTATTACAACCGTTTCCTTTTCTGTTATGCTCAATGGGGCTGCATCCCCTTTTTTTCATGCTGAAAGAGGGCTGCGCCAGGGCTGCCCCCTTTCTCCCCTTTTATTTTTACTGGTTGCTGAAGGTTTGAGTAGAGCTCTTCATGTGGCAAAGAGACAGGGTACTTTGAAGGGCATTCAGGTTGCTCCAAACCTTTTCATCACTCACCTTCTTTTTGTTGACGATGTTTTAATTTTCTGTTCTGGGTCGGTACGTGATGCTATTACGATTGGTGAGATTTTGGATTTGTTTGGCAAAGCTACGGGAATGGAAGTGAATGCTGGGAAGTCTTCTATATCCACTCATTCGTTGAGGGATGAGGAGAGACGTGAGTTCTCGCGGATCTTCCCCTATAATGCTGTTGGTTTGGATGCTGGCTTGAATTACTTGGGTTTCCATTTAAAACCCAATGATTATAGGAAAACTGACTGGAACTGGTTGCTGGAAAAGCTGGAAAAACGTTTAAAGGTTTGGTCTCACAAATGGTTATCTAGAGCTGGGCGGTTGACTCTAGTTAAGTCGGTTTTGGAGGCTGTTCCGGTGTATTGGTTGTCTTTGTCTTGGATTCCCAAGGGTATTTTGGAGGCTGCCAGGAGGATTTGCTTCAGATTCCTGTGGAGTGGAAAACAGGATTCTTTGGTGACCCCTTGGGTTCGGTGGGAGAAAATTGTTGTTCCAAAAGCGTTGGGTGGTTGGGGTCTGAAAAATATCTTCCTTTTTTCTCAGGCTCTTGCTGCTAAGGGTGGTTGGAGGCTCATCAATGGTGACAGCCTCTGGACTCAGGTGATATCTCACAAATATATTGCTCCTTTCTCCATTGTGGATTGGATAAGGTCTCCTGGGAAAACCTTTGCTGGGGGATCGGTAATTTGGAAGGCACTTGTTAAATCTTTTCACATTTTGGAAACTAGTCTGGCTTGGGATGTGGGAAATGGCAGGAAGCTGCGGGTTGGTGAGGATCCTTGGATGGGTAGTTCTCTTCAGCACCTCCTTCCTAGGCGCACGGTTGAGGCCTTAAGGCAGCAGGGGATTACTTTTCTCTCCCATCTTGCTGATCCGGTTCGGAGAAGGTTGGGCATTCAATCTTGGTTACAGGCTTCTTCCCTTGGGCTGGAGGTTTTTGATGAGAGGGCTCTGGCGGTATATATTCGTGCTCTAAAACAGGCTCATCTTGTGCTCTCGGATAGGGATGATAAGATTGCTTGGGATTTTGATCCTTCGGGGATCTATTCCCCCCGGGCCGGCTACCAAAAGCTTAGTGAGGGGGTTGTTTTGGGTGAGGTGTGGTGGTGGTGGAAGAATCTTTGGAAATTGAACTGTCCTCCTAAGACTCGCCTTTTTATGTGGTGTGTCCTGGAAAATAAAGTCCCTACTTGGGATGTGTTGCAAATCAGATGCTTTCAGGGTCCTGGCTGGTGCTGCTTGTGCAAATCAGATGTTGAATCAGTTAACCACCTTTTCCTCAGCTGTCCTTTCATTAAAGGAATTTGGTTGGAGTGTTCCAGGCTATTGGGTTTCCGGTGCAGATGGGAGGGCATTTCTGTCTCTCATGCCTGGGATTCGTGGTGGGTGTCTACTGCTGAGCTGAACTTAAAAGCACTGCCTCTTCTCGTTATATGGGGTTGTTGGTTGGCTCGTAACCGGCTTCTTTTTGATGGTTTTGTTAGTACTCCTGAGATTGTTGGTGCCATGACTGTTGGTCTGCACTCTGCTTTCCCTATTCATATTCGTGTTGCCAATCAGAGGGAGGTCCTCATGTTGGAGATTGATAGGAGGAGGCCTTGGGGATTTTTTGATGGAGCTATGCAACAAAATTTCTGTGGGGGAGGTGCTCTGCTGTTTCTCTCGGATTCACAGTGGTACGAGATCTCTGTTGGGCTGGGGGAAGGGTCAAATAATTTTGCTGAACTGCTGAGCCTCAAGATCCTTCTACTGTTCGCTATGGAGAAAGGTTGCAGGCAGCTAACTGTTTTTGGGGACTCCTTGAACGTGATAAATTGGATAAAAGGTATACAGATCTGCAGAGTTCATCTTTTACAAAATCTGTTCTGTTCCATTGGGGTGATCCTCCGTTCCTTTGCCTTTTTCTCATGTCAGCATATCTATCGTGAAAATAACGAGAAGGCGGATCAAGCTTCTAAGAGGGGGCTGCTGTTGGATGAAGGCATCTGGAGGGTCAGAGAACATTTGGAGGGTGTTATCTCTGAATATTTCCACCCATCTTTATTCGATTAGTGGCTACTAGATTTTGCTATGGCCTGTCTTTTGCATAATGTTTTCATCATCTCAGTGTGCGGACTTTACAGTTTTTTGAGGAAGGGTGGGCATTTCCTCATCTGATGGTTGGACTACAAAATGACTTGAGATCCCTTTCAAAAGGTGTGATGATTCTTCATTAAGGGAGTATGTGGGCTACTTTCATTGATTGATCTTCTGGGAGGCTTCCGGCTGATAGTAGTTTCCAGGGGTCCGTATACACCTAAATGGGTTTTAAAATATGATCTCTCATATCCATCTTTAATAGGCTGAGAGGCTGTGGTTTTCTTTGGCTGGTGGGTCAACATATTGCCTTTGGCTGTTTACCTTGGGGTGTGCATATCATCTCATCTATTATGCCGATGAGGACCTTGAACTACAAAATGTTTTCTTTTCTGGTTTCTTCAGGGCGATGGACAGTTTTACAATGGACAGTTTAGACAGATTGCAGTGGGTTGAAGTCTCATCCGGTTTCAAAATCTTTCTTTGAATTTCATGGACAGTTTTCAATGGACAGTTTGACAGATTGCTGTGGGTCGAAGTCACATGACTGGTTTCAAAATCTTTCTTTGACAGTTTGACAGAAAATGTGCATTCTCTGTTCTTTTGCGCTTGGAGAGTGCGTTTTTTGTGCTGGTTTTCACATTGAAAGGGTTTCTACTGTGGGCTGGACACAGTGTCTCTGGTGTGAACGGGTTCCCTGGCCACTTAAATATTCTTGGTTACATACCGAAGGGTGAATTCGCTTGGCTCTGTTTTTATTGAAGGACTGAACGTTTTCTGTACCATAACAGAACTGTTTTATCTTTTCTCTATTGGTAGAGTTTCGTTGAGGGAAAGACTATTAGCAGCGCAGTGTTTGTGCTTATTAGGATCTGCCTGCTCTTCATAGGACGAACAACCTTTTTTGTTTTTTTGTCATTTATCAGCTTTTGGACCATGCATAGTTTCTCACTATGTATCTGTCATTGTAAACAAACTACTGGGTTTGTCTTTCAGAACACACAACAATGTGTTATTCTCTTTGTAATTTTATAACTCACCTGCAGTAAATAAAATTACGCTTTTTTCTCGAGGAAAAAAAAAAATAGATCAATAGAAGACAAGCCAAATATAGATCAGATTTACAATTCCTTTCGTCCAGCAAAGATATGAGATATTGTGGCGTTACGGTGGTCAGCAGGATGCTTCAACCAACAAAGTCTTCTCGGTCAGCCATCACTTTCATGTGTCACACCCACAGCCCTCAAGGACAACTCATCACAAGTCAACGCAAGTGAAACCAGGGACAACACAAAAAAGTCAACGCAACAAACTAGGGCTTCGGTCAAACAACCTGGAATTCCTTGATTTTAGTGCCCAGCTGTACGGCCTCCTAAAATCGGAATTTCTGCAGAAGATTGAGGTCAAACGACCAAGGGTTGACCACGGTCAACACTGGTCAACGTTGCAGCATAAAAGCTTGAAACAAATAAGCGCAGAAAACAGAAAGCCCTAAACAGATCAACGCAGAAAACAGCAGCTTCGCTCCACACGTGTGAGGGAAAAAGGCCTCCAAAGGCTATCGAACCAATCAGATCACAAAGAGAGAATGTGTGATGAGATGATGAGAAAATGACCTCCAAGTCTCTCCAATTTATATTCATCAATGAAAGTGTGTGACACATGTATCAAAAATCTAGGGCTCTAGATTAGGTTCAATTTATTGTTAACCAAGGTAGGTAATCTTAGAGGCACGTGTCTAATGTTTACAGACCTAAAAGGATCTGTTTGCCTAAGTAAATGTTTATTGTGGTAGGCTCCAACACTCTTTTACAAGAGATTGGGATGTGGTTCCTTACACACTTTAAACACTTATGTAATTAAATTTGATCTACTGTTTTAAAAACAGAGTGCTACTAATTGTCTTAGTTTTCAATCCTTTTACAAGGTTATAGTTCACAAAAACTCTTTCAAAGTAACACACTAAAGCATACTAAAAATCGAATTCATTAAAACAGAGATCACAGAAATGATTTAGAATTCAATACTCAATTAAACATCTTACAAGGACTGTTCATACATTTTGTAATTGAATTCTTCAATTACAACTATGAATCATGAAATAAAAATGATGAATAAAATCACAAGCACTCCTAATCAAAATCGATGAACTCAGAAGTATGAAAATGAAATAAAATACTAATAAGATCTGAATACTAAATCTAATAGAAATGTATAAAAAAGTGTACCGACTTCACATGGGGGCCCTTCCACGCTTTGAAGGCACACTTGAGAAAACTCAAATGATGAGAATGCTAATTCAAAACACCATAAATGATGAAATTCTATCTCTGATTAAGATCTGGGAATGAGTTACATTAAAACAGAGTTCTGAAGCACGTACACAGTCTCAAGTCTTCTCTTACATTCAATAATATCACTAGCATCATTAACCTATTACATGCTTCCATTCACTTATTTATAAAAAATTACAATCAAAAGAGGCTATTTTCGTTCCTTCTAATCCTAACTGATCTCCAAAACAGATTGAATTAGTTTGGAATTCCTAATCATAGACAAAATATCAAGCTTATTCATTATGACTTCAGATTTTTCTGCTAGATTGGCTGGGTTTGACCAACGTTGACCGGATATTTAGGAACTTCAAATCTAATGCTGGATAGATTTTTCATCATGTGTGTACGTTCTAGATCACGTCCTTGTCCTTCGTTTTGATCTACCTGCTATGCCACGTGTCAGAACATAAACCATTTACAGGAAGTTATCACATCCTGTAATTTTCTTGAAAAATTTCACTTTTTAACACAAAAATTCCATAAATTAAATTTAATGTAAAAAATAACAATTATAATGCTATATTAATCAATTTCAATAAATTATAAGAGATTTATGGAAGAAAATGGTGGATAAATGATAGAATTTTAGGAGAAAAAGATAGCCATAAAATAATACCAACATTTCCCCCAAACTCAATGATTTAGCATGTCCTCATGCTAACCTGATGTGCTCCCTTTATGTTTTGCTTCTGCTGCTTGTAGCAATACATCTACATTCTTCTGGGCTTGAAACTCATGCTTCATGTTCTTGTATTTTTCTTTGAGAGCCTTTTTCTGTGTGTACCATTTTGTTGCCCATTTGCATATTTCAATTTGATTAGTTTTGAGCTCTTTGACTTTCCTTTTCAATTTCTCATTTTTCTGTTGAATCTTCTTGCTCTGGGCTCTTAACATTTCATTTTCTTTCTTTATGACTTTTTCTAACATATTTGCTTCCATAAGTTCTTCTTTTAATTCTTTGATTTGTTTCTTTAGCTTTCTCTGTTTCTTGTTTGTAGGCACTGGCTCTTTTCTTTCTCCCTTGTTACATTCAGTTTCCATTTCTGCATCTTGTTCTGGCTGTGAATTAGCACTGCTTTCAATTTCCATTGGTGTATTTACATCTTGCTCTGGTTGGTCATCTTGTATTTTGTTTCTTTTTATCCTCCTTGATCTTCTTGTGTAAGTAGTGAAAATTTTGTCTTTTGCAATTTTCTTGGCATCTTCTTGCCTCATTCTCCTTGTTTTCACACTACTATTGGGTTGAGCAACAGTGCTTGACTTAAATTCAGGGGTTTTCTCATCAACAACAACCATAAACTCTGCGCTTCCTTGTTTCTCCTGTTCATCTTCTTTGGTTTTGATTTGATTGGCAATTAAAAATCCTTCCCATGTTATTCCTCTATTTTGCAATTCAAATTTAATTAGAATTTTGATCAAACCAAAATGATACAAGCTTCTATCTTCATTATCCTTTTGTTTCTGGATGGTCTTTGACATTTTAGTCAAACTCTGTAAAAAAAAGTAGGGCAAACTGATAGTGCATTGACCCTTTAAGTGCAGCAAGATTTTTATGTGATACAGGTATACTATCCTGTAACGCCCTTCACATGTGACAAATTTTTGGAGAATGTATACCATTTCGTCTCATGGGTGGATTAACCAACTTCTAGGAACACCCTTTTTCCAATTGACAGAAAAAACTCTTGACCTAGACATAAACAAAGTCCATGATTTTTCTCTAAATTGCTTGGTTTTGAAATACTTTTCCCCTTCTAGACTAATGTCTAATGACTCTGCTATTGTATCCTCTGAGATTCTGAAAGAGAAATTTCCTATCAAAGCTTTTTCTCCATTAAATGAAAATGCAAACTGTTTTGTAACTTCTTCATTGTTTCCATTGAATTTATCTAGAAAAGATAACCAGTGTTTTTCCCTCAAAATTTTAACATAGTCTTCATGGTATTTTGAACTATCAAATTTCTCAGGGTCTGCTCTATTTGTCATTTTAAAAATCTCTATTCTAACCCCTTTTTTTATTATACTTTGTGAAACAAAAATTTAACTAGGGTTTTTCAACTTGTTACCTCTCCTATCGCGTTCCACTGAGCTGACCTTAAATTTCTGAGCTAACTTCCTCAATTTTCTGAGCTGGCCTCGAATTTCTATGGTTACTTCTTCAAATGTCTAAGCTGCTCTTCAAATTCTGGGCGGAAGTCAAGATTCTGGATAACCCCGACTACTATATTTTCTCCCTTTTTCAACACCTATTATCTTGGCCTTTCTATTTTAAAAACTCAGGGCCCGAATATTAGCTGACTCTATGAACTCAGAGTTTTATAAAATGAAAACTCAGCGCCCAACCTTGATTTTGCCTGATATCATAGGATGAAATTGCTATGATGATGGCGCAGAGAATAGAGTTTTATTATCAGAGACCGTGGGCTCGTTTGCAGAGTCGGAAGACGTGTCCCAAAGAGTTCAAATCATAGATACAGAGGAATAATAGTGATTTGCAGAAGCATAATCATGGTAGCATAGTATGCAAATCGTGTTGGTAATGAAATCATGGCGGATACACTCATAAGCAGATTTGGGTCGGAAGATTGTTTTTGTACTTCTGGCAGTCGAAATGAACGAAATCGATTGAGGACAGGCGTTTTAACAGATGTCTTCCCATTGGGGAATCTTCTCATTGGGCATCTAATAAGGCCACTACCCATTGGTACTTTGTTGGCAGAGGTCTATCATGAATGGGTGATGAGTGTATGAAAAAGGTATGGGTAGGAATAAGAATGAGTGATATGAAAATAGAAATGTTCGTATAGAAATAGGCAGAGTGGTAAGTAAACGTATAGAAATAAGTAGAGTGATATAGAAATGGGTACGAGGAATAACAAGGTTTATAAAACCATTAGGCAGTAGGATAGCTTATGGTTTCATAGGTTTAGTGTTTAGAATGGATTGATATAGGTTATGAAATTGATAATAAGCAATCATAATTAATTATTCAACACTAAAATAATCTAGGAATTTAAATGCTAAAAACAAAATTTTTTCAATACATTACACTTGTTCGCTAATAAAACCCTGATTTTGCTTTTTGCAGGTGTAACTGATTTGCTTGTACAGGTGTGACTGATCTGTAGGTGTAACAGGTTTGCTTGTAACAGGTGTGACTGATCCGATTGTCTTTGTAACAGATCCTTGTCTTCAAAAACAGGTCCCTTTGAAATTGAATATAATAGGTCCCTTAAAATCTGAAGAGCCATGTTTGTGAAGCTTCTATTCATCTTTGGTGTTGATGCAGCTTTGCTTAGAATTCTGATAGGCAACCTTTGAAAAATTGTTGAAGTAGCCTTGTGTACCTTTGATGCAGTCTTTGAACAGATCCCTCTGGTGTTTGTAGTATTGACATAGCCTTTGAACAGGTCCCTCTGTATAATCATGTTGAAACAGGTCCCACTGCATATTTTGTTGCTTGAACAGGTCCCTCTACTGATTTAGAACAAAAAAACTCTTATTGAAATATTGAATTACTGAAACAAATTCCTTGAAAAATTGAGAATGAGGAGATGAGATAGGGAAAAACCACTATTTCTTCTCCCCCACTAATTCTTTGACTTGTCCTCAAGTCGTTATTGAATTTGTGAAAAACAGGAAACAAGTAGAACAATGAATTCTTACCAGCTAAATGATTGGTTTTCCAGTAAGAATTCGGGTTTAGAGTGTGCCAGAGTCTGGTTTTCACATCTAAACCATTAATTTTTTTTTTTTTAAATTTTTTTTTAATGTTTTTTTTTTTTTTTTTTAACTTTTTTTATTTTTATTTTTAAGAAATTGAAATGACTAAGGTAGAGATATCACAGCTGAAGGCTGTGATATCTCAACCTCCTTTTGCTGAGATATAATTTGAATAAAATCTTCTTTGCTGATGGGCTTATGATAGAGTTTCAACCTATGTCCATTGACAATAAAGGTGTTGCCTTCTCCATCAATTGTAGTAAGTTTGACTGATCCATTTTCATATACTTGAACTATTTCATATGGACCCATCCAATGTGTTGTGAACTTGGTTTTATGATCTCTGAATTTGGAGTCAAAGAGTAAAGCCCAATCTCCTTGTTTAAATTCTTTTTTCTTTATGTGTGAATCATGCCACTACTTCCTTTGTTTCTGCATTAGGATTGTTCTCTCCTCAGCTTGCTGCCTCATTTTATCTAACTGGTTCAATTGCATAATTTTCTCTTTTTGTGCTTCATTGAGGTCAATCCCTAAATCTGCAGCCGTTTTATAAGTATGTATCTGAAATTCAATAGGAAGCATTACCTCTTTTCCATACACCAGCTGATATGGTGTAAATCCTGTAGTGTCTTTCCACGTGATTTTGTAAGCCCAGAGAGCATCCTTGAGCTTTTCCTCCCAGTTCTTTTTGTTCATTGCCACTGTTTTAGTGATAATTCCTTCCAAAGTTTTATTTGTAGATTCCACCTGACCATTGGCTTGTGGATGGTAAGGTGTACTTTTCCTGTGCTTGATTTTATATTTTTCTGTGATGTCTTGAACCAGCCTTGAAGTAAACTGAGTACCTCGGTCTGCTACTATCTCTCTAGGTACTCCATACCTTACCATTGTTCAGTTGCCCGGACAAGTGCTTTTGCTTCAGCCCATTTAGTCACGTAGTCAGTACATACTGAGATTTACTTTTTGCCTTTTGAAGGTGGATTGATAGGTCCTAAAAAATCTAGAGCCCATTTTTCAAATGGCTCTAAATGTACTTGAGGCTGAAGTGGCATTTCATCTGAAGCAGTTGGTCTACCCATTCTTTGACAACTGTCACAACTTCTCACATACTTCTTGGAATCCTTAAAAATTGATGGCCAATAGTAGCCAAGATTGAGGATCTTGAATGCTCTCATTTTAGCTGCAAAATGCCCACCACAAGGTTCATCATGACAAGATTTTAAAATATCAATTATTTCATCATTTCTTACACATCTTCTAATAATCATATCATATCTAGTGTAAAATAAATCTCCATTAACCCATGAATATCTAACACTTTGCTTGATGAGTCTTTTCTTCTCCTTTGTAGTAAAATATGGAGGTGTCTTTCCTGTGGACAAATAATTAGCTAAATCAGCATACCATGGATCCACTACTGAAATTGCAAATAAAATTTCATCGGGAAAAGAATCTTCAACTGGAACAACCTCACCTGGATTCTAGAGTCTAGAGAGAAAATCTGCCACCTGGTTCTCTTTACCTGGTCTATCTAACACTGTAATATTAAATTCTTGTAGCAATAACAGCGATCTGGTAACTCTGCCATTAGTTATTGGTTTGTTCATTAAATACTTAATGGCAGAGTGGTCAGTATGGACAAAAACCTCATAACCATTTATATAATGTTGGAATTTATTCACAGCATGTATGATTGCAAGCATTTCTTTTTCAGTAACTGTGTAGTTTAGTTCTTCAGGTATCAGATTTTTACTAATAAAATAGATGGCATAATTCAAAGACTCTTCTTTTTGGCCTAATGAGGCACCTACAGCAGTATTAGATGCATTTGTAAAGATGTGAAAGGGTAGGGTCCAATTAAGTCATTTTAAAACTAGTGTGGTTGATAACTTTTCTTTGAGTGTTTCAAAAGCTTTTTGACAATTTTCATTCCAGTTGAAAGGTGCATCTTTTGCAAGAAGCTTAAATAGGGGTAAAGCTATCTTACTAAAATGTTCAATAAACCTTCTATAATAGCTTGCATACCCAAGAAAGCTTCTTACCTCTTTTTGAGTCTTCGGAATTGGCAAATGGACAATGATTTGGATTTTTGATGGATCTACTTTAATGCCTTCTGAAGAAATATAATGACCCAATACTACCCCTTCATTTAGCATCATAAAACATTTTTCATTACTCAAGGATAAATTGGCTTCAATACATCTCTTCAAAACTTTCTCAAGATTTTCTAATGAATCTTCAAATGAATTACCATACACTGAAAAATCATCCATATAAACTTCAACACACTCATGAACTAAATCAGCAAATATAGTTAATATAGCTCTCTGAAATGTAGCTGGAGCATTATAGAGTCCAAATGGTAAAACATTATAGGCATAAGTGCCCCAGGGACAAGTAAAAGTGGTTTTCTCCTGGTCCTCTAAGGCTATCCTGATCTGGTTATAGCCACTAAAACCATAAAGAAAAGAAAATGATGATTTCTTAGCTAATGTATCCAAAACTTGGTCAATAAATGGTAGTGGAAAATAATCTTTGAGGGTTGCTTTGTTCAATTGTCTGTAGTCAACACAAATCCTCCACTTACCATTTTTCTTGGGCACTACTACCAATGGAGATACCCACTGACTATCAGAGATGAGATAAATAAAATTGACTTTCAGTAGTTTTTTAATTCATATCTAACAATATCCTGAAAGATGGGATTCATTCTTCTCTGTGGTTGCCTCACTGGTCTTTATTACTATCTATGTAAATATGGTGAGTGCCTGTTTCTGGGTGGATTCCCTGCATATCGGTGTAGTCCCAAGCAAATGCCTTTTGATATTTTTTCAATAATTGAATCAATTTTTCTTCCTGAGATAAGTCTAGGTGTGTGCCAATATTCAATGTTTTTCCTGGACTAATCTCTATGGTCTTACTCTGTGTGTTTGTGATAGATTGAATGGGAAAAATATTTTCAAATAATGTTTGCAAAGAATGAATGGTACATGTTTCTTGAAAACTTTGTGCTAAAAGTTGATCTGCAGCATTGTATTGTTCATTTCTTAATTCTTCAGAAATATCAGGTTGAGAAAGGAACAATTCTACCAAATCATTATTATTATGTTCTTGAAAATCATAGATTTGATTGATGCTGAAAACATATTGAACTTTTTCTTTATCATTGTATTTGTCATCAAGCCATAAGTTGTTTGCTACTGCTGGTGATTGTGTTGATGGGTACAGAGTGACTTGTTTTCTTTCAGTGCCTCGTGAAATAATCATATTACCTGATCTATACTCTATGAATGCATCAACAGTTGCTAACCGTGGTCTACCAAGGATGATAAGGTGTCCTCCTAAATTAGATTTTGGCTGAAGGACTAAAAAGTCAACTTGATACTCTCAAGAGTCCAGTGAAACAATTATGTCCTCCAAAATCCCTTCAAGAATCACTTTAGACCTATCGGCTAGTTCTAGGAAAATTGGTGTGTATTGCAAGTTTGTGAGCTGCAGTGTTTTCATTGTTTCAAGGGTCATCACATTTATTGCAGCCCCAAAGTCAATCAAAGTGTTTGGAATAGGTATGTTGTTAATGATTGTAGTGACTCTGGGAATACCATGATCAACATACTTTTCCATTGAAATGGTGTTTGTCATAAGGCCGGCTAGATGTCCAATAACATGAATAGTTTGTGGGTCAAGTCTTTTCTTTGTAGGCTTCTTGAGACATAGTTCTTTGATTGCTTTAGTATATATTGTAATGTCTTTTATGGCTTGAAGTAGTGGAATTTTTATATAGACATTCTTTAGCTCATCTAAAACATCAAACTGAGGTAAAGACATGGGGAGTTTTGCTTGGATCAATCTATCCGGAAAAGGTGGTGGATGCATTGGTTGCATTTGTTTATTTTGGATGTCATCATTTTGTTTCTTTTGAATTGGAGTTTCATCTTCATTTTCTTTGTTTTCTTTTTGTTTGTCAGCTACTGGAGGTTCTTTTTGAAGTATCCTACCAGACCTAAGCTCGATATTTTGTAAAGGTAGAGTGGGGTAAGATGGTCCCTCATCTACACTGTAAGCTGGTCTATCTGCTCTATTATTTGGATTAGGTACAGGTTGAGCAGGAATCTGAGTAGGTCTAGGAGGCTGGTTAGATGGAAGTTGTAATTGAGATGGATTTATTGGTGGAGGAGCAGGCAATGTTTGTTGAGTGTTTTGAGGTTGATGGACAACTTGCTGTTGAGGATATTGCTGATATGGCTTAGGATATTGCTGGTATGGCTGAGGATATGGTTGGTATGGTTGAGGGTATTGCTGAAATGATCTCCATTGTTGTTGTGGGTAAGTTTGGTATTGCCACGACATGGGAACATTTCAAGAATTCTGAACATACATCTGATCTTGTGCAAGAAATTGCAAATTTTGGTTTGGAAACATACCTGGAGGTGGAGGTCTTGGTTGCCATGGTCTCTTAGCGCCCATGAAATACACATTCTCCATATCTGCGTTGGCTTCCAAATCACACTTCTGCAAAATCTTGATTTTAGAGCAATGAAATATATCATGATTTTCAGTGCATAAGGCACAAACTTGAACATTTTGAACATTTTTTAAAGGGCAGTCTTTCAAAGCATGTTTCTTTCGGCACTTTGGACAAAAGACAACCATTAATTGATCTTCCTCTTCCTGTCTTTTCTTTTCTTTCAAAGTGTCAATTTGGTTTCCTAAGGTACTTAATAGGTCTGTTTTGAATTCTTCTAATAAGTTTCCTATTTCAGCCCTTGTGACACTAGCTGAAGCAGATTTAGTGGCTTTGGATGATATGGTTCTTTTTCCGTTTCTAGCTTTGCTCCTAGAATACTTTTCACATAAATCGGCAATTTCATCAAAAGGTAAAGTAGAAATATCACCTTTGCCCATCAAATTAAGATCATTTAAGCATGCTTCTCGGATGCCCTTCAAAAATATTGTTCGGATCAGATCAAAAGACATGGTTCTATGTTTTGATTTTTGTAGATTGTAAACAAATCGTTCCAAATATTCCTCTAAGCTCTCATCCTCTTGTTGATTCATTCTAAAGATATCATCTTTAGAATCTCTTGATCTACAATAAGGTTGGTATTTCTTTAAGAATATTTTTTTCATGCCATTCCAATCAGTGATTGCATGTTCACCAAGTCCCATGAACCACCTAAGTGCTGATGCTTTTAGTGTTGCTGGAAAGAGTCTAAGCCTATGGGCATCATCTGTGTAACCATATGTTCGACATATTATGTCAAATTCAAACAAGAATGAATCTGGGTCTTCTGAAGCCATGCCATAAAAGTTTGGTAACACAGATGGAGGTATGTTTTTTATTTTTATTTCCTCATCATTGTTTTCTCCTGGTTCTTGAATAGGAAATTTAAAGGTTGACTCTTCCTCTTCTCTAGGTGGATTTCGATCTTGATCTTGCCTTTGTTTCTGTTCAGATTTTCTTTGTCTTCTTCTTTCCTCTTGCTGTCTCTCATATTCTCTAAGTTGTTCAGGAGTGGGTCCTCTTTTTGATCCTCCTCCTTCCTCAGTCATTTTGATAGGTTCTTTTGTTGACTTAATGTCTTGTTCAGTGTCACTTGTTTCAAATAAAGGTTGTTCTAGTGATTTTTCTCCTTCTTGAGATTTTTCAAAATCAGTAGGTTCAAGGAGAGGTTGTTGGGTTGTTTTGCTACTCTCTCTTATTATAGAGGATTTAGGGAGATGTTTCTTCTTTGCTTCGTATGCCAATAAAATTTGTCTTTCAATGAGTGTGAGTCTCTGCTCTGATTTTTGTTTGTCCTCTAATTCTTGTACAGTGACTTTCTCGGCTGGAGTTGTGTGTTCAATCCTCTCTAAAGGATTTGCTCCTAATGGTGGATTAGTTCTTGGATGGGGGGTTTTTATGAATCTACCTTTATCATCTCTAGGTCTAGACATAAGTAACCATGACTTCTAAAATGTAGAATTAAAACTAAATCTGTGTTTTTATTTGTTTTTTTTTATTGTTTTTTATTGTTTTTGTTTTTAAAATCCTCTAGCTGCGCCTCCCCAGCAACGGCGCCAAAATGTATCAGCAATCTAGGGCTCTAGATTAGGCTCAATTTATTGTCAACCAAGGTAGGTAATCTTAGAGGCACGTGTCTAATGTTTATAGACCTAAAAGGATCTGTTTGCCTAAGTAAATGTTTATTGTGGTAGGCTCCAACACTCTTTTACAAGAGATTGGGATGCGGTGGAAAATTATGGAGGAGTTAAAGTGAAGTCCCAAGGTGATGTGGACTCCTAAAATCAAGGAAAAAACATGTGCTCAAATAAAATTGAATTTCCGGCATTAAATGATAGCTGTTTACTTGGAAATTCGAATTTGTGAAGTTAGTGCATATTTGAGAGGATTTGGGAGAATATTTGGTGGAGATTTTTGTAGGAAATTGTCCTCACATGGGTTACCAACCATATACACATATCATTCCATCATAAAATTCGAATTTGGCACATAAGAGAAGAAGAAAATGATGTCCACTTGTCAGAATTCAATTTTTACACTTGGCATTTTAGCTTCACTTACCAAATTCGAATTTGCCTTGAGATCTCCTCCCTCTCACAACTTGGCGTATGGTTCTTCATTGGGATTTGCTCCCAAATTCCTACATAATGGGGCCATGGGCTCTCATATGGTATCATTGGATACGAGCTATTGTGCTTGCAGAAGCGCTGCTACTTTGTACACTTTTCAAGGATATTAATAAAAAGACTTTGGGGGTCCATTCATGGGTGTTCTTCTTTTGGAGGATGGTGCATTTGGAGTTATTGGTATAATCTTTTCTATGCTTTGAGTTATTTTATTTTCCATATATTCTTTTGAATTTGCTAGTGTACAACTATCTTGTATTAACATTTATTTGAAAGTAGGCTTTAGAGGTTGAAAGTTCTAGTTTATTTTCAAATAAATTTCTAGAAGTTTCAATTCATTGTTTGCTTATCTAAATCTACATGGACTAATGTGTGACTTGAGTATTTTAGAAGAATTTTTTTTGGATCAAGCGTGAGGGGAAGTCTTTGGGAGACCAACCCACTCTTGAAGCACTTTCAAAGTAACTCTCATTTGTTATTTGGATTTTCATAGTTTATCTTACGAAAAAGTGTCTTGTAGGGATTCGTTTGGACATAGTTTGTATTCATGCAATCATTTAAAAATATTTTACTTTTCATTGTTCTTCATTGGATCAGATTTTGCTATTTAAAGAGCTTAAGCATGGCTCATTAGGGGAATTTTGAGGTCTAAAATGGGCCTCCTAAGGAAATAATAAAATAATAGATAAACCAATAAAATAATATTTATGAATTTGCAATTCACTTTTTGCACCACAATTCATGTAACCATAGTTAAATTCAATTCAAAAATTGTACCAAAATAAAATTAATAAAAAAATTGTATTGATGTGACTATAATAAGAATGATCTTTTTAAGAAAAAGTCATTATCATTGAACAACTTATGCATTTGTCCTTTTGTTCTTAAATAACTTAAAATAAAATATAAATGTAAATTTATAAATTCTTAATTATATTATATGGTATTAATTAAAATTTATATTATTTAAATTGTATAATAACATATAATTAATATACTACATAAAAATAATATAATATAATAAATGTATAGGGATATGCATTGTTTCTTTCAAGAAATATGAAATGACAATAATATATTTTTATTAAAAATGTGTGAAATGACATTTATTATGAGTATTTTACTTTGACTTTAATAGTACTTAGAGCACTACCATAGTTAACCATGAGTTTTTATTCACCATTGAGAATATGACAAGTACGTACCTTTAACTCAAGCAATGCCACCTCAACCATTAGGGATGATGTCATCCCCTAAAATGCGATTGGTTCTCATAAAGTGAATTTTGATTGTACATTTTTCTTAGGAGACCCATTTTAGACCTCAAAATTTCCCTAATGAGACAAAGAAGAGAGTTTAGTCATCCTTTTTGGCTTAGCTCTTTGTAGATTATTGTGCAATATTTTGTGATTTTATTTGTCTAAACACTTGGTTGGTTTTTTGTAGTTTTATTTTTCTAACTTGTTTTCTTGTAGCAACTTGTGGGATTTACCTTCAAGAAACTAACAAATTGTTGCAGGACCTTTGAGCTCTAATGTCAAATGAGGACTCTCTCTTTTTCCTTTGGTCGTGGGTAGTTAAGGAGCTTTTTTGAGGAAGGCTGAGTTCCTTTTGTGGCTTCTTCCCTCTCTCTTGGCCGTGAGCATTGAGGAGGCTTAGCCTCTCTCCTTCACTTGTAAAAATCGGATTGGTATTGGACTTTTATATTGCAGAAATTTCTCATCAAGGATAAGTCTAAGACCTCAAGTTTCATTTGTAAAGGTTTTCCTTGAGTTTGTAGGAGGCTTCATAGTCTCTTACTTCTAACAACTAATAAAATTTCTGATTTTGGGAGCATGGGTTTTACCCATTGGCATCTCAATCTCTTCATTTTTGGAGAGGACTTGTGGTGTGATTTGTTAATCTCTTTAAATTGCATGCATCTCATTTAATTAGTCAATTAACACAACCATGCATTTCATTCATTTCACTAACTATTCACTTTGATTTGCTAAAAGTTTTAAGAGCATTTACTTTCATAGCAAATTCATATTTTTTTACATGCAAGCATCTTTACTTGAGTTTATTTAGCTTGAAATCATATTTCAAATTTGCTTATGCTTCACCATTGGGCACACTCTACAATATTAAGTTTGATGCATTAAGTAAAACTACATTTTATTTTATGACAAACAAATATCTTTCAAGTTGAAGTTGAATTTTCATTTTCATGTTAATTTACTTTTAGATCTTACATGCCCCAAGCATCACTAAAATTTACCTCCAACTTAAGTTGGCTGAATAGACGTTTTAGAGACCCTCTACCTCTATGGACTCCTCACTGTGAGATCCAAATATTTGGGCGAGGGTGAGGTCTGAGGATTAGAGTTCAATTGTAACTTTGCTTTAGAACTAATTAATAAAATAAACCAAGAGCACTATCTCATCACATTTACTTGCAAATTTCCCAATTTTTTTTGCTATCTTGATGGTTTAAAGATTCACATGCAAATATTATCTCAAGAAGCACTTTGGATGGAAACATTTTAATTTATTAAATTTTGCAACAAGTTTAATTCTATGGTACTTGGAAATTTGCTTACTTTTGCAACTTCATTGCATGTTGTCATTTTAATGGTCATTATGCTTATGGATGATTGATATATCTTGTTTCATTGGCAAATACTCTTATTTGGTGTTGCAAATTTAATTGCATGTTGTTATCTTGGTATAACATTTGAGTCTTCTATCATCTCATTTACATTCTCCAAATTAGAACACTAATTGTTTCCTTTTGAGCAAGGTAGTTTCTCATGCTTTGATTCATAAATCTATTTATCTTGAGAGCATTTCTGATATCTTGTGCTAACAGTCATTTGTTTCCATTTCAGGATTACTGTGTTCTCATCTCTTTGAGCATTTTTTTTACTTTTGAGCACGTTATTTGTAAAGGCACTGTTTAAATGGTTTGTTATTATTTCAAAGTTGCTTATAAATTCTCATGAATCTTCAAAAGTAATCCAATTTCACCCTAATATTCTCTTAGAAACTCAAATCTTTAACTTAGTTTTCCATTTAGGGACCACCCCCCATAGCTAACCTAGGAGATAGCTTAAACGGAGAGAGTCGGGATTAGTGTGACAACCCCTTCTCTGAGTTCCTTGCCACCAACCACACCTTGTGGGGTTAAAGGCTTTTCCTGCTAACTATAGGTAGGTGTAGGCGGCAAGCGATAACAAGCAGTTAAGAAGCTTCCTTGAGGAAGACTGAGTTCCTTTTGTGGCTTCTTCCCTTTCTCTTGGCCGTGAGCATTGAGGAGGCTTAGCCTCTCTTCTTCATTTGTAAAAATCTGATTTCTATTGAGTTTTTATATTGCATAAATTTCTCATCAAGGATAATTCTAAGACTTCAAGTTTCATTTGTAAAGGTTTTCCTTGAGCTTGTAAGAGGCTTCATAGTCTCTTACTTCTAACAACCAATAAAATTTGTGATTTTGGGGGTGGGTTTTATCCATTGGCATCCCAATCTCTCCACTTTTGAAGAGGACTTATGGCGTGATTTATTGATTTCTTTAAATTGCATGCATATCATTTAATTGGTCAATTAACACAACCATGCATTTCATTCATTTCACTAGCTATTCACTTTGATTTGCTACAAGTTTTAAGAGCATTTACTTTCATAGCAAATTCATATTTTTTTAATATGCAAACGTCTTTACTTGAGCTTATTTAGCTTGAAATCATACTTCAAATTTGCTTATGCTTCACCATTGAGCACACTCTACAATTTTAAGTTTGATGTATCAAGTAAAACTACATTTTATTTCATGAAAAACAAATATATTTCAAGTTGAAGTTGAGTTTTCATTTTTATGTTAATTTACTTTTAGATCTTACATGCCCCAAGCATCACTAAAATTTACCTCCAACTTAAGTTGGCTGAATAGACGTTTTAGGGACCCTCTACCTCTATGGACTCCTCACTGTGAGATCCAAATATTTGGACGAGGGTGAGGTCTGAGGATTAGAGTTCAATTGTAACTTTGCTTTAGAACTAATTAATAAAATAAACCAAGAGTACTATCTCATCACATTTACTTGCAAATTTCTCAAATTTTTTGCTATCTTGATGGTTTAAAGTTTCACATGCAAATATTATTTCAAGAAGCACTTTGGATGCAAGCATTTTAATTCCTTAAATTTTGCAACAAGTTTAATTCTATGGTACTTGGAAATTTACTTACTTTTGCAATTTCATTGCATGTTGTCATTTTAATGGTCATTATGGTTATGGATGAATGATATATCTTGTTTCATTGGCAAATACACTTATTTGGTGTTGCAAATTTAATTGCATGTTGTTATCTTGGTCTAACATTTGAGTTTTTCTATCATCTCATTTACATTCTCTAAAGTAGAACACTAATTGTTTCCTTTTGAGCAAGATAGTTTCTCATGCTTTGATTCATAAATCTATTTATCTTGAAAGCATTTACAATATCTTGTGCTAACATTTTCTTGTTTCACTTTTTAGGATTATTTTTGTTTTCCATTTGAAAGCATTTTACTTCATTTAAGCAAATACATTTTCATTTCATAGAGCAATACTTTAAAGACACTGGTTTTCATATGATTTATGCTTATTTAAATTATGTACTGATAGTTATTGCTCATACCACTTTTTGCTTATAAATCTTAAGAAGTAATCTATTTAACTCTAACAACTCTCTTAGACACTCACATATTTTAATTTAGTTTTCCATTTAGGAACCACCCCCCATAACTAACCTAGGGGATAGCTTAAACAGAGAGAGTTGGGATTAGTGTGATAGCCCCTTCCCTGAGTTCTTTGCCACCAACCACACCTTGTGGGGTTAAAGGCTTTTTCCGCTAACTATAGGTAGGTGTAGGCGGCAAGCGATAATAGGCTGCTATCATTTGAAAACTTAGACACAACCCGTGACACCTCATCAATGGATACCTCAACAACCGATGGCACCTCCTCAACGGTGGACATGTCTGTGTTTCCTGGCACCTCGTCAATGGACGGCCCTATAGGTGTGTGCTCTACTCTGTCCCCCAAGGTGTCAGCCGAAGTTATCAAAGGAATCTCCAACTTGGGTGACTCTTGCGTCACTCTGGGTATATCTACATGCTCCTCACAACCCTGCGTGCCCTCAGCCTCATGTTGAACCTCCTCCCGAGGCTCTTGATATCTAAATCTGGGTCTCCACCAACAAAAGCGCCTCCTGGTCTCACCCTCTAACTATCCCTGATTCTGTCGTCTTTCCCTATACGGCGTAGATGGTTGCACTCCCATGAACTGCACACCTCTAGTGTCTCTGCTATAAGGATGGGGATGGATCTGGTCAGACACATCCCTCAACTAGGCCAATCTCTCATCATTCCAACAAATTCCACCCTAGAATTCCTGCATACTAAATCTTCCTTGAGCCATGGGTTTTCTATGGTTTAGCCCATCACTGTGCATACATGTTCAAATCTTCCATGATCTCGCTGGCCAAGATCATGGCTCTGATACCATCGTAATATTCCTAACGGAAATATTAAGTGATAACAGTAGTAAAATCATAGACATGCAATAAAAATTGTACACATGCAGATATACTAGATTACACCATAAATAACTCCCAAAACACTGAGCCTTTTTTATTATTATAATAACTAGTTGGAGTACAAAGAGTAGGAACTAAAGAACCTGGGATTGCTACGATAAGCAAGGCAAGATCCCAGGTGAATGTGATGGTACCCAAGTACCGGAAATGGCTCTACTACAAGATTTGCGTCCACCTAGAAAACTGTTGCTGCCACTTGAAAGGAACTGCTAATTTATCCCTCCAAACTACTCCAAAATTTTTGAGAAATTAGCCACAGGTTCTACTCCACCAGCTCAGTGAAACCCATAAATATCTCGCCAACCCAAGTGGTAGAAATGATCCTAGAATAAACTGTGCCCTCCAAAAATTTCTGCTGCTGCCTACTAAATGCAACCAGGAATTCTACCCTCAGGAGTGCTCAGAAATTTTTTCTTAATCAATCTTTGCCTCTCCTCAACAAACCTAGAAAAACCTAGAAAGGGTTGGGCCTAATTCCAACCTCTGAAATTACCCCCAATTGTTGCTTGCTCCTCTTACAACTGGGTAATTCTTCCCTCCAGGAAATATTGCTGCTTGCTGCCCCCAAAATGCTGAGTATTCTCCCCCAATATCCTCCTTATGTCCCCAAGCCAACTCAGTCTAAAAATCACTGATCAAATCTCCACAATGAGTGCCCTTCACCAATGACTGCGTAGGCCCCAAACCAGTCAATTCTGCGCTAGCCCAGAATAGAAGAATTCGGCTAGTTAAGTAGCCCCTCAAACCACCGGGAAAACCTTTGCAAAAACGCTGTTGAACCCTGATGGAATATGCTCCTAAATTCTCGAAAATGTTACTACTCTGTAGCTTGTTCTCCTCAGGAAAGCGTGGTACCTCTATGCGCCCAAACTTCTCCAGAATTCCACAAATTAACTTGTAGAATTACCTCTCGGACAACTCCATGTTAAAGCAAAGGCTCCTCTAGGGTGGCACTCGAAGTCCACAAAAGGAGTGGAGATTTCCCCTCGGAAACCTTGTATGATGAACAACACAATGTTGACTTGACTCAACAACTCAAGCACACAGTAGTATAATTTTTCAGATTGATGAAAGCTACCAAATGATGGCCCCTCTTCTATTTATGCTTGGTGCCCTCTTCCTCTCTTCGTGGGCCCCATTCTCCACTAGTACACCTTCCTTCTCTTTACTTCTCTCACCACAAGCGGGTTTTCCTTAGGGAGTGCGTATTCCTTTTGTTTGTGGCCCCCATAACCCACCAAGAATTCAATTTTCTCCCTCTCCTAAGTCAAAATACCCAAAATTGTTGCTAATTCCAAAATTGTCAAAAGGTATAATATTTCCTAAGTGGATTAGGAAAATTGGGGATATTACAAGGTTTGGCCAGCCAAAGGAGCAGTTGTGTAGCTTGTGTTCATTATTGGAAAAACGACATTCGATGATGTAGGTGGCAACCCTCCTGCCCTATGTTACTCTTCATTGGAGCAGTGTAGGACGACTATAGTGGGAAGATAACTCCCAAAAGAGTTGAGGAGCAACAGTGGGCAGAAGTCTCGAAGTGTTGTTGCCTTAAAGGACGAAGGAGCAACTAGTGTGCGTGAAAACCCTATGTGTTGATGATAGATGGACGTAGATTGGATAGCCAAGGTTTAGTGGCCAGATGGACTTGGCGCATTGATAGAGACAGTGCTGCAGAATGAAAGTGAAGGACCCACAGTGTACATGATATGACATAGTATTTATGATTATCAAATACACCAGCTAGATTGTCAAAGTATCTTGTATTTTGTATTCTTGTACTAGTGGATATTTGAGGGCCATTATCCCTGGTACGAGAGCCCTAGATTGTTGTATTATATCAGTTGGATTAATATAGCGAAGATTGGGTTATTGTACAAAATTGTGTAAAAAGTTGTATATATTTTATTGCTATTTGTTTTTCTGTTGTGCAAAGTAGTTTCGTTGTGATACTTGATTTGGTAGCGTCAATGATTTAAGATTCTATCATAGACACTAGTTACATGGAAAAATAACACAACTCGACCTCCAAACCTCTCCAAGACCTACGTTGTCCTCCACTTTAGACCCTTATATCCTGCGCTATATATCTAAGTACCTCGGTGCTTTATCACAAGTCATATGACCACATTCCACACATGAACATGGGATCGACCCTCCTAAAAACTACATGTGACAAACACGTTCTGTACACAGAGAATCAACCTCATAAATATGCCCAGAACCCTGTAAGCAAAAAATCGGCCAACCTTCTCCCTACACTTCCAAACTAGAACACAAGAAAGAATACAAACTCATCCTCTTTCTCCAACTCAGATTGACTCCTCTAGGTCTGCGGCCAGATTAGATAGTCTTTCTCTTGGATGAGATGCACTTGGGTGGATGTGAATGAGTTAATCCTTGTCTTCTATTTATAGAGTTATTGTTAGGTTTCTCTTAGCCACTGAGGGTCATCACATAATTCCAAGCCAACCTAAACGATTGTTTAAACTCCATAAAAACATAAGAGAAATTCTTTTCATTCAACCAATGCCGCCTCATTGATGCCTTTGGTGCCCCTTACCCTTCAAAAGTGCCCCACATGCTCTCAATGATCAAATCATCAAAATCTCCACTTGGTTTCGCGCCCACAACTTTGGATGCAAAACCCATTGCTTGGGTAGACTTTGCCACAAAGCCCATGTGGGTCAAACTTCTCCCAAACCTAGTACCCTAGGGTGTGGGAGTACCTCCCAAGCTACACAAATCAACATGCCGTAGGTCATATGGTCACTTCTAGCAATATGATGGTATATTTGGTATGTTTATTCCCCTTTGATGCCTTTGTGTTTGTTGCTGGAAATGTTATGTTGTCACTTTCTTCTAAATTCAAGCTAGCTACAAATTTTCATATCTATCCGTAAAGACACCCTTGTGCATATTTATAATTTCTCCTCAATTAGAGTTTTTCACAAAAATATCCTATATTAGTGGACATCAAGATAGGACTATTGTAGGTTGTTCATTCTAGTTGCATTCATGCCAAATCCCATTGGAAAAAAGCTCATAGTTGCTGCCTTTTGGACTCCATATGCCCATAATCATTCTAGGCACTAATCCCCCTTTCAACCATCTCTAAACAATTATAAATTCAACTCTTCCTCTGCTGTTAACAAATCTGAAATTTATTTAGGTATATAATAATGGAAATTGGATTTGTGCTTCTCAATCTTTTCATCTTTCATCGTGACTATCATATTATAGGCATAGGGTTTCTTCGGGGTTTCCCCCTCTTGCTGGAGGAGAGCCAGCCAAAAATGTGTGAAGGAGCTATTGTAGTGACATTGGGTAGCCCTTCTTCAATGCCCCTAGCATCTTACTTGTGCTTTGGGACATTTTATCACTAGAATTAAGGGTTTGGGTGGTAACAGATTCCAATGGTACAAAAGCATAGGTGACCCTAGGAATGGTGGTGTTATCCTTAAAGAAAGATGAAAAGTGCCAAAGAACACCCTAGAAGGAAGGTGCAATCCTAGATGAGAGTTTATATCTTTAGAACACCTAGAGAAACTCTAGAAGCGGTGATCTACAAAAAGCCTAATTTAAACTGTAATGATGATTCTACTAGCCAATATTGTTCATATGAGCCAAAAGAATTGAGAGTGTAAGGTTCACACCCGCTATGATACCATGATGAGATTTATAAGGGTCAACGAGAGATTCAATGAAACTGAATTTCACCCAATGTCTGAAATAGCCTCCTCATAAATGTGAGAAGAGAAAGTGCAAAAGCCAAGCACAAGTATGCTGAAAACAGAAATGCACATGTGCACGCAAGAGAAAATGCCAATTGCAAGAAAAAACACCAAATATAGGTTACCTTAGGCTTATCACACTTTGTACCAATAATTCCAATACTATCTCTTCTTCATCGTGATGTTGTTAGTATTGTACTATGTCTTGGGTCCTATCAAAATACTGTGTCATGGAAGGATTGGCACAGAGAAACTCAATACTAGTCCTTTTACTTCCTTCTGAAATGATTAATTTGGGAAATTATGCGCGGATGAAGAAGAACTTCAGGCACAAACACATTATTATGAGAAAAAAATCCTATTTCATATATTTGTTGAATATTTTTTCCAGCAGTTTTTGAAAGATTGAATTGCCACATTTATTTTTAAACCATGGTGAATATGCTAGAGAGAGAGTGCAAAAGCCAAGCACAAGTATGCTGAAAACAGAAATGCAGATGTGCACACAAGAGAAAATGCCAATCACAACAAAAATCACCAAACATAGGTTACCTTAGGCTTATCACACTTCGTACCAATAATTCCAATACTATCTCTTGGGTCCTATCAAAATACTTTGTGTCATGGAAGGATTGGCACGGAGAAACTCAATACTAGTCCTTTTACTTCCGGAACGATTAATTTAGGAAATTATGCATGAATGAAGGAGAACTTCAGGCACAAACACATTATTATGAGAAAAATTCCTATTTCATATATTTGTTGAATATTTTTTCAAACAGTTTTTGAAATATTGAATTTGCCACATTTTGGTCATTGCATTTTTTTATTTCTTTGGACAATGCCCGATCCAAGGCATCAGGCAGGCAAAGGAAGCCTTCAATCAGCAAGACATATACTAGCTGGACGTATGGTCACAAATAACTCTTCTTTTTCATTAGCACGTAAAGATATGCACAAAGCACATTAATCACAAAAGGGGCACTAAACGCAGAAAATCTTATGCTCTTTTGTAACCTCTTGTTTACACTGATCACTGTTTTGGGTGCAGTTATGGCGCATATACAGGCGATTGGGATACTATTGAAGCTCTCGTTACTATGTCATATGGAAGGCAAGAGGTGTTTATTCCTTCTTTGTACTTTAATTCTAGAACTGAATTACAAACAGAAATCCTTCCGATTATCTTTGAAACGTCTCTCTGGAATATTAGAAATTTAACATAAGTGGATTTGTTGAGTTTTGGTTCATTTGGCAAGAAAAAACTATTATTCAAATTTGAACTAGCCGTTTTATTAATTCATAACGCTGAAGAAAATTAAGAAATGCTGTTGGGCTGTGTCTCGCTTTGACTCTGAGTACATTTAAATTGATGGAGGTTTTGATTGTATCTTACCAGCTTCTTAAATAATTATTAGCTCGACCCATCCATTCTGAAAGATCTTGAACCAGAGTATCAGGAAATGATAAATCTGTACAGTTGTCGTCTTTTAATAATGTCTGAATATAGGCATAATTGTGTTCCATGTCATATACATGGCAGGATTGTTTAAATCTTCTGTTCTACGACATGCAGAATTATGAACATTAGCAGTCGAAGCAGTTTGCTTGTGGACATGCAAATTAATTAATTTCTCCCAATAGTCAGTAGAAATTAATACAGATGTATGGCAAAGTGCAATACGTGCTCATTACTGCATGCAACGTTATAATAAGTATCGAGAATTTGTAAGCATGCAGGTCTGATGACCATTTCAACTCTCCATAAAAAGAAAAAGAAAACAGAAATAAATGACCAACTCACACAGACTTCCAAACTCGGAAACAGTTTGTGTTTCTGAAAGGGGATGGGTTTTAAAAATGACAAAATTTTAGGAAATGGGGAATGAGTCATGACATTGCATATATATTATTCATAAATATTTATAAAAAGAAAAAAGAGAAGATACTTAAATTTCAAGAATTTAAGTAGAATTCACATATATTCATACAACTACTCAAATAACACGCAATTGAGAACGTAAATGACAATAAGATTGCACAACCAAAATATATCTTGATATATTAGAGTTCAAAGAGATTATCACAATAATGATCAAGAGGCAAGACGCAATCACTTCCAGATTAGGGCATTTCCACCTAGGCCATTAGGCATACAACCAAAAGGTATCGATATTATGAAATTTTACATCATCATACGTCTGTGAGCTCACTCTCATGGATTTCAAAGCTAGATGATCCTGGTAGTGGCACACGAGACACCATAAAAAAATGTTTGACTTACTATTGAAGGAGCGAACGATGAGCTTAAACTTAAGCAATGTTATTTTGAGCTACTGGGATTTGGATACGGAAGTCTATCCACTGGACTTTTGAAAAGTTAATATAAATATAAATTTATAATTTTTAAAAATATTGTTTTTATAAGATTTTTAAAGTTATGATTTTAAAATATAATTTATGCATATATTTATAATATATAATATTTATATAAAATAATTAGTATAAAATGCTTAATTTAATATATTAATTATTTTACATAAGTTAAATTATAAAATAATAATATGTAAATTTTGAAATTTATATTTAATAAAAATAAAATTAACGCGTTTATATTTATTAGTTAATAAATTTAATTTAATTATATTGAAAGTAGTTTAGTGTTTTACAGTATAGCATACTATCTGAAATTTTTTTATCACAAAAGAATATAACATTACATTAATAAATTAGAAAAATATAAATTGATTGCATTTTAAATATGTTAATGGGTACATTTTTAATATGAATGAATTAATATATGACATGAAGTTAAATGATTAAAAAATTTACACATAAATTTGATTTGATAAATCCTAGATGAATCAGAGTATAATATAAGTTAATATCTGTGCAATATTAATATTAATAGGTAGCCAAAATTTAATATGTAGTAAAGTTAATACATTCTAAAACTAAAACTACAAGACATCGACTGCAATCTTTTAGCGAATAGCAGCTACAAGGCACTGCCAACTGCGGTATCTTCCCATTCCAAATTATATGGTGCCATTGACTTCAAACAATGGGAAAAGGACCAACAAGCTCACAGAGAAGGAGAATGGATGCACATTAAGGACACCGAGGACATCGTGTAGCCACGCAGGAGAATGGCCAACAAGCTCACAGAGAAGGAGAATGGGCAACAATCTCACGGAGGAGGAAAATGTATGGTCGTGCTAGAGGTTCAACGAGAGAGTGGTGCATGGAAGAAACAACGCTTTTTTGGTTGTTAATGATCCAAAGTTTGTTCGACCCTCTAGATACATTTCATGTGTGAGGGATCCATTTTAGGAGAGGATTATGGACTGATCCAGGGGGATTTGGATCCAAATCTATATCCGATTGGGGGATCTGTGGATTTATCTCGTTAGGCCAACGGATCTAGTAAAGTGGCTTTTATACATGTGCCAATCTTACTGTGTATTATGTCTGCACCCATACAAATCAACAATGCCAGTTGTTGATCTCATACAAATCAAGGTTCCCTAAAGTTATGTCTATGTTCATGTCTTTAGGATCCACGTCCTGCTCCTTTATAGCCCCAACTATATCATCTTCTTTTCCTGAGAGATAATATAAAGTTTCAAATGGATGAAGACAAATATCTTTATTCCTATTGGAAGCCAACCTGTTATGTTTTACTGAATGGATAAAACTGCAGTTGCTTCATTTCCTCTCATATGTTGATGAACTAGCCACTTGTGAAAGGATTTAAATTGCACATGTTTGTAGCTCCTCTACATCTGCACCGTGAATGATGACACCTTCATTATTTTATCAATGGCAATGATGTGAAAAATATTGTCAATTCCAGTTGTAAACTTCGCAAACTGAGTTAAACTATTAAAGATTAGTAAAGAATTCAATGTGTTGGGTGTAATGTAGGTTGTAATTGGTACGACTTCTGATAGAGATATCGCTGATTTTTGTAGCATCGGAAAGTGTTTTAAGTCTCAAACTTTGTAAAGAGGCTTGAACATCAATATTCGAAAGAACCCAGAAACCTTTGTGGAAATTCCACTCGGTTCATGTCTTATTAAAATAATTAATTATTTTAATAGAGACCCTAAGTCTAAACTTAGGGAAATTAATAATTAAAGGGTATTAATAAGACAGAGTGTGAATCTTCTAGAGAACGAAGATCAAGTCAAGTTTTAATCTTAGCCATTGATAGAATTCTAATCTGGGCTGTTGATTCATCAACGAGAAGATTATAAAAGAAGGCTTGAGGGTCATTTGGAAAGGAAGTCGGGCATACACTGAGTACCCGAAGGAGATCGATTATGAAGGAATATAATTCGATCTCAGAGAGAGAGTTGCAAGGCAGAGTTGCAGAAGCAAAAGGAGAAGAGGAAGTCAGTAGTGACTAAGCACAAGGACCAAGGGACACAGAGGGCCACAGAAGGCAGCGTAGCGCTGCAGCGCAGTGAACCCACACAGAGTGACGCAGTCCAGCGCAGGGACTGCGTAGAGAGGTACTCAGACAGACGCAGAGGGAAGCAGAGGCTCTTCCGGGTGTCAGGAAATTTTCGGGAGGGGCCGAGAATTTTGTCTTAGGTGTTTTCTGATTATATTTGCCAGTGTATTCCTTTTAAAGATTCATTTGCTGAAGAATAATAATAAAACCTTCATATGCTCCGAGAGTTATCCCACATTGGGTTTTTCCAGGGACAATTGTTCAAAAATAAGTGCGTACATGTGATTGGTTCTTATGCTTATGTTCTTTACTGTTTACTTCTCTACATATGTAATTGTGAATGTTGCAGTAGTATTTATTATGAAGTTTATTGATAGATTTCTGTAAATAACTTATCGGAATAATAAGTAGGAGAAATAAATCTATCACTGCAACTGTGGATTTCCAGATTGAAATTTTCACATGGTATCAGAGCTAGAGATGAGTAACAGGAACAGAGAACCGGCAAGTGAACATAAATCTGACATTGCTGCAGCAGCTCGGAGGGGTTCACGCAATTCTCCAGAAAGGAAGAGAAGCATGAAAGAACAAATGGATCACGATGTTTCTGTTCTGGCATCCATACTGGAAGAAGAGTTTGCTTGTGTGTCGAGCACTGCTTCTCCTGAAGTCTGGGACATTGACAGTGGTGCTTATGCCCATATGATGGGAGTGTGGGAATGTTTTTCCGACTACCGAGAAGAGCAGATGAACTATAAATTACCATGGGTAATAAAGTAAAATGTACCCCTATTGGAAGAGGTACCGTAGTATTTCAGACTGAGGTTGGAAATAAGCTTCGGGCCACTAATGGACTGCACGTGCCTGGGTTGGGGATGAACTTACTCTAAGTGTCTCAACTTCAGAATAGAGGTTACAACGTTTACTTCATTGGTAACAACGTTTACGTCAAACACCCCAGTTGGAAGAAGAAAGCACAAATCATAGTAAGGAGCAACAAACGTTATAATTTATAGCTCGAATCCCCAATGGCACTAATAGACAACATTGATGAAAATGATCTGAATGAACTATGGCATAGAAGAATGGGGCATTTGCATCATGGAGCATTAAATATTCTCAAGAAAACTGTCACAGGAGTTCCGGAACTGAGCACCAAGCAGGACGATGTTTGCAGAGGGTGCGTGTTGGGAAAATATGCCAAGGCAGCATATCAGAGAAGCAACAATAGGACTAACAGTGTATTGGGATTGATACACTCGGATATCTACGAACCAATGTCCACTAGAGTTCTTAGTGGTGCTGAGTATTTCATCACCTTTATTGATGACCATTCCAAGAAAACCTGGATCTACTTTCTGAAGACCAAGGACAAAGTCTTCAGTCAGTTTAAAGAGTTTAAAGTTCTGGTAGAAAATCTGATAGGAAAGCAGATCAAGGTATTCCGTTCAGAAAATGGTGGAGAGTACACGAACAAGGAATTCACAGGGTTTTGTGCAAGGGAAGGTATCAGAAGGGAGTGGACCGCTCCATATAATTTGGAGCAGAATGGTGTGGCAGAGAGGAAAAATAGAACCATTGTCGAGGCTGCAAGGGCAATGCTGTATGATCAAGATGTGCCCAAATTTCTGTGGGTTGAAGCTTGTAATAGAACTATCTACGTCAACAGGATTCCTCACAACGCATTGGGAAAGATCACGCCAGAAAGTGTCTTCACTGGTAGCAAGCCTGAAGTGAGTCACTTTAGGATCTTTGGCAGTACGACTTATTGTCATGTACCCAATGAAAAGAGGAAGAAGTTGGACATGACTGTGGAAAAAGGGTATCTAGTAGGATACAACAAGCATGCAAAGGCTTACCGCGTCTACATTTCGGAGAGCAAGAAAGTTGTAGTGCGAAGGGATGTGAAATTCATGGAGGAGAGGGCCTTCGGAAGATCCCGAGAGATGCCTGCTGCTACGCAGTTTGAGGAGGATCCGCTGGTTCAACCACATCGACCTGTAGAAGATGATAAGGTTGCCTCTCCCAGGCATACGGATCCAAGGGACACTTCTCCCGAGGACTTGCAGGAGGGAGAGCAGGTGAATCCACCCAATACCAATGGGAAAACGAGTAGGGAACTACGACAAATTCTGAGGGACGCAGAGGACTTTGTCAGAGCCCCCCGAGATGTGAAGAGACAACATAGACAGCCTGAGAGGTACCAAGCATTGGTTGCACAGGTTGGGGAACCATCTAGTTTTTGGGAAGTAGCTCAGCATCAGGTATGGGTAAATGTGATGGTGGAAGAGTACAATTCCATCATGACAAATGATGTCTGGGAAGTGGTTCCCAGACTTGAGGATAGATCAATTGTAGGTTCAAGGTGGATCTACAAGATCAAGTATGCTGCAAATGGCAGCATCGAGAAATTTAAAGCTAGGTTTGTGGCTAAGGGGTACGCTCAAAAGGAAGGGATAGATTATGAAGAAACCTTCGCCCTAGTAGCCAGATATACTTCCATTAGATTCGTGATATCCCTTGTAGCACATATGGGATGGGAGATTCACCAGATGGACATCAAGACTGCGTTCCTAAATGGGGTGATAGAAGAGGAAGTGTACATTGAACAACCAGAGGGCTTCGAGACGCATGAACAGAAGATTCATGTGTGCAGGCTTAAGAAAGCCTTGTATGGACTAAAGCAAGCCCCTAGAGCTTGGTATGGTTGAATTGACAGCTATTTGCAGAAGATGAGATTCGTCAAGAGTGACACAGATCCCAATCTCTACTATCTAAGGGCAGGGAGTGAGCCCCTGATACTGGTTCTATATGTAGATGATCTGTTTCTGACAGGGTCATCGAGGCTCATCAAGGACTGCAAGGATAATTTGGCTACCGAATTCGACATGAAGGATCTAGGGCTGATGCACTAATTTTTGGGGTTGGAAGTTTGGCAGTAGAAGGGGGAGATCTTTCTTGGTCAAGGAAGATATCCTACAGAAATTCTGAAGAGATTTCAGATGGAGGACTGTAGACCCATGACGAATCCAATGATCACCAACTGGAAGAAAATTGACACGTCCGAAGATGATGAGGCTGATCCTAATCTGTATAGGCAGCTCATAGGATCTTTGATGTATCTGGTAAACACTAGGCCAGACATTTGTTATGCTGTAAATACCCTCAACTAGTTCATGGTGGAACCTAAGAGGGCTCATTGGGCAACAACCAAGAATTTTCTCTGGTATCTTCAAGGAACAATTGAGCTTGGATTGAAGTACATCCGTGGAAATGACGTCAGATTAAGTGGGTTCACCGACGCAGATTGGGCAGGGAGTCCAGTAGATCGGAAGAGTACCAGTGGGTACTGTTTCAGCCTTAGATCCGGGATGACTTCCTGGTGTAGCAGGAAATAGAAATCCGTGGCGCTGAGCTCAGCAGAGGCTGAATATATGGCAGTTAGCACAACTTCGTGTGAGGCCATATGGCTTCGGAAGCTACTTGTGAACCTATTGAAGGAGAAAATGGAAGCAACCAATATTCTATGTGATAATCAGAGTTGCATCAAGCTCTCTGAAGATCCTGTGTTTCATGATCGGTCGAAGCACACTGACATCAGGTGTCACTTGATCAGAGACTGTGTCCAACGAGGAGCTGTACAGTTGCAGTACACTCCGACAGGAGAACACGTGGCCGATATTCTCACGAAGGCTCTAGGGAGAACCAAGTTTGTCTACTTCAGAGAGAAGATGGGGATGATCAAGAACACATTTCAGTAGCAGGAATGGATAGAATCAGGATTCAGAGGGAGCTGCAGTATAGATGTAGTAGTGACAGTGGCAGTGTCATGGGCAACAACACAAAAAATGAGGGCAACAACCAGAGATCAACAACGCAGAGGATGCTTCAGAAGCAGAGCAACATGCAACAGGCATATTGCTAGAACACCTTCCTCGCTATGAGGGAGTGTTGATTTTTGTACCATCAGAAAGTGTTCTAAGTCTCAAACTTTGTAAGGAGGCTTCGACATCAATATTCCAAAGAACCCAGAAACCTATGGAAATTCCACTCGGTTCATGTCTTATTAAAATAATTAATTATTTTAATGGAGACCCTAAGTCTAAACTTAGGGAAATTAAATAATTAAAGGGTGTTAATAAGGCAGAGTGTGAATCTTCTAGAGATCAAAGATCAAGTCAAGTTTTAACCTTAGCCATTGATTAGACTTCTAATCTGGGCCATTGATTCATCAACGAGAAGATTATAAAAGAAGTCTTGAGGGTCATTTGGAAAGGAAGCCAAACATACACTCAGTACCCAAAGGAGATCGATTCTGAAGGAATAGAATTCGATTTCAGAGGGAGAGTTGCAGGGCGGAGTTGCAGAAGCAGAAGGAGAAGAGGAAGTCAGTAGTGACTGAGCACAAGGACAGAGAGATGCAGAGGGCCACAAAAGGCAGCGTAGTGAACCCACGTAGAGCCCATGCAGAGTGACGTAGTCCAGCACAGGGACTGCGCAAAGAGACACTTACACAGAAGCATAGGGAAGTAGAGGCTCTTTCGGGTGTTAGGAAATTTTCGGGAGGGGCTGAGAATTTTGTCTCAGGTGTTTTCTAATTCTATCTGCTAGTGTATTCCTTGTAAAGATTCATTTGCTGAAGAATAATAATAAAACTCTCATCTCCTGCACCGATTTTCCCACATTGGGTTTTACTGGGGACAATTGTCCAAAAATAAGTGTACATGTGATTGGTTCTTATGCTTATGTTATTTACTGTTTACTTCTCTGCATATGTAATTGTGAATGTTGCTCTAGTATTTATTTCGAAGTTTACTGATAGATTTCTGTAAATAACTTATCGGAGTAATAAATAGGAGAAATAAATCTCTCACTGCAACTGTAGATTTCTAGATTGAAATTTTCACAGATATAGCATTAAATTTTAGTAGTTTATAAATGGTTTAATGACTATCCCTAGGACAGATAAATAAACATCGTACATTTACTTTTTGATATGCGGGAAAATAATATAATCTTCATTTTCTCTCTCGGATATGCAGGTGCATGCTCTTATAAAGATTCTATGGTGTTAGAGAGAGAATGCATGTGCTTATGACAATAGCAGTCTAATGGTTCCATGAAGGAGAGAGAATATTCGTAATGTCAAGCTGATTGCAAGTTTGTTAACTAAGAAATCACAAATATAAAGGAAAGTTTCATTTTAAGAAAATTATCTAAAGTTCAAAGATTAGGAAGATTAAAAGAGAAAAATTATATTACTAATGTCAAATTATTGAGAGGTCCATTACAACAAAACCTAGAAGGCCTAGTGCAAATCCCCACTAGACAAATCTAGACCTTATGGCAATAAGAGATTGGCCACCACTATCACCTTAGTGGCCTTTCTCCAGTTGTTTAGTGGTGAATTAAATCCCACAAGGGAGGCTTCCCCATAAAGATCACTTAAAGATATTTAATCAAGGAGGATTTAAGGTGATGCAAGGTCTAATGATTGAGGAAAAGTTACTGGTGGAGCCTAGAAAGACTAAGATAAGATTTACCAAATTTCAAGTACTCTTTCCTAAGATCTCTTATATAGAATCTAGATTAGTGAGTTGTTATAAGTTATAGTTTGAGAGGTATTCAACAATATGGCATGCAATGTCATATAACAACTAGAAGAAATAGCCTTTCAAGCGTAAATCAATAAAGGAATAAGGCTATCAATTAGGTAAGCAAGTTTTAGGGTAGGAAAGTAAGTTTTATGGCTGAAATATGCATAAAACAACATCAGAGGAGATGATGTCAACCCTAGTTATATGGTTTTATCATGCAATTAATCCTAGATTTTGTCTTTGTTAAGTTGTTAAATGCAATCCTTATTAAGAGGGCAATAACACATCAAATAAAATTGTTATTGAGTACAATTTTAAGAAAAACACTAACCCTAACCTTAGATACCTAGGAATAGAGAGAAGCAAGATAAAATGTGTATGGAGAAGGGGTTGATCAACACCTACTAGACTAGTGCCTTGATCTAATTGGGCAATGGAGTCTTTTAGGAAAAAATCTATGTAGACGACCTCGATGAAGAGGGTGAGAGAGTAAGAATCTCTACTTAGAAGGCCTAACAACTTCCTTAAATGGGATATTTAAAGTTCAAGAGGTGAATATATCAAAATTCTCTTGAAGGATTCAAGGAAAGCAATTTTACGTCACCATCAAGAATCGAGATTTCAAGAAAATATTGCAATTTTAACATGGCACACATAGAAACCCTAATTCACATAATAGCATGCAAAAATGGAAGAAGTTCAACAACATTCCACAAATATCTCTTCAATCAATCCCAAAGAAGTCTCATGCAAAATTCCTCCTCTATAAACAATTCTCTCCATAAAACTACGCTTAGGCCAAGTAAAAAATACAACAATAGCTAGTGTGCACTTCCAAAGAGAGAGAAGTGTGATGTGTGAAAATTCCAAGATCCCAGATCTAAGAATCCCTACTGCTACAATTGAACTACTTCTCCTATTTGTAAATTCAGATTTAACAAGTTATTAACATATTACTTCTAGAAATACTGAAGCAACCTTCACTCATTAAAATACATTTGTGAAAAGGAAACTGAGAAAGAAAGAATAATGCAAACACAAGACACCGTTATTTTTGGACAAACGTCCCTGGAAAAACCCAATGTAGGAAAATCGGTGCAGCAGATCTGAGGGTTTATATATTATGCAGTAAATTTCTGAATACAAATCTGGGATGCCTTTCTAGAAATCCCTTCAGAGAATATGACTGACAAAAAGTTAGTGAGAGAAATCTCACATTGATTTGGAAGCCCGATGGACTAACAACCCCAGATCTGCAAGCCCTCCACTACACTACACAGTGTCTGTGTCACTCTTCGTGGAATGCGTGGCTTTTGCGTCACTGGTCTTCTGCTGGCTGGATCTGCCCTTCTGGCCTCTTCCAGTCTCACACCCCGGCTCTCCGACACTGGATTTGGCTGACCCTCAACCGAATCTCGAATTCCCTTGAGGCTACAGCGCTACCTCTGCGTGGGACTGCGCAAAGACCAGAAAAGGCTGAGTTCTATAAATCCCAAATGAGAGTGTGAATTAGTCAGTTTTTTGTCTCCAGAACAGAGGTCTAGCTGCAGTTTTTATTTCTCTGTTGGGTTAACTAGTTTGGTGCCCAGATCTGTTGTACTTAGAATATGCTTAATAATAAAAACCCTCCAGAGCTAGAAGACCAATTTTCCCGCATTAGGTTTTTCCAGGGACAGTTGTCCAGAAAATCCTTGTGTCTCACTTTGTCATTGTGCATGTTATTCAGTTCAGATCTGTATGTGTAGGTCGTTAATGTATTTACTTTGATGTTAATGCTGAAGATTTCAGATTAATAACTTGTGTAAGTAGGAGAAGTAAATCAATAATTTAACAGTAGGGTTTCTATATAAGCATATTCAAAAATTTTCACATGGTATCAAAGCGATTGCAGTTCTAGATGAATCTCGAGCAAGAAGGCTGAAGAATCTGTGTTGCAGAAAGCAGCAGAGAAAGCCGCAGCAGTAGCAGATAATCCAGAGAGGGCAGCGCAATAGCAAAAGGATGCAGAGGCAACTACGACCACGCAGGGGTTGACGCAGTCCCAGCTGGGTGACGCAAAGCCTTCCAGAGGGACACAGGAGTAGCCTGCGCTGGCCAGTCTGCTCACACAAAGGCCAACCAGGGTGACGCAGTCCAAAATTTGGTTGTTGCGTAGAGTGTCGAGAACCAGAAGCTGAGCTGCAGACCTTCAGCAGTTGTTGGTGGGGTGAAGATTTTGCCGATGCAGAATTTAGCCTAAGTTATGTAGACAAAGAGTAGGAGGAGAACAACTTCTCAGAAGATTTCATGCCAAAGAAATCTGAAGATCGATCAAAGGATCGAAGAGAGCTGATTCGTTTTGTTTGGCAGATTTCTAAGAGAGGGAGTCAGTTGTCAGAGGGAGCAGAGGGTGCCTTTGTCAGCAAGGACCCTAGATCTGAGTCTCTAGCAGAGAGAGGAGGATCAGTTCGATCAAATTTCTTAGAAGATGGCGCCACACGGACCGCATGATCAGGATAGGTTGGACGACCTATCCAACTTTGCAATTTGGAAGGCCAGAATCCTAGTAGTCCTTGAGGCATACGACATAAGGGAGCATGCAGAGAAAGTCTTGGCTACACCGACCGATGCGAAGCTCCTGGAGAAGCACAATGAAGCAGCGAAACATGCCAAGTGCTTTATTAGGGACGGGGTCAAAGATATGTGGTACCACACATAGCCAAGAAGGCAATGGCTCATGAGATGTGGGTAGCCCTAACCACATTGTATGAAGGAAGGTTTGTCCATAGAAAGGTGCTTCTGGAGAACCAATTGAGTTTATTCATGATGGCCAAGGGAGAGGAGATTGACCCTTTTCTATCTAGACTACAGTCGATTCGAGATCAACTGACTGGCATGGGGGTCAAGGTAGATGACGATGTCACGGTGAGGACTGCTCTCAATGCAGTCACAGAGGGCTGGGAAACTTTTGTCGAAAGTCTCTTAGGCAGAGCAGACCTTCCCAACTGGGACAACATGTGGGCTATCCTCTGCCAAGAGGAGATCCGCCAGATGGCCAAAAGAGAGTACAACACTAGTTCGAGCAAGGTGAAGAAGGAAGAAGAGGAAGATGCAGCCTTGGCATCAAAGAGGCAGCAAGGGAAAAAGAAGCGTGATCTGTCAAAGATCAAATGTTTCTAGTGCGGCGAACTTGGACATTTCGCTAGCAATTGTCCTTAGAAGAAGAAGGATAAGGAAGCTTCTAGTTCCAAGGCTGTTGTAGCAGACGATGGCTCCGAAGATGACATAGCCATGAGCACTCATGAACCACGAAAGTGGAGCGATCTTGATTTGTAGAGCAGCTACAGATTGGAGGCGGGATCCTTGAGTGGCCCAACCCTTGGATCACATACGAGCTACGGGAGCCTTAAGATGGTAGTGGGACAAGTGGAGCAGAGGGTGCAGAGGATCACAGGAGGAGCAGAGCTAGAGCTGACACGCTGATGAGGGAGTAGCGCAGTGCATATACAACAGCAACATAGGGTACACAGTGCAGTGGTTGTAGCAGCGCAGAGGCTTCAGGAGGACAACGCAGTGCAGCAGTAGCGTAGAGGACAACAACGCAGAGGCATCGCAGAGCAGGTCTACTTACGCAGTGTAGAGTAGCAACAACGTAGAGCAACAACCTATGGAGCTTTAGTGATGAGATGCAACCCAACTGACTTGTCTTTCAAAGATTGGGCAAGAGTCCTTCAGTTGCTTACTCTTAACAACTGAGTTGCAGTGCAACAGTTGGCAGCACGATGCAACAATTTGAGAGGGAGCTGTAGTATAGATGTAGCAGTGGCAGTGGCAGTGTCATGGACAATAGTACAAAAGAGCAGCAACAGCGCAGTGATGAAAGGTAGTAGGCCAAGCATCAACGCAGAGACCGACACCAGTGATTGGAGTAGCCTTCGGGGTGAAGTGTTTTGCTAGAGCACATTCCTCGCTAAGAGAGAGTGTTGAGATTTTGAGGTGTTGGGGTAGCATCGGATGTGCTCTAGCTCCCAAACTTTGTGGAGGGACTAGAGTACATAGGATCTCCAAGACCCATAAAGCGTTTTAAGAAATTCCATTATGTTTAAGATATATTTAATTAATTAATCTTTTCAATTAAGGACCCTAAGTCTAACTTAGGAAAATTGAAAGATTAAAGGTAATTAAATTAAACATGTGATGAGAATGACTTAAGTGACGTGGATCAAGCGGCTTCTAATCTTAGACGTCGATTCAAGATTAGATCACGGCCGTTGAAGTTTCAACGAGAAGAGTATAAGAAGAAGGCTTGGGGTTAGTTGGAGAACACACACACTGGCAGAGCTAAAGCTAAGCTGGAATTCTAGGGCGTGGTTTGCTAAGTATTTTAGAAGTGTTTCAGCTGTAGAGAGGGGTAGTATTGGCAAGGGGAATGAACTAATCCCATGCCAAGAGTACAACGAGGGTGGAGAAGCAGCAAACCGAGCCAACAACTATGCAGCTCAACTGAGAGCCCAACAGGGGCAGTGCAGAGGCATCAGGAGCTATGCAAGGTGACGCAGGCCCAGAAAGGGCAGTGCAGAGGCAACAATAGGCCAAGAGGGCTGACGCAGGCCTAGCCAGGGCAGCATAGGGGCAGTGTAACCCAGTCTAGGGTGACGTAGGCCCTTCTGGAACAGTGCAGAGGTTGAAGCAGGCCAACAGGGCTGACGCAGAGGGCTTCAGAGCAGCGCTGGGGTTTCTAGAGGCCGAAAAAGGTTGATTTCTGTAAATCCCGTTTGAGGGTGTGAATCAGTCAGTTTTTTGTCTCCAGAACAGAGGTATAGTTGCAGTTTTTATTTCTCTATTGGGTTAACCAGTTTGGTGCCCAGATCTGTTGTACTTATAATATGCTTAATAATAAAAACCCTCCATAGCTAGAAGACCGATTTCCCCACATTGGGTATTTCCGGGGATAGTTGTCCAAAAAATCCTTGTGTGTCACTTTGTCATTGTGGATGTTATTCAGTTCAAATCTGTATGTGTAGGCCGTTAATGTATTTATTTTGATGTTAATGTTGAATATTTCAGATTAATAACTTGTGTAAGTAGGAGAAGTAAATCAATAATTTAACAGTAGGGTTTTTGTATAAGCATATTCAGAAATTTTCACAATAAAGTGGCTCAAATCATGTTTTTGCTCCAATTTTCATGTGTTAAAAGCGTGATTTTACTTGCTGCAATTTTTAGTCCGTTGTTGCTTCAAGCTTGCATTACTGTCATTTTCCCTTTTGGGGATATTACAGTGGTATCAGAGCTTCGTTCTTGGCTCAACCGTTGTGATAATTTCCCATGAACGAGGAGGGTAGGTAGAATATTACCCACCAAAGGAAGTAGAGGTGGAAAATATGGGGGAGTCAAGGAGCAAATGGGAAGTAGCATTTGTTAGCATCTTAAAGGCCCTAAATGATTTAGCCAAAGGACATAAGGGAATGTTGGAAGGAATCAAGCAACAAAATCGGAATAAGAGCATCCATCATGAGTCCTTAGTTGGGGAGACTTCAAGGGTCTCACAACAGTGTGACAACCCTTTACTAGCCACTCACCTGCTAGCCTTTAGTAGGCCAACCAGGATCATGCTGCCTACATGTTTACCGTCAATACCGAGTGAAAATTCTGTAATGTAGAATCCTACTGCAGCTACTTATTATATTTGTTCTATTGCATTCTCAAATACAATTATTTAACATTTCACTGTGTTAAATAGAAAAATAAAATATGCTGCAGACTTCACGATCAATAAACAACATAAAAGAAATAGCACAAGTATTCACACATAGACACCATTATTTTTGGACAATTGTCCCCAGAAAAACCCAATGCGGGAAAACCGGTGCAACAGATCTAAGGGTTTCTTTATTATGCAAAAATTCTGAGTACAAATGTGTGATTGTAAATATCAATCAATCACTTGAAGAAATTTGATGAGAATAGGCTTAGTGAGACAGTTCTCACTTCACCACGAAGTTCCGGCACTGACTTGCACCCACACTGAGTGGCTCTGCGTGATTTCTGCGTTATTCACGCTGTCACCGCGTCACTGCTACTACTCCTCATTATGGCTGCCTTGGTGCTCACTGCTGAGTGAGACTAGAGTTTTCTCCTCTTCCAGAAATGCCCTCCAGATACTGGATGAACCCTCAGCTATCTCTCCAACTGAAATCGAAACTCCCTCTGCTGCTCTGCGCTGGCCCAGCGTAACTGCTTCTTGGCTATCTCTGCGCTGCTACTATGGCTCCTTCTCACTTCTCTTCCTGCGCTCTTTATCCTTCAGAAATTCTCCCTCCTGGAGATTCTCCTTCCCTTCTCTGCAATCGAGAATCACTTCGATTCTTCCTTCGACTGAAGAAATCGATCTTTTGATTCTTTCTCTGTTTGATGTGTGTTCCATAGGTCCCTCACGCTCCTTATATTTCTTCTGTTGACTCTTCAACAACGAAGATTAAAACGTAATCAAGGGCTAAGATTAACTTGGAGGTGATCCATGACTTTATCCAGAAGATTCACACTTTAATTAATACGTTTAATTAATCAGTTTTCCTAAGTTTAGACTTAGGAAAACTTAAAAAAACAATTAATTAATTTAATTAAACCATTTCTAAGTGGAATTTTCCAAAACCATTTCTGGGTATTATGGAATACATGTGTCTTAGCCTATATCCAAAATTACAAGGCTCGAGCACATCCGATGCTACTATAAATCAACACTCACTTCACCACGAAGTTCCGGCACTGACTTGCACCCACACTGAGTGGCTTTGCGTGATTTCTGCGCAGTGACTGCGTTATTCACGCTGTCACCGCGTCACTGCTACTACTCCTCATTATGGCTGCCTTGGTGCTCACTGCTGAGTGAGACTAGAGTTTTCTCCTCTTCCAGAAATGCCCTCCAGATACTGGATGAACCCTCAGCTATCTCTCCAACTGAAATCGAAACTCCCTCTGCTGCTCTGCGCTGGCCCAGTGTAACTGCTGCTTGGCTATCTCTGCGCTGCTACTATGGCTCCTTCTCACTTCTCTTCCTGCGCTCTTTATCCTTCAGAAATTCTCCCTCCTGGAGATTCACCTTCCCTTCTCTGCAATCGAGAATCACTTCAATTCTTCCTTCGACTGAAGAAATCGATCTTTTGATTCTTTCTCTGTTTGATGTGTGTTCCATAGGCCCCTCACGCTCCTTATATTTCTTTTGTTGACTCTTCAACAACGAAGATTAAAACATAATCAAGGGCTAAGATTAACTTGGAGGTGATCCATGACTTTATCAAGAAGATTCACACTTTAATTAATACCTTTAATTAATCAGTTTGCCTAAGTTTAGACTTAGGAAAACTTTAAAAAAACAATTAATTAATTTAATTAAACCATTTCTAAGTGGAATTTTCCAAAACCATTTCTGGGTATTATGGAATACATGTGTCTTAGCCTATATCCAAAATTACAAGGCTAGAGCACATCCGATGCTACTATAAATCAACACTCCCTCTTAGCGAGGAAAGTGCTCTAGCAAGATACTCACGGAGCTGCTCTGATTCCTGTAACACCTGCTGCTGTGCTGTTGTTGCTGCTCACCAACACTGCACAAATTTTGCAACTGTACTGCTGCTGACTCTGCATGCTGCTGCCAACTGATACTGTACTGCAACTCTCTCCTTCAACTGCGCTGAATATCCATTGACTACTGAAATGGATTTTCAGTCATACCCAACTGTTTCCTGAACTGAGTGAAATTAATCCTCCCAAGAGCTTTAGTTAGTATATCTGCTGTCTGTTCGTCTGTGGGAATGTACTGGAGTTGTACTGCCCCACACTGAACACAGTCTCGGATAAAATGACACCTGATGTCAATATGTTTGGACCAATCATGAAATACTAGATTTTTAGAGAGTTTGATACAACTCTGATTGTCACAGTAAACGCTAGTCGGCTCCATCCTGCTCCTGAATAGACTCATAAGAAGTTTCCGAAGCCAGATGGCTTCGTATGTAGCTGTACTAGCTGCCATGTACTCTGCTACGATTGTGCTCAATGCTACTGACTTCTGTTTCCTGCTGCACCAGGACACCATCCCTGATCCAACGCTGAAACAGTACCTCGAGGTACTTTTCCTGTCCACTGAGCTCCCTGCCCAATATGCATCTGTGAATCCACCGAGTCTGACATCCTCTCCTCGGCCATACCTTATACCAAATCTGACTGTTCCTTGTACATACCTCAGGATGTGTCTTGTTGCTGCCCAGTGTACTCTTTTGGGTTCCACCATGAACTGACTAAGAGTGTTGACAGCAAAGCAAATTTCTGGTCTGGTGTTAACCAGATACATCAATGATCTGATGAGCTGTCTGTATAAGGTGGGGTCTACTTCTGCGTCTTCTGATGCATCTATCTTTTTCCAATTTGTGATCATGGATGTGGCCATGGGCCTGCACTCCTGCATTCTGAACCTCTTTAGAATCTCCAAGGCATATCTCTCCTGTCCCATGAAGATATCTCCATTCTTCTGACAGACTTCCAATCCTAGGAAGTAATGCATCAACCCCAAATCCTTCATGTTGAATTCATCCTCTAGATTCCGTTTGCAATCCTTGATGAGCCTAGATGACCCCGTGAGAAACAGATCATCTACATATAGTACTAATACTAGTGGCTCATCCTCTACCAATAAATAGTAGAGATTGGGATCTGCGTCACTCTTGACAAACCCCATTTTCTGCAAATAGCTATCTATTCGACCATACCATGCTCTCAGAGCCTGCTTCAATCGACATACATGAGACTTCCTTTCATGAGTCTCAAAGTCTTCTGGCTGTTCAATGTATACCTCTTCCTCAATCTCTCCATTCAAGCACGCTGTCTTGACATCCATTTGATGAATCTCCCATCCCATCTACGTTGCTAAGGATACGACAATCCGGATGGAGGTATATTTGGCGACTGGTGCGAAGGTCTCTTTATAGTCAATGCCTTCCTTCTGAGCATACCCTTTTGCCACGAACCTTGCCTTATATTTATCTACGCTACCATCTGCAGCATATTTGATCTTGTAGATCCATCGAGATCCAACAACTGATTTGCTCTGAGGTCTAGGCACAACTTCCTAGACATCATTTGTCATGATAGAAGCATACTCCTCTATCATGGCATCAACCCATACTTGGTGCTGAACAACTTCCTGAAAGCTGGATGGTTCTTCTACTTGAGCAACCAAAGCCTGGTACCTGTCAGGTGGTCTACGTTGCCTCTTCCCATTCCTGGGAGTCTCAATATTTTTTTTTGCGTACCTCAGTATCTGCTGAGCTTCCTTGCTTATCCGACCACTGGTGGAAGGCTGCTCTCTCAACTCTTCCTCCTGATTTGGCTATTCCTCAGACTGAGTATCCTCTTGTTCCTCCTGATCTTCTTCTAAGAAAACATTAGTACTTGTACTAGGCACTAAAGTCCGTCTATCTGTCTGTTCTTCTTGGTGCCCCTGTTGTTCTTGGACCAAGGGAACTTCTGCAGTATGACCCTTTGTCGGCATATCACGTGTTTTCTGAAAAGCTCTATCCTCCATGAACTTAACATCACGTCTTATCACAACTTTCCTGCTGCTAGGAATATAGATCCTATATGCCTTGGAGACTTCATTGTATCCTACAAGAAATCCCCTTTCTACAATTTGATCAAGCTTGCTTCTCTTCTCGCTTGGTACATGACTGTATGCCATGCTACCAAATATTTGAAGGTGCCCTACCTCTGGTTTCTTCCCTGTGAAAACCTCTTCAGGAGTCTTCTTCCCCAAGGCTCTATGAGGAGTCCTGTTCTGGATGTACACTGCCGTATTGCAGGCTTCAACCCATAAATATTTGGGCAAATAACATGGCCTTGGCTGCGCCTACAATTGTCCTGTTTTTCCATTTTGCCACACCATTCTATTCGGGATTGTATGGCGCAGTCCACTCTCTCCTGATGCCTTCCTTTGCGCAGAAATCTGTGAAGTCTCCATCTATGTATTCTCCACCATTATATGAACGCAATGTCTTGATTTTCTTCCCCATCATATTTTCAGCAAGAGCCTTGAATTCTTTGAACTTTTCAAAGACTTCATCTTTTGTCTTCAGGAAGTAGATCCAGGTTTTTCTGGAGTGATCATCAATGAATGAGACAAATTATTTGCCACCCTTGAGAGCGTTAGTGGACATTGGTCACAGATATCTGAGTGTATCAATCCTAAAATGCTTGCTGCCCTGTTTTCACTTATGGGAAAAGCTGCCTTAGTGTACTTCCCAAGTACACATCCTCGGCATACCTCATCATGCTCCATGCTGAGAACAGGTGACCCATCAACTGTTTCTCTGAGCATCTTCAATGCATCATGGTGCAAGTGCCCCATTCTTCTATGCCAAAGTTCATTCAACCCTTTCTTGTCTTCAAGATTACTATTGATTAGTGCCATCAGAGTTTCAAGCTGCAACCTGTATAGTCTGTTGCTTCTAACCCCAATCTGCCATGTTTGCTTCCAACTAGGATGCTTGACATACACTTTCTTCCTAATAAAGTGTATGTCATACCCTTTGTCCTGCAACTGGGATACTGAGATTAGATTCATCCCAAGCCCTGGCACATGTAGAACATCTGTGACCTTGACATTGGTTACGGCTTCCGTCTGAAACACTACGACTCCTCTCCCAACTGGAGTGCATTTCGTGCTATTCCCCATAGTGATTTGGAAGTTCATCTGCTCCTCCCTATAGCTCGAGAAATATTCTTATACTCCAGTCATATGAGATGAAGCCTTGCTATCAATATACTAGATTCCTGTAGATGCTGAACTTGACAAGCATGCACAATCCTCTTTTAACCTAGAGGACAAAACATCTAAGTCTGCGATACTTATCTGTGCTTTCTTTTCTCTGTGCTGCGTCCCCTCTGAAGCTTCTGATTTGCGCAGTCTCTTCTCTGACTCTGCTTCCTTTGGATTTGACAGCTTTGATACCATGTGAAAATTCTGTAATATAGAATCCTACTGCAGCTACTTATTATATTTCTTCTATTTCATTCTCAAATACAATTATTTAACATTTCACTGTGTTAAATAGCAAAATAAAATATGCTACAGACTTCACGATCAGTAAACAACATAAAAGAAATAGCACAAGTATTCACACATAGACACTGTTATTTTTGGACAATCGTCCCTAGAAAAACCCAATGCGGGGAAACCGGTGCAGCAGATCTAAGGGTTCCTTTATTATGCAGAAATTCTGAGTACAAATGTGTGATTGTAAATATCAATCAATCACCTGAAGAATTTTGATGAGAATAGGCTTAGTGAGACAGTTCTTACTTCACCACGAAGTTCCGGCACTGACCTGCACCCACACTGAGTGGCTCTGCGTGATTTCTACGCAGTGACTGCGTCACTCACGCTGTCATTGCATCACTGCTGCTGCTGCTCGTTATGGCTGCCTTGGTGCTCATTACTGAGTGAGACTAGAGTTTTCTCCTCTTCCAGAAATGCCCTCTGGATACTGGATGAACCCTCACATATCTCTCCAACTGAAATCGAAACTCCCTCTGCTGCTCTGCGTTGGCCCAACATAAGTGCTACTTGGCTATCTATGCGCTGCTGCTGTGGCTCCTTCTCACTTCTCTTCCCGCACTCTTTATCCTTAAGAAATTCTCCCTCCTGGAGATTTCACCTTCCCTTCTCTGCAATCGAGAATCACTTCGATTCTTCCTTTGGCTGAAGAAATCGATCTCTTGATTCTTTCTCCGTCTGATGTGTGTTCCATAGGCCCCTCACCCTCCTTATATTCTTCTGTTGAGTCTTCAATGGCCAACATTAAAACATAATCAAGGGCTAAGATTAACTTGGAGGTGATCCATGACATTATCTAGAAGATTCACACTTAGTTTAATTAATACCCTTTAATTAATTAGTTTTCCTAAGTTTAGACTTAGGAAAACATTAAAAAAATGATTAATTAATTTAATTAAACCATTTCTAAGTGGAATTTCCCAAAACCATTTCTGGGTATTATGGAATACATGTGTCTTAGCCTGTATCCAAAATTACAAGGCTAGAGCACATCCGATGCTACCATAAATCAACACAAAGGGGAAGCAGCATTTGGTAGCATCTTAAAGGCCCTAAATGATTTAGGCAAAGGACATAAGGGAATGTTGGAAGGACTCGAGCAACAAAATAAGAATAAGAGCATCCATCATGAGTCCTTAGTTGGGGAGACTTCAAGGGTCTCACAACAGTGTGACCACCCTTTACCAGCCACTCACCCTCTAGCCTTCAGTAGGCCAACCAGGACCACGCTGCCTACATTTTTACCGTTAGTACCGAGTGAGCAAGGTAGGTGGCATGATCATATACCCATGGGAGATTATTTTTGAGAAAGGCAGTTCATGGGGGAAAACTTCAGAGTAGCTTTATCCTTAAGAGATTACTGCCAACTCAAGCAGGATGAAAAAGGCAGGAGTAGTGGGGGGTCTAGCACACAGAGCTCATAGTTGCAGCGTACCATTGGGAGGATACCTTTTCCCAAGTACGATGGATCCACCGAGTGCACGACTCAGGATCGGGTGGGAAGTTGGATACCTTTTTCCAGCGTAACCGAGTGACAGAGGGGGACACCATTAGAATGGCTACCTCACACTTGGAGGATGAGGGCACACAATATCATGGGGAGCCTGTGGATACACCCAGTATGACGTAGGGGTCACCCGTGTTGGATACTTCCTTGACCATGTCGGTTGACATCCTAGTAGAGAGAGTAGAGCCTACCCCAGTAATGCCATCCATTGAGGTGATGACTGGGGTAGTGTCCGAGTCTTCGAGTGGTTACAACACACAGTAGATGGGTGAGGTGACAGGAAATGTATCCACTTTTGACGAGGCGCTAGGAGATATAGAGGTATTGGACGATAGTCGTGGTGACCACTGGAGTGGCACTTGATGATTATATGAAGACTCCATGCCCAAGGATGAACCAAAGGACACTTGTACCATCAGATATCATCAATTCAGCAGAGTTTTTAAACTCTACTTCTACTTCTTATTATTTTCTCTTGTACCCAGATTCCACGCCCTACAGGGAATTGTAATAAGTGATGCTAGTAATGATGAATTTGAGTCAATATTGAGTCTGTAACAGGCCTAGGTAACTTGGGACCTTTCCAACAAGTGAGTATTACTCTGGGAGGTTTTTTTCACTCGGTTAATTATCATCTCCCTATCAAGACTTAATAATTAATTGAGTTTTTTCCTCCAATTTTACTCCAAAGCTAGAGTACGGCGTGATGGTGAGGCCTTGGGTGAGTCCTAGTGTCTAGAGTCAATGTTTATTACCGTACTAGATCACACAAAAAATTTCGTGGAATTTGGTTAGGGCTAGTTAGTGATTTTTTAATTTTTTAGATTTCTCGCAAGTCGAAAATTGCAATTAAAATTGCAATGTTCCACGGAGTTTCCGGGACGAGGAAACGCGGGAGCGGGGATACGCACAAGGGGGACGTATATAAGCAACCCCAAAATTTGGGGAATTTTCGGGGAAACGGGGGGACGTCAAAGTCATAAAAATTATAAAATTATAAAATATTATAAATTTATTTAAAAATTTAAATAACTAAATAGAAAATCTTAATAATTAGTAATTACTCATTGTACATCTAAAGATTAAAATTCAAATATGATCATCATTGCATATTAAACTATAATCATTGATTCATTGAATCATTTATGAATCATTGAATTATCATTTGACATTTCTGCATTATAATTTAAATTTATAAATCTAGATTCTAAAGACTAAGGGTAAACTACTAAATTGAATCCATCATTTGGCATTATGCAATGTTCCATCTAAATTCATGAATCATCATTTGGCATGATGCAAGGTACATCTAGATTCTAAATTAAATTAATAAATTCATCATTTGACAATTGAAATTCAAATTATGCAATGCACATCAAATTTTAAAAAACGATAAAAAGTAAAATTTAAACTTTAAACTCATCATATGACAATGACAACGACATTATGTTGAAGTCTAAAATTGAAATAGCCATAGAATACTTAACTAAAAATAAAGATACTTAACTTTTAGGTTTTAAGTTTTTTATTATTTAAAGTTTAAATTTTTAGTTTTATTAATTAAGTTATGATTATTTTTTTAACTTTTAAGTTTTTTTTTAAAATTTTTCATTTTGCATCGTTTTAATTTTTAATATAATTTAATTTTAATTTTAATTTTTTAAATTTGAATTTAATTTTTAAATTTTAATAAAATTTAATTAATTAATTTATTTTTTATTTTTTATTTTTAAGTTATACTTATAACTTACATACTATATAGGTTTATTCAACTTTAATATAATTTCATTTTTTTAATTCTTTTTTTTTTAATTTGAATATAATTTTATTAATTTATTGTTATTGTTTTTAATTTTGTGTTTAAGTTTTAAATTTTAATAAAATTTAATTAATTAATTATTCTTTTTTTAAGTTTTACCGAGTTATAACTTATAAACTATAGTTATAATTTATAAACTTATACAGTTATACTATATAGGTTTAATTATAATATAATTTCGTTTTTTGAATTTTTATTTAAATTTTAATATAATCTAATTAATTAATTAATTTAATTTAATTTTTAAATTTTAATAAGTTTCATGTTTTAATATACTTTAAGTTTTTTTTTTTTTGTTTTTTTTGTTTTTTTTGTTTTTTAATTTCTCATATATTTAAATTTGTATTTTAATTTTTTTTTTTAATGTTTTATAAAAATTATTAGGCAAAAAAAATATGCGTTCTCCTTGCGTCCCCCCGGCGTCCCCCTTGCGTCCCCTCGGCGTCCCCACGTCCCCCTTCAGGGGAGACGCGTTTCGCTGCCCGAAAAACGTCCCCCCGGAGTTTCCCCAAGTTTCCCCAAAAGGGGGACGTGGGGGAAACGTTTCCCCAGGAGTTTCCCTGTCCCCGAGACGTGGGGAAGCGCCGGGGCGCGTCCCCCACACTGGGGGACGCGTCCCCGTGGAACACTGTAAAATTGTAATTGAATTGTAATAAGTGTTGCCTAGAGAAGTTGTATGGGGTATGAGTAATCAAAATTACACCTCTCACCCTCAACTTTCTACTATGACACACTTTGAGGGGTTAAAAATGTGTTTTGAACCTCCAAAACCCACTTTTCCTAAGTTTAGTGGGAAATCTGGCAATTAATTAAGCCATAAATTAAATAAATGGAGAAAAATAAATATCCACACGTGCTAATTGAGGTGGAAATGGGGTGGAAAATTATGGAGGAGTTAAAGTGAAATCCCAAGGTGATGTGGACTCCTGAAATCAAGGAAATGACATGTGCTCAAATAAAATTGAATTTCTGACAATAAATGAGAGTTGCTTACTTGGAAATTCGAATTTGTGAAGTTAGTGCATATTTGGGAAGATTTGAGAGAATATTTGGTGGAGATTTTTGTGGGAAATTGTCCCTACATGGGTTACCACCCATATACACTTGTCATTCCATCATAAAATTCGAATTTGGCACATAAGGGAGGAAGAAAATGATGTACACTTGCCAAAATCCAATTTTTACAGTTCGCAATGAAGCTCTACATATGAAATTCGAATTTGCCTTGTGATCTCCTCCATCTCACCACTTGGCATTTGGTTCTTCATTGAGATTTGCTCCCAACTTTCTATATAATGGAGCCATGAGCTCTCATATGCTATCATGTAATACAAGCTATTGGGCTTGAGAACGCGTTGTCGGATTGTACACGTACTTGCAATATAATACAAAAGTCTTTGGGGTAACTTGTGATAGTGTTCTTTTACTTGCATATATGGTAAATTCTTGACTTGTTGTTATGCTTCTATTTATTTCCTCATGCTATTGTTTTCTTTATGTTTGTTTCAAGTTATGTTAGTATGCAACTATCTCATATTAGCATAAGAGTTACTTGATCGCTTTAGGATAAGAAATATTTTATTTGATGTCAAATATATCAATATGAGTTCTTTCCATTGCTTTTATTTAATTTCATGTGGATTTAATATGTTGTGGTGAGATTGTGTAGAAGGATTCGACTTTGGTCAAGCGTATTTTCAAGTGTGAGGGGAAGTTTTTGGAAGAACCAACCCATTCTTGAAAATATTCAAGGAGAACCCGCATGTGTTGATTTCCGAAGTCTAATCTATATTTTTTTTGTCTTGCAAAGTTTCTTTAATGTTTCTCAAAGCTCTTATTTCTTGCTTCAAAAACTTTCAAACTTAAAATAATTTACTTTTCAAAGTATTGCACTTCATTTCTTTAATATCTGGCTATTTCAAAGAGCCAAGCTATGGTTGGTCAAAGAGGAGAGCTTGCTCATACTCTTTGGCCTAGCTTCTTGTAGATTAGTTTTGTAATATTACTTTGTGATTCTTTGAGCTAACATTTGTGGTTGTAGAGTTTCTCTAACTTGTTGTCTTGCAGGGTTCAGTTTCAGAAAATTACTTACAAGTTTTATGCAGGACGTTGGGGCTCCAACTTCTAGATTATTTCCTTCGCTTGGCCGTGTAACTCAAAGAGGCTTTGCCTTGCTTTCTCTTCCTCGAAAAATCTGCATTTTCTTGGGCTTTTGTGGGCCTCAAATTGCATAAATTTTCAGCAAGGAAAGATCTATGGCTCAAGCCAACATTTTGAAGAGTTCCCTTGGATTTTAGAGAAGACTTCATAATTTTCTCCTTATTGTAATAATTAATAAAATTCCCTGCTTTGAGAGCGTGGGTTTTACCCATTGATATCCCTATCTTTCCACCTTTTTTGAGAGTGGCTTGATCTTTGATATTTTTCACTTGCATGCATATCATTTAATTGAGGAATTAACACAATCATGCATTACACTTATCTTGCATGCACCTAAAACTAATTTGCTTCAGATTTCTAGTCTTTTTACTTTCATAAGCAAGTTCAAACTTTTGCATGTATGCACTTTTAAATTGAATCTAATTTGTCATGAATTTTGTTCCAAAACCATTTATGCTTCACCTTTAATTACATCTTACATGCAGTAAGTATTTAGGAAAATTTTCTCCATAAAATAGAATTATACTTCATGACATGCAAGTACATCTTTGAAAGTTACTTTTCATTAATTTACTTACATGCCCCAAGCAATCACTAAAATTTTACCTCCAAAATAAGTTGGTTGAATAGACGTTTTTAGGGACCCTCTACTCTTCTATTGACTCTTCACTGTGGGATCCATATCTTTGGGCGAGGGTGAGGTCTGAGGATTAAAGAGTTGAATTGTAACCTTGCTCTAGAACTAATTAATAAAATAAACCAAGAGCATTTTTCATCACATTTAGCTTACTTGCAAGTTCTTGAATTTTGCTCTCTTGATAGTTCAGAGTCTCACATGAAATATCATTTCCCTTTTTCAAAAAGCATTTCCTTTCATGCAAGTATTGTAATCTCTTTTGCAACAAGTTTAGCTTAATTTTCTTGTACTTGGACATTATTTACTTTAGAAAGCTCCATTTCATGTTTAATGTTCATCATGTTCATGGTGGTTGATGAATCTCATTTTATTTCAAGTACTCTTATTTCATGTTGCAAAGCTCAATGCATTTTGGTTTAACTTTCAAGTCTTTTTATGATCTGGTTTATATTTAGATCACTAATTGTTTCCTTGTGAACAAGATAACTTCATGTGTTTTGATTCATAAATTCGTTTATCTTGAGAGCATTTCTGATATCTTGTGCTAACAGCCTTTTGTTTCCATTTCAGGATTACTGTGTTCTCATCTCTTTGAACATTTTTTAAAACTTTTGAGCACGTTATTTGTAAAGGCACTGGTTAAATGGTTTGTCATTATTTCAAAGTTGCTTATAAATGCTCATGAATCTTCAAAAGTAATCCAATTTCACTCTAATATTCTCCTAGAAGCTCAAGTATTTAGCTTAGTTTTCCATTTAGGGACCATCCCCCATAGCTAACTTAGGAGATAACTTAAATGGAGAGAGTCGAGATTAGTGTGACAACCCCTTCTCTGAGTTCCTTGCCACCAACAACACCTTGTGGGGTTGAAGGCTTTTCTCACTAACTTGTAAGTAGGTGTAGGCGGCAAGGCGAGAACATTTTTGGCGCTGTTGCCGGGGACAAGCTTTCTTGTACCTAGGAAATCGACTAACTTTTGGTTTTTCCATATTGAATTTTAGAGTTAGATTCTTGTTCAAGTGGCGACTCCACTTATTTCATTTTCTGCAAGGATTTCTGCTTGAAGCCTTCTTCTTGTAGAATTCTTGCTAATCTTGGACATAAACCTCTCTTTGATATCCATTTTCTCTTTCAGGGTCAAGTGAGCATGACATCATGAATGATCTGTTCGCCCCTTGTGATTTTACTAACATTCCAGGTTATCCGAATTTTATTCCGAATGAAGCCATTGAGGCTGATGAGTTTCCTAATTTTCTAGGTAACAATGCCATTACCACCGAAACTCACCTTAGGAATTTCCACCTTTGTGTGAGAAAATGGTGCCATGATATTAACCATGAGGACGTTAAAATGAAACTTTTCATCTTTTCATTAGATGGCAATGCTATGGATTTGTTCATAGACTTACCTGCTAATAGTTTTGAAGTAAAATATGGAGATGAAAGAAAGATCAAAGCGAAAAATCAAGCAAATGAGAATGATAGGGATCTCATCAGGGAGTTGACTCAAATGATTAAGGATATGCAACTCAACCAAGCTCAACTCATTAAAAACATGGAATTCAATCAAACAAGATTAATAGTAAATCATGCACATGCAATAAAGGCCATGGAGGTCAATGATTCTAATCAGATGACCTCTATTCAAAACAGGTTGCTCGCCATGGAAGAAAAACAAGTGCAATTAATCAATACCATGGAAACAAATCATGCTAAGGAAATAAATGTTATGAAGGCTAATCAGATCACTTTTCGGAATAGGTTGAAGGCAATGGAAAGATTACTAGCTCAAAAATTTCAGCTTAGGTCAGATGACGAATAGGACAAGAACAAAGAAACAGATCATAACCCTCCCCATCCTCTAAAGAAAGCTTCATCTCATTATGAGGAGGGCATTTATTCCATTGAAAAATGGCTAATTGAAGGTGGCTTGGATAGAAAGGAAACTAAGGGGAATCAAGTTTACACTTATGAGATTGATCCATCACCCATGTCAGAGCAGATGCAAAATGGAGAAAGGTAGGTCAAAGAAGTCTGGGATACTCCGAATTTTCCATCTGAGCATCTTCAAGATTGGGCAGAAAGGTCTACTTTGATTGCATCAACATCAACATCACAATCTATTAAGAAGAAAAGAAAAAAACGGAAAGGATTTGGTAAATCTGATGACTAGGTACAACATAGTGTTGGGACGGATCAAAGTCCTAAAATATTCAGAATTCGACATGGCACATCAGAAAAGCAGCGCATGGATTTGCCTGAAAGTAGGTAGTTTCTCAGCATGAACTTCATTGAAGACATCTGATGCGATGGGGCATTTTTTTGTATCATATTTCTAACCTTATCCCTTGTAAGTTTTGTTTAAGTAGATTTATTTCATGAATAAATTATGCTCTTAGTATAAAATTTCAATTTTTGTACTTGATTTTGTTTGATGTTACTTTGAATGGATACTGCTAATATATATCTTTGGTCGGTGGATGCAGATTCCAGGTTCTTGCACAATATCACTTCATATCTAGCATGCATCCCTATATGGAGCCAAATGTTGACCACTGGAGTGGCACCTGATGATTATATAAAGACTCCATGCCCAAGGATGAACCAAAGTACACTTGTACCATAAGATATCATCAGTTCAACATAGTTTTTAAACTCTACTTCTACTTCTTATCATTTTCTCTTGTACCCAGATTCCACACCCTACGGGGAATTGTAAGAAGTGATGCTAGTAATGATGAATTTGAGTCAATATTTAGTCTGTAACAGACCTAGGTAACATGGGACCTTGCCAACAAGTGAGTGTTACTCTGTGAGGTTTTTTTCACTCGGTTAATTATCATCTCCCTATCAGGACTTAATAATTCATTGAGTTTTTTCCTCCAATTTTACCCCAAAGCCAGAGTAGGCTTGATGGTGAGGCCTTGTGTGAGTCCTAGTGTCTAGAGTCTATGTATATTACTATACTAGATCACACAAAAAATTTCATGGAATTTGGTTAGGTCTAGGTAGTGATTTTTTAATTTTTTAGATTTCCCGCAAGTCAAAAATTGCAATAAAAATTGTAATTGAATTGTAATAAGTGTTGCCTAGAGAAGTTGTATGGGGTATGAATAATCAGAATTACACCTCTCACCCTCAAATTTCTACTATGACACACTTTGAGGGGTTAAAAATGTGTTTTGAACCTTCAAAACCCACTTTTCCTAAGTTTAGTGGGAAATCTGGCAATTAATTAAGCCAAAAATTAAATAAATGGAGAAAAATAGATATCCACACATGCTAAATGAGGTGGAAAATTATGGAGGAGTTAAAGTGAAGTCCCAAGGTGACGTGGACTCCTAAAATCAAGGAAAGAACATGTGCTCAAATAAAATTGAATTTCTGGCATATTAAATGAGAGCTGCTTACTTGGAAATTCGAATTTGTGAAGTTAGTGCATATTTGGGAGGATTTGAGAGAATATTTGGTGGAGATTTTTGTGGGAAATTGTCCCCACATGGGCTACCAGCCATATACACTTGTCATTCCATCATAAAATTCTAATTTGGCACATAAGGGAAGAAGAAAATGATGTCCACTTGCCAATATACGATTTTTACACTTGCAATGGAGGTCCACATATCAAATTCTAATTTGCCTTGTGATCTCCTCCCTCTCACCACTTGGCATTTGGTTCTTCAATGGGATTTGCTCCCAACTTTCTATATAATGGAGCCATGGACTCTCATATGGTATCATGTAATACGAGTTATTGGACTTGAGGACGCGCTGTCGGATTGTACACATACTTGCAATATAATACAAAAGTCTGTGGGGTAACTTGTGATGGTGTTCTTCTCCTTGCATATATGGTAAATTCTTGACTTCTTGTTATGATTCTATTTGTTTCCTCATGCTATTGTTTCCTTCATGCTTGTTTCACGTTATGTTAATATGCAGCTATCTCATATTAGCATAAGAGTTACATGATCGCTTTAGGATAAGAAATATTTTATTTGATGTCAAATATATCTATAGTTGTTCTTTCCATTGCTTTTATTTAATTTCATGTGAATTTAATATGTTGTGGTGAGATTGTGTAGAAGGATTCGTCTTTGGTCAAGCTTCTTTTCAAGCGCGAGGGGAAGTTCTCCGAGGAACCAACCCATTCTTGAAAATATTCAAGGAGAACCTGCATGTGTTGATTTTCAAAGTCTAATCTATATTTTTTTTGTCTTGCAGAGTTTCTTTAAAGTTTCTAAAAGCTCTTATTTCTTGCTGTTGGAAATATTGTCATTGATGGCAAAGGAGGCAGCACTCAGGCAAAGGAGGCAGCGCTGAAGCAGAGGAAGGCAAAAGAGGCACAGCGAAAGCAATAGAGGCAGCAAGAAGAAAGTCAAAATGTAACAGTCATAGAAGCACAGTGAAGAATCGTTATCGGAAGGTAGAGACAGAGGCAGAGCGACAGAAGCAGCAGAGGCAGAGGCAGAGGCTAAGTAACAGAGGCAGAGAGCCGTTATAAAATTCCGGGAATCGCACACTCCAACTGGCGTTATACATATAATACATAATCCTTATTCCGGGAATCGCCCAACTCCAGCGGCAATGCAATGCATATAATACAAACATTATTTCGGGAATCGCTTCACTCCAGCGGAAAAAATATATATAAATATATATGTGCAGTGCATCACATAAACAAAGGTCCAAGGCATATATATTATGTTATATAAGTGAAGCGCAAAAAAAAAAAAAAAAAAAAACAAACAAACAAAGTTTTATAAGGTAGGACCCCTCCCCAATCGCAATCGGAGATCGCAAGGGCAGCGGAACATGTAACCAACAGGAAGTTGCGATTGCGATTGAAGTTCGGATCCGATGGGTCTATAAATCATGGTTAATATATATTTGAGTTCCAGGTCTAATCACATCGGCACTGGTCAATCGCATCGGAGAATATATGAGTTGCGATTGCGATTGGAAGTCCGGACCCGATGGAGGTATAAATTATAATTCAAACGTGTTTGAAGTCCTTTCTCAATCGCATCGGCAAAATTCAATGAACAGTGGCCAATCGCAACATATATTAAATGACTTGCGATTGCGATTGAAGCCCGGACCCGATGGACTTATAAACTTTGATTAATAAAAATTCGAGTCCCAATCGCATCGGCAAAGAACAGTGAACAGTGATCAATCGCAATCGGAGCAGGAGCGATCAATCGCAATCGGAGGAGAATCAATGCATCGGAAAGCGTGATATGTGGGCTCGGGGCGGAGTCATATATAATGAATTTGGTTTAATAAAGGTTTAATCGTATTGGCAGTCAATCCTTATGGACGTCGGGTTATTTGCAAATAAATTGCATATATTATATATGTTGAATAACGTTTGAATATGATCCGGGGGCATAACACATATGATATATAATGGTTATTGAGTTATATATATAACACGGTTGCGATAAGCCGCGTGGTCTCTAGACCCACGGACCTTAGCTTTACGGGAGGGCGATTATTAACGCTTGTGATATATGTATGTTCCGGCCTGCGGACCCTGCCACATCAACAAGACACTAATGGCATAAAAGGGATTGGAATTCCTCCAGATTTACAGTCAGCAGATATAAAAGGAACAGTTACACGCATGCAACAAATACACCACAGCAGAGGACAGAAAAGACAAAGACAGCCAAAGAAAAGACAAATGCGCAGCTAGCCAAGAGGGTGAATGAGTGAGCTGGAATTCACTTTGTAATTCGAATGAAAATATTTTAATTGTTTTTATTGTTTGTGATGCATTGGCAAGTCTCCGAGAGAAAACAAACTCCCACTGTAATGTTAAAATTGACACCTACAGTTATAATTTCTGAGTAAGCTGATAAAAGGAGTGAGAAGGCAGAAGGCAAAGAGACATGACTTTCCGTTTTGAATTCCAAGCAGAATACAAACAGTCATGTGAGGAAATCTATAAATAATATCATCTTGATATGCAGAGTGAGTTTTTTTTAGAGTAGGGGAGAGAGCATATATAGAGAGAACGCAGAATATAGAAGGAAAAAGCAGAGAAGATTAAGAGAAGCTACAAAACAGAGCTGATATCTGAGGTAAATCAGCGAACATTCAGTTTGAGAAATTGAGGAAGTTGGAGCTTCCCTATCAAGTTGCGGTTTGATAGCTGTCAGTTGTAGCTGACTGAGGTTGGAGCCTCCTGTAGGTTGGTGCCTGCAGAAAACTGAAGGGAGTTGGTGCTTCCTTGCAAGTTGTAGCTTGCAGAATTGAGGTAGGAGCCTCCTGTAGGTTGGTGCCTGCAGAAAAAAACAGTGGTGAGAGGGAGTTGGAGCTTGCCTTTGCATCACAACAATAATAAGATGTGGTTTTCTCCCTTTATGGGTTTCCACTTATATCTGGTGTCTCTGTGCATGATATTTATGTATTGATCTGATATGTAACATTTGCTTAATACCTGCTGCTCTCATATTAAGTCTACTGCTCTATTAAACTAATACTTTCTGATTACATTCTAAAATTACTCTCACATCAAATTGAGTTTGAAATGAAGGTGTAAATAAGTTTAATGAAAAGTTTTAAAAGATCAGAAATGTATTAAACTGATTCACCCCCCCCCCCCTCTCAGTTTAATTAGAGGTTCAACAATTGGTATCGGAGCGGGTTCCTTAGTATCAGTCTAACAACTGAAAGGAGTTCCTAGGTTCCCAAGATGGCTAGTAAAGAAGGATGCTCAACCAACAAAGCCCCTTTCTTCACTGGTGAAAATTATGCTTTCTGGAAAATCAGAATGAAGACATACATAATGTCTCTAGGAATAGAAGTCTAGGCTGCTGTGCAATTAGGATATGCCCCGAAGGCAACTGACTCAGAAAAGGACTCAAAACAAGATTTTGTAGTTAATGCAAAAGCCATGAATGCCATCCTGAATGGATTATGTGAAGCAGAGTTTATTAAAGTAATGCACAAAGACACTGCCAAGAAAATATGGGATACTCTTGAAAACATACATGAGGGAGACCAGAAAGTAAAAACTGCCAAACTTCAAGTATATAGAGCCCAGTTTGAAAACTTAAAAATGAATGATGATGAAGATGTTGGCAGCTTCTTCTTAAAAGTTGCAGAAATTGTTAACAATATGAAAGCTCTTGGAGAAACCATACCAGAAGGTATAGTTGTGCAAAAGATTCTGAGATCACTCCCATCCAAATTTAATCCCAAGGTGTCTGTAATAGAAGAGACAGCGGATTGGGAGACTTTGACCATGAGCCAGCTACTTGGAAATCTAACAGCCTATGAAATGAGGCTCCCATAGAAGAAACCAAGTTCGAGGGAAGCAGCCTTTAAAACAGAAAAGAAGAAAGAAGAAGAGGAAGAAATATGCTCTTGCTCAGATGAAGAAGAAGAAAAATTTGTCAAGAAACTGGATAGAGGTTTAGGTAAATACAAAGGTAAACTTCCTTTCAAGTGCTTTAACTGTGGAAGAGTTGGACACTATGCTGCTAAGTGCCCTCACAAGAAAGCAAGGAATCAGGCTCAAGAGTCAGAAAAGAATAAATCAAAGAACTGGCAGAAGGGAAAGAAGTTCAGCAGAAAATCTTTCTATGCTCAACAAGACAACAGTACATATGAAGATTTAGATGAACACTCAAGTGAAGAAGGAACCTTAGATTTTTTATTGATGGCCATAGAAGAACTTGAGGGACTCCTACTAGAAGATGAAGAAGAAGAAGGGGAAGTCGACCTCGAGGGGGAGCTAAGAAGTGCTCTGGAGGAGATTGAGAGACTCAAACTAAAATGCAGAAAACAAAAAGATATTCTCCTCAAATGTGTGAAAGAAGAAAAAAATTCAGAAGTCCTCATGTTGCTGAAGGTAAGGCTTGAAGAAGCCAAGAAGATAGAAGATATGTTACTTCAGCAAATCAAGGATAAAACCCAAGAACAAGAGAAGTTGGAGGAAGAAGTGGTATGTCTCAGGAAGAAACTAGAAAATTCTCAAAGGACAGTGGTTATAAACTCTTCTCTAACAACAAGCTCTAGCAAGTTGAATGATATCCTGGTTGCTCAAAGATCCCCAATGATAAAAACAGGAATAGGCTATGAAGGAGAATCGAGTAAAGGCAAAGAAAAGGAAAATAAAAATATAATTTTTGTAAAAGCAATGAAGACTGATGAAGAAGCCCAGACCATTCCTATAAAAGAAGAAACATGTAATAAGAATGACAGATATCAGAAGAAATCTCTAGTAACAAGGAATATAATGAATACTAAGATGGCAGAAAAATAATCATATGCCCCTAAGATATCAAATTTGGAAGTCATCAGAGGAAATTCTTCCCTCCTATGAAGAATGCCACCTGCTATGTCTGCCACAAGCCAGGACACATTGCTGCATATTGTTATGCAAGGAAGAGTAATTCAGACCTGCAAAAGATGCAAACAGTGAAGAGGCTATCTCAAACAAATAAATGGAGAAAACAATCTTACATCAGGTATGCAAATAATTTCTATGGTTATTGTTTTTATTGTAAGGAATTTGGCCATAAAATTATTGAATGTAGAAAGTATGGAAAAAGAATGATGTTCTACACCTCAAGGAGGTTCATGAATCAAAGAAATTTTGGTCATACTCAAAATTCTACAAAAACTATGATCAAACGCTTTATATGCGATCAAGCTGGACATATGCCTTCCAAATGTCCTCTGAAAGGATGCAATTCATCACCTCACAAAAGATATCAAACAGAAGGATGCCTCCAGTGGAAAAAGAAGGAGAATAAGTGTGACTTGGCTCTAACTGCTCAAGATCTGAAAAGCCAGTGGTATTTGGACAGTGGCTGCTCCAAACACATGACTGGAGACAGAAGCAAGTTTATAACTCTTGATGAAAAGAAATCTGGCAATGTTATTTTTGGTAATGATAAATCAGGAAAGATCAAGGGAAAAGGCTCAATCAGCATAGACAATGGCAGAGGAAAAGCCCAAGAGGTACTATTTGTGGATGGACTGAAAGCAAATTTACTGAGTGTCAGTCAGATGTGTGACAAAGGCTGTGAAGTTCTTTTTAGAGCACAAGATTGTGTAGTCAGGTCAAGCACAACAGGAAAGACTTTGCTCAAAGGTGTTCGAACAGTGAACAATGTATACATAGTGAAAGAGGAAGATAAAGCCTGCCATCTTAGCAAACTTGAGGAATCATGGTTGTGGCATAGGAGATTGGGACATCTCAGCTTTGACCATATCATCAGACTGAGCAAGAAGAAAGCTGTCAGAGATATGCCAGAAATAAAAAGGCCTTCAAGTACTATATGCAAATCTTGTCAATTGGGGAAACAGACTCGCACATCGTTTAAATCTAAAGAGGAGTTGTCAACAAGAAGACCACTCCAGCTTGTGCACATGGACCTGTGTGGACCTGCTAGAACTAGGACACCAAGTGGAGAATCCTATTTCATGCTGATAATAGATGACTTTTCCATAATGACATGGGTTGCTTTTCTCAAAAATAAATCAGAAGCATTGGAAAAATTTAAGATATTCAAAGCATTAGCAGAAAATCAAACTGGATGCAAGCTGAAATGTATCAGATCAGACAGAGGAGGATAATTCACAGATTATGACTTTGTGGACCTATGTAATGAACATGGAATAAAGCAACAATTTACTATTGCAGGGACACCTCAGCAGAATGGAGTAGCAGAGAGGCAAAACAGGTCTATACAACAAATAGCCAGAGCTATGATGCAAGAGAATAATATTGCTCAAACCTTCTGGGCAGAAGTAGTACACACGGCAGTACATATCCTTAATAAAGCTCACTTAAGGCCAAGCAGTGACAAGACTCCATATGAACTATGGCATGGAAAGCCAGCTTCAATAAAACATTTCAGAGTCTTTGGTAGCAATTGTTACATAAAGAATAATTTTGAAAACCTTGGGAAATTTGATGCAAGAGCAGATGAAGGGATTTTTCTAGGATATGATTCCAAAAGTAAAGGGTACAGGTGCTACAATAAGACTCTTCGGAAAATAGTTGAAAGTATTGATGTGAGATTTGATGAAGAATTTCCAAACAATACAAGAAATACAGACTGCTGCAGTCCATCAGTTAATCATGAAGAAGAAGACCAGAATGATGATGAAACCAGCAAGACAACAGAAGATGCAGAGCTGAGCTCAAAAACCCCTTCAAGATACACTCAGAAGAATCATCCTGAAGATCAGATCATAGGAGACAAGAAAGCAGGAGTCCATACAAGAAGGCAGCTAACAGAACAAACAGAAGAAGTATACATAGCCATGTTATAAAAAATAGAGCCAAAGAAGTTTGAAGAAGCCAGCAAGGACAAGTATTGGGTAAAAGCAATGAATGAAGAATTGGACCAAATTGAGAAGAACAATACCTGGGAACTAGTTCCTAGACCTATTGAGAAAAATATCATTGGTTCAAAATGGGTATTCAAAAACAAAATGAATGAGCAAGGACAAGTAATCAAGAATAAAGCCAGGCTGGTCTGCAAAGGATACTCACAAATTGAAGGACTTGACTATGATGAAACATTTGCACCTGTAGCCAGAATGGAGGCTATCAGAATGTTCCTGGCATTTGCATGCTACCAAGACTTCAAGGTATATCAAATGGATGTAAAGTCTGCTTTTCTTAGTGGAGATCTAGAAGAAGAAGTGTACATGGAACAACCAGAAGGCTTCTCAGCGGCCAAGACGAAAGACTATGTATGTAAGGCGAAAGGCCTATGGTGAAACAAGCTCTCGTGCTTGGTACTCGAGGCAGGACAAATATTTGCAAAAACAGGGTTTTAAGAGAGGTGGAGTAGACAACAATCTATACATAAAAGCGCATGAAAATGAACTCCTAATTGTTGTTGTATATGTTGATGACATTATGTTTGGAAGCAACAAAGATGAACTAGCAAAGGGGTTTGCGGTAAGTGAAAACGAGAGTTTGAGATGTCTATGATTGGAGAGCTCGAGTTTCTACTGAGAATTTTCAAATTCGGCAAAAGAACACTGGCACATTCATTTCTCAAGAAAAATACTTAAAAGAAATGCTGAAAAAATTCAAAATGGAGGATTGCAAACCAGTGACAACCCCCATGATCACGGGATGCAAGCTGTGTGCTGATGATAGGTCTGCAGATGTAGATCAAAAACTCTACAGATCCATGATAGGAAGCCTGCTGTATCTGACAACTTCAAGACCAAACATCATGCTAGCAGTAGGACTAGTGGCAAGATATCAAGCAGCACCTAAATAAAACCATCTTCTGGTAGTAAAAAGAATACTCAGATATCTACAAGGAACAACACAATATGGACTTTGGTATTCTAAAACCAAAAACTTCACTTTATCAGCATACACAGATGCAGATTGGGCCAGCTGTGTGGATGATAGAAAAAGTACAAGTGGAGGCGCATTCTATCTAGGAGAAAGTCTGGTGGCATGGTTAAGCAAGAAACAAACATCTATCTCCTTGTCAACAGCTGAAGCAAAATATATAGCAGCAGCAGCCTGTTGTACTCAAGTCATGTGGATGAAGCAGATTCTTCAAGACATGAAGGTAAGCATTAATGAATCTATCTCAATCAAATGTGATAATACAAGTGCTATAAGTATATCTAAAAATCCTGTGCTTCATTCAAAAACTAAACACATACCAATCAAGTATCATTTTCTCCAAGAACAAGTGGCTCAGAAGATAGTTAAACTGGACTATGTATCAACGAAAGAACAGATAGCAGATATATTTACCAAACCACTTGCCAGAGAACCATTCGAATACTTGAGAGACAAACTAGGGGTAGTATCTGTAGATACTATTCTCTAATATGAAGAGAAAGTGCAGTCTCACGGGGAGAACAAAATGAAGATATCATTCCAGGGGGAGAACAGCCAGCAAGATAAGCATAAAACAAGTCCACAGGATCAACATTATCAGTATTATCAGCATTATCAATATTATCATCATTCAGAAGCAACAAGAACCTTTCAATCGTAAAATGCATCATCTATGTCTGCAATCTAGCACATATTACAGGCACTACAAATGAATCATAGCGATAAAACACATATCGACTCACTATACCAAAGTGTTCTCTCAACAAGCTTCATACATCACTCTGGAGAAGCATAGTACAATTTCACTAGAAGAGGACCTAAACGTAACTCAGAGAAAGGAAATGCAACGACAGAGCTCATACAGAGAGATGAGACGTCGTCCTTTGCCATTAATGTCAAAGGGGGAGGAAGAACAAACAACAGGAGGAAGAGCAGGCAAACAGGAAGAGCAAGCAACAAGAGAAAGAGAAAGCAAACAGAGAAAGTGGATTGCCATCAATGCCAAAGGGGGAGACTGTTGGAAATATTGTCATTGATGGCAAAGGAGGCAACACTTAGGCAAAGGAGGCAGCGCTGAAGCAGAGGAAGGCAAAAGAGGCACAGCGAAAGTAATAGAGGCAGCAAGAAGAAAGTCAAAATGTAACAGTCATAGAGGCACAGTGAAGAACCGTTATCGGAAGGTAGAGACAGAGGCAGAGCGACAGAAGCAGCAGAGGCAGAGAGCCGTTATAAAATTCCGGGAATCGCACACTCCAACCGGCGTTATACATATAATACATAATCCTTATTCCGGGAATCGCCCAACTCCAGCGGCAATGCAATGCATATAATACAAACATTATTCCGGGAATTGCTTCACTCCAGCGGCAAAAATATATATAAATATATATGTGCAGTGCATCACATAAACAAAGGTCCAAGGCATATATATTATGTTATATAAGTGAAGCGCAAAAAAAAAAAAAAAAAAAAAAACAAAGTTTTATAAGGTAGGACCCCTCCCTAATCGCAATCGAAGATCGCAAGGGCAGCGGAACATGTAACCTACAGGAAGTTGCGATTGCGATTGAAGTTCAGACCCGATGGGTCTATAAATCATGGTTAATATATATTTGAGTTCCAGGTCTAATCGCATCGGCACTGGTCAATCGCATCGGAGAATATATGAGTTGCGATTGCGATTGGAAGTCCGGACCCGATGGAGGTATAAATTATAATTCAAACGTGTTTGAAGTCCTTTCTCAATCGCATCGGCAAAATTCAATGAACAATGGCCAATCGCAACATATATTAAATGACTTGCGATTGCGATTGAAGCCCGGACCCGATGGACTTATAAACTTTGATTAATAAAAATTCGAGTCCCAATCGCATCGGCAAAGAACAGTGAACAGTGATCAATCGCAATCGGAGGAGAATCAATGCATTGGAAAGCGTGATATGTGGGCCCGGGGCGGAGTCATATATAATGAATTTGGTTTAATAAAGGTTTAATCGTATTGGCAGTCAATCCTTATGGACGTCGGGTATTTGCAAATAAATTGCATATATTATATATGTTGAATAACGTTTGAATATGATCCGGGGGCATAACACCTATGATATATAATGGTTATTGAGTTATATATATAACACGGTTACGATAAGCCGCGTGGTCTCTAGACCCACGGACCTCAGCTTTACAGGAGGGCGATTATTAACGCTTGTGATATATGTATGTTCCGGCCTGCGGAACCTGCCACATCAACAAGACACTAATGGCATAAAAGGGATTGGAATTCCTCCAGATTTACAGTCAGTAGATATAAAAGGAACAATTACACGCATGCAACAGTTACACCACAGCAGAGGACAGAAAAGACAAAGACAGCCAAAGAAAAGACAAATGCGCAGCTAGCCAAGAGGGTGAATGAGTGAGCTGGAATTCACTTTGTAATTCGAATGTAAATATTTTAATTGTTTTTATTGTTTGTGATGCATTGGCAAGTCTCCGAGAGAAAACAAACTCCCACTGTAATGTTAAAATTGACACCTACAGTTATAATTTCTGAGTAAGCTGATAAAAGGAGTGAGAAGGCAGAAGGCAAAGAGACATGACTTTCCGTTTTGAATTCCAAGCAGAATACGAACAGTCATGTGAGGAAATCTATAAATAATATCATCTTGATATGCAGAGTGAGTTTTTTTTAGAGCAGGGGAGAGAGCATATATAGAGAGAATGCAGAATATAGAAGGAAAAAGCAGAGAAGATTAAGAGAAGCTACAGAACAGAGCTGATATCTGAGGTAAATCAGCAAACATTCATTTTGAGAAATTGAGGAAGTTGGAGCTTCCCTATCAAGTTGCGGCTTGATAGTTGTCAGTTGTAGCTGACTGAGGTTGGAGCCTCCTGTAGGTTGGTGCCTGCAGAAAACTGAAGGGAGTTGGTGCTTCCTTGCAAGTTGTAGTTTGCAGAATTGAGGTAGGAGCCTCCTGTAGGTTGGTGCCTGCAGAAAAACAGTGGTGAGAGGGAGTTGGAGCTTGCCTTTGCATCACAACAATAATAAGATGTGGTTTTCTTCCTTTATGGGTTTCCACTTATATCTGGTGTCTCTGTGCATGATATTTATGTATTGATCTGATATGTATCATTTGCTTAATACCTGCTGCTCTCATATTAAGTCTACTGCTCTATTAAACTAATACTTTCTGATTACATTCTAAAATTACTCACATCAAATTGAGTTTGAAATGAAGGTGTAAATAAGTTTAATGAAAAGTTTTAAAAGATCAGGAATGTATTAAACTGATTCACCCCCCCCCCCTCTCAGTTTAATTAGAGGTTCAACACTTGCATCAAAAAATTTCAAACTTAAAATAATTTACTTTTCAAAGTATTGCACTTCATTTCTTTAATATCGGGCTATTTCAAAGAGCCAAGCTATGGTTAGTCAAAGAGGAGAGCTTGCTCATACTCTTTGGCCTAGTCTCTTGTAAATTAGTTTTGTAATATTATTTTGTGAATTCTTGAACTAACATTTGTGGTTGTAGAGGTTCTCTAACTTGTTGTCTTGTAGGTTTCATTTTTAGAAAATTACTTACAAGTTTGCGTGCAAGACTTTGGTTCTCCAACTTCTAGATTATTTCCTTCGCTTGGCCGTGTAACTCAAAGAGGCTTTGCCTTGCTTTTTATTTCTCGAGAAATCTGCATTTTGTTTGGCTTATGTGAGCCTCAAATTGCAGAAATTTTCAGCAAGGAAAAATCTATGGCTCAAGCCAACATTGTGAAGGCTTTCCTTGGATTTTAGAGAAGACTTCATAGTTTTCTCCTTATTGTAATAATTAATTAAATTCTTGGTTTTGGGAGCGTGGGTTTTACCCATTGGTATCCCTATTTCTCCACCTTTTTCGAGAGACTTTGTGGCTTTATCTTTATTATTTTTCACTTGCATGCACATCATTTAATTGGGGAGTTAACACAATCATGCATTACACTCATCTTGCATGCACCTAAAACTATTTTGCTTCAGATTTCTGTTGAGATTTTGTATAAGTTGGTGTAGCATCAGGTGTGCTCTAGCCTTGAAATTTCGTGGAAGGGCTAGGACACATTTGATCTTCAAAACCCAGAAATGGATTTGAGAAATTTCAGTTGGTGTTCAATTTATTCAAATAATTAATTATTTTTAATGGATTTCCTAAGTCTAACTTAGGAAAATAAAATAATTAAAGTGAATTAATTGACACGTGTTGAAATTGTCTTAAGTCACATGGATCAAACAGTCTTTTAATCTCAGCCATTGATGGATGATTTAATCTCAGCTGTTGAAGGGTTCAACGAAAAAGTATAAGAGAAAGGCTTGAGGGTCAGTTGGAAGGGACACAGTTGCAGAACTGAGGAATAGATCTGGAATTCTAGGGCGGGTTTGATAAGAATTTATGGAGGAATTTCCTGCAGTGAGGGATAGTGTTGGCTGAGGGGATGATCTGATCCCAAGAGCCAAGAGACAGCAAGAGGCAGAGGAGCAACAACAAGGGCAACGCAGCGGGGCTTCAGAGCCATGCAATCCTTCAGGGGCAGTGCAGAGGCAGCTAAGGCCACACAGGGCTGATGCAGGCCTAGCAAAGGCAACGCAAGGGTAGCGTAGACCCTCCAGGGGTAACGCAGGCCCTCCTAGGGCTACGCAGAGGCTGACGTAGGCCTTCAGAGGCAACGCTGGGGCTTTAAAAGCAGCGCTGAGGGTTTCTAGGGTCAGATCCGGGCTAAGTCTTGTAAATCCCATTTGAGGGTGTGGATCAGTCTGATATTTGGCACTAGAACTTCAGGTTAGCTGTGGATTTGATTTCTTTTATTTTCTGTCGGGATTTCCAGATCTGGAACCCAGATTTGCTGTACTCAGAACTACTTAATAATAAACCCTCATATCTGCTGCACCGGTTTTCCCGCTTTGGGTTTTTCCGGGGACTTATGTCCAAAAATCCATGTGTCACTTTGTTGCATGAGCGTATTATTCAGTAAATGATCTACATGTGTAGGCTGTAGTTGTGTTTATTTCGGTATTTTCTGAATCTAATTTCTGAAAATAACTTGTATTAATCTAAATCAAGTAGGAGAAATAAACCAAGATACTGCAGTAGAATTTTCACATGGTATCAGAGCGATAGCAGATCAAGCTGAACCTCCTGCAATCAGCTGAAGAAATATTTTTCTACAGGGTGGTAGAAGAAGCAGTAGATCCGGAAAGGGCATCTTGACAGCAGGATAACGCAGATCTAGAAGAGGACAACGCTGTAGCTGCAAAAGGCCTTCAAGCTTACGCAGACCCTTCCCAGGGCAACGTAAGGACTGCGTCACCCAGTCTGGGGTTACGCAATCCACTTCTGAGCAGCACTGAGGCTGTGCTGGGCTAGCTAGGAAGACGTAGTCCAGTCATTTCTCTAGTTGCAGAAGAATTTTTCCAAGATCTGGAAGTAGTGTTTCAGATCTTCGGTAGTGCTAGTGGGTTGGAGATTCTGCAGGTGCAGAATTTTGCCTATCTAAGGCAACTAAGGCGGAAGGAAGATAGATACTTAGCAGATCTGAGCCAAACAGATTTGAGATTCGATTCGGAGGATTAGAGAGTGCTATCCCTTTGTGTTTTTGGTGGAAGATTTCTAGGAGGAAAATCAGTCTTCAACAGAAGCAGCCACTAGAGGGTTTCTAGGCACCAAGAAACCCAGATCCAAAGCGAGAAGTACTATTTCTGTCAGATCTGAGCAAAGATGGCTCAATATGGACTGAGGGATCAAGATAGATTGGACGACATGTCCAACTATGTTATCTGGAGGGCCAGAATCCTCTCATTTCTGGATGAGTATGGTCTCAAAGAGCATGCAAAGAAGGTACTTGCTGTACCAACCGATGCATATCTTCTCAAGAAGTATGAAGAAAATCAAGCGTAGACAAAGTAGTTGATCATAGACGGAGTCAAGGACCACGTTATACCTCATATTGCTGGAAAGACTACAACAAATGACATGTGGGTAGCCTTGGACACGATGTACCAGGGAGGCTCCGTACAAAGAAGAATGCTACTGGAGAACCAGATGCGGATGTTCCAAATGATGAAGGGGGAATCGATAGATCCATTCGTCTTCAGGCTTCAAGCCATCCAAGATCAGCTGGTTGGCATTGATGCTACTCCAGATGAGGGGCTCTTAGTGTGGTTTGCTCTGAATGCAGTCTCGGAAGATTGGGAAACGTTTTTCCACAACATTCTGGGAAGGGCTACGTTACCATCTTGGGTTGATATGTGGGCTATCCTCCGCCAAGAGGAGATCAGGAGGGTCACCAAGCGACAAAATATCAGTGGAGGGAGTGGAAAGGCCAAAGTCAAGGAAGAGGAGGAGGACGCAACCCTTGCATCAAGGGAAAAGAAACTGCAAGGGAAGAAGAAGAAGGACCTTTCCAAGGTCAGATGCTTTAACTGTGGTGATCTTGGACATTTCACCAGCATTTGTCCTAAGAAGAAGGATAAAGGCTCTTCTGATTCCAAGGCTGCAGTAGCAAAGGATGATGGCTCTGATGATGATATAGCCATGAGTGCTCATGTGCCTTGAGAGAAGACGTGGGGTGACATGGATCTGTAGAGTATCTACAGATTTTGGCGGGATCCTTGAGTCAACTCTACTCTTGGATCACATACGAGCTACGGAAGCCTTAAGATGGTAGCGGGATGAGTCGAGAGATGGTTGCAGAAGGACACTTTGAAGCGGAAGAGGGAGCTGAAGAGCTGAAGAGGGAGCAACGTAATGCAGAGGCAGCATCAATGTGGAGGCAACAACGTAGAGGGGCTGATGGGACTTCAGCCACGCAGAGAAGCTGGGCTCACGCAATGTAGTGTTGCAGCATGACAGTGTCTCCAGGAGGACAACGTGATTCAACATCCAGGAAGCTTCAGTGGTGGAGGGCAACTTGACTTGTCTGTCAAACAATTGGGTAGAGTCTTTCAGTTGCTTACTTCTCAGCAACTGAGTTGCAGTGTCAGTGCTATGGGCAGCATGATGCAACGATTTGAGAGGGAGTTGTAGTACAGATGTGGCAGTGTCAGTGGCAGTGGCATGGGCAACAGTACAGAGAGTAGCAGTGTAGTGGATGGAGGGTAGCAGGCCAAGCTTCAACAACGCAGAATCCAACTTCAGGATCTTGTAGTGCATGGTGTGGATGCATTGCTAGAGTACAATTTCCTAGAGCACACTCCGTGTTAAGAGGGAGTGTTGAGATTTTGTATAAGGTGGTGTAGCATCGGGTGTGCTCTAGCCCTGAAATTTTGTGGAGGGGCTAGGACACACTTGATCTCCAAAACCCAGAAATGGATTTGAGAAATTTCAGTTGGTGTTCAAGTTATTCAAATAATTAATTATTTTTAATGGATTTCCTAAGTCTAACTTAGGAAAATAAAATAATTAAAGTGAAATAATTAACACATGTGTTGAAATTGTCTTAAGTCACATGGATCAAGCAGTCTTTTAACCTCAGCTGTTGATGGATGATTTAATCTTGGCCGTTGAAGGGTTCAACAAAAAGGTATAAGAGAAAGGCTTGAGGGTCAGTTGGAAGGGACACACAGTTGCAGAACTAAGGAATAGATCTAGAATTCTAGGGCGGGTTTGCTAAGAATTTCCGGAGGAATTTCCTGCAGTGAGGGGTAGTGTTGGTTGAGGGGATGATTTGATCCCAAGAGCCAAGAGACAGCAAGAGGCAAAGGAGCAACAACAAGGGCAACGCGGAGGGGCTTCAGAGCTACGCAGTCCAGCAGGGGTAGTGCAGAGGCAGCTAGGGTCGCGCAGGGCTGGCGCAGGCCTAGCAAAGGTAGCTCAGGGGTAGCGTAGACCCTCCAAGGTTGACGCAGGTCCTACTAGGGCCACACAGAGGCTGACGCAGGCCTTCAGAGGCAATGCTGGGGCTTTAGAAGCAACGCTGAGGGTTTCTAGGGTCAGATCCGGGCTGAGTCTTGTAAATCCCGTTTGAGGGTGTGGATCAGTCTGATATTTGGCACTAGAACTTCAGGTTAGCTGCAGATTTGATTTCTTTTATTCTCTGTCGAGTTTTCCAGATCTGGAACCCAGATTTGTTGTACTCAGAACTACTTAATAATAAACCCTCATATCTGTTGCACCGGTTTTTCCGCTTTGGGTTTTTCCGGGGACTTATGTCCAAAAAACCATGTGTCACTTTGTTGCATGAGCGTATTATTCAGTAAATGATCTGCATGTGTAGGCTGTAGTTGTGTTTATTTTGGTATTTTCTGAATCTAATTTCTGAAAATAATTTGTATTAATCTAAATCAAGTAGGAGAAATAAACCAAGATACTGCTGTAGAATTTTCACAATTTCTAGTCTTTTTGCTTTCATAAGCAAGTTCAAACTTTTGCATGCATGCACTTTTAACTTGAATCTAATTTGTCATGAATTTTGTTTCAAAACCATTTATGCTTCACCTTTAATTACATCTTACATGCAATAAGTATTTGGGCAAGTTTTCTCCATAAAATAGCATTCTACTTCATGACATGCAAGTACATCTCAAGTTTGAATGTTAATTTTCATTAATTTACTTACATGCCCTAGGAAATCACTAAAATTTTACCTCCAACATAAGTTGGTTGAATAGACGTTTTTAGGGACCCTCTACTCCTCTACTGACTCCTCACTGTGGGATCCATATCTTTGGGCGAGGGTGAGGTCTGAGGATTAAAGAGTTGAATTGTAACCTTGCTCTAGAACTAATTAATAAAATAAACCAAGAGCATTTTTCATCACATTCAGCTTACTTGCATGTTCTTGAATTTTGCTCTCTTGATGGTTCAGAGTCTCACATGAAATATCATTTCCCTTTTTCAAGAAGCATTTTCTTTCATGCAAGTATTGTAGTCTCTTTTGCAACAAGTTTAGCTTAATTTTCTTGTACTTGGACATTATCTACTTTAGAAAACTCCATTTCATGTTTAATGTTCATCATGTTCATGGTTGGTTGATGAATCTCATTTCCTTTCAAGTACTCTTATTTCATGTTGCAAAGCTAAATGCATGTTGGTTTAACTTTCAAGTCTTTTTATCATCTGGTTTATATTTAGATCACTAATTGTTTCCTTGTGAACAAGATAGCTTCATGTGTTTTGATTTATAAATTCGTTTATCTTGAGAGCATTTCTGATATCTTGTGCTAACAGTCTATTGTTTCCATTTTAGGATTACCGTGTTCTCATCTCTTTGAGCATTTTTTCTACTTTTGAGCATGTTATTTGTAAAGGCACTGGTTAATGGTTTGTCATTATTTCAAAGTTGCTCATAAATGCTCATGAATCTTCAAAAGTAATCCAATTTCACTCTAATATTCTTCTAGAAACTCAGATCTTTAACTTAGTTTTCCATTTAGGGACCAACCCCCATAGCTAACTTAGGAGATAGCTTAAACGGAGAGAGTTGGGATTAGTGTGACATCCCCTTCTCTGAGTTCCTTGCCACCAACCACACCTTGTGGGGTTAAAGGCTTTTCCCACTAACTTGTAGGTAGGTGTAGGCGGCAAGGCGATGATAGGTCGCACACAACAGTGTCATCAGCTTCAGGCCGACCTTCTAGCTTTGAAAGGGAAGGGCACATCAGTACAAGAGGCTATTTTGTTGCAAAACGAGGAGCTGGAGGGCATGAGAGTGGTTTGTGCCGAGTCAACAACAAAGTTGGCCCACATTGGGGAATGGTTGGATTCCCTAATGGTATAGTTAGAGGGCACATTGGAGTGTTAGAGCATCCCCCTTCAGGCATATATAGACGGGGCTAGCGACACTATTGGGTTACCTCTTCCCATTGGAGAGAGAGAGACAGAGCCACCTAGTCAGATTTCATATGCTGACCTGGTTAGCGGGATGAGATGATCGAGGTTGCACATGGTGCAACATCTGCATGTTGGGGTTGGATGCCGAGAGATTTTGAGTTGGTACCTAGTGGAGTGGGTTATGGAGATGGTGGTGGACTCGGGTGTAGTTCAGTAGGAGTTTCCAGGTGCTGGGAATACAGGAACCCCAGACTGGCATTGGGATCCGGGTGGGACTACCTATCGTTTCCTAAGTAGGTAGGTTGACTATGTCTTGGAGGGCACAGTGGGCCTAGGAGTTGAGCGTGCACATTCGCTAGGGGAGTTTTGGTCAACTCCAGTGGCCAACCAGTTTATGGGCAGACTCCTTGGGTTGTCTTGGTACGACATTTGTACGCAGGGTTACAGGGTGATCAACATACTTTGGTAGGAGCTTGTTAGAGGAGGTGGCATTGGCAGGCCACCAGACGGTGCCTTGTATGGAGCTAAGGATTCTTCACCTTTGTGTGGGGCACAGAGGTTGCAGTGAAGCAGAGCAGTGGTGGCATCACCACTGACACATAGGGAGATTCACTTCTCGAACCCCTCAGGGAGGGTTTGGAGTGATGATCCATTCTTCGGCGGGTGTAGTGATGCGACGATGGAGGTGATGATACCGATTGGGGTTGGTCCGACATGTAGAGACACAACTCTAGGCCATCACATTCGAGGATGTGTGGGAGCATCTAGCATTGAGCAATTGACTACCGGTGGACATGGAGGTGCATGGTGGTGTACCGTAGTGTGTTGGATTGCATTTTGGAGTAGGAGTGTCTTACATCACATTGAGTACATGCGAGGAGTGACTGGTGCCTTTACACAGACAAGGCACGGGATGGTACAGGGTGGTACAGCAGTAGCAGGGGGTATCCAACGGTGTATAGGGATATGCTGTAGTGTGCAGTGGCATGTCGAGGAGTACATGGATGATCGGTGGTATGTGGGGGTGTATGGTGCTGTACAACACGGTCTTAGAGTATTGCCTCCAGGGAAACTCATGGACGGAGACACCAGGCATACCTTTGGGGGTAGTTCACCCAGGATCGATGGGGAGACTGAGCGATACTTGACGGTATGGGAGACTGAGCGATACTTGACGGTATCTGCGGGGACTCAGACACCTGACCCTCTTCTACATCACTCACAGGCACAATCGATTTTTTTGTTGTCCTTTGGCACTTTGGGAATGAGCAGCGGGGTACGTGAGGCTTACCCAAGATATTTGGATGACACTCAGCACACTAGGGGAGAGACTTCTTAGCAATGGCATTGGGTTGGTGCGCTAGTTGACATCCATGGGTTGGGGGATGCGATGATCATCTGCAGGGGTGGCATATCAGTCATCGCTTAGCCTACGCCTAGGGAGTGGCTCATGTGGGAGACATGCATCACTCTTTTCTTAGGGCATGTCTAGACCATGCATGAGCAGAGGATACTGGGTACAGTCGAGGTAGCATCCCAATATGTGTCTGGACTCTAGACAATTTATCGGCACATTATCAAGAGGATGGATGGAAGACCCAGTGGAGATAGTTGGTAGGAACAGGAGGGATCCACATACATTGAGTCGATATCGAGTATCAGATATCCATCTATTGGTTTCATTCAGGGGGTGGCTATTTGTCACAAGTGGCTTCCAATGGTCATCGGTACTACAAAGTGGCAGGCACATGGAAATTTAGCATGCATCAGATTTTCCCATGATATATGGACCCTCTATATTGGTCACATGCAGGGACTAGAGATGAGGCACGAAGGGATTCTTGCAGTTGTTAGAGCTATGGTGCAGCAGGTTCGACTATGAGATGCAGAGATTCAATTGATTGATAGACCATTCTATCTCGTGATGGTCAGAGTCAGGACAGAGAGTGATCTAGTTCATTATTGGGTTGGCACATGGGGGTACAGAGAGGCCTTCATCGGATGGCGAGGCCAAATTTCTCTGTTGTTGCATAGGGTCGCAGTTACATTTAGAGGGGTGGATATTGGCATCATGGTGATGCCTGGGCCGGATGAGCTTGTCTCTCACATACCTCCTGCCACTAGGCCTCAGGAGAGGAGGAAACAGTGTACGCATGATGGGGAGTATCTCATGGTCAGAGTAGCGCAGCGTCAACATGGTGGTGCCTCACCGAGATTAGCAGGGGACCCAAGCATTACAACTCCACACAACTTGATAGCCTTTAGGGACGAGCTATATACTACATGGGGAGATCAGGTAGATCTTCCATTGGGCTTTAGCGAGTCACTATTGGAGTGGGGAACTTCATTAGCATGGCAGGTTGGTCAGCGGGATGACAACAGGAGGGGCTCATGTGAGCGAGACGCTATCTCTGCTGGGATTAGATGGTATCTTCGAGGGTTTACTCTTGAAGTGCATGGGATGGACTACCTGGTAGGAAAACTCAATGAGGTGTTGGGAATAGTGCCATATTATCCTGATTCCCTTCTCATTGATGGCATTCAGAGGGCCTCTGCTACTTGTTCCTAGCAGGATGGTGAGTGGAGGAGGGGGAGCATCATGTTGGACAGGATGGTGAGTGGAGCAGGGGGAGCACCATGTTGGACAGGATGGATTGGGATCCGGGTATTGAGGGATCCTTTCATATTAGGGAGATGCAGAGGTCAGGGATGATACAGTGGTACATCTGGGAGCCTGGCACATTTTTGCAGCGACAGTGGGGAGCATCAGCTAGATGGGATGCTTGTTTAGGAACTACTTGAGGACAAGAAATTCTTGGCGGGGAGGACTGTAATATCCCCAATTAGCAATTCTACTAATTAGGATATTTATTTTGGATAAATTTTGATGTTGCTAATGTCAAGCAAATTTAAGGTGGGTCGGGACCCACAATTAATAATTACCGGAAAATCTACAACCTACTCCTATAGTTCACAAGGAAAAATTGTGGCCTTAGTGGGGTCCATGTGGCCAACATTCGATTTGGAGGCAGCTCCCTAGGTGGCAGCGTGGGAGAGGCTCTATGGAGCAGTGCAGTGAGTGGCTCGATGAGGGGACTACACAGTCCATGGTGGGCCGAAGGGAACGTTGGGAGCTCAGGTGATAAAAAGAAGTGAAAGCAGCTCATTTCCTCATTCATTCGACTTCTTTTATTGTCTTCTTGACATAGCACGCTTGTGCCGAGTGCCAAGTCTGTAGTGCTGTTTAGCACACGAGATCTTCAGGCGGAGATCTCAACCTCTACCTTGGGGGACTTTGAGTGCCCGCTCAGGAGAGGAATCATACCATTTTGGAGGGGAATTTCACAACAAAGGTTACAGGAGTGGTGTTTTCACTTCAGGGACTGCGTAGAGGACGCAGAGGCTGCGCAGTGGAGGATGCAGTTTAGTTGGGAGGTTGCTCCGGGAGGTGAGAAGTGTGAGGAGATTTTGGAGGACACTTGGTGGGGAGGTTTAACGCTTCTTAACAGGGATTTTCCAGGCATTTTGGTGGCCTCCAGTAGCAAAATTTCCAGGAGGACCGAATTGCCCAGTAGCTGGGTGAGCCAAGCCTAAGAGGGCCAATTTCCGAGATCAAAACTAGGACAAACCCTTTCTGGGTTTTTTTGGGTTTATTGAGGGGAAGCCTAGGTTAATTTGGCAGAATTTTCTGGGCAGGTTTGAGGTGTCAAACAGAGGTCCTAACTCAACCAACAACTAGAGGAGCTAGGGGAAATTGGGCCGAAATTCTGGGGTCAACATCTGGCCAATTCCTTTGTGGGTTTTTTTGGGTTATGTGAGTAGCGTCTGGGGTTAAAAGCTCGGAATTTTCTAAGCAGGGGAAACAACCCAACCAACAATTTGAAGTCGGCCAGCAACAACATTTCTGGGCAGAGCAACATCAGACCCACGCAGAGCCATTTCCAGAGAGACATCCTCGCTTGATTTGAGATGTATTCCAGCTTGCCTTGAGCAAGTCCAAGTGCACCCATTCCAGCACCATTATTGTACTACTTTCTGACATTAATAAAATGGCTCAAAGCATGTTTTTGGCTCTAGTTTTCATGTGTTAATAACGTGATTTTACTTGTTGTAATTTTTAGTCTTTTGTTGCTTGCATTACTGTCATTTTCCCTTTTGGGGATATTACAAATTACATGATTGTACAAATCTTCTCCTAAGAAGCCAAAAGGACTTGACTAGGTCATAAAGTACTTTGACTAAAGGAGATAGATGTAATTCACCTGAGAATCCGTAAAGGACTTTGGCTGAGGGTGAATGGTCCAAGGGAAGATTCTCTCCTAAGAAGCGAGAAGGACTTGGCTAGGTCATAGAGGACTTTGACCAAAGGAGATTGATACATTTACCTAATGAGCCATAAAGGATTTGGCCAGAGGTAAAAGGCCCTAGATACTCACATTGCTTACCCTGGGAAGGAGTGATCTATACATGTGCATGTGAGGAGTTACATTGTCCACTCTAAGATGGAGTTATAGACATGCATCAACTTAGCAAGCTCATGAACGTTTCTTATGAAGGAGAAATTTCATCTAAGGGGACATTTGTGTAGCATCGAGAGGTATCCCACATGCCAAGAGTAGGGTTGCGGGGGAGCGACTCTCCCCCCTCGAACTCGCTCCCTTCGAGAGCGACCTCGAGAGCACGCTACTGAAATCACTCCCGCATGAAGCGAATTTCGAGAGCGACTGTGGGAGCGAAATTTTCGCTCCCTAGCCTTTTTTGCAATTTTTTTTTTTGCAAAAACTTTCCAAATGCAATTTTTTTTTCAAACAAACAATAATTTTTTAGTGGGGCAGCCTAACGATCAAGCCTATGGCCCTAGTATTGATATGCGATTCATGGTAATGTTAAATTCTTAAAGTGACATTCACCTTGATCTTCATTTTCATCCTTTTACTTCAATTTTTAATATTACCATGAAATGATTCGGGATGTTTGAGAGTGGTTCCGACCTCATTGGATTTCATACGGAGAAAGTAGAATTTTAGATCTCATTCAAAATCCAGCAGACTTATCAGTTTTTCAGGATTTTAGGATTGGGGGGATCGCAATGTTTTTGTCATGGATTAGGGTATGGAACTCGTATTTAATCAAGAGCATCAATCCCTCCATGTACCTTGATGTTAGTGACATTAGTTGTCAAACTCTTCTATCGTAACCCTACTAAAAATGTACCCATCACTCTAACAAAATCTTGACTTGACATGCTACGTTTTTTCTATCTTATGTTAATGCGTAGAGGGTGATATTAATGACAAAGATCCCTATACAGATCCAAAGGTAATGAAAAAGATCCTGATTTTCCAACAAGACTAAAAAGTTAGACATTTCTCGTGGTGGCAAGAGGCCCACACATTAGCAATAGATAATATATTTACTTGTCTTTTCTAGTTTCTAGTAGTTTTTATAATTGTTGACTCTTTCATATTTATCATGATATTTTTTGTAAACAATATATGACAATTTAAGTTTGAGGTTTGAAGTTGGCAATTGTAATTCATTGGTAATGAATTATGAATATGATGCTTCATGAAAGTTGAAAGTTGTTTCATTTTATAACATTTCATTTCATGAATGAATTTTTATATAATTTTGGTGATCAATGATGATAGATGTTATGTATTGAATTTTGAATCATGAGACTCGATATGTTGTATGTTACTAACTTGATTATAACTTCTAGATGATTGATGTTACATGGTTCAATCTATTATGCTTTTTATATCTAATTCATCATTCTACATGCTTTTGTTGACCTATATGCATCAAAATATATAAAAGTTTGCTCTCAAACTAGGAGCTTTTGAAAATATCACTCCCTACTTCCGTTCCCACTCCCCGCTTTCGCTCCCACTCCCAAGTAACCTTTTCCAAGAGGCCTCTTAAGTCAGACCAGGAAAATTTAAGGAAATACAAATAAAAATTATATTTTTTGGCCATCATATAGTCTCAAAATGGTAAAGCCGGCCCCACCATGAAAGGGTGTGACCCTCGGTCAAAATTCACCCATTTTGACAAGTGTATATACACAATGTAACACCTCCACTTTGACCAAAGCTCTACAGTTATAGCAAACTGGCCACAGTACTCTCCGTCGCCTCCTCGACTTTTCCTGTAGTTGCCATCACTCTCGCGGCTGCATCCTCCCGCTGCCCCCGGCTCGGCCCCCCGCAGCTGCTGCCTCCTACACCCACCCCGCAGCCGCCTCCTACACCTACCCCGCAGCCGCCTCCCCGACCGCTCCCACAGCCGCCTCCCCGACCGCTCCCGCAGCCGCCAACCCTCCCGCTACTCTCCCTGACTGCTCCTGTAGCCGCTCTTCCTCCTCGCCGCCGCGACTCTCCCGTAGCTGCCTCCCCGACTGCTCCGCAACCGCCATCCCCCCACAGCTGTTAGCCCTCTCGCGACCTCCAGCGCAGCCTCCTCCTCGACTGCTCCGCAGCCGCCATCCCCTCGCAGCCGCCAGCCCTCCCGCGGCCTCCAGAGCTACTCCTCGGCTACTCCTGCAGCCGTCGTCCCTCCCGCAGCCACCATCCTTACCCCCCCCCCCCCCGCTACCTCGACTCTCCTGCAGCCGCAGCCTCCCGCTGCCCCCAGCTCGGCCCCCCACAGTTGCTGCCTCCGGCAGCCACCCCACTGCTTGGCCTTTTGAGCCCCAAACACCGACCGTTCCCCCGTAGCCTCCGTCTGCCACCCAATTCGCAGCATTGACGGGAATAACGGAGAGGAAAGAGAACAAGGACCCCGAGGAGGGGCCCGAATTTTCCAACTCCCCGAATTTCAATGACAAGGGGCCTCTCAGGTATATTAAACAATGCCACAACATGCCGGGAGCTGTGTATAGCTCCACCGACATCGCGCTGGAATCCGACTTCGTCTTCTGGACTTCCCAAATCAAAAAATTGCTGAGGAAAACAGAACTCCTTGAAGCAGAAAATTTCAAGCTGTGCTCCGAGGTGGGCACCTTGTCCAACAGGATCAGGGCGGTCGAGGAAGACAACTCATCTCTGAAAAACCGACTGCAGGAGTGCAACAATACGCCCGGCGGATGAGGCTCTACAAGCGGAGATCCAGGGTCTTAAGGATAAACAGGAGGAAATCAGGTCAGAGCAGGTATCCTTCAAACAGGAAACTGAATCACATATCAGCTCATGGGCACAGGTAGTCAGAGGAAAAGAGAAGGCCCCACCCCTCACAGCGGTGGAAGAGGTCGTACAGGCCAAACTTGTGGAAGAAAGGACTAGGCGAGCAAGAGAGCTAAACCTCAAAGTAAGGGGACTTCCTCCACCCACTTCCTCATCGGACATACTAGAGCTAGGCCACAGTTTCCTCCGGGACACACTGGACATTCCGGATATAACACTGGACAGGGCATGGCTGGGATACGACTCCACTCTCTTTCTCCGATTCCGCAACGCCACGGATAGGCTTCGGGCGCTTCGGGAAAAGTGGAAATTATTCTCCCTTCCAGACAAAGTATTCCTGGACGAGGACCTCACAAGAACACAGGTAGTTGAACTTAAATAGGCCAGGGAACAGGTCGCGGCAACAAGATAGGTAGGAAAGTGGGCAGTCATCAGAAATCTCGGTGCGGTTATTCGAGACTCCTTCCCCCTGGGGTGGGCTCCTCGAACCGGTAGCTCCAAATGACGGACCTGAGAGGAAAGGAGATGGGACACGAGTATTTCGGTACACTGTTGGAATGGTAATGGCTCTTTTTGGTCATCCCCAGGCCTACTGCATGATGCCCTCGCTTCAGCAAACATCCTGCTTGTTACTGAAACATTGCGAGTCCTGTCTGCCCTCTCCTGGACATCACAGGTTACCAGTGGTCCTCAGCTTACAGATAGGAGACATGGAGCTCAGGAGGAGTCAGAGGTTCTGGAGGAGTAGCGTGCCTCGCCAGAAAGTATCTTAGTGATAGAATATCTGTGGTAGTGACTGACGATCATGCCAGATTCATGTGGATCCAGATCATGGCCAGCACCCCCCTTCTGAGAGACATCTACAGAGCGGTTTGCTACTTCCCCCCCACTTCCTCTGCCTTTGCCATCCATAGTAGTGACAACGACCCCTTCACAGACTTGTATCCTGACATTACCAAGTGCTCAACTGTAGGTGACATCATTATCATGGGGGATTTTAATGCTCATACTAGGGACCTCCAGATACCCATTCATGATTGTACAGAGGATGTCTTCTGCACTCGAGGGATAGATCCAACCTCAATGAACATGCACCGTACATCAGAGGATATCCTGAGCCCCATGACAGCCTATGGGAAGCACCTTCTGCAGATGGGGGAGTCTCACGCTATAATCATCCTATACGGCCTCCCTTGCTTTCCCTCCTCCCACTTCTTTACTTGCCGACCCCACGGAGGGGGGGCAAGTGTGGTCGACTATGCTCTTGCCAGCCCTGATCTCCTTTCGCGCATTCACAAATTTTCTATCATTCCTATTCCCCTAGCTGATCATGCACTTCTCTCACTCTCTCTTCAGATTGGCAACACGCGCAAGCCCCCCCCCCCCCCCCCACACCCTGCAGGGGCCGCCCCACACCCTCTTCAAGTTCGAAGAAGGCGATCTTGATGTCTTCTCCTCTACCATCAAGCACACACTTCCTCCTATAGCCCAGTTCACCTCCCTCGGGTCCGCCATCGATAAATACCACTAGCTCTCGTCTGCAATATGGGATGCCGCACTCCAGTCCTTCCCCTCCACTCGCTCTGCCTCCGTGCCCTCTAGACCTGGAGGATGCCCTATGAATAAATGGTATGACCACGAGTGTAAGTTCCTGCACCGGAATCTCCAGCACGCCTTCAGACATGCCCGACCGTCATTCCCCGCTATCCGTTCGACCTACCGCCGCTTCCTTCATAGCAGAAAGCGCCATTTTATCTCCCACCAGAGACGGATCCTTTCCGATCTTCTTCTCCACTCTCCTAAGACGTTCTGGGGCACTGTCCTTTCCAGGCGATCTCCCAGCCCTGCTGACCTCAACCCCACCTCCATGTTCTCCCACACCACCAAGTTGTATGATATCCCTGGGCAACCCCCGACTCAAGTCACTTCCCCCCCAACCACCTGTCACTTCTTCTCCGACAGAGACATCAGAGAGGCAATCTGGGCTCTAAATAGCAGCAAAGCCGCAGATGAAGAGGGCTTTTAGGCGGAATTCCTCAAATTTGGGCTTTCGTCCTCTGGCTGGCTATCTAGCGGATCTTTTCAACCAGGTCATTCGTGATGGCTTCCCTGTGGAGTGGTCCCATCATATTATCTATCCTATCCATAAAGTAGGGCCTACTGTTGATCCGAACAACTATAGAACAATCACGGTTGGGCACACCTTCTCCAAGTTGTATGCTACCGCCCTCCACAGGGGACTCTCTAGCGTCTTAGAACAGAACCAACTCAGGGCCAGGGGCAAGCTGGGTTCAGACCGAATCATCAGACCATCGACCATATCTTCACTCTTCGGGCACTAATCGAGGAGGCCCGGCATCGGTCCTCCAAAGTATACTGCTGCTTTGTGGATTTCAGGAAGGCCTTCGATTTGGTCTCGAGGGAGGACCTATTTCAGAGGTTGAGAGAGATTGGCATCTCTTCGACTCTTTTGACTACTATTATGCGTCTCTACGAGTCCGTGCTTGGACGTCTCCGCACAGTTGGAGGGATGTCGGAGTTCATCCGAAGCACTATTGGAGTCAAACAGGGGTGCCTGCTTTCCCCCACTCTTTTCGGGATCTACATCGATGAGCTGGAATCTTTTCTCCGAGAGCATATCCAGGAGTCCGATGGGTGCCTGCTCCACCAGGTCCTGATCTCCATTCTAATTTTTGCAGATGATATTGTTCTCCTGGCCTCCTCCCCGGAGGGGCTACAGAGACAGATTGATGCTCCCGCTGTTTTCTGTGACCTTCGGCACTTGACAGTGAACCTGAGCAAAACCAAAGTTATAATCTTCAATGGGATGAAGAAATCCTCGAGTTTCCACTTTCTATTCAAAGGGGAAGAAATCGAGGTCATCAACAGCTACACCTACTTGGGAGTTCAGTTCTCGGGTCCCCGCTTCAAGCTTCGACCGGCCCTCCAGCCCAGGATAAACAAAGGGTACGGATCCTTGGCTCTTCTAGAGAGACAGTGTTTCCGCCACCATTTCCAGGATATTCCATCCAAGATGAACCTCATGGATACCTTGATCCGCCCCACCGTGCTCTATGGATCGGAGGTTTGGGGCCCCTCGCTACTGGATTCAGATTGGGCCTCGGTTGAGTGAGTCCAGACTCTTCTCCTACGCTGCTTCATCCGGTGCAAGTAGACAGTCCCTCAAAGCATCATCCTAGCAGAGTTTGGAGCCAAACCCTTTCGACTGGAGGCAATCTTCAGGATAGTCTCTTATCTTCATTAGATCCGTGGTTTGGCAGACACGAGAGAGGGGAAAGACAGATACCTCTACCTGGCCTATTGCTCATCGGTGAACATCGCTCATAACCAGACTGGCCGCACCAAATGCTGGTTCACAGGGATGACAAAACTCCTTGGTCTCATTGGTATCCAGCCAGATCATCTCCCCCCCTTCCAGTATTCACTGAACGCCCCGAGGTACCTTCTCTTGAATCAGCAAGAACTTAACAAAATAATCAGGGAGGACATTTACATGCAGTATATTCAGACCACATGGGTCAATCGTCCAGGGAGTCTGCGCCCAAAAATGGCCTTTTACGCTGAACACTTTTTGGAGATCAGAGATGGGCTCATCACTCGACCCCCGTATACCCTCCAGCATTGGATGCATGCCACTAGGATCCCCCTGGGGCAGCTCAAAGTGGGGTCGCACAGGCTTCGAGTGGAAACAGACCACCACATTGACATAACGGAGAGGATCTGTCAGCTTTGCCACTTACAGGAGGTGGAAACTGAGTCACACTTCATCTTCAGATGCCCGGTATACTATGAGATCCGTGGGCGCTTCTACTGCTTATTCAATGCCCCCAGAACCTGGCCAGTTTCCTCAGATACCCGGACCAGCGATACCTGGCTGTCTACTTCCAGGAGACTTTCAGATACCGCTCAACTCTACTCTAGCCTCCATCTACTTCGGCCACCACTCAGAGGATCACAGACTTCTTTAGAGTACTCTCAGCACCATAGGGCACCAAGAGAACCTCCGATCATTCCATAGATCATGACTCCAGATCAGTGCGGATCCGGGATTCTTTTCCCACTAGACCACCTCTTCGGCGTTCTAGAACCAGGCACCCCCCTCCACCCAAGGGATGCCCCAAATCCTCCAGGCAGCAACGGCTACAATCCAGATCCAACTCCTCCTCAAGGCAGCAGACATTGACATGTTTTCTTCAGTCCTCTTCTATCGGCCTCGGATGATAGGAGAAGGAGTTTGTCTCCGGTCAGGAGACCCATCCTTCTCCTCCAGCACTTCTTCATCATCACAGCTCATTGTCATGATCTACCAGGCATTCAGTTTTCCAGACTTTACTTTGTAGCTCTGTATTTCGTGCGTTTATGAAGAAAGGGGACCGTTTGGTCCACTTGCTAGTGTGATGAAATCATTGTAATCAGCAGTCCCATTGACCTTTTTGTGGTCATTCGATGGACATTAATAAAATTATCTTATCTTATCTTCTATTCTAGCCACACGTGCGAAGTCAAAGGAGAAGATTCTTGGAGGTTTGACCGAGCTAGTTCTAGACTGTTTGACCGAGCTCGACCTGCCGTTTGACTGAGATTTCGGGCTGACTTTGATTGCAGAAACAGGCCAAGTTTGACCAGAGAAGAGGACTGTTTGACCCCAGGTTTAAAGTTGACCACAGGAGATAAGTTGACCAGAATTGACTATTTGAGTGGCTTGACCAGTGTTGATTGGCTGGTAGTTTGACCAGGTTTGACTGATGTTTAGACTTGGATTTTGGCACAGATTTCTAGACAATTTTTTGGAATTGTAAACCTTGCTGAAGAATAATTTCTCCTAGAAGAAACGTTGTTGGGTTTTCTCCCAAGTTTGGGTTTCCCAGTGTAAATTTGTTGTCTCTATTGTGCATGGCAGTCTCTTTATGATCTTACTCTTTTCGCTGCATTACTGTTAAGATTTTTTATGTATAACTGCTCAATGATATCAGTGGCATGAGATAAATTAATTGAAGATCATTAGGTAGTAATTATTAGATCAAAAGATTGTTTTCTATTGTGCATCTTTGTTGAAAATTCAACAGTTTCAATGGGGAAGCTCTAGTCAATTCTACATTCCTGGTTTCTCGTAACAAGGAACCAGAATTGATAGGACCAGTTCTTACTTTGAAAATTATTACCTTATCTTAAAGTGAAAATCTGTCACTTATAGGGTAATAAAGTTCATTGTTCTGAAATTGGTATTACAGAAACATGGAGAGACTATCATGGATTCTGTCAATTTTGGGATAATTTGGTAAAATAAAACATAGATTTGCAATTTTCCTTCACTATTTAAAGTAGTTTTCATGAGCTTGAAGTACTTCTTCAGAGTATTTAATTTCAAGCTTCAAAGCCTCTAGGGAAACCTCCCACAAATTGGCATGCACCAATTTATAAGTGAGGGAAAGTTTAATCAGCAACAAGAATTGGCTTCCTAATAGTGATATGAACACTTTTGGATCATATTCTTTCAAGGAGTTTTTTAGGGCTATAACTGGCTTTTGGGCAACTCATATGTCATGCTTAGCAGATTAAATGCAAAACTACCCCTATTATACTGCAGATAAATTCTAAATGGCCACTTAAATACTACACATTATAGGAGAAAAACTGAAAGAAAATACCACCTGTTAATCTACATGAAAATTGCATAGGACATGTCAGAGTGGCTACATTGTACACATTAAGGATTTGTGTATCCATAACAGGTTTCTGTTTCTTAATGAATACTCTCTGTTATGAGATGGGCAATATAGTACAGTTATATTTACCATTAAAAGTGTGCTTTTTTAGTCAGCCTCTGGCTTTAGGGAAACTCATATGCCATAGTGACCCATATTATATGAAAAACTCCCTCTATTATGAACAATAACCATGAAAATTGGTGCTAGGGCCTGTGGCCTTAACAATCCAAAATTTTCTAAAAGATAATATAACCATCGGCCTCCTCAATATAGATGTCCCAATGCAAAAGAGTTGTGCGATAAAGACAGGCTACATGACACAATAACTGACTGATAGGTGGACCCTGGTTATGACCACCATAACTTCCCGTCTTTCTTTTGCTGGTGGCCCAAGCACTGGGGGATGATATCATGCTTTTAATTTTGGCTTTTCTTGGTTAATATTTTACTGCTTACAGATCAGTGCAATTTCTCATGCTCTTAAAATTTGCATGTTTAACATTTTAATACTTGTTTTTTTGTGATAATTTGTGGAATTTGGGCTTCTAATGTAGGCATTTGGATGATAACTTCTGCTTTTTGGATTTTATCCTCCAGTTTTAAAGATAAATATGCAAGTGTAGGATTTAAACTTTCTTTCTTACATTCCAGTTAAAAAATTAGTGTTGAAATTTTAAAGCTAAGAAACATCATATTATGTACAAATTAAGCAGTCTATTAGGAATCAACAAAATAGATCCTGCAGGCTGCTTATATTTTGATGTTAATATGCTTATTTTCCATCGATGATTGACTAATTACTTTTCGCTGCACTTTCGCAGTCTGAAAAATCTAAATATTTTAGGGAGGAGATATTTAGTGCACTCGCTATAATTGAGCAAGGGCATGGGCCTCCTGGGGAAAAAAGATTGCAAGGTTCCTATGCTGGAGCAATGGGGCAATGTCAATTCATGCCATCAAGTTTTCTGTCCTATTCTGTTGATTATGATGGAGATGGTCGTACAGGTTTGGATTTCTCCGTTATGCTATTTCATGAGCAGTTTGGCCTTAACAACAAATATATATAACCTAAATTTTCATAGGTTTGGTTTGTAAGGGGTAACATTGATACCCATAGATGGGATACTTGGGATCCTCGTATAAAACTCCAATGATCAGTATATCTTTTTTTTTTAAGCTTGGAATTAATATTTCTGCTACAGTACCTAAAAAAGGTGATTCATAGATGATTTTTGTATGAGGAAAAAAAGTTGTGTGGATACAAATGTAGAGAGGAAAAATGAGATTCCACACTTTTTGTGAAATATACATGCCGAAAGCATTTATGAATACGGAAATGGGAAAAATGAGATTCTGCACTTCTTACAAATACACATGCCAAAAACGTTTATGGATATGGGAACTGGCACGATGGAAAGTCAGTTGAATGCCCCGCCATAAGGGTTGGAGGAGATTTAGTACCTTCTCAACTTGCACCTAATGATAAAATCCCTAATGCACAAGGTGCAATGCTAGTGGGAACTATTAGGACAGTTTCCACTTGTAATATTCCCAAATAGGGAAGCAGCAATATTTGAACACAATAATGGAAATAGCAGTGATAAATCAACACATAAAATGTAAGAAGATCATATAGTCATCATATTAAGATCATAGCAGCAAAATGTATACAAGATCTTGAGGGAAAAGTCACTCAAGTTAGACAAAACAAGCCTCAAGAGAATATGTACATGAAATATGAAGAACACTGCTACACAATAATGCCCAAGGCTAAGACAACGCAGTTTTAATAGATATAACTGCTGCTGGGAAATGTCAATACATAGATCTGATGTTATATGTCTCAAATAATGCCGGGAGTAGAGATCTAAGCTCCCAAACACATTTCCAAGATAACTTGGGAAGGGTTTCTTGAAATATACAAAATGCAGAAAATACAAATATGGCCCTAGGGATGAATAATCTCTGAAAATGAATAGCTGATAGGAGGTGGCTGATCTGATGTAGAAATGTATGGAAACTCCTCCAATAGGTACTCTGAATGAGAAGCTGATCCCCTCACTGAAAATCTAGCTCCTCCAACTAGGGCTCCAAACCCTCTGCTGCAACTGCTCACTGAAATAATGTAATTCCTTCAGGGAACTGCACTGTAACTAATAGCAGTACCTTAGCTTGATGCTAAATGATGAAATGAATCTCAAGGATCTCCCTTACAAGCTTCCCGGATGAAGGGTTGCTCCATCCACTGGAAAACAAGCTTAGAAGTTGGGTTTCTCAACCCTCCATTGCTGCACACTGCAACTTAGCACATATCTAAATAGAATCTGCTATGTAGAAAAAAGTTGTAGTTTGGCTTGATGCCAAAATGTGGAAATAAGGCCCTAGAACTTCTCCTGAGTGGGCACTCGAAGTCCCCCTAGGATGAAGGTGGGATTCCCGCTCGGGAACACCTTTGTGCTAAACAACACTGCAATCTTAGCTAAACAGTTGAAGAGAGCAACAAGTCATACAAACCATGAACAAAATAATAATCCAATTACATGCCTTCTATGGCTGCCATCCCCTTCCTTATATGCTTGGTGAGCTTCCTCACCTTGGGCCCCACTCATTAAAGCGACTACTTCCATGCATGGAGTCTCCCTCCAAAACTGTGATGTCCCTCAATGAATGCCACTCCTTCCATACTAGTGTTGTTTGATTTGGTCAAAGTTGATCCAGTCTACATGCTTCATCCCCTTTTCACACATAAAGGTCTTCAATCCAGCTATTTAGATGACCTCCATTCACATTAGGAGTGTTTTTATTCCTACTAAGGAGATTTATGGGTCTTCCTACCCTCTTACTCTTCTAACTAAGAAGAAAAATAAAAAATTAATATTCCAATCAGCTGTATGCTAATTTAGGAATATTACAATCCTCCCCTCCCAAATGTTGCTTGTCCTCAAGCAACTGCAAGGATAGAATTGAAGAGCCTCCTGTCCTCCTCTTGTAGCATCCTCATATGATAAGTTTTTCCAATGAGTAGGATGCTCTCTCATCAACATGTCCCCAAGTTGCTCCTCCCAAGTGTATAAGTAAGCCTTTGGTGATAAATCCAAATGGCTCTCATCATGAAAAAGTGGGATATCCATGGAGGCAACTATGTGTGGTCTAGAGGCCTTCTTGAGGCATGGAATCAGAAAAGTATTGGGAACCTTCATTCCCATGTGAAGCTCCAAACCCCAAGCTATCATCCACACAAAGTGAGTCACCCTCCAAAATGGTAACTCATGGAAAAGCTCCTCCACCTTTGGCTCCTGCAATGTAGGTGGGCTGCATATCTAAACATGATAGACCAACTGGCCTACCCCACGCTGTCTCCCTCTCCACTTGTGATAAGTGTAGAGCTGCTGCTGAATTTGGGCTGCAATAATATTGCCCTCAAGAGACAAAAGGACAAGTGGATCTGCAAAGACCCCTTCTCTAGTATCATGAATCTTGCTTGCCCAAACCATCCCATACAAAGTGAATAGCACATCATCACCATATGGCATCCAAATCAGAAAGTTACTGAGTGTTATGTGTAATGCTGGATGGTACCAATGGTTTCTCCAATGGATACAATGCAATTTTGCTAACTGTTGTTTCAGAACATCATGTGGCAAGTTCTCTCCCAACAATTTGCTAGATGTGCATGTTTGCTCATCTACTAGGAAGTAGTAAATGGAATTACATATCAGCTGAGCATAACAAGAATAACACAACACTTGCCCAAAGCCATCCAAGAAATGGATTCCTCCATCACTGATATTGGTCTTAGAAAAACCATGAAGCCAAAATAGAAACTTGCCCTTTTGTGGAGCAATGCACGGTACATATATGGCAAGAGAATGCAAATATTTTGTTAGATGAACAATAAGTACAAAAATACCATTCTTACCATGCATTGTGAGTAGGCTAATAATGAGGTCCATGGATGAGCTCTCCCATGAGAATTCCCTCATAGTGGTCTGAAAAGTGAAGGGATGAATACTCCCCTTGGAACACTCCATCAGTAGATACATACTCCCCTTGGAACACTCCATCAATAGATAGATACTCCCAAGTGACAGCGCTGTTGGCCTTTGTGGTAAGGCTCTTGTCACCTCATGACTCCATCCTTTGACATGCTACAAGCTAAAGTCACATACCATGATGTTGCTATATATGTGGGATTCCTTCCTATGTGGAAGTACCTCCTGATCCTCCAATGCTGAAGAGCAGCCCCTTTGCACCTTGATTGTGCCATCCTCTACTTCTGAGATATCATGCAAAGTATGGGAGAAAATTAGCCCATACTCTCCCAAGAGTAACCAAAGCAACAATAACTCTTGCTGCCTCCTCATATCTCCATCATATAGATCATGGAGTGAAAACATGATGATTGAAAAAAATGTCTCATCACCCCAATGCAACAAAACTCCTTGCTACCACATGATGCAAATGTCATGCCATGCCTCCAACCATAACATACCTCTAGAAGTAGGATATGTCATATGATGGCCAAACTCTTTCAAGAGTAGCCAGCGCAGCCATACCTCCTGCTGCCCTGTGTCATAGATCTACAAGTGGCTCACTAGCCTCTTGCTCATCAACATCACCCATCAAACCAATGGTGAGTGTCTACTGTCATGCTCCAAATTGGTATCTTTCTAATGGAGAATACCATCCTCCCAAAATAGATTTCTATCTTTGCACTTCATGGAATGTTGAAGTGCAGCCTCCTGGAGATCTCCATATGAAGACCACTCATCAATGTCCGTGTTGAATCCATAAGGATCCAAGTATGTTCAGCAGTGAAACAGGAATCGGCGATTTTGCCGAGTACTCGCGAGTATAACTCTGCTCGGCGGCTAAACGAGCAGACTCAAATCTTCACGAGTCAAACTCGCGACTAGCGATTGCAGGGACTTTTACGATTGAATCGGGAATTTTTTTAGGGTTTTTTTTTTTAATTAATGTGCTTGCCGTCATCACTCTGTCGCCGTCATCACTCACTGAGCAGTGCATCGACCGTGGAGCCATGGCATAGCATCGACCATCCATCGCTTGGCCATTGTTGAGTCATCGTGGAGCACTGGAGCCGCATTATCGTGGAGCACTGGAGCCATCGTGGAGTTGCGTCGACCATCCATCACCTGGAGCCGCATCATCGTGGAGCCATCGTGGAGCTGCGTTGGCCATCCATCACCTGCGTGCCATCTCGGAGCCATCGTCGGCCATCCTCAGTGCCATTGTGGCCCATCTGCTGCCTTCGAGCCATCGTATTTGGCATTTGCTGCCTCTACGAGCCATCATAGTATTTTATTTGTTGTTGTTTTTTATTTTGTGTTATTATGTTTTTCATTTTAATTAAATTATATTTTATTTGTTGTTTTTTATTTTGTGTTATTATGTTTTTAATTTAGTTAAATTATATTTCCTTGTATGTATATTTGTAAACAGTACTAAGTACTAGTAGAACTAAAATAATAAAATTTAAATATTTATTATTAACTTACAATGTGCGCTTTGTTATTTTAATTAAGGTAACATAATAAATATCAGATTTCAGATATCTTTATTAATTTAATAGATATCTTTATTCTTTGAGTATCTTTATAAGATATATGAGATACTTATTTATTCATGATATTTTGGACATCCATTGATATTATGCATTGTTTGGACATGGCATTATTGAATATCAATGAAAATTTTTTTTTTTAATTCAATATATGTGTATATCTTTATTTATTGAATTCGCCGATTTTTTCCCGATTTTTTCTCGTTTTTTTCCCGATCCGATTCAAACTCTTCGCTCTTTTGCCTTGCCGATTTATTGCCGATTCCGAGTCTGGTAACATTGGTATGTTGAAGGCAAAGTCTCCTCATTGAGCTGTGAAGTGCTCATCAAGAAGGATCCATCATAGTAATGGGAGATAAGATGTATCTCATCAACCATTTTCCTATCCCCTGCTACACATGTAGAATGGTCATTGGAATGCTCCAATAGTGGTTGGGTCCCCAACTCATCACTGTTGCTCAATGACAACGCTACTGATCTCCATGATGGTGCATTTGCTATCTCATGATCATGCTCATTGCTGAACATATAGTTCTGCATTGGACTGTTTAGGACAATATTCATCCTATCCTCCAAAAATCTACACTCCAACCCCAAGAGTTGTGTGTAGCTCAACAATGACATACTAGGATGAATGTACATCTCCTCCTTGATCATGTCAAGGGTCCTTTGCGCAGTGATAGTCTGCTGCTCCAAATCAGCATTGTGTTTTGACCTTAGGTCATGCAATGGCATGTCCCCACAACCTTCCATATGATGTGCTGAAATAACAGAAAGTGGAAACATTTGCATACCTTGGTTTAGCTTGGGAACATCTTGTACTACTACAAGAGTTCCTCCCACCGGTGTGATGACTTCGCCAACTACTGGTGATGATGATGGCTGCTCCTTTACTGCTGTACCAGCGCTGGTATAAGTCTCCTCCTCCTCATGCATCTCCTGAATAATGCATGGGACTCTAAATGTCAAGAGATCAAGATCACTTTGCAAAGGTGCAAGTGTTCCTTCTCCCAATGTAAGTATTCCTGCAACAAGTGGTGGTGGAAGTTTCTCTTCCTCTGGAATCATAATATGGACATCTTCCCTTGGCTTCTCCGGTCTTTTCTTATCAAACTTCTTGATCAACCTTTGAGTAAAACCTGCATAAGCAGTCACTCTTACATGACTCAAATGGTTGAACCACCAAATGTTTGCTTCACCCTCAAGGTGTAGCGTTGCAATCTCAACAAATTCTCTTTCTACTACTAGATGTAGTAGGAAGAATGCATCCAACTCCCTTCTCCAAGCCCTTGCTGTGCATGTGGATGACCCATCAAATGTAGACAATAGAAATCTATTGTGCTTTCTCCTTCTATAGCTGCAAGGTCTCCTCTCTTCTTTGATCTAAATAAACTGTGGGAGAGTTAGATTCTCCTTGAAAGCCCTTGATTGAGACTTGTACTCTGCAAGATAATCACTTAGAATATCATGATCCAAGTTTCCTCCATCTCCATGTCTTTCACCTTCCTCTTCAAATAAAGTAGACATAGTAGATCTCTTTGGAGCTCTATGCAATACCGGTTTCTTCTTCTGCTGATAGTAAGTGCATGGACATTCCTCATCTTGAAACCCTCTTGAGGTCTCATTGCATCTCTCCATTCTCATCTGCTTGACCTCCTTGGAGAGGTTCTTCATAGATCTGAAAAGATATGAGGCAAAGCTCATTCCTTCCATCATTTTAGATCTCTTCTTCTTCTTATTCTTCTGATAGCATATTGGCTGAAACTCACAGGCTGAGCTAAGATTATGCTCTGATACCACTGTAATATTCCCAAATAGGGAAGCAACAATATTTGAACACAATAATGGAAATAACAGTAATAAATCAACACATAAAATGTAAGAAGATCATATAGCCATCATATTAAGGTCATAGCAGCAAAATGTATACAAGATCTTGGGGGAAAAGCACTCAAGTTAGGCAAAAGAAGCCTCAAGAGAACATGTACATGAAATATGAAGAACACTGCTACACAATAATGCCCAAGGCTAAGACAACATAGTTTTAATAGATATAACTACTGTCGGGAAATGTCAATACATAGATCTGATGTTATATGGCTCAAATAATGCCGGGAGTAGAGATCTAAGCTCCCAAACACATTTCCAAGATAACCCAGGAAGGGTTTCCTAAAATACACAAAATGCAGAAAATACAAATATGGCCCTAGGGCTAAATAATATCTGCAACTGAATAGCTGATAGGAGGTGGCTGATCTGATGTAGAAATGTATGGAAACTCTTCCAATAGATACTCCAAATAAGAGGCTGATCCCCTCACTGAAAATCTAGCTCACCCAACTAGGGCTTCAAACCCTCTACTGCAATTGCTCATTGAAATAACGCAATTCCTTTAGGGAACTGCACTGTAACTGATAGCAGTGCCTTAGCCTGATGCTAAATGATGAAATGAAGCTCAAGGATCTCCCTTACAAGCTTCCCAGATGAAGGGCGGCTCCTTCCACTGGAAAACAAGCTGAGAAGTTGGGTTTTTCAACCCTCCATTGCTGCGCCCTACAACTCAGCGCACATCTAAACAGAATCTGCGCTATAGGAAAAAGATGTAGCTTAGACTGATGTCGGAATGTGGAAATAAGGCCCTAGAACTTCTCCTGAGTGGGCACTCAAAGTCCCTTGAGGATGAAGGTGGGATTCCTGCTCGGGAACACCCTTGTGCTAAACAACACTGCAATCTTAGCTAAACAGCTAAAGAGAGCAACAAGTCATACAGACCATGAACAAAATAATAATCCGATAACATACCTTCTATGGCTACCATCCCCTTCCTTATATGCTTGGCGAGCTTCCTCACCTTGGGCCCCACTCATTAAAGCCACTACTTCCATGCATGGAGTCTCCCTCCAAAACTTTGCTGCCCCTCAATGAATGCCACTCCTTCCATGCTAGCGCTGTTTGATTTGGTCAAAGTTGACCTAGTCTACATGCTTCATCCCCTTTTCACACATAAGGGTCTTCAATCCAGCTATTTAGATGACCTCCATTCACATTAGGAGTGTTTTTATTCCTACTAAGGAGATTTATGGGTTTAGCTACCTTCTTATTCTTCTAACTAAGAAGCAAAATAAAAGATTAATATTCCAATTAGCTGTATGCTAATTTAGGAATATTACACCACTATCACCTAAGCAACCTAACCTTTCACTTTAGGTTTTCTCTCCTTTGGCTCTAGGGGGCTATCTCTAGAAAGGATTACCAAAGCTAAACAATGAGTCACAAGGTGACAAGAGAGTAACTTTAGTAAAAGGATGTTTTTTGTATTATAAATGTAAAAGAATGATGGAAGGATCAAGAGATTAGTGCCTATACAAACAAGGGCAAATGGAGTCAAGAGGCTGATCCAAGAGAGTAAGCTCAACAAAAGGTTAAGGCTCCAAGGGCCACATATGCCTGCCACGAGAAGAACTTTAACATTGCTGAAAATGAATGTAAATGGATACTAGGAGGTATTTAAAAGTGTCACATCAAAACTATGCCAATAAGGTATGCCCCACACAATAAAGCTTTAGTCTATCACCCACTGAAGATGCTAGATGCAAGAGAATACCACCAGGTATAAGACAACAAAGGGTTCAAGAGGAAAAAACTCTACACATGAACTCCTCTCAATACTGTAGATATACTCTTCCCTCTTGGCCCTACAAAGCAAGTTCTAACAAATCGACAACCATTAGCAACAATTAGAAGCATTAGGACGATAAGCCACACATTATTAGGAGAAAACAATTACACTTCACATATGCTTTAAGAAAGATATATCCATAAAGCTCCAAGGAGAGAAAACTCTAAAAAAATTATGAAGAGAGCAAATCCTTGTATAGTTTTTAGCTCCATCTTCATCTACAACAAAATAACAATACCCAATGTCAAACCCTAGAATTAACCTAGGGAGGAGTAAAGAACAATGTTGCTAACATTGTTATTGGGATGAATCGGCAAGGGTCTGAAAAAACAAAAAATTAGGAAATTCAGAAAGTATTGGTAAAAATTACCAAAAATTGGCAAAATTAAAGAAATACAAAAATACTCTTATTTTTTCAAGTTTTTTAGCATCTAAAGCATCCACAACATCAAATAAATGCATTCTTTCATAAATATGAAAACAAAACTAATATATAGGACATATAAAATGTCTAGTGCTACATCAACATTAACATTGAATCTGGTCTTGAATGTCGAGTCCTAACTCAACCTCAAAATATCAACATGAAATATAATAAATGTATCTCATCATCATGAGTCATCTACAATGAAATTAGATAAATAAACTATTGATTTCCTCTCCCCCCTTTACGGGCAAAGGTAATGGCTTTTCCTCTAGAGGAAGAAGGCCTAGGGTTAGTGTTGGGCACTGATGTCCTCTAGAAGAAGTAGGATGTAGACACTGACTACCTCTATTGGTGTCCATTCTATTGCTAAGTCCTATTTCTGCAAAATCTAGTAGCCTAGTGCAAACCCTCACTGGGCAATCTAGGGCTTAGGGAAACAACAAGATCCACAACCACTGTCACCTTAGTGGCTTCTCCCTTGTTGTTTTGTGGTCAGATATTATCCCCACAAGGGAGGCTTCCTAGGCAAGACTTAGATGATCTATGGATCTAAGGCAATTGGCTTTTTAAGGAGCTTGCTAAATAAACACCCTAAATGATCTTCAATAAAGAGAGGCTTGGGGTGAAGAGAGTCGATGGGATAGAGGAAAGCACTGGAAAATCCTTGGAAGCCGAGATAAGGTCTATGGATGTTCAAGTAAAATTTTCTACTAGCTGCCATCAACTCATAGAATGTCGTTATAAGTTATGGTTTCAAGAGAGTTCAGATTTACAACTTGCAAAACAATCTAATAGCAATTAGAATAGCCCATTTATAGTAAGATCAACGAAAGGTTGAGGATATTCAAGGAGGTAAACAAGGGATAGGTTAACAAATAGTGTTTGATGGGTGAAAATGCACAAAACAACAAAAATAACCTAGACTTCAGCCCTAAAATTTGTGGTAAAAGGTGCATAAAATGATAGATTTTGCTTTTCAAACATCAATAGAAGTAATGCCTACCCCAAGGACATTAACATATAGTTGTGTTGTCGCACAAAATGTCTAGGCACCGCGACGATGACTCAGATCGGGGGGCTGTCACCCTGATCTCCAATCTCTCCGTTTAAGTTGTCTCCCTATATTAGACTAAGGGGGGTAGACCCTATGGAGATGGAATGAAGGAGAACTAGTTGGGAACCCACCAGTTCGGAAGACGCAATTAAGAGACCAAATACTTGTATTAGATCTAGCAAGATTAAAGGATTCGATTAGATTTAAATGATTGATACGAGTGCCTTATGGAGTCAACTATCTTGCTAAGAATTTAGGACCAAGTACTTGATGAGAAAATCGCTGCTTTTATGAATCACTATCTTATATGCAATGCAGATCCTAAGACTAATGTGAAATGCAAGAATCTTGGTTAATTTTAATTAAATGCCTATTCTAAGTTTAGACCCTTCAATCCTTACTATATTTAGCCGGAGTTCGTAGTAAGTGGCAGAGAGAAGTTAAGGTGAAGCACACTAAGGTGTGATTAACGATACCTCCCCTTAAAATCTAACGTACCCAGCGCCTTCAACACCGCAGAGAGTTGTGGCTCTGACGACTGCAAGGTCACCGTTTTAACTTTTAAGTACTACTAAAACTAGGGTTCTCAAGCAAATATGGATGGGTACCTATCTCTCTATTGACCAAGCTTATGCTTGGAAGTAAATTTTAATTATGCAGGCCTAACTTAAAATTGAAATGTGCAAGACAATTAAAAGAAGGAGAGACAAAATTAGATTCGATGATTATTTATGAGATATACGCCAAAGTCCTTAGTTGCCAAAATAAATATTCACTTCGCTAGATTGAAACATAAACGTCTCAACAATGTACATAAAATATCACAATATGATGTCAAGCTTATTATTCCAATGCAATTATAGCTCAAAGAGAACAAAATATTTTTACAATTTTGCAATATCACCTTCGAGATAATACATTAAAGATATTCAATCTAGGAAACGAAAGACATGCAATTTACCGTAATCCCATTACTTGAAAAAATTCAATAGTTCAATTTGCAATAGATATTAATTCAAGTAATTTAAACCACACTTAAAGCTCATTAAATGACGATCCATCTCAATAGATGTTAAGCACGAAGTATTCAAAACCAGATGCGAGACTTAAGCACTTAAATTTCTAAAGTGATGACAATGAAAGAGCAACAAAATTTAAATGCTAAGAAATTCCGAATTTAAATGATATTCTTAAGTATTCCAATCCAGAAAAATCAAAATTTCCCTATGGTCAAACTTTAAAGATGTAAGAAATTAATTTTATAATTTCAGTATAGAAAAATTTATGCTTCCTCCTTAATTAAATTTTTTCCTTGAGGCTTAGAATTTCACCACTTTAACAATGCCCCCCCAAAACCCTTTGATCGAAAAAACCACCTTAAAAAATAAAAGACCTTCAAATTTTTGCATAACATACCAAAAGAATAAAGAATTAAAAATATAGATTTTTTTTTGGAATTTTTAAAATCTTTTACAAAGGTTAATGAAAATAAATGGTTTTTTTTTTGAGATTTTTAAATTTACAAAGATTAAAAGTTAATTAAAATTATTAAATGAGGCCCTAAAGCCCAAATCCAAAATAAAATCGAAATCTAAACCTTTAAAATCGAGCTGAAAATAAAATAAAATCGGAACGTTATGTTGTTTGGTTTATTTGATATGTGATTAGGTTTAGGTTAGCGGGAAGAGGTCGAAAAGGAAATGAGGAGCCATCAAAGGAAAATAGGAGCCGACAGTGTGAAGGAGAGCAGGGCCAAGGAGGGATCTCGGGCAGTCGATAGAGAGGAGCAGGCAGTGGACAGAGATGGAGGCAGTGAAGGGAAATAGCAGCCAGGAAGGAATGTGAGATAAAAAGAGAAGGAAACAGAAGAGGAATGGGGCTCAAGGAAGCACCGAGGATCAAAGGGTCGAGGGTAAGGCGAGGAGGATAGAGGGATTTGGACGCAGCTGCGAGGGGAAAAAAGGAAAAGGTTGCAGGAGTAAAAAGAAGCCACAGGGGTGAGGGTTTGGAGCTGGGAGGCGTCAAGAAACACGAGGATGGAGCGGGAAGAAGCTGCCAAGGAGATGACTGCGAGGAGTTGGAAGGAGGCTCGAAAAGCGAAATGAAGGGGAAAGCAGGCAGATCAAGAGCAGGGAGACAGGGTTCGAAAAAAAATTGAATTTGTTTTTCTCAAAATTAAAAAAAAAAACAATTTTTTCCAGAATTTTGTTTCAATTAAACCCAAAAATTTTTATGAGAAAAAAAACCAAATCTGCAATTTAATTGAACACTCCTGCAACAAATTTATATTCCGAGACAAGATCTTACCCTCCAAGACCTAGATCTTTCTCGAATCTTGGAATTTCCTGTGAAAAACCCTTAGATCCACAACTACACAAGCCAAAAACAAAATCCAGAAACACAACACATATACAAAGATCTGAAAATGAAACCCTGATCCCGAGTTAGAAATCAAAATGTAAAAATTCTAAATATTTACACAATTAAAGTACAGATCTATACAAATAAGTTACATAGCTACAATAATATTCTACAGATCTAGTAGATTTGCAGATCAAAGCCCTCTATTACCCAAATTTAAACAATTTTGCACAAATTTAGAAATAAACTGGAAATTTTAAAGCGGCACAAGCCCAAGGAAAACCCTGCAACTAAAATATTTTGTAAGATGACTTCAAAAATTAAAAATAGTGGGCTCTTTAGATTCTGTAACCTGAGAGTCAGTTGATGTAGCTAAGGATTTCCTCAAACGCCCAAGTCCTGAATAATAACTTCTGCACACTTAGATCTGATTGTTAGATTAATAGAGATTCAAAATAATCATAAGTTCATCAAGAAAGAGAGATACTTGCTATATCTATCAAACGAAAATGATATTTAAAAAACCTAGAAATTTGTACAAGATACCTATGCACAGATCAATCCTCAGAGGCTATTAACCAACAAATGCAAATAAAAGCAGCGGGGTATTTAGAGCAATATTACCACATAAATCTGAAAGAGGAACACCACGACGGGGTATTTAGAGCAATATTACCACTTATCTTTGAAAGAGGAACACCACGGTCTGAAACCTCAAAGTCTGTGTTTTATTAATCAGAAAAAGTTACAAGCGCTTTTCAGGACAAGTGCTCGATTCAATGATCAGACCTATCTATCGACTGACACCAACCTCTAATTTATAAATAAATTTTGCAACAACTAGTTTGCGTGACCTTGTCAAAGTAATCTCCACCGTAAAAAAGATTTGATTATTTTTTAATCTCGTCCGTCGAAATTATTTATTTCTTGAGGTATTTTGAATTTTTCATTTACTTCCTTTTTAATTAACTCAAAATAATAATTTTGAGTTAATTACCTCAAAAATTTGACTTTGACTTAACTACCAAGGCCCATTGGTCCAAATTTTCTCAAAATTTTCAATATTCCCTTGGCCTGAGACCTTTAAAAATTTATTTTTAGAGACCCACGAATTTTTCCTATGAAAAATTTAAATTTACCTAGGACATATAATTAACTAAATCTCTGGCTTAATATTTTTAATTTAATTTGGCTAGAAAATTTAATTAATTGACTTAGAGGGGATTAATTATTTTTCCAACCCTCTTGACATAAGATTAATATATTAAACCCATGAGGGGAAACACCCGTTCATAACAGACCCTCAATTATCTACCCAATTCTGCGACTCAAAAATATGATCTAGCAGACCAAATAATCTGTAATAAAATAATCGAGCCAATTAGCTAGGATTATTTTCCAAATTAATTTTACAAAGACTCGATAGAAAACACTAGGACTTAATATCTTGACGACAAAATCCACGCTAGCTTTGGGCTGAGGTTGGAGGGGAAAAAATCTACCGACCATTTGTGTCTAGAGACACAGATGAATCAGTGAGTTGAAAAACCTCCTAGGATAGAAATTGCCACCCAAATACTAGGCTTATCTAGGTTGTTGCATACATGATGGTATTACTAAGATCATTTACATTATAAACATGCAGAATGGGTTTACATCTTTTACAAAATAGTCGACCGAATGATGAAATCTGAATGGCACAGACACTTGAACATGATAGATCCCTTTTGCGAAAAAAGGGGTGTACTGCTATGGGGTCGATGACAAATAGTGTTCAACATTTGGCTCTACTTGGGGACACATTGCTTCATTTGAGGAATGTGAGAATCCATAATCTGCATCCAAGCAACACACAAGATTATATAAGTAGCGTCCATCCAAAATTCATCATATAACATTAAGCACATGAAAATAGAAGCTCTTCATTTATTGATTATTCTACTAACACGAAAATTGAATCTAACTACAAAGTGAAAATGTTGAATTAACAAGGTGTAAGGTTAGGGATACAATACAAAGGATGCCTTGTGGCATCAGATGTGTTCAATATAGTGCATACTGAGCATTTACCTGCTTTCAGGCAAATATGTGGTTTGCTTTCAGATGTGCCACGCCCGATCCTGCATATTGTAGGACTCTGTCTTTCCGAATATCGAGCTGCTCTCGACCATCAGATGCATCTAGTCGCTTACTTCTTCTTTTCTGTTTTTTTCTCTTCTTCTTAGTGGGTTGTGATGTCAACAATGAGACCATTGTAGATTTCTTGTCCTAGTCTTGAAGACGTTCGTACGAAATATCTGAAGAACCGGGAGTGTGACCAATCTTATTCTGAATATACTCTGTCAATGGTGACACATAAGCTTGGTCTTCCTTAACATCCTTTGTAACCATAGTTAACCTGTCCTTAATGGTAAAAGTGACCTCCTTGTAATGAGATGGGAATTGCTTCCGCAGACAGGGAGGCTTATGATTTGTTGACAACTCGTCATTATCAAATTTGCGTTGGAAGTTCTGTATTTGTAAATTTTCCATTTCTTCCAACCTTTTCTGTTTGGAACTCATTCCTGGGCACGCCTTACTATTAATTTCGCTTGATTGAGCTATGTTTTCACGAATCTGTCTTGCAGATTGGTCTGATTTACTTCCATAAGTTTCATTTCCCGCAATTGATTGTCCTTCATGGCATTTATTTCCTGGGTGTGTCTTGCTTCCATTGCAATCATATGATTTTGAATAATGGACATCTGATTAGAATAATTAGCTTCCATTAACTTCAACTTGTTTTCCATGGCATTCATTTCCTTGTCATGGTTTTCCTTCACATTTATTACAAATTGTGCCTGTTTTTATTTTCTGTCCTTTAGTACTTGTGCATGACTCGCTTCCATGGCTTTTATCCTATTTTGAAGATTGATCTTATTAGCTTCCATGTTCTAAATCATTTGTGTATAATTGGGTTGCATATCCTTTAATCATCTCAGTTGATTCCTCAACAAGATGTTCATGATCTTCTATAGGCATGTGATATTCTTTACCAACAACATTAATTTGATGGCTCATCCTTGCCATTCTACTATCTATGATTCTTTTGACAACATGGCAAGTAACCTCTTCATGAAGAGAATTACAGGTTCTACAATAAGGAGGAGCTTCATCCATAAGATTGGCATACTCAAGTTGATTTGGCGGTCTATGCTCATTAGATGGGCCTCTCTTCTGCCAAGAATTATTATTTCGATTATTATTATTTCTAGATTGGAAATTTTGTGCTTGAGATCCCTCCATTTGGACCAACCTAGCCTGTAAGGCACTTATTTCTTCAGAATGATTAGATATTAACTTTTCCTGATCAAGTTCCATGCTTTCAAGTTTCTGCATCAATTTTTGCATAGGGTCTTCATCAAATTCTTTAATTTCTTTTCCCTTAGATTATGTCAGAAACCTATCAAAATCTAAAGTTTTAGACATTCCTGATGCTTTCTTATCCTTTTCAATTTCTTCAACTAAAACATGGGCAACCTTATAATCATTAACTTTAGCTCGCCTCAACTCATAAGAAGTATCAACATCAAAGGCATCAATATAACAATAAAAAGGAAACCTGGCAGGAGGTCTTTAATCTTGACGTAATTCTTTAATAATACCATTAAACCTCTTATTAAATTCCTCTACTGTTTCATTTTCTTTCTTCTCTATGATGCTGATATCTCTAACCAGATGCTTTTCTTCTTTGTTGTCTCCATACTTGTCCTTAAAAGCATTGTTGCGAGCATCTTGATAACATCTCGATTTTATCTCGAAATCACGATTTTTTGGCCTAGCCGATGTTTGCTGAATTTTAAAGATATATTTATGGTATCTTAACTTTGCCGATGTTTGCCGATTTTTTACCGAGATTTTCCTGATTTTTACGATTTTTTGGTTTTCGGACTCTTGCCGATTTTATCTCGATGCGGATGTTCACAACATTGCTTAAAAGCATTAATTATCAATTGCAATGAATTAAGAGAATTATCAAGTTTATTTGTAAACCAATCCAAAGCATCTGCCTCCAAGGAAACAACAAAGAGGCTCATCTTCACATCCTCATGATTATAGTCAACATCTCTAGCATATTTACCCAATCAAGAGCTAAATGCTTTTATATGAGCCATAGCACTAACCGCATTATTTCCTTGGAAAGAGGGCAACATGTCCATGCCATTGTTAGGAAGGTCATTTGGATAACCTTGAATGTTAGCAAAGTTACAAGAGGCGAACAAGTCCATGATGCCTTGCTCAAATGTATAGGAGGGGCCAAAAGGATGCTAGAGAGAAAGATCCTTGCTCAAGAAAAATCAAAAGATCCACAAGAAGCGAGCTTCTAGCAGAAATTCTTGTGAGAAATGAAAGAAGTGGAGTTGCCACTTGAACATGAATCTAGCTGCAAGATCCCAAAGGCAAACCGAAAAGTCATTCAGGGAGAAGCAGATGGATATCAGAGAGGGCTTCTTGTTTGAGAAATAATGGATGAACAAGTGGAATCGCCACTCAAACAGGAAACCAACTGAATTGTTCAGGTGCTAAAGGTGCAAACTGTTGAGATTTTGTATAATTGGTGTAGCATCGGGTGTGCTCTAGCCTTGAAATTTTGTGGAGGGGCTAGGACACACTTGAACTCCAAAACCCAGAAAGTGTTTTGATAAATTTCAGTTGGTGTTCAAGTTATTCAAATAATTAATTATTTTAATGGATTTCCTAAGTCTAAACTTAGGAAATTAAATAATTAAAGTGAATTAATTAACACGTGTTGAAATGTTCTAAAAGGCACGGATCATGCAGTCTTTTAATCTCAGCCGTTGATGAGTGTTTTAATCTCGGCCATTGATGAGATCATCAAAAAATTATAAGAGAAAGGCTTGAGGGTCAGTTGGAGACACACACACAGTTGCAGAGCTGAGAAATAGATATGGAATTCTAGGGCGGGTTTGCTAAGAATTTCTGGAGGAATTTTCTACGGCGAGGGGTAGTATTGGCTAAGGGGATGATTTGATCCCAGAGCCAAGAGTCAGTAAGAGGCAGAGGAACAACAAACAAGGACAACACAGAGAAGCAGAGGGCAACTATGCAGTTGCTACGTAGGACAACGCGGAGGCTCCAGAGGGCTTCAGAAATTACGCAGAGGGTCTCCAGGGCCAGCGTAAGGCCAGCATCACCCTCTCAGGGGTTACGCAGTCCCCCTCTGGGCAACACAGTGGCACTCTGATGCTAGCATTGTTGACATTGGGCTTCCAGGGCAGCACTGGGGTTTCTAGGGCCAAATCCGGGCTGAGTAATGTAAATCCCGTTTGAGGGTGTGGATCAGTGAGATATTTGGTACTAGAACACAAGTTGGCTGCAAATTTGATTTCTTTTATTCTCTGTCGGGTTTTCCAGATCTGGAACCCAGATTTACTTTACTCGGAATCTACTTAATAAAATAATCGCTCATATCTGCTGCATAGGTTTTCCCGCTTTGGGTTTTTCTAGGGACTTATGTCCAAAAATCCATGTGTCACTTTGTTGGATGAGCGTATTATTTAGTAAATGATCTGCATGTGTAGGCTGTAGTTGTGTTTATTTCGGTATTTTCTGAATCTAATTTCTGAAAATAACTTGTATTAATTTAAATCAAGTAGGAGAAATAAACCAAGATACTGAAGTAGAATTTTCACATGGTATCAGAGCTATAGTAGATCAAGCTGAATCTCCAGCAATCAACTGAAGAAATATTTTTCTGTAGGGTGGCAGAAGAAGAAGCAGATCTGGAAATGGCATCTTGACAGCAGGAGAACGCAGATCCAAAAGAGGACAACGTTGAAGCTGCAGAAGGCCATTAGGCTTACGCAGACCCTTTTGAGAATAGAACACGTTCCTCGCTGAGAGGGACTGTTAGTTTTTGTAGCATCAGAGGTGTTCTAGTCTCGAAACTTTGTGGAGGCTAAAACACAGGAATTCTCCATAACCCAGAAATTGTCTCTGGAAATTCCATCTAGAAGTGTCTCAATTAGATGATTAACCTATTTTTAAATATTTCCTAATCTAAACTTAGGGAAAGTGGCTAATTAATCAGAATTAATTGAGATAAGGTGTGAATCAGAAACTCACACAGATCAACTCCGAAATGATCTTATCCCTTGATTAAGTTTTAATCTTGGTCGTTGGAGTCCTAACGTAATATTATACGAATTCGATGGGTAGATGGAGAACACACTTGTGAGACACACATAAATTGATTTCCTTGGGCGGTTCGATTTTCCAGACGTAGCAGCCGGAAGAGTTCGAGCCAGAGGGAAGCAAAGACAAAGAGGGGCAAGGATAGTGAGGTCGGAGGAAGATTTTCTAGATCCGACGAGTAAATTGCAGAGAGACAGAGATAGCCACAGTGAGGTTGGCGCAGGGGTTGCGCATAAGCCTCTAAGAGGCAATTCGATTTTGCTAGGGAGAAGCAGAGTTTCAGTTCCAGAAGCCAGGAGAGACGTTTTCCCAGTCAGCAGCAGACTAGACAACTTGAGGAGTAGTTGATTCAAGCAAAGCGTGGAAGGGACTACACAAGGGTGATGCAAGCCTATGCAAAGGTTATTTGGACGACTCACTTGGAGCCACAGTTAGAGCCTGAATGCTTGTGAGGGTGAGAAAAATTCCTCACTAGATTTTTGCCAGTTTTTTTTTGTAGGATTGCAAGTTTGGGCATCCAGTTGTACTCACATTAGAGGAAATTTTAGCCTAAAAGTGGCTTTCTAAGGTAAAATAATAAAATAAGAGTTAAAATAATAAAATAAGACTTATGAATTTTGGAGGGAAAAGAAGAAAAATGTATTTTTTAAATTTTATTTTTTGCGTATCTCCTTATAGGTTTACTCAAATTTCAAGTGTAGATAGTCGTTGGATGCGGAATTAAATTCCACATCCAACGAGTACCCATTATGCATATCGTTGAGAAGACCCACATTGATAAAATGAAGATACATCAAAAACGTGTTGAACATGTTTTTTTAATGTATCTTCATTTTGTATTGATGTGGGTCTTCTAAAAAATATGCATAATGGGTACTCGTTGGATGTGGAATTTAATTCCGCATCTAACAAGTGTCTACACTTGAAATTTGAGTAAACCTACAAGGAGATAAGCGAAAAATACAATTAAAAAAAATAGTTTTTCTTCTTTTCCCTCCAAAATATTTACATGTATCTCTTTTTAAATTTAAAGGATTTTGATTGGTTTACATATTATGACATGGAGATTACATGAAAATTTCATGGGCACTTTTAGGCTAAAATTTCCTCTAATGGAATTTCTCACTACTGCATAATAATATAAAACCCTCAGCTGCTGCATCGATTTTCCCAAGTTAGGTTTTTCTGGGGACTTTTGTCCAAAAATAATTGTGTCAATTTTTATGTGTGTGTGCCAGTATTTCTCAATTTCCAATGCTTTTATTTTCCGTAGAATAGATTTGTGAAGTTTGCAGTAGTGATTAGTTCGTTGTTGTCATAAGCAATAAACTGCATAATTAAATTACAGTTAGAAGAATTAATTCTAGTCGCTGCGATAAAATTTCATAGCGAAATTTTCTCAGTTGCAGAATAATTTCGTAGCACGAAATTTTCACATAGTATAGTGGCCCAGTCAAAGATGTACCCCTCAGAAGCCCCATCAATTAGAGGAACTCAACTATCATGGAATTCAGAGACGTTTGGGTATGCATGTAGCTTGCAAAGCATGGCAACTACTTGACTAAATGGAGAAGCGAGTGAATCTATGGAGTGCTTACCATCTTGCTCTTTTTTTTGTTTGTCCGAGTCACTCCTCCAATCTCTAATGGAATCAGCTGGATCCTTGTGCCTTTTAGTCTTCGAAATACTTTTTGTTGTAGACACATTGAGGGTTTGGCAAGTGATACATCTCCTAAAATGCTTTTGCTGAGAACAAACCATTTGTGGTGCCCTTCCGAGTGTGGAACTTCCCTTTTGTGATATCTACCGTTTCTATAACCCATATGACCATATTTGTGTAGCGCAGAATTTGAGGCCTCGCACCAATTCTGTGTAGGAAAGAGTGTACCGCATCTTGCAGAGTTGCCTTTGAGGTGGGGGTTTCATCGTCGACCACAACTGTTTTGAAAGTCATCCTAGGGCCTTCATCTTCAAAATACTTATAGATAACTTCCCATGAGGAATGTCCTGAATCCCTGGTAAAGACTGTGTCTGAAAATAATCCTGCTCCTGGTATTTTTTCGTCAATGGTCTCCTTGAATGGGTCGGCCGGTTGCTGTACAGACGCTTTCGACTTCAGCTTGGCTTTCTTCATTTTTTCTTGATGAGGATGGTGGAGGCTTCCCTGGTAAGCGAAGGGAATTAGATTTTGTGGGCGCACAGAGGTCCTTAAACTGGCGGATAGTCGGGCGAATGCAGGTGCGAATAGATGGAGTGGATAGAGACATAACAATTTAAAATAGGCAAGTTTAAATTGCAACGGTTGACATGTGGGGTGCAACGGTTGATTCGCAGGATTTTTCAGGCGAGAAAAGGAAGGGATGACGCGAGGGGAGCTACGTGGCAGAATTGGATTGGGCGGAGGGCAAGGGAAGAGGGTGATGTATCAAATGGTCTCACGCTTGCTTGCCACGCTCTCTTGATAGTGGTCTCGGCTGCTGACGTGGTCGCCACATTAGCTTGATGAATGGCGGGCCCATTTTACCTCCTCCGACAGGTTGCCTGGGTGGACTGGGAGGCAAGGCTCGACCCCTTGGAATTCATCACAACCGTCAATTTACTGTATTTACTTTATTGACTCTGACTTTTCGGGGGCAAGCAGCAGCTTAACTGCCGCACTTGTTTATGCATTGCAGCTCCTCCCGGGTGAGGCCACTGGAAGATGGATGGGGATCCGCCTCATTGGAGGCTGCTACTTAACCGTTTATACTTGGAAAGTGAGGGGAGGCCCGCTGGCACTTGGCAGCTCCTTCGCGCTTGAAAATGGTGTTTCCTAGGACTTCCTCACTGCTGAGCTGGACCTCGAATGCTCTGGTGCTCAGGTTCCCTAGTCCACGAAAACCCAACTCCTTTTGAAATGCCATTGGAAATTGTTATAGGGTTCCGACCCTCCAGGGTATGTTGTCGGAAAGGCGCCATGCTGACGTCAACCATGCCACGTGTCAACTTGTGATTGGTCCAAGTTTCATCCATATATGGGCCCTTTGGATACCTGAAAACTTCAAAACTGCCTACCACATGTCCACCTCCCAGTGGGTGGTTGTTGACGTTACCTTTTCCCAATGACATGTTGCCACCTGTCTGGTCAGAGGAGAGAGAAAAAGGCCCCCAATCCTTTGTTGTGCGAGCAATTTCTCTATAAATGGTTCAATCTTGGTGCCTTTGAAAATTGATTCAACCAAAGGTTTCAAGCCTCCGAGGTCGCGAGATTTAAGCCTCCAATTTTTGTTATGATGTTTCATCGGTAGATGGCCCCGACTCCTGACAATTGACGGATTCCTGGTTCCATGGTCCCCAAAGCTTTTGGAATTGATTTTCTAATGAGTTACAGGTTTCCGGGGTCGCAGGGTCTTCGGGATTTTGACATTTATGGGCCCTGTTGACCATTGGAGTGGCACCTAATGATTATAAGAAGACTTCATGCTCAAGAATGAACCAAAGGACACTTGTATATAATATTCTCAATTAGCAGCAGCTAATTGGAAATATTAATTTTGATCAATTTTGCCTTATATAATTAAATTATAAATAAAGGTGAGTAGAGGGGGACATAACTCACTCTAAAAATAAAGTGCACTCCCTAGTAGACACAACGTTGTAACTTAAGTGAGCCAAAAGGGGCCAAGATACCACGTAGAGAGGGGACCCATGTAGACACATGGAGGGACTGCGCTGGTTGGGTTGAGCACGTGGCAAAGGGAGGCTATGTTGGAGGAGGTGGGCCTTAGGGTTTGAGAGAGGCCAACGCTATAAGAGAGAGGAGAGCCTCCTCATTTTGGTCATTCGAGTTTATGCATTTGAGCTAGTCACTTCGACTTCTTGAGCATGCTGGCTGTTTAGCCTGTCTGCAGCACTGTTTAGTGCAACGAGTGTCTCCGATCGGAGATCTCACCCTTAGCCCCGGGGGGCTTCGAGTGCCTGCTCGGGCAAGGTAGTTTCATCATCATTTTGTAGGAGGATTGGTGTTTGGGTTTTCTTGCGGAGCTGGGCATTCAGAGACTGCGCAGTTTTGAGAGAGAGGACGCAGTCCATTCTAGGGGAGCTTCAGATTGAGTTTCTTGCAGGGGTTTGAGCTTGGAGATTGAGCAAGGGACCAACCCTTGCCTGTTGGAGGATTTTGGTGGAGTTTGAGGCTGCATTTCAGTGGTTTCTATTCAGCCTCTGCGCAGAGCCTTGGAGGACAGCATAATTCCCCAAGGGGGTGATTTTCGGGGGTCAGCCATTTCAGATATGGTTTCTGGGTTTTGCTGTGATTGGTGAGTAGAGGTGGATTCCAGATTTTCAGCTCATTCCGAGGAGGGGAACAACCCCAAATCATCATTTCATTTCAGCAGTAGCAGCTACACGGTAGTTTTCCAGCAGCTGGGACGCAGTTCAGAGAGCAGCCATTTCTTGGACATTCTGAGAGTATTTCTTCACTTGCCTTGAGAAAGTCTAGGTGCCATCACTCTGATCACCTATTGTACTTCGTTATATTTCTCAGTATAATAAAATGGCTTAGCATTCTCTCTCTATATTTTTGGAGCATTTGTTATACATTCTATCTATGCTATTGTATGCTTGCATTACTGTTATTTTTCTATCTTCGAGCATTCTAGTTCTATACCACTTGGTGTGTTTATCTCACACTCTTAGACAGAGTCTGGAAAGGGCCAGATAACCTCCGGATTTCGTCCTCTTTTCAAAGGCGGCACATCCGGTAAATGCCCTCCCAGTCCATCTCTGGTTGGAGTTTGCCGTGTTTTAGAGATATCCCCGAAATGGGATATTACAGTGGTATCAGAGCATAGATCTGGCTCAGCCTGTGGAGCTAGTAGTCTATGACACCGGGAGAGAAGCCCTACATCTGCTACAGAGGTAGGAAGTACAAAGATATTGAGCATAGGTTGGAGAACACCTACGGAGAGGGGGACTGCGTTTGGGTGGTGGACGCAGAACAGGAGGAGCCTGTGGTAGACACAGAACATGAGGAGCCTGTGATAGACGCAGAGCAGGAGGAGCCGATGGCAGGTGATGATGCTGCGAAGAGATTTGGGGAGATGCTCCTCAAATCAGTACAGGATCTGTCGAGGCAGATTGAGGTGATGGGGCAGAGGTTCACCGCTGTGGAGGCTAGACAGCGTGAAACCCCAATGGGTTTCCAGATTGGCGAGGGATCAGGCACATCCCACCATTTGTCGGAGCATGATGCCACTCAGCATATGGCATCACATACACCCACACGTTCCACTATGCCCACTTTTCTGGGTGCAGACACAGGGGCAGGAGCACAATAGGAGCCAGAGCCTGGCCACATGAGTGATTATTTCACCGAGTATCAGGCATATGGGCAGGAGTTCAGGGATGCCCTTCCATTCAGAGATTTTGTTCAGCTCCAGCGGGATAGTAGACCCCGCAACTTTCATAGAGGGAACAGGCACTCACATGACGGGGGCTTACAGCGCACAGTGGGCAGATTCCATTTACCGACATTTGATGGGTCATCCAAGCATTCGGAAAAAGCTTGGGTGGAGAAGTTGGATACCTCTTTCCAGCTTGACAGAGTATCGGAGGGGGAAACCATCAAAATGGTTACCTCGCACTTGGAGGATGAGGGCACACAGGATTGCAGGAAGTTCGAGGATACACCTAGTGTGACACAGGACTCACCCTCATTGGAGACCTCCTTGACCGTGTCGGTTGATATCGTAGTGGAAAAGGTAGAGCCTACCCCAGTAGAGCCATCCATTGAGGTGATGACCGGAGTCGTGTCCGAGTCTTCGGGTGGTAGCAGCACACGACAGATGGGTGAGGTGTTAGGAGATGTATCCACCTTCGATGAGGCACTAGGAGATACAGAGGTATTGGATGATGGTCGCAGACAGCGGTATCATCAGCTTCGGGCAAACCTTCTAGTTTTGAAAGGGAAGGCCACGTCAGTACGAGAGGCCATTTTGTTGCAGGACAAGGAGCTGGAGGGCATGAGAGTGGCTTGTGCCAAGTCGGCGGCGAAGTTGGCCCGCATTGGGGAACGACTGGATTTCCTGATGGTACAACCAGAGGGCACGTTGGAGCGTCAGATCATTCCCCTTCAGGCATGCATGGATGAGACTAGCAGTGTTGTAGGGACACCTCTTCCCATTGGAGAGAGAAAGACAGAGTCACCTAGTCAGATCTCATACGTTGACTTGGTTAGCAGGATGAGACGATCGGGGTTGCACAGGGTGCAGCATCCACATGTTGAGGTTGGATGGTGAGAGATTTTGAGTTGGTACCCGGTGGAGTGGGTTATGGAGATAGTGGTGGACTCGGGTGTAGTTCAGCAGGAGTTCCCAGGTACCGGGAATACAGGAACCCCAGATTGGCATCTAGGTGGGATCACCTATCATTTCCCAAGTATGTCAGTTGACTATGTCTCGGAGGGTACAGTTGGCCTAACAGTAGAGCATGCGCATTCGCTAGGGGAGTTTCGGTCAACTCCAGTGGCCAACCAGTTTATGGGCAGACTCCCTAGGTTGTCTTGGTATGACACTTATACACGAGATCACGGGGTGGTCAACATACCTTGGCAGGAGCTTGTCGGAGGAGGTGGCATTTGCAGGCCATCAGATGGCGCCTTGTATGGGGCCAAGGATTCTTCACCTTTGTGTGGGGCACAGAGGGCGCAGCGGAGCCGAGCAGTGGTGGTAACACTGCTGACACACAGGGAGATTCACTTCTCGGACCCCTCGAGGAGGGTTTGGAGTGATGATCCATTCGTTGGCGGGTATAGTGATGCGACGGTGGAGAAGATGATACCGATTGGGGGTAGTTCGACATGTAGAGGCACAGCTCTAGGTCATCACATCCAAGGATGTGTAGGAGCCTCTAGCATTGAGCAGTGGACTACTGGTGGACATGGAGTTGCATGGTGGTGTACCGTAGTGTGTGGGACTGCATTGTGGAGTAGGAGTGTCCTACATCACATTGAGAGCACGCAGGGAGTGACCGATGCCTGGACACAGTGAGGGCACGAGACGGTACAGGGTGGTACAATAGTAGCATGGGGTATCCAGCAGTATACAGGGGTATGCCTAAGTGTGCAGTGGCATGCCGAGGAGTACATGGATGATCGGTGGTATGCGAGGGCGTATGGTGTTGCACAACAGGGTCTTAGAGCATTGCCTCCAGGGAGACTCACGGACAGGGACACCGGGCTTACCTTTGGGGGTATTTCACCCAGGATCGATGGGGAGACAGATGAGCGATACTTGACGGTATCTGTGGGGACTCACGCACCTGACTCTCTTCTACATCACTCACGGGCACAGTCGATTTTGTCGTTGCCCTTTGGCACCTTGGGCATGAGCAGCGGGGTACGCGAGGCTCACCCAAGATATTTGGATGGCACTCAGCACACTAGGGGAGAGACTTCTCAGCAGTGGCACTGGGTCGGTGCGCTAGTTGGTAGCCACAGGTCAGGGGATGAGATGATCCTATGCAGTGGTGGCACAACAGTCATCGCTGAGCCTACGATTTGGGAGCAGGTCATGAGGGAGACATGTGTCACTCTTTTCTCAGAGCACGCCGAGACCATGCATGAGCAGAGGATACTGGGTTCAACAGAGGTAGGATCCCAGCATGCGTTTGGAATCCAGACAATGTATCGACACATTATCGAGAGGGTGGATGGCAGACCCAATGGAGATGTGGCGGAGGCAGGACAGGAGGGCATTCCTTCCGTATGCCAGAGTGAGGACTCTCCTTCAGATGAGTCCATAGGATCAATTGAGGACGCTTCTGAGGAGGGTGAGCAGTCACGGGACTCTGCGGGAGATACTTTGGGTGAAGAGTCACTTGTGACGATTCAGCTAGAGCAGGAGGTGATGGAGCCTGAGTCGACAGAGGGGGACACTATTCACATTAGGCACGATATTCCTTTAGGGGAGAGCCAGATGGGCGCCCACATTGAGCCAATGAGGGATATGCGGCTAACATTGGGGTCAGCCACTGAGGTGGGGCAGTCAGATGCACTGACATCGAGTACGGTGACAGCAGTTGCAGATCCATATCCTCTAGAGGTGTTGGAGGTTGATGGGATTGATCTGCAGGGGTCCAGTAGACAGCGGGAGCATGACATTCCTGATCAGGAGTGGGAGGAGCTGTTGGATATGGTGGAGCATCCATCTGGGGGTCGACGCAGGGATGAGGCGCAGATAGATGTACACGCATTCAGCAGAGCTGCAGTGTTTTTAGTGGGTAGCACTCTCCAGGAGTACATCGATGGAGCTTGCAGCATATCTTGTCCACTTTGGCCCATTATAGAGAGAGGGGTTTCCTTCTACAGGCAGCTTTCATTGGCAAACAGGGCAGAGCAGCGGGAGTTGATTATGGGCTGGCGACAACACTCCAGGCGTGTTCCATATGCAGTTGTTGTTGCTACATCGGATTCTTCTTCCAGGATGGACTGGCGGGAGATCATGAGTTGGTACCCTCTTGATGGTACGATATTCTTCGTAGGGAGCACAATGGATGTTGTAGAGGTAAATCCCCTCTGCGGACAGAGGCGATCCCTACTAGCCCAGATCGGGTCTAGCAACAATCGTATCACGCTAAGGTGCAAGTTCCTAACTGCAATAAACCAAATTGCGAAGAAGGCTTACCTTGAATCCAACGCTGTTGTTTGTAGAGAAGATGGCGCTCCCGTTCCCTTGCTCCGACAGATCACAATCCTCACGCTCGCCGCGATCGAACACCTGCACACGCAAGAAACATGACAAACATAACGTAAAACCCAATATGTGCAATTATGTATCAGTCAGAGAAGACACAACTCATGATCATAATGAACAATACGAGTGGAACCATAACCAAAGTCGCTTATCATTAATTCATACAAAGGAAAATACAACCTGGCTCTGACGTTGAATCTTCCTTTGGCGGGTCGTCAGCGGAATACGTCTCGGTAAAGCTCGTCGGGAATGGGACAAGCCTCTCTCTTCGATCGTCAATCTCCTTGCTACTGATTTGGCTCTATGAGGACTATCAAGGCTCTTGCAGCATTCTTTAGGCTATGAAGGCTCTTGGAGACTCAACGATTCAACCCCTTCATCAATGGAAGATGGCTATATTTATAGAGGAAAGGAGGAGGTTGGGATCCCTACAATATTGGAAGGGAGGCCTTGTCCCTTGGGAGGTTCTCCATAAGGTGGAAACAAAAGGCCAAAGGAGGAAGGCCGTGGTTATTCAGTCGAAACCACTCCTCATGACTCAGCCACGAAGTTGTTGTAATCGAAACTTCGCCTCTTTTTTAAAAAACTTTCCATAAGCAGATTGGCGCGGGTGCTCAACTGGGACAGAGCGCCAACTGGCGCGGGCTCAGTGATAATTTTCCTCATTGGCGTGAGGACATAACGGGCTACCAGCGCCAAGGAAAAAAGAGGTGTTTTTAGGGGTCTGCTCATGAAATGATCAACAGAAGGAATGTTGTCCTCATGGCAAGGGATGCAATGATGGTATTTGCAAGGCATGACACTGATTATTTGTCACAGAAACAACCCCCCAATGGGCGAGATGGGGATTGCAGGGACAGTGACAAATTACTGTGTAACAGCGGAGCAGGGGCCCTTGGACATAGCAGATGTTACAGATTCCAGCTGGCAGGGGGGCATAGGTCGTCGTTTCTTCAGCACTCCATCCCGATTTCAGCAGAGAAGGATCAGCGTGGGATTGAGTCAGGACTTGGATTGGAGAGAGGTGATGAGTTGGTACACAATTGATGGGATAGCTTACACAGTCACAGATACAGTGCAGCAGGGGTCATGGTCTTCACCTCTTAGAGCATCAGTGATAGCCAGAGGCAGTGCGCAATCCGAGCCGTGGGACTTGGGCGATTATTGGCCATGGTGGCAATGGGATCTAAGAGGATTGTTGGTTGGCTGGTACCGTGAGAGATCAGTTTGGGATCCTAGCATTGAGAGATCCCTTCATATCAGGGTGATGCAGAGGACAGGGAAGATTCAGTGGCGCATCTGGGACCCAGGCACATTTTGCAGTGTCGGTGGGGAGCATCAGCTAGAGAGGAGGCTTGTTCAGGCATTGCTTGAGGACAAGCAATTTTTGGCAGGGAGGACTGTAATATTCCCAATTAGCAGCAACTAATTGGAAATATTAATTTTGATCAATTTTGACTTATATAATTAAATTATAAATAAAGGTGAGTAGAGGGGGACATAACTCACTCAAAAAATAAAGTGCACTCCCTAGTAGACACAACGTTGTAACTTAAGTGAGCCAAGGGGGGCCAAGAGACCACGTAGAGAGGGAACCCACGTAGACACATGGAGGCACTGCGCTGGTTGGGTTGAGCACGTGGCAAAGGGAGGCTACGTTGGAGGAGGTGGGCCTTAGGGTTTGAGAGAGGCCAACACTATAAGAGAGAGGAGAGCCTCCTCATTTTGGTTATTCGAGTTTATGCATTTGAGCTAGTCACTTCGACTTCTTGAGCACGCTGGCTGTTTAGCCTGTCTGCAGCACTGTTTAGTGCAACGAGTGTCTCCGATCAGAGATCTCACCCTTAGCCCCGGGGGACTTCGAGTGCTTGCTCGGGCAAGGTAGTTTCATCATCATTTTGTAGGAGGATTGGTGTTTGGGTTTTCTTGCGGAGCTGGGCATTCAAAGACTGCGCAGTCTTGAGAGGGAGGACACAATCCATTCTAGGGGAGCTCCGGATTGAGTTTCTTGCAGGGGTTTGAGCTTGGAGATTGAGCAAGGGACCAGCCCTTACCTGTTGGAGGATTTTGGTGGAGTTTGAGGCTACATTTTAGTGGTTTCTATTCAGCCTCTGCGCAGAGCCTTGGAGGACAGCGTAATTCCCCAAGGGGGTGATTTTCGAGGGTCAGCCATTTCAGATATGGTTTCTGGGTTTTGCTGTGATTGGTGAGTAGAGGTGGATTCCAGATTTTCAGCTCATTCCGAGGAGGGGAACAACCCCAAATCATCATTTCATTTCAGCAGTAGCAGCTACACAACAGTTTTCCAGCAGTTGGGACGTAGTTCAGAGAGCAGCCATTTCTTGGACATTCTGAGAGTATTTCTTCACTTGCCTTGAGCAAGTCTAGGTGCCATCACTCTGATCACCTATTGTACTTCGTTATATTTCTCAGTATAATAAAATGGCTTAGCATTCTCTCTCTATATTTTTGGAGCATTTGTTATACATTCTATCTATGCTATTGTATGCTTGCATTACTGTTATTTTTCTATCTTCGAGCATTCTAGTTCTATACCACTTGGTGTGTTTATCTCACACTCTTAGACAGAGTCTGGAAAGGGCCAGATAACCTCCGGATTACGTCCTCTTTTCAGAGGCGGCACATCCGGTAAATGCCCTCCCAGTCCATCTCTGGTTGGAGTTTGCCGTGTTTTAGAGATATCCCCGAAACGGGATATTACATTGTATCATCAAATATCATCAGATCACTAGAGTTTTTAAACTCTACTTCTACTTCTCATCATTTTCTCTTGTACCCAGATTCCACGCCCTACAAGGAATTGTAATAAGTGATGCTAGTAATGATGAATTTTGAGTCAGTATTGAGTCTATAACAGGCCTAGGTAGCTTGGGATCTTGCCAACAGGTGAGTATTATTCTGGGAGGTTTTTTTCACTCGGTTAATTATCATCTCCCTACTAGAACTTAATAATTAATTGAGTTTTTTCCTCCAAATTTACCCCAAAGCCGGAGTACGCCTTGATGGCGAGGCCTTGGGTGAGTCCTAGTGTTTAGAGTCTATGTATATCAGCGTACTAGATCACACAACAAATTTTGTGGAATTTGGTTAGGTCTAGGTAGTCATTTTTTAATTTTTTAGATTTCCCGCAGGTCAAAAATTGTAATGAAATTGTAATTAAATTGTAAAAAGTGTTGTCTAGAGAAGTTGTATGGAGTATGAGTAATAAAAATTACAACCCTCACCGTCAACTTTCTACTATGCCACTTTGAGGAGTTAATAATGTGTTTTGGAACCTCAAAACCCACATTTCCTAAGTTTAATGGAAATTGTGGCAATTAATTAGGCTAGAATTAAATAAAATAGACATAAATAAATTATTCCATGTGACACAATGACGTGGAAATGACTTGGAAATTATCCTAAGTCAAAGAGTTGAGTCAACGGACATGTGGATGATGACTGAGCACACTGCATCATTAATACACCATTATTTCATAAAATCGAATTTCCCAGAGATAAAGCAACAGTTGCACATGTGGAAAATTGAATTAATTAGAGGAGCTCATGCACTGAGGGAATATTCTATAGGAGATTTGGACCAGTGTTGCGAAAATCACGATTAAATCGCTATTTTTTCCGCATGACAATTTAATCGGTGATTTTTTTCAAAATGAAAAAATCGCCAAAAAAACATGAAAAAATCACTAAGTTTTTTTTCCAAAATGATAAAATCGTAAAAATTGCCAAAAAATCGTCAAAAATCATGGATGCTTTAGATACTTAAAAAATTGAAAAAAATTGATTTTTTAAATATTTTTTAATGTTTTCGATGTTTTGCCGATTTTTACAAATTTTTCATTTTTTGTACCCTTGTCAATTTTATCCCGATCGTGATTTTCGCAACATTGATTTGGACTGAAAATTATGTGGGGCCTCTTCTCACAAGTTATCTAGAGTGCTTCAACACATAGAGCTTCACTTGGAGGATTTATGACTTTCCTTTGGGCCAGACTACGCACTTCACTCCAGGAATCAGACAGTTCCTAGGGGCCTACGCAGAGCTACCTTGGGATCATCTACAGATGGGGCATCACTTAATTCGAGTTTGTAGTGGCTGACTGGAGGTAGCACGGTACTTTGATTCACTCATGGATGAGTTTACTTGGTCATATATGGAATTCTATTTCCCTTGAGGTGCACATATGGAATTTGATTTTGCTTTGGTGTCTCTGTCTTCTCCACATCGAACTTGGCTTATCCCTTGGGATTTGCTCCAAGTTCAGTTCTCACATGCATTCTTCCTTGGGATTTTCTCCCAACTCTCTATATAATAGAGCCATGGGCTCTCATATTGTATCATGTTATGAGCTATTGAGCTTGAGGAAACTATGCCATTTTGTACTTGCATATTGGTTAATATAATCAAGACTTTGGGGCTATTTGGTTGGTGTTCTCTTGGCGTTATGAGGTGATTTCTTTCCATAAACTTGCTATTGTGTTTGAATTCATTTACATGTTTGATCAATATTAGTTTATATTTTCCATTTAGCTTGGATTGATGTGTGCAAATTATCTTGCACATATCATTGATTTAAAGTACTATTCTAGAAATAAGCTTGCCAAGTCATTTTTGGAAGAATGTTTGGTTTATCTTATTCATTATGATACTCTAATCCTTTTGCAAACTAATACTTGTTCAAGTGTGTAGGGAAGATCTATTTGTATTGTGTTCAGGAATCCATCTGGGCATGAGAGAAGTCTCACATAGATCAACTCACTCTTAGATTCAAAGCTATCCAAGACTCAACTATTTTTCACCTCAAGCCTTTCATCCAGCGAAGACTAAAAGGGAGTTTTCTTGCTCTATAGCTACTTTATCATCTATTTCATTTAAAATTTAAAATACTTCTTTTTAGAGCTTTCAGAGTTATGCAAGCTATTTCAAGAGCAATTATAAGCTAGGCAAGTATGGGGGTTCACTCTCATTACTTGAGCTAGTGTGTCTGTATATTAGTGTGAAAATTTCTGACTCTAACAAACACAAATGTAATATCCCCAAAGGGAAATAACCAGTAATAAACAAAAATATGCCAAGCAGATAAAGAAAATATAACGCTGAACCAGATCACTGAATCATGACACATAGAATACCAGAAACTGAGCCATTTTATTAATCAGAAGGTACCTAGAGATGAGTACAAGTAAATCAGAGTAAGTGCACCTATCCTTGCCCTAGGCAAGTGGAGACCCTCTCAAACTGATAATGGCTGCAACAAGGACAGCGTCCTAGCTGCTCTGAATGCTGAAGATGAACTGCGCTGGTACTAGGGCTCAAGACTGATAAATAACTGATCTCCCACTGCAAAACCCTCTCCAATGAAAAACGCTGTCTCTGCTAGTGACAGCGCAGAAACAGGTGGAGCACCAGTCACCCAAACCTCCAGACAGATAGATCAGCCACTAAAGGCTAGAAAACGCTGTTGAGCCTACCTCTCCCAAGCCTGCTCCTCAGATCAGCGTCCTACCAAGTGGATCTGCTCCTGAATGCTCAGATCTGCTGGATCTGAAGCCTCCAAACCAGATCTGTGTCCTTCCCTTCCTGATCTGCGTCCTCCAATATCGCATCTGCCACCAAACCTTTCGCATCTATGTCGAATCCGACACACCCTTCGCATCTACAGCCTCTAGGGCTGGATCTGATGTTATCTCTTCAGATCTGGACTAGATCTGCCAATATCTCCTCAGATCTGCAACTCCCCAAGCTGGATCTAGGGCTAACCTTCCAGATCTGCAACATACAAGACTAGATCTGCAAGTAGCTGCTCAGATCTACCCTTCTCAAGGCTGGATCTAACAATGGCCCTTCAGATCTGCCACCCTTTCCTTCAGAAATAGACAGCGTCCTTGCTCTCAGGCTGGACAGCGTTCTTCTCCTCCTGAACAGCGTTCTCCCTTGCCAGATCTGGACTGCGTCCTTCCTGGGACAGCGTCCTCACCCTCCTGAATAAAACAGCGTCCTCTCTCCCCGTGGGAGACAACGTCCTCTCCTCACATCGAATCGCGTGCACCCACAAGAGGGCTTCCTCCTCCCTCGCATTTGCTTCGAAATCGCCGTCGCTTTGCTAATGAACCGAAAAGTCTACCGAACAAAATCATTGTGTATGCTCGAAGTATATACGTTTTAAGCTAAGGGTGAAACCGTAAAAACCTTACGCGCGTGCTGCACTCAAGTCCCCCGAGGCTAAGGGTGAGATCTCCGACCGGAGACACTCGTGCACTAAATTGCCGCGTACCGACTAAACAACCGCGTGTCGGCGTACAAAGTCTAGCTATCAATAAGAATATCAAAGTATGCATGTCCAAATGAGGTGAGAACCCCTCCTTTTATAATGCTAAACTTCCTCCAAAACCTTAACTGCGTCCTTCACCTTGCAGTTACCCTTGGGTCAGCGTGTGGCCTCCCATCATATACGTGTGGACCCCCAAGGCCCCCTCTTTAAGTTATAACGTTAACCAACTAGGAAAACACTTTATTTTATAAAGTGAGGTGACTAAAGTGAGGTGACCCCTCTTATTTCTCACTTTATTTATTATTTCTAGCTAAAGCGGCAAAATAAAGCAAAAATGAAATATTCCAATTAGCAAAGCTAATTGGGAATATTACAACAAATCCTACTGCAGTTAATTGATTTGCATTACCTACTTGTATTTTTCAATTAACAAGTTATTTATAGAAAAATTTATGCAAATACACTGTAGCCTACACCAATATACAGATCAAGTACTGAAAAATAAGAGGAGACAATCACACAAAGGACACTTATTTTTGGACTAAACGTCCTCAGAAAAACCCAATGTGGGAAAATCGGTGCAGCATATATGAGTGTTTGTATTATTAAGTAGCAGTTTTGAATACAACTAGATGCCAAAGTTGGCTCACCCAACAGAGAAAAAAATCCCGACGAAGTACCTCTATCCAGAGACAGATATTTTGGTTGATCCAAATCAACCGAGTGATCAAACCCCACAGTGGATCACATTGCGGTGAAAATTTCGAATGATACCATGTCTAAATCCACCGTTAGATCTGGTTATGCTCCTCCTACTTAATTAAGTTATTAACTGAAAAATTTAGATTAATATCGAAGCAAAACACATAACAGGATTTTCACCAATTAAGATCTAGAAAAATTACATGCACACATAGACAAAGTGACACAGTGCTTTTTTGGACAATAGTCCCCGGAAAACCCCAATGCGGGAAAATCGGTCTCTGGCTGCTAGAGGGTTTTATTATTAAGAGTATTTCTGAATACAGCAAATCTGGGTTCCAGATCTAGAAAACCTGACAGAGAAAATATAGATCTACAACTCACTGGCCGTTCTGAAGCCAAAATATTGACTGATCCACACCCTCAAACGAGATTTACAGGACTCAACCAAATCTAGGTCCTAGAAACCCCAGCGCTGCCCTGAAGCCCCTGCGTCAGCCTCTGCAGCCTCTGCGCTAGCTTGGAAAGGGCTGCATAACCCCAGACTGGGTGACGCAGTCCCTACGCTGCCCTTGAGGGTCTTTGCGTAATCTCTGAGGGTTTCCAGCTGCCCAACACTGCCCTGGGAGTGATTGCGCAACACCTGCGTAGCTGAAGCTGCCTCTGCGCTGCACAACTGCTGCCCTCTCTACTGCTGTTGCTCCTGCTTCTTTGCGCTGCCTCTGGAAGCTGCTCTTTGTCTCTTGCTGATTCTAGACACTGGGATCAGACCATCCCCTTTGTATTAACCCCCCTCTGTACAGCTGAAATACTTTTGAGAATTCTTAGCATACTCTACCCTAGAATCTCAGCTTAGCTTTAGTGCTCTTCCTCTGTGTGTCTTTACAAGTGACCCCAAGCCTTTCCTTTATACTTTTCTCATTGGGAAACCAACGACCATGATCAGATCTTGAATCAATCGCTGAGATTAAAAGAAAGCTTGATCCGTGTTGTGAAAAATCCTAGATCGAGATTCCTACTAAAACAAATCTGAATTACTTCTCCTATTATTTGATAATTATTTCATTACATTGAAATACCGAAGTAATTACTGAAGCAGTCTACACAAATAATACTGCGGAATAAATCTAAGTGTTGGAACAATCTGAACAAAACTCAATGAAAAACAACCACATTGACACAGTTATTTTTGGACTAAGTCCCCGGAAAAACCCAACTTGGGAAAACCGGTGCAGCAGATCTGAGAGTTTTTATTATTAAGCAGCAGAATCTTGAATACAACTAGGATGCCAACATCTGGAAAACCCTTTAGAGAAATCTAGACAACAAAAATGACTGTAAGATATACCTCACTCAGCAAGTCTCCGGCTGATCAAAAACAGCGCTGATGAAGCCCTCACTGCCTCTACGTGAATGCTTACGCTGGATCTACGTAAGCTTGCGTAGGCAAGCTGGAGGGACTGTGTCACCCTTTCGTGTAGCTGATCTGGCTGATCTGAAGCTAGATCTTGGCCCTCCTGGCTCAGAACCCCAACCTCTATCCTTCTCCGAACTGACTCCAAGAGACACTACGTTGGCTCTGCGTGGTTCTCTGCAGTAATTGCGTCACCCTAGCCAGAAACTGCGCTGTCTCTCTCCTGTGTTGATGCTGCTTCTCTTTGAAATGTATTCTTGGCCCTCCTGACCAATCTCTGCTTCTACCCCTCTCTGGATCTGATCACTGAATCAAATCACTTAGCAAACCCAGCCCTAGTGATTTGTTCTTGATCAAAAGTTGTGTCTCTTCACACAAATTCGAAAATGCTCAATGGCTCAAGTGTCAAGTTTATTTTCCATAGGCCCATCACCCTCCTTCTTATAATCTTTCATTGACTCTTCAACGGCCAAGATTAAAACATAATCAAGGGCTAAGATTAACTTGGAGGTGATCCATGATTCTTTCTAGAAGATTCACACTTGATTTAATTAATACACTTTAATTAATCAGTGTCCCTAAGTTTAGACTTAGGAAAACATTAGAAAAACGATTAATTAAGTTAATTAAATCATCTCTAAGTGGAATTTTCAAAAACCATTTCTAGGTTTTATGGAATACATGTGTCTTAGCATATATACAAAGTTACAAGGCTAGAGCACATCCAATGCTACCATAAATCAACACGTGTGACTTAAGACAATTTCATCACATGTTTAATTTAATTAACTTTAATTATTTAATTTTTCTAAGTTTGGACTTAGGAAATACATTAAAATAATTAATTAATTAAATATCTCCCAAACTAGATGAAATCTCCCAAATCCCTTTTTGGGTCTTGCAGATCATGTGTACTCTAGTCCCTCCACAAATTTTTGGAGTTAGAGCACATCCAATGCTACCCCCCCTACACAAAATCTCAACACTCCCTCTTAGCACGGAGTGTGCTCTAGCAATACATCACACCATGTATCACAAGATTTTGGGCACTGGTTTCTGTGCTATTGATGATGGGCCTGCTGCCCTTCAACACTTCACCACTGCTGCCTATGACGTTGTCACCGCCACTGCCACATTTGTACTGCAGCTCCCTCTCAAGCTGCTACATCCGTGCTGCCATCTGCTGCACTACATCTTCAGTTGTTGAGATAAACAACTGAATCTCCTGTGCAATGTTTGAGTGACAAGTCAGTTGGGCTGCAACCTCATCACTAAATCTCCATCGGCTGTTGATCTGTGCTGTCATCTGGAAAATGATGCACAACTACAGCTCCACATTGTGTAAGCAAAGTCCCTCTACACTGCTGAAGTCACATCAACCCCTTGTGCTGAAATCTCTCACACTGCTGCTGCACTGCGCTATCCTCCTGAAGCCTTCCATGTTGCTACAACTCTGCTCTGTGTAAGTCGCTTTGCTCTGCACTGCTGAAGTCACATCAGCCTCTACGCTGCTACTGCCTCTACACTGCTGCTGCATCTGCACTGCGCTGCTCCTTCCAGCCTTTAGATTTGCCTTGACTTCATCCGTGATCTATGAATCTACTGCTCCACTTGTCCCGCTACTGTCTTAAGGCTCCCGTAGCTTGGATGTGATCCAAGAAATGAGTTGGTCAAGGATCTCGCCACCATTATTTAGCTTCTATACAGATCCATGTCGCCCCACTTTCGTGGTTCATGAGCGCTCATGGCTGCATCATCTTCTGACCCATCATCCGCCACAACAGCCTTGGAAGAAGAAGCTTCCTTGTCCTTTTTCTTCGGAGGACAATTGCTGGCGAAATGTCCTAGTTCGCCACGCTGAAAGCACTTGATCTTTGATAGATCCTTCTTCTTCTTTCCCTGCTGCCTCTTTGATGCCAAGGCTGCATCTTCTTAATCTTCCTTCTTCTCCTTACTCGATCCCATGTTGTACTGCTTCTTAGTGATTCTACAGAGTTCTTCTTGACGCATGATTCCCCACAAGCTGTCACAGTCTGGGAGGTCCGCTCTGCCCAAGATACTTTGGACAAAGGTTTCCCACTCATATGTGATTGCATTGAGAGCAATCTTGACCATGACATCATCCTCCACCTTTGCACCTGTTGCAGTCAACTAGTCTTTGATCGACTATAATCTGAAGAGAAAATATTCCATGTCTCCTCGCTTGGTCATCATGAATGACCGCCTCTGAGTCTCCAGAAGCATCTTCCTCTAGACGGACTTTCCCTCATATAGGGATGTTAAGGCCTTCCACATCTCATTAGCTGTTTTCTTCTCAACTATATGTGGGACAATATGGTCCTTAATTCCATTTATTATCAGCTGCTTGGCATGTCCAACAGCTTCATTATGCTTCCTTAGGAGATTTGCATCGGTTTGTCCTGATCACGCAGTCCATGAGGAGCCATCTACTCAGAAATTTGTCGGAGCTCCTTTTCTCTGTGCTAGAGATCTGGATCTAAGGTCCTTGGCGAAACATGCACCTTATGCTCCCTCTGACAACTGATTTCCCTTCTTGGAAATCTGCCAAATCAAACAATGATTCATCTCTCTTCGATCCTCTGATTGATCTGCAAGTTCCTTTGGCTAGAAACTCCCTAAGAAGCTGATCTCCTCCCGCTCTTTGTCACTACTGCTTAGGCTAAAATTCTGAAAACTTCAGAAATTTAACCCCACTAGCACCTTTTGAAGTTCTACAGCGCTACTTTAGGCACTTTTGGATCTGACAACTTCAAATTTGCATCACCCTGGTTGGCTTTAGACAATCCTAATGCTGTCTCCGCGTTGCCTCTGCACAGTAAGTGCGTGGGCCTGCTAGGAGATAGCGTAACACTACGCCACCCTGCCCTCTGTGTAACTCTACTCTTTCTGAAACTGTGCTGTCCCTTCAGATCTTCCCTTCTGCTGCTGCTGCTGTACTTCCTACATCAAGATCCTTAAGTCTTATACTGGTGACCCTCCTAGATTTGCAACTGCTTTGATACCATGTGAAAATTTCTGAATGTTACTTTATGCAGAAATCTACTGTTAGATCTGGTTATGCTCCTCCTACTTAATTAAGTTATTAAGCTGAAAAATCAGATTAATATCGAAGCAAAACACATAACAAACTTTCACCAATTCAGATCTAGAAAAAGTACATGCACACATAGACAAAGTGACGCAATGATTTTCTGGACAATAGTCCCCGGAAAAACCCAATGCGGGAAAACTGGTCTCTGGCTACTGAAGGGTTTTATTATTAAGAGTATTTCTGAATACAACAAATCTGGGTTCTAGATTTGGAAAACCCGTCAGAGAAAATATAGATCTGCAACTCACCAGCTATTCTGAAGCCAAAATATTGACTGATCCACACCCTCAAATGGGATTTACAGAACTCAGCCAAATCTAGGCCCTAGAAACCCCAACGTTGTGTGAGAGTTTTGGGACTGAAAATATTACTGCAATACTTGGTTTATTTCTCCTACTTATGAGATAAGTTATTTACAGATGCTTCCGTAAATTCTAAAATAAACACATTTGCAGATCTTCACTTTAATCAAGAGAATAAGAACAAAAAGATAAATTACACGAGTAGCACAATAGAAACAACCATATGAACACAGTTATTTTTGGACAATTGTCCCCGAAAAAACCCACTGTGGGAAAAATGGTGCAACAGATGAGGTTTTTGTATTTATCTTAAGAAATGGAAAGTACATTTGCAAGAGTCTGATGAGCAGAGAAAAATTAGCATACACCTGGTTGAATTTTCTGGAACCTCCAGAAGAATTTCAGACCCACAGGGTAACCTCCTTCACCCTTTCCGTCATCCAGCATGGGGGCTCTATGCAGTCTCTCCTTGGACTGCGTAACTTTGCGTGGCAGGGGTCTTGCTGCCGATCAGGTCACCCTTCCCTTCATCCTCTAGACTTCTGCTTCTCCGATAACTGAGTCCTCCCTCCTCCTTCTGCTTCTGCAACCCTGCCTCTACAATCTCACCCATTGAAATCGAATTCTCTTGCTTCAGAATCGATTTCCTTCGGGTACTGAGAGTGTCCCCGGCTTGATTTCCAAATGGCCCTCAAGTTTCTTCTTATAGTCTTCTCATTGATGAATCAATGACAAGGATTATATCGTTAATCAATGGCTCAGATTAATTTCCCTAAGTTTAAACTTAGGGTTTGCATTAAAATAATTAATTATTTTAATAAAGTCATATCCGAGTGGAATTTCCACAAACGATTTTTGGGTTCTCTGGATAACTGATGTCCAAGCCTCTCTGCCAAAAATGAGACTTAGAACACTTCTCGATGCTATAGAAATCAACATGCTGCCCCTGAAGCCCTTGCATAAGCCTCTGCAGCCTCTGCGTCCCTCTGCGCTGGCCTGGAAAGGGCTGCGTAACCCTAGACTGGGTGACGCAGTCCCTACACTGCCCTTGAGGGTCTCTGTGTAACCTTTGAGGGTTTCCAGCTGCCCAATGCTGCCTTGGTTGTGATTGCGCAGCACCTGCGTAGCTAAAGCTGCCTCTGCGCTGCGCAGCTGCTGCCCTCTCTGCTGCTGCTACTCCTGCTTCCCTGCGCTGCCTCTGGAAGATGCTCTCTGTCTCTTGTTGATTCTAGACATTGGGATCAAACCATCCCCTTTGTCTAAACTCCCCTCTCTGCAGCTGAAACACTTCTGAGAATTCTTAGCAAACCTTGCCCTGGAATCTCAGCTTAGCTTAAGTGCTTTGCCTTTGTGTGTCTTTACAAATGACCCCAAGCCTTTCCTTTATAATTTTCTCGTTGGGAAACCAACGGCCATGACCACATCTTGAATCAATGGGTAAGATTAAAAGAAAGCTTGATCCGTGTGACTTAAGACAATTTCATCACATGTTTAATTTAATTAAACTTTAATTATTTAATTTTTCTAAGTTTAGACTTAGGAAATACATTAAAATAATTAATTAATTAAATATCTCCTAAACCAGATGAAATTTCCCAAATCCCTTTCTGGGTCTTGTAGATCATGTGTACTCTAGTCCCTCCACACATTTTGGGAGCTAGAGCACATTCGATGCTACCCCGACTACGCAAAATCTCAACAAGCTGTCCGTAGTGCTGCACAAAAGCAACTGCTCCGAGCTCTGCGCTAAGACTGCGTCACCCCCTCTAGGAGTTGCGTCACCCTCTTCGTGAGCCTTCCCGGCTCAGAAATTGATTTGCTGAATTGTTGGCCGATGTGCCTCACAGAAACCCCAACACTCCCTCTTCAGTGATTGCGTCACCTCTCTAGGTTCCGTGTCACCCTCTCAGGTGCCGCGTTGTCTCTCCTTGGTGCTGCGCTGCCTCTCTGCAATGTATTCTCGGCCTTGGACTAAAGTCCCACTGCCGAACTGCCCCTCTCTTCACTAGAACTCACTCCGAAATTCTCAGCAAACCACGCCCCAAAATTTCGATTTAGCTCAAGTGTTGCTCTCTGTGTGTGTTCTCCAACTGACCCTCAAGCCTTCCTTTATAATTTTCCTGTTGAGGATTCAACGACCGTGATCAAATCTTTAATCAACGGCTAAGATTAAAACAGACTTGATCCTCGTCACTTAGAAGCTTCTCACCCACATTTACATTAATTCACTTTAATTATTTTAATTTCCTAAGTTTTAACTTAGGCTCCATTAAAAATAATTAATTATTTGAATAACATGCACTCTAGGCGGAATTTCTCCAAATGATTTTTGGGTCTTGGAGATCTCGTGTTCTAGCCCCTCCACAAAATTTAGGGGCTAGAGCACATCCGATGCTACCCAAAAATCAACACTCCCTCCTAGCGAGGAATGTGCTCTAGCAATACTTCTCACCAGAAGCATCACCTTGATCCACGACATCGGTCCTTTGCGCTGCTGATGCTTGGCCTACTGCCCCTCATCCACTGCGCTGCTGCAATCTGTACTGTTGCCTATGACTCTGTCACTGTCACTGCTGCATCTGTACTGCAACTCCCCAAAATGCAGCATCATGCTGCCCATAGCATTGCCACTGCTAACTGCTGCACTGCAACTCAGTTGTTGAGCGTTAAGCCACTGAAAGACATCCCAAATCTTGACATACTAGTTAGTTTGGATGCACCTCGATGCTGAAGCTTCCTCTGCTGCTAATCTGCGTTGACCCTCTGATGCTATTGCGCTGCTGCTGCTTTGCACTGCATTGCACCACTGTGCACCGCGTTGCTGCTGCTACGCTGGTGTTGCCTCTGCTCTGTGCTGCGTCAGACTTTGGTGCTCTAGCTCTACCACTGTCGCTCCATCATCCCTCTCACCAACTGACTCCCGTTATTCTGCTACTGTCATTAAGGGCTCCCGTAGTCGTATGTGATCCAAGAGTTTGGGCACCTCAAGGATCCTGCCCTTTGGTTTCTCTCTGGGGCTTATACTCCTCCTCCTAGGCTTGGTGCCCCTTTCAAGCCTAGTCCCCGGTTGGGACCCTTCCTCTCTTTGCAACTCGCACTTCCTCTGGTAACTACTTCCAACAATTGGAAGTCGATATTGTAACATTCCTAATTAGCGACAGCTAATTGGAATATTCGATTTTGTTCAGTTTTTGCCGTCTATAGTTTATAAATAAATAAAAAGTGAGTGGAGAGGGTCTAACTCACTTAAGTGGAATAAAACACCCTCCTAGTAGCACAACGTTGTGACTTAAGGGGGAGCTAAGGGGGCCAAGCACCACGTAGAGAAGGGGGCCCACTTACACTCTAGAAGCTACTGCGCAGATGAGGATGAGCACGTGGAAGAGAGAGAGGCTACGTTGGGGTTTTGGAGGGAAACCAACGTTATAAAAGATGGAGGAGCCTTCTCATTTCATTCATTCTGTTGTCGATGATATTGAGCTAGACGTTTTGTCTTCTTGAGCACGCTGGCTGTTTAGCCTGTGTGCAGCATTGTTTAGTGCATTGTCTCTGGTCGGAGATCTCGCCCTTAGCCCTGGGGGACTTCGAGTGCCTACTCAGGCAAGGTTATTTCTTCAGTATTTTGTGAGAGGTTTTGGTGTTTGGGTTTGTTGCAGAGCTGGGCTTTCATAGAGACTGCGCAGTCACTGGGAGAGAGGACGCAGTCCATTTTGGAGGTGCTCCGGATAGGGATTTCTGTAGGAGATTGAGCCGAGATTTTGAGCAGAGGATCAGCCTTTGCCTGTGGGAGGATTTTGGTGGAGTTCGAGGCGGTGTTTCAGTCATTTCCATTTAGCCTCTGCGCAGAGCCTTGGAGGCCAACGTAATTCCCCAAGGGGGTGTTTTCTGGAGGTTTTCGGGGGTCGGCCATTTTTGATATGGTTTTTGGGTTTTGTCGGGATTGGTGAGTAGAGGAGGATTGCAGATTTTCAGCTCATTCCGGCAAGGGGATCAATCCCTAGACTTCAGTCCATTCCAGTAGTAGCAGCTACACGGCAGTTTTCTAGCAGCGGGGACGCAGTTCAGAGAGCAGCCATTTCTGTATATTCTGAGAGTATTTCTTCACTTGCCTTGAGCAAGTTTAGGTACCATCACTCTGATCACCTATTGTACTTCATTGTATTTCTCAGTTTAATAGAATGGCTTAGCATTTCCTCTCTATATTTCTGGATGAGTTGCCGTATATTCTGTCTATGTTATTATATGTCTGCTGCACTGTTATTCTTATATATTCTTGAGCATTCTAGTTCTATACCACTTGGTGTGTTTATCTTTCGCTCTTAGACAGTGTCTGGAAAGGGCCAGGTAGCCTTCGGATCTCGTCCTCTTTCTAGAGGCGATATATCCGGTAAATGCCCTCCCAGTCTATCTCTGGTTGGAGTTTGCCGTGTTTTAGAGATATCCCCGAAACGGGATATTACAGTGGTATCAGAGCATAGTTCTGGCTCAGCCTGTGGTTTATGACACCGGGGAGGAGACCATATATTTGTTATAGAGGCAGGAAGTACAGAGACCGTGAGCGTAGGTTGGAGAACACCTACGGAGAGGGAGACTGTGTTCGGGTGGTGGACACAGAGCAGGAGAGAGAGCCTGTGACAGACGCAGAGCAGGAGGAGCCTGTATTAGATTCAGAGCAGAGAGGGCTGATGGCAGATGACACAGAGGCCAAACAGTTTGGGGAGGCACTCCTCAAATCGGTGCAGGATCTAGCTAAACAGATTGAGGTGATGGGTCAGAGATTCACCGCTGTAGAGGCTAGATAGCGTGAGACCCCACGAGTTTTCCAGGTAGGAGAGGGATCAGGTACATCCCATCATTTGCCGGAGCATGGTGCTGCTCAACGTGATACTCCTCAGTCGATGGCTTCACGTGCACCTACCCGCTCTACCATGCCCACTTTCTTGGGAGCAGACACAGGGGTAGGAGCCCAGCAGGAGGCAGAGCCCGGACACATGGGCGAGTATTTTGTAGAGTATCAGGCCTATGGGCAGGAGTTCAGGGATGCTCTCTCATTCCGAGATTTTGTTCAGCTCCAGCGGGACAGTAGACCCCGTGACCATCATAGAGGGCACCGACATTACCATGAAGGAGATTCCCACCGCACATCTAGCAGATTCCATTTGCCTACGTTTGATGGCTCATCAAACAGCTCAGCAAAGTCTTGGGTAGAGAAGCTGGAAATCTATTTCCAGCTTAACCAGATGTCCGAGACGGAGTCCATCAAGGTGGCGACATTACATTTGGATGGTGAGGCCCAGGACTGGTGGTTCCATGGGATGGTTACACTCAGACACTCTACAATGACGACATATGCCGAGTTTACCAGGAGGTTGATAGAGCGTTTTGACCGGAGGGATCCGGAACAACATTTTGTTGAGCTGACGAGGCTCAAGCAGACAGGAAGCCCAGAGACATACATTGCAGATTTCTTGAGGGTTTCAGTGATGGTGCCAGATCTATCCGCGGCACGGATGATCTATATGTTTGTGGAGGGATTGGCAGAGCCCAAGGTTACTTGGAAGCGGGAGCGGGAGCGGGAGCGAAGCGCGGAGCACCATTTTTAAAAGCTTCCGGTTCGGAGCGTTTTCGGGAGCGTTTATATATATATATATATATATATATATATATATATATATATATATATATATATATTTTAATATTTTTTATATTTTTTATATTTTGATGCATATATGTAAACAAAAACATGTAGAATGATGAATTAGACATAAAAAATATAAACAATAGATCAATCATATAACATCAATCATCTAGAAGTTATAATCTTCATCAACCACACCCACGAGTCGAAGCATACAATATATTGGATTCCGTTGAGTCTCGCAAATCATCAATCAAGGTTTCAAGCTTTCAAAATTCAATATATAACATTTATCATCATTGATATATAACATTTATCATCATCGATTTCAAATTTCAATATCTAACATTTATCATCATTGATTCATTGATTTCAAAATTCAATATACATTTATCATCATTGATATATAACATTTATCATCATTGATTTCAAATTTCAATATCTAACATTTATCATCATTGATTCATTGATTTCAAAATTCAATATACATTTATCATCATTGATATATAACATTTATCATCATTGATTAATTGATTTCAAAATTCAATATATAACATTTATCATCATTGATATTATATAACATTTATCATCATTGATTCATTGATCACCATATAACTTTCATGAAGCATCATATTCATAATTCATAATGACTTGTCAACAGTAAACTTATAAATGCCAACTTCAAAGTTTCACCTTTCAAATTCAAACTTCAAACTTAAATTGTCATTAAATATATGAAATCAGAAAGAGTCAAGTTTCAACTGTTCAACTGTCAACAACAATTAGAAAAGACTAGTAAACAACAAATCTATTTTATCTCCTGGCTGGCCCCTTGCCACGCCCATGAGAAATGTCTAATTTGTGCAAGCCACGAGGAAATGGTGGTCTTCTAGTACTCTCAGGAGTACCACGACCATGACTAGAAGGTGGAGGCTGGATCTGCAAAGGAACAATAGTGTGATATCGAGAACTGGCGCTGGCACTGGCACTGGCACCCGCACTGCTACTAGTAGATGGTGGGACTGGCCCTGTGTGTGGCGGTGCTGCTGATGCTTCATCATCAACCCTAAAAAGTTCTGCTTCCAATTCTTCCATATGTACTGTGCTGTCCTCCAAATTATCATCCTCTGGGTTGTTGTCCCAGACTCTGTATGATTGATCCTCATTTGCCCGATCACAGTAATGGCTCAACAACCTCAAGTTGTAATGCACATAAACCAAGCTTTCAGCTCGGTTTTCATTCAACTTGTTTCTTCTCACATTGTGTATGAAGCTGTAGGTGCTCCAACACCTCTCTGCAAAAGAAGCGTTCACAACCTGTGAGAGAACTTTTTTAGCCAACTTTGGCAAAAGTCCCATGCCACCATATGCTTCCCACCATGTGAGAGCATCAAATCTGTCCCTGTCTTCCATTGCATGGAAAGAACCAAAGTTAGCAGTGCAACTGAAGTAAGGCGCAATCTAGCTCACTCCTCCCTGTCAGGTACCAACTTGTCCAATGCCTTCATGTACCCCTCTTGTACTTCTGGATTTGTGTGAGCATAGTTATTAAAACCGGAACCGGTGACCGGACCGGTGGACCTAATGAATCGGGTTTCTAACTGGAATCGGTCTAACCGGGAGCGGTCATATCTCAATGAACCGGTTTTAAAAAAAATACATTAAATAATTATTTTTTAATAAAAAAAACTATTTTTAAGATTTGCAACCATGATTCCAAGCCAATAGAGACAAAATATGCAAAGTTTGCTCATTTATATACCATGCAAAGGTGAATATATCAAAATGGCACCGAGTGCAATACATATCATCAAAAAATACATAAGAAATGAGGCTCCAAATGGCCCATAAAGTCCAAAAACAATGCTACAAGCTATGAGGCCATTGGCCTAATACAAGACTACATATTAGTGATCAACAACATGATCACTCCTCATCATGATCAAAATCATCACCACTAATAGACAAGGGATCATCAACATGAGCTACATAAATAATATGGCTCAAAGTTTGAGGACTCCTAAAACTCCTCTACAACTTTAGTAGTAGTAGTAGTAGCACAAATAGACATCAAAACTACAAATCACTGAGCAACATGGTCTCTCATGAAACTCATCATTGATTCATCGCTACTAGAAATGGGATCATCAACAAGAGATACATAAACATCATCTAGCTCAAAGTCTTCAGACTTGGATTGATCAACCTTATAACATGATAGAAATTGAAAAAGTTTAACATGCTTAACCAATGATTTTGGTTTGAGTGAAGGGTTCATTTCCTCAACCTTAAAATGCGATAGAAAAAGATTAGCATGTCTAACTAGTTGTTTTCCTTTGATTGAAGGGTACATCAAGGTTCTTAAAGGACTTCATGCTCTTGATCAAATGCCAATATCATACCCTTACACATGATAGAATCAAATGGAAACATTGCAAATTCCCAAACCATGAAACCCCGAAAACCATTAAGTCTGCTGAATTTTGAGTGAAACCTAAAATTCTAGTTTCTCCATATGAAATCCAATGAGGTCGAAACCACTCTTAAACATCTTGAGTCATTTCATGGTAATGTTAAAAATTTAAGTAAAAGGATGAAAATGAAAAATAAAGGAAATGTCACTTTTACTTTAAGAATTTAACATTACCATGAAATGTCAATGCTTCCCTTACCTCCACATCAGCCCTAAAACCCATTTCTGGCCCTAAACAAATCGTTTTTTTCATTGAAAAAAATTTCCGCCCAGTGGGAAGCGTTTTTTGTTTCGGGGAGCGTTTGGGAGCGAACGCTCCCCGAGAGCTTCCGACGTTTAAAAAACGCTCCCGAAGCGTTTTTTAAACGCCGGAAGCGCTCAGGGAGCGTTTGCTCCCGAGCGTTTCCGGAAACGCTCCCGAAAAGGCAGGGAGCGTTTTAACAGGTTCGGAAACGCGCTCCCGAAAACGCTCCCCTCAGGAAGCGTTTTAGGGAGCGCGTTTCCAAACGCTCCCAAAACGCTCCCGCACGGAGCGCGTTTCGGGAGCGGGAACGAGAGGGGGGGGACGTTTCCCCGCAACCTAGGCAGAGCCACTTCGAGGTCTAGTCAGATCTACTAGACCAGCTACACTCTAGGATGCTATCAGCAGGACCAGGGACTTACAGGATGCATTGCCCAGGACGCGGACACATTACCCCCAGAGACAGGGCTTCCAACCTAAGGGGAAGGATGCAAGGGTTCCTCCTTCAAAGGGGAATCCCGGACGGGCTCAGATAGATGATGATGCTAGGAGGGAGCTGAGGAAGAAGCGGCTGTGCTTCACCTGTCAGGAGCCGTGGGCACCAGGGAATAGGTGTGCTGCGGGCAAAGCACACTTCATTGAGGTCTTCTCCGATGATAGCGGGGAAGAAGATGAGGAGGATGACGAGGAGGCAGGAGATAGTCAGACAACCCAGGATCAGTTGCCATCTCCACCTCCAGGTACAGGAGGTGCAGCTTTTGCACCCACAGGAGGGACCCTTCTGACATTGCGAGGAGTTCCCAAGTATTTGACGCTGCGCGTGCAAGGGACAGTGCGTGGCCAGCGAGTATCAGTTTTGGTTGACAGTGGGGCGACCCACAACTTCATTGATGCACAGATGGTCGAGCGGAGAGGTATACCGACCGAGAGCTTTGACGGATTTTCAGTTCTGGTCTTGAGAGCCCAGACGTTGCAATGTGCTTGGTATGTTCCAGAGTTGGCAGTGACGATGGGTACCTACACCGAGACCAACCACTTTTTCGTGGTCAACATACTAGATACCAATGTGGTACTGGGTGTACAGTGGTTGATTACTCTGGGGAAGGTCACCACAGATTGGGGAGACTTAGAGTGGGTTGTTGAGTTACGGGCATCAGAGGCAGGGACTACCGGTCAGGCAGTTCATCCTGATATACAGGCCATCCCTTACAGATATGAGGCAGTGTTTGGGGATATACCGCCAGGTCGGCCACCAGACCAAGGAGTCGAGCACACCATAGAGCTTGAGCAGGGCTTTCAGGCGGTGATCACTACCCCCTATAGGCATCCCAAAGCCTATCGGGATGAGATTGAGCGGGCCATCCAGGAGTTGCTGGCTCTTGGGCACATCAGACCGAGCACGAGTCCGTTCGCTTCTTCCGTGGTGTTGGTGAAGAAGAAGGACGGCACCTTGCAGATGTGCATTGACTACAAGGCCCTGAACAAGAAGACCCTGAAGAACAGGTATCCTATACCCAGGATCGATGAGTTGATGGATGAGCTGAGAGGAGCCAATTTCTTCTCGAAGATTGATTTGAGATCAGGGTACCATCAGATTCGCGTGAGGGAACAGGACATTCCCAAGACCGCCTTCAGGTGTCATTATGGCACTTTGAGTTTTTGGTTATGCCTTTTGGGCTAACCAATGCACCAGCGACTTTTCAGTCTTGCATGAACCATATCTTCCGCAGTCATCTGAGGAAGTTTGTATTGGTCTTCTTCGATGACATACTCATATATAGCAGGACTTGGGAGGAGCATCTCCAACATATAGAGGCAGTACTACATATCTTGAAAGAGCAACAGTTCTATGCTAAGCTCTCCAAGTGTGAGTTTGGGATGACAGAGATGTTGTATTTGGGTCACATTATTGGAGTGGACGGAGTGAGAGTCCATGAGGAGAAGATTAGGGCCATCAGGAATTGGCCAGAGCCGAGGAACGTGACGGAACTTCGAGGATTCATTGGAATATGCACCTATTACAGGAAGTTCGTCAAGAGTTTCTCACAACTTGCTGCACCCCTTATAGATTTGACGAAGAAGGGGGCATTCAGTTGGTCAGATACAACGCAACAAGCCTTTGATAGGCTCAAGGAGGTGATGAGTAGCTGCCCAGTGCTTGCATTGCGGGATTTTACGCAGCCATTTGTCTTTGAGTGTGATGCGTCGAGAGAGGGGATCGACGCAGTATTGATGCAGGGAGGACACCCTATAGCCTTTGAGAGCTGGAAGCTCCTTCCGCACGAGAGGTTGTATTCTATATACGACAAGGAGATGTTGGCCATTATGCATGCATTGGCCAAATTCCGGCAGTAGTTGGTAGGGAACAGGTTCAGGGTGAGGACTGATCACAACAGCCTCAGGTTCTTTTTGGAGCAGAAGCAGCTACAAGAGAGGTAGCAGAAGTGGATCAGTAAGATCCAAGCATATGATTTTGACATTGAGTATGTCAAGGGTAAGAATAACGTGGTAGCAGATGCCCTTTCACGTAGACCAGCCACGTTATCTCTTATGAGTTTGGATACAGATTGGAGGGCTCGAATTTTAGTGGAGTACTCCAAGGACAGATTTGCATGTGAGGTTCTGGATGGACAGGTGGCGGATGACAGGTACAGGGTGGTCGATGAGATCATCTACTACAAGGACAGGATCTTCTTGACTGAGGGATCTCAGCTTAAGAAGAAGATACTCCAGGCATCACATGATTCTCCATTGGCAGGCCATCAGGGGTTTACCAAAACCTACAGGGCCATCAGAGAGAGGTTCTCATGGAAGGGCCTCAAGGAGGACGTGCTCCAGCACATCAGGGAGTGCGATGTTTGTCAGAGGAACAAGGGAGAGATGATCCATCCCGCAGGATTGTTGCAGCCTCTTCCCATTCTGGAGGGGAAATGGGAAAGCATATCGATGGACTTCATCACAGGGTTGCCCATGGTGTAGGGCAAGGATTGTATCTTTGTCGTCGTTGATCGGCTGACAAAGTATGCGTACTTTTTCGCCATATCCGCGCATTACACAGCAGCACAGGTGGCCAAGCTGTTCTTCAGAGAGGTTTTCAGGTTGCATGGTCTTCCTAAGACCATCATCAGTGACAGGGACAACCGCTTCATGGGCGGATTTTGGCAGGAGCTTTTCCGGCTAGTGGGGACGAAGTTGACACCGAGTACCAGTTATCACCCACAGATGGATGGACAGACGAAGATAGTTAACAAGTGGCTGGAGGGCTACTTGTGTAACTATGTTAGTGGGCAGCAGCGAGCGTGGCTGAAGTGGTTGCATTTGGGGGAGTACTGCTACAACACGACACATCACATGTCCATTGGTATGTCGCCATTTTATGCTTTGTATGGGTATCATTCCTTATCTTTTGCTGATGTGATGTTCGGTGCTAGCAAGGCTCCTAGAGCCAAGATTTGGATCCAAGAGAGTCAGGACATTCTTCGAGCTCTCAAGGATAATATGGCTACAACACAAAACCAGCAGAAGCTGTATGCCGACAGAGGTAGGGTGGAGAGATAGTTTGAGGTAGGGGACTTGGTCTACCTACGATTACAACCATACCGACAGTCGTCACTGAAGCGGAAGGGAGCTGAGAAGCTCAAGCCTCGCTTTTACGGACCATACAGGGTGATACGCAGGATTGGGCAGGTTGCATATGAGTTGGAGCTGCCCCAAGGTAGCAAGATCCACAACTTTTTTCATGTATCATGCCTGAAGAAGGCACCGGGGCAGCAGGTGACAGTGACGGAGGAGCTACCACCCACGGATGATGAGGGGCATTTGGTGTTGCAGCCAGAGGCTATTATTGATACCAGGGAGAGGCAGCTACGGAGCAGGATAGTCTGGGAATTCTTGGTGAGGTGGAAGAATTTGCCGGATGAGGATGCCACTTGGGAGAGTGAGAAGATTTTGCAGCATCCATCACTTCAGTTGCTTGAGGACAAGCAACATTTTGTCGGGGGAGACTGTAACATTCCTAATTAGCGACAGCTAATTGGAATATTCGATTTTGTTCAGTTTTTGCCATCTATAGTTTATGAATAAATAAAAAGTGAGTGGAGAGGGTCTAACTCACTTAAGTGGAATAAAACAGCCTCCTAGTAGCACAACGTTGTGACTTAAGGGGGAGCCAAGGGGGCCAAGCACCACGTAGAGAAGGGGGCCCACGTACACTCTAGAAGCTACTGCGCAGATGAGGATGAGCACGTGGAGGAGAGAGAGGCTACGTTGGGGTTTTGGAGGAAACCGAAGTTATAAAAGATGGAGGAGCCTTCTCATTTCATTCATTCTGTTGTTGATGATATTGAGCTAGACGTTTTGTCTTCTTGAGCACGTTGGCTGTTTAGCCTGTCTGCAGCACTGTTTAGTGCATTGAGTGTCTCCGGTCGGAGATCTCGCCCTTAGCCCCGGGGGACTTTGAGTGCCTGCTCGGGCAAGGTTATTTCTTCAGTATTTTGTGAGAGGTTTCTGGTGTTTGGGTTTGTTGCGGAGCTGGGCTTTCATAGAGACTGCGCAGTCACTGGGAGAGAGGACGCAGTCCATTTTGGAGGTGCTCCAGATTGGGATTTCTGCAGGAGATTGAGCCGAGATTTTGAGCAGAGGATCAACCTTTGCCTGTGGGAGGATTTTGGTGGAGTTTGAGGCGGTGTTTCAATCATTTCCATTTAGCCTCTGCGCAAAGCCTTGGAGGCCAACGTAATTCCCCAAGGGGGTGTTTTCTGGAGCTTTTCGGGGATCGGCCATTTTTGATATGGTTTCTGGGTTTTGTCGGGATTGGTTAGTAGAGGAGGATGCAGATTTTCAGCTCATTCCGGCAAGGGGATCAACCCCTAGACTTCAGTCCATTCCAGCAGTAGCAGCTACACGATAGTTTTCCAGCAGCTGGGACGCAGTTCAGAGAGCAACCATTTCCTGCATATTCTGAGAGTTTTTCTTCACTTGCCTTGAGCAAGTTTAGGTGGCATCACTCTGATCACCTATTGTACTTCATTGTATTTCTCAGTTTAATAGAATGGATAACATTTCCTCTCTATATTTTTGGATGAGTTGCCGTATATTCTGTCCATGTTATTATATGTCTGCTGCACTGTTATTCTTATATATTCTTGAGCATTCTAGTTCTATACCACTTGGTGTGTTTATCTTTCACTCTTAGACAGAGTCTGGAAAGAGCCAGGTAGCCTCCGCATCTCGTCCTCTTTCCAGAGGTGGTATATCCGGTAAATGCCCTCCCAATCTATCTCTGGTTGGAGTTTGCCGTGTTTTAGAGATATCCCTGAAACGGGATATTACAGATATGCTACCCAGATCCTTGCAGAGCTGCAAATATATGGAAACTCAAAATTGGAGAAGTAAATGATCTTGCTAAAATATCGAATGCCTCCTCTTTCCTCTGCGCAACTGCTGACTGGCTCTACGTACTCCTTGCTGGAGTAAGTAGATCCGTTGCCGGCTACTGCTGCTCTCCAGTGAGAAATCAAATTCCTTTGCTCATAATTCTCTGAGGAAGTCATCCCCTCAGTGTCATGCAACCCACTGGCTGCCATCTCTGTCGAACAACCGAATGTCAAACAAGTTCCTTTCTCTCTCGTTCGTTGTTTCCCCAGCAAAACTCGGATCTGGATTTCTTTGGCGCTAGAAATCCTCTAAGGAACAAGCTCCCTCTGAATCTCGATTTCCTTCACGGAAATCCTTCTGCCAACAAATGTCGAAGCACTCCTCTTTGATCTCTCTTTGTTGCTACTCAGCACTGGATCTAGATTTCTTGGCAAGAAATCTTCTGAGGAATTGATTCCCTCTAGTTTTCTTCGACCTCACTAGACACTATTCTGCACCAACAAAATCAGCGTCCCACCAGCAACTTTGGATAAAAATCTGCACTGCACCTCTAGCCACGACAATTAGGAAAATGAGACTCAATAGCCTCTGCGTTGGCCCAACGACCACTGCGTTGCCTTCTGCAGCTACAACGTCACCCTAGCATGCTGACGCAGGCTCTGTGTGAGCCTTCCATGGTGACTGCATCACCCTTCTTGTGCCTCTCCTGTTTAGAACTGCTCTGCCTCTCGGGACAACTGCTTTCCTGCAATAGATTTTCCTCTGTCCTTTCGCTGATGGCTTCAATCCTCCTTGATCTGCATTCGCTCTGATACCATGTGAAAATTTCTGAATCTAATAAATAGAAATCCTACTGTAGTTAACTGATTTTCATTACCTACTTGTATTTTTCAATTAACAAGTTATTTACATAAAACATTAATGCAAATGCACTGCAGCCTACACCAATATACAGATCAAGTACTGAAAAATAAGATGAGACAATCACACAAAGGACACACTTATTTTTGGACTAAACGTCCCCAGAAAAACCCAATGTGGTGAAACTGGTGCAATAGATATGAGGGTTTTATTACTAAGCAGATTTCTGAATACAACTAGGGTGCCAAATCCGGCTCACCCAAGAGAGAAAAATCCTTGCAGAAGTACCTCTATCCAGAGACAGATATTTTGGCTGATCCAACAACTGAGTGATCAAACCCCACAAGTGATTGCGCTGTCCCCAGTGTTGCGCAGCAACAGCTCCTCCCAGATCTATGCTGAGACTGCGTCACCCCCTCTAGGCGCTGCGTCACCCTCCTCGTGAGCCTTCCCGGCTCAGAAATCGATTTGCTGAATTGCTGCCCGATTTGCCTCATAGAAACCCCAACGCCGCCTCTTCAGTGATTGCGTCACCTCTCCAGGCTTTGCGTCACCCTCTTAGGTGTTGCGTTGTCTCTCCTTGGTGTTGCGCTGCCTCTCTACAATGTATTATTGGCCTTGGACTAAAGTCCCACTACTGCATTGCCCCTCTCTGCACTAGAACTCACTCCGAAATTCTCAGCAAACCACGCCCCAAAATTTCGATTTAGCTCAACTGCTGTTCTCTGTGTGTGTTCTCCAACTGACCCTCAAGCCTTCCTTTATAATTTTCCTGTTGAGGAATCAACGACCGTGATCAAATATTTAATCAACGACTAAGATTAAAACAAACTTGATCCTGTCGCTTAGAAGCTTCTCACCCACATTTACATTAATTCATTTTAATTATTTTAATTTCCTAAGTTTTAACTTAAGCTCCATTAAAAATAATTAATTATTTGAATAACATGCACACCGGGCGGAATTTCTCCAAACGATTTCTGGGTCTTGGAGATCTCATGTGTTCTAGCCCCTCTACAAAATTTCAGAGCTAGAGCACATTTGATTCTACCCAAAAATCAACAATTAGTTTGTAATATAATCTTGTTTTATTTTGTTTTGGCAGCCCATAGGTTTGAGCTATGGACAACAAAGAGTTTGAAGAGGAGGTGTTGGAAAACTACTAATCATCTTGCATGCAAGACCTTCTACGAACTCAAGAACTGATTTTGTAGGGAGGCCATGAGCTCTATAGTGACAACAACAAGTTATCTAGGCCATGGGCCTTTGAGGCTTGCACATTTTCTGATTTAGAGAGTTTTTTCATTTTCTTTTGTTGTCTTACTCAAGGGGGATAGTCCAGCTTTTCCAAGCTCTTATCTTTGTAAAGATCTCCTTTCATTTTTTGGGCAGCCTTCTTAGAGGCTTCTTATTAGAGGTTTGCACTTTGTACTTCATCATTAAAAAAAACTTTCTCTTATCTATAGGTGATCATTAGATGAACCTTTACCACAGTATATCTCTTAACCCTTGCTCTCTTATAGAATTTCTCTCAAGGGGTCTTTCGTTGAAAGTCACCCAAGCTTCTCCCAAAGCTCACACTTTAAGTGAATCTTTCCATTGAATGAGCCATCCGTGCCTCACTTTGAACCCTAGTATAAACAAAGGAATCACAAGTGAGGGATCTTGGAAGTTTTGATCTTAGGCATTCATCATTATTGAATATTTCTTAGCCCGTGGTCATCCTTCATAGGTCTTTCTTGGAGCCTTTGAACTTTTCTTTAAGCATTTGAACCTTTACTTGAGCCTCTCCTTTGAATGGGCCTTGGAAATCACGTTATACCTTTCCATTGATCCTATCATTCAAGTGATTTCCTCCATACTGAGAATCCTCCCATCAATGAAAGTCTGTAAAGAGCAGGGGGCATCGACTGAGGTGATAGTGAGTCCTTGTCCCATTGTTGCCATTTGGTTTAGTAGTTGCCCGTTAGTGTAGAAATTTCTATTCCCAACTTCGGTTTTCAGTTTCTCCTTATTTCTCCCATAAAGTTAAATGCCCATTCCCATAGCCATACATTCAACAAGCTGGAAAAATAATTTATGAAAACAAAAATTTTGGAAATTTCACAGTGCTGAAATGCAGAAATAAAAACTCAAAATAAATCAGCCACACATAGAAAATAGACACGCTGATTTTTGGTCAACTTGACCCTAGAAAAACCCCCTACAACTCGGGGAAAACCGATTCGAAAGCTTCTCTTTATTTCTGAATATGCTTTTACAGTGAACAACAAAACACAGTAAAAATTACAGCAAATACAAAACCCACTTATCTCGATTTCTGTGTCAACCTTCAACCTTGAAAATCGTGCCAACAACAAACATAAATTTACCAGAAAAATTACAGCATTAAATGTTGTACTTGCAGCCTCGAAAAATGTGCCAGAATATGCCTGTACGGACTGTACGGATTCTGTATGGAAATGTACAGCAGCCTCTCGATTTTTGAGCCCTGAAATAGCCTCAAAATTCGTGCCCTTTGCTGCTGAAAACCGCTCCTCGAAATCTGTGCTATACCTTGTCTCGAAATGCGTGCAACCTTGCTGTACAGATTTTCTATCTCGGTAAACGTGCCAATAAACGCTGCCTTGGGAAATGTGCCCTCCTGCTGTACGGATTTTTTGTGTAGCTATTGCTGCTCTCCCTCCGCTCATAAATTTCTCTTTAGCTTTCTCTCCTCCTCTTTCAATCTGCGCATGAAAGAATGAATGATCTTTTCTCTCTTTTTCCTCCTTTAACCTAACCCTAAGTGACTTTTGGGGAATCCCTATATCCAATGGCTGAGATAGCTTTAGATCTAGGGCTGAGATTAAATGCTCATTTAAATCTCACTTTCTATTTTTTAATTCACCCCACTTTAATAAAAACCCTCTTAGTCATTTATTTCCAAAGTCACTTTTCACTTTCTAATTTCACATTGACTTTATTAATGTTGGAACACCTAATCCTCCATGGGTAGGTGTGAAATGCGAAAAGTCACAATGGAGTCCAAGTGACCTTGGAATGTGAAACCAAGAGTCACACCATTGTACTATAAATGTACATCATGTATAATGGAAAAATAAGACAGCTACACGCTTATCCTTCTATTGTGTGTTGAGTCTCTTGTTGTGTGTGTTTATATTTCTCTCACACCATATGTGTGTTTAACATGGTATCAAGCTAATCTGTTCATAACCAGCTCAACATTGAGTGAACCATTTGTGTTTATGGCCTGTGCATATTTGCAAAAATTCTGATAATTTTTGCAGCACTTAGAGATTTCTGCAGTAGTCCTTTTTGCCGCATTCATCAATCTTTCTGTAGCATTCAGAAATTTGCTTTGAGAAGAAGCAGCATTCAGAAATTGGCAGCATTCATAAATTTCGTTTTGAAGAATAGCAACATTTGGAGGGCATTTTGCAGGTTTTCTCACTGCACATTATTCTGCAATTTCCGCTGCATACTTTTAAATTTCTACACAAGTTTTAGAGAGCTGCTTGAAAAATTGTTTAAAGTTGGTTTCTGAAGAAAAGTTCTGGGCTTTTTTACTAAAAATTTCTGGGTTTTTTCACTGAAAATTATGCAAATTTATAGTGGAACAATCTCTGCAAATTATTCTACTGTTTGCCCAATTCTACCATATTTCCTGGAAAATTCTGCAAAATTCTCCAATTTATCTTTGCTGTGTATTACTACTCTACTCTGCTGTTTCAAAAAAAAATTAAAAAAAATAATAGAAATAAAAATTTTCTGAATTTCCCTATCGGCCCTCGGCCCCTGCAACTCTCTCCTCACGGCATTGCCCTCTTCCCTACGGTGCTACCCAAACCCCCTCACCTTACAGCTCTCGCCCTACCCCTCAACCCACGACACCTTGCTCTCCCCCAAACCCCGAATCCCAAATCACTCAACCCCGCTCCACTCACTCGAGCTCCGGCCCCTCCCTGCTCTACCGATCCCCCTTCGGCTCTACGCACACACCCCACGACACCTACCCACCTACAGCTTACGCTCATCCCAACCCTTCGTACTTACCCTGCACCCTCCCACCTATCCTAACCCTCCCACCCTACTCCCTTCATGACCCTCCCTACTCGCTCCCCTACCCGCTCGCCATTCCCAACCCACCGCTCGCCCTTACAGCCCGACCCCTAGCCACTACCCGCGCCCCCTAATCCCTACGCTCTCTCATCCCACCGCTCCACGCCTACGTTACCCAGCCCACCTCACGCCCCTCCTCTCACACTACGCATACCCAAACCCCCTCTCACACTCGACACTCCCCTTCTACCCGCTCCCCCACACAAATGCCTACTACCTCCGTCCTTACCCGACCCCTCGGACTTTCGGCCCCCCTTCCCTCACTGCAATACGCTCCACCCTCTTTTACGCAGAGCCCTCTCCTCACGCACAACATCGCCTTCACTTGCTGTATTTTAATCTTTTAATGCTCTGTGTATTTTTTACACAGAACCCCCCATATAAAATACCCCCCACAATTTTTTAAAATTTCACCTTTTTTAATATTTAAATTTTTTACCCCTCCAATTTTTTTTTAATTAATCCCAAAAAATTAATTAAAAAAAAAAAAAACAACAGAGAGAGAGGAAGAAAGGAAGTAAACAACAAAGAGAGAGGAAGAGGAAATGAACAACATGAAAGAGGAAATGGCATAATGAGAAAATGATAAATTGCTTACATAGAGGAGAAAAGTGAAATTTGCATTGTGATTTGAAGGGTGATTTTCTGAAAGAGGTTGACAATGTGAAGACAAGTTTGCCATCATTTTTAAAAGAGCTCTTTGAAGAAAAAAAAATTCAGCTGCCTTAAAGGCTTCTTGTACAAGTGTTTTTGCTACACATTCATACAAATATTTTTGCAGAGATATTGTATTGTATTGACATTGTATTGTGAGTGGATATTGCTTCTTCATAGTTGCAATCAGTAAATTTGAGTTGTTGATGTAAGTCATTGTTGCTTGCCGGTTAGACATCTAAGTCTATACTTTGAGGTCCTCCATGATTTGAGGACCACATTTTGTACTTTGAGATTTCCATAGTTGGAACTTCTTTGGAGTCATTGTATTTGTTGAAAGAAAGTTGAATCACATTGTAAACGAGTGCATTATCGGTTGAAGCCGACACCCTTTATTTTGAGCCTAAGTTGTTGAAAATGGCTAAAATCAATGAGGCATTAGAGTTGTTGAATAACCTCATTCATTCCAGTGTTCATGATATGGTAAAAATGAGCAAGAATGCTCTTTGTAACATTCAAAGTTGTTTGCAAGATGCACAAGAAAAGATTGAGTTTTTGCAGTTGGAATCTCAGCTTCAACAAGATGAACTTCAGCAAAAGAGTCACCATTCTGAACCTGTTTCTGTTCAGAAGATTGAGAAGGACTCCCATCAGCAGCAAGTCAGTAAAGTTGAAGTTGATTCACATTCAGTTCCTTGCATAAGAGCAGATTTACATGCAGATGCAGCAGTTCAACCTGCACTTGTCAAGCCCATCATCAGACCTTGGGAAGAGCTTGTCTACAACAAGCACAAAACTGGTCTTGGATATGACAAGGATGTGTCCTTTCATATGCCAGACTACACCAAGCCCATCGTATTTCAGAGTGCTGGATTCCTGTATGACAGTTCACCTGCAGCTGTTCCAGATCCTGCTCCGCTTCCACAACAACATCAGATTGTAAAATGCCAACACTGTGATCGAGTTGGCCATATGAAAGATCACTGTTTTGATCTTCATCCATGCAAGCACTGTGGTCGGCACACCCATTCTTCTCACAGATGCTTCAGAAACAAGCATCTTGCAGGAACAAAGATTCATCTTGGATGGATCGCTTCTTGGCAATGGGCATCAGCAGCCAAGAAGATGTTTAAGTCGCATGTCAGAACATGTTCTAGAATATTGAGCAAACTTGCAGTTGAGTTTTCACCATCATCTCACCTTGTCCCTGACAGGGGGGAAAATGGTGGTCATCTGCAAGCTTCGACGTCAGATCAAGCGAGCCTGAGCCACAATCTCTCATTCCATGTTCAGAGTTGTAGCCAGAGACACAACAGTTCAAGCAAGCCTGAGCCACAATTCGTCATTCTAGATTCAAAGTTGTAGCCAGAGACACGGATGCCCATGAGCATGCCTTCGGTTGGTAGACAGTCTTAAACCATCACAGGTTGTAGACCTCCCTTCTTTTAGGTTGAAGGTCTCCCTTTCATATATGAGGGACACTTCCTCTAGCAGAAGCCTTCAGCTTCTTGCCAGCTTTGGTTGAGTTCCAAGAAATGCTTCAAGCATTCTAGTGTTCTTGGTCATCCTTAAACCATCACAGGTTGTAGACCTCCCTTCTTTTAGGTTGAAGGTCTCCCTTTTTTATGAGGGACAATTCCTCTAGTAGAAGCTTTCAACTTCTTGCCAGTTTTGGAAGAGTTCCGGGAACTGCAACAAGTATTGCGTTCCAATGTTGGTGGTCATCCTTAAACCACCTCTTTTTGCCAACATTTCAGAGAGTTGATTCATCCCAAGTGATGCCATGTATACTTTGCAGATTTGTATTACAACTCTCTTCTTGGACTCACACATACCCTTTCGGATTAAGGGGGGGAATGTTGGAACACCTAATCCTCCATGGGTAGGTGTGGAATGCGAAAAGTCACAATGGAGTCCAAGTGACTTTGGAATGTGAAACCAAGAGTCACACCATTGTACTATAAATGTACATCATGTATGATAAAAAAATAAGAGAGCTACACACTTATCCTTCTATTGTGTGTTGAGTTTCTTGTTGTGTGTGTTTATATTTCTCTCACACCATGTGTGTGTTTAACATGGTGTTTAACAATTAATGTCACTTTAAAATTAGACTTAGTAACTTTATCACTTAAAGTCACTTTTAAATTAGATTTGACTTTATAACTTTATAAAGTCGCTTTAGGAGAAAAATTAAATTCTTTTCGACACTTTTCCTTAGGCCAAAGATCAAAGCCTTAAGGAACCACCTGTTCTCTCGTAATCAAATTTCAACACTCCCTCTTATTGAGGAAGATGTTCCTTACCATGCCCATCTTGTCTCTCAAGTAGACATGCTTGCCCCGTGGTAAGGCTTTGGTAAGAATATTTGCAACCTGCTCATCAGTGGGAATGTACTCAAGCTTCACAGCTCCCTTCTGAACATAGTCTCTGATGAAGTGATATCTGATGCCGATATGCTTTGACCTATCATGAAATACTGGATTCTCCGTGAGTTTAATGCAACTCTGATTGTCACAGTATATGACTGAAGGTCTCAACGGCTGACCAAATAAGCCAAACAACATCTTGCGAAGCCAGATGGCCTCACAACTAGCTAGACTGGTTGCCATGTACTCTGCTTCCGCTGAACTCAATGCTACTGACTGCTGCTTTCGGCTGAACCATGACCACTGCTGAACCCAACCCAAAACAACACCCTGAAGTGATCTTCCTATCCGAAGCACAATCTGCCCAATCAGAATAAGTGTAACCTGCCAATCTCACTCCATCCCCTTGCCTATAATCCAGACCATAATCCACTGTCCCCTGCAAGTACCGCAAAATGTGTTTTGCAGCAACCCATTGCACCCTCTTGGGCTCACACATGAACTGGCTCATTGTGTTGACTGCAAAACATATATTTGGTCTAGTGTTGACCAAATACATCAAGGAACCAATCAGCTGTCTATACAATTTGGGATCCACCAACTCGGAATCTGAAGCATGAAGCTTCTTCCTGTTGGTGATCATCGGTGTTGACATGGGTCTCCAATCCTCCATGTGGAATCTGCCAAGGATGTCCATAATATACTTCCCTTGTCCCAGGGAGAAATGCCCCTCCTCCTGGCACACCTCCAAACCCAAAAAGTAATGCATCAAGCCAATGTCCTTCATCTCAAACTCCGACGCAAGATCTCTCTTGCAGCTCTCTATGAGTCTCTCTGCACCTGTAATGACCAAGTCATCTACATACAACACCAAAATGAGAGGCTCTTCACCTATCACAATAAAGTATAGGTTCGAATCTGCATCACTCTTTGTGAAACCCATCTCCTGCAAATATGTATCTATCCTGGAGTACCAAGCTCTAGGAGCTTCTTTCAGGCCATAAAGGGCCTTCTTCAGTCTGCACACATGGGATTCCTTCCCATGCACCTCAAAGTCCTATGGCTGCTCAATGTACACCTCCTCTTGTATGAAGCCATTGAGAAATGCGGTCTTCACATCCATCTGGTGGATCTTCCAACCCATTTTTGCTGCTATCGATATGATGGAGCAAATCGAAGTATATCAAGCCACGGGAGCAAAGGTATCCTCATAATCTACTCCCTCTACCTGGGAGAACCCTCTAGCCACAAACCTTGCCTTGAATTTCTCATTGCTGCCATCTGCAACATGCTTTACCTTGTAAAGCCATCTAGAAGTAACCACGGATTTGCCCTCAGGCCTCGGCACCACCTCCCAAACATCATTCTTCATGATAGAAGAATACTCCTCCTGCATGGCCTCTCTCCAGACCTGCTGGCTAGCTGCCTCCTCATAGCCAGAAGGCTCAGAGTCAACGATGTTGGCAGCCATTGCCATATAGCTACAAAACCTCTCAGGTGGTCCGCTCTCTCTGACTGGCCTCTTTGGCCCAGCAACAGATGTGGCCTCTCTCAAGATATCCTGAAGCCACTTGGGCTTCCTCTTCCCTGAGCACACTTCTCCCACTGAAGAATGAAACTCCTCCTCCTCATCAGGAGCCTGAACTCTTGACTGTCTGTCTGTTGTCCTCCTGCCTGAACCTGAACCTGTAGATGTTGAAGTAATGTGTGAACTGTCCATCAGTGGACTACCTAGTGAACTGCTCTGCATGCTGCCCGAAGCACCACCCCTCTGACTCTACGAGCCACTGCTCACTGACAGACCTGACATCGTGATCGATGTACCTCCTGATCCCTGCCCACTGGATACTTGTGCCTGACTCAACTGCTTCTGAGGGTCTAGCCGATCCAAATACTCTAACTCCCGTGACCTCCTGAAAGCCTTGTCCTCCTCGAACTTCACATCCCGCCTGACAACAACTCTCCTCTGTGCAGGAATATAAATCAGAAAGGCTTTCGAGGTCTCACTGTAGCCCACAAAGATACCCTTCTCTACGGTGGGCTCTAGCTTGGTCCTCTTCTCCTTAGGTACGTAGGAGTATGCAATACACCCAAAGATACGAAAATGACCAATATCAGGCTTCTTCCCAGAAAAAGCCTCCTTTGGAGTCACATAACCTAAGGCACGATGCAGACTCCTGTTCTGCAAATATACAACAGTGTTGCAAGCCTTTGCCTACAAAAACAACGGTAACCCCTGATCATGTAGCATGGATTTGGCAGCCCCTCCGATGGATCTGTTCTTCCTCTCCGCAACCCTGTTCTGTTGGGGTTTTAAGGAACTGTGAACTCCCTCCTAATGTCTACCTCCGCACAATACTCAACAAACTCCCCAAGGCTGTACTCACCTCCATTGTCCGACCTCAGGGACTTGATCTTCCGACCTGTCTAAGTCTCCACCAGAGCTCTGAACTCCTGAAACTGCTTGAAGACCACACTCTTGGTCTTCAAGAAATAAATCCAGGACCTCCTAGAGTGATCATCAATGAATAAAACATAATACTCATACCCACTCAAGGGAACATGAGACATCCGATTGCTCACATTGAAATGAATCAAATCAAGTATCCTAGTCGATCTGCTGTCATTGCTGGGAAAAGGGGATTCGTCAAACTTGCCCATAGCACATCCTCTGCATGTATCAATGTGATCAATACTGAAATCTGGCACACCTGTAGTGATCTCCCGCAATGTCCTCAAGGCCCCATGATACATGTGCCACATCCTGCGGTGCCAAATCTCGCACAGCTCTGAACTGCTAGTTCTGCTGCCGGTACTACTGCTCAATGCCAAAAGGGGTTGAAATGCAAACTTGTACACCTTTGCATGGCGTACACCAATAACTCTAGCTGAATCAGCTGGAGCGCCCCTGGGATATATAAGCACCTATCCTCTATTGAACAATATCTCATATCCTCTGTCCTCCAATGCTGAGACGGATATGAGGTTCTTCCTCATCCCTGGCACATATAGAACATCGGACACTTTCAAGGGAGGTTTGGGTTCCCTATCAAATGTGAATGTCCCCACACCAGCTGCTCTAACAATGCTGTCGTCTCCGAGTACTACCTCTATATCAGTGCCACTCTCTGAAAGCTCTGAGAAGTACTCACGGACTCCTGTCATATGACGTGAAGCCCCACTGTCAACATACCAGATACCTGAAGATGCTCCACTAGTGGAGGGAAATGCACACTCCCTCTCAACCTCCGTGGTAGGTGATCCTGCACTAGTGAACTCACAAGTAATGAACCCAAACTCCCGGTCAAAGCTATCCGAAAAGTCCTTTATCTCTGCTGATGCTGCCATGTTCTGGTTCTTCCCCTTCTTCTTCTTCTCTGGACACACAACTGCATAGTGTCCCATCCTTTGACAATTCCAACACTTCACCTTGGAATAGTCCTTCTGCGTGTTTCCCCGTTTACCTTTACCTTTGCCTTTGCCCCCACCAACACTTGTGGAAGCTTGCTTCATTCCCTTGCCTTTCTTGCCTCCTGCTAACAGTGCTACATCCCCATCCTGCTCAACAGGTTTGGCTGCCCCAAGCTGGCTCTTTCTGATTTCAGTCTGTATGCAATCATCCCAGAACCTCTCCCAAGTGGGAAGGGTCTCACGTGCACAAACCCCATCAGCAAAGTTCAGCCATGAACTGGGAAGGCCATTCACTGCAATTCGTACCAATTCAGTGGGTGGAATGACCTCTCCAACTGCTGCCAACTCATCTCTCACATTAGTGATCTTTGTGAGATATCCAGTAGCACTATCAGTGTTAGCCATCTTAATGGTCTTCAGCTTCTCCCTTAGGACCATTTTCCTGTATTCATTGGTACTTTGGTAGAGATTGGTCAAGGCTGTTCATATCTCATGAGCAAATCTCTTTCCTCTCACATGAGGAACAACATGATCTTTAATACCATCCAGAATCAGTCTCTTGCCCTTGTTATTCTTTTTATTAAAGTCTGCCAGCTGAACAGGGTTAGCAGGCACATTAACAGGGCGCTGTTGGGTATGCACCATTATACCCCAGACTTCTGCCTCCTCAAAGATGCTCTGCATTCTTTCCTTCCATACACTGTAGTTGCTATGCCCATTCAACCTATCCTCCACCCTCAAGTCTAAAGACATGCTTGTTGTCCTAATAATCTGAAATAACACTGGTGTAGTAAAGATATTGTTTTCTGTGTGAAAAATCAGCTTGCTGTAATTTTTTTTCTTGCTGTCCCAAACTGCATTTTTCAGCAAAATAGTTCTGATACCATGTAGAAATTTCTGTTCTCAACCCCGATTTTCAGTTTCTCCTTATTTCTCCTATAAAGTTAAATGCCCATTCCCATAGCCATACATTCAACAAGCTGGAAAAATAAATATTTTCTGAAAACACAAATTCTGGAAATTTCACAGTGCTGAAATGCAGAAATAAAAACTCAGAAAAATAAATTAGCCACACAGAAAATAGACAAGCTGAGTTTTGGTCAACTTGACCTTGGAAAAACCCCCTACAACTCTTGGGGAAAACCAATTCGAAAGCTTCTCTTTATTTCTAAACATGCTTTTACAGTGAACAACAAAACACAGTAAAAATTACAGCAAATACAAAACCCACTTATCTCGATTTTTGTGTCAACCTCCAACCTTGAAAATCGTGCCAACAGCAAACATAAATTTAACAGAAAAATTACAACATTAAATGTTGTACTTGCAACCTTGAAAAATGTGCAAGAATTTGCTTGTACGGACTGTAGGGATTCTGTATGGAAATGTACAACAGCCTCTCCTCGATTTTCGAGCCATGAAACAACCTCGAAATTCGTGCCCTTTGCTGCTGAAAACCGCTCGAAATCTGCATTGTACCTTGCCTCAAAATGCATGCAACCTTGCTGTACAGATTTTATGTCTCAGTAAACGTGCCAATAAATGCTACTGTATGGAAATGCTGCCTTGGGAAATGTACCCTCCTGCTGTACAGATTTTTTGTGTAGCTTTTGCTGCTCTCCCTTCGCTCAAATTTTTTTTTTTAGCTTTCTCTCCTCTTCTCTCAATCTGCTCATGAAAGAATGAATGATCTTTTCTCTCCTTTTCCTCCTTTAACCTAACCCTAAGTGATTTTTGGGGAATCCCTAAATCCAATGGCTGAGATAGCTTTAGATCTAGGGCTGAGATTAAATGCTCATTTAAATCTCACTTTCTATTTTTTAATTCACCCCACTTTAATAAAGACCCTCTTAGTCTTTTATTTCCAAAGTCACTTTTCACTTTCTAATTTCACATTGACTTTATTAAAGTCACTTTAAAATTAGACTTAGTAACTTTATCACTTAAAGTCACTTTTAAATTAGATTTGACTTTATAACTTTATAAATTCACTTTAGGAGAAAAATTAAATTCTTTTGGACACTTTTCCCTAGGCCAAAGATCAAAGCCTTAGGGAACCACCTTTCCTTTAGTAACCAAATTTCAACAGTTAGGTACTCTTCCTAGGGCCCTTGTTAGATTGAGCGATAATGGCATCATTGTCAGGGACACGAGACGTGTGTTTTTTCCCCATATGACAATATTGACATATCATTCTTGGCGACTCCATTGGAAGAATGAAGCCCTAGTTCTTCATTGAACTTCAAAGTCAATGCTTGTAGGGTGAAGCAAGCATCTCTCAAGGAACTTCAAGTTCACCCTGGTGACTCCATATCTAAAATCTTATGAAGATTTGCATAAATGGATCATTGGAGAGGCCTATTTTATATGTTTCAAGATGATAACCCTCAATCCAATGATCATGATAGCCAAGGGGAGTTTGATACTCCTGTTTATCGATCTCTTGGAAGCCATAAGATTGAGGATCCTTCCCAATGCCCTGAAAGGGGGTTGTGGTTCTTCCTAAGATACAATGATTGTAGTCCACCTTGTTTCTTCCTCGATAATCAGGATAATGTGATTGTGGATGTGCTTGAGCAATCTGTATCTTTATGCCATGAGGAGGATATGCCCGAGCTTGCTATTCATAGAAATTTTATGAGCTTGGTCGTTGAATACTACATATTATCGTTGCAAGAAAGGTTTCACTAGTTGGATTCCTCCTTTCCCTTATCCATGCCCTTGATGCATGGTCCTCAAATGTTCCCGCTCCCACCCTTACCATTCATCAAGCAAATCTTGCAATGGGAAACGTAATGTTTGGGTCCCCTGCCTCATAATAGTTCATAAGGGAAAGTGATTTTATATTGACTTAATCATATGCTGGTCGCATTGGTTGTATGACTATACTTAGCATTTGCACAATGTAGCCATGCATGTTAGAATAGGATGCATTGCATATTGAATTTTGCATAGCTAACATCATCATATTATATTCTCGTGCTAGATTAAGTGCATTTAGAATTAAATTTTATTTGTTGTTGATTTTTGTGGCCTAACAAAGGCATGGGCGATCACAAGACACCGCAAAAACATGTTTCCTCGTGTGCTTAGTCTTTGATGTGCAGGTAACAGGTCTGTTGTCCAAAGAGATTGTCTTTTCATGACCTTCTTGTTCGAGTATGTTCATGCACTATACTGAGAGATCGTGTCCTAGTTGTAGCCAGATGTTACCCGCCACCTATGGGTGACACCCATAGGAGATATTTTTCTCCTACATTGTCTTCAGTCGACAGCCAATAGCCCCTTGCAGCTACCAGATAGCTCGATGTGCCATCATCTCCGCCACCTAAGGCAACCATTATGCACCCTCGCCCATCTGTCATGATCGTATGTTTGAAGGTGGACCTTCCAACCCCAAAGGTATGGCTTTCATTATGTAATAGAGTATTTTTGCTTACTTATCATGGACACTTTTGGGCATGGATTAGTGTGGGGACTCGGCGGAAAGAATGGGCTTGGTCTGTACTCTTGTGCCCTTGTCCAACTTGGTGGTTAACCTTGTATCCTAGTCCCGTGGGATCTCCTCTATTGGCTACTAACTTTAGGAGTGACATTACATGGGAAACCCTGATTTTGGTTGCGTGGTCCCGCTTCCTAACATCACATACATCACTCCCCTCTACTCATTATAGCCCATTTTCACATATTTCCCATTCGGGTCCACATTTGTCCATTTGGTCCACGCGTTACCCTCCCCCTTCCCTTTTCTGTTGAGATTGTGTATTTGGGATAGCATTAGTTGTGCTCTAGCTCCCAAATTTTGTGGAGGGACTATAGTACACTTGATCTACAAAACCCAGAAAAGGATTTGGGAAATTTCATCTGGTTTAGGAGATATTAAATTAATTAATTAATTTATTGTATTTCCTAAATTAAAACTTAGGGAACTTAAATAATTATAGTGAATTTTATTAAACATGTGATGAAATTGTCTTAAGTCACACGAATCAAGCTTTCTTTTAATCTTAGCCATCGCTTCAAGATCTGATCATGGCCGTTGGTTTCCCAACGAGAAAAGTATAAATGAAAGGCTTGGGGTCATTTGTAAACATACACAAAGGCAGAGCAATGAAGTTAAGCTGAGATTCTAGGGCGGGTTTGCTAAGAATTCTCAGAAGTGTTTCAGCTGCAGAGAGGGGAATTTAGGCCAAGGGGATGATTTGATCCCAGGGTCTAGAATCAGCAAGAGGCAGAGATCAACTCAGAGAGGCAGCGCAGAGAAGCAGGAGGGCAACAAATTGTGCTACGCAAGTGCTGCGCAGTCTCTCAAGGACAGCGTAATTGCTGCAGAAAACCCTCAGGGGTTACGTAGAGATCATAAGGGGCAGCGTAGGGATTGCGTCACCCACTCTAGGGTAACGTAGCCCTTTCCGGAGCAGCGCTGAGGTCCAGAGGGGCTTTAGAGGCTGACGCAGAGTCTTCAGGGGCAGTGCTGGCGTTTCTAAGCCCTAATTTTTGCTAAGTCCTGTAAATCCCGTTGGAGGGTGTGGATCAGTCATTATTTTGGTCCTAGATCAGCCAGTGAGCTGTAGATCTATTATTTCTCTATTGGGTTTTCCAGATCTGGAACCCAGGCTTGTTGTATTCAGAAAATTCTTAATAATAAAACCGTCCAGCAGCCAAAAGACCGGTTTTCCTGCATTGGGTTTTTCTGGGGACTATTTGTCCAGAAATAACTGTCACTTTGTCTATGTGTGCATGAACTTGTTCTAGATCTTGATTGGTGGAGATCTGTTATGTGTTTTGCTTCGATTTTAACTTGAATTTATTCAGTTAATAACTTTTCTAAGTAGGAGGAGCATAACCAGATTAACAATAAATAATTTATGCATAAAGTGTAAAGATTCAAAAATTTCCACATGGTATTGGAGCAATTGCAGATCTAGGAGGGTTATCAACAAGAATCTGAAGGTTCTAGCTGCAGGAAGCAGTTGGAAAAGCAACAGAAACGCAGATCTAAAGGGACAGTGCAATTTTCAAAGGTAGATTCACGCAGAGGGAAGGGTGATGCAGTATAACGCTGTCTCCTAGCAAGCCCACACAATTACTGCGTAGAGGCAGCTCAGAAACAATGCTGGATTGGTCTGAAGCCAACCAGTGTGATATAGATCTGAATCTGTCAGATCAAGAAAAGACTGAAGAAAAGCTGCAAAAATTCAGAAGGTGTTGGTGGGGCTAAATTTTTGAAGATTTCAGATTTTTAGCCTTAGCACAAGTGACAAAGAGGGGGAGGAGATCAACTTCTCAGAGAGTTTCTAGCCAAAGAGACTTGCAGTTTGATCAGAGGATAAAAGAGAGCTGAATCATAGTTGATTTGGCAGATTTCCAAGGAGGAAAATCAGTTGTCAGAGGGAGCAGAAGGTGCCTATTTCACCAAGGGCCTTAGATCCATTTCTTTAGCAAAGAGAAAAGGAAGTTTCGACACATTCTGAGTAGATGGCTCCTCATGGACTGCGTGATCAGGACAGGTTGGATGGCATCTCAAACTTTTCAGTTTGGAAGGCAAGGATCCTGATAGTCCTTGAGGCATACAATCTTAGAGACCATGCAAAGCAAACTCTGGCCACACCGACAGATCCAGATCTCCTTCGGAAGCATAAGGAGGCTGCTGGACATGCTAAGCGACTGATTATGGATGGAATCAAGGACCATATTGTACCACACTTAGCTAAGAAGAAGACAACTAATGAGATGTGGAAGGCCTTGTTCTCCCTCTATGAGGGAAAATCTGTCCAAAGGAAGATGCTGTTGGAGACACAGATGAGGTCATTCATGATGGCCAAGGGAGAAGACATGGAGCATTTCCTCTTTAGACTGCAGTCTATCAGAGAGCAGTTGACTGCAACTGGTGCTAAAGTGGAAGACGATGTGATGGTTAGGTTTGCCCTCAATGCAGTCACGGATGAGTGGGAAACCTTTGTCCAAATTATCTTGGGGAGAGTAGACCTCCCAGATTGGGACAACTTGTGGTCAGTTCTACGTCAAGAAGAACTCCGCAGATTCACCAAGAAGCAGTATAGCTCCGGATCGAGCAAAGTGAAGAAGGAAGATGAGGAAGATGCAGCCTTAGCATCGAAGAAGTAGCCAAAGAAGAAGAAGGATCTCTCAAAGATCAAGTGCTTCCAGTGTGGTGAAATGGGACATTTTTCCAACAATTGTCCTTAGAAGAAAAAGGACAAAGAAGCATCTTCTTCCAAAGCAGCTATGGCAGATGATGGGTTGGAAGATGATGCAGCCATGAGTGCTCATGAACCACGGAGGTGGGGTGTCATGGATATGTAGAGGAGCTACATAGAAGTGAGGCGGGATTCTTGAGCAGCTCATCTCTCGGATCACAAGTGAGCTACGACAGCTTTAACACAGTAGCGGGACAAGTGGAGCAGTGGGTGCATAGATCACAGATGAAGAAAAGGCAGAGGCAGATCTGAAGACTAGGAGGAGCAGTGCAGAGCAGAGTAGCAACAACGTAGAAGTAGTAGCAGCGCAGAGTAGAGATGCTTACATAGTGCAGAGCTGCAGCATCACAGAAGGCTTCAGAGGGACAATGCAGTACAACAGCTGTTGAGATTGTGTATTTGGGGTAGCATCAGTTCTGCTCTAGGTCCCAAATTTTGTGGAGGGACTAGAGTACACTTGATCTACAAGACCCAGAAATGGATTTGGGAAATTTCATTTGGTTTAAAAGATATTAAATCAATTAATTATTGTAAGTGTATTTCCTAAGTTAAAACTTAGGGAACTTAAATAATTAAAGTGAATTTAATTAAACATGTGATGAAATTATCTTAAGTCACACGGATCAAGCTTTATTTTAATCTTACTCATTGATACAATATCTGATCATGGCTGTTGATTTGTCAATGAGAAAAGTTTAAAGGAAAGGCTTGGGGTCATTTGTAAAGACGCACAGAGGCAGAGCACTAAAGCTAAGCTGATATTCTAGGGCAGGGTTTGTTAAGAATACTCAGAAGTGTTTTAGCTGCAGAGAGGGGAATTTAGGCCAAGGGGATGATCTGATTCCGGAGTCTAGAATACACAAGAGGTAGAGATCAGCTCAAGGACAGCGCAGAGGAAGGCAACAACAAGGACAACGCAGTCTCTCCAAGGACAACGTGATTTTCAATAGGAAACCCTCAGGGGTTATGCAGAGACCCTTCAGGGGCAGCGTAGTGACTGCGTCACCCAGTCTGGGGTAACGCAGTCCTTCCGGAGCAACGCTGAGGGTTTGGAGGACTTCCAAGGCTAACGTAGAGCCTTTCAGAGGCTTCAGAGGTTGACACAGAGCCTTTCAGGGACATCGCTGGGGTTTCTAGGCCCTAATCTTGGCTGAGTTCTATAAATCCCGTTTGAGGGTGTGGATCAGTCACTATTTTGGCCCTAGATCAGCTAGTGAGCTGTAGATCAAGTGTTTTCTTTGTCGGGTTTTCCAGATCTGGAACCCAGATTTGTGTATTCAGAAATACTCTTAATAATAGAACCATCCAGCAGCCAGAGACCGATTTTCCCACATTGGGCTTTTCTGGGGACTATTTGTCCAGAAATAATTGTCACTTTGTCAATGTGTGCATGTGCTTATTCTAGATCTGAATTTGTAGAGATCTGTTATGTGTTTTTCTTCGATGTTAACTTGAATTTATTCAGTGAATAAACTATCCAAGTAGGAGGAGCTTAATCGGATTAACAGTAATAATTTCTGCATAAAGCATAAGATTCAGAAATTTCTACATGGTATCAAAGCAATTGTGGATATAGGAGGGTCACCAGTAGGAGAATCTGAAGGATCTAGTTGCAGAAAGCAGCTGGAAAAGCAGCAGAAACGCAGATCTGAAGGGACAGTGCAGTTTTCAGAAGCAGACTCCCGCAGAGGGAAGGGTGACGCTGTCCAGCACTGTGTGCTAGCAAGCCCACGCAATTACTGCGCAGAGGCAGCTCATAAATAGTGCTGGGTTGGTCTGAAGCCAGCCAGTGTGATTCAGATCTAAATCTGTCAGTTCCAGAAAAGACTGCAGAAAAGCTGCAGAAATTCAGAAAAGCTATTGGGGTTAAAATTTTGAAGTTTGCAAATTTTTAGCCTTGGCACAAGTGACAAAGATTGGGAGGAGATCAGCTTCTCAGAGAGTTTCTTGCCAAAGGAAACTTGCAGTTTGATCAAAGGATCAAAGAAGAAGCTGAATCATAGTTGATTTGGTAGATTTCCAAGGAGGGAAATCAATTGACAGAGGGAGCAGAAGGTGCCTGTGTCACCAAGGACCTTAGATCCATTTATCTAGCAAAGAGAAAAGGAAGTTCTGACACAGTCTGAGCAGATGGCTCCTCATGGACTGTGTGATCAGGATAGGCTAGATGGCGTCTCAAACTTTTCAGTTTGGAAGGCAAGGATTCTGATTGTCCTTGAGGCGTACAATCTAAGAGACCATACAGAGCAGACTCTGGCCACACTGACAGATGCGGATCTCCATTGGAAGCATAAGGAAGCTGCTGGGCATGCCAAGCGACTGATTATGGATAGTATCAAGGACCATATTGTACCACACATAGCTGAGAAGAAGACAACTAACGAGATGTGGAAGACCTTGACTTCCCTATATGAGGGAAAGTCTGTCCAAAGAAAAATGCTGTTGGAGACCCAAATGAGGTCATTCATGATGACCATGGGAGAAGACATGGAGCACTTCCTCTTCAGACTGCAGTCAATCAGAGATCAGCTGACTACAACGGGTGCAACGGTGGATGATGTTGTGATAGTCAGGACTGCCATCAATGCAGGCACAAATGAGTGGGAAACCTTTGTCCAAAGTATCTTGGGTAGAGCGGACCTCCCAGATTGGGACAACTTGTGGTTAATTCTGCGTCAAGAAGAACTCCGTAGATTCAACTAGAGGCAGCACAGCCCAGGATTGAGCAAAGTGAAGAAGGAAGATGAGGAAGATGTAGCCTTGGCATAAAAAAAGCAGCCAAAGAAGAAGAAGGATCTTTCAAAGATCAAGTGCTTCCAATGTAGGGAAATGGGACATTTTGACAGCCATTGTCCTTAGAAGAAGAAGGACAAGGAAGCTTCTTCTTCCAAAGCAGCTATGGCAGATGATGGGTCAGAAGATAATGTAGCCATGAGTGCTCATGGACCATGGAGATGGGGTGACATGGACATGTAGAGGAGCTACATGGAAGAAAGGCGGGATCCTTGAGCAGCTCATCTCTTGGATCACATGTGAGCTACAACAACCTTAAGATAGTAGCGGGACAAGTGGAGAAGTGGGTGCATAGATCACAGATGAGGCAGAAGCAGAGGTAGATCTGAAGGCTAGGAGGAGCAGCGTAGAGCAAAGCAGCAACAACGTAGAAGCGCAAACGCTGATGTGTCTTCAGCAGCGCAAAGCAGTGCTGCTTACGTAGTGTAGAGCTGCAGCAGTACAAAAGGCTTCAGAGGGACAACGCAATGCAGCAACAGCGTGATAGATTTCAACACAAGGAACTAATGTGACTTCAGTAGTGTAGAGGGAGTCTGATTACGCTGGCAAAGTTGTAGCTGTGCATCATTCTTTAGATGCCAGCACAGATTTGTAGCCTATGGAGCTTCAATGATGAGGATGCAACCCATCTGACTTGTCTGTCAAAGATTGGGTAGGATATTCAATTGTTTCTCTCAACAACTGAGGTTGCAGTGCAGTAGATCAGGAGTGGCACTACTATGAGTAGCACGGATGCAACATATTGAGAGGGAGCTGCAGTACAAAAGTTGTAGTGGCAGTGGCAGAGTCATGGGCAGCAGTACAGAATGGCAGCGACAGTGCATAGTTGATCGACAGCAGGCCAAGCTTCAGCAACACAAAACCAGTACTCAAAGTCATGTAATGCATAGTGTGATGTATTGCTAGAGCACACCCTTGATGCTAAGAGGGAGTGTTGATATTTTGTGTATTTGGGGTAGCATCAGTTGTGCTCTAGGTCCCAAATTTTGAAGAAGAACTAGAGTTCACCTGATCTACAAGACCCAGAAATGGATTTGGGAAATTTTATCTAGTTTATGAGATATTAAATTAATTAATTATTTTAAGTGTATTTCCTAAGTTAAAACTTAGGGAACTTAAATAATTAAAGTGAATTTAACTAAACATGTGATGAAATTGTCTTAAGTCACACGGATCAAGCTTTTTTTTATTCCTAGCCATTGATTCAAGATTTGAGCATGGCCGTTGATTTGTCAACGAGAAAAGTATAAAGGAAAGGCTTGGGGTCATTTGTAAAGACACACAGAGGCAGAGCATTGAAGCTAAGCTGAGATTCTAGGGCAGGGTTTGCTAAGAATACTCAGAAGTGTTTCAGCTGTAGAGAGGGAAATTTAGGCCAAGGGGATGATCTGATCCCGGGGTCTAGAGTACACAAGAGGCAGAGATCAACTCAAGGACATCGCAGAGGAAGACAGTAGCAAGGACATCGCTGTCTCTCCAAGGACAGCGTGATTTTCAGCAGGAAACCCTCAGCGGTTACGCAGAGACCCTTCAGGGGCAGCGTAGTGACTGCGTCACCCAGTCTGGGGTAATGCAGTCCCTTCCGGAGCAGTGCTGAGGGTTTGTAGGACTTCCAAGGCTGACGCAGAGCCTTTCAGAGGCTTCAGAGGTTGACGTAGAGCCTTTCAGGGATAGCGCTAGGGTTTCTAGGCCCTAATCTTGGCTGAGTGCTGTAAATCCCGTTTGAGGGTGTGGATCAATCATTATTTTGGCCCTAGATCAGCTAGTGAATTCTATATCTAGTGTTTTCTTTGTCGGGTTTTCTAAATCTGGAACTCAGATTTGTGTATTCAGAAATATTCTTAATAATGGAACCCTCCAGTAGCCAGAGATCGGTTTTCCCACATTGGGTTTTTCCGGGGACTATTTGTCCAGAAATAATTGTCACTTTGTCAATGTGTGCATGTGCTTATTCTAGATCTGAATTGGTAGAGATCTATTATGTGTTTTGCTTTGATGTTAACTTGAATTTATTCAGTTAATAACTTATCTAAGTAGGAGGAGCTTAACCGGATAAACAGTAATAATTTCTGCATAAAGTATAAGATTCAGAAATTTCTACATGGTATCAAAGCAATTGCAGATCTAGGAGGGTCAGCAGTAGGAGAATCTGAAGGATCTCTCTGCAGAAAGCAGCTGGAAAAGCAGCAAAAATGCAGATCTAAAGGGACAATGCAGTTTTTAGAAGCAGACTCACATAGAGGGAAGGGTGATGTTGTCCAGTGTTGTGTCCTAGCAAGCCCACACAATTACTGCGCAGAGGCAACTCAGAAACAATGTTGAGTTGGTCTGAAGCCAGCCAGTGTGATTCAGATCTGAATCTGTCAGATCCAGAAAAGACTACAGAAAAGCTGCAGAAATTCAGAAAAGCTGGTGGGGTTAAAATTATGAAGTTTTCATATTGTTAGCCTTAGCACAAGTAACAAATATTGGGAGGAGATCAACTTCTTAGAGAGTTTCTTGCCAAAGGAAACTTGCAGTTTGATCAGAGGATCAAAGAAGAAGCTAAATCATAGTTGATTTGTTAGATTTCCAAGGACGGAAATCAGTTGTCAGAGGGAGCAGAAGGTGCCTGTTTCACCAAGGACTCTAGATCCATTTATCTAGCAAAGAGAAAAGGAAGTTCTGACACATTCTGAGCAGATGGCTCTTCATGGACTGCGTGATCAGGATAGGCTAGATGGCTTCTCAAACTTTTCAGTTTGGAAGGCAAGGATCCTGATTGTCCTTGAGGCGTACAATCTAAGAGACCATGCAGAGCAGACTCTGGCCACACCGACAGATGCGGATCTCCATCGGAAGCATAAGGAAGCTGTTGGGCATGCCAAATGACTGATTATGGATAGTATCAACGACCATATTGTACCACACATCGCTGAGAAGAAGACAACTAACGAGATGTGGAAGGCCTTGACTTCCCTATATGAGGGAAAGTCTGTCCAAAGAAAAATGCTGTTGGAGACCCAAATGAGGTCATTCATGATGACCAAGGGAGAAGACATGGAGCACTTCCTCTTCAGACTGCAGTCAATCAGAGATCAGCTGACTGCAATGAGTGCAACGGTGGATGATGTTGTGATAGTCAGGACTGTCGTCAATGCAGTCACGGATGAGTGAGAAACCTTTGTCCAAAGTATCTTGGGTATAGTGGACCTCCCAGATTTTTTAGCTTGTGGTCAATTCTGCATCAAGAAGAACTCCACAGATTCACCAAGAGGCAGCACAACCCAGAATTGAGAAAAGTGAAGAAGGAAGATGAGGAAGATGCAGTCTTGGCATCCAGAAGCATCCAAAGAAGAAGAAGGATCTTTCAAAGATCAAGTGCTTCCAGTGTGGTGAAATGGGACATTTTGACAACCATTGTGCTCAGAAAAGGAAGGACAAGGAAGCATCTTTTTCCAAAGCAGCTGTGATAGATGATGTGTCAGAAGATGATGCAGCCATGAGTGCTCATGAACCACAGAGATGGGGTGACATGGACATATAGAGGAGCTACATGGAAGAAAGGCGGGATCCTTGAGCAACTCATCTCTTGGATCACATGCGAGCTACGACAGCCTTAAGACAATAGCAGAACAAGTGGAGCAGTGGGTGCATAGATCACAGATGAGGTAGTAACAGAGGCAGATCTGAAGGCTGGAAGGAGCAGCGCAGAGCAAAGCAGCAGTAGCAGCGCAGAAGTTGATGTGACTTCAGCAGCGCAGAGTAGTGCTGCATACGCAGTGCAGAACTGCAGCACAACACAGTGCAGCAACAACGTGATAGATTTCAGCACAAGGAGCTGATGTCACTTCGGTAGTGCAAAGGGAGTCTGATTACGCAAGCAGAGCTATAGCTGTGCATCGTTCTTTAGATGCCAGCACAAATCTGTAGCCTATGGAGCTTCAATGATGAGGATGCAATGCATCTGACTTGTCTGTCAAAGATTGGGCAGGAGATTCAATTGTTTCTCTCAACAACCGAGGTTGCAGTGCAACAGATCAGCAGTGGCAGTGCTATGAGCAACACAGATGCAGCATATTGAGAGGGAGCTGCAGTACAGAAGTTGCAGTGGCAGTGGCAGAGTCATGGGTAGCAGTACAGAATGGCAGCAGCAGTGCAGAGTTGAGTGGCAATAGGCCAAGCTTCAGCAGCATAGAACCAGTACTCAAAGTCATGTAATGCATAGTGTGATGTATTGCTAGAGCACACCCTTGATGCTAAGAAGGAGTGTTGATATTTTGTGTATTTGGGTAGCATCAGTTGAGCTCTAAGTCCCAAATTTTGTGGAGGGACTAGAGTACACTTGATCTACAAGACCCAGAAATGGATTTGGGAAATTTGATCTGGTTTAGGAGATATTAAATTAATTAATTATTTTAAGTGTATTTCCTAAGTTAAATCTTAGAGAACTTAAATAATTAAAGTGAATTTAATTAAACATGTGATGAAATTGTCTTAAGTTACACGAATCAAGCTTTCTTTTAATCTTAACCATCGATTCAAGATCTGATCATGGCCGTTGATTTGTCAACGAGAAAAGTATAAAGGAAAGGCTTGGGGTCATTTTTAAAGACACACAGAGGCAGAGCACTGAAGCTAAGCTGAGATTCTAGGGTAGGGTTTGTTAAGAATACTCAGAAGTGTTTCAGCTGCAGAGAGGGGAATTTAGGCCAAGGGGATGATCTGATCCCAGGGTCTAGAGTACACAAGTGGCAGAGATCAGCTCAAGGACAATGCAGAGGAAGGTAGTGGCAAGGACATCACAGTCTCTCCAAGGACAGCGTGATTTTCAGCAAGAAACCCTCAAGGGTTACGTAGAGACCCTTCAGGGGCAGCGTAGTGACTGCGTCACCCAGTCTGGGGTAACGCAGTCCCTTCCGAAGCAGCGCTGAGGGTTTGGAGGACTTCCAAGGCTGACGCAGAGCCTTTCGAAGTCTTCAAAGTCTGACACAGAGCCTTTCAGGGACAATGCTGGTGTTTCTAGGCCCTAATCTTGGCTGAGTTTTGTAAATCCCGTTTGAGGGTGTGGATCAGTCATTATTTTGGCCCTAGATCAGCTAGTGAGATGTAGATATAGTGTTTTCTCTGTCAGGTTTTCTAGATTTGGAACCTAGATTTATGTATTCAGAAATATTCTTAATAATAGAACCCTCCAGTAGCCAGAGACCGGTTTTCCCACATTGGGTTTTTCCGAGGACTATTTGTCCAGAAATAACGGTGTCAATTTGTCAATGTGTGCATGTGCTTATTCTAGATCTGAATTGGTAGAGATCTGTTATGTGTTTTTCTTCGATGTTAACTTGAATTTATTCAGTTAATAACTTATCTAAGTAGGAGGAGCTTAACCGGATTAACGGTAATGATTTTTGCATAAAGTAGAAGATTCAGAAATTTCTACAGCAGCAGCGTGAGAGATTTCAGCACAAGGTGCTTATGTGACTTCAGTAGTGCAAAGGAAGTCTGCTTACATAGTGCAGAGTTGTAGCTGTGCATCATCCTTCAGATGACAACACAGATCTGTAGCCTATGGAGCTTCAGTGATGAGGATGCAGCGCATCTGACTTGTTTGTCAAAGATTGGGCAGGAGATTCAGTGGTTTCTCTCAACAATTGAAGTTGCAATGCAGCAAATCAGCTGTGGCAGTGTTATGAGCAGCACAGATGCAACATATTGAGAGGGAGCTGCAGTACAAAGGTTGCAGTGCCAGTGGCAGAGTCATGGGCAGCAATACAGAATGGTAGCAGCAGTGCAGAGTTGAGTGGCAGCAGGCCAAGCTTCAACAACACAGAACCAGTACTCAAAGTCTTGTAATGCATAGTGTGATGTATTGCTAGAGCACACCCTTGATGCTAAGAGGGAGTGTTGAGATTTTGTGTATTTGGGATAGCATCAGTTGTGCTCTAGGTCCCAAATTTTGTGGAGGGACTAGAGTACACTTGATCTACAAGACCCAGAAATGGATTTGGGAAATTTCATCTGGTTTAGGAGATATTCAATTAATTAATTATTTTAAGTGCATTTCCTAAGTCAAAACTTAGGAAACTTAAATAATTAAAGTGAATTTAATTAAACATGTGATGAAATTGTCTTAAGTCACACGGATCAAGCTTTCTTTTAATCTTAACCATCGATTCAAGATCTGATCATGGCCGTTGGTTTTCCAACGAGAAAAGTATAAAGGAAAGGCTTGGGGTCATTTGTAAACATACATAGAGGCAGAGCATTGAAGCTAAGCTGAGATTCTAGGGCGAGTTTGCTAAGAATTCTCAGAAGTGTTTCAGCTGCAAATAGGGGAATTTAGGCCAAGGGGATGTTTTGATCCTAGGGTCTAGAATCAGCAAGAGGCAGAGATCAGCTCAGAGAGGCAGCGCAGAGCAGCAGGAGGGCAGCGACTTGTGCTACGCAGTCTCATAAGGACAGCGTAATTGCTGCAGGAAACCCTCAAGGGTAACACAGAGACTCTAAGGGGCAACGTAGGGACTGCGTCACCTAGTCTGGGGTAACGTATCCCTTTCCGGAGTAGCGTTGAGGTCTAGAGGGGCTTCAGAGGCTGACGCAGAGGTTTCAGGGGCAGCGCTGGAGTTTCTAGGCCCTAATTTTGGCTGAGTTCTGTAAATCCTGTTTGATGGTGTGGATCAGTCATTATTTTGGTCCTAGATCAGCCAATGAGCTGTAGATCTATTATTTCTTTGTAGGGTTTTCCAGATCTGGAACCCAGGCTTGTTGTATTCAGAAAATTCTTAATAATAAAACACTCCAGTAGCCAGAAGACTGGTTTTCCTGCATTGGGTTTTTCCGGGGACTAATTGTTCAGAAATAATTGTGTCACTTTGCCTATGTGTGCATGAACTTGTTCTAGATCTGGATTGGTGAATATCTGTTATGTGTTTTGCTTCGATTTTAACTTGAATTTATTCAATTAATAACTTATCTAAGTAGGAGGAGCATAACCAGATTAATAGTGAATAATTTCTGCATAAATTGTAAAGATTCAGAAATTTCCACATTTTCCACACTTTTCGTCGAGCCTGGAACGTTACCCCGAAGGTTGATGCAACTAAAAGGAACGTTAAAAGCATAATTTGGTCACTTACAATAGAAAATGTAAAATAAAATGCAAAAGATGGCCAGGACATAAAAATTTAGCACGTGGGCAAAAGCCAAACAAGAGCTCTACCCCTTATCATGACCATCACCCTAGTTCCTAAGGCCCCTATGTGATCCCCCTTCATCATTAAGGAACCCATGATTGTCCCAACTGCTAGTGGGCGATGAACTGCCCAACCTTAAGATTCACTGATATATCATTCACATCATGCTCTCATTCCTTGGAGCCCCAAGCAATTATAAAAGAAAAACCATTAAAACAAAAAAGGCATATGTAGAAGGGTGCAAAAACAAAGGCCAGTGTAACTCATGTACCATGATTGCTCCCTCCTACATCTATACACCCATGTGTGGGCTTCTCTTGCTATAGCTACCTTTGTACCATGGAATGTGGCTTGGAGCCTTCCTTGTTGCCCCAATCCATTTCATAATTATTTCATGTGACACCAACCATCCAATGGATGTACCATAGACCTGTCATTCCCTTAGATGTTGAAACCACCTAATAGGGTCCTTGATTAACCTCCCTCTTGAACCTAGGGACACCTCTACATTCTAAAACCCATTATGGAAGGGCATGCCACTATGAAGTGCCCACTTGGTTCTATGATTTGTAATATCATTTCCTCAATTGCACTAATCAATTGTTGTACTGGAAGGAAAGGAGACACATTGACTCCTATATAGGATTGCAGATGGGTCTTCATCTTGGGGTTTGGTCTCCCTATATAGGATCCAAGCCCTCTAGAGGGTCTTAATGGCATTTATTGGGTGAGCTTTGAGAGCCATGGGCCTCCACTATAGCAGAGAGCAGATTGCCACACCATGGGATTCCTTAGCACTACTTATTGCTTGCTCATGTACCACTTGTTCGATGATGATGATGCACCTGGACCACCTATCCCAGGCGGCTACACACTTGGCAGGTTATCCAGGGCCCAGATGGGGTTTTGTCTTTCATAAAGAGACAAGGGAGGGTAGGCATTGTTGAGATTTTGTGTATTTGTGGTAGCATCAGTTGTGCTCTAGGTCCCAAATTTTGTGGAAAGACTAGAGTACATTTGATCTACAAGACCCATAAATGGATTTGAGAAATTTCAGTTGGTGTTCAAGTTATTCAAATAATTAATTATTTTTAAAGGATTTCCTAAGTCTAACTTAGGAAAATAAAATAATTAAAGTGAATTAATTAACAAATGTGCTAAAATTGTCTTAAGTCACATGGATCAAGCAGTGTTTTAATTTCAGCCGTTGATGGATGATTTAATCTCGGTCGTTGAAGAGTTCAACAAAAAAGTATAAGAGAAAGGCTTGAGGGTCAATTGAAGACACACAATTTTGGTAGAACTGAGGAATAGATCTGGAATTCTAGGGCGGGTTTGCTAAGAATTTCCGGAGGAATTTACTGTAGTGAGGGGTAGTATTGGCCAAGGGAATGATTTGATTCCAGGGCCAAGAGGCAGAGGAGCAGCAACAAGGACAACGCAGAGGGGCTTTAGAGCCACACAGAGCAACAGGGGCAACACAGAGGCAGCTAGGGCCATGCAGGGCTGATGCTGCCCTAGCAAAGGCAACGCAGTGGCAGTGTAGACCCTCTAGGGGTGACGCAGGCCCTCCTAGGGCCACGTAGAGGCTGACACAGGCCCTCTAGGGCAACGCTAGGGCTTCAGAAGTAGCAATGAGGGTTTCTAGGGTCATATCCGGGCTGAGTCCTGTAAATCCCATTTGAGGGTGTGGATCAGTCAAATACTTGGCACTAGGTCTTCAGATTAGTTGCAGATTTGATATCTTTTTTTCGCTGTCTGGTTTTTCAAGCTTGGAACCCAGATTTGCTATACTCAGAAATACTTAATAATAAACCCTCATATCTGCTACATTGGTTTTCCCGCTTTGGGTTTTTCCGGGGACTTATGTCCAAAAATCCATGTGTCTCTTTGTTGCATGAGTGTACTATTCAGTAAATGATTTGCATGTGTAGGCTGTAGTTGTGTTTATTTTCGGTATTTTCTGAATCTAATTTCTGGAAATTGTTAATACAAGTTGTCATTGATGGCAACAGGTTGAATGAATGAACACACTTGATGAAGGTTGAAAGACTAGATGATAACATGGAAGATATCATTTGAAGTTCTCCTAATGATGCTGCTCTATGACATATTACTGCACTATTATTGAATTCATGCTGCTATACCTTCATGACTTTGCTGGGTACTATCATGATGACATAGATGTCCTATATGATGACACTATGATCCTATGATTGATAAGCCAAACAAAGGAGAAGCCATGCAGTGGAAAAGGCATGCTGTCCTATTCACCTCCTGCACACAAAAATTAAAGACAGTCACAAAGAAAAAATGTTTTTTATCACCTTGGAGGCATACTATCAACATGGGTCCTATACCATCTTGTAGAGTATATCTTTCCCTTTCTAATGAGCCTTTACTTTCCCCGAAACTCCCAGCGATTTGTGAGAAATTGATTTTTTAGGTTGACAAATATATATTTAATTGCTAGCCAACCTACACTCTCATACACATGTCGGCCTCACTCCAAAAGGACGTGCCCCTTCATTTGAAGTCGAATTCATATAAATAGAAGAGGCGTTTGTCACTTTTACTCACTCATTTTTCAGTCAAGCATACAGTGAGAAGGAACAGTGGTTCACATCTCGTGAACAGGACTATTGCAGTGACAAGTCAAGGAGATCTCCGTAGATCTGTACCTCTCAAATCAATAACAGTCTCAGTTCTGTGGAAGAATATCTCTAGTGCACTGCAGATTGAAGGCTCAAATTTCTGACTGTGAGATCTACAGTGGCTCGGGCTACTCCAGTGTAGCTCGGACTGTGTTGTCTCAAACTGAATAAGAGCTCAGACTGTGCATTAAATCTTCATTAATTGTGGGAATGGTTGCTGTGTTTCAGACTGTGCTTGTGGACTGTAGTGACTATCTATCCTTCTGTAAATCGGGTAGCATTGTATCCTCAACTGTGGGAGCTGGTGTATTCTCTTGGACTGGGCGGTGTTGAAGTTCAAATTGTGGAATGTTTTGAAGACCGAAATTGTGGATGCATTGAAGATCTTGATCTTAAGCTTAAGGCTTTGGACAATAGCAGATTCCTTTACCTCAGTAAGCAGCAAACAGTGACACAAGCAGTGATGGATTGAGTGAAGCAAAGCAAGTGGACAAATGAAGTGAAGTTTACCTTGAAGATTAAATCAACAACACAGTAAAGTGATCTCATTGATGACAGTCAAGTACATTTTGCATTCTTAGTTACAAGAAAATAAGACAGAAGGATTGGTGTCCTTGGAGTTGGTGCTCCTAAACGCAAGGTTGGTGCCTTGGAAAGATAGGGTTGAAGCCCTAGGGGTCGGAGCCTCATCAAAGTCCAAGTTGGTGCTTGGCAATAGGTTGGTGCCTGTTTCATTAAAGGGTTGTTGCCCTCACTCATCCATTGTATACAATTATTTAAAAAAAAGGATTGAAGTTCTTATTAATCCTTAATATTATTATTATACACCTCTCTGTCTTTAATTGTGAAGAATCTAACTGGTAATAATTAATAATTGAAAAGAAATACTGATTTGCCCCCCTCTTAGTATTTCCAACAATTGGTATCAGAGCCAGCTTCTTCATTATCAGCCTAACAACTAGAAGAAGGATTCTTAGGCACAATGAAGAACATAGAAACAATAGGGAAACTACCTGTCTTTGATGGAACAAATTTTAGTTTTTGAAAAAAGAGGATGTCCTTCTATGTGATGTCTCTTTGCCCTGAAGTATGGCACTCTGTTTTGGATGGGTTCAAAGCTCCCTTCGGTCTTCCAATTGATCCAGACGAAAGAAAATTCGACATTGCTAATGCCAAAGCTTTAAGTTACATCACTAGTGGAATTACCGATTCCAAATTTACAAAAGTCATGAATTGTGACTCAGCCAAAGAAGTATGGGATAAGTTGGTTTCCTTATATGATGGGGACTCCAAAGTTAAGAAGACAAAGCTTCAAACCTATAGAAGACAATTCGAAGTCTGAAAATGGATGATGAAGAAGATATTGCATCATACTTCCTCCGAGTAGCTAAAGTGGTGAACTCTCTTAAAGGACTATGAGAAAATATTGAAGAAAGCACCATTGTTCAAAAAATCTTGAGATTGCTTCCTGACAGATTTGACTCCAAAGCAAGTGCCATAGAAGAAATGAAGGACTTAGATACTCTCAAGATGGATGAACTTCATGGAATTCTCATTGCCTATGAGATGAGGAAAGGGAGTCCAAATTTCAAAGAAGCAGCCTTCAAAGCCTCAAGATCAACAAAAGAAGGAAAAGGATGGAATTGCAACAACGATGAATTTGATACTGAAAACGAATTAGCTCAATTTGTACAAAGACTAAAAAGGGTATCTAAGCTAAAAGGCAATTACCCTCTTATTTGCTTCAATTGTGGAAGAATAGGTCATTACGCTGCAAAATGTCCTCATAAACATGACAATGATGATGAAAAGGACTCTAAAATGATGATGTACAAAAAGAAAGGGTTTGATAAGAAGAACTTCTTCTCCAAACAAGATGAGTCTGATGAAGATGAATTTGTAGTCCTAAAAAAGAAATCAACTAGAAATATGCGTCATCACAAAGAAAGTGATGATGAATCAGATGAGGAAAGTAATTATGCTGGAAGCAAAGAAACGTTATTCATGGCATTTATAAATGATGATGACTCAGAACTGGAAGATGAAAGAAACATGGATAGATTGCTAATGAGTGCCATTGAAGAAAATGAGAATCTACAAAAGAAGATAATTTCTCTCAAAATAGAAAGAGAGGAAGAAAAAAGAAGGGAAGACTTCTTGAACAATAAGCTAAAAGAGAAGGATGATATCTGTGAAAAACGTGAAGCTGAAATAATATCTCTAAGAAAGGAATTAGAGCAAGTCAAAAGGAGTTGGCAAAGCTCTCTAGCTCTTGATAACATTCTTAATACTCAAAAACCTCAACTTGACAAGTCTGGAATTGGTTTCAAAGGAGAATCATCAAGTACAAAGAATAATGCTAGAAGTTATGCTGACGTACACTCTTGCCATCCAAAAGAAGAAAAGTCATCTCGTTAGGAACAAAGTCCCACCTCAAAACCAAGAATTGAAGAAAGAGCAACTCCAAGGAAGAATGTTGGTTCAAGCTATGGATACTACAACAGGTATCAAACTATTTTTCTTGGGCATTGTTACAATTGTAAAAACTTTGGGCATCAAGCTAAGCATTGCAAGGCTCATAAGAATGAAGCACCAAGATTGAATGATCAAACAAACCAACTATGTGGTCCTAGAGAGCAAGGACAAATCAAAAGTTACAATTCCTTTGATCCTTTGGCTAAGTTTGATCTGTCTTGCTCATTATGTGATAAATATGATCATAATGAACAAAATTGCCCTCTCAAAAGGGAAAAAACTAAAAGCGTAAATCTCAAAACTGATAAATGTGGCCTAGCTCTATGTGCTCATAGTGAAGAAAATCATTGGTTCGTGATAGTGGATGCTCAAGACATATGACATGTGACCAAAAGAAGTTTATCTCAATGAGCAAGAAAAATGGAAATGTATCCTTTGGAAGTGGATCTGCTAAAATCACTGGAAAAGGAATTGCTACTTTTGTCAGTGGGCAAGGAAAGGCTCAAAATACCTTGTTGGTAGAAGGGCTCAAACACAATCTCTTAAGTGTTAGCCACATTTGTGACCAAGGACATAACGTTGTATTTAGTACAAAAATTTGTGAAATAAGAGGCTCATCCTCAGGAGAACTTGTGGTGGAAGGAGTAAGAACGCCAGATAATGTTTACATTCTCAGTAAAATTCAAAAAGATAAATGTTACTTGAGTTAAACAGATGAAATTTGGTTATGGCACAAGCGATTGGGGCATACAAGTTTTGATAACCTAGTCAACATCAACAAAATTAATGCAGTAAGGGACATTCCAAAAATGTGCAAGCCAAATCAAGTTGTATGTGGCCCATGCCAGCATGGAAAGCAAACTAGAACTAGCCACAAAACTAAGGAGTTCTCAACATAAAAACCTCTAGAAATTATTCATGCAGATTTGTGTGGGCCAACTAGAACTCCAGCTCTTCAAGGTGAAATGTACTTTGCTCTATTTGTTGATGACTATACTAGAATGATGTGGATAAATTTCATAAAATATAAATCCGAAGCATTTGAATGTTTTAAGAATCTTAAGGCTCTCATTGAGAATGAGAAAGATTCCAAGATTAAATGTCTTAGAACTGATAGAGGAGGAGAATTCACCTCAAAAGAGTTTGATGAATTCTGTAAAGAACATGGAATCTAAAGAGAACTCTCTACTGCTAGGACACCCCAGCAAAATGGAGTAGTTGAAAGAAGGAACTGAACCATTCAAGAAATGGCAAGGACAATGCTACTTGCAGCTGGTTTTCAACCAAAATTTTGGAGAGAAGCAGTTGGGACCGCAGTTTATACCTTAAATCGAACTCAACTAAGAGCAAATAATGAAAAGACTCGTTATGAATTATGAAAAGGAAGACCTGCTTCAGTAAAATATTTCAGGGTTTTTGGAAGCAAATGCTTCATAAAAATAAATGATGACTCACCAGGAAAATTTGATTCTAGAGTTGACGAAGGAATATTTCTTGGATACTCCACTAGGAGCAATGCTTACAAATGTTACAACAATTGTCTACGAAGAATAGTGGAAAGCATTGATGTGAACATTGATGAAGGCCTTCCAGAAAAGAGAATTGAAGATCATGAAGTTGAGCTTTTCTTTGAACAAAGTGAAGAAGAAGAACCTGAAAAAGAAGAGGAGAATGGAGAACCTCAAAATAAACCTCAAAGTGAACCTTCACAAACTCCCTCTAAGATCAAGTTTATTCAAAGACATCATTCGGAAGAACGGGTCATCGGAAATATAGATGAAGGAATTCAAACTCGAAGAAGGATGATAAACACCCCAAGAAAAGATGATGTGGCTCTATTATCTTTAATAGAACTTGAAAATTTTTCTCAAGCAAGCAAAGATCCTTACTGGATAAAGGCCATGGAAGAAGAAATGTCTCAAATCGAAAAAAATGAGACTTGGGAACTGGTACCTCGCCCAAAAGATAAAAATATAATTGGAAGAAAATGGGTATTCAAAAACAAGATGAATGAAGATGGCCAAATCATCAGAAATAAAGCTAGACTTGTTTGCAAAGGATACTCGCAAATTGAAGGAATTGACTTCGAAGAAACCTTTGCACCAGTAGCTTGATTGGAAGTGATAAGAATGTTTTTAGCATTTACTTGCTCAAAAGGATTCAAGGTTTATCGAATGGATGTAAAATCAACATTCCTAAATGGAGATCTCAAAGAAGAAGTTTACATGGAGCAACCAGAAGGGTTTGATCTTGTTGAAGGAAAAGACTTTGTATGCAAACTAAAAAAGGCCTTGTATGGATTAAAACAAGCCCCTAGAGCATGGTATGCAAAATTGGATCACTATCTGCAACAGGAAGGTTTCAAAAAGGGAGTGGCAGGTAGAAATCTCTACATGAAGATGGACAAGGAAAAACTTTTGATCACTCTTGTTTATGTTGATGATCTAATATTTGCTAGCAATGATGAAGAAATGAGCCATGAATTTGCTCTAAATATGTCCAAAAAATTCGAGATGTCAATGATCGGTGAGTTGTCTTACTTTCTTGGGCTACAAATATCTCAAACTTCTACAGGCATTTTATATCTCAAGCAAAATATCTTAAAGACATGCTCAAAAGATATGGGATGGAAGATTGTGCACCTATGAGCACACCGATGACCACAAATTGTAAATTAAGCAAAGATGATGATACCCCTCTCATAGATGCAACTCTTTATAAGTCAATAATTGGAGCTCTCCTATACTTAACTGCTACAAGACCAGATATTATGCAAGCAGTAGGAAAGGTAGCAAGATTTCAGTCAAGTCTCAAACAATCCCATCTAGCAGCTGTGAAGAGAATTCTCAGATATCTGAAAGGAACGACTGATTTTGGTCTTTGGTATCCTAAGAGTTCAATTCTTATTGTGACAACTTACTCTGATGCTGATTGGGCCGGACGCGTGGATGATCGAAAAAGTACCAGTGGAAATGCATTCTTTCTGGGAGATTGTCTTGTATCTTGGCTCAACAAAAAGCAATCATCTATATCCCTTTCTACAGTTGAAGCCGAATATATAGCTGCTGCTGATTGTTGTACACAAATTTTGTGGATGAAGGAAGCCTTGAAGGATGTCAACATAGAAACTAAGCAACCAATTACTATTTTTTGTGACAATACTAGCGCCATCAGTCTTTCAAAGAATCTGGTGATGCACTCAAGGACCAAACATATTCCAATCCAATACCATTTTCTCCGTGAACAAGTTGTTGAACACAATATCAGGTTGGAATACGTCAATATAAAAGAGCAAATTGCGAATATCTTTTCAAAACCTCTTCCACGAGAAGCATTTGAGTATCTTCGCCAAAAGATGGGGGTCATTGCTCTTGCATCACATTAAATCAAGCAGCATGTCAGGGGTACAGTATGTTAGGGGGAACGGCATAACAGGGGGAGCACATTGGCACCCCATTGCCATTGATGTCAAAGGGGGAGAGAAGAAAAACATTGCCATCCAATGACAAAGGGGGAGATTGTTAATACAAGTTGTCATTGATGGCAATAGGTTGAATGAATGAACACACTTGATGAAGGTTGAAAAATTAGATGATAACATGGAAGATATCATTTGAAGTTCTCCTAATGATGCTGCTCTATGACATATTACTGCACTATTATTGAATTCATGATGCTATACCTTCATGACTTTGTTGGGTACTATCATGATGACATAGATGTCCTATATGATGACACTATGATCCTATGATTGATAAGCCAAACAAAAGAGAAGCCAAGCAGTGGAAAAGGCATGTTGTCCTATTCACCTCCTGCACACAAAAATTAAAGACAGTGACAAAGAAAAAATGTTTTTTATCACCTTGGAGGCATACTATCAACATGGGTCCTATACCATCTTGCAGAGTATATTTTTCCCGTTCTAATGAGCCTTTACTTGCCCCGAAACTCCCAACGGTTTGTGAGAAATTGAATATTTAAGTTGACAAATATATATTTAATTGCTAGCCGACCTACACTCTCATACACATGTTGGCCTCACTCCAAAAGGACATGTCCCTTCATTTCAAGTCGAATTCATATAAATAGAAGAGTCTGTCACTTTTACTCACTCATTTTTCGGTCAAGCATACAGTGAGAAGGAACAGTGTTTCACATCTCGTGAACAAGATTATTGCAGTGACAAGTCAAGGAGATCTCCACCGATCTGTACCTCTCAAATCAATAACAGTCTCGGTTCTGTGGAAGAATACCTCTAGTGCACTGCAGATTGAAGGCTCAGATTTCGGACTGTGAGATCTACAATGGCTCAGACTACTCCAGTGTAGCTCGGACTGTGTTGTCTCAAACTGAATAAGAGCTCAGACTGTGGTAGCTTGGACTGTGCATTAAATCTTCATTAACTGTGGGACTGGCTGTTGTGTTTCAGATTGTGCTTGTGGACTGTAGTGACTATCTATCCTTTTGTAAACCGGGTAGCATTGTATCCTCAACCGTGGGAGCTGGTGTATTCTCTTGGACTGGGCGGTGTTGAAGTTCAAATTGTGGAATGTTTTGAAGAATGAAATTGTGGATGCATTGAAGATCTTGATCTTAATCTTAAGGCTTTGGAAAATAGCAGATTCCTTTACCTCAGTAAGCAGCAAAAAGTGACACAAGCAGTGATGGATTGAGTGAAGCAAAGCAAGTGGACAAATGAAGTGAAGTTTACCTTGAAGATTAAATCAACAACACAGTAAAGTGATCTCATTGATGACAGTCAAGTACATTTTGGATTCTCAGTTACAAGAAAATTAGACAGAAGTATTGGTGTCCTTGGAGTTGGTGCTCCTAAACGCAAGGTTGGTGCCTTGGAATAGGGTCGAAGCCCTAGAGGTCGGAGCCTCATCAAAGTCCAAGTTGGTGCTTGGCAACAGGTTGGTGCCTGTTTCATTAAAGGGTTGTTGCCCTCACTCATCCATTGTATACAATTATTTAAAAAAGGATTGAAATTCTTATTAATCCTTAATATTATTATTATACACCTCTCTGTCTTTAATTGTGAAGAATCTAACTTGCAATAATTAACAATTGAAAAGAAATACTAATTCACCCCCCTCTCAGTTTTTCCAACAAATATAACTTGTATTAATTAAATAAAGTAGGAGGAAATAAACCAATACACTGCAATAGAAATTTCACATGGTATCAGAGCGATAGCAGATCAAACTGAATCTCCAGCAATCAACTGAAGAAATAATTTTTCTCCAGGGTGGCAGAAGAAACAGTAGATCCGGAAAGGGCATCTTGACAGCAAGGGGAAGCAGATCCAGGAGACATCGCTAAAGCTGCAGAAGGCCTCTAGGCTTACGCAGACCCTTCCTAGGGCAGCGTAAGGACTGCGTCACCCAGTCTGGGGTTACGCAATCCACTTCTGAACAAAGATGGGACTGTGCTGGGCCAGCTAGGAGGACGTTATCCAGTCACTTATCTTGTTTCAAAAGAATTTTTCCAAGATCTAGAAGAAGTGCTTCAGATATTCAGCAGTGTTGGTGGGGCAGAGATTCTGCAGGTGCAGAATTGTGCCTAGCTAAGGCAACAAAGGCGGGAGGAAGACAGTCATTTAGCAGATCTGAGCCAAACAGATCTGAGATTCGATTAGGAGGATCAAAGGATACTATCCGTTTGAGTTTTGGTGGAAGATTTCCAGGATGGAAGTTAGTTTCAGCAGAAGCAACTACTAGAGGGTTTCTAGTCATCAAGAAAGCCAGATCCAGAGGGAGAAGTACTGTTTCTTTCAGATCTGAGCAAAGATGGCTAGATATGGACTGAGGGATCAAGATAGATTGGACGACATGTCCAACTATGTTATCTGGGAGGCCAGAATCCTCTCAGTTCTGGATGAGTATTGTCTCAAAGATCATGCAGAGAAGACGCTTGATGTACCAATCGATGCAGATCCAACTCAAGAAGTATGAAGAAAATCAAGCGCAGACAAAGCATTTGATCATAGACAGAGTCAAGGACCATGTGATTCCTCATATTGCTTGTAAGAATACATCAAATGACATGTGGTTAGCTTTGGAGGTGATGTACCAAAGAGGCTCTGTGCAAAGAAGAATGCTTCTTGAGAATCAGATGCGGATGTTCCAAATGATGAAGGGTGAAGAGATAGATCCATTCCTCTTCAGACTTCAAGCTATCCGAGACCAGCTGATTGACATGGGTGCTAATCCAGATGAAGGGCTCCTAGTGGGGACGACCCTAAATGTTGTCTCTGAAGAATGGGAAACGTTTGTCCAGAGCATTCTGGGAAGGGCGGCATTACCATCATGGGCAGATATGTGGGCTACCCTCTGCCAAGAGGAGATCAGGAGGATCACCAAGAAGTAGTCTATTAGTGGAGGAAGCGGATCAACCAGAGTGAAGAAAGAAGAGGAGGAGGATGCATCCCTTGCATCAAGGGAAAAGAAGCAAGGGAAGAAGATGAAGGACCTCTCCAAGGTCCGGTGCTTTAACTGTGGTGATCTTGGTCATTTCGCCAGCAGTTGTCCTAAGAAGAAGGACAAAGGAGCTTCTGAATCCAAGGCTGCAGTAGCAAATGACGATGGCTATGATGATGATGCAGCCATGAGTGCTCATGCACTTCGAGAGAAGAGGTGGGGTGACATGGATATATATAGTATCCATAGACAGATTGGTAGGATCCTTGAGTCAGCCCTACTCTTGGATCACATACGAGTTACGAGAGCCTTAAGACAGTAGCGTGATGAGTCGGGAGAAGGTTGCAGATGACCTCATTGAAGAGAAAGAGGGAATTGAAGAGATGAAGAGGAAGCAGGGTGATGCAGAGGCAACAAAAACGTGGAGGCAGCAACGCAGAGAGGCTGATGGAACTTCAACAACGCAGAGAAGCTGGGCTCATGCAGTGCAGTGTTGCAGCATGACAATGTCTCTAGGGGGACAGCGTGATTCAGCATCCACGGAGCTTCAGTGGTGGAGGGCAACTTGACTTGTTTGTTAAACAGTTGGGCAGAGTTATTCAGTTGCTTACTTCTTAGCAACTGATTTGCAGTGCAACAGTTAGCAGTGGCAGTGCTATGGGCAGCATGATGCAACAATTTGAAATGGAGTTGCAGTACAAATGTGGAAGTGTCAGTGGCAGTGGCATGGGCAACAGTGCAGAGAGCAGCATTGTAGTAGATGGAGGGCAGCAGGCCAAACATCAACAGCACAGATCCAGTACTCAAGATCTTGTAATACATGTTGTGATGTATTGCTAGAGCACACTCCTGATGCTAAGAGGGAGTGTTGAGATTTTGTGTATTTGGGGTAGCATCAGTTGTGCTCTAGGTCCCAAATTTTGTGGACGGACTAGAGTACACTTGATCTACAAGACCCATAAATGGATTTGAGAAATTTCAGTTGGTGTTCAAGTTATTCAAATAATTAATTATTTTTAATGGATTTCCTAACTTAGGAAAATAAAATAATTAAAGTGAATTAATTAACACATGTGCTGAAATTGTCTTAAGTCACATGCATCAAGAAGTATTTTAATCTCAGCCGTTGATGGATGATTTAATCTTGGCCGTTGAAGGGTTCAACGAAAAAGTATAAGAGAAAGGCTTGAGGGTCAGTTGAAGACACACAATTTTGGTAGAATTGAGGAATAAATCTGGAATTCTAGGGCGGGTTTGCTAAGAATTTCCGGAGGAATTTCCTGCAGTGAGGGGTAGTATTAGCCAAGGGAATGATCTAATTCCAAGGCCAAGAGGCAGTGATAGGCAGAGGAGCAGCAACAAGGACAGTGCAGAGGGGCTTCAGAGCCACGCAGAGCAGCAGGGGCAGCGCAGAGGCAATGTAGAGGCAACTAGGGCCACGCAGGACTGACGCTGGCCTAGCAAACGCAACGTAGGGGCAGCGTAGACCCTCCAAGGGTGACGCAGGCCCTCCTAGGGCCACACAGACTCTGACACAGGCCCTCTAGGGCAATACTAGGGCTTCAGAATTAGCGCTGAGAGTTTCTAGTGTCAGATCCGGGCTGAGTCCTGTAAATCTCGTTTGAGGGTGTGGAGCAGTCAGATATTTGGCACTTCAAGTTCGCTGCAGATTTGATATCTTTTATTCTCTGTTGGGCTTTCCAAGCTTGGAACCCAAATTTGCTGTACTCAGAACTAATTAATAATAAACCCTCATATCTGCTGCACCAGTTTTCCCGCTTTGGGTTTTTCCGGGGACTTATGTCCAAAAATCCATGTGTCACTTTGTTGCATGAGTGTACTATTCAGTGAATGATCTACATGTGTAGGTTGTAGTTGTGTTTATTTTGGTATTTTCTGAATCAAATTTCTGCAAATAACTTGTATTAATTAAATCAAGTGGGAGGAAATAAACCAATACACTACAGTAGAATTTTCACAGGCATCATTATTCCAGCCCTTACAGACGAAGCACATGCTTGATCGATTCAGTTGGAGACCCATGAGGATTTTCTTTGTGTCACCATAGCCACTTGAGAGCACCACGGGTCATTTGCTTGGAGATGAAAGGGCCGCCCCCTTCATCACTATTATTGGAGCCCTCATACTAATACTGGCACATGAGGGACTTCATTAGGCCTTCCAATGACCCTTCTAGCTAGCATTCTATCATTTCGGCCCTCTTGAGAGACTAATGATTCTTATTATGGAGCTATTTTGTGGGCTTGTGACCAAAATTATTGTTATTTTGCACATTATTTTATTATAGGGGCATCATTAGGATAAATTAGGCTATTTGAACCCCTTAGATGATTGTATAAATATAAGAGAGGTGTTTTCAACTTTTCTCTCATTCATCATCACTTGGATTTGGGATGTATCTTTCTAAAGATTTCAAACCTGCAATTTGTGGAATGATTTGGGTGATTAAATGCATTTCGATGTGTCAAATATTCTCTCTATCTCTCTTGGAGTTTCTGTTTGGCAAGTTTATGGATGGATTTACTCTTTTCGCCATGTAAGTGCTCTTTTCATGCGAATTTCACAGTGTTTCATGTCAGATGTATGGAATGCTATGTCATGATTTTACTTGTGCCCTAAAAAATAATGTGAATTTATGAAACACTTGTAATCTTGGCTCATTGCATATGTTATTCATCTTGGCAAGAAGAACGAATTTTCCTAGGGGTAGGTTGTGCACCTTTTACCTTGAAACTCCATCAAATATTGCACATCGAAGTATATACTATAAAAGTCTAAAGTTGTTGTAAAGTTGCATGCACAGAGAGTGTAGTTGCTTCTTTAGGCCTCCTTGAAGAGCAAGTTCCTAAATCTTGATCATTTTGACTCTAATCTTCCCAATAGCCAAGAACTGGTCCTAGATCCTTGGTGATCGCATTACTAAACGAAATATCATTTTTTCACCTCTTTTCTTCCTCTCTTTTTCGTCCCCCAAGGATAAGGAGATTTTCTAGGGCTTGGTGCGAAATTTTAGGGATGGGTAATTTTAGGATTCCGTCCAAACAGGTTTCTTCATTTATGTCTCCTCTAGGCATTCTCTAGTTTTGACGAATTACGACGGTGGAATTTCAAATAAATTGATGCCCTAGCTATCACACCAAGTGGGAACCTTTGAAGCTCCTTTGACTTGGGGATTTCTTGAAGTTTGCACTTTGTAGTTCATCATTAAAATAACCTTTTCTCTTAACTATAGATGATCATTGGATGAGCCTTTACCATGGTATATCTCCCAATCCTTGGTCTCTTACAATATTTCTCTGAAGGGGTTTTTCGTGGAAAGTCACCCTTGCTTCTCCCAAAGCTCACACTTTAATTGAAACTTTCCATTGAATGAGCCATCCTTGCCTCACTTTGAACCCTAGTATAAACACATCAATCACAAGTGAGGGATCTTTGAATTTTTGATCTTAGGCATTCATCATTGTTGAATATTCCTTTGTGATATTCCCACTTAGCAATATTGCGCTAAGGTAAATATCAATTTTGTCAATTTTGTCAAATTTTGGATTACTACTTAGGAAAAGTGGGTTGAGGGACCCCACTTGAAGTTTTGAGCTAAAGTAAGGGCCCACAATAGGATAAAGGAGAAAATCAAATAGTTAGTGGATGGTGGGGGCCACCCCAAAAGGGAATACACTCCCCCTTTGGTAGTACGCATTCTTGGAGGGAAAGAGAAAGGAAAAATCGATGGATGGGTCCCACATGAGGAAATTGGAGGCTCAATGACTAAAATAGGAGAGGCACTCATTTGGGGGCTATCTTGGGTCATTTGGCATTCACTTTTGACTAGCACACTTGAGTTGAGAGCCAAGTTTGCATGTGTTGTTGAGCACACGAGATTTTCATGTGAGAATCTCACCCTACCTTCGGTGGACTTCGAGTGCCAACCCAAGGAGGTGATTTGCACTACATTTGGAGCTTTCCGGGAGTTTGGCATAACGGTTCGTGGGGTTTTCTAGCAGGAAAGAGAGTACGCTCCTCCTGAAGGAGTGGGTTTTGAAGCAGGGAATTCTTGGGCTTTCCGGGGGTGATTAGAGCCACAAATTGTTGAGGGTTTGGAGTGATAGGGGAGCACGAGTTGGAGGAGGATTTGTTGTGCACAAGAGTGCATCACTAGTGACTGTGTGGGCCTGCGCAGGAGGAATTTCATGCTGCACATGGGAGCTTGAGGGAGCCACTTGAGGAGCTGGTGTGGGCTGAGACTTGTGGGGGATTCTGGGAGGCAGTTTTGCTGGACTTTTCAGCCATTTTGGAGGCCATCAACAATGGCATTTTCTAGAGGGTCATTTACCCAGTAGCTGGAGGATAGCATGGAAATTGGGCCGAATATTGGGGGTCAACATTTGGCCAAACCCTTTTTGGGTTTTGGTGGGTTATTGGTGGAGAGGTCGAGGTTAATTTCTCGGAATTTTCTGAGCACCGGAAGGGGGTCAAATCTGTCATTCCTTGCAGCCAGCAATGCAGTTTCTGGAGGGCCAGTGCAGAGCTATTGTGGGGGCAACTACTTAGTAGTTGGGGCAGCTATTTCATCACTTGGACTTTGCTAGCTTTCCTTGGGCAAGCCTAGGTGCATACTTTCCAAGCTTATATTGTACCCCGTTTATTCTTAATAAAATGGCTTAGTTCAATGCAGTTTTTGGCATATTTCCTGGTGTTTAATCTATGTGAAATTTTATGGGTGTTTTTACTATGCATGCTTTGTTTATCACTGTAAATTTTCCCTAGGTATATTACATCCTTAGCCCGAGGTCATCCTTCATAGGTCTTTCTTGGGGAGCCTTTCAACTTTAATTGAAGCATTTGAACCATTAATTGAGCCTCTCCTTTGAATGGCCCTTGGAAATCACGTTATACCTTGCCATTGATCCTATCATTCAAGTGATTTCCTCTATACCAAGACTCCTCCCATCGGTGAAAGTCCGTAAAGAGTAGGGGACATCGACTGAGGTGACAGTGGTTCCTTGTCCCGTTGTTGCCATTTGGTCTAGTAGTTGTCCGTTAGGTACTCCTCCTAGAGCCCCTGGTAGATTGAGCGGTAACAGGTTTGATACCACATGTAGCAAACATATACATGCAAAGATGAAAAGCTATTGATATATTTATTATATTGAACGAATGAATGATTGATGATTGAATACATTGTTCATGACCATATAACATATACATTGAAGGGATGGTCACATAGTAGACATGATTTTTGGAAAATGTTGCCTATTAATTATATCGACAGCATCATTAATAACATTAAATTAAATATTACAATGTACAAGAACTTAGTAATATATTTTGTGTCTATTACACATTTTTGCAGGGTTTTACATCATGTGATCATGGTCAGGTATTTTTGTAATCAGTGCTTTAAATGGTATTCCTCATAAATTTACATCAAAAATTGCATTGGACCTTACTCCCACCATGATCTTTGAAAACCTACAAATAGAAATGTCTCTTCTTTACTATTTTTAGTTTATTTATTTTTCCTCCCATGGGCTTTATGGAAAATTATAGGTTATCACCAATTTTCTGCAAAATTTGGGCCTTTGGCGTTATTGCAAAATAGCCCAAAAAAACAGGTAGAAATCCTTAGGTGCCTTCTCCTCTGATGTTGGATGGGTTACTCAATGCACTCTCTGTTGCAAACACATGCCCCTAATGAAAACCAAATGCTGAATCTGCAAGTCATGGACATCCCCACAAGTTTCCCCTTTTCCAAACAAATTTGTATGACCAAAAAACTACCATATCTTGATGGAAAGGGGTCTACAATATGGTTTCTAGTAGAAAACTCTCGCTTGTACTGAAAAATGACATTCATTTGTGTCATGAGAAAAAAAAATTAATGCCTTCATAATGTTATGGTTGAGTCTTGTGCACTCAACAAGTCCACAGATCATGTCATAGTGACTTACAATAAGTTCTGGCTGTGGTCATAGTGACTACTTTTTTCTAGTACCTTAGAATAACAGACATGGTTGGCATTTATTGATGAAAGTTTCCCAACTACTATTCCAGAGAATATTAAGGTTTTTAACAAAGTAAAAATTACCTCCTTTCTTCACAGAGCTTTAGTTACTTCATAATATGTTTATAGGAACTTTCAATGCTTTAATCATACAACTACTTGCTGATTTTTCATCACTGTTGTATATTATTTGTATAAATTACAGACATTTGGGAGTCCCATGCTGATATCTTGGCATCAATTGCTAATTATCTTCTGAAGCATGGATGGAAAGAGGGTCACCCCATTGCTCAGAAGGTGAGTAAACAAGGCCTAATTTCATTGTTGGGTAGTGCACATAAAATGTTCTAGCAATTTAGTATCTTTAGAGTATTTGTAAGTGTGATGATAGTTGATGGAGATGCTGTTTCGTTTTCAACTACAGGTGTCTTTAGGGAAAGATATTGACCAGTCTTTCTTGGGGTTGGATGTCAAGAAACCTGTATCTGAGTGGAAGAATGATTACGAAGTGACAGTGTTAGAAGGTGAACCAGAAGTCTCTCCAAATGAAATAGCAAGCCTGGTAGGTGTTTTTACCTTTAAGATTGTATATAAGATAGCATACTATTTAAAATCTTCACATCGTTTCAAAGTCCTGTCTCCCAAATCTTTGCAGCCATAGCAGTTATGAAATTACATTTCAAATGTGAACAGCACCACTTTTACAGATGATTTTGTGTATTAAAAGACAACTAGGTTGTAACTATTGATGCTGCGTATGCTGAGTATGCTGAATACTGATGCACACACTAAGATGGCTGAGTATGCTGAATATTGATGCACACACTAAGATGGCTGAGTATGCTGAAGCTAGAAAAATGTTAGTCAACATAATTGCATTCATAATCTTCTACAAAAACCCTACATTGTGTTAAAATCACTATTTTCCAGTGTTTATCTTTTTGTGTTTTCATGTGCTTTCCCTGCAGATTTTTTCCTTAATTTTGCATCCTCGAAGATTATGTAAATTTACTTTGTTATTAAATTTAATGCAGGTAGACCAGAAATAATCTTACCTACACTTACATTCATTATAGTCTAAAAAGGTAAAACGTGAAGGCATAAATGGGAAATTCTTCCTATAATAAGACGTAAGGGAGAAAGGCTCAGCCTTTAGGTTGTAGGAAAATCATAGGGAAGTGTGTGAGCCACTGACATTTCAGAAAAAGTTTGCAGTCACCAAATAGGGAGAAAATCTGATAAACTTCAGTGGGCATGCAGGAAGAATCAAGATTGTACATAGATGGACACTTTCAAGATAAAATGCAGATATTTTAGGAGGAATCTTGTCTGATTCTTGTTGAAATTTTGTATAGTTGGTGTAGCATCGCGTGTGCTTTGGCCCTGAAATTTTGTGGAGGGACTAGGACACACTTGATCTCCAAAACCCAGAAAGGGATTTGAAAAATTTCAGTTGGTGTTCAAGTTATTCAAATAATTAATTATTTTTAATGAATTTCCTAAGTCTAACTTAGGAAAATAAAATAATTAAAGTGAATTAATTAACACGTGCTGAAATTGTCTTAAGTCACATGGATCAAGTAGTCTTTTAATCGCATCCGTTGATGAATGATTTAATCTCGGCTGTTGAAGGGTTCAACGAAAAGTATAAGAGAAAGGCTTGAGAGTCAGTTGGAGGAGACACAGTTGCAGAACTGAGGAATAGATCTGGAATTCTAGGGCGGGTTTGCTAAGAATTTCCGGAGGAATTTCCTGCGGTGAGGGGTAGTATTGGCTGAGGGGATGATCTGATCCCAAGAGCCAAGAGACAGCAAGAGGCATAGGAGTAGCAACAAGGGCAACGCAGAGGGACTTCAAAGCCATGCAGTCCAACAGGGGCAGCGCAGAGGCAGCTGGGGCCACGCAGGGCTGACGCAGGCCTAGCAAAGGCAGCGCAAGGGCAGCATAGACGCTCCAGGGGTGACGCAAGCCCTCCCAGAGCCAAGCAGACGCTGACGCAGGCCTTCAGAGTTGACGTTGGGGCTTCAAGGGCAGCACTGAGGGTTTCTAGGGCCATATCCGCGCTGAGTCTTGTAAATCCCGTTTGAGGGTGTGGATTAGTCTGATATTTGGCACTAGAACATCAGGTTAGCTGCAGATTTGATTTCTTTTATTCTCTGTCAGGTTTTCCAAACTAGGAACCCGGATTTGCTGTACTCAGAATCTACTTAATAAAATAATCCTCATATCTGCTGCACCGGTTTTCCCGCTTTAGGTTTTTTGGGGACTTATGTCCAAAAATCCATGTGTCTCTTTGTTGCATGAGCATATTATTCAGTGAATGATCTGCATGTGTAGGATGTAGTTGTGTTTATTTTCGGTATTTTCTGAATCTAATTTCTGGAAATAACTTGTATTAATTAAATCAAGAAGGAGAAAATAAACCAATACACTGCAGTAGAATTTTCACAATTCTTAGCCAGGCAAAGCTTGTTAAAGGTTATGGGTCTCACTAGCTTTCAATCTTTAGCTTGTGGATAAATGAAGCTAGAGATTTGAAATGTGTAAGTTTCAAACATGACATGATTGGTAAGTTGATTATGTGTTAGTTCATCCATGTACAAGCTAGTTGCCCAACACAGTAGTTTAATCTGCTGGATGTCAGGTGGAGAAAAGAAAGACTGTTTGGTGGGGTCACCAAAAGGATCAATTTTAAATTAGGTTCCTTAGTTATGTAATCCATGAAGGGATAACGAAAACTATTTAAAATCTGGTCAAGTTGTTCAGCTGCAAATCAACTTAACAAGAAATTGGTCATTTAAGACAATGCAGCTAGATGGCTTAGGGGGTGCCAATATCTCTAGAAATCCCTCTTCCTTTCATACTAGAGTGCTTGGCTGTCTAGTGCTCAACCACATTTTAGTGATTGAAGATCGGCATCATTACTCCAGTCTCACAAATGGTTTGTCCCATGATTCTCCACAAAGCATTAATTGTTTGGCATGTTAGATGGAGCTGCAAAGCAGGAAGATATTTCTGGACATTAGTTGCTGCCATAGTTGCTTAAATTTTGGAACTAGGGATCGAGGGCACTAGGGGACTGGTGTTGAGGACAACTAGGTATTAAATTATCCTAAACCCAGCTATCTAAGCAAACAGATCAGATCTAGTTACTTACTGGAATTATTAACTCGTGCATGCAGCAGAAAACGAGAAAAGAAATCACACAGTTTATGTAATATTCCTAACGGAAAATAACAGTGATAAACAAAGCATACAATGGTACATGCAATACACAAACCCACACAAATGTTAAACGTCCAGAAATGCACCAGCTGATCTATTTTATTATAAATCAATAGGGGTACACATAAGCATGAAATGAGTGCACCTGGGCTTTCCCAAGGCAAGCTAAACGAGTCCCGGGTGGAAAATATGAGAGCCCGGATGTTGTAGCTTCAATCCCCTCTGTGTTTTGTGCTGCCCCTAGCAAAAATGCACTGCTGGCTGAAGTAGAACTGCTGTTGACCCACTTCCGGTGCCCAGAAAATTCAGCCAAATTAATCTTGGCCTCTCAATAAAACCAAAAAACCCAGAAAGGGTTTGGCCTAATTCAGACCTTCGAATTTTTCTCTAGTTGCCACTTGCTCCCCCAATAGCTGGGAAACTCGTCCCACCTGTAGCTATTCCCTCACAACCCCAGAAAAATGATGATAAATGCTAGCAAAAACCCCCTTCGGTAACCTCCACAAATCCCATCTCTAACCAGCCCCCAATTGTGCCTCTCCTCAACTCCCACGTGTGGCCCAGAATTAGCTTCTGTGCAGGCTCACGCAGTCCTTGGAAAGGTGACACTGCCACAGCAAAAACTCCACTGAATTGTGCCCAACCAGCACTCCAATTCTTCAGCAATTTGTAGTCCAATTCTCTCCTTGAAATCCCGGCAAGATGCTGCCCCACAACTGTCTCTCTCCCAGGTAGTGTGTATTCCTCTTTTGCATCCAACCTGCTGAAAAAGTCCCCAAAATTAGGCCCTCCACCTCTATGTATCTTGCTGCCCCCTTCTTCCTCCCTGTGGGCCCCAAAATTCGAGTTCCTTCTCTCTTCCCACAATTCGAATTCTCCTAAGTGGTACGAATTCCCTTTGGAGTGGCCCTCACATTCCACTTGCACTTTGATTTATTTTCTTTTCTAATGTTTGGAAGCCTTCTTTTCCCAAAAAGTCAAGTGGGGTCCTCCTAATCCACCTTTCCTAAGTCCTAATGCAAAAATGGAAATTCTTCTTAACCATATTAATTAATTGGGGATATTACAGTCCTCCTCACCAAAAATTGTTAGTCCTCAAGCAATGCCTGAACAAGCACCCTCTCGATCAGCTGACCCAGATAGTGACTGCAAACAATACCGAGGTCCCAAATGTGCCACGGAGTCATCCCTGATCTCTGCACTGTCCTGCCATGGGGAAATCCCCGAGACTAGGATCCCAAGCCATCCTGATCAACATGAGGCCTCCCTTGCTCCACTCACTGCCTAGCTCGGCATGGGCACCAGATGTCCTTTGCATACTACCACTAAGGAGAGCATCATGGTAGAAAAGAACCCTGATCATCTCCTCGTGCAACTGCTCTATTGGATAGTCCCTCTCGTGCACTTCAGGAATAGACTCCTGAAGATGCAATCCAATCCATGTGGGATTGAATTGTCGTCTGCCTGAGCTTCCCCTTATCTCCTCCTGCTGATCACCCTGCCGCATGTGAAAATTCCTATATCTAGAATCCTATTGCAGTAACTGGAAAATATTCACCTAATTGTTAATCTTCACTTAACAATTTATTTACAGTTATCTACGACAAACACTGAATACATCACACTGCAACCAACACAAATATAAAAATGTTGTGGAAACAAAATACAACGTAGAAAAGAAATAAACACACAATCGACACCGTTATTTTTGGAAAAATGTCCCCGGAAAAAGTTAAAACCCAATGCGGGAAAACCGGTGCAGCAACTGAGGGTTTGTATTATTATGCAGTAGTTTTTGAATACAAATCTTTGGATTCCTTACTGGCTATCCAATATAGAGAATATGACTGGCATAAATGAAGTGAGAATTAACCTCACACTATCATTGGCGATCTAACATTGATCCAGCCTTTGAATGGCTAGCCGCAAGCTGCCTCTGCGCAGTTACTGAATCACAACTCGTAGGGACTGTGTCACTCCTCTGGTTGATCAATCTGTTGGTTGGATGCTCAGATCTCTGACACTATGGTCTCACACCCCGACTCCCAGTAGTGCCTCAACAAAACTGCGGATCTCCTCTCAGGCTCTGTGCTGTCTCAGCGTGCCTCTGCGTTGCCCAGTGTGGCTCTACGTTGTCTCTCTAGATCTCACTCTGCCTCCTCTGCTTTTTATTCACCGGATCAGGAAAACTTCCACCGACCACTATCCCTGCCCCTCACTACAAGAAATCAACTAGATCACTCCTCCGACAACTGCTGTGCTTCTCTCTTGAGAATTTGATCTCCAGATCTCTAATCCAATGTGTCCTCCAAGTGCCCATCAAACTTCTTCTTATAATCTTCTTATTGAACATTCAACGACCCAGATTAAATCCTAATCAATGGCTCATATCATTTTGACTCTATCTCCGTCTTTTTCTAGAAGATTCACACGCAGTTTAATTGATACCCTTTAATTGTTTTAATTTCCTAAGTTTAGACTTAGGCATCCATTAAAAATAATTAATTATTTCAATTAAACCTTCTCTGTGTGGAATTTCTCAAAACGATTTTTGGGTCTTGGAGAATGCATGTGTCCTAACCTCCCTGCAAATTCATGAGGCTAGAGCACATTTGATGCTACAAAAATCAACACTCCCTCTTAGCGAGGAATGTGCTCAACTGTTGCAACCTCCTGAAGCATCGCTCTGACTTTTGCAGCATCCCAGCCGCGCTGCTGATGTCTGGTTGCTGCTGCCCACCAACTACTGCGTAGCTCTCTCTGCGCTGCATCTGTGTTGTCGCTGACTCGGCATGCTGCTGTCAACTACTGCATTTGCACTGCAACTCTGTTGCTATTGCCATTGCAACATCCGCAAGTCCCTCTCATTTGCCGCTGCTGCAACTAAGAGATGTCCATCAACTGAACCAACTATGTTCAGATTGATGCATTTGTCCACCGAGTTTTGACTGCTGCTAGCCTTTGCGCTGTCACTGAAGCCTCTGCGTTGCTGCTGACTCTGCACTATGCCAACTGCACTGTTTTCACGTCTGCTTTGTACTGCTAAGTTCCTAACATTGTTAACCACTGCAAATGTCACTCTATCACCTAACTGCACCATCTGTCACTGGTCCATCCTGCTACTGCTGTTATGGGCTCCTGTAGCAAGGAATTGATCCAAGAGGTGGAATCCTCAAGGATCTTGCCCATATATAGTTATCTAGAACTACAGTACTAGATCACGCCACCTCTCCCTTGGACGTATATGGCAATCATGGCAAACTCCTCTTCGATCTCAGCGGTCGCAGCTTGTTGATCCTACTCCTTCTCCTTCTCCTTTTTCCGAAGAGGACATTGAGAACTGAAGTGGCCCATCTCACCACATCAGAAACACTTGATCTTCGAAATGTCCTTCTTTCGCCTAAGCTGCTCCTGCTACCCCTTTGATGCGAGGGTTGCATTTTCTTCTTCCTTTACTTCTTATTTTTGCTTGTTGCTGCTGCTGCCATCCAGTTTGCTCTTTAATAAATCACGCCTTATCTCTTCTTGTTGGAGAGCAGCCGACATCCCCTCCCAATCCGGCAATTTTTCTCTGCCTAGAATACTCTGGACGAAAACTTGCCATTCTTCTGAGACGTGGTCCAGGGTTAATCTCACCATCTCCGTAGCCTGAGGCGCTGACCTTACAACTGCTAGCTGATCCCAGACTTCCTGAAGATTCATAATGAAGGGATCTATGCGCTCCCCCTTTTGCATCCTTGTGGATCTCATCTTTTCCTCCAACTACATCTTCTGCTGCTTAGAAGATCCCTGATACAACGTGGCCCATGCATCCCACATTTCTTTTTATGTGCCTTTGCCTTCGATGTGAGATACAATGTGATCTCTCACTCCATCGAGGATCAACCTCTTGGCCTTTTCCATATCCTTATTGTAATTTTTCAATGGATCTGGATCTACGGGGATAGCTACCACATTATCGATGAAGGCTTTAAGATCATGCTTATTTAGAAGGAAGAAGATCCTTGCCTTCCAGATCACATAGTTGGAGGCACCCTCCAACTGATCCTGATCTCTCAACTCGGTTGGTGTCATCACACCCAAAAACAATGCCTAAGTCTGCCTCTAACCCTCTCGCATTGCTGACTGGCTCTATGCACTCCCTGCTGGAGTGAGAAAAACTTCTCTCGGCTACTGCTGCTCTTCTTCCCTTCTGACGTTTTTTCTGCTCTAGCGACTGCTGCAGAAAATCTGCGTCCTAGCTAAAGATCTGCTCCGCGCTGAAGCTGCTGCGCTGCTCCCTCTGCCACTGACAAATTTTGATCTGGAAAATCTTCTTCCCTGTCGACTTACTCAGAGAAGGATTTTTCCTCGAAAATCTTGCCCTCCTGGCACTGGACTGTGCAACCCTTCTGGGGATTCGATCTGCTGCCTACGCAGCTCTTCGAGCTCCCTCTTCAGCTCTGCTTCTGAGCTCTTCTCTGCTTCACCTGCGCTCTAAAACCATTTGTAAATTCCTAAATCTGGAATCCTATTGCAGCAATTGGAAAATATTCACCTAATTGTTAATCTTTGCTTAACAATTTATTTGCAGTTATCTACGGAAAACATTGAATACATCACACTGCAACGTACACAAATATAAAAATGTTGCGGAAACAAATACAACGCAGGAAAGAAATAAACACATAATCGACACCATTATTTTTGGACAAATGTCCCCGGAAAAACCCAATGCGGGAAAACCGATGCAGCGACTGAGGGTTTGTATTATTATGTAGCAATTGCTGAATACAAATCTTTGGATGCCTTGCTGGCTATCCGATACAGAGAATATAACTAGTAGAAATGAAGTGAGAATTAACCTCACACTATCGTTGGCGATCCGACATTGATCTAGCCTCTAAATGGCTAGCCCCAAGCTGGCTCTGCGCAGTCACTGCATCACAACTTGTAGAGATTGTGTCACTCCTCTAGATGATCGATCTGCTGGCTGGATGCTCAGATATTTGACCCTCCGGTCTCACACCCCGGACCCGATATTAGATTTGGACTGCTCCTCAACAAAACTGCGGATCTCCTCTCAGACTCTATGTTGCCTCAGCGTGGCTCTGCGTTGCCCAACGTGGCTCTACGTTGCCTCTCTGGATCTCACTCTGCCTCCTTTGCTTTCTATTCATCGGATCAGGAAAACTTCCACCAGCCACTATCCTTGCCCCTCACTGCAAGAAATCAACTCAATCACTCCTCTGGCAACTGCTGTGCTGCTCTCTTGAGAATTCGATCTCTAGATCTCTCACCCGATGTGTCCTCTAAATGCCCATTGAGCTTTTTGTTATAATCTTCTCGTTAAACATTCAACGGCCCAGATTAAATCGTAATCAATGGCTCAGATCATCTTGACTCGATCTCCATCTTTTTCTAGAAGATTAACAACCAGTTTAATTAATACCCTTTAATTATTTTAATTTCCTAAGTTTAGAGTCTAGACTTAGGCATCCATTAAAAATAATGAATTATTTTAATTAAACCTTCTCCGGGTGGAATTTCCCAAAACGATTTTTGGGTCTTGGAGAATGCACGTCTCCTAGGCTCCATGCAAATTCTTGAGGCTAGAGCACATCCGATGCTACAAAAATCAACATCGCATTGGCGAAGTCCCCCACACCATCAACGGATCGCTAAAACCCAATGGAAGATCTGGATGACCTTCCCCTGTAGAAGCGAACTCATCTCGATGGGTAGTCGAACTGCTAATCCTTGCTATGCTAAAATCCCCTGCCTATCGCAAAATGAGCCTACCCTGTTGACATCGTGACATCCCAGCGATGCCCGACTGCTCAACATACCCGTACCAGATCCTCCATGTGTCAACCTAAGAAAGAATTGGATGACTCTCAATCATAACCTTACCCATCAAGAAGTGGAGTGATCCACTCGGCATTCGGATCCCTAGATTCCCCAACCATACTGGGAGCTCACAACTCCCACACCTCATGGGTTGTTGTTTTGTAGCACTGCTACCTACTAGAGCCCATCCAAGCCACATCTCTGATCCCTGTATGTATCCCATAAGTGGTTCCCGAGTATCAAGAATTCGTCCCAAGCATGCCAATCTGCCCTATTCATGCCAAATTACATAGTGATATCCATTATCCCAACTCTTGATGATACGTCCAAACACTACTCGGAGTCTGGACACCCTCCTATAGACGAATTCTACCATCCACTATCCCTCATGCTCATGTAGCGCCTCATACTGTCTCGTTGAAAGTGTATCATGCAGCTCCCTCGCAATCACCTCCCCAAGTGTGAGCCTAGGGGTGGAACATATTCTACCTCGGCAATGATCCCCAAACATGTATCCATCAGCTTGCGCATCCACCAAATGTCTCAACTGGAGAGTCTCCTCCCTGCCCATGACACGCAGTGTCTCATCTAGCTGCCTAGGGTGGGCCTCCCATGTCCTGCTGCCTGAACTGAGAGCATTGAGGGGCAGCCACTAAATGCTCTGCAAATGTAAGCAACACTGGAGGATGATGGTTGTGTAGGTCCCCAAGGGTATGGTCGTGAGACTACAGGGATACTGATGAGTAGTCCTATGGACGACCCTCCCTCTGCCTTGGATCTGCTAATAATCCCCTCGAAGACCTGTCTCCGCTAGACAAGGTATCCCCAGATGCTCAACAATGTCCTCATCAATCCTAGGTGAGTTGCATCCAATGGTACGCCTCATGCCCCTATCCATAAGTCTCTATGGAGGCAATGCTCCAAGAGCCCACTTTGTCGCCGCATGTGCTGCTGCATACCACCACATATCACCGCACTCCTCGGCATGCCACAACCTATCCTTGTACACCACAGGATACCCTCGACTAATGTTATGTCATCCTGTACCCCCCCATGTCCTTCTTGTGTCACTGCAACTGTCACTCCTTGCGTGTGTATTCAATGCGATGTAAGACACTCCTACTCCATAATGCAATCCAACACACCATGACACACCACCATGCATCTCCACGCCCACCTGTAGACCACTGCTCTAGATGCTCCTACACATCCCTGGATGTCATGGCCTAAAGGTGTGTTGCGTCGGCCCGCACCCGACTGGCATCATCACCTCCACCGTCGCATCACCATACCCTTCTTTGAATGGATCTCCCCTCCAAATCCTCGCCGAGGGACCCAAGAAGTGAATCTCCCTAGGTATCAATAGTGACGCCACCACTGCTCTGCTCCTATGTGTCCTTTTGCCCCACACAAATGTGAAGAATCCCTCAGATGAAGATGCCAATATTTTTATTGGATTCCTCTTTCAGAGAGGTGCAAGATCGATCTAAAGATCATCTTGATTCGATGAGCTTTATTTTGAATTTATTCAAAATATGTGCAGTTTGGCTTGAGATGAAACATAAGCTTGAAACCCCAGTAGTTGTGTCACACACCCTCACTGATGGATGTAAATAGGTCAACGTTGGAGGTCATTTTCACTCATCCATCACATCACATTCTCTCTCCTCATCTGATTGGTTCGATCATCTATTGGAGTCTCTTCTTCACTCGCACGTGGGAAAAAGCAGCGGCTAGGGTTTTAGACTGTCTAGGGTTTCCAACGCAGAAATTGACCAGCGTTGACTTTGGTAAACGCTTGGTCAAATTGACCCGAAACTCTCCCAAAAGTTCGATCTCATCAATCTGCATTTTTTGGCACAAAAATCGAGGTTGGACGTTGACTTTGACTTGGCTGCATTGACTTTCTTGCTGCTGTTGTTTGCTTTGACCGTTGACTGTGACAGTGTTGACTTTGGTTGACTTTTGGGGTTGACTGATCTGGCTATCCTAGAGGGTTGTGTGACACTTCTGGTTGGTTGACTGTATTGAGACTTTGCTGGTTGAAGCATCCTATTGACCGCCATAACGCACCAACACACTTATATATTTTGGCTTGTCTTCTGTCGATCTACTAGTATGTTCTATCTGCATTTTACTTTCTTTTTTATGTGGTTGCTGACTGATATTGGGATAAAAAGTAAAGTTGCATCAAGCATAGAACATCTACAAAAATTTACATGGTATCGGCGCTGAGGTGAAGACAAAGCCCAAGTTTGTAGCAATCACCGAAGAAGAGCATGGGTACCTCAAACTATAATGGCTTTAAAGCTGATGACAAATTGACTGGGAAGGTGATTATCCACCCGACACTATGGAGTATATCCACCTGACACTATGGATGTCTGGTTGATAGATAGTGGTGCCTCAAGGCACATCACTGCGGTCAAGGAAGCACTTTTTGACATGGTTGAGAAGGATGTTAATTTGAAAATCATATTCGGAGATAATGCCACATATCTCGTGAAAGGGACATGGACTGTAACCCTCCACTTGTCTTAAGGTCAAGTCCTCTGCTTGCAGGATGTACTGTATATACCCGTTTTGAAGAAGAACCTTGTGTCTGTTTCGGCCATGGAAGACAAAGGTTTCAATGTGGCATTCATTGATGGGAAGGTGTGTATCTAGAAGAAGAGTTTCAAGGAAGCCATCACAATTGGGTTTAGAGTTGATACACTCTACCACGTTGGAGGAAGTCCACTAGGAGCGATGACATGTGATACTATCCGACAGACTGAACTATGGCACCGAAGGTTCGGACACCTTCACTACAAAGCCCTTCCCAAAGCAAGGAAGGTGGTGACCGGGATGCCCGAGTTCACAAATGATCATGAAGGTGTATGTCAGGGCTATGCCGAAGGAAAGTATACAAGGGGACCTTTCCCCTCGAGCGTCACAAAGACATCCAATGTCTTGCTATTAGTACATTCTGATCTGTTTGGTATGCTGCCCGTGACATTCTTGGAAAGATGCTCTTATTATATGACGTTTATAGATGACTTCTCTTGCAAAACCTGGATTCTTGAAAAAGAAGGATGAGGTTTTCATGTGGTTCCGTACCTTCAAAGCCTTGGTGGAAAATCTAACAGGGAAGAAGATCAAGATATTGACCAATAATGGCACTGAATATGAGACGAACAAGTTCAAGAACATTTGCAGAGAAGCTGGCATCAAGAGGAAGACCACAATTGTTTATACTTTTGAGCAGAATGGTGTTGCTGAAAGAAAGAATAGGACCATTGTGGAAGCTGCCCGTGCCATGCTATGTGACCAAGATCTACCGAAGTTTCTGTGGGGAGAAGCTGCGAACACTGCCGTGTACATACAAAACCGATGCCCACATTCCGCTCTGGACTCCAAAACTCTCGAAGAGGTTTTCTCTGGTAAGAAACCTGATGTCTCACATTTTAGAGTTTTTGGATGTCCTGTTTATTTTCATGTACAAGGAGAAGAGGAGCAAGTTGGATGCTTCTGGGAAGAAGGGAATGTTTGTGGGCTATAGCGAAACTTCGAAGGGCTATAGAGTCTATGTGCCTGGTCAAAGGGAAGTGGAGATATGCGACGATGTTACCTTTGACGAAGATGTTTCCCTGAGGAAAGTCATCAATCTTCCGAGATATGAGGAAGACCATGAAACAAGGCCTAGAAATCAAGAAGAACCGAAGGATGAGACAATGCTCGATGTTGAAGGACCGATGGAACCTATTGATCCACCTCCTTCAATGAGGAAAAGAACATCATGGCTCAGTGACACTCTCGAGGGTGCCGAAAATCATATGGCCCCAAGGGGGACATTTCGTGAAAGCAAGAAGCTGAATAGATACCAAGGGTATATAGTAACCACGAGTACAATCGTACAATCTTAGCCTAGATCTTTTGAGGAAGCCGTAAAGCATCAATTCTGGAAGGATGCTATGCACGAAGAAAATGAGTCCATTATGAAGAATGATGTTTGGGATGTGGTTTCAAGACTGGTGGACAAAGCAGTTGTCACCTCAAAATGGCTCTATAAGATCAAGCATGGATTTGATGGTAGTGTTGAAAAGTTCAAGGCAAGATTCGTTGCCCGTGGCTTCTCTCAAAAGGAAGGCATAGACTATGATGACATATTTGCACCTGTGGCCCGATATACCACCATCCGATCTATCATAGCCCTTACTGCTACGCAAGGATGGAATCTTCCACACATGGATGTGAAGACCGCATTTCTGCATGGTGCGATAAAGGAAGAGGTGTATGTGGAGCAAACTCTGGGGTTCGAATTCTAGGATCGGAACACCCATGTTTGCAGGTTGAAGAAAGCCCTCTATGGGTTGAAGCATGCACCTAGAGCTTGGTACAAGAGGATAGATAGCTACTTGATGAAGCTGGGCTTCACTCGTAGTAATGCTGATCCGAACCTTTACTTCAAGGTTGAAAGGGAAAAGCCTCTCATTCTGGTGTTGTATGTGGACGACCTCTTCCTGATAGGTGCTGACCCTCTCATTCATCAGTGCAAGAGAGAGCTCGCTACTGAGTTCGAGATAGAGGACCTAGGACTAATGCATTACTTCCTAGGCCTGGAGGTCTGGCAGAGACCTGGCAAAATTTTCCTTTCTCAAGGAAGATATATTGTGAAGCTTCTGGAAAGATTTGGTATGGTGGGCTGTAAGTCTGTGTCGATACCGATGGAGCTCAACTTTAAGAAGTTGAGTGGCAACGTTGCTGGGCCCGTGCTAGCAAATTCTACTGAGTATCGTCCATTCGTAAGGGCCCTGATGTTCTTAGTGAACACCCATCCGGACGTATGTTTTGTAGTGAACACTTTGAGTCAACATATGGTTGAGCCTCATCACTTTCACCGGGTTGGTGCCAAGAATCTGTTGAGATATCTTCGGGCACGATAAACCATGGGCTTAGATACATTGCAGGGAGCGTGACACGCCATGGATATACTGATGCCGATTGGGCTGGCAGTGTGGTGGATCGTAAAAGCACATCGGGATGCTGCTTTACACTTGGTTCTACTTCGATATTATGGATGAGCAGGGAGCAGAAGTCGGTGGCGTTGAGCACCGAGGAGGCCGAATACATTGTAGCGAGTATGGCCTGTTGTGAAGCAGTTTGGTTGCAAAAGCTCTTCAGTGAGCTGTTCGGGCATGTGCTAGATACCATCGTGATACTCTGTGATAATCAGAGTGGGATTCGGTTATCCAAGAATCCCGTGTTCCATGATTGATCCAAGCATATTGATATCAGGTACCACTTTATTCAGGATATGGTACAGCGAGGCACTGTAAGGCTCGATCCTATAGGAACTGATGAGTAGGTCGCGGATATTCTCACAATGCCCTTGGGGAAGGTCATGTTCCTAACCTTTCGTGAGAATCTTGGAATCGTGGAATGACCCTATTCTGAGGGTCCCATTGGACGATGAGCTCTGGGAGCTTTGGGGGGCTTTAGGGATAGCTTCTCGGAGCTATAAGCAAACACGGGGCTAGGCTTGCCGAACCTTGTGGTGCTTTTGCCCCACCGTTATGATGATTGAGTTGGTTCACTTCTCATGATCTGTGCCCCGTATGCATCCTACCCATTGAGTCTCGGACTCATGGGAAGTACCTCTCATTTGGCCAGTGAGGTGGGAAAAGCTAGAGACCAGTAGAAAATACTAATGGACTTATCAGAGATTGTCGTACTCTCTATGTATAGGATGGAACGGTCCAACCACTTGATCTGGGATCAAGTATAGTGAGGTTTCGGACCTCCTACTGACTTCGGGTCAGATAAACCAACTTCGGGTTGGTATGAGACTCTTGTGAGTCCTATAGAGGTTTCGGACCTCTGGGCTGAATTTGTCAGCCGGGGATGATGTCTTTGTGACTGACCCACTTCTATTCTAAAATAAAGAAGCCATCAAAGCAAGTTACGGCGGGATGACGCACGATGTTTGGATTGCATAGGTGGATGGAGTTCTCCTTATTCGAGAGGGAGTGTTAATTTTGGACAACTAGGTCCAAACTCCATGTTGTGATGCTCAGATAAAGATGTCAATATTTTTATTGGATTCCTCTTTCGGAGAGGTGCAAGATCGATCTAAAGATCATCTTGATACGATGAGCAGAACATTTATTTTGAATTTATTCCAAATATGTGCAGGTCAGCCTGAGATGAAACGTAGGCTTGAAGCCCCAGCAGTTGTGTCACACACCCTCACTGATGGATATAAATAGGTCAACGTTGGAGGTCATTTTAACTCATCCATCACATCACATTCTCTCTCCTCATTTGATTGGTTTGATCATCTATTGGAGTCTCTTCTTCACACACACGTGGGAAAAAGCAACAACTAGGGTTTCAGACTGTCTCGGGTTTTCAGCGCAGAAATAGACCAGCGTTGAATTTGGTCAACGCTTGGTCAAATTGACCCGAAACTCTCCCAAAACTTTGATCTCGTCAATTCGCATTTTTGGCACAAAAATCGAGGTTGAACGTTGACTTTGACTTGGCTGCGTTGACTTTCTTGCTGCTGCTGTTTGCGTTGACCGTTGACTATGACAACGTTGAATTTCGTTGACTTTTGGGGTTGACTGATCTGGCTATTCTAGAGGGTTGTGTGACACTTCTGGTTGGCTGACCGTATTGAGACTTTGCTTGTTGAAGCATCCTGTTGACCTCCGTAACGCACCAACACACATATTTTGGCTTGTCTTCTGTCGAACTACTGGTATGTTCTATCTGCATTTTACTTTCTTGTTTATGTGATTGCTACTGATATTGGGATAAAAAGCAAAGTTGCATCAAGCATAGAACATCTACAAAAATTTACACCTACCAATGCCACCTCCTCTGACAAACTCCTGCCAGAGTATGTTGATCATCATGTGATCCCATGTACAACCGTCATACCAAGACAACCCAAGGAGTCTGCCCATAAACGAGTTGGCCACTGGTGCTGACCCAAACTCCTCTAGCGAATATGTGCGCTCAACTACTAGGTCAACTATACCATCCAATTCGTAGTCAATTAGCATACCTGGGAAGTGATAGGTAGTCCTAACCAAATCCCAATGTCAGTCTGGGCTTTCGATATCCCCAACGCTTAGAAGCCCCTACTGAGCTACACCCGAGTCCACTACGATCTCCATAGCCCACTACACCGGGTACCAACTCAAAATCTCTTGCCATCCAACCCCAAAAGTGGGATCGAATGCATGAACTCCTTCACATAGAACAACCCCAACATGTGGATTGTGTAGCTTGTGCAACTCAGGTCGTCTCATCCCGCTATCCTAGTCAACACATGAAATCTGACTAGGTAGCTTTGACTCTCTCTCTCCGATGGGCAAAGGTAACCTAATAATGTTTCCAGCCTCGTCTATGTATGCCTAAAGAGGACTGCTTTGATGCTCCAATATGCACTCTAACTGTATCATTAGGGAATCCAATCATTCCCCAACGTGAGTCATTTTGGCCGCTGACTCGGTACAAACCACTCTCATGCCCTCTAGCTCCACGTTCTGCCGCAGAATAGCCTTTTGCACTGACATGGCCTTCTCATCACTTTCACCAGGTTGGTGCCAAGAATCTGTTGAGATATCTTCGGGGCACGATAAACCATGGGCTGAGATACACTGCAGGGAGCATGAGACTCCATTGATATACTGATGTCGATTGGGCTGGCAGTGTGGTGGATCGTAAGAGCACATCGGGATGCTACTTTACACTTGTTTTGCTTCGATATCATGGATGAGCAGGAAGCAGAAGTCGGTGGCGTTGAGCACCGCGGAGACCGAATATATAGCAGCGAGTATGGCCTATTGTGAAGAAGTTTGGTTGCGAAAGGTCTTCACGGAGTTGTTCGGGCATGTGCTAGATACCACCGTGATACTCTGTGATAATCAGAGTGGGATTCGGTTGTCCGAGAATCCCGTCTTCCACGATTGCTCCAAGCATATTGATATCAGGTACGACTTTATTCGGGATATGGTACAGCAAGGAGCTGTAAGGCTCGGTCATATAGGAACTAATGAGCAAGTCGCGAATATTCCCAAAATGCCCTTGGGGAAGGTCATGTTCCTAACCTTCCGTGAGAATCTTGGAATCGTGGAATGACCCTATTCTGAGGGTCCTGTTGGACAATGAGCTCTGGGAACTCTGGGGGGCGTTGGGGATAGCTTCTCGGAGTTATAAGCAAACACGGGGCTAGGCTTGCCGAACCTTGTGGAGCTTCTTCCCCACTGTTATGATGATTGAGTTGGTTCACCTCTCACGATCTATGCCCCGTATGCATCCTACCCATTGAGTCCCGGACTCATGGGAAATACCTCTCATTTGGCCAGTGAGGTGGGAAAAGCTAGAGACTAGTAGCAAATACTAATGGACGCATCAGAGATTGTCGTACTCTCTATGTCTAGAATGGCGCGATCCAACGACTTGATCTGGGATCAAATATATTCAGGTTTCAGACCTCCTACTGACTTCGGGTCAGATAAACCAACTTCAGGTTGGTATGAGATTCTTTGTGAGTCCTATAGAGGTTTTGGACCTCTGGGCTGAATTTGTCAGCCAGGGATGATGTCTTTGTGACTGGCCCACTTCTGTTCTGAAATAAATAAGCCATCAAAGCAAGTTACGGCGGGATGACGCACGATGTTTGGATTGCACAGGTGGATGGAGTTCTCCCTAGTTGAGAGGGAGTGTTAATTTTGGACAACTAGGTCCAAACTCCATGTTGTGATGCTCAGATGAAGATGCCGATATTTTTATTGGATTCCTCTTTCGAAGAGGTGCAAGATCGATCGAAAGATCATCTTGATCCGATGAGCAGAACATTTATTTTGAATTTATTCAAAATATGTGCAAGTCGGCCTAAAATGAAATGTAGGCTTGAAGCCCGAGCAGTTGTGTCACACACTCTCATTGATGGATATAAATTGGTCAACGTTGGAGGGCATTTTCACTCATCCATCACATCACTAACTCTCTCCTCATCTGATTGGTTCGATCATCTATTGGAGTCTCTTCTTCACTCACATGTGGGAAAAAGCAGCAGCTAGGGTTTCAGACTGTCTAGGGTTTCCAGCGCAAAAATTGACCAGCATTGACTTTGGTCAACGCTTGGTCAAATTGACCCGAAACTCTCCCAAAACTTTGATCTCATCAATCCGCATATTTTGGCACAAAACCGAGGCTGGACATTGACTTTGACTTGGCTGTGTTGACTTTCTTGCTGCTGATGTTTGCATTGACCATTGATTGTGACAAAGTTGACTTTCGTTGACTTTTGGGTTGACTGATCTAGTTGTCCTAGAGGGTTGTGTGACACTTCTGGTTGGCTGACCGTATTGAGACTTTGCTGGTTGAAGCATCATGTTGACCGCCGTAACGCACCCACACACATATTTTTGGTTTGTCTTTTGTCAATCTACTGGTACGTTCTATCAGCATTTTACTTTCTTGTTTATGTGATTGTTGTCTGATATTGGGATAAAAAGTAAAGTTGCATCAAGCATAGAACATCTACAAAAATCTACACCTACCAATGCCACCTCCTCTGGCAAACTCCTGCGAGAGTATGTTGATCATCATGTGATCCCATGTACAACCATCATACCAAGACAATCCAAGGAGTCTGCCCATAAACGAGTTGGCCACTGGTGCTGACTCAAACTCCTCTAGAGAGTATGTGCGCTCAATTACTAGGTCAACTATACCATCCAGTTCATAGACAATTAGCATACCTGGGAAGTGATAGGTAGTCCTACCTAGATCCTAATGTCAGTCTGGGCTTTCAATATCCCCAAAGCCTAGAAGCTGTTGTTGAGCTACACTCGAGTCCACTATGATCTCCATAGCCCACTACACCCGGGTACCAACTTAGAATCTCTCGCCATCCAACCCCAAGAGAGGGATCGAATGCACGAACTCTCGTGCATATAACAACCCCAACATGCGGATGTTGCACCCCGTGCAACTCGGGTTGTCTCATCTCGTTATCCTGGTCAACACATGAAATCTGACTAGGTAGCTCTATCTCTCTCTCTCCAATGGGCAAGGTTAACCTAACAGTGTTTCCAGCTCCGTCTATGTATGCCTGAAGAGGACTGCTCTGACGCTCCAATGGGCACTCTAACTTTATCATTAGGGAATCCAATCATTCCCCAACGTGAGTCATTTTGGCTGCTGACTCGGCACAAACCGCTCTCATGCCCTCTAGCTCCTCGTTCTGCTGCAGAATAGCCTTTCGCACTGACATGGCCTTCTCATCACTTTCACTGGGTTGGTGCCAAGAATCTGTTGAGATATCTTCGGGACACGATAAACCATGGGCTGAGATACACTGCAGGGAGTGTGACACTCCATGGATATACTGATGTTGATTGGGCTGGCAGTGTGGTGGATCGTAAGAGCACATCGGGATGTTGCTTTACACTTGGTTCTCCTTCGATATCATGGATGAGCAGGAAGCAGAAGTTGGTGGCGTTGAGCACCGCGGAGGCCCAATACATAGCAGCGAGTATGGCCTGTTGTGAAGCAATTTGGTTGCGAAAGCTCTTCAGTGAGATGTTCGGGCATGTGCTAGATACCACCGTGATACTCTGTGATAGTCAGAGTGGGATTCGGTTGTCCGAGAATTCCGTGTTCCACGATTGGTCCAAGCATATTGATATCAGGTACCTCTTTATTCGGGATATGGTACAGCGAGGCGCTGTAAGGCTCGATCATATAGGAACCGATGAGCAGGTCGCGGATATTCTCAAAATGCCCTTGGGGAAGGTCATGTTCCTAACCTTCCGTGAGAATCTTGGAATCGTGGAATGACCCTATTCTGAGGGTCCTGTTGGAGAATGAGCTCTGGGAGCTCTGGGGGGCTTTGGGGATAGCTTCTCGGAGTTATAAGCAAACACGAGGCTAGGCTTTTCGAACCTTGTGGTGCTTCTGCCCCATCGTTATGATGATTGAGTTGGTTCACCTCTCATGATCTATGCCCCGTATGCATCCTACCCATTGAGTCCCAGACTCATGGGAAGTACCTCTCATTTGGCCAATGAGGTGGGAAAAGCTAGAGACTAGTAGCAAATACTAATGGACGCATCAGAGATTGTCGTACTCTCTATGTCTAGAATGGCATGGTCCAACCACTTGATCTGGGATCAAGTATAGTGAGGTTTTGGACCTCCTACTGACTTCGAGTCAGATAAACCAACTTCGAGTTGGTATGAGACTCTTTGTGAGTCCTATAGAGGTTTCGGACCTCTGGGCTGAATTTGTCAGTCGGGGATGATGTCTTTGTGATTGACCCACTTTTGTTCTGAAATAAAGAAGCCATCAAAGCAAGTTACGACCGGATGACGCACTATGTTTGGATTGCACAGGTGGATGGAGTTCTCCCTAGTTGAGAGGGAGTGTTAATTTTGGACAACTAGGTCCAAACTCCATGTTGTGATGCTCAGATGAAGATGCCAATATTTTTATTGGATTCCTCTTTTGAAGAGGTGCAAGATCGATCTGAAGATCATCTTGATCCGATGAGTAGAACATTTATTTTGAATTTATTCAAAATCTGTTTAGGTCGGCCTGAGATGAAACGTAGGCTTGAAGCCCCAGCAGTTGTGTCACACACCCTCACTGATGGATATAAATAGGTCAATGTTGGAGGTCATTTTCACTCATCCATCACATCACATTCTCTCTCCTCATCTGATTGGTTCGATCATCTATGGGAGTCTCTTCTTCACTCACACGTGGGAAAAAGAAGCAACTAGGGTTTCAGACTGTCTAGGGTTTCCAGTGCAGAAGTTGACCAGCCTTGACTTTGGTCAACGCTTGGTAAAATTGACTCGAAACTCTCCCAAAACTTTGATCTCATCAATCTGCATTTTTTGGCACAAAAACTGAGGTTGGACATTGACTTTGACTTGGCTGTGTTGACTTTCTTGCTGCTGCTGTTTGCATTGACCGTTCACTGTGACAACATTGACTTTCGTTGACTTTTGGGGTTGACTGATCTGGCTATTCTAGAGGGTTGTGTGACACTTCTGGTTGGTTGACCGTATTGAGACTTTGCTGGTTGAAGCATCCTGTTGACCTCCGTAATGCACCAACACACTTATATATTTTGGCTTGTCTTCTGTCAATCTACTGGTATGTTCTATCTGCATTTTATTTTCTTGTTTATGTGATTGCTACTAATATTGGGATAAAAAGTAAAGTTGCATCAAGCATAGAACATCTACAAAAATTTACACCTACCAATGCCACCTTCTCTGACAAACTCCTGCCAGAGTATGTTGATCATCATGTGATCCCATGTACAACCGTCATACCAAGACAACCCAAGGAGTCTACCCATAAATGAGTTGGCCACTGGCGCTGACCCAAACTCCTCTAGCGAATATGTGCGCTCAACTACTAGGTCAACTATACCATCCAGTTTGTAGTCAACTAGCATACCTGGGAAGTGATAGGTAGTCCTACCTAGATCCCAATGTCAGCCTGGGATTTTGATATCCCCAACGCCTAGAAGCCCCTGCTGAGCTATACCTGAGTCCACTATGATCTCCATAGCCCACTACACTGGGTACCAACTCAGAATCTCTTGCCATCCAACCCCAAAAGGGGGATCGAATGCATGAACTCCTTCACATAGAACAACCCCAACATGCGGATTGTGCACCCTGTGCAACTCAAGTCGTCTCATCCCACTATCCTGGTCAACACATGAAATCTGACTAGGTAGCTTTGACTCTCTCTCTCCAATGGGCAAAGGTAACCCAACAATGTTTCCAGCCCCGTCTATGTATGCCTAAAGAGGACTGCTTTGATGCTCCAATGGGCACTCTAACTGTATCATTAGGGAATCCAATCATTCCCCAAAGTGAGTCATTTTGGCTGTTGACTCGGCACAAACCGCTCTCATGCCCTCTAGCTCCTCGTTCTGCTGCAGAATAGCCTTTCGCACTGACATGGCCTTCCTTTTTAATGCTAGAAGGTCAGCTTGAAACTGATGAAAATGTTGTATCTCCTAGTCCCTCATCAAGGGTGGGTACATCTCTTGGCACCTCCCCCATCTGTTGTGTGTTGCTATCACCCAAAAACCCAGACACGACCTTGGATGCCTCATCAATGGATACTTCAACAACGGATGGCACCTCCTCAATAGTGGACACCTCTGTGTCTCTTTGCACCTTGTCAATCTATGGCCCTATGGGTGTATGCTCTACTCTCTCCCCCAAGGTGTTAGTTGGAGCTATCAAAGGAATCTCCATCAAGGGTGACTCCTGCGTTACGCTGGGTGTATATAGGTGCCCCTCACAACCCTGTGTGCCCTCAGCCTCATGCTCAACCCACTTTGTGGCTGAGCTCTTAGAAGAGTCATCAAAAGTTGGAAGGAATAACCTTCCCATCGTGCGTTGCAAATCAGTGCCATGCGCATAAACTCCCCCACTCGACCCCTTGTTCTTGTTGTTATTCTTGAGCTGGCAGAAATTTTTGAGGGTGATGGCCTCTCTAAAATCAGCCCCGTATCACTAGTACTCCAAGAAGTAGTCTAACGGGGCATATCCTCTTGCACCTACTGCCCTCCAGTACCAGATGCTAGAAATGTAGGGATAGTTGACCTAGGTGGTGCACTATAGATGTGGGGCATATTTTCTTGGTTTGTGGCCTAGCGGTTCAAGTGTTCCTGGTGGTGTGAGGTGCCTGAACCTTCTCCCAAATGGATATCTCCCTAGCTGCCCTTACCCATGTTATTACTATTGTTTTGCTTCTCAACTCATCAATACCTTTGGCCAAATCATTGATAGCCTTCGAGAGGCTATGGGCAAAGTCCTCCTCTATCCTATCTCCGTCATTAGGATTATCCTCCATGTCTAGTTTCTCAACCTCTTACTTAAGGGTTTCTAGGTCAGGGATAATTTGTAGCTCTCTTTCCTTGCTTTTGTATCTCTGTCTCCTGTAAGTGATATTCTGCCTGTCCTCTAGTGTCATAGAATGAAGGGTTTCCCATAGGTTGAGCCAAGATTATTGTTTTGATACCTCTGTAATATTCCTAACAAAAAATAATAGTGATAAACAAAGCATACAATGGTACATGCAATACACAAACCCACACAAATGTTAAACGCCCAGAAATGAACTAGAAAATTGCACCAGCTGAGCCATTTTATTATAAATCAGTAGGGGTACACATAAGCATGAAAAGAGTGCACCTAGGCTTGCCCAAGGCAAGCTAAACAAGTCCCAGGTGGAAACTATGAGAGCCCAAATGCTGTAACTTCAATCCCCTCTGAGTTGTGCACTGGCCCTAGCAAAACTACACTGCTGGCTGAAGTAGAACTGTTGTTTGACCCACTTCCGGTGCTCAGAAAGTTCAGCCAAATTATTCTTGGCCTCTCCTTAATAAACCCAGAAAGGGTTTGGCCTAATTCAAACCTTTGAATTTTGCCCCAATTTCTACTTGCTCCCCCAATAGCTGGGAAATTTGTCCCACCTGTAGATCTTCCCTCACAACCCTGACAAAATAATGATAAATGCTAGCAAAAACTCGCTTCGATAGCCTCCACAAATTTCAGCTCTAACCAACCCCCAATTGTGCCTCTTCTCAACTCCCATGTGTGGCCCAAAATTAGCTTCTACGCAGGCCCACACAGTCCTTGGAAAGGTGATGCTGCCACAACAAAAACTCCATTGAGTTGTGCCCAACCAACACTCTAATTCTTCAACAATTTGTAGTCCAATTCTCTCTCTGAAAGTTTTAAATTTAGATAACCATGGTATGTTCTATGCTTAAATGCAATTTTACTTCAATCTTCTGTAAGGCCCAATTCAGATTTAGCAATCACATAAACTTGAAAGTAAAATGTTGATAGAACATAAAAATAGAACAACAGAAGACAAGCCAAATAATTTATCAGAATTTGTAATTCTCCTTGTCCAGCAAACAGATAGATAATTGTTTGTTACAACAGTCAACAGGATGCCTTAGCCAGCAATTTCTTGAGTTGGTCAAACCAACTTCTCCAACAACCAAATCAACCTTTCTCCAAGTGTCACACACACCCCTCAAAGACAGCTCCAAAAAGTCAACCCAAACTAGTCAATGCAAAAGTCAATGTTGCACTCAAAGCTGCAGTGAACGGACAACAGTGATAGTCAATGCTTCTCGATTTTCGTGCCCTCCAATGCGACCTCATGAAATCGAAATTTCTTTCCAAAAATTTGAAGTCAAAATCCAAGAGTTGACCCAAAGTCAACACTGGTCAACATTGTCCAGAAACCCTAAAAATAGTCTGAAAATTACATCAACTTCTTCAGGTTCAGATTCACACGTGAGGGAGGGAAGCCTCTGTATGAACTAATCAGATCACAAGTAGAATGTGTGTGATGAGTTGATGATGAAATGAGCATCATCTCTCTTCAATTTATATCCATCAATGAGGGTGTGTGACACATCTGTTCGGCTTTTGAGCCTACATTACAAATCTGGCTAACCTTGCACATGTGTGGAAAATAAAATCAAAATATATGTTCTGCTCATCCCAACAAGATGATCTTTAGATCAATCTTGCACCTTTCCGAAAGGGGAATCCAACAAAAATATAATCATCATCATATGAGCAGCGCAACATGGAGTTTGGACCTAGTTGCCCAAAATTAACACTCCCTCTCAACAAGGGAGAACTCAATCTGTCCCCTTGTTCCATCCTATCATCAGTACCATCGTGTACTATCATCATCATCATCTTGCAATCATGTGTCATCCTGCTGTAACATGCTTTTCCGTCTCTAAGTGCAAACAAACGAGAGTGAGTCACAAAGACATCACACTCCGCTGACCCGAAGTCAACCTAGAGGGTAAAACCTCAATAGACTCAAAAGAGTCACATACTAACCTGAAGTTAGTTTACTGACCCGAAGTCAGTTTTAGAGGTAAGAACCTCATCAAACTTGATCCCAGATCAAGGTGTTGGACACAACCCATCCTAGACATAGAGAGTATGACAATCTCTGATGCGTCCATTGTTCTTGCTATTGGTCTCTATCCACATTTCCCACCTCATTGGCCAATTGAGAGGTACTTCCCGTGGGTCCAAAACTCCATGGGTAGGATGCATGCGGGGCATAGATAAAAGAGAGGGTGAACAAACTCAACATCATAACGGTGGGGTAGAAGCACAACAAGGTTCGGCAAGCCTAACCCTGTGTGTGCTTATAGCTCCAAGAAGCTATCCCCAAGCCCCATGGAGCTCCTAAAGCTCATTGTCTAACTCAAGCACGACCCTCAGAATAGGGTCTTTCCACGATTCTAGGCTTCTCACGAAAGGTTAGGAACTTGACCTTCCCCAGGGGCTTCGTGAGAATATCTTTGACTTGCTCATCAGTTCCAATGTGATCGAGCCTTACAGCGCCTCATTGTAACATATCCCAGACAAAGTGGTACCTAATATCAATATGCTTGGATCGATTGTGGAAAACGAGATTCTTAGAAAGACGAATCCCACTCTAGTTATCACAAAGGAAAATGTTGGTATCTAGCACATGTCCAAACAACTCAATGAAGAGATTTCTCGACCAAACAACTTTACAACAGGCCATACTCGCTGCAATGTATTTGGCCTCAACGGTGCTCAAAGCCACCAACTTCTACTTCCTGCTCATCCAAGATATTGAAGCAAAACCCAAGGTGAAGCAACATCCAGATGTGCTCTCACGATCCACCACACTGCCAGCCCAATCAGCATCAGTATATCCATGGAGTCTCAAACTCTCGGCAGTGTATCTCAGGCTTCAGCCAATGGTTGATTGTGCCCCGAAGATATCTCAATAGATTCTTGGCACCAATCCAGTGAATGTGATGAGGCTCAACCATATGTTGACTCAAAGTGTTCACTACAAAACATACATCCGGACGGGAGTTCACTAAGAACATCAGGGGCCCTACGAGTTGTCGATACTCAGTGAGATTTCCCCGCTCGGGCCCAGCACCGCTTCCACACAACTTCTTAAAGTTGAGTTCCATCGGTATTGACACAGACTTACAGTCCACCATACCAAATCTCTCGAGTAGCTTCACGACATATTTTCCTTGAGAAATGAAAATATCGCCTGGCCTTTGCCAGATGTCCAAGCCTAGGAAATAATGCATCAGTCCTAGGTCTTTCATTTCAAACTCGGAAGCTAGCTCCCTCGTACATTGATGAATGAGAGGGTCAACACCTGTCAGGAAGAGATCGTCCACATAGAGAACTAGAATGAGAGGCCTTTCTTTATCAACCTTAAAGTAAAGGTTTGGATCAACATCACTTCAAGTGAAGCCCAACTTCATCAAGTAGCTATTGATCCTCTCATACCAAGCCCTGGGGGCTTGCTTCAACCCATAGAGGGCTTTCTTCAACCTGTGTACATATGAGTCTCTATCTTGGACTTTGAACCCTAGAGGTTGCTCCACATAAACCTCTTCCTTTATTGAACCATGCAGAAAAGCAGTCTTCACATCCATCTGATGGAGACTCCATTCTTGCATTGCAGCAAGGGCAATGATAGATTGGATGGTGGTATAGCAAGCGACAAGTGAAAATATATCATCATAATCTATGACTTCTTTTTGAGAAAAGCCTCGAGCAACAAATCTTGCCTTGTACTTTTCAGCACTTCCGTTGACTCCATGCTTGATCTTGAAGAGCCATTTCGAGGTGACAATAGATTTGTCCTCCGGTCTCGAGACCACTTCCCAGACATCATTCTTCATAATGGACTCATATTCTTCGTGCATAGCATCCTTCCAAACTTGATGCTTTACAGCTTCTTCAAATGATCCAGTCTCAGATTGTACAATTGTACTCATGGCTGCTAGGTACCCTTGGTACCTATTCGGCTTCTTGCTTTCACGGAATGTCCCCCTTGGGGCAATATGTATCTCGGCATCTTCGACAGTGTCCTTGAGCCATGAGGGTCTCCTTTTATTAGAAGGAGGTGGATCAAGAGGATCCATTGGTCCTTCAACATCGGGCATAGGTTCATCCTTCGTTTCTTCCTGCCTTCTAGCTTCTTCTTCTTCTTCTTTGTCTTCCTTTGAGCTAGGAAGATTTCTTACTTTCTTGAGGGCAGCATCTTCATCGAAGGTGACATCGTGGCATATCTCCACTTCTCTTGGAGAATCTTTGTGCCTTCGAGGTTTCACTGTAGCCCAAAAACATTCCCGAATCCCTTCTTAATAGAAGCATCAAGCTTGTTTCTCTTTTCTTTTGGCACATGAAAATAAAGACTTCCAAAAACTCTAAGGTGGGAGACATCAAGCTTCTTACCAGAGAAGACTTCCTCGGGAGTTTTGGAGTCCAAAGCGGAATGCAGGCATCTATTTTGAACATACACAACAGTGTTCGCAGCTTCTCCCCATAGAAACTTCGTAAGACCTTGGTCATATAGCATGGCACGACAGCTTCCACAATGGTCCTGTTCTTTCTTTCAGCAACACCATTTTGCTCAGGAGTATACATAGTTGTGGTCTCCCTCTTAATGCTAGCTTCCCAGCAAAAGTCATTGAATTCCTCATACTCAGTCCCATTATCAGTCCTCAAAATTTTGATTTTCTTCCCAGTTTGATTTTCAGCCAAGGCCTTGAACGTACAAACCATCTGAATGCTTCTTCCTTCTTCTTCAAGAAATATATCCAGGTTTTGCAAGAGAAGTCATCTGTAAAAGTCATGTAATAGGAACATCCTCCTAAGGATGTTACGGGTAGCATACCAGATAGATCAGAATGTATGAATTGCAAGATATCTAATGTCTTTGTGACACTTGAGGGGAATGGTCCCCTTGTATGCTTCCCTTTCGCACAACCTTGACATATACCTTCATAATCATCTTTAAACTCAGGGATCCCTGTCACCACCTTCCTTGCTTCGGAAAGGGCTTTGTAATGATGGTGTGCAAACCTCCAGTGCCATAGTTCGGTTTGAAGAGTTGCATCACATGACATGGCTCCCAACGGACTTCCTCCAACCTGATAGAGTGTATCAACTCTAAAACCAATAGTAAGAGCTTCTTTGAATTTCTTCTTTCAGAGGCGTACCTTTCCATCAATGAATGCCACCTTGAATCCTTTGTCTTCCATTGCCAAAATGGACACAAGATTCTTCTTCAAATCAGGTACGTACGACACATCTTGTTAGCGGAGGACTTGGCCTTGAGATAGATGAAGGGTCACAGTCCTTGTCCCTTTCACGGGATAGGTGGCGTTATCTCCAAGGATAATTTCTAAATTAGTATCCTTCTCAATCAAATTAGAGAGGGCTTCTTTATAACCAGTGAGGTGCCTTGAAGCACCACTATCAATCAACCAAACATCCAGGGTATCGGGAGGAGATGCAACAGAAAGGGAAGATACAAGAATATATTTATTTTTCTTATTATCAACAACATTGGACTCATCGTACCTAGAATTCCTAGACATCTTGAAAGGTTGGCCATTTCCATTTCGATAAGAGGGAGCCTTCCTCTTTCCTTTGAACCTGTTGTTCCTTTGATTGCCATTCCCCCTGAAGTTGTTGTTGTCATTATCCCTGGGAGAGTCCCTTCTATTGGGGCACTCTCTTGCATAGTGACCAGTCTTGTTACAAGTGTAACATCTTCTTTGTCTTCCTTTGGGACCCGCTCTTCCATGGTTTTGATTTCTCAGGCCACCATGGGTCTTCTTCTTTGCATGAGCGGTGAAGGCAATAGGGTCACGTCCATTTCCATTAGAGGAATGGTTTCTCTCCATCATTCTTGTCTCCTCTTGAGTGCATCTCGTCAGCGATTCATCAAAATCTGGAATCACATTATTATTAAGAATTGTAGTATTAAATACATACCAGTCTCGAGGAAGTCCTCCATGAGAAATGAGGACGAGCTCTCGATCAACTACTTCTTCTCCTATGGCAAGGAGATCATTCCTAATTTTTGTGAGCCTCATAAAATATGATTAGATGTATTCATCTTTGCCCTTCTTGATATTCTTCAACTTGTTCTTGAAGAAAAGCACTTGATTAGCATTGCTAGCCCTGAACATGCTAACCAACTTATCATACATCTCTTTAGATGTGCCCAACTCGAAGATGTAAGCAACCAAGTGCTTATGTATTGAATCTCTGACAATCATCTTTGCTTTGATGTCCGCTTTTCTATACTTCGTCTTTGTGGCAGCCGGTGCATTTGATGGAGGCTCATGGATCTTCCCCTGAACATAATCTATGACATCTTGATCTTCCAAAACCAAATCCAAAGACATCTTCCATGCATGATAATCAGACTTGTCAGTCAACTTATCATCAGACTTGAAACCCTTGTATGTGGAGGCCATTGATCCTTGATAGGACTTCTTCTTCAGTGATTGCTTTTCACACTATCTTGGGCTTTGTCTTCACCTCAGCTTTGATACCATGTTAAATTTAGATAACCATGGTATGTTCTATGCTTAAATGCAATTTTAGTTCAATCTTCTTTAAGGCCCAATTCAAATTTAGCAATCACATAAACTTGAAAGTAAAATGCTAATAGAATATAAAAATAGATCAACAGAAGACAAGCCAAATAATGTATTAGAATTTTTAATTCTCCTTGTCCAGCAAATGGATAGATAAATGTTTGTTACAGCAGTCAACGGGATGCCTTAGCCAGCAAAGCCTTAATTTGGTCAAACCAACTTCTCCAATAGCCAAATCAGCCTTTATCCAAGTGTCACACACACCCCTCAAAAACAACTCCAAAAAGTCAACGCAAGTCAACCCAATTTGGTCAATGCAAAAGTCAACGTTGCAGTCAACGGACAATAGTCAAAGTCAACGCTTCTCCTTGATTTTCATGCCCTCCAATGCAGCCTCAAGAAATCAAAATTTCTGTCCAAAAATCGAAGTCAAAATCCAAGAGTTGACCCAAAGTCAACGTTGGTCAACGCTGTCCAGAAACCCTAAAAGCAGTCTGAAAATTACAGCAACTTCTTCAGGTTCAGATTCACACGTGTGAGGGATGGAAGCCTCTCCTAGGTTGTACGTGGTAGAGTCAGAATATGCATTCTGCCATCAGTGATCGATTCATTTCATCATTTCTCATTTTAGGTGTCTCATTCTGAAATTTTTATATCATTCCATTAGGTCATGCTAAAACTTCTTTCACTAATGGTAGCTTTCCTCAATATAACTTCACTCTCCTTCAGAGAACCCTCTTTGCTGACTCACTCCCATGTCTGATTGAGCATAATAACACCTATGAAAATGCTCTTTTTCACCATGATTTGTCTCAGTCAAAGTCAGTCATGAAGATCTGGTCTTAAAAGTCTCATTAGGTCATTAGGGTTTTGTTTTTTAAGGTCATTACTCCATCCAAATAAAGTCAGCAAGCATATGAGAGTGACTTAAATAAATTTTATCTTCCTTTACAGAAGATCATTACTTTGTAACTATTTTATTATTCAAGTTGTAATTATTTCAATGATTTTTATATCAAAATGCTATTTTGATATAAAATCAAATATGTATTTTTATTTTTATTTTTCAAATGTAATTTTATGTTTTTATATGTAATAAGTTTTTCCCTAGCTGCCAATTCAATCATTCTTGCCAAACTGAAAGCAAAGAAAGCCAAGCTCCATTAGCTAAATCAACCTGCAAAGCAAAAAGTCAGAAGGTCATAGAGTATCAGTGTCAAAGTTTGAATAAGAAAAAGTGAACATAAGGAAAGTGGGTAATTCAAATTAAAAATCAAATCCAATAAGTTATAAAGCCATTCAAAACATCAAAGCAAAGCCTATTTGTTTCATTCATCCTTCAACAATCCTCGACAAAGGAGAAATTTCGCATTTTTAGTGAGCAAACAAGCAAATTTCCAGGGTCATTGCGCGTTTGAGACAGTCGCTGCGCATTTGAGGGAGATGTTGCGCGTTTGAGGGAAGCCGCTGCGCGTTTGCCTGAATTTCTTAGACCATTTCACCTGGACGCTGCGCGTTTGGAAGTGGTTGCTGCGCGCTTGCAGTGGTCACTACGTGTTTACTCCAAATGCTGCGCGTTTGCTCAGGAAGACAGAAAACCATCTTACAGCCTCCTACTTCATCAGCAAATGCCAGATCTCTGCATGGGTTTTCTTCAAGGCTCTATTGATCAGTGAGTAAACTCTAGACATTACCTCAATGATACATTTTGTGTTTTATAATCATTTGAAGCTTTTTCTAAGGAAGAAACCCTAGTTTTCATTTCAAACCTAATCCCTAAACTGCGATATTTTTCCATATCCCCATTCCCTAAAGCAATACCATTCCTAATACCTATAAATCCTAGGGTTTTCACTAACCTAGGTTCCCATTCATATTCCCATTCCCTCCATTTCCCAAAACACTTCCTTTCACTTCACATTCCCTCCATTTCATTCCATCACCCTAGGGTTTCAAACTTCAAATATGGTTGAAGAGGAGAATAGAGGTACTAGTGAGGAACAAAGACAGAAGAAAAAGCCACATAAAAAGGGAGGGAAAGTCACTAGACTTGAACCAACAACCACTAGAGAGCTTATGGCATCTCCCCTCACTGTGTCATGCTTTAAGCATGTTGGCTGTTTTGAATTTTGTGAGAAAGTGCAGAAGATCCAGTATCATCCTATGTTGACAAGATTGTTCATTTCCAATCTTCATGATAGACAGGTCATTCTTGTCGGGGTTAATTTCACTATGTCCACTAATATCATTGCAGTTGCTACAGGGATTCCAAATGTAGGACAAAAATGGTTTAAACAAGGAAACCTTGATCATTGTTACTATGAGCCATATCTTAAACCAAGATATAAGGATGACAAAAAGACAATTTTTCCTTTCTCCCATCTCCTGGACAGATATGTCCCCATGATGAAAGTCATCATGAAATACTTCACCTATGAGGGGAGGTTTTCTAGACTCTATTCTTATCATATCCGGCTCCTCATGCACTTCACTAGAGTCAGAATGCTTCACATACCCTATTATCTCTCCCGCAACATTGACAAAATGGCATATATTGCCCAAAAGAGAGATTATGGTCATCAAATGCAAAGTATTTTCCACCACTCCCTCATCAAAATGATAGTCATGTATCAACTTGATCAAATGAACATTTCACGGGACACTTTCATATCAAATGAGATTTTTACCACCCCACTTAGTCAACATGACCAGAATACCCCTTCATCATCTATTCCTCCATATCAGCCCACCGTTCACCTCATATTGATCCCTCTTCTTCACCTTTCTATAACCCTACATCATCATCACAACATGATTGAGAGTCATTAAGCAGTGAGGAAGATATTGAGGAAGCATAGGCTAGTTTGGTTGAGGTTGAGCCTTTTCCCAAAACTTTCCAGAGAGGCTATAGGTATGTGTTTGCTTCACTTGGCGTGAAAGGGGTCATGGCTTCTTCATCAACACAACAGGTAGATAAGGGTAAGGAAAAGGTAGCAGAACCAAACATTGATGATGAGGAGGGCAAAAATGAGACAGAGCATGAATTTCACTTGATTGACTTAAGTGAAGGAGATGAAACCAAAATCACCAATGCAACAATCAAAGGCAAAGAGGCAAAGATTAGTGAACTTGAAACTAATCTTGAGAGGGCCAAGTATGTGATTGACTTCCTTGAGCAAGAAAATCAGCAGTTGAAGACCAAGTAGGCCATCAATGAGGTGAAGTGTATCAAAGCACAAAGAGAGGCAGAAAAGGCTAAAGCCTTGCTTGAGGAAACATTGGAAAGGTTTGGTGAACCTGATGATGAGGAGGATCAACCTCCAAGACCAAGACCAAGGACTAGAGGGCTGAAAAGAGCTCTAGCCCTATAGAAACAAAGGGAAGCTGACCTAGCAGCCTAGCTCACACCAAATGAACAACTTGCCCTACAAATCAGCAAGGACAGAGAACCACGGCTTAATAGAGCCAATCTACATTTGGAGAAGTTGCTAGAGAAGGCCAACAAGGACAATGACTTGTTAGGGACAAGGGTCAAACTTCATGCACGGAAAGAGAGAATTGCATTGGCCAAGCTCAAAAGAGTCAATGCTAAAATTGAAAATTTGACCAAGCAAGGAGAGAAAGAGAAATAAATATACTTGCTGAGGTGTCACGCCATGCCTCAAACACTTGATGAGCAAGTACCCTCACCATTTTGACAAAATTTTGGCACACTTTGCACTTTTGTTCATTTCTGCGTTTTTGAGTATTTTTGCACACATAAAATTTTCCAAAGGCGCAGCAACTTGGACGCTACGCTCTTTTTTGGGGCCTCCAAATGACAAATGGCCACCACCAGCATGTTCATATTGATGAGGACATCAACCCTAGCAAGTTTCAGGGTTTTTGGAGGAGAACTAGTCCATTAAAAGTGCCAAAACCATCAAATTTTCATGTTTCTGCGTCCAAATATGCCTAGTCGTTGGGCATTTACCAATCTTGGGAGAACAGGTTTTTGACAGGGCAAATGAGCACCATTTTGAAAACTGGAGGTATTTTTGGAAAATAGACTCAAAGCGCTTTCCAATGAGCTATCATGGAGTTGATTTGGACATCGGGAAGGCACTCAAAACCAACCTTGAACATAGGTCATTTTTTCTGCCTAGACGCTGCGCATTTGACAGGGAAATTGCATTTTACACAATTTTCAGCGATTTTTTGAGTTTCACTCCAGTTTGACTTTTACCTTGGCAAATGAGGAATTTACTTATGTAAATGGTCAAGATGAATGTAAATATCATGTTTTTACTTTTATCTAGGGTAGATACATTAGGTAAGTCAATCAGTTGAAGTGTAATGAATCAGTTCATTAGAGATAGGAATGAGTCACTTTTCTCATCCTATACTCTAGCTATCAGTTCAACTTTTTGTGTAATATCTCCCTCACCTCATGGATTCGACCTCTATGGATGAGTGGAGGTGGTTTTGAGGTCTATTTAGCTCAGATCTTCAGAAGAGTCAAAGGTTGGCATTAGTTTGAATGTTAGTGTATTGATCAAGAACTAGTTTGGCCTGGATATTAATGAAAAATTGCAGCGATTTCCTTGGGATTCATGTGGTATGAATGTTTGGCATAGTTTTTTCTCTGTGATCATTTGTATGAATGTTTTGTAAGCTCATAAACCTTTTCATGTCTATTATATGTTAAATTTCAAGTTGAAAGACAAGAAAATATGTTTTTCATGCTCTGTTTTGAGAAATTTTTCATAATCTGTCCATTTTCTTCAGTTTAGGAAGAATTCATCCCCTATGCTCTTCCTAGCTCCTCATCAGTCTTAAACCATCTCACCAAATCACCTTCAAGTGTTGAGCATTCTACCTACCTTGCCCCATCGAATGGACTACAATTCCATCTCATTGGCCCTAATCTAGTCCCCTTGACCTAATCCTCATTCAGTGACCCAACCCCAAAATCAAAACAAACAAACCCCTGCATTTCATAACTAGCCTAAAACCTTTTTCATCCAACCCTCTTGGCTTTGATTTTTGTGGAGAGATGTAAATTTATGTAGATGTTCTATGCTTGATGCAACTTTACATTCTCTTCAATATTTAGACAACAATCACATAAACAATAAAGTAAAATGCTGATAGAACATACCAGTAGATCGACAGAAGACAAACCAAAAACATATAAGTGTGATGGTGCGTTACGGCGGTCAACAGGATGCTTCAACCAACAAAGTCTCGATATGGTCAGCTAAGCAGCAATGTCACACAACCCTCAGGACAGCTAAACGGTCAACTCAAAAGTCAACCCTAGAAAAGTCAACGCTATCAGTCAACGGTCAACGCAAATAGCAGCTAGGTCAATGTTGAAAAGTCAAAGTCAACGTTTTGCCTCGAGAATAGTGCCAGAAAATGCAGATTAGGGAAATCGAAGTTTAGGGGGAATTTCAGGTTGATTTGACCTTGTGTTGACCAAAGTCAACGCTGGTCAATGATTGCGCATAAACCCTAGACCAAATTCAGAATTGCTACTGCTAGATTTCCCACGTGTGGAGAGAGAGAAGCCACCAAGGTTATCGAACCAATCAGATGAGAAGAGAGAGATGTGTGAGGATGAGAGGAGTGAAATGTCCTCCAACGTTGACCTTATTTATATCCATCAGTGAGGGTGTGTGACACATCTACTGGGGTACAAAACCTTAAAGCCGACCTGCACATATTTTGAATAGATTAAAAATAAATTCAAAATAAATGTTCTGCTCATCGGATCAAGATGATCTTTAGATCGATCTTGCACCTCTTCGAAAGAGGAACCCAATAAAAATATTGGTATCTTCATCTGAGCATCATAACATGGAGTTTGGACCTAGTTGTCCAAAATTAACACTCCCTCTCAACTAGGGAGAACTCCATCCACCTATGCAATCCAACATCGTGCATCATCCTGCCGTAACTTGCTTTGCTAGCTCTTTATTTCAGAATAGAAGTGGGTCAGTCACAAAGACATCATTCCCGGCTAACAGATTCAACCCAGAGGTCTGAAACCTCTATAGGACTCACAAAGAGTCTCATACCAACCCGAAGTTGGTTTATCTGACCCAAAGTCAGTAGGAGGTCCAAAACCTCACTAGACTTGATCCCAGATCAAGTGGTTGGACCGTGCCATCCTAGAGAGAGAGTACGACAATCTCTGATGCGTCTATCAGTCTTTGCTACTGGTCTCTAGCTTTTCCCACCTCACTGGCCAAATGAGAGGTACTTCCCATGAGCCCAGAACTCAATGGGTAGGATGCATACGGGGCACAGATAATGAGAGGTCAACGAACTCAATCATCACAATGGTGGGGCCGAAGCACACCAACAAGGTTCTGCAAGCCTAGCCCTATGGTTGCTTATAGCTCTAAGAAGTTATCCCCAAAGCCCCCCAGAGCTCCTAGAGCTCATCGTCCAATAGGACCCTCATCATAGGGTCGTTCCACGATACGAAGACTCTCATGGAAGGTTAGGAACTTGACGTTCCCTAGGGGCTTTGTGAGAATATCCGCGACCTGCTCATCAGTTCCTATATGATCGAGCCTTACGGTGCCTCGCTGTACCACATCTCGGATAAAGTGGTACCTGATATCAATATGCTTGGATGGATCGTGGAACACGGGATTCTCGGACAAGCGAATCCCACTCTAGTTGTCACAGAGTATCACGGTGGTATCTAGCACATGCCCGAACAGTTCACTGAAGAGCTTTCGCAACCAAACTGCTTCACAACAGGCCATACTCGCTGCAATGTATTTGGCTTCTGCGGTGCTCAAAGTCATCGACTCTGCTTCCTGCTCATCCATGATATCGAAGAAGATCCAAGTGTGACGCAGCATCCCGATGTTCTTTTACGATCCACCACACTGCCAGCCCAATCAGCATCAGTATATCCAAGGAGTGTCACGCTCCCGGCAGTGTATCTCAGCCCATGGTTTATCGTGCCTCGAAGATATCTCAGAAGATTCTTGGCACCTACCTAGTGAGTGTGATGAGGCTCAACCATCTGTTGACTCAAAGTGTTCACTGCAAAACATATATCTGGACGGGTGTTCACTAAGAACATCAGGGCCCCTAGGAGTTGACGATACTCAGTAGGATTTGCTAACACGGGCCTAGAAGCGTTGCTACTCAACTTTTTGAAGTTGAGCTCCATCAGTGTCGACACGGACTTGCAGTCCACCATACTAAATCTTTCCAGAAGCTTCACAATGTATTTTCCTTGAGAAAGGAAAATCTCGCCAGGTCTCTGCCAAACCTCCAGGCTGTAATATTCCTAATTAGCACCGCTAATTGGAATATTTGATTTTTGTATAGTTTTGCCGACTATAGTTAATTAATAAATAAAAGTGAGAAAAAGGGGTCTAACTCACTTAAATAAAATAAAGTGTTTCCCTAGTAGAGGCAACGTTGTAACTTAAAAGGGAAAGCCTTGAGGGTCCACACACACATGAGAGAGGCCTCACGTAGACTCCTAAGGTAACTGCGCAGGTCAAGGGGGAACTCAAGGACGCAGTTAGGGTTTTGAGGGAGCTAGCACTATAAAAGGTGGGGGTTTCACTCCATTTGGCATTATTGATATGTTATTGATATTGAGAGCTAGACTTCTGTCTACTTCAGCACGCCGGTTGTTTAGTCGGTCTGCAGCACTGTTTAGTGCGACCTGAGTGTCTCCGGTTGGAGATCTCGCCCTTGGCTCCGGGGGACTTCGAGTGCCTGCTCGAGCAAGGTATTTCCTTCAGTTTCTGTAGGCGATTTGCAGTGGATTTTGGGTGGACGTTGCAGAGGAGCAGCCCCTTGGATTGACTGCGCAGTTCAGGAGAGAGGACGCAGTTTCAGCAGGGAGGACGCAGTCATTGTGGTGCTGCGCAGTTGTGAGGTGATTTGGTGGTGGTTTTCAGCGTTTTTCAGTCTTGGGAGATTGTTGTGTCAGCCGGAGGTTTTGCAGGAGGATTCAGGCCCTTTCCTCAGCGTGTTCCTTGAGCTTCTGCGCTGGTCCTGAAGGGACAGCGTTTTTCTAGGAGGGTGGTTTCTGGGGGTGATTTTCGGAGGTGGTCCATTTTGTCTATGATTTCTGGGTTTTGTCCGGAGCAGCGAGTACAGGTGATCTGTAGATTTTTAGCTCATTCCGGCGAGGGGATCAGCCTCTAGTTCCAGTTCTTTCCAGGAGCAGCAGTTTACGGCAGTTTCTTCCAGCAGCTGGGAAGCAGTTTTTGTAGTAGCCATTTCCTGTTTCTGAGAGGGTTCTTCACTTGCCTGGTGCAAGGATAGGTGCTCTTATTCTGATTATCCATTATACCCATTTATATTCTCAGATTAATAAAATGGCTTAGCATTCCTGGCATTTTATGTGTACTTGCTTTATATTCTGTTTCTGGCATTTTTCTATTTAGTTGTATGCTTGTATTGCTGCCTATTTCCCGTTGGGGATACTACAGTGGTATCAGAGCATAATTCTGGCTCAGCCTGTGGTCTATGACATCGGGAAAGAGATCATACAGAGCAATAGCAGTTGCAGTACCAAAAACGCAATTGGAAAAAGGGCCAAAATATAAAGGGTCAAAATTTGAAGTTTGGAATTAGAAGAAACGTTTTCTGGGTTTTTCTGGGTTTTGGGCAAGGATCACCTTCCCAAATTCCTGGAATTTTCTGAGTAGTTTTCAGTGGGTAAATCGGGGGTCGAAGTTAAGCAGTAGTATGGTTTTGCAGCAGTCGTGCAGTTTCTGAGGAGCCTGTAGGCACCTAGCAGAAAATGCCAATGGCAGACAGAGAGAGGAAACTGGATGCAATCCTCCATCACATGCAGGATATGTCACAGAGGCTCGCAGCCGTAGAGGTGGCACAGAGAGAACCCCCTAGGGTTTTCCAGGTCGGAGAGGGATCGGGTATGTCTCACCACATACCAGTGCACGATGCTATCCCCATTGTGACGACTCAGGCACCCACGCGATCCACTATGCCCACATTCTTGCCAGAGGACACAGGGGCAGGAGTACGGGGAGGTGCACAGAGGGATGCTCTAGCACCCACGCGACCTACCATGCCTACCTTCCTAGCAGAGGACGAGGGGCCGGCAGCGCCGCGAGAGATGGATCCGGCCCAGTGGGCGGCTGTTTTTGCAGAGTATCAGGCTTACGGATAGGCATTCATGGATTCTCTCACCTTCGAGAGCTATCTCCATGTTCAGTATGGCATTAGACCCCGTGATCATCACAAGGGGCACAGGCGCCACCGTGATGACCACCGCACAGCTAGTAGACCTCACAACTTTCACAGAGGGAACAAGCACTCACATGATAGGGGCTTACAGCGCACAGTGGACAGATTCCATCTACCGACATTTGACGGGTCATCCAGGCGCTCAGAAAAATCTTGGGTGGAGAAGTTGGATACCTCTTTCCAGCTTGACCGAGTATCGGAGAGGAAAACCATTAAAATGGTTACCTCGCACTTGGAGGATGAGGACACACAGGATTGCAGGGAGTTCGAGGATACACCTAGTGTGACACAGGATTCACCCTCATTGGAGACCTCCTTGGCCATGTCGATTGATGTGGTAGTGGAGAAGGTAGAGCCTACCTCAGTAGAGCCATCCATTGAGGTGATGACCGAAGTCATGTCCGAGTCTTCAGGTGGTAGCAGCGCACGACAGATGGGTGAGGTATCAGGAGATATATCCACTATCGATGAGGCACTAGGAGATACAGAGGTATTGGATGATGGTCGTAGGCAGCGGTATCATCGACTTCGGACGGACCTTCGAGCTTTGAGAGGGAAGGCCGCGTCAGTACGGGAGGCCATTTTGTTGCAGGACCAGGAGCTGGAGGGTATGAGAGCGACTTGTGCCAAGTCGTCGGCCAAGTTGGTCCACATTGGGGAACAGCTGGATTCCCTGATGATACAACCAGAGGGCACGTTGGAGCATCAGATCATTCCCCTTCAGGCATGCATGGATGGGACTAGCAGTGTTGTTGGGTCATCTCTTTCCATTTGAGAGAGAGAGGCAGAGCCACCTAGTCAGATCTCATATGTTGACTTGGATAGCAGTATGAGACGATCAGAGTTGCACAGGGTACAGCATCCATATGTTGAGGTTGGATGGAGAGAGATTTTGAGTTGGTACTCGGTGGAGCGGGCTATGGAGATGCTGATGGATCCGAGTGTAGCTCAGCAGGAGTTTCTATGCATGGGGATTACAGGAACCCCAGATTGGCATTGGGATCCAGGTGGGATCACCTATCGTTTCCCAGGCAGGTCGGCTGACTATGTCTTGGAGAGTGCGGTTGGCCTAGTAGTAGAGCATGTGCGGTTTCGGTCAGCTCCAGTGGCCAACCAGTTTATGGGCAGACTCGCTAGGTTGTCTTGGCATGACATTCATACACGGGATCACAGGGTGGTCAGCACACCTTGGCAGGAGCTTGTCGGAGGAGGTGGCATCGGCAGGCCACCAGATGGCACCTTGTATGGGGCCAAGGATTCTTCACCTTTGTGTGGGGCACAGAGGATGCAGCGGAGCCGAGCAGTGGTGGTAACACTACTGACACATAGGGAGATTCACTTCTCGGACCCCTTGAGGAGTATTTGGAGTGATGATCCTTTCGTCGGCAGGTATAGTGATGCGACGGTGGAGACGATGTTACCGATTGGTGGTAGTCGGACATGTAGAGGCACAGCTCTAGGACATCACATCCAGGGATGTGTGGGGGCCTCTAGCATTGAGCGGTGGATTGCCGGTGGACATGGAGTAGCATGGTGGTGTACCATAGTGTGTGGGACTGCATTGTGGAGTAGGAGTATCCTACATCACATTGAGAGCATGCGGAGAGTGACCGATGCCTGGACACAGTCAGGGCACGAGACGGTACAGGGTGCTACAGCAGTAGCACACGGTATCCAGCAGCATACCGAGGTATGCCTCAGTGTGCAGTGGCATGTTGAGGAGTATATGGATGATCAGTGGTATGCGAGGGCACACGGTACTACACAGCAGGGTCTTAGAGCATTGCTTCCAGAGAGACTCATGGATAGGGACATCGGGCTTACCTTTGGGAGTAGTTCACCCAGGATCGATGGAGAGACAGAGGAGCGATACTTGGCAGTATCTGTGGGGACTCACACACCTGACTCGCTTCGACATCACTCACAGGTATAGTTGATTATGTTTTTGACCTTTGGCACTTTGGGCGTGAGCAGCAGGGTACGCGAGGTTCACCCAAGATATTTGGATGACACTTAGTACACTAGGCGAGAGACTTCTCAACAGTGGCACTGGGTTGGTGTGCTAGTTGACAGCCACAGGTTGGGGGATGAGATGATCCTTTGCAGAGGTGGTGCATCAGTCATCACTGAGCCTACGCTTGGGGAGCAGGTCATGAGGGAGACATGCATCATTTTCCCCTCAGGGCATGTCGAGATCATGCATGAGCAGAGGATACGGGGTACAGCAGAGGTAGTATCCCAGTATGTGTCTGGGCTCCAGACACTGTATCGACACTTTGTCGAGAGGGTGGATGGCATGTTCGATGCAGATGAGATGGCGGAGGTAGAACAGGAGGGCATTCTTTCTGTATGCCAGGGTGAGGACTCCTTTTCACATGAGTCCATAGGATCAGTTGAGGTCGCTTTTGGGGAGCGAGGGCAGTCATGCATGGATGGTGACAGTAGACCGGAGCTATATTCTAGTGTCCAGGGTGAGCAGTCATGGGACTCTGCGAGAGATACTCTGGGTGAAGAGTCACTTGTGACACTTCAGCTAGAGCAGCAGGTGATGGAGCCTGAGTCGACAGAGGAGGACACTACTCACATCGGGCATGATATTCCTTTGAGAGAGAGCCAGATGGGCACTCACATCGAGTCTGTGGTGGATATGCAGCTAACCGCGGGGTCAGCCATTGGGGAGGAGCAGTCAGCTGCATTGACATCGAGTACGGTGACAGCCGTTACAGATCCATATCCTCTGGAGGTGTTGGAGGTTGATGGGATTGTTATGCAGGGGGCTAGTAGACAGCAGGAGCTGTTGGATATGTTGGAGCATCCATCTTTGGGTTGACACTGGGATGAGGCGCAGATAGATGTACTCGCAGTCAGCAGAGCTGCAGCGTTTTTAGTGGGTAGCACTCTCCAGGAGTACATCGATGGAGCTTGCAGCACACCTTGCCCACTTTTGCCCATTATAGAGAGAGGGGCTTCCTTCTACAGGCAGCTTCCATTGACAGACAGGGTAGAGCAGTGGGTGTTGATTACAGGCTGGCGGCAACATCCCAGGCATGTTCCATATATCGTTGTTGTTGCTACATCAGATTCTTCTTCTAGGATGGACTGGCGGGAGATCATGAGTTGGTACCCTCTAGATGGTACGGTATTCTTCGTAGGGAGCACAGTCGAGCGGGGGCCCTTGGACATAACAGAGGTTATAGATTCCAGCTGGCAGGGCGGCACAGGACATCATTTCTTCAGCACTCCATCCCGATTTCAGGAGAGCAGGATCAGCATGGGATTGAGTCACAACTTGGATTGGAGAGAGGTGATGAGTTGGTACGCAGTTGGAGGGGTAGCATATGCAGCTACAGGTACAGCGCAGCAGGAGCCCGAGAGCATTGATGCTTGTTGGGGTCTTCACCTCTTAGAGCATTGGTCATAGCCAGAGGCAGTGCACAGTCCGAGCCGTGGGACTTGTGCGATTATTGGCCACGGTGGCGATGGGATCCGGGAGGATTATTGGTTGGCTGGTACTGTGAGAGGTCACTTTGGGATCCTGGCATTGAGATATCCCTTCGTATCAGGGTGATGCAGGAGACAGAGAGGTTTCAGTGGGACCCAGGCACATTTTGCAGTATCGGTGGGGAGCATCGGCTAGAGAGTAGGCTTGTTCAAGCATTGCTTGAGAACAAGCAATTTTTGCCGGATGAGGATGCCACTTGGGAGAGCGAGCAGACTTTACAGCATCCATCACTTCAGTTGCTTGAGGACAAGCAACGTATTGCCGGGGGAGACTGTAATATTCCTAATTAGCACCGCTAATTGGAATATTTGATTTTTGTATAGTTTTGCCGACTATAGTTAATTAATAAATAAAAAGTGAGAAAAGGGGTCTAACTCACTTAAATAAAATAAAGTGTTTCCCTAGTAGAGGCAACGTTGTAACTTAAAGGGGAAAGCCTTGGGGGTCCACACACACATGAGAGAGGCCTCACATAGACTCCTAAGGTAACTGCGCAGGTCAATGGGGAACTCAAGGACGCAGTTAGGGTTTTGAGGGAGCTAGCACTATAAAAGGTGGGGGTTTCACTCCATTTGGCATTATTGATATGTTATTGATATTGAGAGCTAGACTTCTGTCTACTTCAGCACGCCGGTTGTTTAGTCGGTCTGCAGCACTGTTTAGTGCGAACTGAGTGTCTCCGGTCGGAGATCTCACCCTTGGCTCCGGGGGACTTCGAGTGCATGCTCGAGCAAGGTATTTCCTTCAGTTTCTATAGGTGGTTTGCAGTGGATTTTCGGGTGGACGTTGCAGAGGAGTTGGTCTCTTGGAGTGACTGCGCAGTCCAGGAGAGAGGACGCAGTTTCAGCAGGGAGGACGCAGTCTTTGTTGAGCAGCGTTGTTGTGTGGTGATTTGGCAGTGGTTTCAGCGTTTTTCAGCCTTGAGGAGGTTGCCATTTCAGCCAGAGGTTTTGCAGGAGGATTCAGGCCCTTTCCTCAGCGGGTTTCTTGAGCTTCTGCGCTGTTCCTGGAGGCACAACGTTTTTGTAGGAGGAGGGTTTCTGGGGGTGATTTTCGGAGGTGGTCCGTTTGGTATATGGTTTCTGGGTTTTGTCCGGGGTGGTGAGTTCAGGTGGTCTGCCGATTTTTAGCTCATTCCGGCGAGGGGATCAGCCTCTAGTTCCAGTTCTTTCCAGGAGTAGCAGTTTATGGCAGTTTCTTCCAGCAGCTGGGAAGCAGTTTCTGTAGTAGCCATTTCCTGTTTCTGAGAGGGTTCTTCACTTGCCTGGTGCAAGGATAGGTGCTCTTATTCTGATTATCCATTGTACCCATTTATATTCTCAGATTAATAAAATGGCTTAGCATTCCTGGCATTTTATGTGTACTTTCTTTATATTCTGTTTCTGGCATTTTTCTATTTAGTTGTATGCTTGTATTGCTGCCTATTTCCCGTTGGGGATACTACACAGGCCTAGGAAGTAGTGCATCAGTCCTAGGTCCTTCATCTCGAACTCAGCAACGAGCTCCCTCTTGCATTGATGAATGAGAGGGTCAGCACCTGTCAGGAAGAGGTCGTCCACATACAACACCAAAATGAGAGACTTCTCTCTATCAACCTTGAAGTAAAGGTTCGGATCAGCATTACTATGAGTGAAGCCCAGCTTCATCAGGTAGCTATCTATCCTCTCGTACCAAGCTCTGGGTGCTTGCTTCAGCCCATAGAGGGCTTTCTTCAACCTGCAGATATGGGTGTCTCGATCCTGGACTTTGAACCCCAGAGGTTGCTCTACATACACCTCTTCCTTTATCGCACCATGCAGAAATGCGGTATTCATATCCATCTGATGAAGACTCCATCCTTGCGTAGTAGCAAGGGCTATGATAGATCGAATGGTGGTATATCGGGCCAGAGGTGCAAATATGTCATCATAGTCTATGCCTTCCTTTTGAGAGAAGCCACGGGCAACGAATCTTGCCTTGAACTTTTTAGCACTTCCATCAGATCCATGCTTGATCTTGTAGAGCCATTTCGAGATGACTACTGCTTTGTCCTCCGGTCTTGGAACCACATCCCAGACATCATTCTTCAATATGGACTCATACTCTTCGTGCATAACGTCCTTCCATACTTGATGCTTTACGGCTTCCTCAAAAGATCCAGGCTCAGATTGTACAATAGTACTCATGGCTGCTAGATACCCTTGGTATCTACTCGCCTTCTTGCTTTCACGGAATGTCCCCCTTGGGGCCATATGTCCCTCGGCATCCTCGAGAGTGTCCCTGAGCCATGATGGTCTCTTCCACAGTGAAGGAGGTGGATCAATCGAGTCCACCAGTCCTTCAGTATCTGGCATCATCTCATCCTTCGGTTCTTCTTGATTTCTAGGTCTTGCTTCATGATCTTCCTTAGATCTCGAAAGATTGACTACTTTCTTCAGGGAAGCATCTTCGTCAAACGTGACATCGTGGCATATCTCCACTTCCCTTTGACCAGGCACGTAGACACTATAGGCCTTCGAAGTTTCACTATGGCCCACAAACATTTCTTTCTTCCCAGAAGCATCCAGCTTGCTCCTCTTCTCTTTCGACACATGAAAATAAACAGGACATCCAAAAACTCTAAAATGTGAGACATCAGGTTTCTTACTAGTGAAAACCTCTTCGGGAGTTTTGGAGTCCAAAGCGGAATGCGAGAATCGGTTTTGTATGTACACAACAATGTTCGCAGCTTCTCCCCACAGAAACTTTGGTAGACCCTGGTCACATAGCATGGCACGAGCATCTTCCATAATGGTCCTGTTCTTTTGTTCAGCAACGCCATTCTGCTAAGGAGTATAGACAGTTGTGGTCTCCCTCTTGATGCCAGCTTCTCTGCAAAATTTCTTGAACTCGTTTGTCTCATATTCAGTGCCATTATCAGTCCTCAAAATCTTGATTCTCTTCCCTGTCAGATTTTCCACCAAGGCTTTGAAGGTACGGAACCACATGAAAGCCTCGTCCTTCTTCTTCAAGAAGTATATCCAGGTTTTGCGAGAGAATTCATGTATGAACGTCATATAATAAGAACATCCTCCCAAGGATGTCATGGGCAACATACCAAACAGATCAGAATGTACTAATTGCAAGACATCAAATGTCTTTGTGATGCTTGAGGGGAAAGGTTCCCTTGTATGCTTTCCTTCGGCGCAACCCTGACATCACCTTCATGATTATTTGAGAACTCGGGCATCCTCCTCACCACCTTCCTTGCTTCGGGAAGGGCCTTGTAGTGAAGGTGTCCAAACCTCCGGTGCCATAGTTCAGTCTGTCGGATAGTATCACATGTCATCGCTCCCAGTGGACTTCCTCCAACCTGGTAGAGTGTATCAACTCTAAACCCAATCGTGATAGCTTCCTTGAAGCTCTTCTTCCACATGCACACCTTTCCATCAATGAATGCCACATTGAAACCTTTGTCTTCCATGGCCGATATAGACACAAGGTTCTTCTTCAAATTAGGTACATAGAGTACATCCTACAAGCGGAGGACTTGACCTTGAGACAAGTGGAGGGTCACAGTCCCGGTCCCTTTCACGGGATATGTGGCATTATCTCCAAGGATAATTTCCAGATTAGTATCCTTCTCAACTATATCAGAGAGTGCTTTCTTGAACCCAGTGATGTGCCTTGAGGCACCACTATCTATCAACCAAACATCCATAGTGTCGGGTGGAGTTGCAGCAGAGAGGGCAAATATAAGAATGAATTCATTTCTTTTATCAACAACATTTGATTCCTCATACCTGGAGTTTCTCGACCTTTTGAAAGGTTCACCATTTCCGTTGGAGGGAGCCTTCCTCTTTTCCTTTAACCTGTTTTCCTTTGATTTCCATTCCTTCGATTGTTGTTGTTGTCATCACCATCAGGAGAATCCTTCTTGAAAGGGCATTCTCTAGCATAGTGACCTGGCCTATGACAAGTGTAACACTTGCCTTTCTTTCCTTGGGCCCTTGCTCTTCCTTTGTTCTTTGGACCACCAAAGTTCTTCTTTCTAGAATGAGCAGCGTAGGCAACATTTCGTTCATTTTCATACTCCTTCATTCTTGTCTCTTCTTGAACGCATCTCGATAGTGCTTCGTCAAAGTCAGGTATCACATTATTATTGAGAATGGTAGTGTTGAACACATGCCATTCGAATGAGAGCCCTCCAAGTGCGGTGAGTACCATCTCTCAATCAGCTATTGTCTCCCCAATAGCCAGCAGATTGTTCTTGATCTCGGTCAGCTTCAGAAAATATGATTGAATAGACTCATCCCTGCCTTTCTTCATATTCTTCAATTGATTCTTGAAGAATAGGACTTGATTCGCATTGTTGGCCTTGAACATGTGGACCAACTTATCATACATCTCTTTAGATGTGCCCAGCTCAGAGATGTAGGCAACCAGACTCTTGTGAATTGAGTCCATGATCATCAGCTTTGCTTTGATCTCCCCCTTCTTATACTTTGTTTTGGCGGCAGCAGTTGCAGTGGATGGAGGCTCTTGGATTTTACCCTGCACATAGTCCATGACATCTTGGTCTTCCAACACAAGATCCAATGTCATCTTCCAAGTATGGAAGTCATCCTTCCCAGTCAATTTGTCATCAGCTTTGAAGCCATTGTAGTTTGAGGAACCGATCCTCTTCTTCGGTGATTGCTACAAATTAGGGCTTTGTTTTCACCTCAGCTCTGATTCCATGTAAATTTATGTAGATGTTCTATGCTTGATGCAACTTTACATTTTCTTCAATATTTAGATAACAATCACATAAACAATAAAGTAAAATGCTGATAGAACATACAAGTAGATCGACAGAAGACAAACCAGAAACATATAAGTGTGATGGTGCATTATGGCGGTCAACAGGATGCTTCAACTAGCAATGTTACACAACCCTTAGGACAGCCAAACGGTTAACTCAAAAGTCAACCCCATAAAAGTCAACGTTGTCAGTCAACGGTCAACGCAAACAGCAGCAGCATCTAAGTCAACATTGAAAGTCAAAGTCAACGTTTTGCCTCAGGAATAGTGCCAGAAAATGCAGATTAGGGAAATCGAAGTTTAGGGAGAGTTTCAGGTTGATTTGACCTTGCGTTGACCAAAGTCAATGCTATTCAAAGATTGCACAGAAACCCTAGACCGAATTCAAAATTGCTACTGCCAGATTTCCCACGTGTGGAGAGAGAGAAGCCACCAAGGTTATCGAACCAGTCAAATGAGAAGAGAGAGATGTGTGAGGATGAGATGAGTGAAATGTCCTCCAACATTGACCTTATTTATATCCATCAGTGAGGGTATGTGACACATCTGCTGGGGTACAAAACCTTAAAGCCGACCTGCATATATTTTGAATAGATTAAAAATAAATTCAAAATAAATGTTCTGCTCATCAGATCAAGATGATCTTTAGATCGATCTTGCACCTCTCCAAAAGAGGAACCCAATAAAAATATTGGTATCTTCATCTGAGCATCATAACATGGAGTTTGGACCTAGTTGTCCAAAATTAACAAGAGAGCCCTCTCTGACTTGGTAGGGCTAGATACAAAGTCAAAAGCTTGGTTTGTGGTTACCTCTGTTGGGATTCCTTCCTCGGCCTTGGGAATTTGGTGGAGTGATAACAGTACGAACCAATCATATCAAAAGTAGAATGTGTGTGATGAGTTGATGATGAAATGAGCATCATCTCTCTCCAATTTATATCCATCAATGAGTGTGTGTGACACATTTGTTGGGCTTCTGAGCCTACATTACAAATTTGGCCGACCTTGCACATGTGGAAAATAAAATCAAAATATATGTTTTGCTCATCCAAACAAGATGATCTTTAGATCAATCTTGCACCTCTTCGAAAGAGGAATCCAACAAAAATATAATCATCATCATATGAGCAGTGCAACATGGAGTTTGGACCTAGTTGCCCAAAATTAACGGAAAGCCCAGCAAGATGCTGCCCCACAACTGTCTCTCTCCCAGGTAGTGCGTATTCCTCTTCTGCGTCCAACTTGTTGAGAAAACCCACGACTTTGTCTGAATAATTACTGGAACAACTCTGCAATTTGAAATGGAACTCCTCCTAAGGATGGCACTTGAAGTCCCTCAAAGGTAGGTTGAGATTTCTTCTTGGAGATCTCGTGTGCTGAACAACACTCTGTTGACCCAGCTAAACAACTTGAGCAAACAATGTTTTAGAAGATGAATGAGCAAAAAGTCCCCAAAATGAGGCCCTCCACCTCTATCTATCTTGCTGCCCCCTTCTTCCTCCATGTGGGCCCCACAAGTTGAGTTCTCTCTTCTCTCTCTTCCCACAATTTGAATTCTCCTAAGGGGTACAAATTCCCTTTGGAGTGGCCCCCACATTCCACTTGCACTTTGATTTATTTCCTTTTCTAATGTTTGGAAGCCTTCTTTCCCCAAAAAGTCAAGTGGGGTCCTCCTAATCCACCTTTCCTATGTCCTAACGCCAAAACATCTCCCAATGGCCAAAATTGCAAAAATGGAAATTCTTCTTAACCATATTAATTAATTGGAGATATTACAGTTTATAATTATTTCTTGTAACAACCTCCTCCCAAATTTACCTACTTTTACAAGCTCTTCAGGTTAAACATAAGCTCAGTGCTACTATGACATGGCCCGACCTCCAAGTTCCAGTTATGGAAGTGGGGCCTACAATCGAAACACATACTACCACCCCTCAGGGACACTAGGTCACTCGGCAGCTTGACAACCACCTCTGGTGATCAATCCCTGAGTTGGAACTCATTTTCACAAGCTTGACACTCCAACCGCACCCATAACACACTGTCCATGCAGTTATGAGGCTCCAACCACACCCATAAGCCTTCTTGCATGCAGTCATGACCAAGATCTCCCTGTTCTGTGCCAGTGGTTTCAATATTTGTGCCACATTTTTAGGGATGGCCTTCAGGCCACTACTTCGAAAGACCAAAACTCTCCAAAATCAAGTCTAAGATGCTAGCAAGTCTTAACAATGAATTCTAAGGCTAGGACTGTGAAAATTTCTCAATCGAAATCCAACTGCAGTGACTGATGTTATTTCTTCTACTTCTTATTCCAGTAACAAGTTATTTACAAAAATTAATTTACTAAATATTGAAATAAATTCTATTGCAGCCTTCACAACAAAAATATTGAGACAAGATATAAAGAAATACAAGCACAAGAATGACACAATTATTTTTGGACAATTGTGCCCGGAAAAACCCAATGTGGGAAAATCGGTGCAGCAGATGAGGGTTTATTTATTATTCTTCAACAAAAGTCTCTTGTACAAATAACAATCAGTAGTAATGAAGAGAAATTTTAGTGATAACAGTGGAGAAAATTTTCTCACAAATTTCTGATGAGAATCTGATCTCTGAGAGGCCCTGCTAACCCTACTGTGTCAACATTGCGTGAGGACTGCGCAGTTCTGCGTCATTGCTCTGCGTTGTCCCTTGGCTGCTTCTGCGATGCCCCTTCTTTGCACTGCATCACCTGCCCTTGCACTCCTGACTGTGTTGATAAAGGTTGTCATTGATGTCAATATGGCATTGGCTAAGATGTCAATATTCTTGAGATGCCTAGTTCCAGATGATGATGCCATGACTCTTGGTTGACTAGGAGACCATTAATAATGATGTCAAAGTCTATGAAGAAGTCTTGTCCTAAATGCCTATTGATCATAAAGCCCTAGAAATCATGATGATGTGCTTACTGTTGATGAAGAAGCCTAGAACCCGGACGATGTCCTTACCCTTGATGTGGAGGACTATACTTAATGAAGTCATACACGTGATGATGTCATACTCTTGATTGACCACACTTGATAATGGTCTTGATGACATGGTTGAAAGACTACTTTGAAGTTTTCCCAATAACAAATTAATAAAGGCTGCACTATGACTTATCACTGCACGATTATATGATGACATGAGATGATACATTCATTGTTGGATACTATTATGACGTGGATGTCATACATGATCCTATGATGATGAAGAAGCCAAACAATAGAGGAGCCAATAATTGGAGAAGCCATTCTGTCCCAAATATTTTATGCACAAAAATTTAAGAACAGTCACATTAAAAAAAATATTTTTCACCATCTTAGAGGCAAGATTTCTTTGTGAAAACTTCAACATCCTTTAGAGCATAATTTTAGCTTTCCAACATGACCGCCCTTGCCTCGAAACTCCCAGCGGTTTGAGAGAAAATGAATTTACAAGTTTGGAAAAATATAATTTCTATGCAGGCTAACATGAGACAACTCATGCAAGTCGGCCTCTTGGCCAAGGGACGTGACTCTTCGTCAAAAAGAAAAATATGCATAAATATGACGTTAAAACACTTCATTTTGGCATCAATTTTCGGTGATCATTTTAGAAAGAAGGCACAGAAGAGCAAGGAGACCGAGGAGAACATTATAAGAACATTGTCTTGGGTTAAATCTTTTTATTCTTTCCAGCTCGGTGTTTGGACCTGTTATAAAGCTTCACTGTTGGAGAAAATGTGTGGACAGTTCTGTGTTGAGCTCGGATCTATTGTCAACTAATTTCAGAAGCTTGGACTAGTTTACAGCACCCTAGTTGAAGACCTCCTCTGCAGATCTGTGGGTGGAAAAAAAGACATCTCGGACCTGTTTCATTTGTCTTTCAAGCTCAGACTAGTAGATAAGTACAGCTCAAATTATTGAATTTGTGACAGAGTTTTTGGAGGCTAGTTTTAGAGCTTGGGTTAACATTAGACCAGTGAAGGATTAAGTGGACAGTCACATGTCTTAGACTACTTTTGGAGGCTCAAATCACTAATTGAAAGGCTCAGAATTACAAGGCTTAGTGCTTAGATTTGTTGGAAGAGAATTACAGCTGCCTGAACAACACATAACCTTTCAAGCTCGGAACTGTGAACTATATAACAGTAATAACCTCAACATGAATTAGTGTGTGATAACTATTTGAAAAAGGGCTCGGTCATCCTCTTGAGGACTATTGTGAAGCCCAAAACTACAGCAACTGTGGAGTGTCGGTGCAAAACATTAAAATAGTCCTGTGACTATTGTGAAGCCTGGAACTACAACAACTGTGGAGTGTCGGTGCAAAACATTAAAACAGTCCTGTGGAAGAGACATACGAACCCCGGACCTGTGATAGAAGGCTCAGAATTGTGGAGGAAGGTGCAGTGATTATATCCACAAACCTGTGACAACATCTTCGACTATAGATGCTACTTGGAGTCTTGAGAACAGTCACTTGTTAAGACTTGAACAATGATAAACTTTGGTTTGAACAAGGTTGGAGGAGCAACTCATTGATATTATTTGAAACACCTTTTTTGAAGAATTGTTTGGAGATTTGGGATTGAAATTAAAGAAATTCTTGACAGTTTTTTGAGCATCATTTGAAGAATATCTTTTCACATCACATCAAGACATTCTCAAGCATACCTTTGAGACTTCTAGGAGTAGCCTAACTGAAGACATTATTTGGAGAACCATTGAATACCTCCTTGATTGAAATCATTGTTAGAGCTTTGTGAAGACATCCTTTGGGCTGCCTATTAAAGACGCCTCGAAGGATACTTGAAGATATTTGGAAGATTTATAGAAGTTGGTCTTGGAGATACTACTAGAGACCATGATGCATTTCTGATGTCATCATGATGTAATCTTGAAGAAACAAGTGTTTGGGTGACATGAAGAGCAGTGGAGACACCTTCATGTGAAGAACAAGGTTTTCATTGATGAAGTGACGTGGAGACTAAGTGAGGGGATAGTTGAATATTTTCAGGGCTTGTTGAAGAAGACATTGAGAGCCATGAAGTATAACCAAATATATCTAGAAGAATTGAAGCAAGAGGTTGGAGCCTCATAGAGACAAGGTTGGTGCCTTGGAAGATAGGGTTGGAGCCCTAAAGGATTGGAGTCCTCAAGAAACTAGTTCGGAGCCTGTACCAGAGATAGGGTTGGAGCCCTAGAGTTTGGTGCCTCAAATTGACAAGATTGGAGGCTTGGAAAGACCAAGTCGATGCTTGGCACAATACAGGTTGGAGCTTGGAAGATTGGAGTCTTCATCTAGGGTTGGAGCCCTATATCATTTTTATACTTTACTTATTGTAAATAAGAAATTAATAAAATTATTTATTTCATCATTGTTCATCTGTGTTCTAAATATAATTGATCTAACTGGTAAAATTAACAATTGAAAAGAAATATTGATTCACCCCCTCTCAGTATTTCCAAAAATTGGTATTAGAGCCAGTACCTTCACTCAAAGACTAACAGCTTGAATGTTGATCATTAGAACACAAATGGCAAAGCCAAGAAATAAAGTCTCCAATCCTTCTAAAGATGTGTCTTCCTCAACCACCGAAATTGAAGTCAATCAATTTGCGAAGGCTCCATTGTTCAATGGAAATTTTGTTATATGGGAGGCAAGAATGAGTAATTTCTTGAAGAATCAAGGAATTGAAGTTTGGAGATCAGTGATTACTAATGACACGATGGACGAAGAATCCAAGGAGTACAATACAAGAGCAATGAAGGCAATCTTGAATGGGTTACCAAATTCTGTGAAGGCCAATTTTGAAAAATGTTCGTCAGCAAAAGTCATATGGGACAAACTTCATGATCTTCACTCAAAAGGAGCGTTGACAATGATCTCTAGTCAAGAAGATGATGGAAAACAAGAAAGAAGTCCAGAATCCGTCAAGGAAGCTGAAGATAAGAGAGATGACAACAAGGTTAAAGAAGACCTAGAAGATGAAGAGAACAAAGAAGACTTTGAAGAAGATCTCCTGAATAAACTTATGGCTTCCATGGAAGAGATTAACAGTTTGAAAAAGGAAAATGAGGAACTTAAGAAGAAAATGCAAGATGGTAACCAAGACAAGACAAGGAAGGAAGTTGACTTTGTCAAGCTTCAAGTACAAGAAAGAGATGAGGAGCTCGCCAAACTTAAAGAGGAATTTCATCAAAATAAAAGAAAGCATCATGAAGAAGTCATATCTATAACAAATCAATTGGATAAGGCAAAGAAAAGTGAAGAAACTTTGTCAAGCCACCTTGAACAAAGAATTAAGAGCTTGAACAATCTTGAAGTAGAGATTGGTCAATACAAGGAAGAGGTCTCCTCTCTTAGATCTCAACTAGAAGAAGCAAGGAAACAAGCGCAAGGAGCCGAGAAGGTGATGGAAACTTTGGCATTCATAGAAGGACAAGTTAATGAAGCAGAAAAGGAGAGAAACACCATGATATGCCAACTAGAAGAAAAGGATGAAGAAATCTTGAAACTAAAATTAGACATCAATCTTCTCAAGGCCGAAAGATGTGAAGCTACAAGAATAAAAGAAGAAATGGAGAGCAGTCTAGCAAAGGAGAATGAAGATGTCTTCATAATGAAATCAAATATCATCTCCCTTAAAATCGAAGCACATGAAACAACAAGGATGATGGAAGAAATGAAGAAGCAACTAGTTATGAAAGATGAAGATTGTGAAAAGTTGAAAGGAGAAATTGTCTTTCTTAAAAAGGAAGTTGACTTGCTGAATAAGAACTTGAAAAGCTCTCAAACCCTAGATGACATCCTAAGTCATCAAAGGTCTCCCCTTGATAAATCAGGTCTTGGCTATGCAAGTGAATCCTCAAGCAAGAATGATAATGCTTCAAACAACAAAGATGTGAGGAACCTAGAAAGAAATGTTGATGCTCCCAGTTCTAGCAAAGGCAAGGAGAAGAATCAAGACAACAACGGAAGAAATTCTACTCCAAGGAGACTTGCAGATGGTGTCAAGAATACAAAAGGCAATGAATATCATCAAAGAATCCCAAGGCAAAAAGACTTCAAAAGTACATCAAGGAAAACTCCATCTTCGAGGTACCAAATTATATTTCTTGGTTATTTCTATTCTTGTACAAACTTTGGGCACATGGCAAAACACTGTAGGGCATACCACAAGGACAAATATAATGGTCCCCGTCAGTTTCCTAGAAGAAAATTTGCAAGAAGAAGTCATGATCTCTCATTCATGAATAAGATAGAGTGTTTCAGTTGCCATAAAATTGGACATATGGCACGTGATTGTAACTTGACTTGGGTTCCTAAAGAAGCTAAAATCATGACAACCAACCCAGAGAAGAAAGTTACACAAGTGTGGAAAATGAAGCAAATTGGATCTGAAAGTCTCTTGAAAACTCCAACCAACAATACATGTTGTTGATTTGATGAAGACGTCATTGGCAGATATGACATTACAAGGTTTAATGATGAATTTCTTCCAAGAAGAAGACTATGCATACTGTAAGGGGGAGCTTGTGATTCTTGGCCATTCTTGCAGAGGCTATCTGTGAATGGGCCCTATGAAAACTTTGATGAGTCACACTTGAATGGTCATCCTTTGATAGATCATCCCTTGGGAACAACTTCATTGAAGAACATGATCCCTTATTCATCCGATGAATTGGTTTTCTTCCACATGTTCACGAGGCAACAAGTTTTTCTTGAGCTAGAAGAGTTTATGCAAGCAAGAGAAGTTGGTTCACCACATGAAGAAATGCAAACATATCATAGACCACATTGCTAGAAGGAAGAGCACCATGATAGGGGGTGTAACATACCTATGAAGGACTACTATTCATGAAGAAAAGAAGTAGCTTGACAGGGGGAGTACTTGGGCACCCCGTTTGCCATTGATGTCAAAAGGGGAGAGAATGTTTGAAGGGCAAGAATATTGCCATCAATGACAAAGGGGGAGATTGTTAATAAAGGTTGTCATTGATGTCAATATGGCATTGGCTAAGATGTCAATTTTCTTGAAATGCCTAGTTCCAGATGATGATGCCATGACTCTTGGTTGACTAGGAGACCATTAATGATGATGTCAAAGTCTATGAAGAAGTCTTGTCCTAAATGCCTATTGATCATAAAGCCCTAGAAATCATGATGATGTGCTCACTGTTGATGAAGAAGCCTAGAACCTGGACGATTTCCTTACCCTTGATGTGGAGGACTATACTTAATGAAGTCATACACGTGATGATGTCATACTCTTGATTGGCCACACTTGATAATGGTCTTGATGACATGGTTGAAAGACTACTTTGAAGTTTTCCCAATAACAAATTAATAAAGGCTGCACTATGACTTATCGTTGCACGAGTATATGATGACATGAGATGATACATTCATTGTTGGATACTATTATGATGTGGATGTCATACATGATCCTATGATGATGAAGAAGCCAAAAAATAGCCAATCATTGGAGAAGCCATTCTATCCCAAATATTTTATGCACAAAAATTTAAGGGCAGCCACATTAAAAAAAATATTTTTCACCATCTGGGAGTTTCGAGGCAACATTTCTTTGTGAAAACTTCAACATCCTTTAGAGCATAATTTTAGCTTTCCAACAAGCCCTTACTTGCCTCGAAACTCCCAACGGTTTGAGAGAAAATGAATTTACAAGTTTGGAAAAATATAATTTCTATGCAGGCTGACATGAGACAACTCATGCAAGTCGGCCTCTTGGCCAAGGGACGTGTCTCTTCGTCAAAAAGAAAAATATGTATAAATATGACGTTAAAACACTTCATTTTAGCATCAATTTTCGGTGATCATTTCAGAAAGAAGGCACAAAGGAGCAAGGAGACCGAGGAGAACATTATAAGAACATTGTCTTGGGATAAATCTTTTTATTCTTTCCAGCTCGGTGTTTGGACCTGTTATAAAGCTTCACTGTTGGAGAAAATGTGTGGATAGTTCTGTGTTGAGCTCGGATCTAATGTCAACTAATTTCAGAAGCTTGGACTAGTTTACAACACCCTAATTGAAGACCTCCTCTGCAGATCTATGGGTGGAATAAAAGACATCTCGAACCTGTTTCATTTATCTTTTAAGCTCAGACTAGTAGATAAGTACAGCTCAAATTATTGAATTTGTGACAGAGTTTTTGGAGGCTAGTTTTAGAGCTTGGGTTAACATTAGACCAGCGAAGGATTAAGTGGATAGTCACATGTCTTAGACTACTTTTGGAGGCTCAGATCACTAATTGAAAGGCTCAGTGCTCAGATTTGTTGGAAGAGAATTACAGCTGCCTGAATAACACATGACCTTTCAAGCTCGGAACTGTGAACTATATAACAGTAATAACCTCAACATGAATTAGTGAGTGTGATAACTATTTGAAAAAGGGCTTGGTCATCCTCCTGAGGACTATTATGAAGCCCGGAACTACAACAACTGTGGAGTGTCGGTGCAAAACATCAAAACAGTCCTGTGGAAGAGACATACAAACCCCGGACCTGTGATAGAAGGCTCAGAATTGTGGAGGAAGGTGCAGTGATTATATCCACAAACCTGTGACAACATCTTCGACTATAGATGCTACTTGGAGTCTTGAGAACAGTCACTTGTTAAGACTTGAACAGTGATAAAATTTGGTTTGAATGAGATTGGAGGAGCAACTCATTGATATTATTTGAAACGCCTTTTTTGAAGAATTGTTTGGAGATTTGGGATTGAAATTAAAGAAATTCTTGACAGTTTTTTGAGCATCATTTGAAGAATATCTTTTCACATCACATCAAGACATTCTCAAGCATACCTTTGGGACCTCTAGGAGTAACCTAACTGAAGACATTCTTTGGAGAACCATTGCAGACCTCCTTGATTGAAATCAGTGTTGGAGCTTTATGAAGACATCCTTTGGGCTGCCTATTGAAGACGCCTCGAAGGATACTTGAAGATATTTGGAAGACTTATAGAAGCTGGTCTTGGAGATACTACTAGAGACCATGATACATTGCTGATGTCATCATGATTAACCTTGAAGAAACAAGTGTTTGGGTGACATGAAGAGCAGTGGAGACACCTTCATGTGAATAACAAGGTTGTCATTGATGAAGTAACGTGGAGACTAAATGAAAGCATTGTTGAAGATTGTCATGGCTCGTTGAAGAAGACATTGGGAGCCGTGAAGAATAACCAAACATATATCTTGACGAATTGAAGCTGAAGGTTGGAGCCTCATAGAGACAAGGATGGTGCCCTAGAGGATAGGAGTCCTCAACAGACCAGGTTGGAGCCTGTACCATATATAGAGTTGGAGCCCTTGAGGTTGGTGCCTCAGAATTAACAAGGTTGGAGCCTTGGAAAGACCAAGTCGATGCTTGGCACAATACAGGTTGGAGCCTGGAAGATTGGAGTCTTCATCTAGGGTTGGAGCCCTATAACAATATTGTACTTTACTTATTGTAAAGAAGAAATTAATAAAATTATCTATTCCATCATTGTTCATTTTGTGTTCTAAATATAAGTGATCTAACTGGCAAAATTAACAATTGAAAAGAAATACTGATTCACCCCCCTTTCAGTATTTCCAACAGACTAATGTTGATACTCTCTCAGTCCTCTCCACCTGCAATTCTTCCTCTGAATCGATTTCTCTTGCCGAACTTCAGCCACTAAGAAAATCGATTTTCTTGGGCAACTGAGTATCTGTAATGGCGTATTTTCCAAATGAACCTTAAGCTTCCTTAAATAGTCTTCTAGTTGACATTCAATGGCCCAGATTAGAAGTTGATCAATGGCTAAGATCATTTTGACTTGTTCCCTGTCTTCTTCTAGAAGTTACACCTTTTATCGCTAGCCGCCTACACCTACGTACAAGTTAGTGAGAAAAGCCTTCCACCCCACAAGGTGTGGTTGGTGGCTAGGATCTCAAAGAAGGGATTATCACACTAATCCCAACTCTCTCCATTTAAGCTATCTCCTAGGTTAGCTAAGCGGGGTGGTCTCTAAAAGGAAAACTAAGTTAAAAGATGTGAGTTTCTAGGAGAGTTGTTAGAGTTAAATAGATTACCTCTTAATATTTATAAGCAAAAAGTGTTATGAGCAATAGCCATCAATACATAATTTAAATAAGCGTAAAACCATGGTTTTGAAAATCGCGATTAAATCGCGATAAATTGAAAAAATCGCGATTTTTTGAACAAAACGATATTATCGGCGAGTTTTTGGATTTGAAAAAATCGCCAAAAAAGTGCGATTTTTTTGGTAAAAATCGTGGGCCCATCAAACAGCTACCCTATAAGTTCAAAAATTGATTTTTTTTTTTGTCATTTTTGCAGCCCTCTCATTTTCCTGACACACCCTGTTGGCAGTTAATGGTAATGTTAAATTCTTAAATTAAAAGTGATATTTCCTTTATTTTTCATTTTCATCAATATCACTTTTACTTAAATTTTTAACATTACCATGAAATGACTCAGGATGTTTAAGAGTGGTTTCGACCTCATTGGATTTCATATGGAGAAACTAGAATTTTAGATTTCACTCAAAATTCAGCAGACTTAATGGTTTTCAGGGTTTCATGGTTTGGGGATTTGCATTGTTTCCATTTGATTCTATTATGTGTAAGGGTATGAGATTGGCATTTGATCAAGAGAATGAAGTCCTTTGAGAACCTTGATGTTGGTGGCATTGATTGTTGAACTTTGTTGATGTTGGTGGTATTGATTGCTGAACTCCCCTACCGTGGCCTTAACAAGAATGTACCCTTCACTCAAAGGAAAACAACTGGTTAGGCATGTTAATCTTTTTCTATCTCATTTTAAGGTTGAGGAGATGAACCCTTCACTCAAACCAAAATCATTGGTTAGGCATGTTAAACTTTTTCAATTTCTATCATGTAATAAGGTTGAGCAATCCAAGTTTGAAGACTTTGAGCTAGATGATGTTTATGTATCTCTTGTTGATGATCCCATTTCTAAGAGCGATGAATCAATGTTGAGTTTCATGAGGAGGAGGAGGAGGAGCAACAAGAGGAGGAGGAGGTGACACCACCTACCCCTGTTACCGGTAGAGGACGTGGTCTGCCTCCTTTAGCTCTTGCTTCTTCAGGATCTGGAGCACAACAGAGTCCATTGCCAGCCCCGCCAGCTTCTTCGTCTAGAGGGAAAGCTGTTACATTTTCTCGCAAGAGGGGCAGAGGAAATCAGTAGTATAGGTTATTTGGTGCATTCCTTTGTATATAACATTATGACTCATGATATGAAATACATTATTATATTTTTTGTTGATATTTTGAGGTTGAGTTGAGACTCAGGACTTAGTATTCAGGACATGATTCACTATTATGTGTAATGTAGCACTAGATATTACACATCTTATATATTAGTTTTTTTTTTCATATTTATGTGTCAATGCATTTATTTTATGTTGTGGGTGCTTTAGATATTAAAAAAATTGAAAAAAAATGAATATTTTTGGATGTGCTGATTTTTTCCCGATTTTTACCCATTTTTTCTCTATTTTTACAATTTTTTCCGATTTTTTAATCCCGATCATGATTTTCAAAACATTGCGTAAAACATATGAAAATCGGTGCCTTCGAAGTATTGCTCTTTGAAATGAAAATGTATTTTCTTAAATGAAGTAAAATGTTTTCAAATGGAAAGAAAAAGGTAATCCTGAAAAGTGAAACAAGAAAATGTTAGCACAAGATATTGTAAATGCTTTCAAGATAAATAGATTTATGAATCAAAGCATGAGAAGTTATCTTGCTCAAAAGGAAAAAATTAGTGTTCTACTTGCAAAATGTAGATAAAAAGAATGTTTGCCACAACAAAGTATTCAATTTCAACAATGACAAAAGGAATAAACAATTGCAAGTAAAACCATGAGGTGTATTAGCATGAGATGAAATTACACTAGATTTGGATGCAATTAATCATGGTTACTTTTAATCTAAATGCCTAATCTAGGTGAGAAGTCCTCTTGTGCTCTTACCAAGGAGTAAAAATTGGGGTGACTGTAAGAAAGAGGGGGCGAGGACACAGGGGTGTCATTAACGATACCCGTCCCTTTAGTCTTACGAGCCAGCGCGTGCCTTCGTTTCTACAAGGGGACAAACCACCTTCATAACTGCAGGGTCACACGCTTTTACCTTGCTTCGTACCAAATGGAAGGACTTTCCAAGAAAGCCCCTTTTCCCTATAATTTCTATCAACCAAGCTTAAGCTTGGATGTAAATTTTAAATATGCAACTAAGTTAGAATGCCTACTATGATATGCAAGTAAGTTTGCAAGTGCTATGTAAAAGATAAAGATGCTTTAATTAAATATGCTCCAAAACACAAGATTGCGTAAGCTTCATAACATATGAAATTGTGAAGTGAAAGTATTTGCTTTGACTTGTGATAAATCGATGACCAACTAAAAGTTTGATGCTTAATGAGCAATTAATTTGCATGTAAAATCAATTGCAACTCAAGATTTGTAATCAAAATAGCCTTGCGAAAAGAACTCTTAAATTTGAGAAAATGAAAGAAAACTTGTTTGACATGGAAGTAAATGATTGTCTTGAAAGATAAATTGCCCAAATACACAATGCTTCAAATATGTTTCAAAATGGAAATGTTGCACAACCATAAGCATAGATGATTTAGACAATAGCCAAGCCAAGTATATCAAAGTTTGCTAAAACAAAATAATGAAGAAGTTTGCACAAATGAAAGTAAATTTCTTTGCAAAAATGTAATTTGAGACTTGTAGCAACAATTGTTGTAAATGGTGCAAGTTTGAAAAACTTTAGCAAAGTTGAGGAAAGTAAATGAGATGTGTGGCTATGTTAATTACCAATTTAAAGCATGCATGTAAGTGAAAGGAGATACTAGAGTCAACAAGTCAATCCAACCATCATTCCTCTCCCAAAGTGGAGAGATAAGGATGCCAATGGGTGGAACACACGCTCCCAAAACAAAAATCAGAAATTTTATTATTATGCATTACAATTGAGGTTAATGGCTCTTTGAGAGCTACCCAAGGAATTGATGGAAATGCAAAATGAGGTTTTGAAACCACAAGGGAATTCCTTCAAGTATGGAGACTCAAGAGACATGAAGATGGCGCTACTATAGGAAAATACAATCTCTCAAAGTGATACACGGCCTAGTTGATCCAGGTGGATATTTGTGGCCACTCGCCTATTCCACTTGGGGCCCCACCATTGCTTGTTTCAGTTTTTGAGTTTCCTTAATTGTAGCACAGTTTACTATTTTTAGCAATTTTTCGGGTCCTGAACTTCCGGAGCCATTTTGAGGCCCTAAACAACGTTTTTTGGAAAAACCGGGAGCAACATGTAAGTTCCTTGGATATTGCTCACATCAAAAGTTGTAGTCCTCAGATAGATCTTTCTAACGACTTATTGTGCACATCAAACAGGGGTCGCATGTCAAAGTTACATCCCCGGGAAGATTGATGTACCAATTTACCCAAACGGGGCCCATAGTTTTGGCACTTCATCTCCTAGGGTTAGGTTTTTCGATGTTTAGGGTTTTCCATTGTTTCTCAATGATAAATAGGCCTTTGAGCCTCATTGTAACACAATTCAGAGGTCTGTAGCCACCACATCTCTTCTCAGAGATAAGGTACCAATGCCCAAGCTAGTTTATTTACATTTTGTCTGTAAGCATATTTCAGTGATTTGTTATTAATGAAATGAAGTTTTATTTCTGTTGCATCTCTGATTTTATGTGTATTTCTATATTCCATTGTGTTCCTGCATAAATCCGGATCAGTGGTATCAGAGCGGTTTGCTCTTTCTCGATCCTTCTTTGCATGTCCCCAACGAGGTTGGGGTATAAGGATTTAGGACTCGATTTGGTTGAACCTTTGCAAGATCAGTCTCGCAAACCCCAACGACCGCCCATGGGGGAAGAAAAGAAAGATGAGGGAGTAGGAGATCCTATCAAAATATTGCTCGAGGAGGCCCTCAAGAAACAAAGGAATGCGATGATGGATAACTTTGCTCAGATCCTTCAAAGGATCCCACCGGCGGCGCATCTACATCCAACAGTTACTCTGGAGGCCTTTTAAGGTACAAGTAAACTTTGACATTCCCATATTTGAGGGCCAAATAGATGTAGATGCCATAGATAGATGGTTGAATCTATTAGAAGGATATTTCTCGGTTCATGACTTTTCCGACCGGGAGAAGATTATTTTTTCGCTCCTCAAAGTCGTCCCCCATGTCAAGGACTGGTGGGAAACCTACTGTGAGAAAAAGGATGAGGGGGAACCATCTCTGTTATCGATCATACCCACTTGGAATTCTTTCCGAGACACCATCAAAGAACAATATTATTTCGTGGGGAGCTATGAGGACAAGTACATACAATGGACTACGCTGTGGCAACAAAGGGATCAAGATGTGAATGAGCTGACGAATCTGTTCCATACCCTGCGCACAAAGTTGGGTATCAAAGATTCAAAGAAACATTTGGTGCTGAAGTACCGCAGTTGTCTGCACAGATATATTCAGGAGGAAATGGAGTTCCTCGACATCTCCTCTTGGTACGACATATTGGTATGCTGCCAAGATTGAGCAGAAATTCAAACAGAAGAAGCGAGACTTTCAATCTGCAAATAAAAAGCAAGGGAAAGGTGCCCCCAAACCACAGAACAAAGGATAAAGCCAAGGCATGGTAGCCCAAGACAACCTGCCAAAGCCGCAAGCAAAGAACAACACCGCGAAGTCGAAGAAGGACACGGGGAAGTGATGTGAGTTCCGTAAGGGCTCCACTCACAACACAAGTGAGTGTTAGGCCAAGCAGTCATTGGTGGCGGAGATGAAGGCTTCTAAATCAGATGCATGCTCCGACTCTGAAATAGAACCCGATAAGGGGAATGACAATGGGAAGCAGATTATCGATGCGGAGCCCAACGCCATTGTTCGTACCACGAAGATCTAGAAGGAGGAACTGGAAGATCCAGAGGAGGAGTGTCTCTTCCACTCCCAGATGTGGGTAAAGGGTTCCGCGCTACAATTCATTGTCGACAGTGGGAACCAAAAGAACCTCATTTCAGCAGAGGTCGTGAAGCGGTTGGGCTTACCAACCACAACACACCCACTTCCGTACACCATCGGGTAGCTTCACCAAGGATGGGATCTCCGCGTCAGCCAGCAGTGTCGCCTTCCTGACAATATCAAGCCCTTCACAGATGAGGTATTATGTGACATTGCTCCTCTAGATGTTTGTGATGTATTATTAGACCAACCATACTTGTGGAAGCGACATGTTGTAAATGAGTCTCGACCTTGCGCTATTATTGTTACTTTGGGCAATAAGTTGTACAAGATACCAGAGGTACCACTGCCTGCCGCTATCTCTTTGGTTACTGCAAAACAATGCAGTAATCTCATTTCTAAAACCGGGAAATTTCTTTTCGTGATGATCCGCCCTCAAGGCAAGAAGAAGACTGTGGCCATGACCTCCAGATAGGGCTCCTTCGCACGACAACAACAAATGAACAAGGTCGTGGAGGAGTACAGGGACATCTTCACCTCACTCGCAGGGGTGCCTCTATACTGTCAAGTCAAGCACCCCATCGATCTGACCCCAGGTGCGGGTTGCCCAATGGACTGATCTATCGGCACTCTGTTCTGGAGAACGATGAAATCAAGAGGAAGATTCAGGAGCGAGTGCAGAAAGGTCACATCCGGCCAAGTTCATCGCCCTGTGGGAGCCCGATTGTGTTGGTGCAGAAGAAGGATGGGACTTGGAGACTTTGTATTGACCATCGGGCGCTGAACAAGGTCACTGTCCGGAATAAGTACTCGATCCCAAGGATTGATGACCTTCTGGACCAACTCAAAGGGGCGAAATATTTTAGCAAGATCGGCTTGAAGTCTGAGTATCACCAGGTACCAATCGACCCCTCCAATCTGTGGAAGACTGCCTTCAAAGCCAATGAAGGCCTTTTCGAATGGCTATCCATGCCTTTCGGGTTGACGAATGCTCCCACAACCTTCATGAGGTTGATGGACGACATCTTGCAGCCATTCACCAACTCATTTGTAATAGTGTACTTGGATGACATGCTAATCTTCGCCAAACTTGGGAAGAGTAGCTCCACCACTTCCGACAAGTCTTCCAATGTTAATTTTGGGAAACTAGGTCCAAAATCCATGTTGCACTGCTCATATGACGATGGTCATATTATTGTTGGATTCCTCTTTCGGAGAGATATATGATTGACCTAAAGATCATCTTGATCGGATGAGCAGAACATTGATTTTGAATTTATTTTCCACATGTGCAAGGTCGGCCAGATTTATCCCACATGCCTAAGAGATGTGTCACACACCCTCATTGATGAATATAAATTGGAGAGACTTGGAGGTCATTTTTTCATCATCTCATCACACATTCTCTCATTGTGATCTGATTGGTTCGATAGCCTTTGGAGACATTTTTCCCCTCACACGTGTTGAGCGAAGCTGTTGTTTTCTGCGCTGATCTGTTTAAGGCTTTCTGTTTTCTGCGCTAATCTATTTAGGGCTTTTCTGCTGCAGCATTGACCATGGTCAACGCTTAGTCGTTTGACCTCAATCTTCTGCAGAAATTTCGATTTTAAGAGGTCGTATAGCTGGGCACTAAATTCGAGGAATTCCGTGTTGTTTGATCGAAGCCCTAGTTTGCTGCGTTGACTTTTCTGAAGCTTCCTGTGTTGTCCTTGGTTTGACTTGCGTTGACTTGTGATGAGTTGTCTTTGAGGGTTGTGGGTGTGACACATAAAGTGTTGGCTGACCAAGCAATACTTTGCTGGTTGAAGCATTCTGCTGATCGCCGTAACGCAACAATATCTCATATCTTTGCTGGACAAAAGGAATTGTAAATCTGATCTATATTTGGCTTGTCTTCTATTGATCTATTATTGTGTTCTATCAGCATTTTACTTTCATGTTTATGTGATTGTTATTCGTATTGGCCTAAGAAATATTGAAGTAAAAGTGCATCAAGCATAGAACACCATTGTTATCTAAATTTAACATGGTATCAGAGCTGAGGTGAAGACAAAGTCTAAGAGTCCAAGCTGGTGTTAGAAGCTATCTCTGAAGGAAGAAATCCTATCAAGGACAAATGGCCTCCCAACCTACAAGGGTTTCAAGGCTGATGATAAATTGACTGATAAGTCTAATTATCATGTATGAAAGATGTCCTTAGATTTGGCGCTAGAAGATCAAGATGTCATGGACTATGTACAGGGAAATATTCAAGAGCCTCCATCAAATGTAGCTATTGTCACGAAGACAAAGTATAGAAAAGGGGAAATCAAAGCAAAGATGATTATCTGGGATTCTATTCATAAGCACTTGATTGCTTACATTTCTGAGATGAAGACATCTAAGGAGATGTATGATAAGTTGGTGAGCATGTTTAGGGCTAGCAATGCTAATCAAATCCTCTTCTTCAAGAATCAATTGAAGAATATCAAGAAGGGTAAGGATGAATCTATTCAATCCTATTTTATGAGGCTCACTGAAATCAGGAATAACCTCGTAGCTATTGGGGAAGCAATATCTGGTCGAGAGATGGTTCTTATTGCACTTGGAGATCTCCCCCATGATTGGCATGTATTCAATACCACTATTCTCAATAATAATGTGATTTCTGATTTTGATGAAATATTGACAGGATGCACTCAAGAGGAAACAAGAATGATGGAGTATACCTCTAATGGTAATGGAAGTGACCCTATTGCCTTCGCCGCTCATGCAAAGAAGAAGAACCATGGTGGCTTGAGAAATCAAAACCATGGTAGAGCGGGGCCCAAAGGAAGGAAGGGAAGATGTTACACTTGTAACAAGACTGGTCACTATGCAAGAGAGTGCCCTAATAGAAGGGACTCTCCCAAGGATGATGACAACAACAACTCGAGAAGGAATGGCAAAAACAACAGGTTCCAAGGAAAAAGGAAGGCTCCCTCTGATTGTAATGGAAATGGGCAACCTTTCAAGAGGTCAAGAAATTCCAAGTACGATGAGTCTAATGTTGTTGATAATAAGAGAAATGATTTTACTCTTGTATCTGCCCTCTCTATTGCATCTCCACTCGAAACCCTGGATGTCTGGTTAATTGTTAGTGGTTCAAGGCACCTCACTGGTTATAAAGAAGCCCTTTCTGATTTGGTTGAGAAGGATACTAATCTGGAAATTATCCTTGGAGATAATGCTTCCTATCCCTTGAAAGGGGCGGGGATTGGGACCCTCCATTTATCTCAAGATCAAGTCATCCGATTATAAGATGTGTTGTATGTACCCAATTTGAAGAAGAACCTTGTGTCCATTTCGGCAATGGAAGAAAAAGGATTCAAGGTGGCATTCGTTGATGGAAAGCTACTTATCTGGAAGAGGAACTTCATGGAAGCTCTTTCTATTGGCTTTTGAGTTGATACACTCTACCAAGTTGGAGGAAGCCCGTTGGGGGCTATAACATGTGATACAACTCTTCAAACAGAGTTATGGCATCGGAGGTTTGCACACCTTCATTACAAAGCCCTTCCCAAAGCAAGGAAAGTGGTGACAGGGATGCCCGAATTGAGAGATGATCATGAAGGTATGTGTCAAGGTAGTGCCGAAGGGAAGCATACAAGGGGACCATTCCCTTCAAGTGTCACAAAGACAGCTGATATCTTGCAGTTGATACATTTTGACTTATCTGGTATGCTGCTTGTGACATCCTTGGGAGGATGTTCCTATTACATGACTTTTACAGATGAATTCTCCCACAAAACTTGGATATATTTTTTTAAGAAGGACGAAGCATTCAAATGGTTCTGAACCTTCAAGGCCTTGGTGGAAAATCAAACCTAGAAGAAAATCAAAGTTTTGAGGACCGACAATGGGACCGAGTATGAGTCAAATGAGTTTATGACTTTTGTAGAGAAGTTAGCATTAAGAGGGAGACCACAACTGTGTACACTCCTGAGCAAAATGGTGTTGCTGAAAGAAAGAACGGGACCATTGTGGAAGTTGCCTGCACCATGCTATGTGACCAAGGTCTTCCGAAGTTTCTATGGGGAGAAGCTGCGAACACTGTTGTGTATGTTCAAAATAGATGCCTGCATTCCGCTCTGGACTCCAAAACTCTCGAAGAAGTCTTCTCTGGTAAAAAACCTGATGTTTCTCATTTTAGAGTTTTTAGTTGTCCTGTTTACTTTCATGTGTCGAAATAAAAGAGAAGCAAGTTGGATGCTTCTAGAAAGAAAGGAATGTTTGTGGGCTACAATGAAACTTCGAAGGCATGTAGAATCTATGTGCCTGGTCAAAGAGAATTGGAGATATGCCACAATGTCACCTTCAATGAAGATGTTGCCCTAAAGAAAGTGAGAAATCTTCCTAGCTCCAAGGAAGACAAAGAAGATGAAGAAGCAGGGAAGCTGGAAGAGCCGAAGGATGACCTGATTCCTGATGTTGAAGTCCCTATGGATCCCAATGATCCACCTCCTTCAAATAAGAGAAGACCCTCGTGGCTTAGGGATACTCTCGAAGATGTTGAGAGACATATTACCCCAACGGGAACATTCCGTGAAAGCAAGAAGCCGAAAAGATAACAAGGGTATCTAGCAGCCATGAGTATGACGATAGTACAATCTGAGCCTGGAACATTTGAAGAAGCCATAAAGAAAATTTTGGAAGGATGCTATGCACAAAGAGTATGAGTCCATTATGAAGAATGATGTCTGGGAAGTGGTCCCGAGATCAGAGGACAAATCTGTTGTCACCTCGAAATGGCTCTATAAGATCAAGCATGGATCTGATGGAAGTGCTGAAAAGTACAAGGCAAGATTCGTTGCCCGAGGCTTCTCTCAAAAAGAAGGCATAGATTATGATGATATATTTTCACCTGTGGCCCTGTATACCACCATCCGATCTATTATTGCCCTTGTTGCTACGCAAGGATGGAGTCTACATAAGATGGATGTGAAGATCGCTTTTCTACATGGATCTATAAAGGAAGAGGTGTATGTGGAGCAACCTCTGGGGTTCGAAGTCCGAGATAGAGACACCCATGTATGCAGGTTGAAGAAAGGCCTCTATGGGTTGAAGCAAGCCCCGAGGGCTTGGTACAAGAGGATAGATAGCTACTTGATGAAGCTGGGCTTCACTTGAAGTAATGCTGATCCAAACCTTTATTTTAAGGTTGATAAAGAAAGGCCTCTCATTTTGGTTCTCTATGTGGACGATCTGTTCTTGACAGGTGTTGACCCTCTCATTCATCAGTGTAAGAGGGAGCTAGCTTCCAAGTTTGAGATGGAAGACCTAGGACTGATGCACTACTTCCCAGGCTTGGAGGGCTGGTAGAGGCCAGGGGAGATTTTCCTTTTTCAAGGAAAACATGTCGTGAAGCTACTGGAGAGATTTGGTATGGTGGACTATAAGTCTGTGTCGACACCGATGGAACTCAACTTTAAGAAGTTGAGTGGAAATGTTGTTGGGCCTGTGCTAGCAAATCCTACTGAGTATCGACAACTCGTAGGGACCCTGATGTTCTTAGTGAACTCTCGTCCGGACGTATGTTTTGCAGTGAACACTTTCAGTCAACATATGGTTGAACCTCATCACATTCACTGGATTGGTGCCAAGAATCTATTGAGATATCTTCAAGGCACAATCAACCATGGCTGAGATACACTGTCGGGAGTTTGAGACTCCATGGATATACTGATGTCGATTGGGTTGGCAATGTGGTGGATCGCAAGAGCACATGGATGTTGCTTCACCTTGGGTTCTGCTTCGATATCTTGGATGAGCAGGAAGCAGAAGTCAGTGACTTTGAGCACCGCTGAGGCTGAATACATTGCAACGAGTATGGCCTGTTGTGAACCTGTTTGGTTGTGAAAGCTCTTCAGTCAGTTGTTCGGGCATGTGCTAGATACCACCGCTATCCTTTGTGATAACTAGAGTGGGATTCGTCTTTCTGAGAATCTCGTTCTCCATGATCGATCCAAGCATATTGATATTAGGTAACACTTTATCCTGGATATGGTACAGCGAGGCGTCGTAAGGCTTGATCATATAGGAACTGATGAGCATGTCGCGGATATTCTCACGAAGCCCCTGGGGAAGGTCAAGTTCCTAACCTTCCGTGAGAAGCTTGGAATCTTGGAAATGCCCTATTTTGAGGGTCCTACTTGAGTTGGACTATGAGCTCTGGGAGCTCCAGGGGGCTTGGGGATAGGTTCTTGGAGCTATAAGCACATATGGGGCTAGGCTTGCCGAACCTTGTTGTGCTTCTACCCCACCATTATGATACTAAGTTGGCTCACCTCTCTCTAATCTATGCCCCGCATGTATCCTACCCATGGAGTTTCGAACTCATGGGAAGTACCTCTCATTTGGCCAATGAGGTGGGAAATGTGGATAGAGACCATAGCAAGACCAATGGACGCATCAGAGATTGTCATACTCTCTATGTCTAGGATGACACGTGTCCAACACCTTGATATGGGATCAAGTATGATGAGGTTTTATCCTCTAAACTAACTTCGGGTTAGTATGAGACTCTTTTGAGTCTGAGAGAGGTTTTCACCTCTAAGCTGACTTCGGGTCAGCTATGTGTGATGTCTTTGTGAATCACCTTTTGTTCTGAAATAAAGAGCCAGCAAAACAAGTTACGGCGGGATGATGTACGATGTTTGGTTTGGTACATGATGGATGGCACTTTTGGACAGATGGAGTTCTCCCTAGTTGAGAGGGATTGCTAATTTTGGGCAACTAGGTCCAAACTCCATGTTGCACTACTTATATGACGATGGTAGTATTTTTGATGGATTCCTCGTTCGGAGAGGTGCAAGATTGTTCTAAAGTTCATCTTGATCAGATGAGCAGAACATTTATTTTGAATTTATTTTCCACATGTGCAAGGTCAGCCAGATTTATCCCACATGCCTAAGAGATGTGTCACACACCCTCATTGATGAATATAAATTGGAGTGACTTGGAGGTCATTTTCTCATCATCTCATCACACATTCTCTCGTTGTTATTTGATTGGTTCGATAGCCTTTGGAGGCCTTTTTCCCCTCACATGTGTGGAGCAAAGTGGTTGTTTTCTACATTGATCTGTTTAGGGCTTTATGTTTTCTGTGCTGATTTGTTTAGGGCTTTTTTGCTACAGCTTTGACCAGCGTTGACTGTGGTCAACCCTTGGTCGTTTGACCTCAATCTTCTGCAGAAATTTCGATTTTAGGAGGTTGTACAGCTGGGCACTAAAATCGAGGAATTTCGGGTTGTTTGACCAAAGCCCTAGTTTGCTGCGTTGACTTTTAGGAAGTTGCATGTGTTGACTTTTCTGCGTTGTCCCTGGTTTGACTTGCGTTGACTTGTGATGAGCCGTCTTTGAGGGTTGTGGGTGTGACACATGAAGTGCTGGCTAACCAAGGAAGACTTTGCTGGTTGAAGCATCCTGCTAACCGCCGTAACGCAACAATATCTCATATCTTTGTTGGACAAAAGGAATTGTAAATATGATCTATATTTGGCTTGTCTTCTATTGATCTATTATTGTGTTCTATCAGCATTTTACTTTCATGTTTATGTTATTGCTATTTGTATTGGGCTTAAGAAAGATTGAAGTAAAAGTGCATCAAGCATAGAACACCATTGTTATCTAAATTTAACATCCAAACACTGCGGCAACACAAGTTGTGTGCTAATTTGGAGAAGTGCACTTTTGGCATGACCAAGGTTCAGTTTTTGGGATACATTATTAATGAGCGGGGGGGTGCATGTGGATCCAACCAAGATCCAAGTCATTCAAGATTGGCCAGCCCCAGCCACTCTAACAGAGCTTCGCATCTTTCTGGGTCTTGCTAATTTCTACCACAGGTTCGTGTTGGGATTCTCTCATATCACTTGGCCCTTGAGCCAAGTCACCAAGGGAGAAGCGAAAGCAAAATTCTTTTGGTCGAAATCTCAACAGAAGGCGTTCATAGAATTGAAACATCATCTCTGCTCTGCCCCAGTGCTCACATTACCAGACTTGCAACAACCATTTGAGATCGAGACAAATGCCTCTGACTATGCTATTGGGGCAGTTCTTACTCAACAGGGGCACCCAGTGGCATATCACAGTGAGACACTGTCCGACACAGTCCGCAAGTATCCCACTTATGACAAAGAAATGTATTCAATTGTGCAGGCTTGCCGACAATGGAAGCATTACATTTTGGGGAAGGAAACGGCCATCCACACAGACCACCAACCCCTGCAGTTCATACAGACGCAAGGGAAGTTTCATAACAATCTCCATCAGAAGTGGTGCACATATCTGCAACAGTTTCATTTGAACATCAAGTACAAGAAGGGCATCACCAATAATGTTGCAGACTGCCTCAGCGGACCACCGATTGTGGCGCTAACCACCGTGCTCAACTCTGGTAGGCACGATACTTCTGATTGGCCACTTCTCTACAAGAGCGATCTGGAATTCGGCCACACATACAAGACACTCTTGGAGGGTATACAAGTTCCAAATTTTCACCTCCAGGATGCACTACTGTGTCACTTGGGACACCTTTGTGTTCCTTCGAGTGAGTGTGCCAAGATGATTTGGGAAGCACACTACAGTCAGGTCACTGGGCATTTCGGGGTCGAGAAAATAGTGGCACTACTGCACAAGTATTTCTATTGCCCAAACCTTCAATAGGATGTCAGGAAGTACATCAAATCCTGCACTGCTTGCACTATTGCCAAATTGACCATCAAGAAGAAAGGCCTCTATACACTGCTACCTACCCCGAGTTGACCTTGGGAATCCATCTTCATGGATCACATGTCGAGCCTTCCTTCTACTAAGCATGGAAATGACTGTGTTTTCTTGGTCGTCTACAGATTCTCGAAGATGGCCATTATGGCGGCCTGCAAGAAGAATATCACAACACAAGCCATTGCTATACTCTTCTTTGAACGATTGTGGGTGCACTTTGGGATCCCACAGTCTATCATCTCATATCAGGACAACAGGTTCCTCAACACATTTTAGTCCAGCCTCTGGTCAATGCTGGACACCAAGCTCACCAAGTCCGCACCTTTCCATCCCCAAATTGATTGCCAGACGAAGGTCGTCAACAAGATGATCGTACACATTTTGCACATGTACAATTCAAAGCATCCATGCACATGGGATGAGAGCCTTCCCTATGTACAACTCAGTTATAATCGGGCTCTCCACAGCTCAATCGACCACAACCCCTTTCAAGTGGGCTTGGGATTCCAGCGACTATGTCCCATTAACGTAGCCATGCCATTTGCGTCTACTCAGGCCAATTCGGCTCATGGCCAGTCTGAAGCTGACAAAGCGAATAGTTTCATTGAGCGCATTCAGCACATTCGCCAACAGGTTCATGACATATTGGACAGAGCCAATGCTAAGTACAAGCAACGACATGATCAAAATCGGGTTCCACACAACTTCCAGGTGGGCAACAAAGTGTGTCTACATTTGTAGAAGGAGCAACTCGTTGGACCCCACCGCAAGCTTTTCCTGCTCCAATATAGGCCGTACACCATCACCAAGGTTGTAGGGGCCAATGCCTTCGAGCTCAGTGTTCCACCATTCCTTGGTTTGCACCCAGTGTTCAATGTGGACTGCCTTCGGCCCTACTTCCCACCTCTACTAGACACCTCTGACACTGTAGAACACCTCACAACAACAGAGTTAAACCCAGACTGTATGGAACAAGCCACCATGGATCGTATCATGGACATGCAAATCAAGAACACTCGCCAGCAGAAAATCCAACTATATCGGGTTGTCAAAGTTGGCCAACTCCTGCACCAAGGCAAATGGTTCACTAGGGACCAAGTTCAGCAAAAGTTTCCTCATCTCATGGAGGAACTCAATGCAATGGGGAACATTGCTTCCTAACGGGGGAGGAATGATCTAGGTGGATATTGGTGGCCACCCACTTATTCCACTTAGGGCCCCACCATTGCTTCTTTCAGTTTTTCAGTTTCTTGAATTGTAGCACAATTTACTATTTTTAGCAGTTTTTCAAGTCCTAAATTTCTGGAGCCATTTTGAGGCTCTAAACGACGTTTTTTGGAAAAACTGAGAGCAACATGCAAATTCCTTCGATGTTGCTCACATCAAAAGTTGTAATCCTCAAATAGATCTTTATAACGAGGTATTGTGCGCATCAAACGAAGATCTTATGCCAAAGTTATGTCCCTGGGAAGATTGATGTACCAGTTTACTCAAACGGGGCCCATAGTTTTGGCACTTCATCTCCTAGGGTTAGGATTTTGGATGTTTAGGGTTTTCCATTGTTTCTCAATAATAAATAGGCCTTCAAGCCTCATTGTAACACAGTTCATAGGCCTGTAGTCGCCACATCTCTTCTCAGAGATAAGCTACCAGTGCCCTAGTTAGTTTATTTACATTCTGTCTGTAATCATATTTCAGTGATTTGTTATTAATGAAATGAAGTTTTATTTCTACTGCTTCTCTGCTTTTATGTGTATTTCTGTATTCCATTGTGTTCCTGCATAAATCCGGATCACTAGTCTTCTTTAGCAAGCCCTCCTAATGCTAATGCCCACGACCTCCTTCAAAATGGAACTTTAAAACTTGAGAGAACCTATAACCAACATGTTAGGGCTGCAAAATTAAGACCAAGGTTAGTGTGAAAAAGAGCATGCAAAATGAGTGATAATGCTACAATATAATATACAAAAAAAAAAACTAAATCAAGTGATGGGAAAAGACCCCATCACTTGTCTAGCTTATAAGGAGCTCTTGATTAGCTAGAGAAATAGATGAAAGCACAACAAAGCAACTCAGAGGGAGTTGAGATCATCTAGATCATGGAGCAGAGGGTTCAGCTAAAGACATGGAGATGTGGTCTTGACTGGCTTGGCAGCGAGATAAGCTAGGAGTTCTGGTAGATTGGTGGTGATCCTGGTGAACAACAGTTTGTTGTAGGGCAAGTTATTGATCATGGACTTCCTTTGATTTGCCATGGATTGTTGGGACAACTCAAGGATTGCGTTGGCATGGACAAGATTGGTGTGATTGTGATTGCTTCATGTGATGGACCACAAATTGGCAAGCTAGTTTCTTCATTGGATCGTGATGTTGCATATCCGAGATTGGAGGGATGTGCACGAGTAGTGTTTGATCCAAGAGGATGAGTGCTTGCAGGACTGGGTTGCAATAATGATGGCTCCTGTTTGACCGCAACTCAGACTGACCTTGTAGGACACAAGATCAATGACAGGTTGAGCCAGTGGAGATTGTATAGACTCATAGGGAGTCTAGCTTCAGAGGGAGGAACCCTATGGAAGTGTTGAGGTCTTCAGGTTTAGATGCATGAGGCAGAGGCACTACCGAGATTGCAGGGTTCATTCTACAGAGTATGTTGCAATGATGGACGCCAAATGGGCTACTGTTGTTGGTAATGATGATGGTGGAGAGTTCCTAGTGTTGGGATTTGTTGAGATTTGTAGCTTTAGAGGTATTCCAAACCCTAGGCTAAAGGGTTGTGGAGGAGTTGACACACAAGTATGGCTTGTGGTCTAACAACCCAAGTGTGTGGGTTTTTCACCCAAAGGTGTTGGGTCAAAACTAATTGGACTTTTGATGGTTTGACCGATGGAGATGATAGAGGACCTCTAGAGCAATTAGGGGCAATGAAAATCACCCAAATCAGAGTTGTAGAAGTTGAGTTATGAATTTTGATATGTTAGAGTGTGGTTGTGAGGGCTAAATTGTCAAGTTGGCCTAGTTGGAGGAGTGCCCTTAAGGGCTAATGTCACATCCCACATGAATCATATAAATAGACGACTCGTTGAGGCTTAGAGGAACATATCCTAAGTGCAACAACATCAAGTATTACCTATGAAATGGCAGTGGATCTGACGTGAGGAAGCAAGGAGGCAAGAAGCACGAGTTTTGGATAAGGGTTTCTCTATTTTGTGGGTGTGGATTCCTTGAGAGGCCAATCGTAAATGTCTGAGGTCTAAGGCAACTTGTGAGGAGGCCTCGAGTACAAGTCTTGGACAAATTTAAGAGCAAATTTCTTGCAGGACCAGGCCGCAAATCAAAGGTATGTAAGGGAGATTTTATGTGCATGTTTGTGGTATATTATCTTTGTACAAGGTCGTGGGTATTTGGTTGCTGCAACAGCGTGCAGGAGGGCTAATTGAGTGGGCTAAGACTCAAGAGGCCTAGGAGGGACATCCTAACCCAACCACAGTCACTAGAACGAGGTCGCAACTAGAACAAAGTATTCTCCATGTGTTTGGGAAGATTTCTCGTTGTTGTAGTAGGCAGCTTACTATAGGGTGTCTTGTGAGGTTTTTCTAAGGTCCAAAACAGTGCTTGAGAGGCCTAGAGTGGATAGCGAAGGGAGAAGCCTAGTTGGAGAAGAAAAGATAAGTTTGGAGAACGGTTTAGGGTAGTTGGTGTGCCCTAACCAATTTTTGGGTGCACATATCCCAAGGCAAGAGGACAACAACAGTGAGTTGCAAATGGTCTCTTGTTGATGGTTAGTTGCTAGTGGATGAGGTCCTAGAAAAGGACATTGGTATTGGACATTTTGTCGCTCAGATTGTACAAGCACTATGACAATGACTCAGGTTAGGGGTTGTCACTCGGATCCTTGACCTCTCCGTTCTAGCTATCTCCCTGTTGACCGCACTTTGTCAACTACCCCATAGCAGTACACCCCCATTTTTTCAAATGGGATTCGTTCGACGTGATCGCGCCATTTAGATTTCATCATCAGTCATCAGACGACAGTTTTTATAAATGATGTAAACCCATTCTGCATGTAATGATGTAAATGATCTAAGTAAGACCGTTAATGTATGTAACAACCTAGGTAAGCCTAGTATGTTGTTGATGATCTATATCCTAGGAGGTTTTTTGTCTCACTGATTCACGAAATTGATTGGCAAAGTTTTTCCCTCCAGCCTCACCCCAAAGCTAGGGTGGATTTTGTCATCAGCATGCTAAGTGAGTCCTAGTGTTTTCTATCGAGTCCTTGTAAAAGTAGTTTGAGCTACTTGGTCTACTAGATCATATTTTGAGTCGCAGAATTGGGTATTTATTTGAGGGTCTATGCGAATGGGTATTCCCCCTTCATGTATGTAAATGTATTATCTCATGTAAAAGAGGGTTGGAAAAATAATTATAATCCCCTCTTAGTCAATTAATTAAATTTTCTGGTCAATTAATGAATAAAATCTTAAACCAGAAATTTAATTAATTTAGGGTCCTAAGTTAGGATTAAATCTTTAAAGGCAAAATTTGTGGGTCCTTGAAAAATGATTTTGAAAGCCCCAGGCCAAGGGAATATTGAGAATTTTAAGAAATATTGGACCCTTGGGCCTTGGTGGTTAAGTCAAGGTCAAAATTTTGGGGTAATTAACTCAAAAATAATGTTTTTGAGTTAATTAAAATTGAATTAAATGATAAATTCGTTTTTTCCCCAAAATTTTAATTTCAACGTTCCGGATTAAAAGATAATTAAATCTTTTGGACGGTTGAAATTATTTTGACGAGGATCATCCAAACTAGCCGTTAAAGATCTTGTCCTATAAATTTAGAGGTCTTTTTCATTTTTGAGTCATCCGATCTCAGAATCGTGCACTTGCTCTTAGAAGCTCTTGTAAACTTTTTGAGGAATAAAGCATAAAGACTTTGGGGTTACAAATCTGGATGTTCTTTCTCAGATCTATGTGGTGAATTATCTCTAAACTCTGCTACTTTGTTTCTTGTATTTTATGGTTGATGGCCTTCATGGATTAATCTGCATATAGGTATCTTATGTAGTTTTCTGGGTTTATAAAATAACATTCTGATTTTTCTGCAAAGGTCTCATGTTGTTTTCTTAAATCTCTATCAATCTAAGATTCAGATCTAAGTGTGCAGGGAATTTTTTTTTAAGATTGGGCGTCTAGGGAAGTCTTCGGTTGGACCAGCCGACTCTCAATAAGCATAAATCTGATAAGCTCTTTATTTGTTAAATTTCAGGTCTATCTTACGATATTTGTGATTTTGCAGGGTTTCGAAGGCTTGTGCCTCACTAAAATTTTAAATCTCTGAAAATTGTGCTAAAACGGATTTAAATCTAACCATGAGGGTTTGAAATCTGTAAATTAGTTGTAAATTTGTAATAATTTTTTTTGGATTGTGAGAGTTTAATCGTTTCTTGGTGTATATCTTCAGATCAGGTTGGTTTATTGCAGTTTCAGGTTTCAAATAGAAATTTTTTTTTAAGATCTGAGACAGATCTAGCCTCCAAAGGCCAGATCTGGCCTCAAATCCCCACTGTGGGCAAATCTGGGCGTTATTGGTTCAAGAATTTTGAAGGTCTGAGCTTCAATTGAAGAAATTCTAAATTGTTGGACATTGTACTGGGTTTTTCTCTGCCATATTTCTGCAACTCTCACCCTCTGCATCAAAAGCTCATCGAGCCTTCCCTTTCATGCATGTCCAGCGTTCAGCCTGCATACGCCTTTATCATTCGCTGCTCTCTCCCTTGGCCTTCGATTTCCTTATTCCCTTGCCGTCCTCTGCCTTTTCCTTTGACGCCTGCTTCCTTTCATTTTCGTCCATTCTTCAAACTGCCGCCCCTCTTAACCTGCATCTGCTCCCTCCATTTCATTGAACCCTCGTTCTCCAATCTTCACTCGAGCCCATCATCCATTTCATCAATCTGCATGAATTTCGTCCCCTGGTTTCTCTACGTCCGTTTGCATCAAACATCCTGCCCGCTCGATTTCCTTGCTGCCGACACTTGCACCTCAACTCTCCATCGATTCTTCCCTCAAGCCGTCATCTCCTCCATCTGCTCGCCGTCCAGCTCCAGCCTTGACGTCCCTTCAGTCTGCCGTATCAGTTGCATATCTTCCCATCCATTCCGTTGACCCTCGATCTGGTCTTCCGTCCTGCAAAACAAATAAAACGCGAATTGCCGCCGTCCAAGCTCCTTCACGCCGTCCGACCTGACCTACAAAACAAATAAAAACGACAAGCAAAAACATATGTATTTGTTAACCTTTGTATATGCGTAGTGTATTTTAACGTGGTTTCATATTTTGTAATAGCGTTTTAGATTTTCGTTTTCTTTTTTTTGTAGTGTTTCAATGTAGTTTTATTTTAGTAATAGTGTGTGTTTGTTTTTTTTTTTAACTTTTCGATTTAATAGGATAGCCTTTGTTTTAATTAGGTTTTAAATTTTCGATTTTGTTAGTCGTAGTCTTAGTTTAGTTTAATTTTATTTTGTTTTAGTTTTAGTTTAAGTTTAATTTTAACTTAGTTTAATTTTTTTTAGTTTGTTTAGCTTTAGATAGTTTAAATTTTAGTTTTAGATTTCTCTTAGTTTTAAGTTTAATTTTTTAGATTAGCTGTAGAGTTAAATTTTGATTTTAGTTTTTGTTCAGATTTAATTTAGATTTTAGATTAGAACTTTTGTATTTTGATTTAAAAATAAAATAACAAAAAATATAAAAAAATTTCAAAATCTTAAAAAAAATACAAAATACAAAAATATAAAATTTTTTAAATTTTCCATAGTCAAATGAGCTTTTGAAATTTTTTATCTAAAGTTTTGACTATAGAAACATTTTCTGGATCGAAATTAATTGGAGCATCATAAATCTGGAAATATTGCAAATGTCTAATATTGCTGTGGGTTTAAGATATTTTCATGCATGGTTGTGGTGTCTTTAAATTGGATATCATTGTGATAAATCGTGTTTTAATAAGCAACAGTGAATCGTCACTTACTTGTTTATAATTTGTAATATTCCTAATTAGCACCACTAATTGGAATATTTGATTTTTGTATAGTTTTGCCGACTATAGTTTATTAGTAAATAAAAGTGAGAAAAAGGGGCTAACTCACTTAAATAAAATAAAGTGTCTCCCTAGTTGGTGCAACGTTATAACTTAAGGGGGAGCCTTGGGGGTCCACACCACGTAGGAGAGGGGGCTCACGTAGCCCGTAGGAGCATCTGCGCAGTCTTATGAGGAGCACGTGGAGAGAGAGGGACCACGTTAGGGTTTTGGAGGAGGGCCTGCGTTATAAAAGGTGGGAGAGCCATCTCATTGGGCATTCTTGTTGTTGATGATATTTGAGCTAGACTTTTGTCTTCTTGAGCACGCTGGCTGTTTAGCTTGTCTGCAGCACTGTTTAGTGCGACTGAGTGTCTCCGGTCGGAGATCTCACCCTTAGCCCCGGGGGACTTCGAGTGCCTGCTCGGGAAGGTCTTTTCTACAGTATTTAGCGGAGGATTTGGTTGTTGTTTTGCGGAGGAGCTGGGCTTCTTTTGGTGGCTGCGCAGTCCCGAGGAGAGAGGACGCAGTTCTTGGAGGTGGTGCTCTATTGTGGGGTTTTCTGCAGGAGATTCAGTGGGATACAGTGTGGAGGTTCAGTCTTCATCAGTGGGAGAATTTCCGGGATTTTGTGGCCTAATTTCAGCATATATCATTTGGCATCTGCGCTGGGCTTGGAGGGACAGCATTTTTCTTTGAGGAGGGTTTCTGAGGTGATTTTCGGAGGCTGACCATTTTCTATATGGTTTCTGGGTTTTGTCCGGGGTGGTGAGTTCAGGTGTTCTGCAGATTTTCAGCTCATTCCGGTAAGGGGATCAGCCCCAAGTTTCAGTCCATTCTAGCAGCAGCAGTTTACGGCAGTTTCTTCCAGTAGCTGGGACGCAGTTTCTGTAGCAGTCATTTCCTGTTTTCTGAGAGGGCTCTTCACTTGCCTTGTGCAAGGATAGGTGCTTTTATTTTGATTACCCATTGTATCTCATTATATTCTCAGATTAATAAAATGGCTTAGCATTCCTGACATTTTTATGTGTATTTTCTTTATGTTCTATTTCCGGCATTTTTCTATATTGTTGTATGCTTGTATTGCTGTCTATTTCCCATTCGGGATATTACAGTGGTATCAGAGCATAGATCTAGCTCAGCCTGTGGAGCTAGCAGTCTATGAGGCCGAGGGATAGACCCCACATCTGTTACCAGGGTAAGAAATACAGAGACGTTGAGCATAGGTTGGAGAACACCTACGGAGAGGGGGACTGTGTTCGAGTGGTGGACATAGATCAGGAGCAGCCCGAGATATACAAAGATCAGGAGCAGCCTGAGACAGATTCAGAGCAGGAGCAGCCTGTGGGGGACGCAGAGCAGCAGGGTCCTATGGCAGACGAGGAGGATGCGAGGAGATTTAGAGAGGCGCTCCTCCAACACATGCAGGATGTGTCACAGAGACTCACTGCGCTGGAGGTTAGGCAGCGGGAAACCCCAAGGGGTTTTCAGATCGGTGAGGGATCAGGGACGTCACACCATATGCCGGAGCGTGATGCTATCCCCATCATGGCATCGCATGCACCCACGCGATCCACTATGCCCACTTTCCTAGCAGAGGACATAGGGGCAGAAGCACAGCGGGAGCCAGAGGTTGACCCTGGCCAGATGGACGCCTACATTGCAGAGTACCTGGCACACGGGCCGGCGATCAGAGATCATATCTCATTTAGAGATTATGTTCAGCTCCAGCGTGATGGTAGACTCCGTGATCATCATAGGGGACACAGACATCATCATCATGACCACCGCGCAGCCATGTTTGATGGTTCATCAAACAGTTCGACAAAGTCTTGGGTAGAAAAGTTGGACATCTATTTCCAGCTTAATCAGATGTCGCAGTCAGAGGCCATTAAGGTGGCAACATTACATTTGGATGGTGAGGCCCAGGATTGGTGGTTTCATGGGATGACTACACTCGGGCATTCTACAGTGGGGACATATGCCGAGTTTACCCGGAGGGTGATAGAGCGTTTTGACAGGAGGGATCCGGAGCGACGCCGTTGGTCGACAAAAGCTCAACGGGGCAAGAGTCACAGAGACTTACATTGGGGTTCTTGAGGTTTCGATGGTGGTGCCGGAATCTCTGTACGCCGACGGATGGTACTACATGTTTATGGAGGATTAGCGAGCCACTTGGTAGCCTAGTCCTGTCGATAGACCGGCTACACTCGGTATCGAGCGGGACAGAGACTTACGGGATGTCTTACCCGGACTCGGACACCTTGTCTCGAGCGGCTTTCCACCCTAAGGGAAGGACGTGAGGTTCCGCCTCCCAAAGGGAATCTCGGCCAGTACAATTGGTAAGGGCCCGGGGAGAAGGAGATGAAGAAGAAACGGTGTGCTTGCCCGAGCCATGGGCAAGGACATAGATGTCTTTGTGACACATTTTCATTGAGGTCTTCTCACGGCCGACGGGGAAGAGGATAAGGAGGATGATGTGGAGGCAGGACATAGTTGTGCAGTGCAGGGTACCTTACCACCTCCACCGCCAGCAGCAAGTGGTGCATCATTTGCACCTACTGGAGGAGCTCTAGCAGCATTGCGGGGAGTTCCCAAGTACTTGACGTTGCGCGTACGAGGGACAGTGCGTGGCCAGCGTGTCTCAGTCTTGGTCGACAGTGGGGCAACCCACAACTTTATCGATGCCCAGATGGTTGAGCGGAGAGGTATACAGACTGAGAGTTTTGATGGGTTTTCAGTTTTGGTCCCAGGAGATCAGACCATGGTGTGTGCACGATATGTTCCCGAGTTATCAGTGATGATGGGCACCTATACATTGACCGATCATTTTTTCGTGGTCGATATTCCGGACACCAACATGATATTGGGTGTTCAGTGGCTTATTACTCTAGGGAAGGTCACGACAGATTGGAAGGCCCTAGAGATGGAGTGGGATGATCCCAAGACGGGGAGGCATGAGAAGATACGGGGACAGCACACATACCCGCCTCAGACTGTGTCGTCACATAGGATGGAGGCAACCTTCCGTAAGGGAGACATAGAGTGGGCAGTAGAGCTGCGGGCATCGGAGGCAGCGACTACAGGACAGGCAGTGCACCCAGAGGTACAGACCATCCTTGACAGATATGCCATAGTATTCGGGGATATTCCGCCAGGACAGCCACCGGATCGGGGATTTGAGCATACCATTGAGCTGGAGCAGGGGATACAGGCAGTGATCACCACACCTTATAGGCATCCCAAGGCTTATCGGGATGAGATTGAGCGTGCTATTCAGGAGTTGCTGGCCCTTGGACACATTCGGCTGAGCACGAGTCCTTTCGCTTCTTTCGTGGTGTTGGTGAAGAAGAAGGACGGCACATTGCGGATGTGCATTGATTACAGGGCTCTGAACAAGAAGACCCTGAAGAACAGGTACCCCATTCCCAGGATCGATGAGTTGATGGACGAGTTGAGAGGAGCACAGTTCTTCTCAAAGATTGATTTGAGATCTGGGTACCATCAGATTCGCGTGAGGGAACAGGACATTCCCAAGACCGCCTTCAGGTGTCATTATGGGCACTTTGAGTTTCTAGTTATGCCTTTTGGGCTGACCAACGCACCCGCCACCTTTCAGTCGTGCATGAACCATATCTTCCGTAGTCATCTGAGGAAGTTCGTATTGGTCTTCTTCGATGACATACTCATATATAGCAGGACTTGGGAGGAGCATCTCCAACATATTGAGACAGTATTGCGCATCTTGGAGGAGCAGCAGTTCTATGCCAAGCTCTCCAAATGTGAGTTTGGATTGACGGAGATGTTGTACTTGGGGCATATCATAGGAGTGGACGGGGTGAGAGTCCACGAGGAGAAGATTAGGGCCATCAGAGATTGGCCAGAGCTGAGGAACGTGACTGAGCTTCGGGGATTTATTGACATTTGCACTTACTACATGAAGTTCGTCAAAGGTTTCTCACAGCTTGCTGCACCCCTCACAGATTTGACGGGGAAGGGGGCATTCAGTTGGTCGGATACAACACAGCGAGCTTTTGATAAGCTCAAGGAGGTGATGAGTAGCTGCCCCGTGCTTGCATTGCCGGATTTCACACAGCCATTTGTTTTGGAGTGCGATGCGTCAGGAGAGGGGATTGGCGTGGTATTGATGCAGGGTGGTCATCCTATAGCTTTTGAGAGCCGAAAACTCCTTCCACACGAGATGTTGTATCCCATATATGACAAGGAGATGCTGGCCATCATGCATGCATTGGCCAAGTACCGACAGTATTTAGTGGGCGGCAGATTCAGGGTGAGAACAGATCACAACAGCCTCAGGTACTTTCTGGAGCAGAAGCAGTTGCAGGAGAGGCAGCAGAAGTGGATCAGTAAGATCCAAGCCTATGACTTTGACATTGAGTACGTCAAAGGCAAGAATAACATGGTAGCAGATGCCCTTTCACGTAGACCGTGGGTATCTTATCGACTTGGACTCGGTTGGAAGGCTCTTGTTGGTGGAGTGCTACGGGGGACGAGGTTGCATGTGAGGGTGCGGATGGCGGATGGCAGGATGACGGTGAGGTGGTCGATGAGATCATCTTATTACGAGATGAGATCTTCTTCGAGCGGGGATCTCGACTTAAGAAGAAGATACTTAAGAAGAAGATGCTCCATGCATCACATGATTCACGGGTTATTTGGCCACCGGTTGCAAGTTCTATCGGGCTATCGGAGAGAGGTTCTCATGGAAAGGGGCCTGAGAGGAGCGTACTCCGGCCATGTCGAGGGGTGCGATGTTTGTCCAGAGAAACAAGGGAGAGATGAGCCATCCGGCAGGGTTGTTGCAGCCTCTTCCCATTCCAGAGGGGAAATGGGAGAGCATATCGATGGACTTCATCACAGGGTTGCCCATGGTGCAGGGCAAGGACTGCATCTTTTTCGTTGTTGACCGACTGACAAAGTATGCTCATTTTTTCGCCATATCCGCACACCACACAGCAGCACAGGTGGCCGAGCTGTTCTTCAGGGAGATTTTCAGGTTGCATGGTCTACCTAAAACCATTATCAGTGACAGGGACAGCCGCTTCATGGGCGGGTTCTGGCAGGAGCTTTTCTGGCTAGTGGGGACAGAGTTGACACCGAGCACTAGTTATCACCCACAGACGGATGGACAGACAGAGATAGTTAACAAGTGGCTAGAGGGCTACTTGCATAACTATGTCAGCGGGCAGCAGCGAGCATGGCTGAAGTGGCTGCATCTGGGAGAGTATTGCTACAACACGACACATCACATGACTATTGGTATGTCACCCTTCTATGCTTTGTATGGGTATCATCCTTTATCTTTTGCTGACGTGATGTTTGGTGCTAGCAAGGCTCCGAGAGCCAAGATTTGGATCCAAGAGAGTCAGGATATCCAATGAGCTCTCAAGGATAACATGGCCACAGCGCAGAATCAGCAGAAGCTGTATGCTGATAGGGGTCGGGTGGAGAGACAATTTGAGGTAGGGGACTTGGTCTACCTACGATTACAGCCATACCGACAGTCATCACTCAAGCAGAAGGGGGCTGAGAAGCTTAAGCCCCGCTTTTATGGACCATACAGGGTGATACACAGGATTGGACAGGTTGCATATGAGTTGGAGCTGCCCCAAGGCAGCAAGATTCATAACATTTTTCACGTATCATGCCTGAAGAAGGCATTGGGACAACAGGTGACAGTCACGGAGGAGCTACCACCTACGGATGATGAGGGGCATCTGGTGTTGCAGCCAGAGGCTATTATTGATACCAAGGAGAGGCAGCTACGGAGCAGGACAGTCCGGGAGTTCTTGGTGAGGTGGAAGAATTTGTCGGATGAGGATGCCACCTGGGAGAATGAGAAGATTCTGCAACATCCATCACTTCAGTTGCTTGAGGACAAGCAACATTTTGCCGAGGGAGACTGTAATATTCCTAATTAGCACCGCTAATAGGAATATTTGATTTTTGTATAGTTTTGCCGACTATAGTTTATTAGTAAATAAAAGTGAGAAAAAGGGGCTAACTCACTTAAATAAAATAAAGTGTCTCCCTAGCTGGTGCAACGTTATAACCCAAGGGGGGCCTTCGGGGTCCACACGTGGGAGAGGGCTCATGCTTTGTGGGAGCATCTGCGCGGTCTTGTGAGAGCACGTGGAGAGAGAGGACCACGTTGGGGTTTTGGAGGAGGCCAGCGTTATAAAGGTGGGAGAGCCATCTCATTAGGCATTCTTGTTGTTGATATTTGAGCTAGACTTTTGTCTTCTTGTTCTTCAGTTTGTTTAGCTTGTCTGTGACATTGTTTGGGTGCGATTGAGTATCTCCCGATGGAATCTCCACCCATAACCCGGGGGACTTCGAGTGCCTGCTCGGGCAAGGTCTTTTCTACAGTTTTCAGCGGAGGATTTGGTCGTTGATTTACGGAGGAGCTGGGCTCCTTTTGGTGACTGCGCAGTCCCTAGGAGAGAGGACGCAGTTCTTGGAGGAGGTGTTCTATTACGGGGTTTTCTGCAGGAGATTCGATGAGATACGATGTGAGTTCGGTCTTCATCGGTAGGAAATTCAGAGTTTGGCAGAGTTTCGACATATATCATTTGGCATCTGCGCTGGGCCTGGAGGGACAACGTTTTTCTTTGAGGAGGGTTCCTGAGGTGATTTTCGGAGGCTGACCATTTTCTATATGGTTTCTGGGTTTTGTCCGGGGTGGTGAGTTCAGGTGTTCTGCAGATTTTCAGCTCATTCTGGTAAGGGGATCAGCCCCAAGTTCCAGTCCATTCCAGCAGTAGCAGTTTACGGCAGTTTCTTCCAGCAGCTGGGACGCAGTTTCTTTAGCAGCCATTTCCTGTTTTCTAAGAGGGCTCTTCACGTGCCTTGTGCAAGGATAGGTGCTTTTATTCTGATTATCCATTGTATCTCATTATATTCTCAAATTAATAAAATGGCTTAGCATTCCCGGCATTTTTATGTGTATTTGCTTTATGTCCTATTTCCAGCATTTTTCTATATTGTTGTACGCTTGTATTGCTGTCTATTTCCCATTCGGGATATTACATAATTGCATAACGGGATTTTATTTGACTCCATAAGGCACTGGTTTTAAATGTGAAATCTAATTCAGATCTGTGGAATCTCGTTCATTTTATCAAGTATTTGATGTTTTAGCTATGTCTCCTGGATTCTTCATCCTCATTTCTAAAAGGGTCTACCTCCCTTAGCTTGCAAGGAGACAGCTTAAATAGAGAGATTAGGAATAAAGGTGACCGCCCCCAATCTGAGCCGTTGTCGCGGTGCCTTGACAATCTGTGCGACAACATTTTTTGGCGCCGTTGCCGGGGATAGAGTTTTTTTGTCCTTGGTCTTAACGACATTTTATAATCTTCAAATCTTCTTTCGCTATTCATTAGCCTGACAAGGGATCACATTTTCTGGCGTCTTTTCATCTCTTCATATTTTCATCGTCTTATCTTTCGTCATATCTCTAATCATTTTATCTTCAGCACCTGAACATTTCGGTTGGCTTCTTGTTTGGGTGGCGACTCCACTTATTCATCTATTTACTCCCAGACAAGAATCCCCCCTTCATATCCATCTGTTATTCTCGATTATTTTCTTCTATTTTCAGAATTAGTTTCATGTTCAAGTGGCGACTCCAATTTCTTTCATTTCTTACAAGAGTTCCTGCTAAGAAGTTCGCTTCTTGAGGAACTTTTGACTATTCTTGAACACGGATCTATTTCTTAAATTTTAAGCAGGTCATCATGGATGACACCTTTCATGACATGCCGGAAGAGGCCACTTCAAAATTGCCTTTTTTCTCAGGTGGTGATCCAGGCACTGCTCTATTACATCTAAGGATGGTCAACCTTTTTATACATAAATATTGTCGTCCTTCACAATATAATCATGAAGATGTCAAGATACGTGTCTTTGGCTATTCTTTGAAAGGTGATGCTATCGATTGGTTTCGAAATTGTCCTGAAGAATATTGTTTAAAAGATATCATCAATGCTTTTACAGATAAATATATAAAACAAAATGACTCGCCTTGTGTTTCCAGTATTATGCAAAATAATAAAATTGATCGTGTAGAGAATTCAACTATCAGCATGAAATCTCCAAACAATTATCAGGATGAATCCACTTGTACCATGATAGCACAAATCCATGATAGTGGTGAAGCAGAGCCAAATTGTCAAACTAGTGTCGACAACGATAAGAATCTTGTTAAAGAATTGATTCAGATGGTTAAGGATATACAGCGAAATCAGGTTCAGGTAATCAAGAATATGGAGGCCAACCACGCTGAAATCATTAAGAATATGGAACTTAACCAAGCAAGATTAACAGCTGATCATACCAGGGAAGTTGATGCTATACGAAACAAGTTGTTAGCCTTAGAGGAAAAGATGACGATCATGGAATTCAATCACTCCAATCAAATGAATGCCATGGAAGAAAGACATGATGAAGAAATGACCATCATGGAATTTGATCACAACAATCAACTAACCACCATGCAAGCAAATCATGAGAGAGAGATAAAATATATGCAAAATTGCTTCATGGCCATGAAAGCGGATAATGATAAAGTTATAAAGGACATGGAAACTGGTCAAATGTCTCTTCAGCATAGGTTATTGACTGTTGAAAAGAATCATGCGAAGGAAATCAGTACTATAAAGGTTAAGCATTCTAATCTGGAGAAAGCGGAAAGATCACAGTTGTCAACAGAGCATAGGCCTCCCAGTTTGCTGAAGCAAGCTCCATCCTATTATGAGGAGACCATTTCTTCCATTGAAAAGTGGTTGATTGAAGGCAACCCGGATAAAAGGAAAGCCGAAGGGAATCAGGTTAATACATCACCCATGACAGAGCAGATGCAGAATGAAGAGAGACATGTCACACATATATTGTTTACTTCGTCTGAAAGTTCACAAGAGGAAGGTTCCACATCATCAACCATACAATCTTCCACGAAGAAGAGCCTGAAGCGAAAAAGAAAAAGAATAAGGAAGCGCTTCAATACATCTGATGGCCGCAAGAAGCTTGACATTCGGATAAGACAGAGTCCTACATTATGCAAGATCGGCCATGGCACATCTGAAAAGCAACCTGCAGACTTGCCTGAAAGCAGGCAAATGCTTAGCATACACTATATTGAACACATCTGATGCCACAGGGCATCCTTTGTATCGTATTTCTAACCCTACTCCTTGTTATTTCAGCATTTCATTTTGCAGTTAGAGTAGATTTATTTTTCATGTTAAGTAGAATAATAAATAAAAGAAGAGCTTCTATTTTTCATGAGCTTAATGTTATATGATGATATTTGGATGGACGCTACTTATGCAATCTTGTGTGTTGCTTGGATGCAGATTCTGGATTCTCACATTCCTTCAATGAAGCAACGTGTCCCCAAGTAGAGCCAGATGTTGACCACACTTTGTCAACGACCCCATAGCAGTACACCCCCATTTTTTCAAATGGGATTCGTCATGTTCGACATGGTTGCACCATTCAGATTCCATCATCCAGAATTCATCGACAGTTGACATTGTTATAAATGATGTAAACCCATTCTGCATGTAATGATGTAAAAGACCGTTAATGTATGTAACAACCTAGGTAAGCCTAGTATGTTGTTGATGATCTCTATCCTAGGAGGATTTGTCTCACTGATTCACGAAAGTGATCGGCAGAGTTTTTCCCTCCAGCCTCACCCCAAAGCTAGGGTGGATTTTGTCATCAACATGCTAAGTGAGTCCTAGTGTTTTCTATCGAGTCCTTGTAAAAGTAGTTTGAGCTACTTGGTCTACTAGATCATATTTTGAGTCGCAGAATTGGGTATTTATTTGAGCGTCTATGCGAATGGTTATTCCTCCTTCATGTATGTAAATGTATTATCTCATGTAAAAGAGGGTTGGAAAAATAATTATAATCCCCTCTCAGTCAATTAATTAAATTTTCTGGTCAATTAATTAATAAAATCTTAAACCAGAAATTTAATTAATTTAGGGTCCTAAGTTAGGATTAAATCTTTAAAGGAAAAATTTGTGGGTCCTTGGAAAATGATTTTGAAAGCCCCAAGCCAAGGGAATATTGAGAATTTTAAGAAATTTTGGACCCTTGGGCCTTGGTGGTTAAGTCAAGGTCAAAATTTTGGGGTAATTAACTCAAAAATAATATTTTTGAGTTAATTAAAATTGAATTAAATGATAAATTCGTTTTTTCCTCAAAATTTTAATTTCAACGCTCCGGATTAAAAGATAATTAAATCTTTTGGACGGTTGAGATTATTTTGACGAGGATCATCCAAACTAGCCGTTAGAGATCTTGTCCTATAAATTTAGAGGTCTTTTTCATTTTTGAGTCATCCGATCTCAGAATCGTGCACTTGCTCTTAGAAGCTCTAGTAAACTTTTTGAGGAATAAAGCATAAAGACTTTGGGGTTACAAATCTGGATGTTCCTTCTCAGATCTATGTGGTGAATTGTCTCTAAACTTTGCTACTTTGTTTCTTGTATTTTATGGTTGATGGCCTTCATGGATTAATCTGCATATAGGTATCTTATGCAGTTTTCTGGGTTTATAAAAGAACATTCTAATTTTTCTGCAAAGGTCTCATGTTGTTTTCTTAAATCTCTATCAATCTAAGATTCAGATCTAAGTGTGCAGGGAAATTTTTTTTAAGATTGGGCGTCTGGGGAAGTCTTCGGTTGGAGCACCCAACTCTCAATAAGCATAAATCTGATAAGCTCTTTATTTGTTAAATTTCAGGTCTATCTTACGATATTTGTGATTTTGCAGGGTTTCGAAGGCTTGTGCCTCTCACTAAAATTTTAAATCTCTGAAAATTGTGCTAAAACGGATTTAAATCTAACCATGAGGGTTTGAAATCTGTAAATTAGTTGTAAATTTGTAATAATTTTTTTTGGATTGTGAGAGTTTAATCGTTTCTTGGTGTATATCTTCAGATCAGGTTGGTTTATTGCAGTTTCAGGTTTCAAATCGAATTTTTTTTTTAAGATCTGAGACAGATCTAGCCTCCAAAGGCCAGATCTGGCCTCAAATCCCCACTGTGGGCAAATCTGGGCGTTATTGGTTCAAGAATTTTGAAGGTTTGAGCTTAAATTGAAGAAATTCTAAATCGCTGGACATTGTATTGGGTTTTTCTCTGCCATATTTCTGCAACTCTCACCCTCTGCATCAAAAGCTCATCGAGCCTTCCCTTTCATGCATGTCCAGCGTTCAGCCTGCATACGCCTTTATCATTTGCTGCTCTCTCCCTTGGCCTTCGATTTCCTTATTCCCTTGCCGTCCTTTGCCTTTTCCTTTGACGCCTGATTCCTTTCATTTTCGTCCATTCTTCAAACTGCCGCCCCTCTTAACCTGCATCTGCTCCCTCCATTTCATTGAACCCTCGTTCTCCAATCTTCACTCGAGCCCATCATCCATTTCATCGATCTGCATGAATTTCGTACCCTGGTTTCTCTGCGTCCATTTGCATCGAATATCCTGCCCGCTCGATTTCCTTGCTGTCGACATTTGCACCTCAGCTCTCCATCGATTCTTCCCTCAAGCCGTCATCTCCTCCATCTGCTCGCCGTCCAGTTCCAGCCTTGACGTCCCTTCAGTCTGCCGTATCAGCGGCATATCTTCCCATCCATTCCGTTGACCCTCAATCTGGTCTTCCGTCCTGCAAAACAAATAAAACGCGAATTGCCGCCGTCCAAGCTCCTTCACGCTGTCCGACCTGACCTGCAAAACAAATAAAAACGACAAGCAAAAACATATGTATTTGTTAACCTTTGTATATGCGTAGTGTATTTTAACGTGGTTTCATATTTTGTAATAGCGTTTTAGATTTTCGTTTTCTTTTTTTGTAGTGTTTCAATGTAGTTTTATTTTAGTAATAGTGTGTGTTTGTTTTTTTTTTAACTTTTCGATTTAATAGGATAGCCTTTGTTTTAATTAGGTTTTAAATTTTCGATTTTGTTAGTCGTAGTCTTAGTTTAGTTTAATTTTATTTTGTTTTAGTTTTAGTTTAAGTTTAATTTTAACTTAGTTTAATTTTTTTTTAGTTTGTTTAGCTTTAGAGAGTTTAAATTTTAGTTTTAGATTTCTCTTAGTTTTAAGTTTAATTTTTTAGATTAGCTGTAGAGTTAAATTTTGATTTTAGTTTTTGTTCAGATTTAATTTAGATTTTAGATTAGAACTTTTGTATTTTGATTTAAAAATAAAATAACAAAAAATATAAAAAAACTTTCAAAATCTTAAAAAAATAGAAAATAGAAAAATATAAAAAATTTTAAATTTTCCATAGTCAAATGAGCTTTTGAAATTTTTTTATCTAAAGTTTTGACTATAGAAACATTTTCTGGATCAAAATTAATTGGAGCATCATAAATCTAGAAATATTGCAAATGTCTAATATCGCTGTGGGTTTAAGATATTTTCATGCATGGTTGTGGTGTCTTTAAATTGGATATCATTGTGATAAATCGTGTTTTAATAAGCAACAGTTAATCGTCACTTACTTGTTTATAATTGCATAACGAGATTTTATTTGACTCCATAAGGCACTGGTTTTAAATGTGAAATCTAATTCAGATCTGTGGAATCTCGTTCATTTTATCAAGTATTTGATGTTTTAGCTGTGTCTCCTGGATTCTTCATCCTCATTTCTAAAAGGGTCTACCTCCCTTAGCTTGCAAGGAGACAGCTTAAATAGAGAGATTGGGGATAAAGGTGACAGCCCCCAATCTGAGCCGTTGTCGCGGTGCCTTGACAATCTGTGCGACAACACTCCCAACAGTAGGCTATGGGGTGTAGTCCCTATGGAAATGTGAAGATGAAGGACAAGTTGGCAACCAACAAGTCCGGGAGACACGATTGAATGGCCTAGCCACTTGGTTGATTTAGCAAGATTTATAGATTTAAATGTGAGACCAGTGCCTTATGGAGTCAATTTCTTGATTTATATCAATTAGAGACCAAGTAACTGGATGAAAAACCGTTGCCTAAATGAATATCTTATATGCTATGCAAATCATAGGCCCTAGGTGTGATGCAAGAATCTTGGTTAATTTTAATTATATGCCTATTCTAGGTGCAACCTTCCTCTAAACGTTTTTGGAACTAGTCTCTAGAGTAAGTTGTGGGATGGAAGCCAGAGGAAAGAAAGTAGAGACTTGATTAACGATACCTCCCCCTGTGTTCCAACGACTCGATGCCTTCAGTGCTTAAGAGACTGTGGGTTTGACGACTGCAAGGTCACCGTGTTAACCACTAAAGAGGTTCTAAATCCCTGAAGCTAAATTTGAGAAAGGGGGTCCTATTGTCTATCAACCATGCTTATGCTTGGAGGTAATTTAATTAATGCAACTAGTACTAAGACGGGATGCAAGGATTATGAGTGGTTCTTTAAGGTAAGATTGTTTAAGTTGTTTAAGTACTTAGTTATGATTAGATCTCTTGTTATACCAACAAGTACTTATCAATAGAATACAATCTGAACCACAATAAAATGTGCCAAGTTATCAAGTGCCAACAAGATACCAGATATAACCTCAATAACCACAAGAGATATGAACCAATGATAATAAGAGCACTTATCCACTTGATACAATTAGCCAATGATCCTCAATACAAGATGCCAATGACAATTACTAGAGTCAATTAGAAATCTTCCAAGATATTCCAATGATGATTCCACAACAAGATTATTAATGATCTTATGCCAATATTACTCAATGCCAATTATTTGAAAGATGATCAGATTGCAAAATATTCTTCAACAATTAATCTCTTTTATGTAATTAGATTCAAGCCAAATTCCCAAATTGTTTAAGAGACATTCAATTTTCAATTAAGAGCTTCTCAAGATGTGCAAATATGCCAAGGATTTACAATAACCATAAACCAATAATGGCAAGGAGAACAAGAGCAATTATCCAACAGTTCACTTAGAAGCTCAACACAATAATGCCAATTAGATTTAAACACTTAAGAGAGCAAAATTACTTGAATGCCAATTGGTAGAGACAATGCCTAATGAAACACAATGCAACTTGAGATTAGAGTTCTTTAGTGAGTGAATTTATTAGATGTGAGGATATGCAAACTTTGAATACTCACATTGAAACCACAAGTATTAGTCCTCTTCTTAGCAATAATTGTCAAATCATTTAGCCACTAGATTGAAAGCAATGCCTTTAAATGTGAGAAATAGAGCATGAGCAAGTGAAAGCATTTATGTCATATATGTTCTTATGATATTCAACAAGAAATAAGTAAATTCTATGACGGCAGTGACAAATTATGAGAGCAGTGAGCTACCAATGTGCTATCTTGTACCAAAATGTGTCAAACAATTTCCAAATGCGTAACCAAACTTGCCAACATGAAATCTTAGATACTTTAGTCCTCTTATGATGTAATTATCACTGTTATATCAGATCTGATCACACTTATTACAGTCAGCAATAAGAGATAAAACAAGCCTAATGATGGATGTCCAACTTAAGCAATTAATTTTTTAGTGTATATAGCCACTAGATTGAAAGCAATGCCTTTAAATATGAGCAATAGTGCATGAGCAAGTGAAAGCACTTATGTCATATATGTTCTTATGATATTCAACAAGCAATAAGTAAATTCTATGACAGCAGTGACAAATTATGAGAGCAGTGAGCTACCAATGTGCTATCTTGTGCCAAAATGTGTCAAACAATTTCCAAATGCGTAACCAAACTTGCCAACATGAAATCTTAGATACTTTAGCCCTCTTATGATGTAATTATCACTGTTATACCAGATCTGATCACACTCATTACAGTCAGCAATAAGAGATAAAACAAGCCTAATGATGGATGCCCAACTTAAGCAATTAATTTCTTAGTGTATTTAGACAACTTATATTTGTGTTTAGATTTTTACCACTGTTAGAAGGAGATAGGACTGCTGTAGCAAAACAGAGATAAGCAGAGGGTTTAGAGATAGCAAACCAATGGCCCTAGGCCTAGAAGAAACTTGCCCAACTTTGTCCAATGACTAGAACACTTGCAAACACCAAAACTTATGCCAAATATCTTTGCAAAACACACCAATATTCAGTCTAAAAAACCACAATGACTGACAAGGATGGGATGAAGGCAAAGAAGCAAGGAGAGAGGCTACAAGAGAGGGTGCAATGCCTAATTAGGCCTGCGGCACACAAGGGAGGGCCTCAAAATCCTAGTGGCTAAGGTCAAGAGGCCTTAAAGGCCTGAGAAAGGGAAATGAAGGCCCTCAAGGGACTATCGTAGGCCCCATAGGGGCTGTGGCTAGGGGAAGGAGCCCACACAAGGTTGTTGTAAGCCCTATAAGGGTTGTGGTAGAGGGTTGAGGGGAGGTCGAGAGGCCTAGGAGCCATGGCAAGGGAAAGCAGAGGGATAAGGAGGAGGAAAAGGGGAGCAGAGGAGAGGAAGAAAGGGAGGGAAGGCTGCCGCAGGCCTCGGAGGAGAGGCTAAGGGCCTTAGGCCTCACGGCCAGAAAAGGCCAAAAATACCCACGACAAGGGCTACAAGAGCAGGCCAAGGCCTTTATAGGCCTCCGGCTAGCCTTGGAACGCAAGAAAAGGCTGACGCAGGGGTTTCAAGGGGGGACGTTGGGCCTAGAGGCCCTGTTGACCACACTTTGTCAACTACCTCATAGCAGTACACCCCCATTTTTTCAAATGGGATTCGTCATGTTCGACGTGGTTGCGCCATTCAGATTCTATCATCAGTCGACAGTTTTATAAATGATGTAAACCCATTCTGCATGTTATGATGTAAATGATCTAAGTATGACCGTCAATGTATGTAACAACCTAGGTAAGCCTAGTATGTTGTTGATGATCTCTATCCTAGGAGGTTTTTTGTCTCATTGATTCACGTAAGTGATCGGCAGAGTTTTTCCCTCCAGCTTCACCCCAAAGCTAGGGTGGATTTTGTCATCAGCATGCTAAGTGAGTCCTAGTGTTTTCTATCAAGTCCTTGTAAAAGTAGTTTGAGCTATTTGGTCTACTAGATCATGTTTTGAGTCGCAGAATTGGGTATTTATTTGAGGGTCTATACGAATGGGTATTCCCCCTTCATGTATGTAAATGTATTATCTCATGTAAAGAGGGTTGGAAAAATAATTAAAATCCCCTCTCAGTCAATTAATTAAATTTTCTGGTCAATTAATAAAAAATTCTTAAATCAGAAATTTAATTAATTTAGGGTCCTAAGTTAGGATTAAATCTTTCAAAGGCAAAATTTGTGGGTCCTTGGAAAATGATTTTTAAAAGCCCCAGGCCAAGGGAATATTGAGAATTTTAAGAAATTTTGGACCCTTGGGCCTAAGTGGTTAAGTCAAAGTCAAAATTTTGGGGTAATTAACTCAAAAATAAAATTTTTGAGTTAATTAAAATTGAATTAAATGATAAATTCGTTTTTCCCCAAATTTATAATTTCAACACTCCTGATTAAAAGATGATTAAATCTTTTGGACGGTTGAGATTATTTTGACAAGGATCATCCAAACTAGCCGTTTGAGATTTTGTCCTATAAATTTAGAGGTCTTTGTCAATCTTGAATCATCCGATCTCAGGATCGTGCACTTGTCTTGGAAGCTCTTGTAAAATTTTGAGTAATAAAGCATAAAGACTTTGGGGTTACAAATTTTGATGTTCCTTCTCAGATCTATGTGGTGATTTGTCTCTGAACTCTGCTACTTGATTTGACATTTTATGGTTAATGGCCTTCATGGATTAATCTGCATACAGGTATCTTGTGCAGTTTTTTGGATTCATAAAATAGCATCTTTGATTTAACGGAAAGACTAGTTTCCTATTTTTCTGAAGGATCTCATATTATTTTCTTGAATCTCTATTAATCTAAGGTCCAGATCTAAGTGTGCAGGGAAATTTTTTTTAAGGGTTTGAGCGTCTGAGGAAGTCTTCGGTTGGACCAGCCGACTCTCAAATGACATAAATCTGAAAAGCCCATTATTTGTTAAATTCCAAGTCTATCTTACGAAATTTGTGTTTTTACAGGGTTTTAAGGCTTGTGCCTCTCCTTAAAATTTTAAATCTCTAAAAACTGTGCTAAAAGGGTTCAAATCTAGCTATGAGGGCTTTCTAAATTGTATATTAGCCTTGTAAATTTGTGTGCAGTTTTCATTCTGTTGGGTTTTTTGCAGGATTGCAGGAGGTTTATCAGAAAATCTTTTAGGATCTGGTTTTTTTCTTTCAGATCTGGGCATAATTGTGCTACCAAGGAGAAGATTTCAAACACAGTTAAGTCAGCATCTATAGAATCTGAGTTTTGAAAAGAAATTTTAAAGTCTGTTGGAAATTCGAATGTAATGCAAAAGACGCTGCCCATCTTCACCTGCGTCCATACAATTTCAAGCAGCAATCGATTTTCTCTCATCGCCCAGCCGTCCGTACGATTGGTACAGAAATTCCTATCTGTATGCATAAAATCAAAACCGAAATAAAATTTCTCCGACGCCAATTAAAAATTTCAGAGCTGCATCCTCTGTTTCAATTATCGATCTGCTCAGCCTGCAAAACAAATCCTTCTTCTTTAGCGCTGTCTTTATTCCTCATCATAGCCATCTTTGCCAATCGAACTCTGCAATTCTTCCTTGCTGCCGATCCATCCTTACACTGCTTCATTCTCCTTCCAATCCTGTAGTCGATTTCATCAACGCTGCAGCCATCCTCCAGTTATTCTCACGCTGTCCGTTTGCTCCGTCGACCTACACTTATCTCTTTGCCCTCTGTCTTACGCCGTCCAGTTCTCTCCTCCAACCTGCAAGACGAATGCATTCAACCACAAAAAACAAAAACCTGTGCGTTTAGTTCGATTTCATGGCGTTAATTTTTATTTGGATTCAATTTTTTTGATAGCGTAGTTTAGTTCTTTGTGTTAGCGTTAGCTTAAATTTAATTATTTTTGACTTTAGATTTAGATTGCAATTCGATTTTGGTAAGTTAGATTTTAGATTTTAATTTTAGGATTTTAATTAGTTATAGCATTAATTTGTTATTTGATTAGATTTTGTTAGTCTTTAGGATAGTGTATATATATTTTATTTTTTTTAATTCGATTTGCATTAGTCATAGGTTTTAGTTTTTTCGATTTTTTTATTGTTAGGTTTTAATTTAGAATTCGATTTTAGTTTTAAAACTTAGATTTTGATTTTTTAGATTTCTTAGTTTAGAAGTTTAGCATTTTAATTTTCTAGGGGTTTCTTTTCTTTTCTTTTCTTTTCTTTTTCTTTTCTTTTTTTTTCTTTTTTTTTTAAAATTGTAGTTTAAATTTTGAATTTAGATCTTGATTTAGATGTAAAAAAATAATAAAAAATAATAATTCTAAAAAAAATCTAGAAAATACAAAACATAAAATAATTTTCAAAAAATTTCTCTATAGTCAAATAAGCCTCAAATTTTTATCTGAAGTTTGACTGTGGAGTATTTTAATTTTCTAACTGGGTTATATTGGGATATCTTAATTTCGGAAATATTTCAAGCATTTGGCATCATTTCATGATAGCTTTGTTGATTGGCTCAAGTATCTTAATGAATGATCGTGGCATTTTCTATTAAATATAATTGTGGTCATTTAGCAGCAGTTATACGTCCAATACTTATCTTTAATTGCATAACGGGATCTTGTTTGACTCCATAAGCCACTGGTTTTAACATAATCAATTTGTGAAATCTCGTTAATTTTATCAAGTGTTTGGTGTCTCAGTTGTGTTTCCTAGATACTTCCTCTTCATTTCTAATAGGGTCTACCTCCCTTAGCTTGCAAGGAGACATCTTAAATAGAGAGATTGGGGATAAAGGTGACAGCCCCTGATCTGAGACGTTGTCGCAGTGCCTAGACAATCTGTGTGACAACATTTTTTGGCGTCGTTGCGGGGATAGAGTTTTTCTGTGCTTGGTCTTAAACGACATTTTTTAATCTTCTAATCTTCTTTCGCCATTTATTAGCTTGTCACAAGAGATCACATTTTCTGGCGTCATTTCATCTTTTAATCATTTCATCATCGTATCTTTAGCACCTGGACATTTCGGTTGGCTTCTTGTTTGGGTGGCGACTCCACTTATTCATCGATTTACTCCCAGACGAGAATCCCCCCCTGATATCCATCTGTTATTCTCGATTATTTCCTCTATTTTCAGAATTAGTTTCATGTTCAAGTGGCGACTCCAATTCTTTCATTTCTTACAAGAGTTCCTGCTAAGAAGTTCGCTTCTTGAGGACCTTTTCACTATTCTTGAACACGGATCTATTTCTTAAATTTTAAGCAGGTAATCATGGATGACACCTTTCATGACATGCCAGAGGAGGTCATTTCTAAATTGTCTTTTTTCTCAAGAGGTCATCCAGGCATTGCTCTAGAGCATCTAAGGACGGTCACCCTTTTTATACATAAATATTGTCGTCCTTCACAATATAATCATGAAGATGTCAAGATACGTGTCTTTGGCTATTCCTTAAAAGGTGATGCTATCGATTGGTTTCGAAATTGTTCTGAAGAGTATTGTTTACAAGACATCATCAATGCTTTTACAGATAAATATATAAAACAAGATGACTCGCCTTTTGTTTCCAGTATTATGCAAAATAATGAAATTGATCTTGTAGAAGATTCAGCTATCAGCAGGAGTTTTCCAGACAATTCTCAGGACGAATCCACTTGTACCACAATAGCACAAACCCATGATAGTGGTGAAACAGAAACAAGTTGTCAAATCAGTGTCGACAACGATAAGCATCTCGTTAGCAAATTGATTCGGATGGTTAAGGATATACAGCTAAATCAAGCTCAAATCATTAAGAATATGGAACTTAATCAAGAAAAAATAATAGCGGATCACGCCAGGGAAATTGGTTCTATACAGAGCAAGTTATTGGCCTTAGAAGAAAAACATATCAAGGAAATGACGATCATGGAAACAAATCATGAGAAAGAAATAAACTGTATGCAAAATATCTTCATAACCATGAAAGTGGATAATGATGAAGCAACAAAAAACATGGAATGCAAATTGTTGACGATTAAGGAAAGTCATCACAGGAAATAAATGTCATGGAAAACAGAGTAAAGATGATGGAAGTTAAGCATTCTAATTAGATGTCTGATATTAAAAAGAAGTTGGAAAAAATGGAAAGATCACACATGCATAATTTCCAACCCAAGACAGATTATAGGCCTCCCAGTTTGTTGAAGCAATTTCCATCTCATCACATGGATGTCACTTTGCCCATTAAGGAAGAATTAACTATGACTACAAAGGACGTTGAGAAAGACCAAGCTTATGTGTCACCTTTAACAGAGTATATTCAGAATGAGATTGGTCACATTTCAGGCTCATCAGATGTTTTATACAGGCATTTTCAAGATAAGGACAAGAAATCTACAGTAGTCTCATTGCTGACATCATAGCCCACTCAGATGAAGAGAAAAAAGAAGAAAGGAAGAAGTAAGCGGTTTGATTCGTCTGATGGTCGAGAGCAGCTTGACTTTCAGATAAGACAGAGTTCTACAATTAGCAAGATTGGACATGGCACATCTGAAAAGCAGCCCACAGACTTGCCTGAAAGCAGGCAAATGCTCAGCATGCACTATATTGAGCACATCTGATGCCATAGGGCAACCTTTGTATTGTATCTCTAACCTTACACCTTGTTATTTCAGCATTTCATTTTGCAGTTAGAGTAGATTTACTTTTCATGTTAAGTAGAATAATAAATAAAAGAAGAGCTTCTATTTTTCATGAGCTTAATGTTATATGATGATATTTGGATGGACGCTACCACGACCTCGTGTGTTGTTTGATGCATTCTCCGGATTCTCACATTCCTTCAATGAAGGAACGTGTCCCCAAGCAGAGCCAAATGCTGTGACCGCACTTTGTCAACTACCCCATAGCAGTACACCCCCATTTTTTCAAATGGGATTCGTCATGTTCGACATGGTTGCGCCATTCAGATTCCATCATCAGTCAATGGTCAACAGTTTTATAAATGATGTAAACCCATTCTACATGTTATGATGTAAATGATCTAAGTAAGACCGTCAATGTATGTAACAACCTAGGTAAGCCTAGTATGTTTTTGATGATCTCTATCCTAGGAGGTTTTTTGTCTCACTGATTCACGAAAGTGATCGGCAGAGTTTTTCCCTCCAGCCTCACCCCAAAGCTAGGGTGGATTTTGTCATCCGCATGCTAAGTGAGTCCTAGTGTTTTTTATCGAGTCCTTGTAAAAGTAGTTTGAACTACTTGGTCTACTAGATCATATGTTGAGAAATGTATTGTGACCAGGTATTTATTTTGAGGGTCTATACGTGCGAATGGGTATTCCCTTCATGTATGTAAATGTATTATCTCATGTAAAAGAGGGTTAAATAATTAAAATCCCCTCTCAGTCAATTAATTAAATTTTCTGGTCAATTAATAAAAAATTCTTAAACCAGAAATTTAATTAATTTAGGGTCCTAAGTTAGGATTAAATCTTTCAAAGGCAAAATTTGTGGGTCCTTGGAAAATGATTTTTAAAAGCCCAGGCCAAGGGAATATTGAGAATTTTAAGAAATTTTGGACCCTTGGGCCTAAGTAGTTAAGTCAAAGTCAAAATTTTGGGGTAATTAACTAAAAAATAGTATTTTTGAGTTAATTAAAATTGAATTAAATGATAAATTCGTTTTTTCCCCAAATTTATAATTTCAACACTCCTGATTAAAAGATGATTAAATCTTTTAGACGATTGAGATTATTTTGACAAGGATCATCCAAACTAGCCGTTGGAGATTTTGTCCTATAAATTTAGAGGTCTTTGTCAGTCTTGAATCATCTGATCTCAGGATCGTGCACTTGTCTTGGAAGCTCTTGTAAATTTTTGAGTAATAAAGCATAAATACTTTGGGTTACAAAATTTGATGTTCCTTCTTGGATCTATGTGGTGATTTGTCTCTGAACTCTGCTACTTGATTTGACATTTTATGGTTAATGGCCTTCATGGATTAATCTGCATACAGGTATCTTGTGCAGTTTTTTGGATTCATAAAATAGCATCTTTGATTTAACGGAAAGACTAGTTTCCTATTTTTCTGAAGGATCTCATGTTATTTTCTTGAATCTCTATTAATCTAAGGTCCAGATCTAAGTGTGCAGGGAAAAAAAATTTAAGGGTTTGAGCGTCTGGGGAAGTCTTCGGTTGGACCAGACGACTCTCAAATGACATAAATCTGAAAAGCACATTATTTGTTAAATTCCAAGTCTATCTTACGAAATTTGTGTTTTTACAGGGTTTTAAGGCTTGTGCCTCTCCTTAAAATTTTAAATCTCTAAAAACTATGCTAAAAGGGTTCAAATTTGGCTATGAGGGCTTTCTAAATTGTATATTAGCCTTGTAAATTTGTGTGCAGTTTTCGTTCTGTTGTTTTTTGCAGGATTGCAGGAGGTTTATCAGAAAATCTTTTAGGATCTGGTTTTTTTCTTTCAGATCTGGGCATAATTGTGCTACCAAGGAGAAGATTTCAAACACAGTTAAGTCAGCATCTATAGAATCTGAGTTTTGAAAAGAAATTTTAAAGTCTGCTAGAAATTCGAATGTACTGGGTTTATCTACTGCAAAAGACGCTACCCATCTTCACCTGCATCCGTACAATTTCAAGCAGCAATCGATTTTCTCTCATCGCCCAGCCGTCCGTACAATTCGTACAAAAATTCCTATCTGTATGCATAAAATCAAAACCGAAATAAAATTTCTCTCGCGCCAATTAAAAATTTTAGAGCTTTATCCTCTATTTCAATTATCGATCTACTCAGCGTGCAAAACAAATCCTTCTTCCTTAGCGCTGTCTTCATTCCTCATCACAGCCGTCTTTGCCCATCGAACTCTGCAATTCTTCCTTGCTGCCGATCCATCCTTACGCTGCTTCGTTCTCCTTCCAATCCTGCAGTCGATTTCATCAACGCTGCAGCCATCCTCCAGTTATTCTCATGCTATCCGTTTGCTCCGTCGACCTGCACCTATCTCTCTGCCTTCCGTCTTACGTCGTCCAGTTCTCTCCTCCAACCTGCAAAACGAATGCATTCAACCACAAAAAACAAAAACCCGTGCGTTTAGTTCGATTTCATGGCGTTAATTTTTATTTGGATTCATTTTTTTTGATAGCGTAGTTTAGTTCTTTGTGTTAGTGTTAGCTTAAATTTAATTATTTTTTACTTTAGATTTAGGTTGCAATTCGATTTTGGTAAGTTAGATTTTAGATTTTAATTAGTTATAGCATTAGTTTGTTATTTGATTAGATTTTGTTAGTCTTTAGGATAGTGTATATATACATTTTTTAATTCGATTTGCATTAGTCATAGGTTTTAGTTTTTTCGATTTTTTTATTATTAGGTTTTAATTTCAGAATTCGATTTTAGTTTTAATACTTAGATTTTGATTTTTTAGATTTCTTACTTTAGAAGTTTAGCATTTTAATTTTCTATTTTTAGATTTATTTATTTTTTTTTTTTTTTTTTTTTTTTTTTAGTTTAAATTTTGAATTTAGATCTTGATTTAGATTTTTTAAAAAAAAAAAAGCCCCAAGGGTTAGCTCAATTGGTTGAGTCCCCGCTTGGAAGTACTCCCAGATTGAGAGGTCACGAGATCAAATCTCCTATACGCTCGTGGAGTTAGGCCTCAGTGTTAGGCCGACAGTAGATCCCTTCGGGAGGATTTACTGCGATTCTTTCAAACCGTGGATGTAGCTAGTACATGTGTGCGGGCACATAGGAATGTGAACCACTTGTAAATAAAATAAAATAAATAAATAAATAAATAAAAAATAAAAATTCTAAAAAAATCTAGAAAATACAAAACATAAAAAAAAATTCTAAAAATTTCTCTATAGTCAAATAAGCCTCAAATTTTTATCTGAAGTTTGACTGTGGAGTATTTTAATTTTTGAATTGGGTTATACTGGAATATCTTAATTTCGGAAATATTTCAAGCATTTGGCATCGTTTCATGATAGCTTTGTTGATTGGCTCAAGTATCTTAATGAATGATCGTGACATTTTCTATTAAATACTATTGTGGTCATTTAACAGCAGTTGTAAGATCTCTTTTCTATATTTACAATAAAACACTTATCTGATTTTTATATTTAAGCAAAAATTAATTGCAAGAGGATTTAAATTTAAATTCTAATGACAGATTCACGATTTTAAAATATTCCTAAGTTCACAAACCCAATAACTAGCTGATGCTGAAACACAATAACTAACTGATGCTCAGAGAAATACCTGGAAACGGTGAGCTCCAAACCAGAGTTTAATCAATGATTGTTGGATGAACTGAACAAGCTGATAACTGCTGGAACTGTGATCCTCCTCTCCAGTTGAGTGGACAGATTACAGAACCAAAATGTTCCTCCTAGCCAATTTAGGATTTAATCCCAAATCCAGAGGATGCCTCCTCTGCCCCCGTGCCCAGAATCCCGAGAACAGTAAGTCTCCCTTCCACAGTTGATAAATTTCACCACAACGGCCTTCTCAATTTCATCACAACAGCCTTCTCCATTTCCTCACAACAGCCTTTTCCATTTCATCTAAGAACAAAAGACCCCTCCTCCTTCATGTCTTCTTGTTTAAATAACAATCCACCCCACCACCACAACTCCATCAAGCTAAGATCCCACCGCCACAACTCCAACGAGATAAGACATCCATAAATGTAGAAATGATTTTTTTTCAAAGAGATGTCATTCGAATGTAAGAGGATATGGTTGTATTAATGAGATGTCATTCGAATAATATGGTTTGTATTAATTCGAATGCATTTAATCATGGTGCTTTAAATGTTTAATTAATTATTTTAATTATTCTTTAAGGTTAGTTTTTCTTTATGTTTGTATATTATATTTAACTAGTAGTTAAATATTAGGAAGTAGGAACTTAGGGTGTGGGTTGTTACATACCTCCTCCCTTCGGAAAAATTTGTCCCGAAGTTAGGGTTTCTTATACTCATATCAATAATTGTATTTTAGAGATTAGGGTGATTGTAGAAGGTTGATTTTTAATATTGACTTTCTATTTGAATAAGTATGTATCTGCAATTTAATTGTTACTTCCCATCTCAACCAAATCTCCAAACTATTCTAAAATCCTTTTATCCTTCCTAATCTCTTCCACTCCCATCCTATCCGTCCTCTACAGGAATATGCCATGGCATCAGTTTTACTGATCCATTCATAGACCTTAAGGATATTAGCATCGATTACGTCGACCTGATATGCTTGTAGGCATCCGGCAGTCATCATCAGACGTCTAGGGAAGCGTGACTCGCACAGTCCTCCCATGACTTCAGGTATCGGAGGATAATCGGTGGGCAACACCTCCACCCCTCCTAATAGGACCAAGGTCAACACCCTATCGTGGAATCTCGGGAGTCTCAACTGTTCTGGGGATTCTATCATCACGTATTTTGGTTCTGAAATCGGTATTCTGCAAGGTAATTACTTGTACACAATCTGCAATGTAAACACTCGTACGCACATTACAGCACATGCATCTATATTGTTCATAACAAATTGTTACCCATATAACAATCTCTACACATTCCAAATATACTGTTATCAATGTAAACATTCATATACACATTACAGCACATGCATCTGTATTGTTCATAACAAATTGTTACCCATATAACAATCTCTACACATTCCAAATATACAGTTATCAATGTTATTGATCCCAGAACTTATATACGTACTCGGTTAAAACACTTGTCCACATATGTATCAATATTTCCAATACAATTTTCGTTTAGATACTGCCCTAGTTTAGTTCATACATGTTCTATCTATGATGCATTTGTTTTAACCATGTTCAACCTGTATAACCATATGTTTCATTTTGATATTTAAAAATGTAGTTACTCTCCTATTTCTTTTCCTTTAATCATATGGAGATGCAGATAAATGAATGGATAGATGATGTCATTTATAATGTGATCTATGATCTAGATTTCATAATCCTGCAATGATAATTTAAATGACCTATTGCATGTTGGTATCCCTGTACTAGTAAAGTCAAACAATAGCATATATTCGGTATCACTAGAGTTAAGTAACATCCGTTCTTTATGGATATCCATGTAATAGCACGAAAATTCATTCTTACGTGATGATTCAAAATAAAGTTTCAAGTATCAAAATAGAGTAATCATATACATAAAAAGTTTCCAGTTTCTCAAAATTAGCATAAGTTGGGTATTTTGACATATGATCTTTATATTTCCCCAAGTAGCCGATCTAATTGATAATGGGTTATAGCAAGGGTGGGTCTTCTTGTTAAATTGATAGGGTAAAGATTGAAACTGCATATGAATAGTTTACAAATGAGCAGTTTTTCTAACAAATAGTTCTTTTAGACTTTCGATGCAACTAAAACTATTGGTTAATGCCAAGACAATATTTACGCAAAAGATAGAACCGGAAATTATAAATATTAATCAAGGTTAAAACATAATTCAAAATTTACAACTTGCCCATCTTCCATATTTTAAAAGATACAAACGGGAAGGAAAAGAAAAATGCAAACACTTCTTTTGTAAGGGATCTGGATCTTTGATTCCTTCCGCAATAGTCTAACTTAAGAATTAAGTGTATCAAAGTCTCAACATGAATGAGTTATATGAGAGTTTAATTCTTAACTTTAACCTGATTATAGAGATCTAGATTTAGGAAGTTAGCACTGCACTAAGCTAAAACCAGCTATAAGCAGAAGGTATAATTCAACTTAAGCCTGATTTATAAAGTAGGCACTGATACTATGGTTGGACCAGCAATATGCAAACAGTATTATCCCAACAAAGGATTATGATACAGGACATTATGTAATACTAGATGGATTTGAAAAGTTCTAGAAAATGACCATTCTGCAAATCCTATTTGCATGTGGAAAACCCTAAAACTCTGAAATTTGTATGTTCACGGATTTGTATTCCCAATAAAATAAATAAAAAAAAAAGTTAAGAAAATCAAGATGGAGATATTTCTGAGAACCCATATGATAGAAATCAAAATTCACTCATGTTTATAGAAGGGTATAGATCAATACAGAGACATTCAAAGACCAAAATAGAGTCTAGTAAATTTTTGACAAGAACATGATGTAGTGAATATAGAAACTATCTTAACTACTATCTTGAAAATATAACATCATAAATTCAGCTCACATGGGGTATAGATTTTCTACTTTTACTACCTGCAAGTAAGTGTTATAATATGTTACATTGTGTAACAATACTTACCATACTACATCGGTCCTTAATACTTATAGTTCATCAAGGGCTTTGTCTATGGATGGTTTTAGCTCAATATTTTCAATATTTAACAAATATTGTTCAACATTCTATCTTGAATAATGCAATTGTGTTACAAACTATCTATATTATGTTAGTGGTTAAGTATACTTTGTTGATCTCGTTTATAATATAGTGAATCCTTTCTATAATAAAATTACGTTTATCTATTAATTCTTTTAACAAGAACGACTATTTATCTCCCTAACTATATAATATAAGTTTTCTTATTTAATTTTAATAATGAGATGACTACATTAATTTATTAGTCATCTTTTAACTAAGACCTTCTACCATTCCTATTATATACATGTGGTAGAATGCTTACTCAAATAATAGATTTTCTTCATTATAAAATTTTAATGAACACTCTTTCTTCCTTCTTTTTTTTTTTTTATACAACCTATAGTTATATTATTACCTGGATCACCTTTCCATACCATGAAGCCTTCCCAAAATGTAAACTAGAGCTGGGGTTTTGGTTAGTTTTAGGTTTCTTATTGAGCTTGCTAATATTTTAAATAATGACCCATAGTTCAAGACTCTACGCTCAATGGATCAGGATAATCCATAAAATTTGTAGCCTATATTTTAGAGACCAGGCAAATTTTTCTTTCTAATGATACCATAATAATAACTAATTAATTGATGCATTGTATTTCCAGAAGGACCTAAGATAATATTTTCACATTGTGGCTAAAAGTATTCATCATATTTGTACAATATTTGACGTGAAGATTCAACAATCAATGACTTCTCATTGTTTACTGATAGACCATACTCAAGAGTCAATACTATGTCCCAATTTAATTCATCATTTTCAGATTTGAGGGATTCTTCATCTAATTTAAGGATCATGTAATTGTATCCTCCACCAGTAACACCCAAATACATTTTTTGGGGATTATGTACATACTTGTACCTCGAACATTAGCAAAACTTTCATAAATTTATATTTATGAAAATTCCTTAAACTGTAGATATAAATGTGATGTGATACATTAATAAAGGATATTTGTTTTACATATTGGGTAGGGGTTTTGTATCCATCTTATTTAAATATATTTATTAACAAATCCCATTCCATTAAGGTGATAATACAAAATTCTGATGTAATACAACGATACATTGTGTAAAGGACAAATGATACTTTCCGTGATTTCGAAAATATGGATAGATTTTCTTTTTTTTTTCGGTTCTTTATAAAAAAAAGGAATATTTCACGAAATCTTAATATTCTGGAACAAAGACATCACATTTTAATCTAGATTGATATTATAAAACTTATACAATAGCTCCTTCACCCTAACATATATATCTTAAGTTTGGTTTCCCGGTTTATCTTGGAAGTACTAAAACATAAGGTTCAACGGTGGCGGAGTTGGTTGGTTGGGCAGAGAACTGAGTTCGAATCCCACCGCAACCCGAAATAGCATTTAAATAATAATATCAACTCTCTGATTTCTGCACTAGCAGTGCCCACATCATGGTCAATTTAATTCAAACTCTAATAATAACTTATCATTTCCCAAGCTTAACTTATAAAATTTTTAATCATTAACATGCTCAATATTTCCCAAAAAGGAAAAAGAGACCCAACAATATACATAGAATCATTATATATAATATACCCTTAAGGCTAAATCATGAGTCCTATAATTACTAATTTTATTAACAAAATATATTATTCTTATGTAAATTTTAAATCAAACTAAATTTACCCAATTCGTGAAAACTAAATATCTTCCCTTTCATATTTTGTATGTATTTATCACTTTTAAACAACTACTAATTTATTAATTTATCCTAATCTTTGATAAAAATGTTTCAAAATATCAAACTTAATATTTATAAAAATTTATATTAATAATCGACTGCTTATTATGAAAGATAAAATTTTACATGAGAATTCAATTATTACCCTAAAATTCTTACTCATGAAGCATTTACTAAACACTACTCCATTTCTTTTGTATTCCGCAACTATGGTGATTCATTACTATTTCTGATTTGTTTGCATATTTTGTTAGCGTATGAATTTTTGGTATGCTTGTAAATTTCAGGATTTTGATAGGATTCTTTAAGCATTCATAACAACTATGGTACATCAAATTATTATATAATTATGTAAGTTTAATTAATTAATTATAATAATCAATTTATAATAATTATTAATTAATATACCTTATTTGTAAATGGATATTATAATCCTTTCTACTCTTTTAGGCTCCCTCATACCTAAGGTGGTAGCACATATATCAGTGAAACTATTGTTATAATTAACATAATTAATTATAACATCATGCAAATGATTTTATGAAACACATTAATATAGTATTGTTAAAACGTTGTAATATATATATAAAAACATAAAAGGTGTTAGCAATTGTATATATATAAACATATTATTACCCCTTTTAAAACACACTAATTTTGGCATTTAGTTACTTTAATATTATTAACTGGAAATTTGCTTTATTGGTATTTTATATATAGTCTAATTATGTGACTTTTTGGGTTACATCATATAATTATGTGACCTTTTGGGTTACATCATAACTTTAATTTGGTTTGTGGAATTAGCACAAAAAATAAATTCACCAAAACTATAAAGGGATTTCAATTAATAAAATTAAAACATTGATAAAATTAAAACATTGAATATTTAAACCATGTTTATTTTTACTTTTAATTTAAAAATAACTATAAGTATTAAATCTCACTATACTTTTACATTTTAACTATTTATTTTTTATTTATTTTTTTAAACATTTGAGTTGGAAAGCACTTCGTATATCTATGACCCAATGTAATAACGTTAACCCTGCTTGCCCACATGTCTTTCGTTCCATGATAGACGGGGATGGTAATTGAACTGGCATTATATATATGGGTTCGTATTAAACTTGGGTGTGGTATTAAACTGTGGAGAGGAATGAATATGGTTCAGTTACCATATAAATTACGAATTTAAATTCATTTAATAGTAAAATATTCCAAGAATTTAAATATTATATAATATTATGTTGGTGTGGGCGCATAGTGCTAACGCAGATGTCACGGGTTCAAACTCTGGCCTGCACCCTCCGCGCAAGATTTATATGCGGTTAGTTTATTAATAGCCCATGCCAATATATATATACAAACCTTTGTTAATTCCCCACGGCTTTGCAATTTTAAACGATGCCATTCGAACTTTATAATATGTGCCAACGGGCTCTTATATGCCAATGGCTCCACCGTATCAAACCTTTGAACCATATTAATACATTACGTTGGTAATATAAAGTCTCTTTCCGTGGCATGATGGTCAAAGCATGAATTATTGTGGCAGAGTTATGTATTCAAAACCCAACCCCGACCATAAAAAAAAAAACATACCACGATTTGAATTTGCGCGGACTTTGGCAAACATTATAAAACCGACAAACATGGCATTTGGAATGGTTTGATTTATCGTTTAATTTTATTTGGATTTATATATATGTATACGGTTTCAAACCCGACCTCTACTCCCACCTTACCATATTTTGCAATGCATTTAATGTGCGCCCAAACATAATACATTCGGATTTTATAATAGCAGTGAACCACTGTTGATGTGGTTGATGTATCCACCCAAACCTTATATATAGTAATTCCACTATACCACGGAATTAAATCCCGTACCGCATCCCTTCCATCATGCAGCAACCGATGTTCTTATCCTTATCTTATTTTATTCGTGGCTTCACCTTATTTACCCTATATTAGTAATTTCCTGCTTTTGACAACGAATAATACAAATGACCCAGATGGCAATCCGCTATTTCCTACGCAGGCACTGGGAGGTTATATAAGCGGCAGATCGGAGGTCAATTTTTAGAAGCTAAGCTCTGTTCATTTCATTTTTATTTTTTTTAATCAATGATCTTTCATTCTGGTTCTTTAGGCGACATTATAGTAATATTGCAAGGAGGCTGTCCATGCTAAATGGCAAAACAACTCAGCACCATATGTCCGAAAACGAAATTCTCATAAGGAGATTAACAGATGATCTTTAGCTGAATTCTGTACTGGTGCTAGTGCCGGTGGACATGGTTAGCATAAGAACCAACTTGAGAGGGTGGTTGTTATGGAAATAATGGAAGGCGCTGAAAGTGAAGATGGCCCTCTACATTTAGAGGAAACAGACGAAGAGGCAGAATCCGCCAATACAGAGTTGCCTTTACCCGCTACATTTTTAGATTTTCTGAAGACAAATGGGTTGATCCTTACATTTATGCCACCACAGGTTACTTCCGCAAGGATTTAATTGAGCTCGACCTTTTCTTGGATTTGTTCCTTCGTCTGAGATAAAGAGGTTCAAAATTTCTCCTTGATATTCTTGTTTATGTCACAGGAGTAGAGCTGGGATTCTTGATTTCTTTTAGTCTTTTTCATAGTAGTATCCAACTAGGACTTGCTTTGAAGTCGGTCTCAGATTTTGTGATATTTCCTAGCATCGGTGATTTAGATTTCCAAGAATTTGGGCTACAGGACCCTATACCACATATCACAATACTTCTCTCTATATAAAACTCAGATCCCTTTTCTTAGACTTTGGATTGTCAAATTGTTCTCATGAATTCTTGTCCTGACTTGTTTACTTGCATTGATTGTCATAGCAGAGCTTGGATTGTATATAGGAGCAGAATTGCATCAAACATACCCTTGAATCGATGACTTATAAGATTCAGACACTTTATTTAAACCATCAGAGAATTCAAATTACTTCACCATAGGCTTGGACTATTTATAACTGTCGTCGTAGATTTAGATCTGCTTCATTTCTAGGATTCAGAGGGCTTACCAGCATTATGGGCAACAGAGACGGCAAAATCTTCCGTTCAGGGTCAAGAGAATTTGTATAAGAATCTGGGTTTGCTTGCAATTAATGAGAATATCAGTTAATCTTTCATTTGCTTTCACATGTTTAGATGGACTCAACATTTTGGCTGCTTCAAGTATTGTTGTTAGCAGTTTTGAAATTCAAGTCTGGACAGAAGGAGTTCTTTTTAAAAGCCACAACAACAAATCATTATGCTAGGCTCTCCATGGCAAGCTCGATGGAGGGTATAGTTTGGCTTGATCAAATTTCTGTCATGCCTGTAGATACATTCAAGGTGGTTGATCTATGTAAACCCTATTTAAAACAGTAATAAAGTGGCTGCATATACTAGAATTGTGTTATTGTAATTTCTGGTTTGTTTTTACTCTATAATTTAGAACAGCATAATATACAGGAAGGCACCAAAGAACTTAACACAGGTCCGAAAGTTTGAACCTGCTTCGATACCATGTGTAATATCTCTTTTCTATATTTACAATAAAAAACTTATCTGATTTTTATATTTAAGCAGAAATTAATTGCAAGAGGATTTAAATTTAAATTCTAATGACAGATTCATGGTTTTAAAATATTCCTAAGTTCACAAACCCAATAACCAGCTGATGCTGAAACACAATAACTAACTGATGCTCAGAGAAATACCTGGAAACGGTGAGCTCCAAACCAGAGTTTAATCGATGATTGTTGGATGAACTGAACAAGTTGATAACTGTTGGAACCGTGATCCTCCTCTCCAGCTGAGTGGACAGATTACAGAACCAAAATGTTCCTCCTAGCCAATTTAGGATTTAATCCCAAATCCAGAGGATGCCTCCTCTGCCCCTGTGCCCAGAATCCCGAGAACAGTAAGTCTCCCTTCCACAGTTGATAAATTTCACCACAACAGCCTTCTCAATTTCATCACAAAAGCCTTCTCCATTTCCTCACAACAACCTTCTCCATTTCATCTAAGAACAAAAGACCCCTCCTCCTTCATGTCTTCTTGTTTAAATAACAATCTGCCCCACCGCCACAACTCCATCAAGCTAAGATCCCACCGCCACAACTCCATCGAGATAAGACGTCCATAAATGTAGAAATGAATGTTTTCAAAGAGATGTCATTCGAATGTAAGAGGATATGGTTGTATTAATGAGATGTCATTCGAATGATATGGTTTGAATTAATTCGAATGTATTTAATCATGGTGCTTTGAATGTTTAATTAATTATTCTAATTATTCTTTAAGGTTAGTTTTTCTTTATGTTTGTATATTATATTTAACTAGTAGTTAAATATTAGGAAGTAGGAACTTAGGGTGTGGGTTGTTACAGCAGTTATACATCCAATACTTATCTTTAATTACATAACGGGATCTTGTTTGACTCCATAAGGCACTGGTTTTAACATAATCAATTTGTGAAATCTCGTTAATTTTATCAAGTGTTTGGTGTCTCAGTTGTGTCTCCTAGATTCTTCCTCTTCATTTCTAATAGGGTCTACCTCCCTTAGCTTGCAAGGAAACAGCTTAAATAGAGAGATTCGGGATAAAGGTGACAGCCCCTGATTTGAGCCGTTGTCGCGGTGCCTAGACAATCTGTGTGACAACAGGCCCTAAAAAAAATAAAAAACTTCGCCAAAATTTGAAAATTGCTTCAAATCTACAATATTTGCCCAAATATTCTTGATGTTGGCCCAACAAAAATTCTAGAAACTATATTTTACCCTTAAGGGCCTAGATCTAGCTCTAATCCAACAGATATTCTTGGATATCACCTTCACAAATAAATTTAAAAATACCCAAAACCTAATATATACAAAAAATTCAAAACCCCAAATGCCAATTGCAAACAAAGGTTAGAAAAATAAAATTTATTTACAAATTATACAAATGTACAATGCTTGAAAGCCTTTTGAAGAATATTTTTTAAATAGAATTTTGACAATGGCTAGATGTATTTTGAAAAATAAATGTTAACCACAGCCTTAGTGAAGTAAGAAAATCACATAAAATATTTGAAGTCCAAAAAAGGTCAATCCCTAAATTTTTACTTCAAGCATTGATATCAATACCTTTCTTGGGAAACACTAATATTCACACGAGCATCTCATATAGGCATTCTTAGTATTAATTTGCATCCTTAATTAATTTACCTCCAAGCATAAGCTTGGTTGAAAGACTTTAGGACCACCTTTCTTACCCAACTTGCGAAACATAAACCCTCTTTTGAAGTTAACAGTAACACAGTGACCTTGCAGTTCTCAGAGCCATAGTCTCTGCAGCGCTAGAGGCACCGAGTGGTTAGATTTCCAGGGGAGGTATCGTTAATATAGTCTTTGCTATCTTTCTTCGGGCTTCTCTCCAAAACTCACACTAGAGACTAGTTTCAAAACAATTGAGAGAAAAGATCATCTAGGTAGGCATTTAACTTAAAACTAACTAAGATAATTGCATTCCACATTAGATAGTTTGCACATCATTTCAATTTAGTCATCTTGGAGTATTTTAAATTTACCTGCAGTACTATTGGTCTCATTACTTGTCATGATAAATGGTCTCATTATTACTAGATGTTATTATCTCTTGTTATTTCAGCTTTTCCTTTTACAAGTAAAATCTCTATTTACATGTTCCAAGCAATATTCTTGGTTTATTGAATCTCATTTGCAAGCATTGTCTTTCAAATAGCATTTTCTATATTTTGCAAGTAGTGTGGATCTTTACATTTGCAAATCTTTACTTTACTTCCAATTTTGATATTTCATGTACTAGTTATTTGGCTCATGATTATTGGATATCGTTATCTTTTGTTACTTGAGCACTCTTTTTACAAGTACTATTTCCTTTATAGTTGCAAGTGACATTTCTATGCTCATATTGTTCTAACAAATTTGATTTTTGCAAGATTATCTATCATTGTGTCTTGAAATTTTATTTTGAGCAAGCATTTGTCATTTACTTTGAAGCACTTGTCTATACTTTGAATATACCATTGAAAATTGTTTATATATTTATGTTTGTTCACATTTTGGAAATCAAATCATATTTGATAAGTATCTCCTTCTAACTTTAATCTCCTAGAAACTCACATTTCCTTCATTAACCTTCTTTAGGGACCACCCCCCTTAGCTTGACAAGGAGGGAGCTTTAACGGAAAGAGTAGGGATTAGGTGACAACCCCTTCTCTTAGTTTGCCACCAAGATCACACCTTGTGGGGTTGAGGATATTTCCCACACTAACCTAGGTGTCCAAGCGAGGCGACAACATTTTTTGGCGTCGTTGTCGGGGACAAGTCCTCTTGTACCTTGAATACGACTAACTTTCAGTTTTTGCATATTGGATTTTTAGAGTTAGATTTCTGTTCAAGTGGGGAATCCACTTGTTTCAATTTCTGCAAGAGTTTCTACTAGGAGAAATCCAAGTGGTCTAGTTAGCCCCATTCTTGAGCCTGGAAAGGTTTTTAGAGTGAGATTAAATAGACTATCTCATAGTAGACTTCTTGCTAATCATGGGCGGGAAGTTATTTCTGATATCCATTTGTTTTTTCAAGGAGAAGTAAAGCCAAACATCATGAATGATCGTTTTGCTCCTTGTAGCTTTGTAGCTTTACTAACATTAATGGCTATCCACACAATATCTTTGACAAGGCTGTTGAAAAGTTGCCTTTGTTGCATCACATGTTAATAATTTCAATGTTTGCATTACCAAGTGGTGTAACACTACTAACCATGAGGATGTAAGGTGAGACTCTTTGTCCTCTCCTTAGAAGAGGATGTTCTTGATTGGTTCACTGAGCATCCTCCTAACTCGTATGACGAATTGCAAGCCATCATTAGTGCCTTTGTGGATAAGTATGGGGAGAAGAAAGAAGATAGGCACTTGATCAATGCCATTAGCCATATCGAGAAGAATGAGAATGAAACTATGGAGGGGTTTAACAAGAGGTTCAATGATTTGGTTAAGAGTATGCCTCAAGATGTTAAGCCTCCTGAAAAGTTCTTATTGTGCTCTTATTTGGATGTTTTTGGTGTTGACATATCTTATGAACCAAGAAGAAAGAAACCTGCAAATCTAAATGCAGCTCAGATAGAAGCCCTAGACATGGAAAAGGCTAGAAATGAATCAGGGAAGTCGGAAATTCCTGGTTATAATAGAGGGCCATCTAAGTCTCATGAACATAAAGGGAATGTTGAAGCAAAGGAGGTTGATAAGGATCTCATCAAGGAGTTAATCCAATTAATCAAGAGCATGGAGATGAATTTGTTAGTTTTTGTAACATCGGATGTGTTCTAGCCATGAAACTTGGCGGAGAGGCTAGAATACATGAGATCTCCAAAACCCAGAAATTGTTTCTAGAAATTCCACCTAGAGATGACTTAATTAGATTATTAGCCGATTTTTAAATATTTCTTAGTCTAAACTTAGGTAATATAGTAAATTAATCATAATTAATTAATTCAAGGTGAGAATTCTCTAGAAACTCACACGGATCAACTTCAAGATGATCCTAGCTCTTGATTAAGATTTAATCTTGGTCGTTGGAGTCCCAAGAAGAAGTCGATGGACACTTGGAGAATACACTTTAGTAGTTTGATTTCCTTAGTAGATCGATTTCCAGAGAGTAGCAACAGTTTTCAGAGAGCTAGAGATCGAAGAAGAGTCAGTGAGGGGCAGAGACAGTGATCCAGAGGAAGTTTTACAGATCTTGAGAGGCAGCAGCAAGGGGCCAAGTTTTTCCCAATGAGGCAGCGTAGAGGACTACACAATTGCTTTAGAAGAGAAATTCGATTTGGCTGGAGGAAAATTTGATTCATCTTCCAAAGGTCAGGAAAGTCTTCCAAAGTGTCGGAGAAACAGTTTCCTTGATAACGATATGCAGAACGCCTTGATCAGAGGTAGTTCCGAGCTAGACGTCCAAGGGTCTGCACAAGCACTACACAGAAACTAACGCAGAGGGTCCAGGAGGATGAGTTTTTTGAGGTAGAGTTGTGTCGGGGTTGTTTGTAGAGGAAGGGAAATTCCCTTAGATAATTTTGGCCATATTCACTTCTTGTTTGGATTGTCAGTTGGGCATTCATAGATTGTACTCAGATTTCATTGTTTCATAATAATAAAACCCTCATCTGTTGCATTTGTTTTCCCAAGTTAGGTTTTTCCGGGAACATTTGTCCCAAAATAACTGTGTAAATTTTATGCCTGTGTTCTAAATTTTCTCAATTTCCAACACTATTTTCTACAATATTTATTTGTGAAGGTTGCAGTATGATTTATTTGATATTTGTCGTAGTAGATAAATTGTTAAAATAATTAACAATTAGAAAAATAAATTCCAGTTGCTACAATAGGATTTCAGTTTTGAAATTTTCACAGAATCATGCAAAAGAGATGCAAGCCATGTAGGTTGGTGGCCATGGAAAAATCACAAGTGCAAAGGTTCCAACCTACGCCCAATGATAGATGGAAAAAGAATAAAGGCCCTACACAAGATTATAGGCCTCCAAATCTATTGGAGTTCACCAACATGGTAGATCAATTTCCCCCTTATTGTAGGCCATGTGATGAGTTTCATGAAAAGGCCACATGCCCATATGTGAAGAGAATCATGGAAAGTGGCATGTTAGGAGGTGAACATGTGGGAACAAGTGGTCAAATCAATATGTTTTCCATGGAAGATCAAGTTAAGACCATTGAAAGAAATCAGGAGATTGATCATTGGCCTAATGTTCTTGGGGTTGATAATATGATTACAAATTTTGATAATGTGACTAGAATATTTGGGGAAAATACTACATCTGGACAGATTCTTGTTATGGAAAAACACAAAGGGATGGCTTATCAAAAAAGGGATATTCAAACTCGAAATAACTATGGAAATTTTTCTCCTCCTACTTTAGAATTGAATTTTGACTTAGGCGATTGGGTGAATAACGCAAAGGTTTCTATCCCAGTGACAGAGCTTTTGAAGATACTATCTCAAAGAGAAAAGTTACTAAGTTCCATTAAAGTTACTCAAAGGGAATAAAAGCCTAATGATGAACCAGAAGACCAAGAAATTATATTGAAAAGTATGAACTGTTATGTGGGGAACGAAGATCATCAACCATTTTTTGTTCCTTTGATAGTGAATGATCATCTTTTACACAACTGCATGCTAGATTCAAGGGCTTCATCAAATGTTATGACCAAGAAAGTCATGGAGAAACTGAACTTAAGGGTATCTAGGCCCTATCACAACATATGTTCAATGGATTCCAAAAGATTTGAAGTGTGTGGGTTAATTAAAGATTTACAGGTTTTCCTAGCTACACACCCAGTTAGAATAATGACTATGGATATTGTTGTGATAGATGTGTCTAATGCATGGGGAATGCTCCTATCAAAGAAATGGGTATTAGATTTAGGTGGTAGCCTTCAAATGAACCTATCATATGCCACCATCCCCATGCCAAATAATACCTTTGTCAGGCTTGGTCGAGAGTTAGAACGAAGATATCATGTAGAGTATCCAGGGAAACCCAATAATGAAATTATCTATGGGTTTGACAAGCTAGGAAGTGGTGCAGTGTTGACAACTTTTTTACCACCTTTGATAGAACAAATTCAGAATGAAGAATTAAGGCATAGCTCAAAAAGCTTGGGTATTTCAAATCTTTCATCAGAGCATTTTCAAGACAAGGCAGAAGAATTGACAGTAGTTGCATCTGTGAAAATTCTATTGCAGTATCTTGGTTTATTTCTCCTACCTGTTTTAGATTAATACAAGTTATTTTCAGAAATTAGATTCAGAAAATACCGAAAATAAAAACAACTACAACCTGCACATGCAGATCATTTACTAAATAATAAGCTCATGCAACAAAGTGACACATGGATTTTTGGACATAAGTCCTCGGAAAAACCCAAAGCAGGAAAACTGGTGCAGCAGATATGAGGGTTTATTATTAAGTAGTTCTAAGTACAGTAAATATGGGTTCCAGACCTGGAAAACCCGACAGAGAATAAAAGAAATAAAATCTGCAGCTAACCTAAAGTTCTAGTGCCAAATATCTGACTGATCCACACCCTCAAATGGGATTTACATAACTCAGCCCAGATCTGGCCCTAGAAACCCTCACCGCTGCCCCTGAAGCCTCAGCGTCAACCCTTCTAGCCTTAGAATGCCACTGCGCTGCCTAGAGAGGCACTGCGTAACACCTGAGAGGGTGACGCAGGCCTTACGCTGGCGTAGAAGCCCTTCTGCGTAATTATGAAGCCCTCTGGTGCCTCAACGTTGTCCTGCGTAGCTGCTGCTCTGCTTCTCTACGCTGTCCTTGTTGCTTCTCCTCTGCCTCTTACTTACTCTTGGCCCTGGAATCAGATCATTCCCTTGACTAATACTACCCCTCGCTGCAAGAAATTCTTTCGGAAATTCTTAGCAAACCCGCCCTAGAATTCCAGATCTATTCCTCAGCTCCGCAACTATGTGTCTCTCCAACTGACCCTCAAGCCTTTCTCTTATACTTTTCGTTGAACCCTTCAACGACCAAAATTAAATCACTCATCAACGGCTGAGATTAAAAGACAATTTCAGCACATGTGTTAATTAATTCACTTTAATTATTTTATTTTCCTAAGTTTAGACTTAGGAAATCCATTAAAATAATTAATTATTTGAATAACTTGAACACCAATTGAAATTTCTCAAATCCCTTTATGGGTTTTGGAGATCAAGTGTCCTAGCCCCTCCACAAAATTTCAGGGCTAGAGCACACCCGATGCTACACCAACTATACAAAATCTCAACAACATCATCATCACCATCACATCTAACCATGAAGAAAAGAGAAAAGCGGAAAAAAAAGAAAAAAGATATAAAAATATGGATTGCAGATTTTTAACAAGATCAAGCCTCAACAAATCCATAGTCGAAAAAGGAAACGAAAGAGGCTTGGTATATCTGATGGCCACAAACAAGCTAATATTGGTGCAAGTCAAAGTCCCAAGATAGTCAAAATTGGACAAGGCACATTAGAGAAAGAACCTATGGATCTGCCTGTGAATAGGCAGGTTCTCAAGATGGATTTCACCTAAGACATCTGATGCCATGGGGCATCTCTGTATTGTATTTCTAACCCTACTCTTTGTCATTTTTGTTATTAGAGTTTCATTTTATGCTTTTAGAATAAATTTCCATTTCATGCTATTAGTTTAGTTCTTTATTACAACATGTTAGTTTAGTATTTCATTTGAGTATTTGATTTTATATGATGATATTTCGAATGAACGCTACTGATATATGCCTTTTTTATGGATGCAGATTATAGGTTCTTGCATGCTCTCATGTTCCTATCTAGCACGCATCCCCATTGTGAAAATTTCTAAACAGAAATCCTACTGCAGTGTCTTGATTTACTTTTCCTACTTGATTTAAATTACAAGTTAATTTTCTGAATTATTCAGTAAAATCAACAAAGTAAACACAACTGCAGCCTACACATTTACAGATCATTTATTGAACATCACGCACACATGAAAATGTCCCCGAAAAAACAAAATGCGGGAAAATAGGTGTAGCTAGCTCTAGAGGGTTTTATTATTATGCAGAATCTGAATACAACAATATATAGGCACCAAAATGGTTCACCGCACAGAGAAATTACACGGCAGTAGTACCTCTTTCACTCGGAGACAGAAAATATGGCTAATTCACACCCTCAAACGGAATTTACAAAACTCGAGCCCTTTCTGGCCAACCGGAAACCCCAGCGTTGTCCCTCAGCCCTCTGCCTCAGCGTTTCTGGCCTACGTCAGCCTCTGCACTGCCCTGGATGGGCCTCCGTCAACCTTTCTGGGCTTATGTTGCCCCTGTGTTGCCCTGGCTAGGCCTGTGTCACCTCTGAAGGTTTGTTTTTGCCTTTGTGTTGCCTTCTGCGTGGCTTTGGCTAAACTGCGTATCTTTGGTTGGCCTTTGCGCTGCCTGGTACGCTGCCTCTCTTGCCCTGCTGTATTCTTGGCCTCGGATCAGATCATCCCCTGCCAATCTCTGCCCCTCACTTCACTGGAAACTAACTTTGAAATTCTTAGAAAACCCCGCCCTAGACTTTCAACTTAGCTTCAGTGCTCTGCCAATGTGTGTGTTCTCCAACTCACCCCAAGCCCTTCTCTTATATTTTTCTCGTTGGCAAACCAATGACCGTGATCTAATCTCTAATCAACGGCTAAGGTTAGAAGTTGCTTGATCCACGTCACTTAGAACATTCTCATGATATGTTTAATTTAATTCACTTTAATCTTTTCTTTTTTTCCTAAGTTAGACTTAGGGTCCTTAATTAAAAAGATTAATTATTTGAATAACTATCAAACCAGATGGAATTTCTCCAAATGCTTTCTGGGTCTTGGATATCTCATGTACTCCAGCTCCTCCACAAATTTTCGGAGCTAGAGCACATCTGATGCTACCCTAAAATCTCAACACTCTCTCTTAGCAAGGAGTGTGCTCTAGCAATACTTCCACACTAAAGAATTGCCCTGATCTCTGGCATCGGTCCCCGCGCTGATGCTTGGCTTGCTGTTGTCTGTACTGATGCCCATGACTCTGCCACATCTATACTGCAGTCTGTAGCTCCCTCTTAAATTGTTGCACCGTGTTGCCCATAACACTGCCATTGCTAACTGTTGCACTACAATTCAGTTGCTGAGAAGTAAGCCACTGAAGGACCCCTGTCCAATCACTGACAGACAAGCCAGTCGGGTTGCATCTCATCACTGAAGCACCCTTTGCTGCTGCTCTGCGTTGTCCTCCTAAATCCACTGCATTGCTACAGCTCTGCACTGCGTAAGCACTGCCCCCTCTGCACTGCTAAATTCCCATCAGCCCCTCTGCGCTGCTGCTGCCTCTGCACTACGCTACACCCATCTACAGCATCCCAACTCTACCCTCTACTTCACTGTGATCTCCTACACCCACTGCTCCACTTGTCCCGCTATCGTCTTAAGGCTCTCGTAGCTCGTATGTGATCCAAGAGTTGGGCACCTCAGGGATCTTGCCTCCTCCATCTGTAGCTGCTCTACAGATCAATGTCGCCCCACTTCCATGGCTCATGAGCACTCATGGCTACATCATCATTGGAGCCATCATCTTCTTTAGCTGTCGTAGCCTTGGAATCAGCTTCCTTGCCCTTCTTCCTTAGAGGACAAGTGGTGGTGAAGTGTCCAAGTTCACCACACCTAAAGCATCAGATCTTGGATAGATTCCTCTTCTTCTTCCCTTGCCGCTTCTTGGATGCAAGTGTTACATCTTCCTGTTCCTCCATCGCTTTCCTGGATCCGGTGATGTTTTGTCTCTTGGTCATCCAACGGATTTCCTCTTGTCGGAGGATAGCCCACATGTCGTCCCAGCTTGGAAGGTCTTGTCTGCCCAAGATGCTTTAGACAAACATTTCCCATTCATCTAAGACTGCATTTAGAGCAGTCCTCATCATGACATCATCCTCCACTTTAACCCCCTTGGAAATCAGTTGATTCTAGATCGTCTACAACCTGAAGAGGAAAGGATCAATTTCCTCCCCTTTATTCATAACAAACAACCTCATCTGATTCTCCAAAAGCATCTTCTTTTGGACAGACTTTCCTTGATACATTGTGGTCAAAGTTGTCCACATAGCATTAGTCGTCTTCTTCTCGGCAATGTGTGGGACCACATGATCCTTGACCCTATCCATGATAAAGTGCTTAGCATGCGCCTCCGCTTCATTATGCTTCGCGAGGAGAGCAGCGTCGGTTGGTGTAGCCAAAACATTCTCTGCATGTTCCCTAAGTTTGTATGCCTCCAGGACCGTCAGGATTCTGGCCTTCCAGATAGAAAAGTTGGACAAGCCGTCCAACCTATCCTGATCACGCAGTCCGTATGGTGCCATCTAGCTCTAAACAATCCGTCGAAACAGATGCTCCTCTCCCTGCTGCTATTTCTACTCTCAAAAGAAGCCTGGATCTAGGGTCCTTGGCGAAAAAAGGCACCCTCTATAGCAACTGCTCCCTCTAACAATTGATTTCCCTCGGAAATCTGCCAAATCCCTTGAATCAGCCCTCTTCAATCACCCTCCTGATCGATCCTCAGATTTCTTTGGAAAAAATCTACTGAGCGGCTATTCTCCTCCCGCTCTTTGTCAACTTAGCTAGGCATTGTTCTGCACCGACAGAATCTGTGCCACACCAACAACTTCTGAAGACCGCAAGCTACACTTCCAACCCCGGCAAACTGCACATCGTCACTGCAAACTGGATTGTGTCACCCTCTAGGGTCTGCTTCAGCCACTGCGTAAACTCAACATGCCTCTGACCAACACTGTGTCACCTTTACTGGTACTGCGTCAGGCTCTGCGTCCCTCTCAGCTGGGTTTGCATCCCTCTTGATGCTGCGCTGCCTTCTCTAGTCTATGCTGCTTCAACTGCCCTTCCTGCAGCAAAAAATCTTTAACGCTTTGCTGATGATTCAACTTGATCTGCAATGCTCTTATACCATGTGAAAAATTCTAAACATAAATCCTACTGCAGTGTCTTGATTTACTTTTCCTACTTGATTTAAATTACAAGTTAATTTTCTGAATTATTCAGTAAAATCAGCAAAGTAAACACAACTGCAGCCTACACATTTACAGATCATTCACTGAACATCACGCACACATGACAAAGTGACACATAGATTTTTAGGACAAATGTCCCCGGTAAAACCCAATGCGGGAAAATCGGTGCAGCTACCTCTAGAGGGTTTTATTATTATGCAAAATCTGAATACAACAATATTCGGGCACCAAAATGGTTCGCCACAAAGAGAAATTACACGGCAATAGCACCTCTTTCACTCGGAGACAGAAAATATGGTTGATTCACACCCTCAAACGGGATTTACAGAACTCCAGCCCTTTCTGGCCCATTGAAAACCCCAACGTTGTCCCTCAGCCCTCTGCGTTAGCCTTTCTAGCCTGCATCAGCCTCTGCGTTGCCCTAGATTGGCGTGCGTCAACCTTTCTGGGCTTACGCTACCCCTGCGCTGCCCTAGTTAGGCATGCGTCACTCCTGAAGGGTTGTTGTTGCCTCTGCGCTGCCTTCTGCGTGGCTCTAGCTTAACTGCGTATCTCTGGTTGGCCTCTGCGCTGCCTGGTACACTGCCTCTCTACCCTTGTTGTATTCTTGGCCTCGGATCAGATCATCCCTTGCCAATCTCTACCCCTCACTGCACTGCAAACTTGCTTCAAAATTCTTAGCAAACCCCGCCCTAGAATTTCGACTTTTAGCTTCAGTGCTTTGCCAATGTGTGTGTTCTCCAACTGACCCCAAGCCCTTCTCTTATAATTTTCTCGTTGGCAAACCAATGGTCGTGATCTAATCTCTAATCATAGAAGTTGGGTGATCCACGTCACTTAGAACATTCTCATCACATGTTTAATATAATTCACTTTAATCTTTTAATTTTCCTAAGTTAGACTTAGGGTTCTTAATTAAAAAGATTAATTATTTGAATAACTATCAAACCAGATGGAATTTCTCCAAACGCTTTCTGGGTCTTGGAGATCTCATGTACTCCAGCTCCTCCACAAAATTTTGGAGCTAGAGCACATCCGATGCTACCCAAAAATCTCAACGCCCATGTGGAACCAAATGTTGACCACTGAAGTATATTTGAAGACTTAAAGACTCGATGCCCAAGGATATGCCACAAAGTTCATGTACTATCAAAGTTCATATATCATTAGAGTTTTTTAACTCTATCTTCTTCTTCTCATCTTCTTCTATATTGTACTCAGATTCTGCAAGCCCTACAAGGATGTTGTGAAGTGATGCTAGCGTGATGAATTGAGTCATGTAATAGGCCTACGTAACTTGGGACATTGTCATCAAGTGAGTTTACTCTAGGAGGTTTTCTTTACTTGGTTAATTATTGATACTTTTTAGAACTTCATAATTAATTGAGTTTTTTCCTCCAAGTAATAACCCCAAAGTCGGAGTGCGACTTGATGGCAAGGCCTTGGGCGAGTCCTAGTGTCTAGAGTCATTGTATATTACCATACTAGAACACTCGTAAAATTTTGCAGAATTCGATTAAGTCTAGGGGTCGGTTTTTAAATTTTTAAAATTTCTCGTTGAACAGAAATTTTAATAAATTCCGATTGTAAATTGTAATAAGTATAGTCTAGAGAAGTTGTATGGGGTATGTGTGCTCAAAATTACACCTCTCCTTATCAATTCTCTATTAAGACATACTTTGAGGGGTAAAAAATAAGTCATGGGCCCTCAAAACCCACTTTTCCTAAGTTTTGTGGAAAATGTGGCAATAAATTGAGCCAGCAATTAAATAAATTAGAGAAAATAAATATCTGCACATGCTAAATGATGTGGAAATGAAGTGGAAAATCATCAAAGTGTTAAAGTAAAGTTAGAAAGTGATATGGACTCCACTATGGAACAAGAATCAAGGAGAAACATGTGACAAAAAAAGGAAATCAAATTCTCTTGGAGGGGACCACGAGTTCCACAAGGAAAATCACATTTTTTAATGGGATAGCTGAAGTTTGAAGGAGATGACTCACCAATTGGTGGGCTTTGACTTGGAGTTCCACAAGAGATGAGTGGAGAGTGGTCTCCGACCACTCCACTCTCACATACACTTGTCCCCTCACCTCAACGAGTTCACTCAAGGATTGCATGGGCCTCTCTAGAGGAATTCAACTTGCCTCTTGGGAAATTCGAATTGCATGGCTTCGCATTGGGATTGCCACCCATTTGTCTTGGGCTTCTCACCATTTTGCCTTGGGATTGGCTCCCACATTCTCTACTTAAATGAGCTTTGGGCTCTCACTTTGTATTCTTGGATACAAGCTCTTGTGCTTGCAGAAGCTTTGCTACTGTACATTTTGCAATATCAATAAAAGACTTTGGGGTTACATTTGAGGTGTTGTTCTCATCGTGTATGGTAATATCTTGATCATTTGCTTTCATTTGTCTACTCATTTCATTATGTTATTATTTCCATTATGTTTTTCAAGTTGTGCTGATGTATTTACATTGGCATGAGGTTTATTTACTTGCTCTAGATAGAGAACGCTTTAGTTGATTTGTAATATATCTCTAAAATTTTCTCATCATTGCATGTGATTAAATCTATATGGATCTAATTTGTATATGTGAAGTTGTGTAGAAGACTTTTTCTTGGATCAAGCTTCAAGCGTGAGGGGAATTTCTCTGAGGAACCAACCCATTCTTGAAAATATTCAAAGGAGAACCCACATTTGTTAATTCTCAAGGCCTCATCTTTCGATTTGTCTTGCAGGGACTTTTGGCGTTGGCTCATATTTTCAAGCATAATCCACTGAAAATTTATCTCTCAAAATTTTGTGACTCATTATTATACTTTTGTTATTTCAAGAGCTTAATGAAGGCTAAGAAAAGAGGAGAGTTTACTCATGCTTAGCCCTTGTAAATTAGATTATATATATGCATTTTCAATTTTCTTGACTAATTTCTTGGCTAACTATTGATTTGTCTTGCAGCCCTCACCAATTTGTTCTTGTGGCAGCTTGTGGGAATTATTCTTTAAAACATTTAACAAGTTGTTTGCAGGAACTTTGGCAAGAGTTGGACCCTTTTGGGCAAGGCTTTAGAGCTCATTTTGGACAAATTTTGAAGAGACCATGGGTTGTTATGAAGGCTGAAAATTTTCTCCTTCAAGGCCAAGAGTTTGGAGGAGGCCTAGCCTCTATTCTTTTGCATTTATTGTAATTTTTCAAGTGGCTGATTTGTAATTGTCAAAACAGTCCTCTAAATTTCAGATTTGAAGGCTTTCCTTTGTGCCTCATTTGCAGCAGTTTATTTTATCAAGGAGGAAGTCTAGTGTTCAAGCTTCTAAGCTACTATTGTAAAGACTCTCCTTAAGTTTGGTTGAGGTCTTTGAAGGGCTCTCATCTTTTTTAATCAAATTAATAAAGGGTGATTATTTTTGTGGGAGCTTGGGAAATTTTCTCATGGTATCCCTTCTCCCCATTTAGAGGGAGGATTTTTGCTTGTTGGTAGATTGCTCTCTTTAGCTTGGTTTCTCTAAATTCTCTTTTGTTAATTTCATTTGTTAATCTCATTCATGCATGGTTAATATCTTAACATAGCACTCACATTCTTTTTTATTTTTGCATAAGTTCAACATTGGTTTATGTTTGCTCTTTCCATTCCTTAAGTACTTGTATTGTGCAATCCATTTACATGCAATATTTATTTTTGAGCAAGCAAGTGTTTCATATTTATTTGGCAAGCATAAATTATTTTCACTTATTCATCTACTTGGTTCTATAAGTTTCTTGAATACATGGCTTCAATACATTTGGTCAACTCATGTTTATATGGCATTTTGTTCATTGATGGTTATCTCTTGAAGCATTCTTTGTCATTTTACTTGGAGCAAATTTATTTTATTTGCAAGCAATATATTGGGAATTTGTGGCGCTACGTTGATCTAATTGTTTCACTTTTCATTCTCTCAAAAAAATATCTGTAATATCCCGTTTCGGGGATATCTCTAAAACACGGCAAACTCCAACCAGAGATGGACTGGGAGGGCTTTTACAAGATATGCCGCCTCTGAAAAGAGGACGAAATCTAGAGGCTACCTGGCCCTTTCCAGACTCTGTCTAAGAGTATGAGATAAACACACCAAGTGGTATAGAACTAGAATGCCCGAAAATATATAAAGATAACAGTGCAGCAGACATACAATAGCATAGAAAGAATGTACGACAAATCAACCAGAAATATAGAGAGAGAATGCTAAGCCATTTTATTAAACTGAGAAATATAATGAAGTACAGTAGGTGATCAGAGTGATGGCACCTAAACTTGCTCGAGGCAAGTGAAGAAATACTCCCAGAATACACAGGAAATGGCTGCTCTCTAAACTGCGTCCTAGCTGCTGGAAAACTGTCCTGTAGCTGCTACTATTGAAATGAACTGATGACTAGGGGTTGTTCCCCTTGCCGGAATGAGCTGAAAATCTGGAATCCTCCTCTACTCACCAATCTCGGCAAAACCCAAAAACCATATCAGAAATGGCTGACCCCCGAAAAACACCCCCTTGGGGAATTACGCTGGCCTCCAAGGCTCTGCGCAGAGGCTGAATAGGAATGAATAAAATACGGCCTCAAACTCCACCAAAATCCTCCCAAAGGCAAAGGTTGATCCTCTGCTCAATCTCCCAGCTCAAAACCCCTGCAAAAATCCCAATCCGGAGCTCCTCCTAGATGGACTGCGTCCTCCCTCTCAATGACTATGCAGTCTCTCTGAATGCTCAGCTCCGCAACAAAAACCAAACACCAAACCTCCCGCAAATGCTGAAGAAACTACCTTGCCCGAGCAGGCACTCGAAGTCCCCCGGGGCTAAGGGCGAGATCTCCGATCGGAGACACTCAACGCACTAAACAGTGCTACAGACAGGCTAAACAGCCAGTGTGTTCAAGAAGTCAAAACGACCAACTCAATATCATCAACAACGAATGAATGAAATGAGGAGGCTCCTCCCTCTTTTATAACGTTGGCCTTCCTCCAAACCCTAAGGCCTATCTCCTCAACGTAGCCTCCCTCTTGCCACGTGCTCATCCTCATCTGCGCAGTCTCTCCTAGTGCATACGTGGGCCCCCTCTCTACGTGGTGCTTGGCCCCCCTTGGCTCCCTTTAAGTCACAATGTTGTGCTACTAGGGAGTGTGTTTTATTCCACTAAGTGAGTTAGACCCTTTCTACTCACCTTTTTATTTATTAATAAACTATAGACGGAAAAGTTGAGCAAAATCGAATATTCCAATTAGCCACTGCTAATTAGGAATATTACAGTCTCCCCCGGCAAAATGTTGCTTGTCCTCAAGCAATTGAAGTGATGGATGCTGCAAAATCTTCTCACTCTCCCAAGTGGCATCCTCATCCGGCAAATTCTTCCACCTCACCAAGAATTCCCGGACTGTCCTGCTCCGTAGCTGCCTCTCCCTGGTATCAATAATAGCCTCTGGCTGCAACACCAAATGCCCCTCATCATCCGTGGGTGGTAGCTCATCTATCATTGTCACCTGCTGCCCCAGTGCCTTCTTCAGGCATGATACATGAAAAACGTTATGGATCTTGCTGCCTTGGGGCAGCTCCAACTCATACGCAACCTGTCCAATCCTGCGTATCACCCTGTATGGCCCGTAAAAGCGGGGCTTGAGCTTTTCAGCTCCCTTCTGCTTCAATGACGACTGTCGGTATGGCTGTAATCGTAGGTAGACCAAGTCCCCTACCTCAAACTATCTCTCCACCCGACCTCTGTCAGCATACAGCTTCTACTGGTTCTGCGCTGTGGCCACATTATCCTTGAGAGCGCGGAGAATATCCTGACTCTCTTGGATCCAAATCTTGGCTCTCGGAGCCTTGCTAGCACCAAACATCACGTCAGCAAAAGACAAAGAGTGATATCCATATAAAGCGTAGAATGGAGACATACCAATGGACATGTGATGTGTAGTGTTGTAGCAGTACTCCCCCAAATGTAGCCACTTCAGCCATGCTCGCTGCTGCGCACTGACATAGTTACGCAAGTAGCCCTCCAGCCACTTGTTAACTATCTTCGTCTGTCAATCCGTCTGTGGGTGATAACTAGTACACGGTGTCAACTCTGTCCCCACCAACCGGAAAAGCTCCTGCCAAAATCCACCCATGAAGAGGTTGTCCCTGTCATTGATGATGGTCTTAGGAAGACCATGTAGCCTGAAAACCTCTTTGAAGAACAGCTCGGCCACCTGTGCTGCTGTGTAGTGTGCGGATATGGCGAAAAAAATGCGCATACTTTGTCATTCGATCAACGACGACAAAGATACAATCCTTGCCCTGCACCATGAGCAACCCTGTGATGAAGTCCATCGATATACTCTCCCATTTCCCCTCCGGAATGGGAAGAGGCTGCAATAATCCTGTGGGATGGCTCATCTCCCCCTTGTTCCTCTGGCAAACATCGCACTCCCTGATGTGCTGGAGTACGTCCTCTTTGAGGCCCTTCCATGAGAACCTCTCTATAATGGCCCTGTAGGTTTTGGTAAACCCCTGATGGCCGACCAATGGTGAATCATGTGATGCTTGAAGTATCTTCTTCTTGAGCTGAGATCCCTCAGTCAAGAAGATCCTGTCCCTGTAGTAGATGATCTCATCGACCACCCTGTACCTGTCATCCACCACCTGTCCATCCAGAACCTCACATGCAAACCTGTCTTTGGAGTACTCTTCTAAAAGTCGAGCCCTTCAATCTATATCCAAGTTCATAAGAGATAACGTGGCTGGTCTACATGAAAGGGCATCTGCTACCACGTTATTCTTACCCTTGACATACTCAATGTCAAATTCATATGCTTGGATCTTACTGATCCACTTCTGCTGCCTCTCCTGTAGCTGCTTCTGCTCCAAAAGGAACCTGAGGCTGTTGTGATCAGTCCTCACCCTGAACCTGTTCCCCACCAAATACTGCTGGAATTTGGCCAATGCATGCATAATGGCCAACATCTCCTTGTCGTATATAGAATACAACCTCTCGTGTGGAAGGAGCTTCCGGCTCTCAAAGGCTATAGGGTGTCCTCCCTGCATCAATACTGCGCCGATCCCCTCTCCCGACGCATCACACTCTAAAACAAATGGCTGTGTAAAATCTGGCAATGCAAGCACTGGGCAGCTACTCATCACCTCCTTGAGCCTGTCAAAGGCTCGCTGCGCTGTATCCGACCAACTGAATGCCCCCTTCTTCATCAAATCTGTAAGGGGTGCAGCAAGCTGTGAGAAACTCTTGACGAACTTCCTGTAATAAGTACATATGCCAATGAATCCTCGAAGTTCCGTCACGTTCCTCGGCTCTGGCCAATCTCTGATGGCCCTGATCTTCTCCTCATGGACTCTAACTCCGTCCACTCCAGTAATGTGACCCAAATACAACATCTCCATCATCCCAAACTCACACTTGGAGAGCTTAGCATAGAACTGTTGCTCTTCCAAGATATGTAATACTGCCTCTATATGTTGGAGATCCTCCTCCCAAGTCCTGCTATATATGAGTATGTCATCAAAAAAGACCAATACAAACTTCCTCAGATGACTGCGGAAGATATAGTTCATGCAAGACTGAAAAGTAGCTAGGGCATTGGTTAGCCCGAAGGGCATAACCAGAAACTCAAAGTGCCCATAATGACTATCTCCTGCCTCCTCGTCATCCTCCTCATCCTCTCGCCCGCTATCCTCGGAGAAGACCTCAATGAAGTGTGCTTTGCCAGCAGCACACCTATGTCCTAGTGCCCACAGCTCCTGACAAGTAAAGCACAGTCGCTTCTTCAGCTCCCTCCTGGCATCATCATCAGTCTGTGCCCATCCTAGATTCCCCTTTGTTGAGGAGGTAAATCCCCTCTGCGGACAGAGGCGATCCCTACTAGCCCAGATCAGGTCTAGCAACAATCAAACACGCTACAGTGCAGGTTCCTAATTGTAAATAAACCGACTTGCGAGGAAGGCTTACCTGGAATCCGATGTTGTCGTTTGTAGAAGAGGTGGTGCTCCCGTTCCTTCGCCCTGGCAGATCACAGCCCTCACGATCTCCGTGATCGGACACCTGCACATGCAAGAAACAACACAAACGCAAGCATAAAATCCAGTGCATACAACTATATATCAGTCGAAGAGGATATAACTCATGAACATGATCAAGAACAAGAATGGAACCATAACCGATAGTCGCTTATCATTAAAGAGTCAAAAGAAGAATACAACCATAGCTTCGACGCAGCACTCTCCTTTGGCGGGTCGTCAGCACAACATGTCTCGAAAAAACCTGTCAGGGATGGGACAAGCCTCTCTCTCCGGATACTTGGCAATAGTCTCCTTGCTTGGATTTGGCCTTAGGGAATCAAGAAGGCTTTTGCAGCATGAAAGCTCTTGGGAACTTAGAAATTCTGCCACTCTTTGGAACAGGCTTGCAAATGGAAATGGGCAAGCTTTTATAGAAGGAGGAAGGGGAATTGGGATCCCTATAATTATGGGATTGGCCCTATCATCAAGGAAGCTTCCATGAGAGGTGGAAAACCACTACCTCTCCATGGAAATTCGTAGCCAAACCTCCCAACTCAAGATAGAAATCAGCCCAGTAATTTGTTAGGATGAAACTTCCGCCTTTTATTTTTAAAAAACACCTCTTAATATGGTTGGCGCAGGTACGGCTCTATGACAGAGCGCCAATTGGCGCGCCCTCTTTGGAGGATTTCCCTCTTGGCGCGAGGGCTGAACTATGGAACCGCCCCAATGGAAAAAGAGCTATTTTTAGGGTTTTTTGCAAGGAGATGTCTTTAGGGCAATTAAAGCTCATCTTCAGAGGGATGCAATGAAAGTATTTTCAAGCCTTAACTCTGTCCACAGGTCACGGAATGAGCCCTCCAATTTGCGGGATGGGGATTGCAGGGACGGTGACAAATTGTTGTGTAACAGATGCCCCCTAAAGCATGAGGCCCGAAAGAGAGAGAGAGGGGTGAAATGCTTTACGAGAACATGTCGACCAAAAACACCGCCATCGGAAAACCTGCGGAGCGAAGTACAACTGATGTCTCAGATACATGATATATATACGTGGTATGGGCGAAGCCATCCATAATAGTGTACAATAATCTAGATCCAAGGCATGGACGCAGCCATCCAGAGAGGATCGATAAATAGACTCAGGTATGGTCGCAGCCATCCAATCAGTGAGTCATGTAATAATAGTCCACAAAATCGCAGCCTGGATTACAACAGAAACAATCCAGGGTCTTGCGCTCCATCTCGACCCGAACAAAGTACAAGTTCAAGCATGCGAATATGTGAGCTAAAGTCGAACATGCGAGAACATCGTCTGATTACCAGCCAATGATGAAAGCTGTTAACAGACGCGAGAGGAACCACCAATAATGACAATGGCCCTCAAGGTACTATAGGTACAATCTACGGCGTGTGAATCAATGAGCTGGTGTCGAACACCCGTAGAATCACTCGATCGGAGGCCAATGATGAAAACCTCACGTCGAATGCAACGAACCTGCCATTGAGGCATGCAGGCTCCAAGGTACCATGAAAGAGTCTCTAGACCATCTTCCTGGATAATGAGCTGAAGTCGACAGGAAGTGACCTTGATCGAAGGTGGGCCATAATGTTTCCCACATCATCGACATGAGACAGAGGAACATAATGTTTTTTCTGTGAATCAGGATCATATGAGAATCAGAGGAAGGTTGATACTTGCAGAGGTCAACTTCTCTTGAACATGTAAACGGCACGACAGTGGACTTGGCAGTATTTGACATCAACGGATCAGAGGTCATGGTGACGAGGAAATGAGTAGATGAGAGGTCAAAAGGGATTATCCAAACCCACGGAGGCAAAGTGAAGAACGAGATGAGATGTCCCCAACCCGACACGAATGCAGACAAGTGCCATGTTCAAGAGCGACATACTGCCGACGCGACAATGATGATGGTTCCATTTTTCCTCCACCATTTCTGGCGAGTACCCCAATTATTTTTGATAACAAGCTTGAAGGGGATAGCATATGCTTGTAATATAAGTCCGCCCTTCGGGCGAATCCATCCTAGTACATTTAACGAGCCCTAGGAAGGAGGAACTCGGAGAACGTCATTTCGACTGAATCCGATGTCATCAAGGTTTAACGAGTCTGACAAAGGGAGAACTCGGCGTCTTTTCATGTTTAGAGAGTTTGAAAAGACAGCAGAAAAGTAAACTCCACAGATCCCTTTTCGTAAATAGTTCCTCAGATCCGAAAAGGTAGAAAACAATATCCGAGAAAACCTCCTAGTCGCGATAGGCTAGGGTATTCCTTTTTCGTAAATAATCTATCCCAGCCCGAAAAAGGGGTAAACGTATACTGGGTAGATGTCGTTTCGTGTCCACTTTAACGAGATCGAAACGACAAGGGCCTCGGCAATCTTTTCATGTTTAGAGAGTCAGAAAAGAGCTGAAAGTTGACTCCTCCTGGAGGAACGAGTGGCATCAAGGGTAGCTACTGGTTCCGGTGATGGTGGAACTGCTCAAAACAAGTAAAGGTTAAGAGGTTGGCTAACAAGACCACTCATTGCAGTGGTTCCTCAGGAACGGGTAAAACAACCAAGAGAAGGCATATGATCGGCCAAGCAGATAATGACGATGGAGTGAGAAAACCAAGGCTCATATGGCAAAAACAGGCTGATAAAATGGCAATCACAAGAGGTAAAATGGGAATGGTTTCATTTTTACACAAGCTTGAAATCATAAAACTCTGCTTGAAGTTGGTTTCATTTTTACACAAGCTTGAAACAAAGATAAACTATGCTTGAAACCGGTTTCATTTTTACACAAGCTTGAAACGAAAACAAACTATGCTTGAAATAGTAAGCATGCCCCCAGCATGGTGACTCAATTCGAGGTACATGCCCCCCAAGCTTCAGTCCATGCACCTGAGTAAACAGATGGAGGGAGTGAAGGTTCAAGTTACAAGATCTAAGAAAGACTCGACTGGGATTTTACGAGATCTGATCAAAGACTCGAATTGAACAAGAACGTGTTTCATTATTTTAACGAGGTTGACACATTAAAAGAACTATCCTCGGACACCCTTGTTTCATTTTTTAAGGAGCTTGACACAAGACAAGGAACTCTGCTCCGAAGAGCTTGTTTCATTTTTTAAGGAGCTTGACACAAGAAAAGAACCATGCTCCGACCAGACCCAGTTTCATTTTTTAAGGAGCTTGACACAGGAAAAGAACCATGCTCTGACAACCTTGTTTCATTTTTTAAGGAGCTTGACACAAGAAAACGAACTCTGCTCCAAAGAGCTTGTTTCATTTTTTAAGGAGCTCGACACAAGAAAATGAACTGTGCTCCGACCAGCTTGTTTCATTTTTTAAGGAGCTTGACACAGGAAAAGAACCATGCTCCGACCGACTTCATCAAAATGAACAAGAAGTCATCGCTTCCAAGAGTTGCCCGTCCGATGGAAGGAAAACATCTTGGAAGTCAGGACCCAATGCCCCCAGCACCTGATGCATACCGACACCATCACTGGGTACAGGCACGGGGTAGGTAGCCACATAGTTGATCTGCGGAGGGGCAGATACAATGGGTGGATAAAAACTAGGAAGGGATGATGGCGGGCCAGCTGCCACATCAGGACCAAAGAACGAAAGCTGATCAATGGTCATGATTCGTCCTTCATGTGGAAAACAGACCACACGAAAAAGGGAGGAGACAAGCACTCCCATGGCATAGGTGTAATCGCGCCCCAAAAGCAGATTGAAATCCAAGGGGCCTGGAACAACCATCACGTCCAGATGGACGATTTTACCTCCCAAAGTAACAGGTAACCTTGGAAGGATCCCTAACAGTTGACTCGTTCTTCTATTAAAAGCCAACAGATTTTGCGTAACAGGCGCAAGCGGCGGTGAACCGAAAGCTTGCCAAGTAGTTGAGGATAGAACACTAACAGATGCGCCCTCGTCAATAATGGTGCTAGGTACGACCAGACCAAAACCCTGTACTGTGATCTCGAAAGGCACATAAGATGGAAGGCGGTATCCTGTAAATCGATTCCAATCAAAGGAAGCGACCAAACTACTTGGAGGGGCTACCATCGAACCGAGATGGTCTTCCCTTGGTGTTATGGAAGAAGAAGAAGCATCCTCCACAACCTCCATCTCGAAGGTGGGAGGAGCATCCTCCGGGACCTCTATCACGGGAGGCGGAGGAGCAGCTTCTTGAGGTATGGGGATAGGAGAATCTTTCTCCAAGTCCGAAGAATCTGAAGAAACAAGAAGAACCTGAGGGGTATGAGATCCACTCTCAACGGAAAAGACCTGGTGCACCGTAGAAGGGGCCAGCTCAACCGATCCCACGACCAATGGTTGGTCGAGAACGGATTCTTGAATTTGAATTTCCGAGAGAGCGGGATTGACCAAGGATGACTCTTGACCAATGGTAGGATCAGCTGGTGGAGGACTCAAAGAAAGCTGTTTATAACCAGCCGGGAGGCATGGTGTAGAAACAGCCGAGTTGTCCAAGACCCTTTTGGCTTCATCCATATATGGACAAAGGTGAATGGCATGGTGCCCTTCACACAATTTGCAGGGATTGGTAATCTTACCCTATTTCTTAAGAGTTTTACTAGCACTGGTTGAAGACGTGCCCCCAACCTGACTACCAGAAGCCAAAGGCAACGGCGGGCGACCGTTAGACCATGCTTCAAGCACCTTGGGAATGCCAGGGCAATCTCGAAGAAGATGGTCTCCCGTGCACAACATGCAAGGGAATTTGACTTTCCATGGAGGGTTGGAAGGTTTATCAAGAGGAGACTTCTTAGACGCAATAGCTGCAGAGCTAGCCTCTCCTTTATCAGACTTCTTCTTCTTTGTCTTCTTCTTCTTCTTCTTAGCCACCTGGGTACTCGAATCCAGGCTTTCACCAGGCGAAGTAGAAGAGGAGGATGCAGAAACAGGCGAAGAAGGGGAGAGGTCCACCTTGGAATCAACATGATGTTGTTCAAGTGGAGGAACTAATTGAACAGTAGCGGAGACATTCGGGACCACAGAGGTTGAAAACAACCAAACAGGCAACCCAACAGTTACCCAAGAAGGGACAACGTTGCCATATAAGGGGCGCCAACATTTCCAAAAGGAGGAAAAGGACCAGGATTCCCATCAGAGGGGATTCCATGGTTGGTGAACTCCGGAAAAGTTGCCATCAGAAACGATCTTCAAAACAACACCCTAAGGAAACTAACTTTAACCAGGAATATTTCGTGGGCAGTTAATTTTTAAAACATTGAAACAAAACTCTACTGTTTCATCTTTTAAGAGTTGAGAAACAGGCAAAAGGTGACTCTATCGCTTTCAGATTGGAAACAAGCGTGAAAGGACAAGCGCTTGATGATCTTTTCAAATTTAAGGAGTCAGATAAGATCAAAATGACTGCTCAGGAATGCTAGGCAAAGGGTGTACCAAATAACCGTGAACTGCAATATACACCTTGGTTTCAAAATGAAAGAGAAATCAACCAAGGACTTAACGTACGTGCAAGCAATCTCCCCGAATGCTGTGTCCGGTGTATCACGGGTATAGGGCGGCAGACTCGGCTTCCTATGGATAAAGGATAGAAACCTAGTGGGGTCTCCCTTTATATACGCGACGGTACGGGGAGCACAAGTCCGTACTAGTGCTGTCTAAAGCCAAGAGGCGAATGACAGCTACTAGGTTTAACGACGTCGGAACACGTCTCTAGCCTAGACCTCTAAATATTTCGTTAATGTTTCAATGCTTCCTTAGATAAATTGAGTAAATTTTATGGTTGATCTTCAATTATGATTCGGTTTTCAAGGCCCTACCGTATGTATATGACAATCTCCTGTATGCAGCTATATGAGAAAAGAAAAATTTTCAATTCGATGAATGCTATCTAGTTAAGGGAAGAGCTTCAAACAATGATGCAACAAACAGCAAAACTGAAAACGAAACTTTTCCAAACTAGATGACTTTCACTATCCGAAAGTAATTTCAAACATTCAACGATGCAAACAATGCAATGTGATCTATGCAAAATCCTCTCTTTCGAAAACTATGCAATTGTAATCTATGCACAATTTCCTTTTTCCTTTTCAAATAATAAGAATGCACTCAATGCATTTTTCAATGAAGTGAGAATCTACTTAATGCATGCTTTCAATGAAAGAGAATGCACTCAAAGCGATTTTTAGCTTTCAATCATTAAACAATGTAATCTAAGTTCAATGATGGATCTCAAAAAAAATACTTTTCAATGCAATGTGATCTAATGCATTTTAACAAAAAGAACACTTTGAGACGAAAACTAAATAAACGCAAATATTCTTAATGAAGGATGAATGCAAAAGAGATGCAAACAAACACTAAGAATGCAATCGTTGTTTCAAACACTTTGTAACGAAATCCCTCAAAAGGCAACAAGACATATGAGGTCAAACACAAAGAGGACTTCCAAAGCAAGAGATCAAAACAAGGCATTCATTCCCTTTTACATCAAACAATCATGGAAAGAAGACATTTCAAACAATGAGCAATGTAATCTATGCTCATACATTGAAAAGACCGGAAGGGAAAGACACACTGGTGAAGGATTAAGGGAAAAAATCTCAATTTTCATACACCCTGAAATTGGCTCGACTTGTACATGGACAAATAGCGCCAACTGGCGCGACTTGCTCACTGACAACTAGCGCCAATGGCCAATTGGCAAGGGTTGCTAACTGACAACAAGCGCCAACGCCTGAAAATGAAAAAACAAAGAATCTCTCCCAACCAAGACCAGACTCACCACTTCAAGCAGAATCCAAAACAAACCCAGAAGCAAAGTACTGACCAAAAGAAGCTTCCGAACAAGGGTAAACCCTAGCACCTACAGGGACTGGCGCGACTGTCTGGCTGTAATCCGCGCCAGACAGGGAATGGCGCGAGTGATGAACTGGCAAACCGCGCCAACTGGCGCGACTGTCAGGGCTAAACTCGCGCCAATCAAGCCAACTATGGGAAGGTGAAAATTCGGAAAAGCAGAGGTCAGATCTGATCCTCTGGGGCTGAACCAAAAGCCAAACACACGAAAAGAGCCAGCCAAAAGAGCCGACCAAGCAAGGAGAAATGAGAAACAACCGAAAAGACAAGACAGTGCTCAAAGGGTTGTTCAGTTCGTAAACCAAACCGGAGATTGACTGAAGCAGCGTTGATCTACTCCGCTAATGCAGAGCAAAAGCGTTTCGAAGGCTATCTGGCTGTGCTTCAGACTCCGTCTATAGCTTACAAATCAAACAACAAGCTGAACTCCCCAGCGGAGTCGCCAAATTGTTGAGGAGGTAAATCCCCTCTGCGGACAGAGGCGATCCCTACTAGCCCAGATCGAGTCTAGCAACAATCAAACACGCTACAGTGCAGGTTCCTAATTGTAAATAAACCGACTTGCGAGGAAGGCTTGCCTGGAATCCGACGCTGTCGTTTGTAGAAGAGGTGGTGCTCCCGTTCCTTCGCCCTGGCAGATCACAGCCCTCACGATCTTCGTGATCGGACACCTGCACATGCAAGAAACAACACAAACACAAGCATAAAATCCAGTGCATACAACTATATATCAGTCGAAGAGGATATAACTCATGAACATGATCAAGAACAAGAGTGGAACCATGACCGATAGTCGCTTATCATTAAAGAGTCAAAAGAAGAATACAACCATAGCTTCGACGCAGCACTCTCCTTTAGCGGGTCGTCAGCACAACATGTCTCGAAAAAGCCTGTCAGGAATGGGACAAGCCTCTCTCTCCGGATACTTGGCAATAGTCTCCTTGCTTGGATTTGGCCTTAGGGAATCAAGAAGGCTTTTGCAGCATGAAAGCTCTTGGGAACTTAGAAATTCTGCCACTCTTTGGAACTAGCTTGCAAATGGGAATGGGCAAGCTTTTATAGAAGGAGGAAGGGGAGTTGGGATCCCTATAATTATGGGATTGGCCCTATCATCAAGGAAGCTTCCATGAGAGGTGGCAAACCACTTCCTCTCCATGGAAATCCATAGCCAAACCTCCCAACTCAAGATAGAAATCAGCCCAGTAATTTGTTAGGATGAAACTTCCGCCTTTTATTTTTTAAAAACACCTCTTAATATGGTTGGCGCGGGTACGGCTCTATGACAGAGCGCCAATTGGCGCGCCCTCTTTGGAGGATTTCCCTCTTGGCGCGAGGGCTGAACTATGGAACCGCGCCAATGGAAAAAGAGCTATTTTTAGGATTTTTTGCAGGGAGATGTCTTTAGGGAAATTAAAGCTCATCTTCAGATGGATGCAATGAAAGCATTTTCAAGCCTTAACTCTGTCCACAGGTCACGGAATGAGCCCTCCAATGTGCGGGATGGGGATTGCAGGGACGGTGACAAATTGCTGTGTAACACCCTTTGGAGACGGAATCCTCACATCCTTCCCCTTGGGCTGGAAGCCCTGTCTCTGGGGGTAAGGTGTCCGAGTCCTGGGCAATGCATCCTGTAAGTCCCGGGTCCTGCTAATAGCATCCTGGAGTGTAGCTGGTCTAGTAGATCTGACTAGACCGCGAAGTGGCTCTGCTAACCCCTCCACAAACATATAGATCATCCGTGCTGCGGATAGATCTGGCACCATCACTGAAACCCTCAAGAAATCTGCAATGTATGTCTCAGGGCTCCCAGTCTGCTTGAGCCTTGTCAGCTCAACAAAGTGTTGTTCCGGATCCCTCCAGTCAAATCGCTCCATCAACCTCCTGGTAAACTCGGCATATGTCGTCACTGTAGAATGTCCGAGTGTAACCATTCCATGGAACCACCAGTCCTGGGCCTCACCATCCAAATGTAATGTCGCCACCTTGATGGCCTCCGTTTCCGACATCTGGTTAAGTTGGAAATAGATGTCCAGCTTCTCCACCCAAGACTTTGCCGAATTGTTTGATGAACCATCAAACGTAGGCAAATGGAATCTGCTAGATGTGCAGTGGGTATCTCCATCATGATAATGCCGGTGCCCTCTATGATGGTCGCGGGGTCTACTTTCCTGCTGGAGCTGAACAAAATCTCTGAATGAGAGAGCCTCCCTGAACTCCTGCCCATAGGCCTGATACTCTGCAAAATAATCGCCCATGTGTCCGGGCTCTACCTCTTGTTGGGCTCCTGCCCCTGTGTCTGCTCCCAAGAAAGTGGGCATGGTAGAGCGTGTAGGTGCATGTGAAGCCATCGGTTGAGTAGTATCACGCTGAGCAGCACCATGCTCCGGCAAATGGTGGGATGTACATGATCCCTCACCTACCTAGAATACCCGTGGGGTCTCACGCTGTCTAGCCTCTATAGCGGTGAATCTCTGACCCATCACCTCAATCTGCCTCGCTAAATCCTGCACCGATTTGAGGAGTGCCTCCCCAAACTGTTTGGCCTCAGTATCATCTGCCATCGGCTCTCTCTGCTCTGAATCTAACACAGGCTCCTCCTGTTCTGCGTTTGTCACAGGCTCCTCCTGCTCTATGTCCACCACCCGCACACAGTCTCCCTCTCCGTAGGTGTTCTCCAACCTATGCTCACGATATCTGTACTTCCTTCTTCTGTAACAATATATAGCCTCTTCCCCGGTGTCATAGACAACTAGCTCCACAGGCTGAGCCAGAACTATGCTCTAATACCACTGTAATATCTCGTTTCGGGGATATCTCTAAAACACGGCAAACTCCAACCAAAGATGGACTGGGAGGGCGTTTACCAGATATGCCGCCTCTGAAAAGAGGATGAAATCTAGAGGCTACCTGGCCCTTTCCAGACTCTGTCTAAGAGTATGAGATAAACACACCAAGTGGTATAGAACTAGAATGCCCGAAAATATATAAAGATAACAGTGCAGTAGACATACAATAGCATAGAAAGAATGTACGACAAATCAACCAAAAATATAGAGAGAGAATGCTAAGCCATTTTATTAAACTGAGAAATATAATGAAGTACAATAGGTGATCAGAGTGATGGCACCTAAACTTGCTCGAGGCAAGTGAAGAAATACTCTCAGAATACACAGGAAATGGCTGCTCTCTGAACTGCGTCCCAGCTGCTGGAAAATTGTCGTGTAGCTGCTGCTGAAATGAACTGATGACTAGGGGTTGTTCCCCTTGCCGGAATGAGCTGAAAATCTGGAATCCTCCTCTATTCACCAATCTCGGCAAAACCCAGAAACCATATCAGAAATGGCTGACCCTCGAAAAACACCCCCTTGGGGAATTACGCTGGCCTCCAAGGCTCTGCGCAGAGGCTGAATAGGAATGAATAAAATACGGCCTCAAACTCCACCAAAATCCTCCCAAAGGTAAAGGCTAATCCTCTGCTCAATCTCCCGGCTCAAAACCCCAGCAAAAATCCCAATCCGGAGCTCCTCCTAGATGGACTGTGTCCTCCCTCTCAATGACTGCGCAATCTTTCTGAATGCTCAGCTCCGCAACAAAAACCAAACACCAAACCTCCCGCAAATGCTGAAGAAACTACCTTGCCCGAGCAGGCACTCGAAGTCCCCCGGGGCTAAGGGCGAGATCTCCGATCGGAGACACTCAACGCACTAAACAGTGCTGCAGACAAGCTAAACAGTCAGCGTGCTCAAGAAGTCAAAACGACCAGCTCAATATCATCAACAAAGAATGAATGAAATGAGGAGGCTCCTCCCTCTTTTATAACGTTGGCCTTCCTCCAAACCCTAACGCCTATCTCCTCAACGTAGCCTCCCTCTTGCCATGTGCTCATCCTCATCTGCGCAGTCTCTCCTAGTGCATACGTGGGCCCCCTCTCTACGTGGTGCTTGGCCCCCCTTGTCTCCCTTTAAATCACAACGTTGTGCTACTAGGGAGTGTGTTTTATTCCACTAAGTGAGTTAGACCCTCTCTACTCACCTTTTTATTTATTAATAAACTATAGACGGCAAAATTGAGCAAAATCGAATATTCCAATTAGCCACTACTAATTAGGAATATTACAGTATAGGTACCATTTACTTGAGCACGATCTCTAAATTTTTACTTTAAGCATTGATATCAATACTTTTCTTGGGAAACACTAATATTAACACAAGGATCTCATCTAGGCATTCTTAATATTAATTTGTATCCTTAATTAATTTACCTCCAAGCATAAGCTTAGTTGAAAGACTTTAGGACCACCTTTCTCACCCAACTTGCAAAACATAGACCCTCTTTTGTGGTTAACATAGTGACCTTGCAGTCATTAAAGCCACAGTCTTTGTAGCGTCAGAGTCACCGGGTGGTTAGATTTCCAGGGAGGTATCATTAATATAGTATTTGCTATATTTCTCTGAGCTTCTCTCCACAACTAACACTAGAGACTAGTTTCAAAATAGTTGAGAGAAAGGATTCATCTAGGTAGGCATTTAACTTAAAACTAACCCAAATAATTGCATTCCACATTAGATAGGTTGCACATCATCTCAATTTAGTCATCTTGGAGCACTTTAAATTTACGTGCAATATTATTGGTCTCATTACTTGTCATGATGAATCGTCTCATTATTACTTTTGATGCCATTATCTCTTGTTATTTGAGTTTTTCCTTTAACAAGTACAATCTCTATTTACATGTTGCAAGCAATATTATTGGGTTATTGAATCTCATTTGCAAGCATTATCTTTCAATAGCATTTTCTATATTTTGCAACTAGTGTGGATCTTTACATTTGCAAATCTTTACTTTACTTGCAATTTTGTTATTTCATGTACTTGTTATTTGGCCCATGATTATTGGATATCATCTTTTGTTACTTGAGCACTCTTTTTACAAGTACTATTTTTTTTTATAGTTGCAGGATTATCTATCATTGTGTTTTGAAATTTTATTTTGAGCAAGCATTTGTCATTTACTTTGAAGCACTGGTCTATACTTTGAATATACAATTGAAAATTGTTTATATATTTATACTTGTTCACATTTTGGAAATCAATTCATCTTTGATAAGTATTTCCTTCTAACTTTAATCTCTTAGAAACTCACATTTCTTTCATTAACTTTCTTTAGAGACCACACCCCTTAGCTTGACTACGAGAGAGTAGAGATTAGGTGACAGCCCTTTCTCTTAGTTTGCCACCAAGATCACATCTTGTAAGGTTGAGGATTTTTCCCACACTAATCTAATCTAGCTGTGCAAGTTGAGGCGGCAACAGTCTTCATTAAAGAAACACTTTATAGTAGCATCGTTATGTCACAGTTTTACGATAAAATACACATCAGAAAAATCTACTAAGTACTTAATATGATTATTATGATATTGATATAACAGGAATTTGCAAAATTTGGTTAAATTTCCATGACAGAACATGAGATACATGCTTTTAATTCTGGGCATACGAACATTGAAAGATAAACATCAGGATAGCATGGGCATGACAGGATTGTCACAAACCTCACCACCTTTACCTGGTTGTGTTTAATATGTATGTAGTTTCGTCATATGCCTCCTAGTAATTAGATTTTCTATACTTGTTAAACAATCGCAAGTGCATATCTCTTAATTTTCTTTCGTCATGCATGCTGTACAAGATCTGTTATCCATTTATTATATTCTTTGTTTTTAGGTCATTTCCTGCTCAGTCATTATTATAGATTCATATCTGGTTATAGAGATTATTAGCTTTTGGTGTTTCCATTTTACATCACAACTGTTTGCTTAGTCAGAAGACGTTATAGCCTCGTGCAATTCTTGCTCTCTGGAACAATTGAAATTATGTTCACCAGGTTCTAGTTTTGACCCGAAAGAAAGTACATTGTACCTCGAAAGAATCTGCATGACCTACTTTTTCATACACTGAATTGTAGGATGTTCTTCTTTTCTATCTTTTATATTAAATAATATAACAAGTAACCTGTTATCTGATACTATTTTGTTTAAATGACTTCATGGTTTCAGATTGCTCCTGATGGACTACAGGCCGATGTCTACCTTGTCTATGATAACTTCCGAACCATTATGCGCTATAATATATCAGTTCTTTATTCAATATCAGCTCATTATCTTACACAGAAGATCATTAGTCAATTGCTTCAGGAGTAATAAGATCAGTTTATTCTCTCTTTGCAGCTGCATAGGAAACATTTTTTCCTTGAAACATTTTTTCCTTGATCGTATTTACTGCCTCCCTAATTGTTAAATTTTGAATTAAATAATCATTTTGTGTCTGTGAATCGGGTTTATTTTAATCATTTTGTGTCTGTGAATCGGGCTTATTTTGGGTGGTTGAGAGAAAAGATGATATCTCCCCCATTCAGATTCCCTTCTAGGTTCTCACAAGTGAGACTTTGTTGTAATGGGTTGTCGAGTACGAAGACTTCGTTGAGAACCAAAACATTTATATTGAAAAAAATTAATAATAACTTTGTTTAAGGTATCGTAATCCATGCTGAATCCTCTTTGTTTTAAACGTTTTGGAAGAAAGGAAGAGAATGCGTTGTCGAAAGGCATACTACAGTCAACTCAAATCATTTCATAGTTCGAAAATCAATTATTGCAATGCGGCAGTGAGCTCTCTTACATGAATAATGTCTTTGAAAATTTGTTTCTGTAAGCTCGAGTCTAACAAAAATGGGACTTGAGCAAATGCTATTGTTACTATGATGATATAATATATGACTTAACATAATGTTCATTAGTAGTCCCTGCCTCTTGCAGAGGATTATACCTTTCTACTGGAAGTTAAATTCTTTTCTTTTTATTTATTTGTTTAAATTTGGTAAAGTTCTCTATAATTTTATTAAAAAATATTAAATTATTTTTTAAACATTTTAAATCAATAAAGTTTCAAAAGCGCATTGAAAGGGACAAACTTCATCTTGTCTAACGGCTTTGTCAGAGGACGAAAAAAACTATTGAAAAGTTAAAACAAGTGCTCTGTATCCCTTTAAATTACTTGGTCTGAAAACTATTTATTTGTGATGCAATAAAATTTAGAACTAAACAAGAAGGGCAATGGACTAAATTTCCGCCATGTTTACCAATATTTCTGAGAGAAATAATATACTAAAAAAAACAGAATATATGGTTCTTACTATTAATACCTTGACATTAAAATGTTGCATTAGATGCACTGTCAGATATCTACATTGGAACTAATTTTGAAGTATTTCGAACATCAATATATGGATGTTTATCCGAAGTTTCCTTTATTCATGCTTTTAGCAGCGATGACGAGGATGTGGATGGATCATATCATTATTCAATAGGATGTTGTATAAGTTCCAAGTATTTTAAAACATTAACATTCATATGGTTGTCCACAGTTTTCTTTATTAGTTTTTGCTGGTTACGCTGTAAGTGTTATAGGAATTTTTCTTATCTATACGACTGTGAATATAAATCTAGGCATATATCGCATATATCAATTTAGTTTAGATTCGTTTTAATTTTGAATCTTTTAAAACTAATTTTGAATCTTTTAAGTGTTGAGAGGATTAAATTTTTTGAAGTGTAAATTTTTCTTCAAGTTTTACATTCAAAAAAGAAGTTTGCACTTTGAGAAATTTAATTCATCTTGACACTTGATAGATCCAAGGTTAAGATGGATCTAAATTGGTTATATATATACATATATATTTCTTCTCATCACTAAAACAATTTTATTTCAGTGATCATTCATGGTCCAAAGACAAATTATAAATGATTCAGTGATCGTTCATGGTCCAAAGACAAATTACAAATGAGTCATCATGCCTTTAAAGAAGCTATATTATATAAGAATACCATTGGCAAAACCATGGGTTGTCAAAACTTGGAGCCCAAAAACTGCCAACATTAAATTGACTCTATGACCTCAATTTTACTTGAACTACCATAACAATATTTATAAGCATTAGTTTGTTATAATTTTGTATTTTGTATTTTATTTTAAATAATTTGACCCCTCCAATTTTATTTTTTAATTTTTAATTTGTATTATCAAGCCAACATTAATAATTATCAAATTTATTTTAATATACATAACAATACATAACAAATATTATATTTATCATTATTAATTACAATTCTAATTTTATTTATCATACATGGGTTGTCCAAACCCAGAGTACAACATCTCTTCCATTATAAAAACATTGTTTTTATCAAATGAGACATCATTTTGATGAACTAAATCAATTTTAATTTTATTTGATCTTGTATCAAGAAAATGATTGATTTGTATAGACACTAAGATATAAAAGTTAGTCATGAAGTTTCCACATTTTAGAAATTGTTGCATTGGTTTATGTTGCACCTGAATGTAGCATTATTTTAACATTTTTTTGATTGAATTAGATTTTCAAAGTTTGATGTGAAGCATTTGTAAATATCTATTTTTTATGTGATTCCTACATGTCTTCATTGCATCTAACACAATCTCCTTCATATCTTCTATATGACCTTTGCTACACTTTCCATGACTTCATTTACACCTTGTACACAACCTCATTTGTGTTTTCTTATTGTGTTGAATCTATGATTACAAAATAGGCCTCTTAACAAACCTTTGCAAAGCTTTTTAGTGGCCAATAGTGGCAATAAATTGCTAGTTGGGTTTGTTGTTGTTGCAAGGCATACTTGCAACAAATGAACAAGTTTGGAATAGTTAAATGCAATTGCATACTAGTAATATTAGAGGAGCTCATTATACTTCAAAATGCTAATAGGCATTTCCAATTAGATTTTATGATATTCATAAACCTTTAGATGAAGAGACGATAGCACCAATTATATGGTGAAGCACAATTCTTCAGTATATGCAACTAAGCATAGACTAGAGAGTAGACATGGAGACGCAAGGTAGATTGGATATGTCAAAAGCATAATTGTAATATTGAATAAGCATACCTTTTATGAGATATGGATCAAGCTTAGATCTACCCCTCAACATCTCATACAAGGCTTAGGTCTCCAAATTACACTTGCAAAGAGAATCCAAAAGCATATCATGTGAATTGATCTTTCGCTTACTCATGATTCTTAACCTCTACTTTGCAATCTTTCTCAAAGCTATGAGATTCATGTTTGCATAATTTGTGAATATTGTGACAAGTTTCTCAATAAGTCATCAATCTTGTCTCTATTCATATAAAATAACATGTTATAGACAATAGAAAATTATTTTGGTTTGTACCTAGTGCAAGAAAAAATGTTAATCATCATAGTGAACACGGGGCTCATGCTTATATCCCTCACTTTCCCTATTGAGATATTAATTCGATTTGTGTATAATTGGATTTGAAACTCAACTATGAGTGATACCTACTTCAAAAGGCATGGATGAACAAAAATGTTGAACTTGAGTGAACAACCATCTTACATATATGATTCACAGCAATAGATCACCCACACTTGTCAAGAGCATGTAAAATCAATGGTATGTGTCAAACTTTGTAATACAAGGAAATGGTGGTCTTTTGTCTTTTTGCTATACTTTCTTCATAACTTTCCTTAATTTTGTATGCGTGCACCTTGATAAGTTATTGCAATAGTCATCTGTATTGGTTACAATACAAGACATACGGTTTCTATGCCACCTCTTGTCATGACTATTCATTTCTCATATAATAGAATAATTTAGAGTTAGAAACAATGCATATGCAGTGTTGTCATTATTATGTTATCAATCTAAGCCAAGATGGGTCGAAAACCTATAGAATCGCTAATATCAATACAATGATCAAGAGTATAACTTAGTTTTAGAAGCATATCATAATGTTATACACACTATATCAATGAAACAAGCATAATGTTAGGGCATAGTAATCTTTCTTTTAAGGGACAAGAGAAATGTTTTTTGACATCCATGTCTCACAAAGAGACCTTACTCATACATCTACATAGGAACAATGTAATGATGTATCAATAACCTTGCTCATATTTAATGATTTAAGTGTAGTTTCATAATAAAAACTAGCTTCACATCATAGCCTCTAAAGGTAAAGGTGGGGGCACCTTTACTTGATAACCACCAATTAGAGGACTTGATCTAGGTTTTGGGTGGGCATAACTAGTAGTATGAGAGGTCAAAGAATAAGAAGTAGAATCAATGATGTGTTAATCCGAGGAAAAGCCATCAGTGTTGGCACTATGAGTAAAGGCAGCCCCATATCTAGGCAAAGATACTCGTTAGTCCTAGCTCCCTAGAGTACCAAAGCATTCAACTTAGGTACAACACTTGCTTTTCTTGCAATCCTTGGTTTCCAGTTGATTAATTCCTTTGAAACATAAAATAAAACAATAACTCCTCTACAATTATGTGCTCGCTCCATTGTTACATGTCCATATACTTTTGGATTTTGATTATAGCACTTTAATTCCCTACCAGCGCCATAGTTACAAATTCAAGTTATATCCCTATAGGATTGGAGTAAGAACCAAGGTAATGAAAGCATGACAAAGGTGCTTGTTGCGATGTGTGAGGAGACCACTTACCAAAATTGCCAACAAGCCTCTTGGACAAACTTCAACTTACCTAATATTCCTTAGGGATGGATATAGTTAAAGCCATAATTTTTTCTATGACATAAATTTGGAAATTGAGCATGTCACAAAATGTTATTATGAATGCCCAACTCAACTCAAAAACAAAACATCTATTAGTTCAATTTATAACATCACCTTGATTCTCTTCCATTTAAATAGATGACATGTCTTTTAGCTATTGAAATTGGGTAGCATCGGGAGGTATTCTCACATGACCTTGGTGTTAGGCTTGTGAGAGAGAAACACCCACAAAGATGAATGTGTGGGCTTTGCACCCAAAGTTTGTTAGTTTTTGTAGCATTGAATGTGTTCTAGCCATGAAATTTGGTGGAGAGGCTAGAATACATGAGATCTCCAAAACTCAGAAATCACTTTTAGAAATTCCACCTAAAGATGACTTAATTTTATTATTAGTTGAATTTTAAATATTTCTTAAGTCTAAACTCAGGGAATATGGTTAACTAATCATAATTAATTAAGTCAATGTGAGAATTCTTTAGAAACTCACACGGATCGATCCAGAAATTATCTGAGCCATTGATTCTAATTTAATCTTGTTTGTTGGATTCCCACTAGTAAGATATAAGAAGGGATCGATGTGGTGATGAAGAATGCACCAGAGTCACTTGGAGAATTCGATTTTCCAGAGTAGTAGCAGTTAGTTGCTGGAGAGTTCGAGCTTTAGTGAGGTAGAAGAGATAGGGAGGGGCAAAGACTGATCTGGAGGAAATTTTCCAAATCTGAAGAGGCAGCAACAAGAGGTACGAGTTATTCCCAATGAGGCAGCTCAGAGGACTACGCAATCAACTTCGGAGGGAAATTCGATTTAGCTGGAGAGAAATTTGTTCTCATTTCCAGAGGCCAAGCAGAGGATCCATATTATCGGAGAGGCGATTTCCCCAACAAAGAGAGGCAGAACGACTTCATCAAAGGCCGGTTGGAGGCTTGGCGTCATTGGGTCTACGCAGAGCAGTGCAGAGACTGATGCAGAGGGTCCAGGAGGTTGAGTTTTTGGAAGAAAGTTGTGTTGGGATTGCTTGTGGATGAAAGAAAATTCCCTTGAAATAAATTTTCCCATACTGTCTTGTTGTTTGGATTTCCAATTGGGCATCCTTAGATTGTACTCATATTTTCACTGTTGCATAGTAATAAAAACCCTCATTGTTGCACTGGTTTTCCCAAGTTGGGTTTTTCTAGGGACATTTTTCCAAAAATAATTGTGTCAAATTTTATGTGTGTTTGTGCTAGTATTTTCTTAGTTTCTAGTGCTATTATTTCCGCAATTTTATTTGTGAAAATCACAGTGTGAATTTTTTGGTATTTGTTGTAGCAAACTACAAATAAATTGTTAAATAAAATTAACAATTAGGAGAATAATTTCCAGTTGTTGTGATAGATGAGATTTTCACACGGTATCAAAGCATGATAGGTCAGTCGGGAAGCTCAGAAGTGAAAGAAGGAATTTCATTGTTCAGTGAGAGCAGCAGGCTGAAATTCCTAGAGGTAGCATAGTCCATTGCTAGGGAGGCTGAGTTGCTTGGGGAAGTTCGATTTTTCAATGCAGAGAGGTAGAAAAATTTGAATATCCAGTTTGAGTGATTCCAACAGATAGAGGGAGCAGCTCAAATTTTCGTTGAGCAGACTCTTGGTTGGACACAAAGGGTTTTGCAGTAGTTTCCTAGTGAAAAACCAACGTCGGGTGAAATTGAAAAGCACACACACAGAGGGAGAATTCCCTCAAAGGGTTTCTAGTCAAGAAATATGATTTTTCCCAGTTGCAGATTGGCAATAGCAGCTAGCAGAACAGTGCATTTCAGGAGGGAGTGTGAGTAGAAGAGAAACAATCGAGCAGAGGAAGAGGGAGTTTCAAAATCATATCAGAGATGGCCACATCTGGGCTCAGGGACCAAGATAGATTGGAGGGTGCCTCTAACTATGTCATCTGGAAGGTAAGGATGATATTCCTTCTGGATGAATATGGTCTGAATCTGATGTAGAGAGTGTGGTAGCGGTTCCCCAAGGCGTTGATCAACATAAGGCATACAGTAAGGAGATGGCTAAGGCCAAGGGGATGATTTTGGATGGAGTCTTGGATCATCTTGTCTCACATGTGGTAGGATAAGCAACACCCAAGGAAATGTGGGATACCTTGACAGAGTTGCTTCAGAGTTCTTCCGAGTAGCGGAAGATGTACCTCCAAGAGAAGTTGAGGAGCATGAGGATGCAGAAGGGAGAGAGCATAAATGTCTTTCTCACTCGGATTTAGGAAGTCCGAGACTAGCTGGCAGATGTTGGATCAGCACCTCAACCCACGGAGCTTGTGCGATTGGCACTAAATAGTGTCCCAGAGGACTGGAAGGTATTTTTCCAAAGTATCTTGGGCAGAGATACCTTGCCAAGGTGGGATAGGATGTGGTCTGATATGCAATAGGAAGAGTTGAGGAGGGATCTATTGAAGAGCACCATGAGTGGAAATGGAATTAAGGGCATGAAGAGTGAGGAGGAGAATGTGGCTCTTCCATCCAAGGGTCCTAGTCAAGCACATGACAGGCAAGAGAAGCAGGACTAGGCAGCAACACATGCTAAGATAGATAGGTTGTCCTCCAAGTTGGAGGAAGACTTCACGATGAGTTCCCATATACCTCCAGGAGTGAGGTGGGGTGGCTTGGAGTTGTAGCCCCAGAGAGCTACAGATTTGGGCAGGGTCCACTGAGGATTCCACCTCATGGATCATTACCTAGCTATGGGGGCCCACAGTATTTAGTAGCAAGATGGATCAGTGTCAGGAGATGCATTCAAAACTAGAGTGACAGTAGAAGACTAATAGCAGTGTGATACTGGGGAGCGCAGTGCAATGTTGGTAGAAGTGCAGAAGGGCATGGTGTAGAGTCAGTGGCAGCACCGATTCTTCAGTGACATTGCAGTAGCTAGCAGGATTTAGGACTCGGGTGACAGATGCATCATACTGAACACAGTTGATTCAGTATTTTGGATGTTTTTTAGTTGCGGCAACAACAAAGTTGTAGTGCAGATGCGATGTTGGCAGCAGTACAACAGGGTCTACTGCAGCACCTATGTAGCATCAGATTTGCGTAGTGGTTGGTGGGCAGTGGTAGGAAGTCACAGTGGCCAAACATCAGCATCGTGACAGGAGGTGATATAGAGACATGGTGTTTTGGCAGAATGTGCAGCACTAGAGAGAACACAGTCTTAGCTAAGAGGGAGTGTTAGTTTCTGTAGCATCGGATGTGTTCTAGCCACGAAATTTGGTGGAGAGGCTAGAATACATGAGATCTCCAAATCCCAAAAATTGTTTCTGGAAATTCCACCTAGAGTTGGCTTAATTAGATTATTGGCCAATTTTTAAATATTTCCTAAGTCTAAACTTAGGGAATATAGCTAATTAATCAGAATTAATTAAGTCAAGGTGAGAATTCTCTAGAAACTCACACAGATTGATCCAGAAATGATTTGAGTCATCGATTAAGATTTAATCTTGGTTGTCAAAGTCCCAACGGGAAGATAAGAGCATATCGATGTGGTGATGGAGAATGCACCAGAGTCACTTGAAGAATTCAATTTTCCAAAGTAGCAGCATTCAGTTGTCGGAGATTTCGAGCTTCAGTGAGGCAACAGATATAGTGAGGGACAGAGACAGTGATCCGGAGGAAGTTTTCCAAATCTGCAGAGGCAGCAGCAAGAGGGTCAAGTTATTCCCAGTGAGGCAGCACAGTCAGCTTTAGAGGGAAATTCGATTTACCTGGAGAGAAATTTGTTCTCAGTTCTAGAGGTCGGGTAGAGGGTCCAGAGTGTCGAAGAGGCGATTTCCCTAGCAGAGATAGGAAGAAGGACTTCATCAGAGGAAGGTTGGAGGCTTGAGGTCATAAGTTCTGCGCAGAGCAGCGCAGAGGCTGATGCAAATGGTCCAGGAGGCGAGTTTTCTGAAGAAAGTTGTGTCGGGATTGCTTGTGGAAGAAGGGTAATTCCCATAAAATAGTTTTGCCTGGATTTTCTTGTTGCTTGGATTTCCAGTTGTGCATCCATAGATTGTACTCAGATTTTCACTGTTGCATAATAATAAAAATCCTCACTTCTGCACCGGTTTTCCCAAGTTGGGTTTTTCCGAGGACATTTGTCCAAAAATAACGGTGTCAAATTTTATGTGTGTATGTGCTAGTATTTTCTCAATTTTCGGCGCTATTATTTCCGCAGTTTTATTTGTGAAAATCATAGTGTGAATTATTTGGTATTTTTTGTAGCAAAGTGCAAATAAATTGTTAAATAAAATTAACAATTAGGAGAATAATTTCCAGTTGTTGTGATAGATGATATTTTCACAAATTTGAGGGTTTTGGACCCAAAGTGAGTGGGTTTGGAACCCAAGGAAAGGAATTTAATAAACTAACTTAATGTTAAGGTTTTGTTGGAGGTTTCTTGAAGAACATAAGGGCTTCCTAAGAGACTATGAAACTAATGGAAAAGTTTGGAGGACAAAGAAGCACAAGGATTAGTCTTCTTTTGAGGAGCTCAAAGTGACTTAGCCGCAGACCTAAGGAAACAATGGAAACACATAAAGGAGATAGCAAAGGACAGTTAGAGGCTAATTTTGGTATGGTTTTGGCAAGTTAAAGGAGGCCGAAGCCAAGGAAAAATATTGTAGGCTTGTGTTGGAACTGCAAAAAGGGGTCGAATTCTTGTATGGATCACCCGTAGAAAGAAAGGCATTTGTCTATTGGTTTAGGGAAACTACATCCCTGTAGTTTGTTTTGCAAGAAGGGGTCGCAGGGCTGAACAGGGAGGTCGAGGCTTAGAAAGCATAGGTTGAGGTTGAACATAGGTGGTTTAGGGATGTTTTAGCAGATTGCAGAGCGAGACAGGGAAATCACAGTCACAAAGGAGAGGGTTGTATCCTTGTACAATGTTGTGTGAGAGGAGCGAAGCTAAAAGGAAAAAGGTTGAGTGTGCTAAGGACTGGAAAAATTCTAAAGGAGTCAGCCAAAGGCCTAATGGATCAAACCTAGGCTATACGAAGGTGAAAGAGGTTAACTAGAAGGGACAACGGGCTGCCCAAGGATTGTTAGGTAAGTAGACAATTGTTTTGGTAATTTAAATTTGGTTGGTAATGCCCTAGTTTTCTATATGAATGAAGTTAGTGTGTTGTAAGTGTTATTTTTCGGGCAAGAAAGGCTTAGAGGACAAAGCCTCAACCCTAGGCTTTTGGTCAAAAGGAATTAACTATGTATTTGGCATTATATTGGAATATAAAGGGCCACTATCCTTGGTACAGGATCGTTGTGAGTTTTATTGTAAATGGCACTGATAAAAAATAATTTTGGGGACAAGCTATTTTGTACTATACACTAATCTAATTTTTGGTGTAATTTTCGTTATGCAAAAGTTTTTGAAATTAGGCATTTTTAGTGTGTTTGTGTTTTCTAGCTAAGAGCATAGACCTGACCTAGGGTGTGTGGGTTTCTAACATGGTATCAAAGCTACTTTGAAGAGCAGTTGGATAAGATTTGTGCACAAGTGGCAGCTTTAAGAGGGAGTTGAGTTGTCTTTCTATTGAAGGATTGATAGTTGGGACAAAAATGTTTTTGGATTAAGGTTTGAGGATCGATTGGAAGGGATTTCCAACTAAATATCATGGAAAGATAATAAATCTAGTGTTGTTGATGAATTTTTTGTGGGATTATACCAACACTGAGATCAGGGCACCAACTGATGCAAAAAATTTGGGTTTATATAACCTAGTTGATGCAAAGGCCAAGTTGATCATTCTTGATGGATTCAAGGATCACTTGAAACCTCATCTCACCAGAAAATACACTACATGGCACACGTGGGAAGCTCTAAAAGCTCTTTTTCAAAACAAGAATGAGAATCAGAAGATGGTATTGAGGGAGAAGCTCAGGGACATCAAGATGGGAAGTTCAAAAAATGTGAATTCACATCTCACAAAGATTTCACATGTTCGTGATGAGCTTGTAGCTATAGGGGATAACGTGGAAGAACCAGAGTTGGTGAGGATTGCAATAAAGGGCTTCTCAAAGTAGTGGAAGGGCTCCATTCATCAAAGGAGTAGTCTCACGAGGGAATCTTCTAGATTGGAACAGGTTATGGGATGATTTCATCCAGGAGGAACTTTGGGACGAGGAACTTCAGAAGAAGATTGATGCAGAAAATATTTCCCTCGCTAGTAAGCTAAAGAAGGGAAAAGAGTAATTCATCATCAAGAAGAAGGATTTAAGAAATGTGAAATTCTTTGCATGTAAATAGTATGGTCATTATGTGATCAAGTTTTTGCATAAGAAGAAAGGAGGGAAATAAAAGAAAGTGGAGATGGTGATGGTTGCTCTAGCTGTAGTCTACAAGGATGAGTTTGCTAGGATATTCGACAAGGATTTTTATCTTATCTCTCATTTCTACTGGAACACCATATGTGAGGTTGTTTGGTTCCTAGATAGTGGAGCCTTGAAGCATATGGCAAGAACATGAGAAGTATTTGGGAGCCTGGTCGATTGGGACTCTAAGCTACATGTGAAGATTGGTGATAAGAGTCAGCATGTAGTTAGATAAACTAGGATTGTACCATCCAGGATGGAGTCAAGTGTATTACTGCGAGTCCAGGATGCATTTTGGGTATCGGAGCTCAGTTGAAATTTTCTTTCAGTGTTAGCAATTGAGGAAAGGGGTTTGATGTTATTTTCTGGACTAGAAAAGTGATGCTCAACCCCAGTGTCTCTAACTCTATCCCAAGGGTGGTTCTTGGAGTTAGAGAGAATGGTCTGTGCAAATGAAAGGGCGAGCCTATTGACCAAGGAAAGAAGAAGGTTATAAAGACTTAGAGGGATTCAAGTTCCAGAGGGTGTTCGTTGATTTAGAGGGAGAGTCAGTAACCCTAGAAGGTTGCATCAAAGGAGACTTCCATATCTAAGAAGAAGGAGACATGGACTGCCTTAAGGGCCTATCAAGAAAAGAAGAGGCAAGAGGCTTCTAGTAGCATGAAGGGTTTTGTTCTTACAACAGGTTTTTCTTCTGTGACGAAAGATGAAGCTTATGATGAATGTTAGAGAGCAACCGTGGAAGATGATTGTGTTCCAATATGGGAAACAAAGGTACTTCTGAGGAATGGAAGTACCTCCCTCGCTAAGAGGGAGTGTTCAATTGGATAGCATCGAGAGGTAATCTCACATGCCCTTAGTGCTAGGCTTGTGAGAGAGAAGCACCCACAAAGATGAATATATGGGCTTTGCACCCAAAGTTGAGGGTTTTGGACCTAAAGTGAGTGGGATTGAAACCCAAGGAATTTAATAATATGATTTAATACTAAGGTTTTGTTGAAGATTTATTGAAGGACATAAGGGCTTCCTAAGAGACCCAAGGACAAGTATATATATGAAACTAATGGAGAATTTTGGAAGACAACGAAGCACAAGGATTAGTCTTCTTGTGAGGTGTTAAAAGTGACTTAGTCACAGACCTAAGGAAGAAAAAGAGTTGCAGGAAGGAGACAACAAAGGACAACTAGAGGCCAAGTTTTATGTCGTTATGGAAAGTTAAAAGAGGTTGCGGCCAAGGAGGAAGGTCGTAAGCTTATGTTGAAACTGCAAGAAGGGGCCAAAGTCTGGTAAGTATCACCCGAGGTAAGGAAGGAATCTGTCTGTTGGTTTAGGAAAATGACAACCCTATAGTTTGATGTGCAAGAACGGACCACGGGGCTAAACAAAGAGGTCGAGGCATAGAAAGGACAAGCCAAAGATTAACAAAGGTGGTTTATGGCTATTGTAGCATCTCACATAGTGAGACAAGGCAGTTGCAGGTACAAAGGAGAGGGTTGTAGCCTTGTATAGTGTTGTGCCAAGAGGACCAACGATGAAAGGAAGAATGCTAAGTGTGTTAAGGACTGGAAGAAAGCTAAAGGAGTGATCCAAGGACCTAAGGGAGCATGCCAAGGCTATAGGTGATCTAGGTGGATATTGGTGGCCACCCACCTTTTCCATTTGGACCCCCACCATCAGTTCCTTTAGTTTTTCAGTTTCAACATAGCTTACTATTTTTCGCAGTTTTTCGGGTCCTAAACTTCCGAAGCTATTTTGAGGCCCTAAATGATGTTTTTTGGGAAAACTGGGAGCAACATGGATCACGTCAAAGGTTGTAGTTCTCATATAGATATTTCTAACGAGGTATTGAGCACGTCAAACCGAGATCATATGCCAAAGTTACATCCCCGGGAAGTTGATGTACCAATTTAACAAAACAGGGCACAACGTTTTGGCGCTTCATCTCCTAGGGTTAGGTTTTTGGATGTTTAGGGTTTTCCATTGTTTCTCAACAATAAAAAGGCCTTTGAGCCTCATTGTAATACAGTTCAGAGGCCTGTAGCCACCACATCTCTTCTCAAAGATAAGCTACCAGCGCCCTAGCTAGTTTATTTCCATTATGTCTGTAAGCATATTTTAGTCATTAGATTTTAATGAATTGCAATTTTATTTCCGCTGCATCTCTGTATTTATGTTTATTTTTGTATTTTATTGTGTTCCTGCATAAATCCGGATCAGTGGTATCAGATCGGTCTGCACTTTCTCTGTTTTTCTTTGCATGTCCCCAACGAGGTCAAGGTATAAGGAGTTAGGGCTCGATCTGGTTGAACCCTTGCAAGATCAGCGTCACAAACCCCGATGACCCATGGCGGAAGAAAAGAGAGACGAGGGAGCAGGAGATCCTATCAAAATATTGCTCAAGGAGGAACTCAAGAAACAAAGGAACACAATGATGGATAAGTTTTCCCAGATCTTCAATGGTTGCCCACCAGCGGCACATCTACATCCAACAGCCACTATGGAGGCGCCACTCCTTTCAAGGTACAATTCAACTTTGACATTCCTGTATTTGAAGGCCAGATAGATGCAGATGTTGTAGATAGATGGTTGAATTTTCTGGAAGGGTATTTCTCGGTCCATGATTTCTCCGACCGAGAAAAGATTATTTTTTCACTCCTCAAAGTCGCCCCCCATGTCAAAGACTTGTGGGAATCCTACTGTGAGCAAAAGGATGAGAGGGAACCCTCTCTATTCTCAGCCGCACCCACTTGGAATTCGTTCTGAGACAGCATCAAGGAACAATATTACCCTATGGAGAGATATGAGGACTAGTACATCCAATGGGCAACGTTGTGGCAGCAAAGGGATCAAGATGTGCACAAACTTACGAATATATTCCATACCCTACACACAAAGTTGGGTATTAGAGATTCAGAGAGACACTTGGTGCTCAAGTACCGCAGTTGTTTACATAGATACATTCAGGGGGAAATGGAGTTCCTCAACATTACCTTGCTTGGCACAGCATATCTCTATGTCGCCAAGATCGAGCAGAAATTTAAGCAGAAGAAGGAAGACTTTGGATCCGTGAATCCGAAGCTAGGGAAAGGCACCCCCAAAACATAAAAAAAGGGGAAAATCCAAAGTGAGGCGACTTAGAACAACACCAGGAATCCAAATAAGGACGCAGGGAAGTGGTGTGAATTTCATAACATCCCCACTCACGGCACAAACGAGTGTCGGGCCAAACTGTCATCGATAGTCGAATTGAAGGCACCTAAATTAGATGCATGTCATGATCCTGAGTCGGAACCAGAAAAGGGTGATGACAAAGGGAAGCAGATCATTGATGTGGATCTTAGTGCCATTGTTGCCACCACCAAGCCCCAGAAGGAGGATCTTGAGGATCCAGAGGAGGGAGAACGCCTCTTCCATTCACAGATGTGGGTGAAAGGTTCTCCACTGCAATTCCTTGTCAATAGCTGAAGCCAAAAGAACCTAATTTCAACAGAGGTCATGAAGCGGCTCCTCCTACCGACCACAGCACACTCGCAACCGTATACCATTGGGTGGCTTCAGCAAGGAAGAGATCTTTGCGTCCACCAGTAGTGTTGCCTTCCATATAGCATCAACCCATTCACGGATGAGGTATTGTGTGATGTTGCTCCTCTTGATGTGTCTGATGTATTATTGGGCCAAACATACTTATGGAAGCGACATGTTTTGTATGTTGATTTCATAGCATTGGGAAGTGTTTCAGGTCTCAAATTTTGAGGAGAGGCTTGCACAACAGTATTCCAGAGAACCCAAAAATTGTTTGTGGAAATTCCACTCAGATTTTGCTTTATTAAAGTAATTAATTATTTTAATGTGATCTCTAAGTCCAAACTTAGGGAAATTAAATAATTAAAGGGTATTAATAAAGCAGAGTCTGAATCTTCTAGAAAACAAATATCAAGTCATATTTTAATCTGATTCATTGATTAAATATATAATATGGGTCGTTGATTCATTAGCGAGAAGGCTTGAGGGTCATTTGAAAAGTAATTCGAGCACATTCTTAGTACCTGAAGGAAATTGATTCTGAAGTAAGAGAATTCGATTTCAGAGGGTGAGCCTGTGGAGGCGGGGTTGCAGAGACAGAAGGAGGAGGGATAAGTCAGCAGAGACGGAGAAGAAGGAAGACAAAAGATGAAGGGAAGACAATGTTGAGCAGCAGCACTAGCCCTCCACGCAGACTTACACAGTGCAGATAGTGATTGCATAGAGGGGCTATGCAGATTGATGCAAAGGATGCAAGAGGTCATCCAATGTGTCGAGAATTCTTCCGGGTCATCCGGAAAATTCATATTAGGTGTACGCTATTGATTCTGCTCGTATGAATTCTATAAATGATCTTTTCACTGTTGATGACTAATACAAACCCTCATCTGCTGCACCAATTTCCCACATTGGGTTTTTCCGAAGACAATTGTCCAAAAATAACTATGTTCATGTGGTTGTTTCTATTATGCTATATGTGTTTTAATTTGTTGTTATTATTTTGCTTAGAGTGAATGCTGCAGTTGTGTTTATTTCAAAATTTACTGAAGCATCTGTAAATAACTTATCATAATAAGTAGGTGAAATAAGCCAACTACTGCAAAAACAATTTTCAGAGTGAAATTTTCACATGGTATGAGACCTAAAGGAAAAAGACAGAAAGGGAGGTTCTGCAATGGAACTAAGATTCGACATTAATACAGTTCGGAAGGGCCCACATAGTCCTCCAGAGCACATAGACAAACAGATGGAGCATGACATATTTGTTCTGGCATCCAAACTAGAAGAGGATTTTGCTTGAGTGTCAAGCACGGGCTCTGCAGGAGTTTTGTATATTGATAGTGGATCATCTGCTCATATGATGGGAGTTCAAGAATTTTTTTTGAGCTACCGAAAAGAGCAGATGAATTTCCAGATCACAATGAAACAAGGCTAAGTGTACCCCCATTGAAAGAGGTACCATAATATTTCAGACAGAAGTTGGCAACAAGCTTTGAGCCACAAACGTTCTACATGTACCGGGTTTGGGGATGAACTTACTCTCAGTGTCTCAGCTCCATAACAAGGATTATGACGTATACTTTATTGGAAATAAATTTTATGTCAAACACCCTAGCTGGAAAATGAAGGCACAAATTGGAGTGAGGAGCCATAGATTATATAAGCTCTAGCTTGAGTCCTTAATGGCACTAATCAGCAATACGGACAAAAGAGATCTGAATGAATTATGGCACAAAAGGATGGGGTATTTACATCATGGAGCCTTGAATATTCTCAAGAAGACTATCATGGGAGCTACAGAACTAATCACAAGGAAAGATGAGGTCTGCAGGGGGTGCGTACTAGGGAAGTATGCCAAGGCAGCATTTCCAAGAAGCAACAGTATGGCCAAGAGTGTATTGGAGTTGATACACTTAGACATTTGCGGTCCAATGTCCACGACTGCTCTCAGTGGTGCAAAGTATTTTGCTACCTTTATTGATGACCATTCCAGGAAAACTTGGATCTACTTTCTTAAAACCAAATAGGAAGTCTTTGAGTGTTTCAAAGAATTTAAGGCTTTGGTATAAAATTTAACCGGAAAGAAGATCAAGAAGCTGCGATCAAATAATGGTGGAGAGTATATCGATAAAGACTTCACCAATTTCTGTGCAATTGAAGGCATCAAAAGAGAATGGACAGCTCCATACAATCCAGAGAAGAATGGAGTTGCAGAAAGGAAGAACATGACCATTGTAGAACCTGCAAGGGCGATACTATATGACCAAGACATGCCCAAATTTGTGTGGGAAGAAGTCTGCAATACAACTGTGTATATGCAGAACAGGGTGCCCCATAGAGCATTGGGGAAGGTGACCCCTGAGGGTGTGTTCACATGCAACAAGCCCAAGGTGAGCCATATCAGGATATTTGGCAGTATAGCGTATTGCCACGTACCCGATGAGAAGAGGAAGAAGTTGGATTAGACTACGGAGAAGGGTTATCTTGTGGGTTATAGTGAAAATATGAAGGCATATCACATCTATATTCCGGATAACAAGAAGATCATAGTAAGGTGGGATGTAAAGGTCATGGAGGAGAGAGCCTTCAAAAGATCTTGGGAAACGGCTACAAATACGTGGGTTGAGGAGGATCCACTAGTTCAGCCTTAGTGGCCTACAGAGGATGGCTTGAGTGCCTCTCCACGGCACAAGGATTCTGAGGAAACTTATTCTGAAGAAGAGCAAGTAGGAGAGCAGACAAATCCACCCACTACTAGTGGGAAAATGAGAAAAGAGCTCCAACAAATTCTAAGGGATGCAGAAGAGTTTGTTGGAGTCCCTAGAGATGGGAAGAGGGTACGTAGGAAACCTGACATGTACCAAGCATTGGTAGCACAGGTCGGAGAACCCTCTAGCTTTCGGGAGGCAACTCAACATCAGGTGTGGGTAGATGCTATGGTGGATGAGTATAGCTCCATCATGATGAATGATGTATGGGAAGTATTCCCTAAACCTCAGAATAAGTCGGTTGTAGGATCAAGGTGGATCTCCAAGATCAAGTATGTTGCAGATGAAAGCATAGATAAATTCAAAACCAGGTTTGTGGCTAAGGGGTATGCATAGAAAGAAGGGATCAACTATGAAGAAACCTTCGCCCATGTAGCTCGGTACACTTCAATCAGATTTGTCATCTCTCTCGTAGTGCAAATGGGATGGGAGATTCACCAGATGGATGTCAAGACATCGTTCTTGAATGCGTGATAGAAGAGCAAGTGTACATAGAACAGCCAGAGGGCTTTGAGCCACATGAATAGAAGACTCATGTATGCAGGCTTAAGAAAGCCTTGTACCGACTAAAGAAATCCCCCCAGAGCATGGTATGGGTGAATTGATAGCTACTTGCGGAAGATGAGATTCATCAACAGTGATGCAGATCCAAACCTCTACTATCTAGGAGTAGGGGATGAGCCATTAATCTTGGTATTATAGATGATTTTTTCCTTACTAGATCATCTAAGCTCATTAAATACTACAAGGAGAATATGGCTACCAAATTCATCATGAAGGATCTTGGGCAGATGCATTATTTTCTTGGTTTGGAGGTATGGCAGCAGAAGGGAGAAATTTTCATTGGGCAAGGAATATACACTACAGAGATCCTGAAGAGGTTTCAGATGGAAGACTATAGACCCACACCTATGTGAATGATTACAAACTAGAAGAATATAGACACGTCAGAGGATGATGAGGCTAACCATACCTTGTATAGGAAGCTCATTGGAGCATTGATGTACCTGGTCAACACTAGACCAGACATTTGCTATGAAATGAATACCCTCTGTCAGTTCATGGTGGAACCAAGAAGGGCTCACTCGGAAGCAGCCAAACATGTTCTCAGATATTTGAAGGGGACAGTCGAGTATGGGTTGAAGTACACTAAGGAAATCTAGTTGAGTTGGTTCACTTATGAAGATTAAGCTCGAAGCACAGTGGATCAGAAAAGTACCAGTGGGTAATGTTTCAGTCTTTGATCAGGAATGGCTTCCTGGTGCAATAGGAAACATAATTTCGTCGCACTGAGCTCAGCCGAGGCAGATTATATGGCAGCAAGAACAACGTCGTGCGAGGCCATATGGCTTCATAAATTGCTCAAGAAGATGATGGAACCGACCAAAATTGTGTGTGATAATCAGAGTTGCATAAAGCTCTCTAAGAATCATGTGTTTCATGATCGGTTGAAGCACATTGAAATTCGGTGCCACTTCATTAGAGACTATGTCCAAAGGGGAGTTGTACAGTTGAGGTACACTCCTACAGGAGAACAGGTGGCAAATATCTTCACCAAGGCTCTGAGTAAGATTAAGTTTACTTACTTCAGATAAAAGATGGGGATGGTCGAGAACCCTTTCCAGTAAAGGAATGGGTGGTCTATAGAGACAGAGGGAGCTTATGTATAGATGAGGCAGTGGCAGACATAGTGTCACAGGCAGCAGTACAAAGAGCAACAATCTAGAGGTGAGAGGCAACAACCAAGAAATCTTCAGTGCAACAGATGCTTTAGAATCAGAGCAGTACAATTGGTACCTTGCTTGAACATTTTCCTCGCTAAGAGGGAGTGTTGGGTTTATAGCATTGGGAAGTGTTCCAGGTCTCAAATTTTTAGGAGAGGCTTGGACGACAGTATTCCAGAGAACCCAGAAATCGTTTGTGGAAATTCCATTCGGATTTTTCTTTATTAAAATAATTGATTATTTTAATGTGATCACTAAGTCTAAACTTAGGGAAATTAAATAATTAAAGGGTATTAATAAAGCAGAGTGTGAATCTTCTAGAAAACGAAGATCAAGTCATATTTTAATCTAAGCCATTGATTAAAGATATAATCTAGGATGTTGATTCATCAGCGAGAAGACTATAAGAGAAGGCTTGAGGGTCATTTGGAAAGTAAGCCGAGCACATGTAAAGTACTCGAAGGAAATCGATTCTGAAGAGAATTCGATTTCAAAGGGTGAGTCTGTAGAGGCGGGGTTGCAAAGACAAAAGGAGGAGGGAGAAGTCAGCAGAGATGGAGAAGAAGGAAGACAAAGGGAAGGCAACGTTGAGCAGCAACACTAGCCCTCCACGTAGACTTATGCAATCCATGTTGTGACTGCGCAGAGGGGCTACGAAGATTGACGCAGAGAGTGCAGGAGGTCATCCCATGTGTCGGGAATTCTTCTGGATCGTCTAGAAAATTCATATCATATGTACGATATTGATTATGTTGTTCATGAATTCTGTAGATGATCTTTTCACTACTGAAGATTAATACAAACCCTCATTTGCTGCACCGGTTTTCCCACATTGGGTTTTTCCAGGGACAATTGTCCAAAAATAACTGTGTTCATGCGGTTGTTTCTATTGTGCTATATGTGTTTTGATTTGTTCTTCTACTTTTGATTAGAGTGAATACTATAGATGTATTTATTTCAAAATCTAATGAAGCATTTGTAGATAACTTATCATAATAAGTAGGCGAAATAAACCAATCACTACAGTAACAATTTTCAGAGTGAAAAATTCACAGTGTATAAGTCTAGGACTCGAGATGTTATTATTACTTTGGGAAATAAATTGTATAGGATACTCGAGGTAGCACCGCCCCCTACCATCTCTTTGACTATTGCAAAACAACGCGGTAAGATTGTTTCCCAAACCAGGAAATTTATTTTCATTACAATTCGCCCATAGGGAAAGAAGAAGATTGTGGCCACAGCCTCGAAACAGGGCTCCCTTGCACGGAAGTAGCAGATGGAAAAAGTTGTGGAGGAATACGAGGACATTTTCTCCTCACCCACAGAGGTTCCTCTACACTGTCAGGTCAAGCACTCCATTGATCCGACCCCAGGCGCGTCGCCGCCTGATGTTTCCATACCTCATGCGACCACACAAACAAAATCCACACATGTACTGTCTGAGGTTGATAAAGTAACCAAAATTATTGAACACATCCAGCACGTTCGCCAGCAAGTCCACATCATTTCGATAGATCCAATACCAAGTTCAACAGAATTTGCCTCATCTCATGGAGGAACTCAACGCAAAGGGGACCATTGCTAACTAAGGGTGGAGGAATGATCCAGGTGGATATCGGTGGCCACACACCTATTCCATTTGGACCCCCACCATCATTTCTTTTAGTTTTTCAGTTTCAGCACAACTTACTATTTTTAGCAGCTTTTCGAGTCCTGGACTTCCGGAGTCATTTTGAGGCCCTAAACAACATTTTTTCGGAAACCTGGGAGCAACATGGAAGTTCCTTCATGTTGCTCACGTCAAAAGTTGTATTCCTCGGATAGATATTTCTGACGAGGTATTGATCACGTCAAACGGAGATCATATGCTAAAGTTACATCCCTGGGAAGTTGATGTACCAATTTACCCAAACAAGGCCCACAATTTTGGCACTTCATCTCATAGGGTAAGGTTTTTGGATGTTTAGGTTTTTCCATTGTTTCTCAATAATAAAAAGGCCTTTGAGCCTCATTGTAACACAGTTTAGAGGCCTTTAGCCGCCACATCTCTTTTCAGAGATAAGCTATCAGCGCCCTAGCTAGTTTATTTCCACTATGTCTGTAAGCACATTTCAGTCATTTGATTTTAATGAAATGTAGTTTTATTTCTGTTGAATCTCTGTGTTTATGCCTATTTTTGTATTTTATTGCATTCCTGAATAAATCCATATCAGTGGTATCTAAGCAGTCTTCTCTTTCTCTGTTTTTCTTTACATGTCCTAAACGAGGTCAGGGTATAAGGAGCTAGGGCTCGATCTGGTTGAACCCTTGCAAGATCAACCTCGCAAACCCTGACGACCTCCCATGGTGAAAAAAAGAGAGACGAGGTAGCAGGAGATCCTATTAAAATATTTCTTGAGGAGGCCCTCGAGAAACAAAGGAATGCAATGATGGATAAATTTTCCCAGATCCTTCAACGACTGTCCACCCGCAATGCATCTACATCCACTAGACACTATAGAGGCACCACTCATTTCAAGGTACAAGTCAACTTTGACATTCCTGTATTTGAAGGCCAAATATATGCAAACGTTGTAGATAGATGGTTGAATTTTCTAGAAGGGTATTTCTCGGTCCATGATTTCTCTGACCAAGAAAAGATTATTTTTTCACTCCTCAAAGCGGCTCCCCATATCAAAGACTAGTGGGAAGCCTACTGTGAGAAAAAGGACGAGAGGGAACCCTCTCTGTTCTTGGTCGCACCCACTTGGAATTCATTCCGAGACAACATCAAGGAACAATATTACCCTATGGGGAGCTATGAGGACAAGCATATCCAATGGACCATTTTGCGGCATCAAAGGGATCAAGATGTGCACGAACTTACAAATATGTTCCATAACCTACACACAAAGTTGGGTATTAGATATTCAGAGAGATACTTGGTGCTCAAGTACCGTAGTTGTTTGCACAGATAGATTCAGGAGGAAATGGAGTTCCTCGGCATTACCTCACTTGGGATGGCATCTCACTATGTTGCCAAGATCGAGCAGAATTTTAAGCAGAAGAAGCGAGACTTTGGATCTGTGAATCCGAAGCCAGGGAAAGGTGCCGCCGAACCACAGAACAAGGGGAAAATCCAAAGAGGGGTGACTCATAACAACACCACAAATCCAAAGACGGACATGGGGAAGTGGTGTGAATTTCATAACAACCCCACTCACAGCACAAACGAGTGTTGGGCCAAACAGTCATTGGTGGTCGAACTGAAGGCACCTGAATCATATGCATGTCCTGATCCCGAGTCAGAACCAGACTAGGGCAATGACAAAGGGAAGAAAATCATTGATGTGGATCTCAGTGCCATTTTTTCCACCACCAAGCACCAGAAGGAGGATCCCAAGGATCCAGAGGAGGGTGAGCGCCTCTTCCATTCGCAGATGTGGGTGAGGGGTTCTCCACTGCAATTCCTTGTCGATAACGGAAGCCAAAAGAACCTAATTTCAGCAAAGGTCATGAGGTGGCTCGACTTAACAACCACAACACACCCGCAATCGTATACCATTGGCTGGCTTCACCAAGGAAGAGATCTTCACATCCGCCAACAGTGCCGCCTTCCGTATAGCATCAAGCCATTCACAGATGAGGTATCGTGTGATGTTGCACCTCTTGATGTGTCTGATGTATTATTGGGTGAATCATACTGTTGGAAGTGACATGTTATGTATGAGTCTAGGCCTCGTACTATTATTATTACTTTGGGAAATAAATTGTACAGGATACCGGAGGTAGTACCGCCTCCTGCCATCTCTTTGACTATTGGAAAACAACACAGTAAGATTGTTTCCCAAACCATGAAATTTATTTTCATTGCAATTCGTCCACAGGGAAAGAATAACATTGTGCCCACAACCTTGAAATAGGGCTCCCTTGCACGGCAACAACAGAGGGACAAAGTCTTAGAGGAATACAAGGACATTTTCTCCTCACCCACATAGGTTCCTCTACACTGTCAGGTCAAGCACTCCATTGATCTGACCCCAAGCGCGTCGTCGCCTGATGTTGCCATACCTCATGCGACCACACAGGAAAAATCCACACATGTATTTTCTGAGGCTGATTAAGCAACCAAATTTATTAAACGCATCCAGCACATCTGCCAGCAGGTCCATAACATCTTCGACAAATCCAATACGAAGTTCAGCAGAATTTTCCTCATCTCATGGAGGAACTCAACGCAATGGGGACCATTTCTTCCTAAGGGGGGAGGAATGATCCAAGTGGATATTGGTAGCCACCCACCTATTCCATTTGGACCAAAACCATCAGTTCTTTCAATTTTTCAGTTTCAATACAACTTACTATTTTTAGTATTTTTTCAGGTCCTGAACTTCTGGAGTCGTTTTGAGGCCCTAAACGACGTTTTTTGGGAAAAATGGGAGAAACATGGATTTTCCTTCATGTTGCTCACGTTAAAATTTGTTGTCGGATAGATATTTCTAACAAGGTATTGAGCGTGTCAAACGGAGATCATATGCCAAAGTTACGTCCCTGGAAAGTTGATGTACCAATTTACCAAAACGGGGTGCACAATTTTGGTGCTTCATCTCCTAAGGTTAGGTTTTTGGATGTTTATGGTTTTCCATTCTTTCTCAACAATAAAAAATCCTTCGAGCCTCATTGTAACACAGCTTAGAGGCCTCTAGCTGCCACATCTCTTCTCAGAGATAAGCTACCAGCGCCCTAGCTAGTTTATTTCTATTATGTCTATAACAATATTTCACTCATTTGATTTTAATGAAATGAAGTTTTATTTCCGCTACATCTTTGTGTTTATGTCTATTTCTGTATTTTATTGTGTTCCTGCATAAATCCGGATCAGTGGTATCAGAGCGGTCTGCTCTTTCTCTGTTTTTATTTGCATGTCCCCAATGAGGTCAAGGTATAAGGAGTTAGGGCTCGATTTGGTTGAACCCTTGCAAGCTCAGCCTCACAAACTCTGACCACCTCCCATGGTGGAAGAAAAGAGAGACGAGGGAGCAGGAGATCCTATCCAAATATTTCTCGAGGAGGCCCTCGAGAAATAGAGGAACACGATAATGGATAACTTTGCCCATGTCCTTCAATGGTTTCCCACCAACAGTGCATCTACATCTAGCAACCACTATGGAGGCGCCACTCTTTTCAAGGTACAACTCAACTTTGACATTCCTATATTTGAAGGCTAGATAGATGCAAACGTTGTAGATAGATGGTTGAATTTTCTGGAAGGATATTTCTCGGTCCATGATTTCACCGACTGAGAAAAGATTATTTTTTCACTCCTCAAAGCCGCCCCCCCCATGTCAAAGACTGGTGGGAAACCTACTGTGATCAAAAGGACGGGAGGGAACCCTCTCTGTTCTTGGTTTCACCCACTTGGAATTCGTTCTGAGATGGCATCAAGGAACAATATTACCTTGTGGGGAGCTATGAGGACAAGTACAACTAATGGACCATGAAGTGGCAGCAAAGGGATCAAGATGTGCACAAACTAACGAATATGTTCCATACCCTGCGCACAAAGTTGGGTATTAGAGATTCAGAGAGACACTTGGTGCTCAAGTATCGCAGTTTTTTGCACAGATAAATTTAGGAGGAAATGGAGTTCCTCAACATTACCTCGCTTGGCACGGCATATCGCTATGCCGCCAAGATCGAGCAGAAATTTAAGCAGAAGAAGTGAGACTTTGGATCCTCGAATATGATGCCAGAGAAAGGTGCCCCCGAACCGCAGAACAAGGGGAAATCCAAAGCTAGGTGACTCATAACAACACCAAAAATCCAAATAAGGACACAGAGAAGTGGTGTGAATTTCATAATAGCCCCACTCACAGCACAAACGAGTGTCGGTCCAAACAGTCGTTGGTGGCCAAACTAAAGGCACCCAAGTCAAATGCATGTTCTGATCTTGAGTCAGAACCAGACAAGGGTGATGATAAAGGGAAGCATATCATTGATGTGGATCCCAGTGCCATTGTTAACACCACCAAGCTCCAAAAGGAGGATCTCGATGATCCAATGGAGGGGGAGCGCCTCTTCCATTCGCAGATGTGGGTGAAGGGTTCTCCACTAGAATTCCTTGTTGATAGCGGAAGCCAAAATAACCTAATTTCAGCAGAGGTCGTGAATTGGCTTGATCTACCGACCACATCACACCCGCATCCATATACCATTGGGTGGCTTCACCAAGGAAGAGATCTGCGCGTCCTCCAGCAGTGTCACTTTTTGTACAACATCAAGCCATTCACGGATGAGGTATTGTGTGGTGTTGCTCCTCTTGATGTGTCTGATGTATTATTGGACCAACCATACTTGTGGAAGCGACATGTTGTGTATGAGTCTAGGCCTTGTGTTGTTATTATTACTTTGGGAATTAAATTGTACAGGATACCAGAGGTAGTACCACCTCCTTCCATCTCTTTAACTATTTCAAAACAACGCAGTAAGATTGTTTCCAAAAACAGGAAATTTATTTTATTACAATTCTTCCACAGGGAAAGAAGAATATTATGGCCACAGCCTTGAAACATGGCTCCCCTGCACAAAATCAGCAGATGGACAAAGTTGTGGAGGAATACAAGGACATTTTCTCCTCACCCACAGAGGTTCCTCTACACTATCAAGTCAAGCACTCCATTGATCTGATGCCAGGTGTGTCGTTGCCTGATGTTGTCATAACTCATGAAACCACACAGAAAAAATCCACACGTATTGTCTGAGGTTTATAAAGAAACCAAATTTATTGAATGCATCCAGCACGTCCGCCAGCACGTCCACAGCATCTTCGACAAATCCAATACCAAGTTCAGCAGAATTTTCCTTATCTCATGGAGGAACTCAACGCAATGGGGAGCATTGCTTCCTGAGGGGGGAGGAACTATCTAGGTGGATATTTATGGCCTCCCACCTATTCCATTTGGACCCCCACCATCAGTTTTTCAGTTTTTTAGTTTCAGCACAGCTTACTATTTTTAGCAGTTTTTTAGGTCCTCAACTTCCAGAGCCGTTTTGAGGCCCTAAACGACATTTTTTGGGAAAATCGAGAGCAACATGGAAGTTCCTTCATGTTTCTCAAGTCAAGATTTGTAGTCCTCAGATAGATATTTCTAACGAGGTATTGAGCGCATCAAACAAAGATCATATGCCAAAGTTACGTCTACGGGAAGTTGATGTACCAATTTACCCAAACGGGGCCCACAGTTTTGGTGCTTCATTTCCTAGGGTTAGGTTTTTGGATGTTTAGGGTTTTCAATTGTTTATTAACAATAAAAGGGCCTTCAACACAATTCAGAGGCTTGTAGCCACCACATCTCTTCTCAGAGATAAGCTACCAGCACCATAGCTAGTTTATTTCCATTATGTCTGTAAGCATATTTCAGTCATTTGATTTTAATGAAATGCAGTTTTATTTCCACTGCATATCTGTGTTGATGTCTATTTCTTTATTTTATTGCATTCCTACATAAATTCGGATCAATAGGAAGGCTAAGGAGGTTGACTGCAAGGGACAACATGTTGGCCAAGCACTGCCAAGTAAGTAAACAATTTTTTTGGTATTTTATATTGGGTTTGTAATGCCCTAGTTTGCCACAACAGTGAACTTAGTGTGTTGTAGATGTTGTTGTTTAGGTAGGAAAGGCTTAGAGGACAAAGCCTCGACCCTAGGTGTTTGGTCAAAAGTAATCGAATTTTCATTTGGCATTGTATTGGGATATAAAGGGCCATTATCCCTAGTATAGCAGTCCTATGAGTTTTCTTGTAAATGGACCGATAAGAAACAAGTTTGGGCATTGTGTAATTTATGTTATGCAAAAGTTTTTAAATTTAGCCATTTTCAATGTGTTTGTGTTTTCTAACTAAGAGCATAGACCAGTCTTGGGGTGTGCGGATTTCTCACATTAGAAAAGCAATGGTGTTCTCAAATGATTCAAAGAAACTAATAATAAGCTCCAACTAATATATAACTAGCCACTAAATTAAGTGCTTAGATGCATCATTGTTAGTGTACAACACTATATAAATTCATTATTTAATAGGTGTGGAAAAATTTGCTTTGCAACTCAATCTTGTTCATGCTTTGAGCAAAATTGAGAAGGATTTGGATCACATTGTCATTCATTATGATGATGGATAAGCTCATGTTTAATCATTTTTTCAAATTCATTCGAAAATAAATCCATTGTTTAGTCAGTGTTTGAAACAAGGTGGTGAGTATAGTTCATATTCAATGCCACTCGTTTTTGGAGTTTATCTTAACATGGCAGTACTTGTATATGTGGTAACATAGAATATTGATTCTTAGTCGTAAGGTTTTCAACATTGGTATGGCTAAATTATTCATGGTTTCTCTAAACTATTAGTTTGTGCATTTAATTGGTTCCCTATAATGGTTGTATTATTATTTGTTCATAGTTATTGTGAGGTACAATTTGAGCTAATGGAGATGGCCTCTCTTTTTAGGACCATGCTTCCTCTAGTCTTCATTGTAAATCTTTCCAACCAAAAAATGTTGTATAATGGGTTCTATAAGTTGTGAGGATGAGACAAGTGTGCTTCTTCCACAAGAGTTGTGCTTCATTCATGCCATAGTTGTCACTTTAGGTGTGGCCAACCTACTTGTTTTCCTTTCAACTCCTTTTATTCAACTATTTTAGGAGCTCTTGCAAAGGAAAAGGATGCTTCCCTAATTGCTTATAGATGCCACCCTAATTGTTTTTGTTTATCCATTGTTAAATTAAAAACAAGTTACATGGATCTAAATAATTGACCATACCAACAACTAACCATGCCTACACTGAGAGGTTCCATTTAACTCTTCAAGAGTTGGGTGCATGGTTTTTTTCATCTATTGTTTCCTTTTATTTGGAGGAATTGAATACCACCTACAAGCAAAGAAAAACACACAAGTTTTCCATTTGATATTGAAATTATTAATCACAAATGCTTAAGAAAGTAATGTCAAAACCATAGAGGTCATGATTATATATTCTACCTATAATAGAAACACGTGCCTAACTATCATAAACTATGATTATCTATTACAAAACGTCACAATTGGTCATAAACTATTATTATCATGATTATTTTTTATGCCACAAATCCTAGGAGTGTTTAAATGCATGTTACTATTCATTATTATTAAGTATGTTGCTCTGCAAATGTGTATGATGCATTGTCTTGGTCTTGTTATCTTAAAACTAAGAAAGCATACTACAATTAGAGGAAATTTATGCCTAGTACAAAAATATTAAATGTATTAATTCCAAAAAAAACATTGATAAAAAATAAAATCCATTATACGATTATAGGGGATGGAATCGTTTGATGGGAGTAATCCAAGGGTGATGATTTTCCATGTCCCTTTTTTAGGGGAACACACCCTTCAAAAACCAAAGTGTTTCATCCTTTATTCTACACCATCTCCTATGACTAAATTTGACAATATCCACTATTTTTAAGGGAAAAATATTTTTAAAAAATATGAATATGTATAATATTAAACTTTAACCTAGGGTCTTCTTCACCTTCATTTTCTTTTTGTTCCCTATGATTTCTCCTTTCTTGTCCATGTGATTTTTCCTTTTTTCTTTTCATGAGATTTCTCCTTTGGTTTTGAGGGGTTAACTATTGGATGTGGCATTGTGATTTGTGAGAGCTATGTGAGTTGTGAGTTGCATGCATTATGTGAGTTGTGACATATTTGCGTTGTGTGAGCTATGAGACCTTATCTTGTGAATGTTGATACAATTGATTGTTAGAGATTCAAGCCAATTAGGCACTTGAGACCTTGTTCATGGATACTATGAACGTTGGACAATGAATACCTTGTCATTGGATAATTTAGCTTATATTACAAGTTACCTTTATGTTGGATATTTTGGGCTGCCATTAGATAGTGAATACCTCGAGCATTTTCCCTTAATCATTTAAACATTATTGTTGGTACCATTTCATGAATTATTCTTTCACCTAAAAACTTCATTTTATTCATCATATTTCCTCATTTAACCTTCATAAATCTCTCATATTCCTTTGAAACTGATCAATGTAATGCCATTATTATTATTTTTACATTGGAATTAACTTTAGGAATTTTTGTGTTAAAACTAGGATTTTTCAGAAAATTACAGGTTTTCGTAACTTCCTGTAATGGCTTCACGTTTTGACACGTTGCATGACAGGTTGGCCAAATCGAGGATTGAGGGTCTATTCCTGAATGTACAAGAATGGTGAAAAATATATCCACCTCCAGATTTGAAGTCTATAGGTGGCTGGTCAACGCTGGTCAACTCTAGCTATTTCAACATAAAATCCTAAGAAATTAATGAACAGACTTGATATTTTGCTTGTAAAATGGATCTGAACTAATTCGACTCCTTTGGGAAGTTAGTTAGGATTTTGAGGAATACGAATAGACTCTTTTTGTTATGTAATTAAATGATAAATAGCTAGAAGGAAAAACATTGAAGGCTAGACATGAGATATTATGTGACAAGCTTCAAACTTTGATTTATGTAACTGGCTTTCAGACTTTAATACAGAGATTCAATTGTTCATGATGTTATAGTTTATAATTTTCTTCATCTGAGTATCTTAAAGTGTGCTTGCAACGTGTGGAGAGCCCCCATTACAACGCTGGTACACTTTCTTTGTGTTTTTCATTTACATTTGCATAATCAGATCTGATAGTACATTTCTATTTAATTTTTATGCTGCAAGTTTATGAATCAGTATTGAAAGTTGTGTTTCTCATTTCATTTATCATTTATGCTTAATGATTATGGTTATAATTGGAAAACTCAACTTGTAGCTTAATTACTGAACCTTGTAAGAGGACTTAGCTATTGGTTGACTTCAATATTATTACCTTGTTTTATGTTTGAATGAGTACGATTGATGAGTGTATTGAGTTAAGATTTGGAGGAGATAATTGATTTTAGTGTGTTGATTAAGGACTTGGAAGAGACTCTATGAATTGAGTTCTTGTAAAGGAACTAGAGAATCTCGGACAAACAATAGAACTTTGTTTTTAGGAGATTAGATTTGTTTTGTTTTAGAAGGTGTTAAAGTGTGGAAGGAAACAAAGAACAACCTCTTGTAAAAGAGTATTGAATCCTATTTCACTAAACCCTCATTTAGGAGACCAAATCATTCTAGATCTATATGTTTTAGATAAGTACCTCTAAGTGTACCTACTCTGATTGATAATAAATTGAAACCTAATCTACACTAGCAGATTGGACCAAACAATTATACCTTGTTGTTGGTTGTGATGTCATTTCATGGAGAAAATACTCAAAACAAAGTCTATTGGGCATTTTTGGGCATTTCTCTTGCTATTGTGTGTCAAAGATTAAGTTGTTGAGTGCATTTTCCATTTGGATGAGCTGAAAATCTTGGTGGGAGGGAAACATTTTCATTTATTGTTTTGTTTCAAATTTGTAATTTAAAAGTTCATTGTTCAAACTTCAATTATTTATTGCCGTGGCCTCAAAGCCATTAGTGATTAGAATTTGAAATTTGAAATTTAGATTAAAATTGAAATTCAATACTTATTAAGAGTGAAAGCCTTATAAACATGAAAGATGTTGCAATATCTACAAACCTTTGTTACAACTTGTCATTTGAAATTAAAAAAACTCAATACATGTATCTAAAATGCATTGGAGCACATTTATTCCCAAAATGGACACCCTAAAAAAATTGTGAAATAAGAAACCATGTGTGTTAAACCATGTCATAACACATCATACTGCTATATAAATTAGGCTAATTCAAAATTACAAGATAGAAGTTAAGAATAATAAGAAATTTAAAATCTTACACATAAACCATAAATTATAATAAATATCACATAATAAATAATTACTAATATTATATATTATAAAAGTAAGATAAATAATATATTCTTAATATATTATTATAATATATAATAATAATGAATAATATAATCATAATATGATAATATATATTATATGTTATAATCATATTATAATAAGATTAATGCTCCACCTCTAAACACCAGCCATGCAAATTCTTCTCCCCATTTTCTAGTCATCATTTTTTACTAATATTTCCATCAAGCAATTGGTTTTAGTCTTTGATATTGGAAGGAACTTGTCTTGTCTAGTAATCTTAGTTTTTTTGCCAATTTTTCCAGAGGTTACTGTTTGTCTCCTATATTAATTTTAATCTGCTTTTTTGCATGCTTATAGTCCACAGTCCTCGCGATATTCAGTAAGGTAGTCTCTTTTTGTAAAATTTTGTTAGTGCACTCTCATGATCCTTAATGAAGGTCTCCCAATGTAATATATTACGTAATTCTTTTTGCTATCAATAGAAATATATTGGCGAAATTTACAAAAAAAAAGAAAGAAAACTATAATATAATAAATTAATGAATAGATGTGAATGTGGAAATATTTTTAAAAAATTGCAATATTATATTATAATAATAATAATAATAATAATAATAATAAATGTATATTACAACTATTTATGTAGAGAAAAAGACAATATTTATTAATTTTTTTTATTATATTAGAAATTATATTTATTATATTATACTAAAATTGTGAATGTGTTAAACAAATTATTAGATATTTATAATATAAATTAATTATGAAAAGATCAAGACATTATAAATTAATATCATGAATTGACTATTATAAAAAAATTATGTAATGCCAAATTAATAATTATTTTATTTTATAATCACTCTGAGGGTTTTTGTAGTATTTAGTGGGTTTCTTATAGTTGGATGTAATATCCCGTTTCGGGGATATCTCTAAAACACAAGCAAACTCCAACCAGAGATGGACTAGGAGGGCGTTTACCAGATATTTCACCTCTGAGAAGAGGATGAGATCTGGAGGCTACCTAGCCCTTTCCAGACTCTGTCTAATAGTATGAGGAAAACACACCAAGTGGTATAGAACTAGAATGCCCGAAGATATATATAAAAATAACAGTAAAACAGACATACAATAGCATAGATAGAATGTATGACAAATGCTCCAGAAATATAGAGAGAGAATGCTAAGCCATTTTATTATACTGAGAAATATAATGAAGTACAATAGGTGATCAGAGTGATGGCACCTAGGCTTGCTCAAGGAAAGTGAAGAAATACTCTCAGAATGTCCAAGAAATGGCTGCTCTCTGAACTATGTCCCAGCTACTGGAAAACTGCCGTGTAGTTGCTACTGCTGAAATGAACTGATGATTTTGGGCTGATCCCCTCGCCGGAATGAGCTGAAAATCTGGAATCCACCTCTACTCACCAATCACAGCAAAACCCAGAAATCATATCTAAAATGGCTGACCCCCGAAAATCACCCCCTTGGAGAATTACGTTGTCCTCCAAGGCTCTGCGCAGAGGCTGAATAGGAATCACTGAAATGCACCCTCAAAATCCACCAAAACCCTCCAACAGGAAAGGGTTGATCGCTTTCTCAATCTCCAAGCTCAAAATCCCTACAATAAACTCAATCCAGAGCTCCCCTAGAATGGACTGCGTCCTCCCTCTCAAGACTGCGCAGACTCTGAATGCCCAGCTCCACAGAAAAACTAAAACACCAATCCTCCCACACAATGATGATGAAACTACCTTGCTCGAGCAGGCACTCGAATTCTTACCAGGGCTAAGGGTGAGATCTCCGATCGGAGACACTCGATGCACTAAACAGTGCTGCAGACAGGCTAAACAACTAGCGTACTCAAGAAGTTGAAGTGACTAGCTCAAATGCATAAACTCGAATGATCAAATGAGGAGGCTCCTCCCTCTTTTATAACGTTGGCCTCTCTCCAAACCCTAAGGCCCATCTCCTCAACGTAGCCTCCCTCTTGCCACATGCTCCTCTCCATCTGCGCGGTCTCTCTTAGTGTATACGTGGGCCCCCTCTCTACGTGGTCCTTGGCCCCCCTTGGCTCCCTTTAATTTACAACGTTGTGCTAATAGGGAGTGACTTTATTCCCAAAGTGAGTTATACCCCTTTTACTCACCTTTTTATTTATAAATAAACTATAGAAGGCAAAATTGAACAAAATCGAATATTCCAATTAGCCATTGCTAATTAGGAATATTACAGCCTCCCCCGGCAAAATTTTGCTTGTCCTCAAGCAACTGAAGTGATGGATGCTGCAAAATTTTATCACTCTCCCAAGTGGCATCCTCATCCGGCAAATTCTTCCACCTCACCAAGAATTCCAGGACTGTCCTGCTCCGTAGCTGCCTCTCCCTGGTATCAATAATAGCCTCTGGCTGCAACACCAAATGCCCCTCATCATCCATGGGTGGTAGCTCATCTATCACTGTCACCTGCTGCCCCGGTGCCTTTTTCAGGCATGATACATGAAAAACGTTATGAATCTTGCTGCCTTGGGGCAGCTCCAACTCATATGCAACCTGTCCAATCTTGCGTATCACCCTGTATGGCCCGTAAAAGCAGGGCTTGAGCTTCTCAACTCCCTTCTGCTTCAGTGACGACTGTCGGTGTGGCTATAATCGTAGGTAGACCAAGTCCCCTACCTCAAACTGTCTCTCCACCCGACCTCTGTCGACATACAACTTCTTCTGGTTTTGCGCTATAGCCATATTATCCTTCAGAGCTTGAAGAATATCCTGACTCTCTTGGATCCAAATCTTGGCTCTTGGAGCCTTGCTAGCACCAAACATCACATCAGAAAAAGACAAAGAATGATATCCATACAAAGCATAAATGGAGACATACCAATGGGCATGTGATGTGTAGTGTTGTAGCAGTAATCTCCCAGATGCAGCCACTTCAGCCATGCTCGTTGCTGCCCATTGACATAGTTATGAAAGTAGCCCTCTAGCCACTTGTTAAATATCTCTGTCTGCCCATCCATCTGTGGGTGATAACTGGTACTCGGTGTCAACTCCGTCCCCACAAACCGGAAAATCTCCTGCCAAAATCCGCCCATGAAGCGGTTGTCCCTGTCACTGATGATGGTCTTAGGAAGACCATGTAGCCCAAAAACCTCACTGAAGAACATCTCGGCCACCTGTGCTACTGTGTAGTGCGTGGATATGGTGAAGAAATGTGCATACTTTGTTAGTCGATCAACGACGACAAAGATACAATCCTTGCCCTGCACCATGGGCAACCCTGTGATGAAGTCCATCGAAATACTCTCTCATTTCCCCTCTGGAATGGGAAGAGGCTGCAATAATCATGCAGGATGGCTCATCTCCTCCTTGTTCCTCTGGCAAACATCGCACTCCCTGATATGCTGGAGTACGTCCTCCTTGAGGCCCTTCCATGAGAACCTCTCTCTAATGGCCCTGTAGGTTTTGGTAAACCCCTGATGGCCGGCCTATGGTGAATCATGTGATGCCTAAAGTATCTTCTTCTTGAGCTGAGATCCCTCAGTCAAGAAGATCCGGTCCCTGTAGTAGATGATCTCATCGACCACCCTGTACCTGTCATCCGCCACCTGTCCATCCATAACCTCACATGAAAATTTGTCCTTAGAGTACTCTACTAAAAGTCGAGCCCTCCAGTCTGTATCCAAGCTCATAAGAGACAACGTGGCTGGTCTACGTGAAAGGGCATCTGCTACCACGTTGTTCTTACCCTTGACATACTCAATGTCAAAGTCATATGCCTGGATCTTACTGATCCACTTTTGCTGCCTCTCCTGTAATTGCTTTTGCTCCAAAAAGAACCTGAGGCTATTGTGATCAGTCCTCACCCTGAACCTGTTACCCACTAAATACTACCAGAATTTGGCCAATGCATGCATAATGGCCAACATCTCCTTGTCGTATATAGAATACAACCTCTCATGTGGAAGGAGATTCCAGCTCTTAAAGGCTATAGGGTGACCTCCCTGCATCAATCCTGCGCTGATCCCCTCTCCCGACGCATCACACTCCAAAACAAATGGTTGCGTAAAATCCGGCAATGCAAGCACTGGGCAGTTGCTCATCACCTCCTTGAGCCTGTCAAAGGCTCGCTGCGCTGTATCCGACCAACTGAATGCCCCCTTCTTCGTCAAATTTGTAAGAGGTGCAGCAAGCTGTGAGAAACTCCTGACGAACTTCCTGTAATATGTACAAATGCCAATGAATCCTTGAAGTTCTGTCACGTTCCTCGGCTCTGGCCAACCCCTGATGGCCCTGATATTCTCCTCGTGGACTCTCACTCCGTCCACCCCTATGATATGTCCCAAGTAAAACATCTCCGTCAACCCAAACTCACACTTGGAGAGCTTGGCATAGAACTGCTACTCCTCCAAAATGCGCAACATAGCCTCAATGTGTTGGAGATGCTCCTCCCAAGTCCTGCTGTAAATGAGGATATCATCAAAGAACACCAACACAAACTTCCTCAGGTGACTGCGGAAGATGTGATTCATGCAAGACTGGAATGTCGCTAGGGCGTTGGTTAGCCCGAAGGGCATCACCAAAAACTCAAAGTGCCCATAGTGACACCAAAAGGTGGTCTTGGGAATGTCCTGTTCCCTCATGCGAATCTGATGGTACCCCGATCTCAAATCAATCTTTGAGAAGGACTGGGATCCTCTCAACTCATCCATCAACTCATCGATCCTGGGTATAGGGTACCTATTCTTCAAGGTCTTCTTGTTCAGGGCCCTGTAGTCAATACACATCCTCAAGGTGTTGTCCTTCTTCATCACCAACACCACAGAAGAAGAAAAAGGACTCGTGCTCAGCCGAATGTGCCCAAGAGCCAGCAACTCCTGGATGGCCCGCTCTATCTCATCCTGATAGGCTTTGGGGTGCCTATAGGGGGTAGTAATCACTACTTGTATGCCCTGCTCAAGCTCAATGGTGTGCTCAAACCCTCTGTCCGGTAGATGTCCAGACGGAATATCCCCAAACATTGTGGCATACCTGTCGAGGATGGACTGTATCTCTGGGTGCATCGCCTGCCCTGTAGTCCTTACCTCCGATGCACGTAGCTCCACTACCCACTCTACGTCTCCCTTACGGAAGACTGCCTCCATTTGATGAGCCGAAACAATCTGAGGTGGATATGTATGATGTCCCCGTATCTTCTCATGCCTCCCTGTCTTCTCATCATCCCATTCCATCTCTAGGGCCTTCCTATCTGTAGTGACCTTCCCTAGAGTGATAAGCCACTGAACACCCAGTACCATGTTGGTGTCTGAAATATTGACCACGAAAAAGTGATCAGTCAATGTGTAGGTTCCCATCGTCACTGATAACTCTGGAACATAACGAGCACACATCATGGTCTGATCTCCTGGGACCAAAACTGAAAATCCGTCGAAGCTCTCAGTCTAAATACCTCTCTGCTCAACCATCTGTGCATCGATGAAGTTGTGGGTTGCCCCACTATCAACCAAAACTGATACTCGCTGGTCACATACTGTCCCCCGTATGCACAGCGTCAAATACTTGGGAACTCCTCGCAATGCTGCAAGGGCCCCTCCAGTAGGTGCAAAAGCCGCACCACCTGCTGCTGCTAGTGGAGGTGGTAAAGGATCCTACGCTGCATGACTGTCTCCGACCTCCACTTCATCCTCCTCATCCTCTTCCCCACTGCTCTCGGAGAAGACCTCAATAAAATGTGCTTTGCGAGCAACACATCTATGTCTCGGTGCCCACGACTCCTAATAGGTAAAGCAAAACCGCTTCTTCTTCAACTCCCTCTTGGAATCATCATCCATCTGTGCCCGTCCTAGATTCCCCTTTGGAGGCAGAATCCTCACATCCTTCCCCTTGGGCTGAAAATCCTGTCTCTGGGGGTAAGGTGTCTGGGTCCTGGGTAAGGCATCCTGTAAATCCGGGGTCCTGCTAATAGTATCCTAGAGTGTGGCTGGTCTAGTAGATCTGACTAGACCTTGAAGTGGCTCTGCTAACCCCTCAACAAACATGTAGATCATCCGCGCTGCGGATAGATCTGGCGCCATCACCGAAACCCGCAAGAAGTCTGCAATGTATGTCTCTGGGCTCTCGGTCTGTTTGAGCCTCGTCATCTCAACAAAGTGTTGTTCCGGATCCCTCCAGTCAAATCTCTCTATCAACCTCCTGGTGAACTCGGCATATGTTGTCACTATAGAATGTCCGAGTGTAACCATCCCATGGAACCACCAGTCCTGGGCCTCCCCATCCAAATGTAATGTCGCCACCTTGATGGCCTCCGTCTCCGACATCTGGTTAAGCTGGAGATAGATGTCCAGCTTCTCCACCCAAGACTTCGCCGAACTGTTTGATGAACCATCAAACGTAGGCAAGTGGAATCTGCTAGTTGTACGGTGGGTATCTCCATCATGATAATGCCGGTGCCCTCTATGATGGTCGCGGGGTCTACTGTCCCGCTGAAGCTGAACAAAATCTCTGAACAAGAGAGCATCCCTGAACTCCTGCCCATAGGCCTGATACTCTACAAAATAATCGCCCATATGCTCGGGCTCTGCCTATTGCTGGGCCCATGCCCCTATGTTTGCTCCCAAGAAAGTGGGCATGGTAGAGCGTGTAGGTGCATGTGCATGTGAAGCCATCTGCTGAGTAGTATCACGCTGAGTAGCACCCTACTTCGGAAAATGGTGGGATGTACCCGATCCCTCACCTACCTGGAAAACCCGTGGGGTCTCACACTGTCTAGCCTCCACAGCATTGAATCTCTGACCCATCACCTCCATCTGTCTCGCTAGATCCTGCACCGATTTGAGGAGTGCCTCCCCAAACTGTTTTTCCTCACTATAATTTGCCATCGGCTCTCTCTGCTCTGAATCTAACATAGGCTCCTCCTGCTCTGCGTCTATCATAGGCTCCTCCTGTTCTGTGTCCACCACCCAAACACAGTCTCCCTCTCCGTAGGTGTTCTCCAACCTATGCTCAAGATCTATGTACTTCCTGCCTCTGTAACAAATGTAGGGCTTCTTCCCCGGTGTCATAGACAACTATCTCCACAGGCTGAGCCATAACTATGCTCTGATACCACTGTAATATCCTGTTTCGGGGATATCTCTAAAACACAAGCAAACTCCAACCAGAGATGGACTGGGAGGGCGTTTACCATATATTTCACCTCTGAGAAGAGGGTGAGATCTGGAGGCTACCTAGCCCTTTCCAGACTCTGTCTAAGAGTATGAGGAAAACACACCAAGTGGTATAGAACTAGAATGCCCAAAGATATATATAAAAATAACAGTAAAACAGACATACAATAGCATAGATAGAATGTATGACAAATGCTCCAGAAATATAGAGAGAGAATGCTATGCCATTTTATTATACTGAGAAATATAATGAAGTACAATAGGTGATCAAAGTGATGGCACCTAGGCTTGCTCAAGGCAAGTGAAGAAATACTCTCAGAATGTCCAAGAAATGGTTGCTCTCTGAACTGCGTCCCAGCTACTGGAAAATTGCCGTGTAGCTGCTACTGCTGAAATGAACTGATGATTTTGGGCTGATCCCCTCGCCAGAATGAGCTGAAAATCTGGAATCCACCTTTACTCACCAATCACAGCAAAACCCAGAAATCATATCTGAAATGGCTGACCCCCGAAAATCACCCCCTTGGGGAATTACGTTGCGCAGAGGCTGAATAGGAATCACTGAAATGCAACCTCAAACTCCACCAAAACCCTCCAACAGGTAAGGGCTGATCCCTTGCTCAATCTCCAAGCTCAAAATCCCTGCAAGAAACTCAATCAAGAGCTCCCCTAGAATGGACTGCGTCCTCCATCTCAAGACTGTGCAGTCTCTGAATGCCCAGCTCCACAAAAAAACCCAAACACCAATTCTCCCACCAAATGATGATGAAACTACCTTACCTGAGCAGGCACTCGAATTCCCCTGGGGCTAAGGGTGAGATCTCTGATCGGAGACACTCGATGCACTAAACAGTGCTGCAGACAGGCTAAATAGCCAGCGTGCTCAAGAAGTCGAAGTGACTAGCTCAAATGCATAAACTCAAATGATCAAATGAGGAGGATTCTCCCTCTTTTATAACGTTGGCCTTTCTCCAAACCCTAAGGCCCATCTCCTCAACGTAGCCTCCCTCTTGCCACGTGCTCCTCTCCATATGCACAGTCTCTCCTAGTTCATACGTGGGCCCCCTCTCTACGTGGTCCTTGGCCCCATTTGGCTCCCTTTAATTTACAACATTGTGCTACTAGGGAGTGACTTTATTCCCAAAGTGAGTTATACCCCTTTTACTCACCTTTTTATTTATAAATAAACTATAGAAGGAAAAATTGAACAAAATTGAATATTCCAATTAGCCATTGCTAATTAGGAATATTACATTGGATGGCCATTAGCTCGGGTGGCCCTACTTCCTTGCCCCCTCCATTAGCAGTTGATATAGCCTCCTTCGATGCTCTAATCTCCAATGGGCCAAAATTCGGTAAGACAAATCCCTCGCGCTTTTTCAAAAATCTTGAGGATATTTTGAAGGTAGAGATCAATGCTTATCAGTCTAGAGCAAGGGCTCTTCAGCTTGTAGAACAAGGTTTAGTGGGCCATTTCATGGGGATCTAACCTTTCCTCACACTCCTTGAAGCAGTGGGTAAATAAAACTTGGAATCCACTGATAAAGGGTCAAGTTTCCTCTTCTTTCTATGGGGGAGAGTTTTATGCATTCTTTGAGAATAAGGAAGAATAGGACTTGATCTTCAGAAGCGACCCTTATTTCATGGGTGCCCAGGGTCTCTATTTAGATTGATGGAGCTTGGATTTTAACCTAGAATGTGATTTTCCTTCAGCAATTCTGGATTGGTTTAAACTCCCCTTCCTTCCCTTGCATTGTTGGAACGATGCCACTAAGTATTGGAAATGCCCTGGGTAAGCATATTGATCATGTCAAGCCACAAGAGGGTTTGTTTTCTTATGTCAGTATTTGTGTGGAAGTAGATCTGGGCAAAGGGCTTCTAGATGCAATAAATCTCAACCTAGATAATTCGTCTCATCTCCAAGAGTTGGATTATGAACAAGTTCCTTTTAGGTGCAAGGTCTATCATAATTATAGACACTTTACTAGAAGATGTAAAAAAAATATCGAGGAGCAATAGAATCCAGTGGAAGAACGAGACCAATGGCAATAGCCCAAAAGGCAAAGAGGACCATCCAAACAAACTAACAACTACCTACGGAAAAGTGATCCAACAAGGAATAAAGGAAAGGGCCTACCCTCTCCATCCAAACTAAAATCAACTCTAGGAGTGGGTACCAACAATCAGGGTGCAGCTAAGGCTAATATCAATAGTTTTGAAGTGCTTAACCTAGTTGAAGAGGAAGGTGAGATTCCTTCATGCAACGCCCCTCCCTCTCATAGGGAGAACTCCAAACCCTCTCTTGGTATTCTTGAGAATGGAATTCTGCCCCTTGAGGATTCCCCTATCCATGTGACAGGCGAGATAGACTCTTCCTTAGATGAGGGTGAGTTCCACTCTCCTAGGGCAGCTCAAACTGGCCCCTCCATACCAGTTCAATGGATGAAAATTAAAAGATAAGATTGCATTCATCGCGAGTTGGGAAGAAAAACGAATAGAGAGGTTTGAATTTAGAAGTGTGAAAAGGACAAAGAATTGGAAAGACAAGGTATTCCAGATAGATAAATCATAGGCATACATAATACAAGGCAAGGAGGAAGTTCAGGCCCCAATCAAGGAGCCGCAATATCTAATAGAAAATGATGAAACTAATCTCCTGGAATAGTAGGGGGTTGGGGTTGGATAAAATAATGTAATAGGTTAAATCATTAGTTTGAAAAGGAAAACCCCATATTCTCCTGCTTTAGGAGACTAAAGTGAGATCTTTGGTCAATAGTTTGGTCTTAAATATGAAGTATTTAGTCAATTTCAATAGCTCTAATGTTAAGTGTCTATACCTTAATGATCTAGTGGATCTCGGGAAATATGTTGTAATCAAGGATTGCATTTTGAAGTTGGTTATATGTACCACAAGTTTTGTTCAATTTTGGGGCTATATTGGAAGGTATTCACCTCGAAAGATGTGTATATGCTTAGTATCGATTGTATTCATATTTGAAGGATAATTTTTGTTCAAGAGTTTGTAGATGATATCAAAGATGGAAGAAAATAATAATGTAACTCTCAATGTACAATTGTGATATGGGCACTGATTTTGCAATTAATACAAATATTCTCATTTCCATATATATATATATATATATAGTATAATAATTCAAATTAATAATTATATACTATAATATTATTATATTATAATATAATAATAACAATTGGAGTACACATTTTTATTAATGATAGAAATGTAATATAAAAATGGTATTATATATCATATAATAAAGAATGAAATTATTAATAATTTAAAATATTCCATGCTGAGTATTTTAAAGATATTAAACATATCCCAAGACAATATAATCAAGCTCTTGATTTAGCTGAAATATTGTTAAATAATTTCAAATAAAACCATGACATACAATTACCCTTGACTTTAATATGTCCAACTTAAGAACTATTGTCGACTCAATTCTTTAAATTTTATTGGTTATTGAATTTTCAATTCAACAAGCATGGATTTTCTTGTAAGCCCATTTTTAGAGCAAATTTTTTCCAATGGGTCACTCTAGCAGCACTAATGTTAGTGACATTGATGGTAACTATGATATTGAAGCAAAAAACACTAAGAATATGAGAAAAATGGAAGAAACAAATATAAGGGAAAGAAAAGCAGCAAATGACCACAAGGATGGATCAAGGTCTATAGCCAATTCTAGCCTGCCAAAGATATTGGAAAGGGCCATTGAATCTTTACATGCCCTTATACTATATAAACCAAACAAGCCAAAAGAGGTAAGGAAAAGACTAGTGATGGCTCACATGATGAGACATTTTTTTACCATCCTTCAGCGCATATTATGCGCCTAACTTAATAGGGGCATCATGTGAGGTATGCAATATAGTCAATCGGCCCAAAAAATCAACCCTAAGACATTTGGCATGAAGTTGAAAGCACCCAACCACTAGAGCTAGCTCATCAAACTAATGCAACAACAAATATTATTAATTAATAATAGGATTTTAGTGCTAATATTGAAAGGGTTAGCATTAAATAAAAGTGTTAAGTTACTTTTAAGTGCATGATTGAGGGAATGGACATATGTATTTGTTTCACTCAAGCTTTGAGTAATTAAAATATTTTTTCACCCAAATATTATAAACAACATTGTTTCGTTGTGTTTAGATTTTAATTAATGTTGATCAATTTATAGTGCGTCTCATCAAAAGAAACATAAGCATTTCTTAAATTCCAAGAGTTTCACTTATAACAAGTGTCATGGGTTATTCCATGGTTCAATGAAAAACAACTCACAAAGCCAAAGAAGACAACACAATGTAGTATGAGTATCAAATTGCACCCATACATGTTGCACATACAATGTCTATTCATTGATTTTTAATGGGCGAAAATAGATATTGAGTATCTCACATATAAATGCATACCCATCACCTAAGATTTTGTTAATTGTAACCTATATACATGTGGTGTATTGGTATCCATATAATTATTATATTACAAATGAAATTTTTGTAATAAAATAGAATTCCCAAATACCAATGTGATTTATGGTAGCAAAGAGATTACAACTCTTATGTTGAAATGACACGCAAAGGGGGGCTTCTGATTTGATTTTCCCTTAATTAAAGTAGAAGTAAAATTGTAATTCCATCACATGATAGCTTGTAATTGTTAACTGAGTCAGGAAGACTTAGTTAGCTTAGTTAATTCGAGTTGACGGTCAAACTGGAGGCATGTAGATTTCACACTAAGTTTTAGGGGGTCCAGTTACAGTTATTTGTGATTTGTAATTAGTTAACTCAATTATTTGAGTTAAGATCTATTTAAATAGTTGTAAGTGAGAGATGAGCTAGTGATAGGTCCATTGAATTAAATCTAATTTAATTAACAAGTAGTGGTTGATAAGTTAATTGATAATTCGCTATAAATAGTTGTTGCACGTGAGTTTTAAGGAAGGCCTAGTTGAGATTGGGGATAAAGGGAAGATAACTATCAATTGTATAATTAGAAAATTGTACAGGTCATGCATGAGGTCATCACGATGCCTTGAAGGAATTTCACAATCAATTCTTTGGAATTTCATATTTAATAGGGCCATAATTCCTCCAAGAATGCGTAAGGAGGGCTAGTCAGATAGAGGCAGAGAATTGATTAAGTATTGAACCGATTTTTCCTATATCAGAGTGAGACAGACATAAGAGTTTAGAGGTTTCTCGAGAAGGGAAATAACATTGTATTGCTTCAAGATCTTGACTTTATGAAATATACAGATAGTGGAGTTTTGAGCATTTGCTTCCCCAGATACATCTTGTGTTGTGCGATTGATAATTTATTTCTCTTACTTGTTATGTGATTTTGCAATCAAAATTGGTTTCCGCAATTTGTAAAAGTGAATCAGTATTTTTTTTAGTACATTACAAGATCATTTGAATCCATTTAGATATTTCTATATGGTATCATAGCAGGAATCACAATAGAAGAGAAGAACCGGGTTTTTTTTAACAGGTACATCGAATTTGCAAATGTATTCTTCAGGACTAGTAGCAAATCAAGATGTCTTTTAATGGCTTCAGACTCGAATATTCCCTTGAGGGAAATTCGAATTACATAGCATGGAAGGACATGATGGAGGCAGTGCTATAGGAAAATGGACTGAAGGCATTCATAGACAGTGATATTCCCCAACCCGCAGCAACATATGCTCAACTTTTTGATGCGCGAAATAATTATAATGTAGCAAAGGCGAGAAGGATCTTGTTGGAAGGAGTTGAGATCATATTGTCTCGAACCTCCATGGAAGGCCTTAATAGATCTATCTTATAATAGCAGTGGCCACAGGAAGTTGGCGCTGAAGGACAAACTCAAAAATATCAAGATGGAGAAGGGCGACATGATCCCAAAATACTTGACAAAGTTCACTCAATGTCGATATGAGCTTGGAAGTGTTGGGGTAACAACTACCTAGGATGATTTGGTGAGCCCAACAATTCTATGCCTTCCTAAGAGTTGGCATAGCTACCACGACTCGGTGAATGGGAGGGAGAAGCTACCAGAGTGGGAGTGATTATGGTCTGACTTGGTACAAGAAGAGATTTGGCGGAACACCAGAGATGGATCCTCATCAAATATTGATGATGAGGAGAATTTTGCATTGGTTGGAAAGGCAAAGAAATGGAAAGGGAAGGCGTCCCATTAAAAATTGGATTTTGGTCATGCAGGAAAGAAGCGAGACTTGTCAAAGGTAAAAAAATTTCACTGTCATGAGCTTGGACATTATGCTATAAATTGTTCGCAAAAGAAGGCTAAAGGAGCAGCAGGTGAAGCACTTACTTCATAGTTCGAGTTGGATTTCACTCTCATCGCATGCATGGTATCATCGATGATGGGTTCTGTGTGGTACTTAGATAGTGGATCTTCATTCCATATGACCGGTAACAAATAATTCTTTAGTGGCTTGGAGGAGAAAGATCTCCAGATGCACATTGAGATGGGAGATAATGGGAGGTATAACGCTACCAGTGTAGGTACAGTTACCTTTCAGAGGGATTCAGGTAATCCACTCACATCAAAATATGTCATGTATGTTCCTGGTTTAAAGAATAATTTGGTTTTTGTTTCTATGTTAGAATATCATGGCTATGATGTGATATTCAGTGAAGGAAAGGTGTTCCTTCATCACAAAGCCACAGGATAGGTGAAAAATATTGGGGTTCGAGTAAAGAACCTTTACAAATTGGATGTAGAAGATTGTGTTGCCTTGAGCATGAAAGAAAAGAAGGTGGAGAGCCAAGACATTGATGAGTTATAGCACAGGAGATTGGGCCATCTACACCATGGCGTTTTGAATATCATGCAACATATTTCTACAGGGCTTCCAAAGGGTGCACTTGTGCAAAGAGATACATGAAAAGGGTGTACATTGGGGAATTATACCAAATCCACCTTTCACGATAAGGAAAGCAGAGCAAACATGATCCTTGAGAGAGTTCACTCAGATGTGTGTGGACCATTCTCAACATCTTCCATAGGTATTACATGATTCTTCTAGATGATTTTTCCCGAAAGTGTTGGATTTTCTTCATGTAGAAGAAATATCAGACGTTCTCCAAGTTTTGTGAGCTCAAAGCACTTGTCGAGAAAGATATAGGGAAGAAGGTGAAGGCTTTGAGGAGCAAAAATGGTGGAGAATATGTCTCTAAAGAATTCAATAACTTTCATGCCTCAAAAGGAATTTGAAGAGAATTGATAACACCTCATAACCCACAATAGAATGGGTTTGTATAAAGGAAGAACAAAACTATTGTGGGAGCAACACGAGGTATGTTGCATGATCAGGGGCTAATGTTTCATCTGTGGGCGGAAGCATGCAATACAATAGTATTTGTGTAGAACAGAAGTCCTCATTAGATACTTGGGATGAGTACACCAGAGGAAGATTTTTTCAGGTAAGAGACCAGATGTGTCGCATTTTAAAATTTTTGGTTCATCAGTTTACTTTCATGTGCCCAAAGATTCCAAGAAGAAGCTAGAGCCAACAACTGAGTTGGGGATATTTGTGGGGTACACTGATACACCTCACAACTATCGGGTGTACATTCCAGCACAAAGGATGACAGTGGTAAGAAGATATGTGAAATTTGATGAACAGAAATCCATGCGAATTTCCCTTGAGAGGGAGCTTCAATTGCATGCAATTGAGGAGATCTTGGCTCCAATATAATAACCTCAGGATGTGGAGCAGCCACAAGTAGAGGTGCAGAGAGTGGAGGCACCCACTCATGTAGAGACATCCTGAGACGGAAGGAATCACACCAGATCGGCTGACAGGTTGTTTTTAGATGCGAGAGAGAATGTGGGAGAATCCACATCACAATGTAGGAATAGAAGGTCCCCAGAGAAATACACTGGATACGTGGCTCTTATGAGAAAAGGTATAGCGATAGAACCATCATCTTTCGATGAAGCAATGCAGCAGCCAATTGGAGTATGACTCCATTATTAAAAATAGTGCATGGGAATTTGTCCCAAGACCAAAGGGGAAGTTAGTTGTAGGATCAAGGTGGATCTACAAGGTGAAGCAGGGAGAATATGGGAGTATGGAGAAGCACAAGGCCAGGTTCATGGCCAGAAGGTTCTCTAAGGTGGAGGGGATTGATTATGATTATACTTTTGCACCAGTCACAAGGTACTCATCAATCATATCCATCCTTTCACTCTTAGTGCAAATGGGATGGCAAATACATCATATGGATGTAAAGACAACCTTCCTCAATGGGGTGACTGAAGAAGAGGTGTACATTGAGTAGTCATAAGGTTTTGAGACCTTAGATATGGATTTTCATGTGTGCATACTCAAGAGATAATTGTATGGGTTGAAGAAAGAACCTCGTGGTTAGTACACTAGGATCGACAACTATTTCATTGGGTTGGGATTCACAAAGAGTGAAGTAGATGTGAACCTTATTGTGGTAGAAGGTAACCTTTTGATTATTTTAATTTATGTCGATGATCTGATACTCACATGTGATAAGAAGCTCATCAAGTCTTGCAAAGAGGATCTTGCAAGAGAATTTGATATGAAGGACATGGGGCTCTTGCATTATTTCCTGGGATTGGAAATATGGCAAAGAGATGGGGAGCTATTTGTATCTGAGACAAAGTATGCCAACAAGATCCTCAGGAAGTTCCACGTGGAGGGTAGCAAACCCATGGAGACTCTTCTAGCTAGAAAATGGAGGAAGGAGGATGCTACTTCAAGCGAAGTAGTAGATTCTATTGTTTATAGGCAGCTTGTGGATTCACTCATGTATGTGGTGAACACACGACCATACATATGCTACACAGTTAAACAGCTTAGTCAAGCTATGGTTGAGCCTACCAAGCTCTTTTGGAAGGCATGAAAGCATGTGTTTAGGTACCTTCGAGGCACTACAGAGTATGTGATATGGTATAGACAGACAGAGGGAGTAAATCTTCAAGGCTTCACTGATGCATATTGGGCAGGGATTCCATCCGACAGGAATAGCACATTAGGGGGCATCTTCAGCATAGGATTAGTAGTGGTTTCCTGGTAAAGCAGGTAACAGAGATCAGTTGCACTCAGTTCAGCAGAGGCAGAGTACATGGCAGACAGTCAGGTAGCATGTGAGGCCATCTGGATGAGGAAGATACTTGTTGGTTTGTTTGGTCGATAGATCGATATGATGGTGATATATTGTGATAAACCGATTTGCATCAAACTCTCAGTTAATCCATGTTTTCATGACAGGTCCAAGAATATTGATATCTGATATCACCATCTCAGAGATTGTGTGCAGAGGAGGATTATTTCAATAGAGTACATTCCCATGGAGGAGAAGGATGTAGAAAACTTGATGAAGGCACTGTCAAGAAGCAAATTCGAGTTCCATAGAGATAGGATCGGGGTAGTAGATAATCTCTTTCTTGTTGAGAGGGAGTGTTGAAATGGCACCCCAAGGGGGCTGCTGATTTGATTTTCCCTTAATTAAATTAGAATTAAAATTGTAATTCCATCACATGACAGCTTGTAAGTGTTAACTGAGTCAGGAAGACTTATTTAGCTCATTTAATTCGATTTCAGGGTCAAACTGGAGGCATGTAGAGTCCACTCTAATTTTTAGGGGGTCCAGTTATAGTCATTTGTGAGTTGTAATTAGTTAACTCAATTATTTGAGTTAAAATCATTTTAACTAGTTCTAACTAAGATATGAGCTAGTGATAGGTCCAGTGAATTAAATTTGATTTAATTCACAAGTATTGGTCAATATTTTAACTGATAATTCGCTATAAATAGTTGTTTCGTTTGAGTTCTAAGGAAGGCCCAATTGAGATTGGGATTAAAGGGAAGATAACTATTAGTTGTATAATTAGAAAATTGTACAGGTCATGCATGAGGTCATCAAGATGCCTTGAAGGAATTGTGCAATCAATTCTTGGTAATTTCCTATTTAATATGGCCACAATTCCTCCAAGAATGCGTAAGCAGGTCTGGTCAGACAGAGGCAGGGAATTGGTTAAATATTGGACCGATTTTTCCTATATCAGAGTGAGATAGTTAGAAGAGAGTAGAGGTTTCTCAAGAAGGGAAATAGCATTGTATTGTTTCATGATCTTGAATTTATGAAATATACAGATAGGTGTTATATTTTTACATCTTCCTTGTCAAAACAATGAACAACTTAATATTCCATCACAATGCATTATACAATATACATTATATCACAAGAGACATTTTCTACAACCTAATATGAAGAGCTAATTTTATGATCAATGTGGAGTTAACACATCATTTAAAAATTAATATTAAATATTAAATAACAAAAATACAATTTCAGTGACAACCTTAAGTATGACATTTCAATGTTGAATTTAAGTAAAAAAAAAATTATAAGAAATCAACAACATATTCAATCAATTTTAAAATATGAATTTATCAAATTTCTCATATTGAAATACTTTGATCACTTTTCGTATGTGTGTGTATATGTCCCTGTGTTCATTTACATGTGCTTATGTATATATAAAACAAACATATATAAAGTCAACGAAATATTCTCAATATTTAGATACTAATTCAACAAGTTTCTCACAATGAAAAGTGTGTGTGTGTGTGTGTGTCAAATCCCTAGATGTGCAAACCTTTTCAAGGAAGCCACACTTGAGGAAGTTTTGTACCATGATCAATTTGTTCTCTTCCAATGTTCGTTAGATATGAAGTTAATATGGATCATGTTAATAAAAATAGTAATGACTACAACAATTCCAACAGTGTGGCACAATTCCAAAAAGTTATTTCTAAGCATTAGTTTTACATTCTATGGCATGAAGCCATTAATAGATGTTAACTTATAAGAATTGAATAAAACTAAAGGAAAAAAAATAATTATACTATGTAAATATAGGTTATAAAATATTTAGAATTAATAAGACTTGGTCTAGTGGATGTGCCAACTATGCATTATATTTATACTTTACTCCATCCACCTTATGTTTTGGGTGACTTGATTTAACTTGACACTCATTACATATGTATTTTATATTTGTACATGTTAGAGAGTTGGTAAAACATGATCACCCTCCATCAATTTGGTATTCCTATATATCTAATATAATTTGTAATGTATATTGTGTATAGTTCAACAATATTTTTTTATATTTGAATACTAAATGTTTTATTTGTTTTTCCTGTATTTGAGTATTTCATGTTATTGTTTTTGTGTTCACATTAATTGGTATTAGAGCCTAAATATTAGTTTTTTTTCAAAGCGCTACAATCCCACCTCCTAGAGAATACTTCATATTTTAAATCCTCCTTGAACTCTCACTCCAAGTGGTTCAAGTGTTTTACAAGCATATCATCACTCTTTTATCTTGTTTTTAGGCCATCAACAAATATGTGGCCCATTATTAATTGGAATTCTCCCCAAATTTATGTGGTTTTTCATTCTCCTATATTGCTTTGTGAACTTCTTAGAGTATAAATTTCTCCCTATTTGAAACTCATGTTACTGCAAGTTTTTTTGTCCTACCATGAGTATATCACAATGTATTTCATATCTATTTTGTGATTTTTTGGGTATAAATTTGTGTTTTTGAACCAAGTTACAATATCATTGATTAAACTAGTTACAACTAATCCCTATATTTTGTTATTTTTAATTCTAAATCAACATTTTATCTTTCATCATGGCTCATGGCCACTTCTCTAAATATTTTAGTGGCGTCCACCGTCAGTTCTTGATAGAAAAAATGTTTAAGCAACAATATCAACAAATCTAACTATTAATGGTGCAGTTTCTTGTACAATGACAATAATAGAGCCAATTTCAAGCCAAGTTGATGCAAGACATGTTGGGAATGATCTAGTAGTGAATCACCACATAATAACACCCCTACTACAACTTCCACCATTTCAAAAACGTAGTATGCCTATGATTATCCCCATTTTCCTGCACTACTTCAAGTTGGACACAAAGATTTCCAACCCCGAATTCGATGTATCCTCTAATGGGTATAACCTTGATTCTTGGCTTACAAGTTTAGAATCCTACTTATATATCCAATGAAATATGGCATAATATTAAATGGTTTTTCTTTTTGAAATTCACATGGAGGTGTAGACCCTTACATGGCAACAGACACACCCAATCCTTGCAACCTCCTACTAATCTTCGATTTGAACTTGGAATGAGTTCAAGGTTGTTATGTACATACAGTTTTATCCCTTAGGGTACAAAGATGTGACATTGGAAAAGTGGTTGGAATTAAACCAAAACACGTTAAGGTCCCACAATGCATTGATGCTTTCAAAAAATAATCCATAAACTTGATCCTTTCAACAAATTGTTCATGAACCTCATAATACTACTAAAATTCTCCTCAATTTATTTAGTGGAACACGTACTTAATTTAGCTTCTAAGCTTGAAGATCATTTCATAAGGTCAATCATTGTGCAATTGAGTCTTCATAACCCTCTCAAACAAATAAATGTTATCCACCTTCTCTTTCAAACATTGTTTTTTCCAAGAAATGGATAATCAATGTCACCAACCAAGGAAATATGTGATGTTTCTCTTATCATAGGTGTATGCCTACTCTGATTATGAATGTTTCACCTTGCAATCCAAACAAGCCAAGGCTTTCCTTATTGGACTGCAATAGGAAATTGAATATTATAACATTGAGGAACAACATCAAGACCCTGATTTCAAAAATATCAACTTTTCCAACCTTTATTTGGTCGTCATAGCCAAATATTGCATTGATCATAAGAGGAACTCTTCTAGTCATAATCTATAGAGAAAAAGAAAACTTGAAAAATTGATCATGAATCTTGGAAACCAAAATACCTATTTTCTCATCATTTAGGCCACTCACTTTAGCTTCATATGACACCACACACCAAACCATATTTTCTTTGATGGGTTAAGGAAGCAGGTTCACCAATACCAAACAACCATAATTTTTTTGTCACCAATTCCCTTGGCATATCTATCAATATAATTTATTGTGATATTAAACCCACAATTATTTAATATACTCCTCGACATTGCCAACTACTGCAACCATAAGGCAGTGTATGTTGGATTTATTAAGACCTATTAAAGGCACACAAATGGTAAAATATACAAACTTGCATTATTTTCCATTAATCCCTTACCATTTGGAGGGGCATTTTATTGAATATGCCATAATATATGTAGAGAGAGAGAGAGAGAGAGAGAGAGAGAGAGAGAGAGAGAGAGAGAGATTAAATTTCTAAAATTCAATATATTGATATACCTTCTAAGAGAGACGTAGGTTATAAAATCACTTAACTACAAAATGACATGAGATTAATTAACTTTTAAGTTGTCACTTTATTATCTGATCATCGGATTAATGTAAAAAAAAGTCTATATTCATAAGTTAAAACCTTAAACCATGTAATGTGTTATATGATTGTTATTAAATATTAACTTTATTAATTGTCTTTAATGGTTATGTTGAAAACAAATGTTGGCCCCCAAAATAAAAAACCCAAGTGGGTCAAGATTGTTCCATATGTCTATAACCAGTATCTTAGTTGTGCAACTTATCACTAATGGAATATGATGATTGTCAAATTTTACTTATTGGAGATGTTTCAAATTGTCAGGAAGTTCAGGAAGTAATGGTGTTAACATGATCACATGACATGTTATTGTCTTGGGTGATGATGAATATACCAATACATTGAACACTTTTATAAAAATTAAACATTGGCTCATTAATGGAATGAGAGTCTAGGTTCACTAATTAGCTTTCATACGTAGATGATGACATTGATTTCAACACCAAAATAGTGCTCATTTCTATTGCTATGTACCAAATTTTATAAAAATATAAAAACCAACCCTTTAGAGTTTTCCATAGCTTATAAATAGGTATGCCCACACCTTTGAACTACACATTCTATGGATGATTTTACCACTATTTACATCCTTCCTACTAATACACTAACCATGTTGATTTTCTATGGCTAGTGCTACAATATACATGTCCAACTTTGTGGTAGTAGATAAGAGCTTTCTTCTACTCATTTTACGTTCTTCCTCAAACATAGACTTGGAAAAGTTTGAACCAACAAATAAATAGAAAAACTATAAATCACAATAAACTTGTTGTACATCCTGCATAACTTCCCTTTTAGAGCTCCCATTTTTTTCCATGTCACCAAGTTGTGAAATTTCTTTTGCATATTTAGCTATGTCAATCCCCTCCATACCACCTGAATCAACATGGTTTCATGTTTCTATCAAAGCATCTTCTAATTCACTTTCCTCTTGTAGAACGGCGTACACGTTGTCACATGGTAGTGGTTTAACACCCTACACATGTTCTCCTTGCAAAAAAAAATGCATTTTCATCTTCAAACAAACAATGATAATCCATATTTGAGTTTGAAATAACCTAACTCAAATATGATCTTTCATCAATTCTCTCATCTCTATTAACAACTATCTAGTTTGTATAAAAATACCAAAAATTTATACTTTTTTGCTTAGTTAGAATACTCTAGAAACAAAAATTTCCTACCAAGAGCAGTATATTTACTCCTATGTTGAGCTAGGAAATATTTCATTAAACAAAACAAAAAAATAGGTGACTTGCATTTGTTTCCTCTTGAACCATGATTTCTCAATTCTAACCGATACAAATAATTTATTAGGACTTGTGTTTAGCAAGATGATTATTGTATGCATCACTTCCACCTAATGTATCTCTTGTGCCCCTATAATTTATAATATTAGCAAGAATAAATGATAAAGGACGACATCAAATCGCTAAATTGGAGTCTAGGACCTAGCCTTCCTAGACTTAGAGAGGGCTCTCTTTGTTTTTATGATTTAGCTTGATGGTTATAAATGTTGATATTAGGCTAGTTATAGAAATTATGAGGGATGTTTGTTTTGATTGATTATGTGGTTGGACAAATAGAGCTGTGAAACTGAATCCATTGGGCTATGGAGTCATAAAAGGCTAAAGTGTGCATCAATGTTTCAAGAGCATTCACAGGGCAAGCTAACTATGCAGACTGTATGTTACTGGCAGTGTGAATATGATATGAAAGAAAGTAGTGAGTTCAATAATAGCTAAAGAGCAGTCAATAATTCTTTAACTATAATTTAGAAGAACACATTAAGATAGTAAACACATACAGAATTAGGGTGCTTTCTCAGCAAATATTAATCTAAATTTTCTGTTTTACAATCATATAAATTGATGCACAACATGAAAGACAAAGAAAACATTAACACAGAGGAAAAAACATCACTATTAACATAGCTCAAGAATCCTGTGAACGGTCTCTTATTATTGATGCCTAGCTCAAAAACTATAGTGCTCTAATACAATGATTCTTACAACGCAGAGCCTAACAAGGTCCAACCCTTGATAATTAAAATACTAGGAGTATTTAACTGCAACTATGTTGGTTTCCTTAATCTAATTTGGCAACCTTCCTTAATTACAATTTAACTCAAACTAGACAACTGTGGCCATGCAAGGCCCGAACAAATTTTTTTGGCATAGCACCGACTGTAGCATTAACTTTAGTAGCTCTTCGTAAATAAAAAAGGTAGGTTGAAGGTGGCTAAGGTTTTCACGAAGAGGTAATGATAGTGGTTGTGACATATGGCTCTGTTTTTTGGGTCACTGTTGCTAGAGTATTAAATATGACGTGATGTTGGATTTTCAGATCGATCGGTGGTTGTGATGACGTGTCCATCATGCCTTTTCAGTCCTAGTACATGCACAATTTTCCCCACTCCTTATTTCTTGGAATTCTCGTACCTATGACTTGTTGCTACACTTCATCCACCTTTGTGTATTTACTGAAGGTAGGCCTGGTGAGAAAAACATGCTCCAGGTCATGTTGAACAAAGATATAATTGCTCAGGAGATCCAAGACAACCTTCCCAGTCACATTCCCTTAAATATTGGAAAATTTGGTGGTATCCGTAGCTTCTTCCCTGAGCTTGGTCATGTAATATCCCTTTTGGATCAAATTTTTGTTGATTACATAAAGTGAGGGTAGTCCCTTTGCCCTTAGGGACTCAATCTTGTTTAAGAATCTCCCGATCATGGCCATGTCAAATTCATGACACTTCTCCTCCAATTGCCTCACTAAATTCCTCTTAGTGAGGACCCTTCTCACTTCTAGTATGGTTTTTTTTCTATCTTGCACATCCAGATCTTCCAGCTCAAAAATGGTTTTGGAATTCAAGAATTTTATGATATTTGGGGCTGTTATTGGCATATCTCCCAATTCCTGAGTTGCTTTCTTGATAGCCACTTTGCATCTGCCTCCTTCTGTTCAAAAATAATGTGGATGGAATGCCAAATTCCATCCACTGACTCTATGATACTGCCCCAAATCATCAACTTCATTTGGCCCAAAATGTTGCTGGCAGAAAATTCCTTTTCTGCCTTCTCCAATCTTTCAATCTGCTTCTTGGCTATCTCATGGGAAATTTCTAATCTTGCCTTTTGATCCCTCAGGATGTTAATCTGTGCCTCCAACTTCTTGATCTCTTGTGATTGCAAGGTCATGCTTTACATAGCTTTGGAAAGTTAATCGGTCCCATTGGATGTTCCAGAAGTTGTTGGAACAACTGATGGAATTGATGAGATAGGGAAAACTTCTAATGGGATGAGTTCCCCTCAAGTTGATTCTTCTTTTTCCTTCAATAGCTTCTCCATATCGGTCTCCATTTGTTTGATTTCGGCAGATTGTTCAATAACTAACTTCATCAATTCTGCCTCATGTGTCTCATATTCCTCAATGCCCTTTGCTAATGGATCTTTGTCATTGGCACCTTGATCTGTTTCCTGAGGGCTGCTATGTCAGCATTCTTTTTCTTCAAAATCTCCTCCATAGCTTGAACATTGTTTGGGTCATGCCCAAGCTTCACTATTAAATCTTCTAAGGTCTTGATCCTTGAGTCTCTAGCCATGGCATATATCTTCTCCATCTTGAGCTGTGATTGGGTACTGAATAAGGACACCTTCAATTTTGGAAAGTTCGTAGCAATACTTGTCAAGGTTGAGGCTACCATCTCCCCGGTATTCTTGTGTAATTCCATCTGGTTAGTAGGATGGATATCCTTGGAGCTGAACTCGAATGATGCTTTCTTATAATCTCCTGCTCCTTGAGGCTGTGGGACCGAGGCTTCTAGAAATTCCATCTGCATCCTCCCTTTTTCAGTGTCAAAGGTAGACAATAGCCTGCTTTGTGACTTTGAGGTCCGCTTCCAGAATTTATTGTATGTATTAGTCTTCAACACCTCATTCCTCAATTTTATCTCTTTGAATATCTCAAAGACAGACTTCTCTTGGCCTTCTATGACAAGTCTAGAAGCAGATTCTTGTAGACCTTGTTTCTGAAAAAACAATGTGGCTGATGATGTAGGTGAGGCCATTGTTTCTCCTCCTGCTAATGATGACTTAGGGGTTTCCATGATATGAATCACTGTCTGCTGCTCTGATTCACCTCCTTGGTCAATATCCATATGAACTCGGGCCCTTTTCCTATATTTTAGTTTGAATTCTTTGCTAGAGGTATCAGTCACCGAAGGGGACTGATCTGTTGGGAATCACGATTTTCGTTAGACCAAAACCCACAGGTGTTAGTCAATGATCGCATCGCCAGAGATAAGGATCCACGAGAGGCAGTTAGTCGATGTCGCGAAACACACGGGGAGCATTGGTTTATCCAATTTCCAAAAATATCCCCCCCCCCAACGTGAGCCGGGTGTGGATCTAACTCGTGACCTACGCTCTGATACCACTTGTTGGGAATCACGATTGCCATTAGACCAAAACCCGCAGGTGTTAGTCAACGATTGCATCGCCAGAGATAAGGATCCACAAGAGGCGGTTAGTACATGTCGCGAAACACACGGGGAGCATTGGTTTATCCAATGTCCAACATGATCCTCTCTTGGCCTCTTGCTCCCTATCTCTTTATATGGTTCTTTCCCCTTGTCCTCTTGTTCCTATGCACTCCTCCTTTCTTGTGGTGTTAGGATCTGGATTCCTAAAGTTGAGATCACCTATTCTTCATCTTCTTGGAGGGTGTTGGTCACACATTCTATTTGATTAGCATACTGCTCAATTGCAGGTATGTGTATGTGAACATAGGGTGTGGATCTTTTTTCCACCCTTTTCTTGGAGATAATCCCTACAGGGTCATAGGACCAAGTGAAACTGTGACTGAAACCCATCCCCTTTAGTATCGTATTAGCATCTTCCCCTGTTTCTCTATTATTACAGATGAAAGGCCCAACTTGTGCCTTGATCTTGAACTTAGTCTTCGTCTTTGCAGAAACAAAGTGGATATCATCTGCATCTATCACTTGCCTTATGTACTCCAATGCAAAGACCCTCATGGAGAGGAAATTTGGCAATTTTTAAGGGGCTAGCTCACTTCCATAGACTCAAATATCTGTGTAATTTTGGTGCAAATACCAATCTGTTGTCTTCACTAGCTCTGTGAGCTACATGGTTTTCCTGATTTCTTCACTTATCCTGGGCTCTGTTGCACTGTTCAGTGTGTTGATGGCTAGATGCACAAAAAAATCCACAAAATCCTTGTACGTATAGATCTTTTTCTCCTTTACTAGTAGGGTAGCCCAGAAAATGACATATTTAGGTTTAGCATCTTCATTTACCTTGGTCATCTGAAATTTAAACCTGCTGGACTGGAAATAAACAAACATATAAACCAACACATAGATGTATTTGAAAACCTCCTCTGTGTTAAACTTTAAATTTTTTTCAAGAATGGCATCTGTAATATATTGGGCATAATTGAACATGATTGTGGGTTTAGCTTCTGAGGAGAGAATGGATAAAAAGCCTATCACAGCTTCATCGACCCACTGATTGGAGTGATAACCTAACAAATAAGAAAGAATAGTGATAATATGCTTGGTCCTCTCAGGAAAAATAGATGAAGGGTAGGGTGGATTTTTTATATGCATTGGTGCATCAGTTGCCGTGAAAATTTGCAGAGTTTTGGCTCTGCTGGCAAAATCAATTCTCTGATAAAGTTCCCTAAGGGATTCATAAGAGAAGGGGATTGTTTGTTTAGGAGTGGGGGCCTGCATCATTTGTTTAATGGATTGGGCATTAATGGTGAACAAGATTTCTCCTGTTGGGGTGACTATGGTCCTCTGATTAATGTCATAGCAGGACTGGCATTTTCTGATGAATTAAGGGCAACTATGGGTTTTGGGAAAGATATAAAGAGGTAGTTGGGTCTCCCACAGGCTAATGTCATTTGCTTCCTTGAGAAATTTTTCCTCTAGCCAGCAATAGATATCGAACAAGTCGAAGTCTAACTCTGTCTCGTGAATTTTGTAATGTTGGTATGCCAGGGTTGTATGATCTAAATCCAATTGTGTGTAAACCATGGGGTTGAAAGGATCTTGATCCTTCTTAGGAGGCATGATTTGTCTTCTATATTTTTTTTTTAGTCTGAAATGGAGAATGGGATGTAATAAAAAAGGAGCAGAGAGGGGAAGTGATGATCGCTCGGGATGGGGGAAGGGAAGTAATAGAAGGGACCACGATTAGCACGAAATAGTTTGAAGGAGAGACGGTAATCCGGTTTGCTGAGAGCTATCGATTTATTTTTATGCAAACAGGTTCTCCTACAACAGTTGTTTAACTTTGTGATTTCTCTTTAAGACTCGGTGAATTCGATATCTGCAACCTCTAATCAAAATAAGCACAGCAAACTCAGTATCGGGCATGATTTTGGCCTTTAATATTTGATTGGTGAGACATTGGGGTGGCGCGGGTTTGTTTGACAATGGCCCGACCATTTACGGTGCAACGGCTTCTTGGTGGGAGTAAATGCGATTAGACGGGAGGTACAGGTCAACAGGGACATGGCACAAAGGGAGCAGGCAATGGATAGACCAATAGTTGGTGGGTGTAATGGTTTCGTTTGGTGGCGAAAACCACTTTCGGATGGGGGTGGAGGCGGTATGTTGGGTTTGCGCGGGGGGGGTGCAAATAGCCTCGAGGCATTACATGTAGCAGGTTACGTAGTATCGGGTACCACCGATTTCGCACCCCCCCCCTTGTTGTTAATGTTCGGAGGGTGAGGGGGGCGAAATGTAATATGGGTCCTCGGATGTGTGGCGTGCGCGTGGAGATGAGGGGAGTGGTGGGGTGATTAACGTCGGTGGGGACGAGTGACGTGAGGTGTGATGGGACAGGCGATGGGATGGTAGGGTCGGAATATGAGAGTTGGGGGGTAACGTGAAACTTAGGATAAGGAAAAAATAAATGGGGCGGGGTAAGGGGATAATGATGTTTCAGAACTTAGGTTAAAAAATGAATGAAAATATGAAATATGTCTAAATAATTATGGATATGTATTTGAGTTCCTAAACTTCGACATATAACCCTGTTTTTCAATCTTTTGAATGCAAGCACCTTTTATTTTGGTCCTTCTCCCACCATAGGAACAGTGGAATTTTGATGTTGTACTTTGTGAAATAATATTTAGATTTTTTCTTTCATTCTTCTCTTTCAATGTATCTACCTACCCAAACTACCATTATAACCTTTTTCTTCTTTTGAGGGTGCATTTAGACTTGCAGACCCTGCAATAATTTTTCTATGAAATTTCTAACCTATCACCTATCCCTTATTTCTCCTATTGGTTCAGATTAAGTTTTTGAACCAAAGTCATTTTCTACCTATCTACTGATAAGCCAAGATTAAATGGTTTGGAAAATCTTCATTTTCTAACATATCAACAGGAAATTCCAAATTGTATAATCATGCTTAAGCTGTATGATTGAACAAGATTTTCTAAATAGTAGTGGCATTTTGATTTGCAGCACTTTCAGAAATATTCATTTTTTTGCGTGGGGCTTTCTTTTTCCTTTTTTAACACCCTCTTTTCTTCTTCTCTTTTTTGTTTCTTTTTATCTTCTTTGGAAATGCTTTTGAATATTGAAATATATGTACAATATGAAAATTTGCAAGTAAGAAATATGTAGTCACCTTGTGATACTGTAAATTACAGGACTCTAACAGTTACTCCAGCTGGGGATGGCACTTCTGTTTAGGGAAGTGTCAAGAACACCAAGACCAGTAGCCTTGTATACTCTTCTCTGCAATGTCTTTCATGAATTTTATCTTGATGTTTTTATGAATCTGTCTTGTTGTTTTTTAGCACAACAATGTGGCTTTCAAAAGGATATGAACCAAAAATTTTGGTATTTATAGTGGAGTGAGAAATTTCTTTGTATTTTGGAGAATTAATGCTTCAACATCCTTCCATTGACAGTACCTCCAGGCAGCTCTGTTCCATTCATCTCTTACAAAAAAAATGCATTATTTCCTCTTAAAGAATGAATAATATATGGGCCTTTCCACAGGTTTTCAAACTTGCCATGCTTACCTTTGTCTTCTCTTCTGGAATCCCATTTCAGTACTTTATCTCCAATATTGAAATCATTTGCTTTTGTTCTTTTGTAAAAGATATTCTTTATGTTTTCTTGCACCACCTGAGTTTTGTTGTAAACCTCTTCTATGGACGGTTGTAGCTGAATGGTCTGGCTTATTCTTCTTTTTACATCATTCTCTTCAGCTTGTACCTCTTGAATGATTTTCATGGCTGGCACTCCTAAGGATGTTGGGAAAACTACATCCATCCCATAGACTAACTGGTATGGTGACATGCCAATTGATTTCTTAGTTGTCAGTCTGTCAGCCCACAAGGCATGCACCAATTTGTGGTGACAGGATTTCTTATTGTCTTCCAGCAACTTCTTGATGATGTTAACCAAACTCTTGTTGGAGGATTCAGCTAGTCCATTACCTTGAGGGTAATAAGTTGTTGAATGCTCCAAAGAGATGTGATATCTGTGGAAAAAATACACCATATTATTGGACTTAAAAGCAGAATCGTTATATTTAATGATTTTCCTAGGACAACCAAATCTAGAAAGATGTTGGCTTCAAGGAATTTGATGATCACTGAGTTAGTAGCAGTTCTGGAAGGAATGACTTCTATCCATTTGGTAAAATAGTCTGTAGCAGTAAGGATCCATTTAAGCTGGGAAAAGGAGGGGTGGATTTCTCCAATGAAGTCTAAACCCCATTGTTGGAAAGGAGCCTCAACAGAGATTGGTTGTAAGGGCAAAGGCGACAATTTTATTTTTCCCTCAAAATTTTGACATTTGTGATAGGTAGCTACCATTTTGTGGATATTAGGGAAAAGAGTAGGCTAATAGAAACCAGCCCTAAGGATCTTGTTAGAAGTGGTTTTCCAGTAGAGATGGCCTCCACAATCCCCTTCATGAAATTCTTGCATGACCCTATCTGCATCTTCCTTAAGCAAAAATTTAAGCAAGATGCCCCCAAAATATTTCCAGTACAAGACATTTTCTAGGATGCAAAATTTTATAGCTTTAAATTTCAAGAATGTATCTTTTGTTTTGGACAAACCAGGAGGAGTATTTAAATTAAATAGAACATATAATATATCTGCATACCAGGGATATTTCAGGAGTGCTTCCTCAATAGGTGGAGTCGCCATCTCCTCTTGTTCATCCAATAGATGGATCATGTTGATATCTAGTGCTTGAAATTTTGTTTCAGCCATCAATTTGGCTAATCCCTATCACTTGATTAGTTTGGTGGGTCTTATTTCTAAATCGTACTCCAATATAAACACAGTCCACTTGCCTCTTTTTCCATCAGGAGCCTGCATTAGGATGTCTTTGAAAACTGTGTTGGGCACAAAGGAAATGATATTTGAATGTATAATGTAAACTCTGAAATCCTTCAGTGATTTGATCAAAACAAAGGCTTTCTTTTCGATAATATTGTATTTTAGGGGTGCATCTCTTAAATCTTGGCTGAAAAATGCTATGGGCTGCTCTTTTCCTTCCTTATTTTTCTACAACAATACAACAACAATAGTGTGCATTGATGCAAAGGAAAAAATAATGAAATCCTTGGTGAAATTAGGTCTGATCAGAATTGGTGCTTTATTGAGTGCCTGTTTTACCAAGTCAAAGGACTATTTAGCTTCCATGCTCCACTTAAAACCTGAATCTCTCTTGAGCATATTAGTGATATTTCTCGGCAGTTCTACAAGGTTTGGTATAAACCTTCTCAAAAAAATTATCTTTCCAATGAAATATTGAAGCTCTTTGATGTTCCTGGGATGACTAATTTGAAGTATGCCCTCAATCTTATTGGGGTAAATTTTGATTCCTTCTTCAGATATAATATGGCCCAGAATCTTTCCCTCTTCAATACCAAATAATGATTTCTCAAGATTCAGAGATAGTTCGAACCTTTTGCACTTCTCAAAAAGTCTTCCCAACTGGGCCAAATGTTCTTCATCGGTTATTTAATATATTGTAATATCATCAACGTAGATCACAATGAAAATACCGATTTCTTCTAAAAAAACAATGTCCATTACTCTCTAGAAAGTAGCACCAACATTTATTAATCCAAAAGGAAATTTTACATACATGAAGGTTCCCCAAGGAGTGGTAAAATTTGTTTTGGGCTGATCATCCGGATGCACCAGCACTTGATTATACCCTGAAAATCCATCTAGCAAAGAGATCCTTTTGGATCCCACTACCTTTTGCAATATGTGGTCCATCTTTGGTAAAGGGTAGTTTTCCTTAAGTGATACCTTGTTCAAATTTCTAAAGTCAATGCAGAGCTTGATCTCACATGTTTTCTTTCTTACAGGCACAATATTGGAAACCCATTTGGAGTACCTGATTGGGATTATTATTTTAGCATCATATATCTTCTCGATATACTTCTCAACCAAGGGCATTAGGACAAGATTTATCATGCGCAGTTTCTGTTTGAAAGGATTTTGGTTCTCCTTGACTCGAATCTTGTGCTGGATAATATTAGTATCATAAAACTTTAGGTCTTCATAGCTCCAAGCAAACACATCAATGAACTCCTTAAAAAAAGCAATGTATTTTTGTTTTGTGGACGTTGGCAGTGTATTTGATAACTTTATTATCTTGGGATCCCGCTCACTACCCAGATTGCACTCCTCAATGTGTGCTTCTGTAGGTTCCATCTTTGGTTTTTTGGCCACATCATTGAAATCAAATAGTTCCTCCAAAGGGACAAGTCCTCTAGGAAGGATGTTATCCCTGAATTGGAGTACTTCAAACTCTTCTTTTTCTGGGTCTTTATGTATCTTTGTTCTATCTAGATCTTGATTTGCTGAAATATTAATATCATAATTATGAGGAGGTTCATGTTGATAATTTCTGCTCCTTCTTCAACGATGTCTAACTCAGACTAATCCACAAATTCTGATGTGGTGTAATCATTTTGTCTAATGCAATCTATGTGGTATCTACAATCTGTTGTGGTATACGCATTTAGACTAACACAACCTCTATGGTGTCCGCAATCTGCTGTGGTAATGTAAGTCTTTAAATCGCATTCGATTGTGTGTTATCTGCATTGTATGTCCGCATTTCCTTTTAGTGATACCCGCATTTCTTACTCAGAGATATTCACATTCTCATTAGACCTATCTGTCTGCTGTATTTGCATACGCAATCTTCCTTGCCAAATGAACCACAGACTTGGTGTATATATAGTGCTCTTATCCAGAATGTAGGCCGACATGTAGCTATAAATTAGGTCGTCTTTCATCATCATATAATTCTTATCTTTTAACGTAAATTAGGGTTGTCATATGCTATTGTTTCATGGATACTTTGACAAGGTCTTGAAGCACTAGATCTTATAATAAACTCTTGCACGTCCAAAATACATTTTATTATGTTTGTCTTCTACTTTCCATAAATCCATAATCAATATGAAGACCGACCTAGTTACATTTTCCAATAGTTCATCCCTACACATTTTTTCTTCAGTGGGACAATCTTCTTCACAATCTAGGCCCAAGCTCGAATCTTCAAACTGACCTTTATATTGCATGAAATTTTCAATCTATTTATCATCACCAAAGACTTGCCAATATCTCATATTATCAGGGATTGTTGGGTGGTGTTTAATCTGCACTATATATTGTTTGTTAGGATGAGGTAATTGACAAGTGTTGGCTGAAAATGCTAACCCATTGGCAAGGATATTTTGATTTATTGGAACTGCAACAAGGTCATACTCTTCAAATTTTTTCAGGAGGTCAAGGGCAGAGTTCCTTTATGCTCTCAATATGGGATGTTTGGTTGAATATTCTCCCATGATTTGTCTAATAACCAACTCAGAATCCCCATGAACATAAATTATTTTGGCTCCTAATCTCTTCAGTAGTTGTAAACCCAAAAGGAGTGACTCATATTCTGCTATGTTATTGGTGCACTGAAAATTTAGTTTGTAAGAATGACCCCCTTTGTGGTTATTTTCATTATTGCATACCCACACCCCTACCGCTGAACGTACTTTGCCACAAGAGCCATCAACACTCATGTTCCAGAAATGTTCAGATTATGACTTATGTTGTACAATTTCCATTTGTTCTTCTTGTTCTCTATTCTGGTCCTCTTCTTCTCCAGCTACTTGTTCATTAATGTCTTCATCATTGTAAATAATGAATGATTCAAGGTCAGAATGAACAGAGTAAAGGGGGTAGTTATGTGGTTTTTCTGTATTTCTCACCATGTATTTCATTAAAGTCTCCCTATACAATCTTCTTTTTTGACCAAACACTGGTATGGTAGCATAAGTCATATCCATTTGGAGGGTCCCTTGAAGCTTAACTCCCCATGAGCGTGATAAAAGCATGCCATATTTAGGAAGGATGTCAACCACTTCTATATCCATCACTAGACTCTTGGCTGGTGTCTGGGATAAAGTAATACAAAGATCTTTGATGAGGCCTAAACATTTGACTTTGCTGGAGTCGAATGAGTACAAATATTTATAGGGTCTGGTTATCTCAAGGCCAAGTTTCTCCATGATTGCCTTTGGCATAAGATTATGAGAGGCACCTGAATCTAAAATGGCATTATGGAGTATTTTATCATGAACATTCAAACTGATATAAAATGGGGGAACACCTCCTTCTGGGATTTACCATCTACTTTTGGCCCAAACAATAGTTCAGGTTTATCATCATTTAGATTGACAGTGTCAATCATTTCTCCTATGTTCAGTGCCTTTAGGACCTGAGATATGTATACATCCTTGTTTACCAATTCAATGAGAGGGATGTATATTTTTATTTTGGAAATTTCACTCTCAATGCTGAATTTTGTCTGTGTTTTTGGTAGATTTGAATCAGTCTTCTCAGGCACTATTTTAGCAGCAATTTTAGTTTGTTGACTTGTAGTGGGGATATCAGCTTGAACAGTTTTTCTAGGGCTGACAGCTCGTTTACTAGTGTTGCTTTCTATATCATTATTTCTAGGGATATTAACAGTTTTATTTGAAATTTTTGTTGTTTTCTTGGGATCAACTTCAGGGGCCTTTTTACCATAATTCTCAAAGCTCCTTTTCTTGGGAATATCATAGTTTTTCTTGCTTCTAAGATTATATTGTCTATGTACCTCCATGATGGCATTCTCAAACCCTTGTTTATAATGTTCAGACTCTTGTAATTCTACTTTAGTTTGAGTCAGATAAAATAAATCTTGTTCTTCTTCAGTAAGGAAAACAAAATCCTCTTCATTAATTCCCATTAAATTAATTATACTTTCTTCTAGTTCTTCGAGCACTCCCTAATCTTCATCAGTGTAATTCTCTTGGAAAGGAGGCCTAATTTGCTGGTCGAGGCCTCTTTGTTCTCTCTGTCCTATTTGAGGGGGGTTTCTTCTAAATTTTTGGTTTCTATTTTGAGGAGCTAGTTGATTTTCCCTACGGATAGCTCTCTCATTCAGGTTGATCCTCTCCATCATTCTCTCCATGGTTCTAACCAAGCTATCAATCTTAGCATAAGATGTCGAGGCTGCAGGCTCTTCCCTAATAGTGACCCTCTTCTCATTTCTCATTCTAGCCCTCTTTTCAATCAGGTTGGCTTCTACACTTACTGCACCCCTCTTCATGTCTTCTAATGTAGCAGGATCTCTTTCCCTAATTTGATAAGCCATCTCTGGATCGAAACCATCTAGGAATTTCATCATGGCTAAACCTTTTGTGGGTTTCATGTGAGAAGGGAGTGCGTTGTATACGTTGTTAAACCTGGTACAGTAGTCTTGGACACTCTCTCCAACATTTCTCTTGATGTTTTCATATTCTGACAAGATTTGAAGGGGGTTTTTCTTAACTTCCCATTTATTTATGAATAGCTAGTGAAGGGCAGGGAGGTCATGGACACTATTCGGGGTTGAGCCTTTAAACCATTTTTTTACTTCTCCGCCTAAACTTTGAGCAAACATTCTCAATTTGATAGTTTCATCATCTATCTCTTAGTAGTCAAAAGAGTCATTCATTTTGTGCACATGTTGTTGAGAAGTTTTAGGACTAGTTCCATCAAAATGTGGGATTTTGGACTGATAATCCTGTGGCATAGGCACCACAGGTAATGGTAGCGCCAATGGAGCATACCAGGCTGCCATAATTGGTGGTGGGGGAACCCAAGGGGGGATTAATAAGAGGAGGGTTAAACAAGGGAGGTGGAGGATTAAATGGAGGAAGGTGGACAGTGGGGATATGAGTGGGGGTTTGGACACTCTAGTGGGAAATGTTCAAGGAAATGGTAGGAGCTGCAGATACACCTGGAAAAATTGATTGAGGATGAGAAGACTTGGAAATAACAGAGGGAGTTGTTACAGTAAGAACAGATAATTATACAGACTGCTAAAGGTAAGAATCATCAATAGCTGAGGCGAGTTCTGCTACCAAACCTTGAAGGGAGTCAAATTGTTGGAGAAGTTGAAGGTCAGTTTGGGTGGAGGTGGAGGCTTCCCCAATTGTATTTTTTTGTAATATAGATGGGTCAAAAACTATTTGGGCTGCCCAATTCTGAGATTTGGTCCTGAACAAGCTTTGTTCAAAATGTAAGTCGAACTGGATGTCCTGCAAGGTTGCAAGGTTTTCAGGGAGGGGATTTTCTCTGTGAAGAGGCTTGCTAATAGTTGGACTCTTTGCTTTGGGGGTTTTTCTCAGAATTTTCTCTAGATTTTCAACTATTGCAGGCAGATTTGGGTTAGGATGAGATCTGGTAAAGATTCTTTTGGGAGGCAGAATTTGGACCCAAAGCACAGACAGGCTGAATTTTTTACAAAAGCTGAAAAACCAATCTGTGGAAAATACTTAAATCACATAATATTTTGACTGGGGTTTCTGAGTTCTTATGAAATATTAGGCTTCTTCAAAAATTCCCCAGTATGGTCGCCATTATGTTGTGGCCCTATAATTTATAATATTGGCAAGAATAAACGATAGAGGACAACATCAAACCTCTTTGGAGTCTAGGACCTAGCCTTCCTAGACTCAGAGAGGGCTCTCTCTGTTTTTATGATTTAGCTTGATGGTTATAAATATTGATATTAGGCTAGTTATAGAAATTATGAGGGTTGTTTTTTATTTATTTATTATGTGGTTGGACATATAGAGTTGTGAAACTTAATCCATTGGGCTATGGAGTCATAAAAGGCTGAATTATGCATCAACTTTTTAAGGGCATTCATAGGGAAAGCTAAATATGCAGACTGGATCTTACTGGCAATGTGAATATGAGATGAAATAAATTAGTGAGTTCAGTAATAGCTAAAGAAAAGTTAAGAATTATTTAACTATACTTCAGAAGAAAACATTAAGATAGTAAACACAGACAGAATTAAGGTGCTCTCTCAACAAATATTAATCTAAATTTTCTATTTTACAATCAGATAAATCGATGCACAACATGAAAGACAAAGAAAACATTAACACAAAGGAAAAAACATCACCATTAACATAGCTCAAGAATCATGTGAACGGTCTCTTATTATTGATGCCCAACTCAAAAACTATAGTGCTCCAATACAATGATTCTTACAACGCAGAGTCTAACAAGGTCCAACCCTTGAAAATGAAAATACAAGGAGTATTTAACTACAACTATGTCAGTTTCCCTAATCTACTTCAACAACCTTCACTAATTACAATTTAACTAAAACTATACAACTGTGGCCATGCAAGACCCGAACAAAAATTTCTGGCAAAACACTGACTGTAGAATTAACTTTGGTAGCTCTTCATAAATCAAAAAGGTAGGGTGAAGGTGGCTAAGGTGGTCATGAAGAGGCAACGATAGTGGTCGTGACATATGGCTCTTCTTTTTGGTTCACCGCTGCTGGAGTATTAAATATGACGTGATGTTGGATTTTCAGATCGATCGGTGGTTGTGCTAACGTGTCCATCATGCATTTTCAGTGCTAGTACATGCACAATTTGCCCCACTCCTTATTGCTTGGAATTATCGTACCTATGACCTGTCAATACACTTCATCCACCTCTGTGTATTTGTTGAAGGTAGGCGTACTGATAAAAACATGCTTTAGCTCATGTTGAATGAAGATATCATTGCTCAGGAGATCCAAGACAACCTTCCCAGTCACATTCCCTTAACTGTTGGAAAATTTGGTGGTATCCTTAGCTGCTTCCTTGAGCTTGGTCATGTAATCTCCCTTTTGGACCAGCTTATTGTTGATTACATACAGTGCGGGAAGTCCCTTTTAGCTCGGGGGCTCAATCTTGTTTAAGAATATGCCGATGGCCATGTATAATTCGTGACACTTCTCCTCCAGCTGCCTCACTAAATTCTTCTTAGTGAGGACCCTTCTCACCTCTAGTATGGTTTTTGTTTTTTCTTGCACATCCAGATCTTCCATCTCAAAACTGGTCTTGGAATTCAAGAATTTTATGATCTTTGGTGTTGTTATTGGCATATCTCCCAATTCCTGAGTTGCTTTCTCGATAGACACTTTGCATCTGTCAATTAGATCCTTCTGTTAAAAAGTAATGTGGATGGAATTCCAGATTCCATCCACTGACTCTATGATACTACCCCAAATCATCAACTTCATTTGGCCCAAAATGCTGTTGGAAGAGAAATCATTTTTTGCCTTCTCCAACCTTTCAATCTTCTCCTTGGTTATCTCATGGGAAGTTTATGATCTTTCCTTTTGATCCCTCGGGATGCTAATTTGTGCCTCCAACTTCTTGATCTCTTGTGATTGTAGGGTCATGCTTTCCATAGCTTTGGGCAGCTGATCTGTCCCACTGTATGTTCTAGCAACTGATGGAACAACTGATGGAATTGATGAGATAGGGATAACTTCTAATGAGATAAGTGCCCCTTGAGCTGCTTCTTCTTTTTCATTCAGAAGCTTCTCCATCTCGGTCTCCATATGTTTGATTTGGGAAGATTGTTCAATAAATAACTTCATCAATTATGCCTTCTATGTCTCATATTCCTCAATTCCCTTTGCTAAGGGGTCTTCTGTCACTGGCATCCTGAGGGCTGCTACGTCAACATTATTTTTCTTCAAAATCTCCTCCACAGCTTGAACATTGTTTGGGTCATGCCCAAACTTCACTATTAAATCTTCTAAGGTCTTGATCCTTGAGTCTCTAGCCATGACAGATATCCTCTCCATCTTGAGATGTGATTGGGTATCGGATAAGGACAGCTACAGTTTTGACAAGTTCATAGCAGTACTTGTCAAGGTTGAGGCTACCATCTCCCTGGTCTTCTTGTGTAGTTCAATTTGGTCAATAGGATTGATATCCTTGGAGCTGAACTCAAATGATGCTTTCTTATAATCTCTTGCTCCTTGAGGATGTGGGACCAAGGCTTCTAGAAATTCCATCTGCATGCTCCCTTTTTCAGTGTCAAAGGCAGACAGTAGCCTGCTTTGTGAGCTTGAGGTATAATTCCATAATTGATTGTATGTATTAGTCTTCAGCACCTCATTCCTCAATTTTATCTCTTTTAATATCTCAAAGACAAACTTCTCTTGGCCTTCTATGTCAGGTCTAGAAGTAGATGCTTGCAGACCTTGTTGCTCAATAGACACTGTGGTTGATGATGTAGGTGAGGCCATTGTTTCTCCTCCTGCTGAAGATGACTTAGGGGTCTCCATGATGTGAATCATTGTCTGTTGCTCTGATTCACCTCCTTCAATCTCTATATGAACTTGGACCCTTTTCCTATATTTTAGTTTGAATTCTTTGCTAGAGGTATCAACCACTGAAGGTGACTGATCCTCTCTTGGCCTCTTTCGCTCTATCTCTTTCTCTGGTTCTTTCCCCTTGACCTATTTTTCCTCTGCACTCCTCCTTTCTTGTGGTATTGGGGTATGGATGCCTAAAGTGGAGATCACTTGTTCTTCGTCTTCTTGGAGGGTGTTGGTCACCCATTATGTTTTATTGGCATACTTCTCAATTGCAGGTATGTGTGTGTGAACATAGGGTGTGGATCTGTATTCCACCCTTTTCTTGGAGATAATCCCTACAGGGTCATAAGACCAAGTGAAACTGTGACTGAAACCCATCCCCTTTGGTGTCTTCTCTCTCTTCTCCTGCTTCTCTGCTGTTACAGATGAAAGGCCCAACTTGTGTCTTGATCTTGAACTGAGCCAGGCTTCTTTGTAGAAACAAAGTGGAGCTCATTTGCACCTATCATTTTCCTTATGTACTCCAATGCAAAGACCCTCATGGAGAGGAACTTTGGAAATTTTTAATGGGCTAGCTCACTTCCATATACCCAAATCTCTATGTAATTTTGGTACAAGTACCAATATGTTGTCTTCACTTGCTATGTGAGCTGCATGGTTTTCCTAATTTCTTCACTTATCTTGTGGTCTGCTGCACTATTGAGTGTGTTGATGCATGGATGCACAAACAAATCAAAAAAATCCTTTTATGTATAGATCTTCTACTCCTTTACTAGCAGGGTAGCCCAGAAAATGACAGATTGAGGTTCATAATCTTCATTGACCTTGGTCATTTGAAATTTAAACCTGCTAGACTTGAAATAAACGAACATATAAACCAACATAGAGGTGTATTTGAAAACCTCCTTTGTGTTAAGCTTTAAAAACTGCTCATGAATGGCATCTGCAAGATAGTAGGCATAATTGAACATGATTGTGGGTTTAGCTTATGAGGAAAGAATGGGAAAAAAGCCTATCACAGCTTCATCAACCCACTAATCAGAGTGATAACCTAACAAATAATAAAGAACAGTGATAATCTTTTGGTCCTCTTGAGAAAAATAGATGAAGGGTAGGGTGAATTTTTTATAGGCATTGGTGCATCAGTTGCCATGAAAATTTGCAGAGTTTTGGCTCTGCTGGAAAAATCAATTCTCTAATAAAGTTCCCTAAGGCTTCATAAGAGAAGGGGATTTTTTGTTCAGGAGTGGGGGCCTGCATCATTTGCTGAATGGATTGGGCATTAATGGTGAAGATTATTTCTCCTATTGGGGTGAATATGGTCCTCTGATTAATGTCATATCAGGTCTGACATTTTCTGATGAATTCAGGGCAACTATGGGTTTTGGGAAAGATGTAAAGAGGTATTTGGGTCTCCCACAGGCTAATTTTATCTGCTTCCTTGAGAAATTTTCCCTCGAGCCAGCAGTAGACATCGAACAAGTCGAAGTCTAACTCTGTCTCGTGAATTTATTAATCTCGGTCTGCTAGGGTTGTATGATGTAAATCCAATTGAGGTTAAAATATGGGGTTGAAGGGCTCTTGATCCTTCTTAGGATGCATGATTTGTCTTCTGTAGTTTGTTTACAATCTGCAATGGAGAATGGGATGTAAGAAAAAGGTAGCAGATAGGGGAAGTGGTGATCGATCAGTATGGGGGAAGGGAAGTAATAGAAGGGACCACGATTAGCACAGAACAATTTGAAGGAGAGACAGTAATCCGGTTTGCCGAGAGCTATCGATTTATTTTGACACAAACAAGTTCTCCTGCAATAGTTGTTTAACTTTATGATTTCTTTGTAAAATTTGTGAATTCGATATCTGCAACCTCCAATCAAAATGATCATAGAAAAATTTGTATTGGGCATGATTTTGGCCTTTAATATGTGATTGGTGAGATTTTTTGGTGGTGCGGGTCCGTTGGACAACAACCCGACCATTTACGGTGCAATGGATTCTTTGCGGGAGTGAATGCGATTGGACGAGAGGGACAGGTCAGCGAGGACATGGCACGGAGGGAGCGAGTAGTGGATAGAACAATGGTTGGCAGGTGTAATGGTTTCATTTGGTGGAGAAAGCTGATTTTGGATGGGGGTGGAGGCAGTATATTTATTGGCAGAGGGGGTACAAACAGCCCTGGGGCGCGACACGTAACAAGTTAGATGGTATTGATTACTGCAGATTTCGGAACCCCCCCTCGCCGCCCCCCTGTTTTTCATGTTCGGAGGGTGAGGGGGGGCTGGAATGTAATATGGGTCGTTAGATGTGTGGCAGGCGTGCGAAGATGAGGGGATTTGCGGGGTGACTAACGTCAGTGGGGACGAGTGACATGAGGTGTGACGGGACAGGCGATGGGATGGTGGGGTCAGAATATGAGAGTCGTGGGGGTAATTTGAAACTTAGGATAAGGAAAAAATGAATGGGGCGAGGTAAGGTGATAATGATGTTTTAGAACTTAGGGTAAAAAATGAATGAAAATATGAAATATTTCCAAATAACTATGGATATGTATTTGAGTTCCTAAACTTCGACATATAACCTTGTTTTTCAATCTTTTGAATGCAAGCACCTTCTGTTTTGGTCCTTCTTCTTCCACCATAGGAACAGTGGAATTTTGATGCTATAATTTGTGAATAATATTTAGTTTTTTCTTTCATTATTCTATTTCAATGTATCTGCCTACCCATACTACCATTCTAACCTTTTTATTCTTTTTAGGGTGCATTTTGTTTTCTTTCAGATTCTATTAAATTTAGGGAGTAAAAGTAGCAATGGGGTTAAATTATAAAAATATTATTGATTCAAAGTATAACTTATGAGGAGAGGAAATAATCAATCTGATATGAACAAGAGAAAACTTCCTACATTACATGTTATGAAACCAGCTCCAAAAATAGAAGAAAAGAGAGATCAACGCCTTAGAAATAAGTCACTTCGAGGGGGAAACCTCCTTTACATTACATAAATGAAAAATTATTGGATGTTAAAATGGAAAAACCTCCTTTCTATATATAGAAGTCTATGGGGTCACAATATAATCCTAGCCGACCTAACAATATTAATGTAAGGGCACAATAATAACAATATGTAATGATCCTTTTTCGGGATTCTCAAGATTCTATTTTAGAGATGGACTACAGATGAATTTACTAGATATGTCACCCTTCAAATAAAGGGTGAGATATAGAGGCTACTTGGCCAACTGTAGACTCTGTCTATAGAACTTGGAATAACCCCTTTTCAGGTATCTCAACAAGGTCTTCAAGGAAAACGATGTATAAGTAAATATGAGCAAGAATAACGCAGATCAGGGCTGGGATCCCTTCATTTATGTTGTATGTGACTTATATATAGAATTTCATCAGAAAAAAAAATCATTTTAAGAACATTAAACAAATCTCCAACAGTCAAGACTAGCTAGAAATCAGCCAAAGAGAAGGGCTATTGCAACATGAAAACTCTCCCGTCAGATTTGCGCAGTTTTGATTGAAGCTCAAAGGAGGAAAGCCAAGGATCTGATATTTCAGAGTTATAATAATAAATCAGATTTATATTTTAGCTTATTGCCTCTACAACATATTACAAAAATAACTAGGGAAAAATCCCTTCAGGAATTAGAGTTGCAACTAGAAATAAACTGCAGAAATACATAGACAGCATTATTTTTCAGATGGTTCAGCTACTGTACATTAAATTTCAGATCTATGAAATATGTATGGATAAAACATCAGATCTAATACAGATCTGAAAACTATATGACTTTAATAACAATATCCATTTGGAATTATATCAAAATATTGCATAATAAGCTGTAGATTTGAATTACAAATTGCAGTGCTGCAGAAAACCCAGAAATTTCTGAAATAAATTTATTACTGAAAAGATCAGATATATGGAGACATGGATCAGCAACCCAATCCATGTATCACCAAGGGAAGGCAAGCCTAACACCAAGAGATCTTCCTCCAATCTGATAACAAACTAAAACAAGAAAACCCTCTTACAAAATAACGCAGTATTGAGCAGAAACTACGCTGAGGGTGAAGGAGACTGAATAAACTAAATGAAATTGTAGATCAGATACAAAATATGGATAGAATCTCTCTTTGGAGGCTGAAAAACACACTCCAACAGAAAAATCCTCTCAAAACAAGCTAGATCTAAGCAGATCTAGAGCACCACTTGCTGCAAATGACAGCAGCGGCAAAACCCTCAATGGGACAGCGCTGCTCATGAAAATGAAGCTTGGTCTCCAACCAGATAGTGGCTCACTTCAGCAAAGAAATCCTCCAATGATCCTCAAGGGAAGAGATGAAACCCCTAAATAGGAATTCCAATCACAATCCTCCACTAAACAGCAGAGAATGGTATTTGTCTAAGCAGACAAATACTTCAGAAATATAATCTATCAACAACCTTATTTTGCTACCCTCCTCCTTTTATAAGATGAGAAAGCTCTTACAAACCCTAAACCACTTTGATGAGTTAGCCTTTTTCACATTAGAGGCTCCCTTCTAGAACTGTGCAGTCCCTTTTGGAGATGCAATGAACCTAGAAAACGCAGTTGATTTGGTCAATGTGGACCCAGTCTTTGGCTCAAACCTCTTTCACACCTGTAAGTGATTATTTACATAGCCCTGATTTGTCTTTGTTCACATGGGCATTTATTTATTCAGAATTTTTAGGAGTTTTACATGTCCTCCTTTATTCATTTATTCATAAAACATAAATTAAATCAAAATTGAATGTTTCCTCTTAGCTAAGGCTAAGTAGGAACATTACACAATATGGGGGTTACAGGGTACAAAAATAACAATAAGGGGGCTACACTAACCACAATAAGGGACTATACTAGTAATATAGGGACCTAACATGCCCCTATCCTTCAAAAAAGTGTTTTCCTCAATGCTTGAGTAGCTCTGGATGGTTCTGTATAAAATTATTATCCTCCCATGTAGAATCTCCAATGGGTAAGTTCTTCCACCTGATGAGATACTCTGAAATTGATTGATTTCGTAGCTGTCAAGTTCTTTTTTCTGTGACTGCTTCAGGTTCCAATATTATTTTTCCTTCCTCATAAAGTTCTAGAAATATTGTTTGAACTAGAATATTTTCGCCTATAACCTTCTTTAACCATGAAACATGGAAAACTAGATGCACTCGAGATGAAGCAGGAAGCTCAAATTTGTATGCCCTAGTACCAATATTTTGCAACACCTTGTAAGGACCATAGTACTTTGGGTATAATTTATTATCATTCTTAGCTTGCTTGAGGGACATTTTTTTGTAGGGTTGTAGTCGTAAAAATACCCAGTCTCCTACCTCAAAAATACTCTCATTGCGATGTTGATATGCCTATTGTTTCATTTGATTTTGTGCCAAATTTAGGTTATCCTTTAAGAGTTGGAGAACTTTTTGTTGATGTTCGATGTGATATTCCACTCTTGAACCTTAGAATTTTCTCTTAAATATGATGTGATGGATGGTGGATGATATACATAAAGTGTCATAAATGATTATGGAAGGAAGTGTTATACCACCATTCAGCCAGAGGTAACCACTTGGCCCATTGTGTTTGTTTATCAGATACAAAACAACGAATATGTGCTTCCAAACATTTTTTCACCACCTTAGTTTGCCCATTGAATTGAGGATGATAAGATGAGCTATGAGCTAGTTTATTACCCAAACAATAAAATAATTTCATCCAAAAATTTCCAGTAAAAATGGGATCTTTGTCGCTTACAATAATATTTGGGTTTCCATGTAGCTTTTGAATTGTTTCCATAAATGCAGTAGCAATTGTACTTGCTTTAAATGGATGAGATAATGTACAAAACTGTGCATACTTGGTAATTCTATCAACTACCACCATGATGACACTCTTTCCTTCGAACTTAGGTAAACATGTGATAAAATCCATTGAAATCTCCTACCAGCGTTGACTTGGAATGGATAAAGGTTGTAGAAGACCCAGGGTCTTAATTGTCTCGGCTTTATTTTGTTGGAAAACCAATCATTCCGCCACAAAATTTTGAATATCAGATTTAAGGCCATACCAAAAAAATTATTTCTTCACCTGTGGTAAGTTTTTAAAAATCATGAGTGTCCTTGTAAGGGAGAAGTGTGCAATTCTAAAAGAATCTTTTTTTTTAGTTGGGAATTATACAAAGATATAAGCGATATTTGTACCATAAGGAATCATTTTTCCAACTAAATGTATCCAATGTACTAGGATATTGCTACAAATTTTGAATGAGTATCCACACTTCTTCATCCTTCTTCCATTCATTCCTTGCTTCGGTTATCCAATCTGGTTGGATAATAGAAATGGTACAAAGCAATGCTTCCACCTCTTCATCCTTTCTTGAGAGTGCATCTGCAACAAAATTTAGCTTCTCTTTTTTATATATGATTTCAAAGTCATAACCCAACATCTTTGTGACCCATTTTTGTTGCTCTTCTAAAGATAGTCTTTGTTCCAAAAATTATTTAAGACTATCATGATCAGTTTTTACATTGAAGTGTCTTCCCATTAGGTAGCGTCGCCATTTCTTTACTGCATGTAGTATTGCCAAAATTTCCTTCTCATATAGTAGCTTTCTGTAAATACTTTCCTTTGATTGGATGACTTTCAAAAGAAATGGGTCTTCCTTCTTGCATTAAAACACCACCAATTCCATTTCCTGAGGCATCACATTCCACAATAAAGGTTTTTGTGAAGTCTTGCGTATCTAAGACCAATGCTAGGCACATTGTCTCTTTAAGATGTTAAAAGGCCTTAGTTGCTTCAGGAGTCCATGAAAATGCATCTTTATTCAATAATGTTGTTAAAGGTGGTGCTATTCTCCCATAATTCTTAACAAACTTGTGATAATACCTTGTTAACCCCATAAATCCTCACAACTGTTTTATGGTTGTGGGGACTTTTCATTACTTAATGGCTTTAATTTTGTTAGGGTCTACCTTAACACCCTCATTAGATACAACATGACCCAGATATTCCACCTCTTGTACTCCAAAGAAACATTTGGAGGTTTTTGCATATAAGTTTCTCCTCCAATAGTTTGAGCACCCTGTCAACATGTTGAACACGATCCTTCCAAGATCTGTTGTAGATTAGTACATCATCAAAAAATACTAACACAAATTTTCTAAGGAAGGGTTTGAAAATGTAATTCATCAACCCTTGAAATGTAGAAGGTGCATTGGTAAGGCCAAAAGGCATGACCAAAATTTCATAATGACCCTCATGAGTTAGAAATGTTGTTTTTGGAATATCTTCAATATTCATTCTAATTTGATGATATCCTGAACGAAGATCCAACTTGGTAAAATAAATTTCTCCATGTAATTCATCCAATAATTCATCAATCATAGGAATGGGAAATTTGTATTTAATAGTGAGCTTATTGAGCTCCCTTTAATCAAGACACATGTGCCATGATCCATCCTTCTTGTGCACCAATACTACTGGAGCAGAGAAAGAACTTTGACTCAGTTGAATTATACCAGCCTCTAACATTTCTACAATCATACGTTTAATTTCGCTCTTTTTGAAATAAGGATATCTGTAAGGCATGATGTTTGGAGGATAACTTCCTGGAATCAAATGAATAGCGTGATAATGATCACGAATAGGTGGGAGTCCTTTGGGAGTTTCAAACACCTTGGAATGATTGTCCAAAACTTTTTGGAGATATGTAGAAATAGATGATTTTGATGTCGGAACTTCTAGTGAGCATAATTGTGAAATTACGCCTTGTTTTTATTTCTTTAGAATCATTGTCATGAAATTAGAGCTTATTATCTTTCTTGACTTCCCTGCGATACCCCGTAAATCAACTTATTTTCCTTCCGAAAAAATTTCAGGAAAATTTCTTGAAAATTAAAAGTTGTCGTCCCCAAAGATTGTAACCATTGTACTCCTAGTACAACATCAACACCTCCCATTGGAATGGAAAGCATTAGACTATTCAATACATATCCCCCCATGGTTAGCTTGATATTATGGCATTTTCTAGAGCAATTTATAGTTCCTCCATTTGCAACCATCACTTGACATTATACTGTTGGGTATAGGAACCAATTCAATTCCTTGTGTTAGTTTCAGTATTTGCATCCTGACATTAGTGATCAAAATTCCTCTTTTCATATCATTTTAGGGGTCCCACTCATAAATTTTTATTCATTCCACTAGGTCATGCAAAAAATTAGTCACTGATGGTAGCCCTATTCCAAAAACATCACTCTTCCTCAAATTTTATTACTTGTTGGCATAGTTTCATATCTTGCGGACTATACACCATTCATAAAGTCAGTCTCATCATGTCATCATATCAGTCATGTCATCTTGATATTTAGTCCTTCAAGGTCTCATTAGGTCTTTTAGGGTTTTTCAAGGTTTCATTAGGTCATTAGGGTTTCCATGGTCCAATAAAACTTCATTTCCACTACATAAGACCAGCAAGTAAAGGGTGATCAAATAACATCTCTTCACCATGTGAAGATGATTTGTAAATAGAAATGCTTATTTCATCATCTAATTTTGAGTTCAAATATAATTTTTAATATTTTCATTATGTAATTTTATGTCTTTCAAAATGTAATAATTTCACCATCCCAAGCTGCTAACTCAGTGTTCCAAAGATTCCAAATGACCAAAAAGTCAAATTCAAAGAATTCTCAAAGGTCATCAAAAGGTCAAAATGTCAAAGGAAATAGTCAAGTAAAGGGTAAAGTTTCAAAAGGTTAAATGAATAACAAAGGAAGAAAGTGGGTCCCAATTCCCAAAATCATCAATTTCATGAAGTATAAAGACCACTAAGACATCCCATTTAAACTCATTTTCACATCCAAAGGTTGAGTTCGCACTCCCTCGGCCCGAAAAATTCGAATTGCAGAGTCAAAGAGAAAGGAAACAAGCGTTGCACTTAGAGGAGGTTGGCGTTGCACGTAGGCAACAGGCACTGCGCTTAGAGCATTTGGCATTGCCTTTTTCACTTTAGGCACTGTGCTCTTTGGCTTGGCACTGCGCTTTTTCCCAACAAGCCCTAGAAGCCACAAAACACCCTCAAACTCTTCCAAATTTTCAGCATAATCTTGTTTCCTCCTTTATCAAGTAAGTGATACAAAATCATTGCATCCTTCCTTTCCTAAATGTCATTTTTATGGTGTTTTTCTTCATGAGAAAAATTAAATAATTTTCTAGTGGAAAACCCTAGTATCACTCCCTCACTCTCAATTTACTCCCCATAAACCCTACAATACCTTCCTACATCACTATTCAACCCATCCCTACCCTTACTCTATCATTCCCAAATCCATAAGTCCCTTTTCCTAAAAACCCTAAGTCCTAGGCTTCTAAATTCTTAGGCAGCCCCTTCCCTAAACCTGTAATTAAATTCTCATTTCCAACTCCCTTGATATTTTGACCTCCCATCACCTCCCACAATTCCATAATCCCTTCCCCCATGTCCTTAAATTTTCCTAGAGCTATCCCTATTCCCTAGACCCATATTCACTCCCCATTCCCATATACCTTATCCCTAGGGTTTCTAGGCCACCAAAACACCATGGAGGAAGACAGAGACTATGTGGAAGAGGAAGGTAGACAGAGAGAGGAGAATAGAGAACAGAGAAGGCCTCACAAAGGAGGAAGGATCCTAAGGCTGGATCCCACCAACATAAATGAATTAAGGGCCTATCCAATGACTGTCAGTTGTTTTGAGTATGTAGGTTGCCTTGATTTTTTGAACATTATTCAAAGGGTCCAACATCATCCCATGTTGAGTAGAGTTTTCACTTCAAACCTCAGAAAAAATCAAGTGACACTTGCTAGTGTGACCTTCAGTATATCTACATCTATCATTGTTGTTGCCACAGGGGTTCTAAACATGGGAGAGAAATGGTTTAAATCTAAGGATTTGGAGGATCAATACTATGAACCATTCATTAAACCCAAATACAGGAATGAAAGGAGGAGGGTTTTCCCTTTTAGCTACCTTCTTGATAGGTATGCGCCCATGATGAAAATAATCATGAAGTACTTCTCTTGTGAAGGGAGGTTTTCTAGGCTCTACACATACCACAGTAGACTGCTGATGCATTTCACAAGAGTAATATTGCTCAATATTCCATACTTTTTATTCAACAGCATAGATAAAATGGCTTACATTATGCAAAAGAGAGACTATCACCAGTAGATGAATAGCCTCTTCCACCACTCATTGATCAAAACCATTGTTCTCCATCACCTTGATCAAGTGGGCATCTCATGGGACACCTTCATTGCAAATGACATCTTCACAGCTCCACATGCTGAAGATGTACCTTCTTCATCTCACCCAGATACATCTATGCCTCCACCTCACTCCACTCCACCTCACTCCACTTCACCTACTCCATCACCATCACCAACATCATCAACATTTTATGAGCAGGATGAGTCACCTAAAAAAGTTGAGGTCAACAAGCCTAAAGAGGTTGAAATAAAAATGTCGGCAAAGACATATCAGAGAGGGAATCACCCAAAAATCATATATAAAAGGGCAAACAAAAGATGGCAGAGGAAGATGTACATGACGAAACCATTCATGAAGAGGATGACCTCCATGAGACAAAGACTGATTTTGACCTTGTTCACTTGGATGAGCAGCATGATAATGAGGCTTTCAAATTGATTATCAAGTAGAACGATGCCAAAATCAGGGAGATTCAAACAAAATTAGAGGGATCTAAGTTTTTCATTGCATATTATGAGCAGGAAAATGAAAAACTCAAGACAAACAGGCCATCACAGAGATTCAGCTGCTCAAGGAAAAGAGAGAAGAAAGCAAAGAAAATGCCTTGCTTGATGAAGCTTATGAGATATATGGTGAAACCAATGAGGCAGAAGAACAATTTCAAAGAAGAAAAACTAGGACTATAGGGCTGAAAAGAGCTCTAGAATTAGAGAGGCAAAAGGAGGTTGAGCTTGCTAATGAACTCACTTTGAATGAACATTTTGCCATCATTGTCCATGAGAACCAGGAGCAATGGCTTGACAGGGCCAACCAACATCTTGAGAAGCTCCTAGAGAAGGAAAACAAGGACAATGGCATATTTAGAAATAGGTCCAATCACTACTTCAAGAACAACCAAACTGCAAGTTCAAAGCTCAAAAAGGCCAAATCAAGACATGAAACCCTAACCAAGAAAAATGAAGGGGACAACCTTGATATTCTTTTTGAGGCATATCTCATTGCCCAACACACCTCATCAACATCCCACAATATAACATTCGAATAAATTTTTGCAAATTTTGAAATTTTTGGAAATTTTTTAGTTTTTGGCAATTTTGCACAGCGACACTGGCAAAAGCGCAATGCCTAGGGCGTTGTGCTTTTCCTAGGAACATCCAATGGACAAAAAGAAGGTACCATTGGACTCAGAATGTAATTTACAGTCAGAAAAACAACTTTTCTAATCTTTTTTGGGTCAAAGAGGTAGCCAAAAGGTCAAAAAACACTCAAAAAATGACCTTTCTACTCTGTTTTGGAGGTTGGTGCTACGCTTTTGACCAGTCTTGGGAGAATCAGCTTTTGGAGGGTCAAATAAACAACATTTTGGAAACCAAACATAGATATGGAAACTAGACTGGAATTTTTTTCCAATGAGCTATCATGAGCTCAATTCAGACACTAGGAACCCCCTAAAAAATGGAGCTGAAGTTGGCACTACGCTTTTGACACATTTTTTCAGTTTGCTAATATTTCTCAATTATTTCCAGTTTCACTTGGAAAATGGAGTTTTAACCTCTGTAAAATAATTATGTAAATGTAATTATGGTGTTTTTACACTTACCTAGGGTAAATACATTAGATTAAAACTTGTGATGATGATGTGATGAATCTGTTTCCAAAAAGTGAGGGATGAGTAAGTTTGACCTCCCTACATTGTAGGAATCAGTTCAGTTTTTGGTGGAACTGCTCCTCCATTCAAGGATTCAACCCCTGAGGATGAGAGAGGTTGTTTTGTGGTCTATATCTTGTACTTTTTGACTCATTTTAGAGGTTGGATATTGTTTCATTGATCAGACACTGTAGCGTAATCAGTATTTGGTAGGAAATTAATGAAAAGGTTGCAGCTATTTCTTTGGGATACCTGTGGTATGGAAATTTAGCATTTTTATTCTTATGTCTCATTATGTATGAATTTTTTATTTCATGATCCATTTCATTTCTATGATATGCTGGTTTTCAAGTTGATAAACAGAATACATCCCTCATGCTCTGTTTTGGGAAAATCTTCATAGTTTGTTCATTTTCTTCAGTTTAGAAAGAATTCATGCTTTGCTTTACTCTTTCTAGCTCCTCATCAGTCTAATCCATCTCACCCTGAAACCATAAAGTGTTAGGTTTTCTACCTACCTTGCCCCATTGAATCTCTACAACCCTAATCTTATTTTCCCTGACCTAGCCTCTTTGACCTAATCCCCATCCAACAACCAATTCAAACAAACAAACTCTTGTACTCATACCTAGCCTAAAACCCTAATTCATCCAACCCTCTTGGTTGTGACTTTGTGGAGAGAGCCCTCTCCGGTTTGGTAGGGCTAGCTACCAAGCCAAAAAATCGTTATGTGGTTACCTTTGTTTGGAACTCTTTCTCAGCCTTAGAGAGTGATAGGTCCAGTGAATTAAAACTGGTTTAATTCATAAGTAGTGGTCAATCAGTTAACTGATAATTCGCTATAAACAGTTGTTGTGTGTCATTTCTAAGGATGCCCAGTTGATATTGGGGTTAAAGGGAAGATAATAGTCAGTTGTATAACTATAAAATTTTATCGGTCATGCATGAGGTCATCAGGATGCCTTGAAGGAATTAGGAAATAAATTATTGGTAATTTCCTTATTAATAGGGCCATAATTCCTCCAATAATTCATAAGCATGGTTGGTTAGATAGAGGTTGAGAATTGGTTAAGTATTGGACCATTTTTTCCTATATCAGAGTGAGACAACCAGTAGAGTGCAGAGGTTTCTCAGGAAGGGAAATAACATTATATTTTTTCATGATCTTGACTTTATGAAATATACATATAGCAGGGTTTTGAGCATTTTATTTTCCCAGATACATCTTGTGTTATACGATTGATAATTTCTTTCTCTTACTTGTTATGTGATTGTGCGATCGAAATTGGTTTCCGCAATTTGTAGAAGTAATTCAGTATTTTGTTTTAGGACATTAAAAGATCAGTTGAATCCATTTAGATATTTCTACATGGTATCAGAGCAAGAATCACAATAGAAGAGAAGAACCAAAGTTTTTCTTTTGAACAAGTACATCGAATTTGCAGATTTATTCTTTAGGATCAACATCAGATCAGGATAAATTTCAATGGCTTGAGACTTGAATGTTTCCTTGAGGGAAATTTGAATTACATAGCATGGAAGGATAGGATGGAGGCAGTACTAGAGTACAACATATTGAAGGCATTCATAGATAGTGATATTCCCCATCCCGCAATAGCAGATGCTCAACTTCATGATGCATGGAAGAAGAATGTAGCAAAGGTAAGAAGGGTATTGTTAGACAAATTTTGAGATAATATTGTCTCTAACCTCCATTTAAAGGTGACTCCATATGCTATGTGAAAGGCCTTAACAGAATTGTTTTAGAATAGTAGCCACCCCAGGAAGTTGGAGTTGAAAGACAAGCTCGGAAATATCAAGATGGAGAAAGGCGACACGATCCAAAAATACTTGTCAAAGTTCACTCAATGTCAAGATGAGCTTGGAAGTGTTGAAGTAACATTTTTCCGAGATGATTTGGTGATCCTAGCACTTCTAGGCCTTCCTAAGGGTTGGCTTAGCTACCAGGACTCTGTGAATGGGAGGGACAAGCTACGATATTGGGAGTGATTGTGGTCTGACTTGGTACAAGAAGAGATTTGACGGAGCACAAAATATGGATCCTAATCCAAGACTGATGAGGAGGATAACTTTGCCTTGGATGGAAAGCTAAAGAAAGTTAAAGGGAAGGCGTCCCATTCCAAATCGAAGTTCGGAAAGGTGGGAAAGAAGCGAGACTTGTCAAAGGTAAAAAAATTTCATTGTCATGAGCTAAGACACTCTGCTACAAATTGTCTGCACAAGAAGATGAACAAGAAGGCCTTAGGAGGAGCAGCAGGTGAAGCACTTGCTTCATTGTTCAAGTTGGATTTCACTCTCATTGCCTGCATAGTGTCATCAGCGATGGGTTCTGTGTGGTACTTAGATAGTGGATCTTCGTTCCATATGACCGGTAACAAAAAATTATTTAGTGACTTGGAGGAGAAGGATCTCCATATGCACATTGAGATGGGAGATGACGGGAGGTATAGCGCTACCAGTGTAGGTACAGTTACCTTTCATAGGGATTCAGGTAATCCACTCAAATTAAAATATGGCATGTATGTTCCTAGTTTAAAGAAGAATTTGGTTTTTTGTTTCTATGTTATAATATCGTGGCTATGATGTGATATTAAGTGAATGAAAGGTGTTCCTTCATCACAAAGCCACGAGACAGGTGAAAAATATTGGGGTTTGAGTAAATAACCTTTACAAATTGGATGTATAAGACTATGTTTCCTTGAGTACGAAAGAAGAGAAAGTGGAGAGCCAAGACATCGATGAGTTATGTCACAAGAGATTGGGCCATCTACACCATGGCACTTTGAATACCATGCATAATATTTCTACAAGACTTCCAAAGGGTGCACTTGTGCATATAGATACATGCAAGGGGTGTACATTGGGGAAGTATACCAAAGCCACATTTCACAATAAGGAAAGCAGAGAAAAGGAGATCCTTGTGAGAGTTCACTAAGACGTGTGTGGACAGTTCTCGACAGCTTCCAAAATAAAACACAAGTATTATGTGATCTTTGTAGATGATTTTTCACGAAAGTCTTGGATTTTCTTCATGTAGAAGAAATATCATACATTCTCCAAGTTTTTTGAGTTCAAATCACTTGTTGAGAAAGATACAGGGAAGAAGGTGAAGGCTCTGAGGAGTGACAATGGTGGATAATATGTCTCTAACGAATTCAAGAACTTTTGTGCCTCAGGAGGAATTCATGGAGAATTGGTAGCGCCTCATAACCCACAGTAGAATGGTGTGTTAGAAAGGAAGAACGAGACTATTTTGGGAGCAACACGAGCAATGTTGCATGATCAGATCCTACCGTTGCATCTATGGGTGGAATCATGCAATACAATAGTATTTGTGCACAATAGAAGTCCTCATTGGACACTTGGGATGAGTACACTAGTGGAATATTTTTTAGGTAGGATACCATATGTGTCACATTTTAAAAAATTTGGTTCATCAATTTATTTCCATGTGACCAAAGATTTTAGGAAGAATCTAGAGCTAACAGTTGAGTTGGGGATATTTTTGGGTACATTGATACACCTCACAACTATCGGGTGTACTTTCTAAAACATAGGATCACATTCGTAAGAGGAGATGTTAAATTCGATGAAGAGAAATCCAGGTGAATTTCCCTTGAGAGGGAGCTTCAATTGCATGCAGTTGAGGATATCTTGGATCCAAAAGAATAACCTCAGGATGTAGAGCATCCATGAGCATTGGTGCAAAGAGTGGAGGCACCTACTCATGCAGAGAATTCCCGAGACGGAAGGAAGTGCAGCAGAGAGTTTGACAGGTTGTTGTTGTATGTGAGAGAGAATGTTGGAGAACCCACATCACAGTGCAAGCATAGAAGGTCCCCAGAGTGGTACAGTGGATACATGGCTCTTATGAGTGAAGGTATAGAGATATAACCATCCTATTTCAAGGAAGAAGTGCAGTAGCCAATTTGTGTTGATGTCATCATTTGGGATTATGAATTCATTATCAGAAACTGTGCATGGGAATTTGTCCCAAGGCCAGAGGGGAAGTCAATTGTAGGATCTAGGTGGATCTACAAGGTGAATCAGGCAGTAAATGGGAGTGTGGATAAGCACAAGGAAAAATTTGTGGCCATAGGGTTCTCTCAGGTGGAGGGGATTGATTAAGATGAGACTTTTGTACCAGTCACAAGGTACTCATCAATCAAATCCATCCTTGCACTCCCATCACATATGGGATGGAAGATACATTAGATGAATGTAAATATAACCTTCCTCAATGGGGTTATTAAGGAAGAGGTGTACATTGAGCAGACATAAGGTTTTGAGACCTTAGATAGGGAGTCACATGTGTGTAGACTCAAGAGATCACTTTATGGGTTGAAGCAAACACCTCATGCTTAGTACACCAGGATCAATAGCTATTTCACCGGGTTGGGCTTCAGCAAGAGTGAAGAAGATGCAAACCTTTATCATATTGTGGTATATGGTAAGATTTTGATTATTGTAATTTATGTCGATGATCTGATACTGGCAGGTGATGAGCATCTCATTAATTCTTGCAAAAAGGATCTTGCAAGAGAATTTGAGATGAAGTACATGGGGCTCTTGCACCATTTCCTGATATTGGAAATATGGAAAAGAGATGGGGAGCTATTTGTATATCAAGGAGATTATGCCAACATGATCCTCAGGAAGTTCCACATGGAGGGTAGCAAACCCATGGAGACTTCTCTAGCAGAAAATTGGAGGAAGGAGGATGCTACTTCAGGCGAAATAGTGGATGCTACTGTTTACAGACAGCTTGTGGGTTCACTCATGTATTTGGTGAACACATGACCATACATATTCTATGCAGTTAACCAACTTATTCAAGCTATGGTTAAGCCTACCAAGATATTTTGGAAGGCAGGAAAGCATGTGTTGAGATAACTCATAGGCACTACAGAGTACGGGCTATGGTACAGACAGGCATAGGGAGTGAATATTTAAGGCTTAACCAATGTAGATTGGGCAGGGAGTCCATCTGAAATGAAGAGCACATCAGGGGGCATATTCAACATAGGATCAACAACAATTTTCAGGTACAACATGAAATAGATATTAGTTGCACTCATTTCAGCAAAGGCAGAGTACATGGCATTTAGTCAAGCAACATATGAGGCCAGCTAGATGAGGAAGATACTTGTTTGTTTGTTTGGTCGACATATGGATATGACAGTGATTTATTGTGATAACCAGAGTTGCATCAAACTTTCGGTTAATCCATTTTTTCATGATAGGTCCAAGCATATTGATATTTGGTATCACCATCTCAAAGATTGTGTGCAGAGGCGGATTATGTCATTAGAGTACATTCCCACGAAGGAGCAAGATGCAGACATCTTGACGAAGGCATTGTTAGGAAGAAAATTCGAATTCCACAGAGACAGGATAGGGGTAGCAGATAATCCCTTTCTTGTTGAGAGGGAGTGTTGAAATGGAACCAAGAAATGGTACCCCAAGGGGGCTTCTAATTTAATTTTCCCTTAATTAAATTAGAATAAAAATTGTAATTCCATCTGATAATAGCTTGTAAGTGTTAGAGTCAGAAAGACTTATTTAGATCAGTTAATTCGAGTTAGAAGTCAAACTGGAGGCATGTAGATTCCACTCTAAGTTTTAGGGGGTCCAGTTATAGTTATTTGTGAGTTGTAATTAGTTAACTCAATTATTTGAGTTAAAATTAGTTTAACTAGTTCTAACTGAGAGATGAGCTAGTGATAGGTCCATTGAATTAAATTTTATTTAATTCACAAGCAGTGGAAAACCATTTTACTGATAATTCACTACAAATAGTTTTTTCATGTTAGTTCTAAGGAAGGCCCAGTTGATATTGGTGTTAAAGGGAAGATAACTATCAGTTGTATAATTAGAAATTTGTACAAGTCATTCATGAGGTAATCAGGATGCCTTGAAGGAATTGTGCAATAAATTCTTGGGAATTTCCTTATTAATAGGACCAAAATTCCTCCAAGAATGCGTAAGCAAGGCTGGTTAGATAGAGGCTGAGAATTGGCTAAGTATTGGACCGATTTTGCCTAAATCAGAGTGAGACGGTCAGCAGAGTGCAGAGGTTTCTTAGGAAGGGAAATATCATTGTATTGTTTCATGATTTTTACTTTAATGTGCAATATACAGATAGAGGGGTTTTTAGAAATTTCTTTCCCCAGATACATCTTGCATTGTGTGATTGATAATTTCTTTCTCTTACTTGTTATGTGATTGCGCGATTGAAATTGGTTTTCGCAATTTGTAGAAGTGATTAAGTTTTTTTGTTTTAGTATATTACAATATCAATTGAATCCATTTAGATATTTCTACAGGAAGGAGCTAATTATAACATGGGGTGAGTTATAGGAGACAAAGAGAGTAACATATATATATTGAGAGAACAACTAGTGAAATCCATTGTACATAACAATGATAATCTGAGTAAGTTATGGCACAAGAGGATGGGGCATATACATATAGGGCTCTACCATTGTTACAAGAGATTATCATTGGTTTTCCAGAGTTTAATGTAGAGAAATATGGTTTTTGAAAAGGATGTGTTCTTGGAAAGCATGTCAAGACAACATTTCCTAATAGTGAGACCAAGTCCAAGGGAGTTTTTTATTTGACTCATTCCAATGTTTGTGGGCCTATATTAGTGGTGTCTATATTTTGGTTTATTTATTTTGTGACATTTATGGATGATTATTTGAGGAGGAAATAGATTTACTTCGTCAAGGACAAGGATGACATATTTGGCCAATTCCAAGAGTTCAAATCTCTTGTTGATAGTAAGATCGGGAAGAAGATCAAGATCCTCATATCAAAAAATGGGGGCAAGTACACCTCCAATGGGTTAGATAATTTTCATTGGGAGGTAGGAATCAAGAAAGATTTGATAATGTCATACAATTTGTAGTAGAATGGAGTGGTAGATAGGAATAACAAGATTATAGTTAGAGAAACCAAGGCCATGATCCATGACTAGGATTTTCTTATGTTCTTATGGGAAAAGGTGTGTAACACGAGTATATATTTGCATAATAGAAGTCCTCACAAGGCAGTGAAGGATAAGACACTTGATGAATATTTCATAGCAATGATATCATAGGTTAGCCATATTCATATCTTTAGTCCAATTTATGTCCATATTCTTTTAGATAAGTGGATTAAGTTGGATACCTCATCAAAGAAGGGAATTTATTTTGGATAGATTGAGACCTCAAAGGCCTACAAGGTCTAAGTTCTAGGGAAAAGAAAGATAATCATTAGTTGGTATGAGATTTGGGAGGTCACATGGGTAAAATCCAATAGTGGCAAAGGATCATGACAAAGATGCTCCAAAGGTTGAGAAGGGACTAGCAACACCAGCAACAAGGACACAACCTTTTAATCAAGAGGAAGAATGAGATTTTCTTTCGAGTTCTGCCAGGAGGAGTATGAGATGGCCAAGAGAACCTTGAGGGATGTTGAGGAGCATGTAGAGGCTCCTAATAGGTTCTTCAGTGAAATTATACCACCTACCATATTTTCTAGTTATATGGATTTTATGAGCAACATCAGTGAGTCTAAGACTTCTAACTTTGAGGAGGCACCAAACCAATAGGTTTGGAGGGATGTCATTATGGAGGAGTATATCTCCATCATGAAGAATGATGTTTGAGATATTGTATTGAGGCTTGAGGGGAAATTATTGGTCACTTATAAATGGATCTATAAGGTAAAACATGTAGTAGATGGAAGTGTTGGGAAGTATATGGTAAGGTTAATGGCGAGAGGGTTCTCCTAGAAGGAGGGATTATATTATGAAGCGATTCAATATGGAGGATTGAAGGCCTATGTCTACACCTATGATCACAAACTTCCAGAATATTAATGCTTCCAAGAGTGATTTGGTGGGTCCCACTTTATATAGGTATTTGATTGCGCCATTGATGTATCTGGTCAATACTAAACCAGATATATGTTTTCCTATGAACACACTCAGCTAGTTTATTATGGAGCCAAGGAGGGTTCATTGAGCGGAAGCAAAGCACGTGCTTAGGTGTCATAGTGGTATATTGGATTTTGGATTGAGGTATGTCAGATTTGGTGGAGTGCAGTTGTAGGGCTTCACATATTCGGATTAGGCTAGGAGTTTAGTGGACAAGAATATTTCTTCTAGATTGTGTTTCAGCTTGGGATAAGCAGTGATCCTGTGGTTTAGTAGGAAGCAGCACTTAGTGGCACTTAGGTCAGTAGAAGTCGAATACATGGCGGCAAGTTTGGCGATTTGTGAGGCCCTATGGCTTCTCAAGATGTTCACATGATTTTTTGGTATTAAGATAGGACATAAAGTGCTCTATTGTGATAACCGAAGTTGTATCAATATTTTGAAAATATAGTGTTTCATGACAGGTCCAAGAATATATAGATCAGATGTTGCATCATCAAAGATAGGGTCAAGAGAATGATGTGAGATTGTAGTACATATTCACAGAAGAGAAATTGGAAGATATTATCACCAAGCCCATAGATAAGAGGAAGTTTTTTTTCTATAGAGATAAGATAAGGGTGGTGGAGAATCCCTTCCTTTCCAAGAGCGTGTTTATTTTTGTTGGGTATGTTTTATATTCTTTGCACAACTAACCTCATGCATGATATATATGCACCACATACATAAGGGGGTCATTGGGTGGACTATCAACCCCCCTATTTGGGTGGTATGTAGGGAGTGGTATCCCCCTTACACGAGGTTCATGGTAGTGCCCAAAAAAATGGGTGGTTTTTTTCATCCATTTTTTGTTGTTTTGACACGTAATTTTCAAGCGCATGGTGATTTTTCCCATGGTTTTATAGATCTAGTCAAAGGAACTACATTTGTATCATAATCCATGGTTAATAGATTGGGATTTTATGAATGATACAACATATACATATTTTTTAACATTGTAAAGATAATATAATAAAAAAACTTGTTGGTTTTCTAGGTTTGGGTTTCCAAGATAAAATATTTGTGTTAATGTGTGTATTTTTCGTTACAACTTTTATATTATAAATAAAAATATATTTCTAAGAACTATATGTGCAGGGTTAAAACCAACAATTTTTGTAGCTTGAGAAGGTCTTTAGCATAGGTTGGTGTCTTGCATGCACGAGAAGTCCCCTTTGTGTGTTTTTTTACAGAGGAAGAACTAATATGGTCTCCTTTCTAAGTTTTAACTTTGGAAAAGTACCTTGATTAATTATTTGATTAATGTGGACTTTGGACTAATGATTTTATAAGGAAAAATAATTAATTATTTAATCAAATTAGATCTAATCTCCAATATTGATCAAATAAAACTAGGATTTAATCCTAGCTCTCAATAAATTTGGAGATTAGGAATCTGGCCTATGCATGATTACAAAAAAAACCTAAGGGAGAGTATGAAGACATAACACAAGAGAAGTTCAAAGAGATATTTTCTAAATAATTTGTATGAGTCATAGTGTAGATTTGTTGTGTAAGAGATTCACAAGTTGAAGAAATAAAAAAAGTGTGTAGTTGGGAGATCAAGTGAGCACAATCTTATAGGTGGATCACACAAGAGGAGGGTCATGATTTTCTTAAGGGTGAGGTCGAGGTGTGTCGTTAACTTGGATAGGTCGAGTTTGTGGAGTGGTTCCACAAGTGCAGGGAGTTTGAGAAGGTTGAGGCCACACTAGTGGAGGGGTTGAGTAGCTTCAGGAAGGTCGAACTTGTGAAAGAAATCTATCAAAGTGTAGGAAACATTTATGGAGGTTGATTTCTTTAGGTTCCATTAGTTGCATTTTCTATGTATTTTTAGATGGCCATTTTCCCTAGTAAGGGAGCCCATAATTTCTCTAAGAAAATCTAATGAAGAGAGATTGGAGGGTTAAAATAGCTTTTGTTCTTGTTTAATTTTTCCTGGGTTATATTCTGAAATATTTTCCATTACTATTTAATGAGTTAAAGTGCCAAAGATTTTTTTTTTTTAGTTTTCAAATTTTATTTACTGCAAAAAAATCATTTACTATGTAAATTAATTTCTAAGAGTAAAATAACCACATGATACATTAAATCTCAAATGGACACTTGAAAAATAACAAACTTGATATGGAAATAATGAATATTATACGTGAGGATATTCTTAAATTTGAAGATCATATTCCACCATGAAAAGGAATATAACTCTTGTTAGTAAAATGGATAAGGACTCTACCTAATGAAGGAAATTCGCAAAAGACATATGTCTTCCTTGAACATAAAGAAAACTCCACCTTACGAAAGAAATATGAATAAAAATTATAAGCATGAAGTCTACTATGTGAAAATGATGTACATAATAAAGGAGTCTACTTTGCTCATGCTACCTAGATAAGGAAAAGTAAGGTCATGAAATTGATGTTAGAGATTGGGGTGGTCAACAACAATCGAGTCATTACTCAAAAATCCGAACCAGTAGATTTTATGCACACTCGCTTTGAAAGGTTCTTGATAGCTCAACAACATAATTAAGAGCCACCTTAAGAGTGATTAAGTGAGATTCCAATGAAAACATAGTTACTAATCAAACGAGAACTGTACTGAGTTCTCATTTTTTTAGAGATGCAAATAATCATCTGATTTTGAAAAGTGTTGATTCAAATACACCTTTTTCTTTAGCATATTTTTGGCACTTTAAATATTCGTGTGTACTAACTATGTGCATATTTTTTAAATGTTAGGGATTTTCATTCTAATTTTGAAAAGTGTTGATGCGGCATCAACCACATTTTTTATGGGTTTATTTTTGACACTTTAAATTTTTTTGATATATTATGGATAATTGTTTAAAACGTTGGTGATTTTCATGTGGATTTTGAAAGTAGCATCACCCTCTTTTTTAAGGCATATTCTTAACACTTTAAATTTTCTTATGTCCTAAGTATGCACAATTTTTTTTTGAATGTTGATTATTTAATCATTTCTCAAGTTGTCTTTTTCCTCTTCTTATTTTTCGTTCTAAGATTTTTGTTTTTTTAAGGGTTTTCCAAACTTTTGCTTTTTGTTTTTATTTGCAATGATTTTTTTTATTTTTTTTGCAAAGTTTAAAAACAATAATAAAATCAATATTTTGAAGTTAAGTTTTTTATATATTTATATATCATTAATTAGTACTTCAATACACATAAAATAATTGTCACTAGAAATAGCAATTTTAAATACTCGACAAAAATACACATTTTACATATAGATATTTTAAAAAATTATGTATTTCATCACTAAAAATGACATGTTAAATAAACAAATTTTATGAAAATTTTAAATAAATAAAAAATAAAAATAACAAATTTTATGAATTTTATATGCAAAGATAAATCATATTTAAAAAAATTTTCCAAAAATAAAAATCACATAAAATTTTATATAAAAATAACAAAAAAACATACCAGTTAAAAAAAAGCAATAAAATTAAAGAAAATAAAAACATAAATAAATAAATTAAAAAAAAAAATATATATATATATATATATATATATAATTAAAAATAATAATAATAAATGAGTAACATTAAAATAAAAATATTAAATAAAAACATTAAAATAAGAAATATTAAATAGAAAATATAATTTTTTTTTAAAACATTAAAAATAAAATTTTAAGAAAAAATAAACATTAAAAAAATAAATTAATTAAGAAATTAAAAAATCAATAAAATTTAAAAAACATGTATGCTATGTCGACCTTGCCCGCGGAGGGTGGTCAAGTTTTTTCTATTTTATTGATTTTTTTTCAAACTCTTAAATCTTAATATTTTTAAAAGTCTTTTTGTTCTATAATGTTTTTTTAATTTTCAAATTTTGTTTTTATTTTTATTTTTATTTTTAATGTTTTTTGTTTTTTAATTTTAATTTTTTATAAGTGTTTTTGTTTTGTTGTTGATGTTGATGATGGTGGTTAACGTCTATTCAAACCAATCTTTGGTTTATCGAACCTAAAGAAAAGAGTTATTTAGTTTGATTTAAGATTTTATTCTTATGCTCAAAAAGCTTGGAGAGAAGCCTCCCGAGCTCACTATAATTTTGACATCTTAAAAGGCTAAGAAGATCAGTATTACAACAAAGATTATGATTAATATATATTATGATTTAAATAATATTTTTAATTTAATTTTTTTTAAATTGTTTTTAATTTGTATTTAATTTCATTGTATTTTTATTTGATTTTTTTTATTTGTTTTATTTTGGGTTAAATTTTTTCTTTAAATTCTATTTTTGGGAATTTTTTTTTCATTTTTATTTTTATTTTTATTTTTTTTAAATTAATTTCTTTTTTTTTAATCTTTACTTTTGATTTTTTTTGGTATTCTATATACATGATTGATTTTTTTTGGGTTATTTTTAATGTTTTAATATAATTTTTTATTTATTAGTTATTATTATTTTTTTAACTCTATTTTTTTTCAATATTTTAATTTATGTTTTGTTTTGTATTTTTCATGTTTATTTATTTATTATTTTGTTTTATTTTATTTTTTCTGCAGGGTCTGTGTTGATCCTCAATTAGCAACTTGACCCCATTATGTGTCAATTTGATAATCAATTTTAAAGTTTTCGTTATAATGGATCAAGTCTGCTCCCGTAGTGTGTCAATTTCATGGTTGATTTTTAAGATTTCATTGCAATGGGTCAAGTTCGCCTACACTACGTGTTAATTTCATGGTTGATTTTTAAATTTTCATTACACTGTGTCAAGTTGTCTTAGGCTAAGATTTTAAAATAGCTATACTTTTAGCATTTAAAAAAAAAATCACTCTTGGTACAATGACTCTTTCATTCAAGTGTTCATTTTTAAAGCTTTTTTTAGTCATAGAATTTTTCCATTCTGCCATGGTTGAAATATATTGAAAAACTTAAGGTTTTTTATAGTCGTGATATTTGGTTTTGATTCCATAGTTAAAAATTTGTCAAAATCTTAAGGTTTTTCATATTTTATATTTAATGCTATGGCTGAAAACAATTACAAATAATTTATCTTTAACATCATGTTTGAAAATTGCTAGAATTTTAAAGTTTTTCAGAGACATGATATTTTATATTTAATGTCATGCCTGGAAATCGTTGGAATTTTAAGGTTTTTCAGAGTCATGATATTTTATCTTTAACGCCATTACAAAAAAATGTTGAAAATATACCCCAGGAAAAAAAAGGTGTTATACTAACATCAACAGTTTTCGTTTTCAGGTATTTTTTGCACAAAAATAATTGGTTTTTACTATCATTTTTAAAAAATGTTGAAAATTATCTTATATATATATATATATATATATATTGTTGATTCAACATCAACACTTTTCGTGTTTGGGTTGTTTATTCATGTATTTGGTGGGTTTTTTGGCTAGATTTATTGTTTTATTGGTAACTTTGTTTGAAAGCCTCAAAGATGGGGAAAGAGAAAAAAGTGACCAAGATCTCACTAGTACTAGCAAGAGGACAACTCATAGATATTTTAGATAACGTGGGCACATTCTTCATGAGATATTCATTACCATTCAAACAAGGATATGATAAGTAAACACATTTAGAGTGTCTCCCAAGCAAAGGGATCTCTCAAACACTATAAATAGTGGGGAAATATATACTAGCACAACCACATTAAAAATATGGTTGATATTGTCGAAGGCTTCATAAATATAACAAAAAAAACTATTGACACGGAGAATGTATTACTAATACACACATTTACCTTATTAACCATGTATAAAAAGGTTATGGGTCAACTTTAACTTGAGAAAAAAAAAGAATTACACGTCTTATTATAAAAATAAACCATATTGCTAAATAAATTTTGCTTATATATAATGAATGTTATAAATAATAATGAGGAACTTATCTGATCCAGGTGGATATAGGTGGCCACTCACCTATTCCACCTAGTCAGTTTCATCAGTTTTCTTATTTACTCTTTTTAACAGTTTTCCGGGTCCTGAACTTCCGGAGCTATTTTTAGGCCTTAAACGATGTTTTTTGGGCATGATTGCTCCTCTGATTAGAAGCAAATCGCATCATTTGTTTTAGTCCTCGAAGAGATATTTCTAACTAGGTATCATACGTGCCAAACAAAGATAATATGACCAAGTTATGACCCAGGGAAGTTCGCTGCCAAACTAACCCCAATGGGGCCCATAAAATCTTGGTGTTACATCTCCTCGGGTTAGGGTTTTGGTTGTTTAGGGTTTTCTCTTATTATTCAATAATAAAAAGGCCCTTGAGCCTCATTGTAAGACAATTCAGAGGCATGTAGCCACCACATCTCTTCTCAGAGATAAGCTACCATCGCTCAAGCTAGTTTGTTTTCCATTTTGTCTATAAGAATTTTTCAGTATTTGATATTAATGAAATGAAGTGTTATTCATGTTGCATCTCTACATTTATTTTTATTTCTGTATTTTATTGCATTCCTACATAATTCAGTGGTATCAGAGCGATATTCTCTTTCTTAATATTTCTTTGCATGTCCCCAATGAGGTCTGGGTATAAGGAGTTAGGGCTCGATCTAGTTGAACCTTTGCAAGATCAGCCTCGCAAACCCTGACAACCTCCCATGGCAAAAGAAAATAAATATGAGGGAGTAGGAGATCCTATCAAAATATTACTCGAGGAGGCCCTCGAGAAACAAAGGAATGTGATGATGAATAAATTTTCCCATATCCTTCAAAGACTACCCACCGGCGTTGAATCCTCATCCAACAGCCACTTTAGAGGCACCACTCCTTTCAAGGTACAAGTAAAATTTAACATTCCCATATTTGAGGGCCAAATAGATGCAGATGTCGTACATAGATAGATGAATTTGCTGGAAGGGTATTTTTTGGTCCATGATTTTTTCGATCGAGAAAATATTACCTTTGTGCTCCTCAAAGTCGCCCCCCATGTCAAAGTTTGGTGGGAAACCTATTGTGAACAGAGGGATGAGGAAGAACCCTCACTTTCTTCAGTCGCACTCACATGGAATTTGTTCTACGACGGCATCAAGGAACAATATTACCCCGTGGGGAGCTATAAGGGAAAATACATCCAATGGACCACATTGCTGCAGGAAAGGGATCAAGATGTGCACGAGTTGAGGAATTTTTTCCATACCTTGTGCACGAAGTTGGGTATTAAATATTCAGAGAAACACTTGGTGCTCAAGTATCGCATTTTTTTGCATAGATACATTCAGGAGGAAATGGAGTTCCTCGAAATTACCACGTTTGACACGACATATCGATATGCCGCCAAGATCGAGCAGAAATTTAAGCAGAAGAAGCGATACTTTGGATCCACAAATCTGAAGCCAGGGAAAGGCGCCCCCAAACCGCAGAACAAGGAGCAAAGCCAAAGTAGGGTAACTCCGGACAACCCGTCGAAGCTGCAAGTGAAGAACAACACCACAAAGAAAAAGAAGGACATGGGGAAGTGGTTTGAATTCCATAAAATCTCCACTCATAACACAAGTGAATTTTGGGCCAAACAATCGCTGGTGGTTGAGCTGAAGGCATCTGAATCAGATGCATGTTCTGATTCTGAGTCAGAACCGGGCAAGGGGAATGAAAAAGGAAAGAAAATCATTGATGTGGAACCCAGTGCCACCTTTTCCACCTCCAATATCCAGAAGGAGGAACCCGAAGATCTAGAGGAGGGGGGCGCCTCTTCCATTCCCAAATGTGAGTGAAGGCTTCTCCACTGCAATTCATTGTTCAATAATGGAAGCCAAAAGAACCTCAATTTCAGTAGAGGTCATGAAGCGCCTCGACCTACCGACCACAACACATCTGCAGTCATATACCATCAAGTGGCTTCACCAAGGAAGAGATCTCCACGTCAGCCAGCAGTGTCGCCTTCCCTACAACATCAATCCCTTCACAGATGAGGTACTGTGTGATATTTCTCATGTTGAAGTTTCTGATGTATTATTAGGCCAACCATACTTATGAAAGATACATGTTGTGTATGAGTCTAGGCCTCGTTCTGTTATTATTACTTTCATAAATAAGTTGTACAGGATACCAGAGGTAGTACTGCCTTTCACCATCTCTTTGATTACTACAAAGAAATGTAGTAAGATTATTTCCCTAACCAGGAAATTTTTTTTCATTATGATTCACCCATAGGGCAAGAAGAATATTGTGGTCGCATCTTCCAAACAAATCTCCCATGCACGGTACCAGCATATGGAAAAAGTCATGGAGGAATACAAGGACATTTTCTCCTCACCCACAGGGGTTCCTCTACACTGTCAAGTCAAGCACTGCATTGATATGACCCTAGGCACGTCACTTCCTAATGGGTCGATCTATCGACGCTCTGTTTTGTAAAATGATGAAATCAAGAGGAAAATCCAAGATCTATTGTAGAAATGGCACATCAGGCCAAGCTCCTCAACCTGTGGGATCTCGATCGTGTTGTTATAGAATAAGGATGGAACCTGCAGACTCTGTATATACTATCAAGCACTGAACAAGATCACAGTTTGGAATAGGTATCCAATCCCAAGGATTGATAACCTCCTGGACCAGCTCAGGGGGGCCAAATATTTCAGCAAGATCGACTTGAAGTCTGGGTATCGCCACATACCGATCGAACCCTCCAGTGTGTGGAAGGTTGCCATAAAAGCCAAGGAGGTCCTTTTCAAATGGCTATGCATGCATTTCAGTTTGAATAATTCTCCCACAACCTTCTTGTGGCTAATGAATGACATCTTGTAGCCATTCACCAACTCATTTGTACTAGTTTACTTAGATGACATCCTGATCTTCAGCCAGACTTGGGAAGAGCACCTCCACCACATTTGACAAGTCCTCCAAACACTTCGGCAACACAAGTTGTGTTCCAATTTAAAGAAGTGCACTTTTGGCATGACCCAGGTTCAGTATCTGGGATACATTATTGATGAGTGGGGGGTACATGTGGATCTAGCCAAGATTCAAGTCATTCGGGATTGGCCAACCCCAAACACTCTAACAGAGCTCCGTAGCTTTCTGATTATTTCCAATTTCTAATGCAAGTTCGTGTTGGGATTCTCTCATATCACTTGGCCCTTGAGTCAAGTCGCCAAGGGAGGAATGAAAGAAAAATTATTTTGGTCCGAATCTCAACAGAAGGCGTTTGTAGATTTGAAACATTGCCTCTTATTTGCACCAGTGCTCACGTTACGAGAATTTCAATAACCATTTGAGATCAAGATAGATGCCTCTGATTTTGTTATTAGGGCAGTCCTTACTCAACGGGGGCATCCAGTGGCACATCACAGTGGGACACTTTCCGACACAGTCTGAAAGTATCCCACTTATGACAAAGAGATGTATTCCATTGTGCAGGCTTTCCAAAAATGGAAGCATTACATTTTTGGGAAGTAAATGTTCATCCACACAGATTTCCGACCCCTGCAGTTCATATAGACACAAGGGAAGTTTCAGAATGATCGCCATCAGAAGTGGTCCACATACCTGCAACAGTTTCATTTAAACATCAAGTACAAGAAGGGCAGCACCAATAATGTTGCAGATTGCCTCAAATTCCCACCAATTGTGGCACTAACCATCATTTTCAGCTCTTGTGGGAACGAGACTTCCGATTGGATAATTCTCTACATAAGCGATCCAGAATTCGGTCACACATAAAAGACTCTCTTGGAAGGTAAGCAAGTTAAAAAATTTCACCTCCATGATGCACTGCTATGTCACCTAGGACACCTTTGTGTTCCTTCAAGCGAGTGTGCCAAGATGGTATGGGAAGCATACTACAGTCGAGTCGCTAGGTATTTCATGGTTGAGAAAATAGTGGCAGTACTGCAGAAGTATTTCTATTGGCTGAAAATTCGACAAGATGTCAGGAAGTACATCAGATCCTGCACTGCCTGTGCCATTTCCAAACTGGCCATTGAGAAGCAAGGTATCTATACTCTTCTTCCTACCCCTATTCAACCTTGGGAATCCATCTCCATGTATTACATGTCGAGCCTTCCTTCTACTAAGCATGGAAATGACTGTGTTTTTTTGGTTGTCGATAGATTCTCGAATATGACCATTATGGCGGTCTGCAAGAATAATATCACAACAGAAACCACTAGGAAACTATTCTTTGAACCAGTATGGGTACACTTTGGGATCCCATTGTCTATCATCTCAGATCGGGATAGAAAGTTCCTCGGTACATTTTGGTCCAGTCTCTGGTCAATGCTGGACACCAATCTCACCAAGTCCACATCTTTCCATCCCCAAATTGATGGACAGACAAACGTCATCAACAGAATGATCGTACACATTTTGCGCATGTAAAACTCAAAGCATCCTTGCATAAGCTATAACCGGCCTCTCCACAACCGCTTTCAGGTGGGCTTGGGGTTCCAACCACTATGTCCCATTGACGTAGCCATGCCATTTGCGGATACTCGAGAAAATTCAACTCATGTCCAATCTGAAGCTTGGTGAGCCTTGGTATTGCACCAAGAATGTTGCAACTCCCAGGGGCTGCCCTACTTTACTTTATCAACCCAGGGTTCGTACAAACTTGGAGGTGACAGTGCTATATACACAACAGATGCATTCTGTTCATGTCATCTTCTTTTTCTTTACGAAAGGGTTCTATTCCTTAAACTAAAAACCAAAAATTAAATTGCTGGAAGGAAATGACGGAAAGGAAAATACTTAATTTGCAGAAAGGAAATGATGGAAATGAAACTAATTTAATGTGCTTAAAGGAAATGGAAAAAAGAAACTAAATTAAATTACTGAAAACAAATGACAGGAAGGAAACTAAATTAAATTGCTGAAAATAAATGGCAGAAAGGAAACTAATTCTAAACCACACTTAATTTGGCCAAATGGCTAAATGCACTCTACTTATCCTCTGGTATATCTACTATGCTTCTATCCATGCAGCTAAGCTATCCATGACTTAATTCTGATTGAAAAAGTGTTGATTTGCAGCTTGGAGGGAAAAAAAGGATAAAGAGGCTAACGGAGGGCTTAACGCATGAAAAAGGGCTTAGAAGTGGAAAGTGTGGGTTTAAACCTTATTAAAACTTTATTATAGTGCAAAAATGCTTCAGAGTGGAAATTTGAAAAGTGTGATGGCGGATATGCGATGGAGAAAAAAGTTGCGAAATGCAAAGTGCGACGAGCTAAAAGCTGTGATGTGCGAAATGCGATGGAAAAGAACTACAAAATGAAAAATGAAAAAAGGAAAGAACAGCAAAATGCAAAATGTGAAAAGGAAAGAATTTCGAAATGTGAAATACGAAAAGGAAAGAATTGTGAAATGTGAAATGCGAAAAGTTTATGATCTGCGATATGTGATATCGCAATATCACAATTAGAAAAAGGAGCAATAGGTCTTAAAATAAAAAGGAAAATGATGCGAAGTGCGATTTTTGATGGGTGACGTGGTCGTGGTACCGATGGTAGAGCGTGATCGCAATATCGCAATCGACAGATAGCAGCGGTAAAAAGAAAAGGGAAAATTTTCCAATGAGCGATTTGCGATGTGGTAAAATTTGCAAGGTGCGAAGTGCGATATCGCAAAGTTAGAGGGATAGCGGTAAGTCTTAAAAGAAAAAGGTAAAAGATGTGAAGTACGATGTGCGATGTGATGGATGACGTGGCAGTGGGAATGGTGGCGGAGCGTGATCGTAATATCGCAATCGGCATTTGGAAGCGATAAGTCTTAAAGAAAAATGGAAAATGATATGAAGTGCGATGTGTAATGCGGCAGATGATGTGGCAGTGGGACCGGTGGTGGAGCACGATCGCAATATCGCAATCAAAGTTTGAAAGCAATAAGTCTTAAGGAAAAAGGGAAATTTTTCAATTTGTGATATGTGATATCGCAATATCGCAATCAGAAAAAACGAGCGGTAAGTGTTAAGGGAAAAGGGGAAAGTTGTGATTTGCGAATTCTAATGTACAGTAGCGGGAGATTCGAGGAGAAAAGGCGGAAAGTCCGATTCCAATGGTTTCCAAGAGTTTTGCATTAGAAAAGGGTAAGGCAATTGTGAATGATAAAAATAAAGGAATGAGGTGGGCTGAAGGGTTTAAGTGTTTTTGGGAATAAAAGGTGGGTGCAATAGTTAAAGTAATCGGAAAATAGGAGGGAAATGGAGGTGTAAAAACAGTGTTTAGGCCATGAAGACAGAGATGGAAAATGAAGCGGGAAGGCGCCACGGAGCTACTCTTGGGCTTTATCACTAATTCCTGCAAACAACTCTGTCGGTCTATGCATGAAAAACAGGCAAATGCATGAAAATGCAATATAAAAAGGAAGGCTGAAAATGGTAATGCAATTCTACTTTTAATCTCAAAAATAGTGAATAGAAATCAGTTTTTGGGTCTATGGGAAGGTTCGCCCTCCTCGAGCCCTATCGAAAGAAATGAGAAGGGGGTCTTCATCCACAGATTTTTGTTTTTCCTCTGTTATATTACTATCATAAGAAAATGAAAAACTACAGCATCACACTAAAAGTAAAACTAAACAGCAACTTGAAACATAAGCGAAATTATCAGAAGCAGAGCTAATGAAATGACAGAAAGCAAAAATACAGCAGAGAGGCTGAGGCACATGGATTGGGCCCTAACCCACGAGCCTAGCTCTCTGAAACTTAAATCTGTTGGACCCTTGGTTAAACTAAGAGGGGGGGGGGTGAATCAGTTTAACACATTCATGGACTTTTGAAACTTTTCATTAAAACTTATTTACACCTTCATATCATGTCCAACTTAATATGTGAGTAATCTTAGAATGTGAGCAGCAAGTATTAATATAATATAATAGTAGACTTAATATGAGAGCAACAGGTGTTAAGCAGAAGATATAAATCAGATCAACACATAAACATCATGCCTGCACAAAGGGACACCGAGATATAAGTGGAGAATGATAAAGGATAAAACCATCTTATTATTGTTGTGATGCAAAAGCTGACTCCAACTCTCCCACTCACCATTGTTTTTAGGCACCAACCTACGGAGGCTCCAACCTCAGTCCCCGCAGCTACAACTTACGAGAAGCATATCCCTTCCAATTTTCTGCGGAACCAACCTACGGAGGCTTCAACCTCAGTCAGCTACAACTGACAGCTATCAAGCTGCAACTTGATAGGGAAGCTCCAACTTCCTCAATTTATCAAACTGAATGTTTGCTGATTTACCTCAGATATCAGCTCTATTCTGTAGCTTCTCTTTCTGCTTTTATTTTCTTAATATTCTCTGCCTGTCTCTTCTATACTCTGCCTTCTCTATATTTACTCTCTCTAACTTCTTTCTGCATATCCAGTTGATATTATTTATAGAGTTCCTCACATGACTATTTGTATTTCACAAGGAACTTTGAGTGAACAGTCATGAATCTTTGGCTTCTGTCTATTCATTCCTTTTATTTAACTCATTTTAGATTTATAACAATATGTACAAATTTTCATGCCACAGTGGGATTTTTTCTTTTCCTTAGGATACTTGCCAATGCATCACAAACAATACAAAATTTAATTACAACATTTACATTCAGATTTTCAGTTACACACTTCAATTTCACTCAGCTTCTTTTATGGATTTTGGCTTGACTGGATTTGTCTTTTCTGTTGCTGTTTCTCTCCCTTTCGTTCTTGTAGGCTCTCTTCTTCATTTCAGTTGTATAACTGTGGTACATATAACTGTGTTTTAATATCACTGCTGGGAAATTTCAATACTTTCAATTTCTGCAGTGGCAACCTTTGCATGCTGAATCTTTGTCATTACACTTGTAAGGATTCGTGTCACAAGGAATAGCTCCTTTTTGTAGAAGTCCAAATTTGGTAAATACAGAAAACACAAAGTTTAATTATCAACTCATTGATAGCAGTAACTCTGCACAGTCCTTTTTTCCCCAGGTCTTCCACATTTCTTCCGGTAGATAATTCAATATTTTCTACAACTTTTTAATTCAATGTATTCCCCACAATACAATTCGGCTATAGTACGAGTGTACCACCTTCCAACCTTAATCTCCCCACCTTATTTTAATAACCCAGCAACCTTAAATAAACATCTTTAACGTATTCTGGACTTTTATTCTATCGTTGAACCTTATAACTAAGGTTCCAATGGTTAATATATCTGCATATGGATGCATCATACAAGATTTGATATTTAACATATATATATATATCAGCAGATATATATGTTTTGGACCTTGGGAATTTTAAATATATATCTCGAGTTATAATTCAGTTGAACCGCTTATAACATTCCTTTGGCTCCGGGCCCACATATACGATTGGCTGGACTTCAATGGAATACATATGCTCGTACCTTTGGTTAAAATCCGTGCTACTTCCCAATATGATCACTGTCAGATCGCTTCCCTCCAGATCGACGGCTTGTGTCAATATCGCTCCGCGTCTTTGGTCGATGGTTAATGCGCGATGGCGCGCATTGAACAATGGTTTTGGAACTTCGCCCGATGCCACGTGTCGAGCTTTTTATGGAATCGCTCGCGAATGGGGAAAGCCGCTTGCTCCACAAAAGCGGTGCGATGTAAACCGAAAATTGTCGTCACTGTTCACTCCAAACCACGCTCACTGTTCCTCTCAGTCACGGTTCTGCTCTCATGGTTCCGGTTCTACTCCTCAATACACCATTTCGACTTAACTCTGCCCACTTGTATTTCTTCTGTGCCTCTGTTATACAACCTCCATCTTTGACGGAAACGCCTCCCTCTATATTGTCTCCTGCAATTTTCAACGGACCTTCATAATCCCTCACGAGGATTCATACCAATTCTGATATGGTCGGTCTTTCCTCGCACGACCATTAAATATTCACAAGATATACAAAAGCGTGTACAGTGGTGCCAGGGTAAATATAGTTTCACAGTCTTATCCCAATAAATAACAATCCCTCTAATTGCTTCTACAGGTATGGCTAGGCATACTAGATAATTTCACTGACATCAATTTATTCCAATCCCATGCAGAATCACTATCAACTTGGTTGTACAGAAATCAACTATCATTCATCCAGAACTCATATGTTCACACAGGGTTTAACTCGATAGATGCACAATAATCCTGAAATAGCTTCCTCATTATACAGTGAATTAACTTACAAACTTTTTGTTGGCCAGAGTTTAAACATCACTGGTGAATCATTATTCAACTTCCTAGTCTGCCTCTTTTCCTTGTCTGTTGCTTTCATTGCTGCCTCTCTTTTTGCTACCCTGTCTCTGTAAATGTACTCTTCCTCTGTTCTTCTCTGCTGACCTTCAACTTCCTAGCCTGCCTCTTTTCCTTGTCTGATGCTACTCCTTGCTCCTAAAGCTCCTCTAAAACTGCCTCTCTTTTGCTATCTATCTTTGTCTCTATTTCCTCTGATGTCTCTGCTGCCTTTCTGCCCCTTGAATGATGTTTCAGGTGCTCCTCCTTTGTCATATCCTTTTCCATCAATGACAACAACTCCAACAGTCTCCCCCTTTAGCATTGATGGCAACACATCCACCAATAATCCAATGCTTCCTCTGCCTATCTACTTTTCCTCCCCCTTTGACATCAATGGCAAAGGGTTGCACATTTCCTAGTTTGCTTTCTGCATTTCCTCTCTCTGAGATCTTCTGACTTTGTACCCTGCTGCTCCAAACTTTGGATTAAATCTAAAATTCTGATCCTTTAGCCTTTTCATTGACTCCTGTATGCTGGATGTATTCTTTCCATAAGCCTTTGATCCTGAGGACCTGTTTCATGGTTTCCTTGTTGGCTGATCTCCCCCTGGAATGATATTTTCGTTTATGTTCTCCCCCTAAAACTGTGCTTTCTCTTTATATCAGAGAGTAGCATCTACAGATACTACCCCTAGTCTATCTCTCAAATATTCAAATGGTTCTCTAGCAAGAGGTTTGGTAAATATATTTTTTGTTTGTTCTTTTGTTGGCACATACTCCAGCTTTTCTATCTTTTGAGCCACTTGTTCTCGGAGAAAATGATACTTGATTGGGATATGCTTAGTTTTTGAGTGAAGCACGGGATTTTTAGATATACTTATAGTACTTGTATTATCACATTTGATTGAGATAGGTTCATCAATGCTTACCTTCATGTCTTGGAGAGTTTGCTTCATCCACATGACTTGTGTACAACATGTTGCTGTTGCTATATATTCTGCTTCTGCTGTAGATAGAGAGATAGATGTTTGTTTCTTGCTTAACCATGCCACCAGAATTTCTCCTAGATAGAATGCACCTCCACTTGTGCTTTTCCTGTCATCTACACAACTGGCCCAATCTGCATCTGTGTATGCTGTCAAAGTGAATTTTTTACTTTTAGGATACCAAAGTCCATATTTTGTTGTTCCTTGTAGATATCTGAATATTCTTTTTGCTGCCAGAAGATGGTTTTGCTTAGGTGCTGCTTGATATCTGGCCACTAGTCCTACTGCTAGCATGATGTTTGGTCTTGATGCAGTCAGATACAACAGACTTCCTATCATGGATCTGTATATTTTTTGATCTATATCAGCAGACCCGTCATCAGCACACAGCTTGCATCCCGTGATCATGGGAGTTGACACAGGTTTGCAGTCCTCCATTTTGAACTTTTTCAACATTTATTTTAAGTATTTTTCCTGTGAGATGAGCGTACCTATGTTCTTTTGCTGAATTTGAAGTCCTAAGTAGAAATTGAGCTCTCCAATCATAGACATCTCAAACTCTGTTTTCATCTCATCAGCAAACCCTTTTGCTAGTTCTTCTTTGTTGCTTCCAAACATAATGTCATCAACATATACTACAACAATTAGGAGTTCATTTTCATGGGATTTTATGTATAGATTGTTGTCTACTCCACCTCTCTTAAAGCCTTGTTTTTGCAAATATTTATCTAGTCTTGAGTACCAAGCACGAGGAGCCTGTTTCAGTCCATATAGAGCTTTTTTCAGTCTGCACACATAGTCTTCTTTGTATGTTAAGGAGAAACCTTCTAGCTGTTCCATGTAGACTTCTTCTTCTAGTTCTTCATTTAGAAATGCAGATTTCACATCCATTTGGTATACCTTGAAGTCTTGGTAGCATGCAAAGGCCAGAAACATTCTGATGGCTTCCATTCTGGCTACAGGAGCAAATGTTTCATCATAATCAAGTCCTTCAACTTGTGAATATCCTTTGCAAAGTAGTCTAACTTTATTCTTGATTACCTGTCCTTGCTCATTCATTTTATTCTTGAATACCCATTTTCAGCCTATGACATTTTTCTCAGTGGGTCTAGGAACTAATTCCCATGTATTTTTTTTCTCAATTTGGTCCAATTCTTCATTCATAGCATTTACCCAAGAATTTTCCTTGCTGGCATCTTCAAATTTCTTTGGCTCTATTTGTGACAACATGGCTATGTAAACCTCTTTAGTTTGTTCTGTTAGTTGTCTTCTTGTTTGGACCCCTATTCTCTTGTCTCCAATGATCTGATCTTCAGGATGGTTCTTTTGAGTATATCTTGAGGGAGCTTTAGAACTCAGCTCTGTATCTTCTCTTGTCTTGTTTGTTTCCTCATCATCTTGGTTTTCTTCTTCATGGTTGTCTGATGGACTGCAACAGTCTTTATCTCTTGCATTGTTTGGAAGTTCTTCATCAAATCTCACATCAATGCTTTCTACTATTTTTCGAAGAGTCTTGTTGTAGCATCTGTACCCTTTACTTTTGGATGCATATCCTAGAAATATTCCTTCATCTGCTCTTGCATCAAATTTTCCAAGATTTTCATCATTATTCTTTATGTAACACTTGCTTCCAAAGATTCTGCAATGTTTGATTGAAGTTGGCTTTCCATGCCACAGTTCATAGGGAGTCTTGTCACTGCTTGGCCTTAAGTGAGCTTTATTAAGGATATGTACTGTTGTGTGCACTGCTTCTGCCCAGAAGGTTTGAGCAATATTATTCTCTTGCATCATGGCTCTGGCAATTTGTTGAACATACTTGTTTTGTCTCTCTGCTACTCCATTTTGCTGAGGTGTTCCTGCAATAGTAAATTGTTGCTTTATCCCATGTTCATTGCATAGGTCAGCAAAGTCATAATCTGTAAATTCACCTCCTCTGTCTGATTTGATGCATTTCATCTTGCATCCTGTTTGATTTTCTGCTAATTCTTTGAAGATCTTAAATTTTTCCAGAGCTTCTGATTTATTCTTGAGAAATGCAACCCATGTCATTCTGGAGAAATCATCTATTATCAACATGAAGTAGGATTCTCCACTTGGAGTTTTGGTTCTTGCGGGTCCACACAAATCCATGTGCACAAGCTGTAGAGGTCCTCTTGTTGATAACTCATCTTTGGCCTTGAAGGATGTACGAGTCTATTTGCCTAATTGACATGCTTTGCATATGGTATTAGAAGGCCTCTTTATTTCTGGCATGTCTCTGACAACTTTCTTCTTGCTTAGTCTGATGATGTGATCGAAGCTGAGATGTCCCAACCTCTTATGCCATAACCATGACTCTTCTAGTTTTCTAAGATGACATGCTTCATCTTCCTCTTTCACAATGTAAACATTACTCTCTGTTCGAACTCCTTTGAGCAGAGTCTTATCTGTGGTGCTTGATCTGACTTCACAATCTTGTGCTCTAAAAAGAACTTCACAGCCTTTGTCACACATCTGACTGACACTTAGTAAATTTTCTTTCAGCCCATCTACAAATATTACATCTTGGGCCTTTCCTCTCCCATTGTCTATGCTGACTGAGCCTTTTCCCTTGATCTTTCCTGATTTATCATTGCCAAATGTAACATTGCCAGATTTCTTTTCATCAAGAGTTATAAACTTGCTTTTGTCTCCTGTCATGTGTTTAGAGCAGCCACTGTCAAAATACCATTGGATTTTCAGATCTTGAGCAGTTAGAGCCAGGTCACACTTATTCACCTTCTTTATCCACTGGAGGCACCCTTTTGTTTGGTATCTTTTGTGAGGTGATGAACTACATCTTCTTAGAGGACATTTGGAAGGTATATGTCCAGCTTGATTGCATACACAGCATTTGATCATAATTTTTGTAGAATTATGAGTATGAACAGAATTTATTTGATTCATACACCTTCTTGAGGTGTTAAACATCAATCTTTGTCCATACTTTCTACACTCAATGATTTTATGGCCAAATTCCTTACAATAAAAACAGTAACCATAGAAACTATTTTCATACCTGATGTAAGGTTGTCTCTTCCATTTGTTTGCTTGGGGCAGTCTCTTCAATGCTTGCATCTTTTGCTGGTTTGAATTACTCCTCCTTGCATGACAGTATGCAGCAATGTGTCCCAGCTTGTGGCAGACATAACAGGTGGCATTCTTCATTGGAGGGAAGAATCTCCTTTGATGGTTTCCAAATTTTACATACTCAGGGGTCTTAGTATTTATTATATTCTTTGCTACTAGTGGTTTCTTCTGATCTCTGTCTTCCTTATTACAGGTTTCTTCTTCTGTAGGAATTTTTTGAGCTGCTTCTTCATTCTTCTTTTCTTTTACAAAAATAATCTCTCTGTCAACCTTTTCTTTGCCTTTACTTGATTCTCATTCATAGCCTATTCCAGTTTTTATCATAGGGGATCTTTGAGCAACCATAATTTCATTCAACTTACTAGAGCTTGTTGTTTGAGAAGAGTTTATAACCAATTTCCTTTGAGCATTTTCTAAATTCTTCCTGAGACATACTACTTCTTCTTCCAACTTTTCTTGTTCCTGAGTTTTTTCTTTGATTTTCTTAAGTAACATGTCCTCTATCTTCTTGGCTTCTTAAAGCTCTATCTTTAGCTACATCAGGACTTCTGAATTCTGTTATTCTCGTACAAACTTGAGGAGAATGTCCTTTTGCTTTCTGCATTTCAGCTTGAGTCTATCAATCTCTTCCAGAGCACTTCTTAGCTCCCCCTCAAGGTCGAATTCACCTTATTCTTCTTCATCTTCTAGCAAGAGACCTTCAAGTTCTTCTATAGCCATCAATAAAAATTCAAAGCTTCCATCTTCACTTGAGATTTCATCTGGATCTTTAGATGTACTGCTTTCTTGTTGAGCATAGAAGGATTTTCTGCTGAACTTATTTCCTTTCTGCCAGTTCTTTGATGTATTTCTCTCTGACTCTTGAGCCTGATTTCTTACTTTCTTGTGAGGACACTTAGCAGCATAGTGTCCAACTCTTCCACAGTTAAAGCACTTGAAAGGAAGTTTACCTTTGTATTTACCTGAGCCTCTATCCAATTTCTTGACAAATTTTGCCTCTTCTTCATCCGAGCAAGAGCATATGTCTTCCTCTTCTTATTTCTTCTTTTATGTTTTAAAGGTTGCCTCTCTCGTACTTGGCTTCTTCTGTGGGAGCCTCATCTCGTATGTTGTTAAATTTCCAAGTAGATGGTTCATGGTCAAGGTCTCCCAATCAACTATTTCTTATATTGCAGACACCTTGGGATTCAACCTGGATGGAAGATATCTTAGAATATTTTGCACAATTATACTTTCTGGCATGGTTTCTCTAAGAGCTTTCATATTGTTAACTATTTCTAAAACTTTTAGGAAGAAACTTCATCATCATTCATTTTTAAATTCTCAAACTGGGCTCTATAGACTTGAAGTTTGGCAGTTTTTACTTTCTTGTCTCCTTCATGGATGTTCTCCAGAGTATCCCACATCTCTTTGGTAGTGTCTTTGTGCATTACTTTGATAAACTCTGCTTCACACAATCCATTCAAGATATCATTCATGGATTTTACGTTAGCTACAAAATCTTGTTTGGATTCTTTCTCTGAGTCAGTTGACTTTGGGGCATATCCTAATTCCACAGCACCCCAAACTTCTATTCCTAGAGACATTATGTATGTCCTCATCCTGATTTTCCAGAAAGCATAATTTTCACCTATAAAGAAAGGGGCTTTATTGGTTGAGCATCCTTCTTTACTAGCCATTCTGAGAACCTAGAATCTCCTTTCAGTTGTTAAACTGGTACAAAGGAACTGGCTCTGATACCAATTGTTGGACCCTAGTTAAACTGAGAGGGGGGGGGTGAATCAGTTTAACACATTCATGGACTTTTGAAACTTTTCATTAAAACTTATTTACACCTTCATATCATGTCCAACTTAATATGTGAGTAATCTTAGAATGTGAGCAGCAAGTATTAATATAATATAACAGTAGACTTAATATGAGAGCAGTAGGTGTTAAGCAGAAGATATAAATCAGATCAACACATAAACATCATGCACAGAGACACCATATATAAGTGGAAACCCATAAAGGGAGAAAACCATATCTTATTATTGTTGTGATGCAAAGGCAAGCTCCAACTCCCTCTCACCATTGTTTTTCTGCAGGCACCAACCTACAGGAGGCTCCAATCCTCAATTTTGCAAGCTACAACTTGCAAGGAAGCACCAACTCCCTTCAATTTTCTGCAGGCACCAACCTACAGGAGGCTTCAACCTCAGTCAGCTACAATTGATAGCTATCAAGCTGCAACTTGATAGGGAAGCTCCAACTTCCTCAATTTATCAAACTGAATGTTTGCTTATTTACCTCAGATATCAGCTCTGTTCTGTAGCTTCTCTTTCTGCTTTTCTTTTCTTAATCTTCTATGTCTGTCTCTTCTATAATCTGCCTTCTCTATATTTACTCTCTCTAACACCTTTCTGCATATCCAGTTGATATTATTTATAGAGTTCCTCACATGACTGTTTGTATTTCACAAGGAATTTTGAGTGAACAGTCATGACTCTTTGGCTTCTGTCTATTCATTCCTTTTATTTAACTCATTTTAGATTTATAACAATATGTACAAATTTTCATGCCACAGTGGGATTTTTTCTTTTCCTTAGGATACTTGCCAATGCATCACAAACAATAAAAAATTTAATTACAACATTTACATTCAGATTTTTAGTTACACACTTCAATTTCACTCAGCTTCTTTTATGGATTTTGGCTTGACTGGATTTGTCTTTTCTGCTGCTGTTTCTCTCTCTTTCGTTCTTGTAGGCTCTCTTCTTCATTGCAATTGTATAACTGTGGTACATATAATTGTCTTTTAATATCACTGCTGGGAAATTTCAATACTTTCAATTTCTACAGTGGCAACCTTTGCATGCTGAATCTTTGTCAATACACTTGTAAGGATTCAGGTCACAAGGAATAGCTCCTTTTTGTAGAATTCCAAATTTGGTAAATACAGAAAACACAAAGTTTAATTATCAACTCATTGATAGCGGTAACTCTGCACAGTCCTGTTTTCCCCAGGTCTTCCACATTTCTTTCGGTAGATAATTCAATATTTTCCACAACTTTTTAATTCAATGTATTCCCCACAGTACAATTCGGCTACAGTACGAGTGTGCCACCTTCCAACCTTAATCTCCCCACCTTATTTTAATAACCCAGCAACCCTTAAATAAACATCTTTAACGTATTCTGGACTTTTATTCTATCGTTGAACCTTATAACTAAGGTTCCAATGGTTAATAAATCCGCATATGGATGCATCATACAAGATTTGATATTTTACATATATATATATATATATATATATATCAACACATATATATGTTTCAGACCTTGGGAATTTTAAATATATATCTTGAGTTATAATTCAGTTGAACCGCTTATAACATTCCTTTGGCTCCGGGCCCACATATATGATTGGCGGGACTTCAATGGAATACATATGCCTGTACCTTTGGTTAAACTCCGTGCTACTTCCCAATATGATCACTGTCAGATCACTTCCCTCCAGATCGACGGCTTTTGTCAATATCACTCCGCGTCTTTGGTCGATGGTTAATTCGCGATGGCGCGCATTGAAAAACGGTTTTGGAACTTCGCCCGATGCCACGTGTCGAGCTTTCTATGGAATCACTCGCGAATGGGGAAAACCGCTTGCTCCACAAAAGCGGTGCAATGTAAATTGGAAACCGTTGTCACTGTTCACTCCAAACCACGCTCACTGTTCCTCTCGGTCACGGTTCCGCTCTCATGGTTCCGGTTCTACTCCTCAATACACCATTTCGACTTAACTCTACCCACTTGTATTTCTTATGCGCCTCTGTTATACAACCTCCATCTTCGACGGAAACGCCTCCCTCTATATTGTCTCCTTCAATTTTCTACGGACCTTCATAATCCCTCACGAGGATTCATACCAATTCTGATATGGTCGGTCTTTCCTCGCACGACCATTAAATATTCACTAGATATACAAAAGCGTGTACTGTGGTGCCAAGGTAAATATAGTTTCACAGTCTTATCCCAATAAATAACAATCCCTCTAATTGCTTCTACAGGTATGGCTAGGCATACTAGATAATTTCACTGACATCAATTTATTCCAATCCCATGCAGAATCACCATCAACTTGGTTGTACATAAATCAACTATCATTCATCCAGAACTCATATGTTCACAGAGGGTTTAACTTGATAGATGCACAATAATCCTGAAACAGGTTCCTCATTATATAGTGAATTAACTTACAAACTTTTTGCTGGCCAGAGTTTAAACATCACTGGTGAATCATTATTCAACTTCCTAGTCTGCCTCTTTTCCTTGTTTGCTGCTTTCTCTGTTGCCTCTCTTTTTGCTGCCCTGTCTCTTTAAATGTACTCTTCCTTTGTTCTTCTCTGCTGACCTTCAACTTCCTAGCCTGCCTCTTTTCCTTGTCTGATGCTGCTCCTTGCTCCTGAAGCTCCTCTAAAACTGCCTCTCTTTTGCTATCTCTCTTTGTCTCTGTTTCTTCTGATGTCTCTGCTGCATTTCTGCCCCTTGAATGATGTTTCAGGTGCTCCTCCTTTGTCATCTCCTTTTCCATCAATGACAACAATTCCAACAAAATTAGTAAAATGAAAGCAGTCTGCTCATCTCATAAAAGAATAACCTCATACATTTCTGAAAGTTTGATCACTGAGTGAAATAAGAAAAATCTCAATAGCTTGCAACAAAATTCCAACTAGAATAGACCCCCTCCTAGCTCTATCTCTATTCTATTTATTCTACAGGGTAGCTACTAACATCTCCCTAGAAAATGGTGATTTGGTCCACTTGAATCCAAGTAAACAAATATTATGTGCACTCCTCCTTGAGTTGCTTGGCTACCTCTGGAATTCGAATTGCTAGAGAGAATCCTTGGGGATCCTTCGGTTTCCTTCTGAATTCGAAATGCTAGAGAGAATATTTGGGATCCTTTGGCTTCCTTTGAGAGTTAAGGAGGGTGTAAAAGCCTCCCATAATTTCTCCTTGTTGTCTCCTCCAAGTATTTATGATAAAATCCTTATAAAAATTCTTAACAATTCATGATTTTATGCACTCAACCTCATATTAGGCACTCATAGTATGTTAGCCTTAATCACCGCCTATACTAGCATCATAAAACCAAATAATAATAAAAATGCAAGAAAAAGAGATCTAAGAAGGGAAAAAGGTGACCATTAACCCCTCCAAATATGTCTAATTATGGAGCTCATCATCACCCCCCTATTGAATGGTTTCTCATCCTCTGAGAAACTAATCCTCCTCCTACATTTCCTTTAAGGCTTTGACAACCCCCCTGATTTCCTGAGGAATAAGTGTGGGAGTTTGCCCAAGGGGGTAAAAACAATTATTCTTTTATGCATTCTCCCATTCTCTATCTTGTGCATATGTGTCATTTTCATCATTCAGCCCCAGCAGAAAAGGTGGGCTGAGCTTTAGTCCCAACCAATGGATCTTTTTGGCCTGCATGGCCATCCTGTATAATGGTGCCCTTTCCAATGCACCCCTTAGTATTTTTGGAGTATGGTACTCCCTGCTCTTGAGGTTGTGAGGGAGGAAGTTCCATCTCCTCTGGCTGGCCATAATGCACTCATCTTCTCTCTGCTTAGAAACATCATCAAAGTGGCTTATTACCTGTGTTTGAGTCTGAAGGTAGCTTTCAACTAGTGTAGGGTCCCTTTCAATCTCTTGACAGTTAATTATGACTCCTCTTGGGCTAAAAATTTCCCGTCTGATATGTAAGGGTTCTTTATTTCTTCTTCTCATGACCGTCCATATGTCTTTTTCTCTAATGTCCTCATTCATCATCCACGATACTAAAGCCATCAATTGCATATCCTCCATTGTAATATTGGGGTCCCAAGTATCCACATTTGTCAGCATAATGTTATGCACATAAAACTCTGCCATATTTGCCTAATCAGACATGTTAGCTTGCTTTTAAAAATCCATGAATCGCCTACAATCTTGGAAAGGTAGGGATCCATGGGAGGCTAGTGTTTTGATTTGAAATAGGAGTCATTTCTCCTTGAGGTACACATCATATGAATCAGAAGGGAATTTGTGTTGAAGGGCTTCTATGCATAAGTCTGCCATGGTGGTTACTTGCTTCCATTTTTGCTGCAATTTCTCCTTCAGTGCTACATTCTATGCATGTGCCTTCTACAACTACTTCTTCAGAATTGTTTCTTTGATTCTTTCCTCCTCCCTTGGTGATTCTTCAATGATAATTGGGCTCGTGGGAGGAGTTTTTGCCTCTCTCTGACCTATCCTTTGACTTTTGTCAGCTCTGAAATACATAGAGGTCTGCATTTTTCTCTTTGTGCTCAGAGGAGATAAGGTGGAAACTACCTCTTTTCCTTGAGAGGATGTGGTGTTTTGTTGTGAGTCTGCTTCTTGCTCACTTTCTGCAACCTCTATGACTTCTATTGCCATCTCTTCCATTTTTCCTTGGCCCTTTGTCTCTTACTCTCCTTCTTCCGGTTCTTCTTGTTCCTCTTTTGGTTCTTCTTCTTATGTTTCTTCTTCCGGTTCTTCTTCTCTAAGGTTAGGAGTAGAATTATGCCTTGTTTGGGTTACTATAAAAGCTTCCCTTGGTCCCTTGCTACTATGTCTGATATGCGGTATACTTCAGAATTTGGCTCGACTATTGGTGATGTTGTTCTGTTGTTGCTGTTGTTGCACGTTGTTCAAATACACGGCCCACTATCGGTACTGCTGTGCTGTGGGCTCCCTTCAATCTCTTTCCCTCAAAAATTCTCAATTCACTAGCTTGGATGAGACATGATCTCTTTTTATTAGATTGCGTAACTAATTTTGGAGTGCTTATGTAACTCGGCCTTAGCTCCAGTTTTCGTTAGAGACCGTTGTTTCCTTCTCTCTATTAATTCATGATGGACTGTGTGTTTCCTCCCCTCATTATCCTCTACTCCACTTGATTTAAATTTTCTTTTTCATTCCCAGGTGGCGTGATTTTGCAGTTCTCCCTAATCATACTTCACAATGGTGGCCAAGCTAACTGGCCACCTTTTTGCCCCTTAAACTCTAAGTTTGAAAAATTTATTTATTTATGGATATTATGGATGCATAGCAAGGGGTGAGAATCTATACCCGAGTTTACCTATTTTTTTCAAGACATTTGCAAGAGCTGGAATTTGGAGACAAGCCTCTTATATGTTGTGTTCTTCCTTATTTTTGTGTTTTTTGAGTGTGCAACTTGCTGAATGAGAAACTCTCTGACTGAGCTGCTGGTCTTCTTGTTGTTTCTTCCCATTGTAGATGTTGCATGGGGGTGCTCTAGATGCATGGGTGGCACTCTCACTCTCTTGGAGTTTGTTATGCAGCTTTCGTTCTTATTTTTCTTTGCAGTCCATGAACAACTTTGTTTTTGAAGGAACTTCCTGATGTTTGTAGCAGTTTGTGGCTTGCTTCCTTTTGTTACATTGTGCTCAGGAATGGAGGAATATGGTGTATGGAGGTGATGGAAGGAGTTATGGAAATGAATGGAGTGAATTATGGGATGGATGGTAACATAGAAGAAGGGAAAAGAATATGAATGCTTCCTTGTGTTTCCAAAAACCATTAATAACCTGCAAAACAAAAAACACAGAAAACACAGAGATGCAGACGTAATTTTTTGTTTTTTTTTTCTTAAATAAAGTGGGCTGCCTCCATGGAGTTTTTCAACCCACAAACTTTCCTTGGGCTCCTCAGAGAGGTTTTCACCCATGGATATTTACTTTCTTTTCTTCATTTTTCTCTTTTTCTCTTTTTTTTTTTGAGCAAGTGAGCTACCTCCATCGAGTTTTTCAACCCACAAGCTTGCCTTGGGTGCCTCAGAGAGGTTTTCACCCATGGATATTTTTTATTTTTTTTAGGAGGTGTGGGAAACTATGGAGTTTCCCATCACATACACCTCTCTTCTTATTGAATTTATGAACTCTGCCCTTGACAAAGGCTTCTTGTAAATTTTAAGTCTGTGACCATTGACAAGCAAGGGAATTATTTCCTCATCTATGGTTTTGATTTGAACTATGCCATTATCAAAAAAAAATTCCACTATGTAAGGTCACAACCATCTTGTCATCATCTTGCCTTGAATCATACAAAAATGCCCAATCTCCTTCTTGGAAGGTCTTTTATTTGATGTTCTTGTCATGCCATACCTTCCTTTGCAGCTGAACTACCTCCGTGTGAAGAAGTTCTTGCATTATGAACTCATCCAATCCATTTAGTTGCAGTAACCTCTTTTTGGGCATTTGATAGATCTAGATTTAATTCAGCTGCCATTCTTAAAGTATTGAATTCAAACTCAATTGAAAGTAGAGCCTTCTTACCATAGACTAGTTCATAAGGAGTGAATCCTGTTGTTGTCTTCCAAGTAGTGTTGTAGGCCCAAGTAGCTTCTACCAATCTGTTTACCCAATATTTTCTGTTTTTGCTTACAACCTTGGTGAGGATGCTCTCTAAAGCTTTGTTAGTTACTTCTACTTGGCCATTTTCCTAAGGGTGATAGGCAGTAGAAGTTCTATGCTTAATCTTGTGCTTCCTCAAAAGATTCTCAATGAGGTAAGAGGTGAATTGTGCTCCCTGATCAGTGATTATTTCTCTGGGGTACCCAAACTTTTAAAACACATTCTCCCTAATAATTTTTTCTACTTTCTCTTCGGTTACTACCTTCACTGCTTTTATTTCAGCCCACTTTTCCAGGTAGTCAGTCCAGACTATGATATACTTCTTTTTTCCAGATGGTGGATCGATAGGCCCAACAAATTCCATGTCCCACTTGTCAAATGGCTCAAGAGCCACCTGAGGGTGCAAAGGCATATCATCCCTTTGCGTGGGTTTCCCCATCCTTTGGCACTAGTCACACCTACTGGTGTATGTTCCAGAACCTTGGTGAAGGGTAGGCCAATAGTATCCTGCCTGAAAATATTTGTAAGTAGTTCTCTTTGCAGCAAATTTTCCTCCACATGGGTTGTCATGACATGCAGAGAGGATATCAAAAACTTTATCCTCCATCACATATATCCTTATTATTTTATCAGGGCCTAGCTTGAAAAGGTTACCCCCAATCCATGTGAAAGGGGTGCTTTTTCTGATGATTCTGCTCCTCTCATTGAATGAAAGATTAGGAGGGAGTATCCTAGAAACCAATTAGTTGGCTATATCATCAAACCATGGTGAGAGTTCTGATATAGCAAATAGGTGCTCATCTGGAAGCTGGTCATCCACCATTCCTTCTTCACCTGCAGGGAGAGATAACCTGGGCAAAAAATCTACAACAACATTCTCCTTTCCAGGTTTATCAACAATAGTCAAATCAAATTGTTGCAAAAGTAACAACCATATAATTATCCTAGCATTAACATATGGTTCTTTCATTAAATACTTGATGGTGTCATGGTCAATGTGAACAAAGGTCTGATATCCAGTTACATAATGCCTAAATTTTTTCAAAGCATGGAAAATGGCTAACATTTCCTTCTCAATAACAGTATAATTCATTTCTGCCTTGGACAAGTTCTTGCTGATGAAATAAATGGCATAAGGGATTTTCTCCTCTAATTTTCCTAATGTTGCTCCTACAGTTTTGTCGGATGCATTAGTGTGGATGTGGAAAGGCAGATTCCAATTTGGACCTCAGAGGATGGGGGTAGTAGTTAAATTTTCCTTAATGAGCTTGAAAGCCTCTTGACAAGTACCAGACCAAATAAACTCAGAATCCTTGGCCAATAACCCAAATAGTGGCGAAGCCATCTTGCTGAAATCTTTGATGGACCTTCTATAGTAACCAGCTAAGCCTAAGAAACTCCTCACATCTTTCTTCTTTTGAGGATAAGGTACCCTTTTGATGATCATGATTTTGTTCGGATCTACCTATATACCGGCTTGGATATGGAGTGTCCTAATACAACCCCTGCTTCCTTCAGAAACTCACACATTTCTGCGCTCAAGGAGAGATGCATCTCAATGCACCTTCTTAGTACTTTACCCAAATTGAGGAGAGCTTCCAGGAAGTCATCCCCATATGGTGTGGAATCATCCATGTAGATTTCGACAAAGTCATGGACTAACTCTGAAAAGATGCTCCGGACAACTCTTTGGAAGGTAGTTGGGGCTTTGAAAAACCCAAAGGTTAGGACTCTATAAGAAAAGGTACCCCAAGGGTAGGTGAAAGTAGTATTATACTGGTCTTCAAGGTTGATTTAAATCTGATTGTACCCACTGAACCCATCTAAGAAGGAAAAGAACTTATTCCTCGCAAGGCCATCTAGGACTTGGTCTATAAAGGGAAAAGGGAAATGGTCTTTCTTGGTGGCTTTGTTAATTTCTCAATAATCAACACAAATTCGCCACTTCCCATTATTCTTCGGGACTAGGACAAGAGGAGATACCCACTCACTATAGGATATAGGATATATGAACCCTACATCCAATAGTTTCTGCAACTCTTCTTTGACTATGTCCCTCAGATCCGGGTTCATCCTTATTTGTGGTTGTCTCGTAGGCTTGCATCCCTCTTTGATGTAAATGTGATGGCTGCATACTGAAGGATGCACCCCTTTCATGTCCTTGTAATCCCAAGCAAATGCTTCAAGGTTTTATTTCAAAATTTGGCATAGTTGCTTCTCTTCTTCATTTGAGAGGTTTGGGTTGATTTTCAGAGATATGGATGGGCCAAACTCAATAGCCTTGGTGGTTTTAGAGGTTGACTCAACTGAGTGCACTTCCATCCAAGGTTGGCTTATAGACTCTTTGACTACGGCTTCGAGAGGAATGTTAGTGGAGGACTAGTTTTGAATGGCATGGTCGATGAGTTCATCTTCATCAAGATGCCCCCCTCTAAGAATAGCATCTATGGTACACATAGGGGAAGTGTTATATAACTCATATTATTCATCCTCCAACCATATAGGGAGATCATGATAAATGGAAGGTTGGGCTGGAGGATTTAACACTAGTTGTTTAGACAAAGGCCCATTTTTTATAGTCATGTTTCCAGCCTGACAACTAATATAAGAATCTGCAGTTGCTAACCAATCTCTCCCTAAGATGAGAGGATAACCATTAAACTTGGTTTTTGGTTGTAGGACCAGGAAATCTGTAGGATACTCCTAATATTCAATGGTAACCATAACATCCTCAACAATTCCTTCCGGAGTTACCGTGGACCGATCTGCAAGTTGTAGAACTGTTGTGGTTTTCCTCAAAGTCTCTTGGAGATTAAGTTTCAACATAGTTTCCTTGGTCATGACATTGATGACTGCCCCTAGATCAATCAGAGTATTAGGGATGATGACACCATTTATATGCACATAAATAACTAGACTACTAGGGTCTAGGTACTTTAATGGAAATATCACCTCGCCCAGCATTAGGTCAGACAGTTTTCCTACCACATTGATGGTGGGGGTATCTCTCTTCCTTATCCCAGGTTTCTTGAAGCACTTTTCTTTGATGAGCCTATTGTAGATAGGGACATCCTTAATGGCCTAGAGAAGTGGTATATTTACACAAAAATTTTCCAATTCCCCCAGAAGTTCAGTCTCCTTTGGGGTGTGCTGACTAGGGTGGATCAAGCGCTCAGGAAAAGGAGGTTTTTGGATCTGAGTTTTACCTTCTTAATTTTCCTCCTCAAACTCCACAGGTGGGGATGGAGGATGGTTGTCTAGAATTACTCTTCCCAACCTGAGATTAACCTCCTATATCTCCACAACATAAGCTGGATAGGATGTTTCTCCACTGGGAGCTTGGTGTGCCTATCTATTGTCCGGGTTCAGATTGGGTTGTGTAGGTATTTGGGGTAGCCTAGTTGGAGCAACATGAGTAAGATGAGGTTGGGGTTGGGGTGGAGGCATTAGAGTAGGTGGTTTATTTTTTTGAGGCCTCCACCGTTGGGATGGATTGTTCCACTGAGGTTGTTATGGAACACATTGTTGAAATGGTTGGTTTACTAGCTGAGGATGATATGAAGGGTTGTAAGGCCAAGTAGGAGGTGTATACCAAGATGGAGGAGTGGGGGTGTACCAAGGTTGTGTGGGTGAACTCTAATTTTTGTGATAGTAAGAGTAAGGTGCACCTTTCATACCTTGTTGATATGGCCCAGGGCCTTGAGGCCTTCTCTGGTTGATGAAGTAGAGTTTCTCTGGCATTGCTTCCCCAACTTGATATACAGCCTCAAGTCCAAGAAAGTAGGGACACATTTCTGTGGCATGATTTGCCTCACAGAATAAGCAAACCTCTATGGCATTCAATGGAAATTCATTTCTTGGGTGCTTCCTGGTACATCTAGGACAAAATATGGTCAGGGCTCTCTCTACTTCCTCTTGCTTCCTTTTGACCTGCATTGTGTCCATTTTCAAAGAAAAGGTGTGCAGCATGTCACTCCTGAAGTCCTCTAGCATGTTTCCAATCTCATTTTTTATGAAGGTGGAAGAGGGAAGGGTATTAGATGTGTTTTGGCTAGCCCTACCCTTCTTCCTAAACTCCCTAGAATGGTTCTGAAAGACAATTTTGATTGCTTCATAGGGTTTTTGGTAGATATCTCCTCCCGATAGCATATTCAGGGTTTCTATCATCTCTTCTCTGATCCCTTGAAGAATTACAATTTTAAGTGAGTCAGGATCAAGAGTAAAGTTGGCTCTCTTATATTTCAATTGAAAACTTTCTTCATAGTCCTCTAAGGATTCATCCGGCCCCAGAGTCATTCTAAAGATCTCATCCTTAGTTTCCTTGGACCTACAGTAGTTTTGTATTTTTTGCTAGAGGTCTATTCCATCTATGCCCATGTAGTGATGCTATCCCCAGGAAGACCCATGAACCAGCACAAGGTTGCATCCTTAAGGGTGGATGGGAATAGCTTCAACTTATGATCATCAAAGGTGTAGTCATAAGTCCTACAAACAACAGAAAATTCAAACATGAATGTGTTAGGGTCCTCAGAGGTAATTCCATGAAAGTGTGGGAGAGCTGAGGGGCTAACGTTTTTCATCTTGGTTTCCCCATCTACCTCTCTTATGGGAAAGGCTCTCTGGATCCCAGCCATGGTCAAGATAGGTGAAGAAGGTCCTCATTTGAAACAAGGTCTTCTTCTTCTTCCCCAATAGGATCCTCAAAATAATCAAAAGTCTCTCCTATCGAGGATTTGATCTCACTGCCACTAAAGAAGAGTGAAGGGTGGCTAGGAGGTGATGTGGGGTTTTAGGTAAGATTTTTCTTTGAGTATTCCTACTCCTATGAGGCATGAAAGTCAGATCTTTTTGTATTTTTTCAATATTGCTGAAATGACATGAAAAGAAAGGAAAGAATAAAATAATGCTAAAGCAAAATCAAAACATCTACTAGGCACCTCCCCAACAATGACGCCAGATAGTGGTGAGCCCTGGTATTGCACCAAGAGTGCTGCAACTCCCAGGGGCTTCCCTACTTTACTTTATCAACCTGGGGCTCGTATAAACTTGGAGGTGGCAATGTTATATACACAGCAGATGCATTCTATTCATGTCATCCTCTTCTGCTTTATGAAAGGGTGCTATTCCTGAAACTAAAAACCGAAAAGTAAATTGTTGGAACGAAACGACAAAAAGGAAACTACTTAATTTGTAGAAAGTAAATGACGAAAACGAAACTAATTCAATGTGCAGAAAGGAAATGGCAGAAAGAAACTAAATTGAATTGTTGAAAAGAAATGACAAGAAGGAAACTAAATTAAATTGTTGAAAATAAATGGTAGAAAGGAAACTAATTCTAAACCACAAGTAATTTGGAAAAATGGCTAAATTCACTCTACTTATCCTCTATTCTATCTACCATACTTCTATCCATGCAGCTAAGCTATCCATGACTTAATTCTGATTGAAAAATTGTTTATTTGCAGCTTGGAGGGAAAAAAGGGCTAAAGAGGCTAACTAAGGGCTTAACGCATGAAACAAGGCTTAGAAGTGGAAAGAGGGGGTTTAAACCTGATTAAAACTTTATTATAGTGCAAAAATGCTTTGGATTAGAATAATTTGAAAAGTGTGATGGTGGAGATACGATGGAGAAAAAAGTTGCGAAGTGAGAAGTGCGACGGGCTAAAAGTTGCGATGTGAGAAATGTGATGGGAAAGAACTGTGAAATGCAAAATGAAAAAAGGAAAGAATTGTGAAATGAAAAATGTGAAAAGGAAAGAATTGTGAAATGTGAAATGCGAAAAGGAAAGAATTGCGAAATGTGAAATGAGAAAAGGGAAAAGTTTGTGATATCACAATCGGAAAAAAGAGCAGTAGGTATTAAAAGAAAAAGGAAAATGATGCAAAGTACGATTTGCGACGGGTGAAGTGGCAATGGGACCGGTGGCAGAGCGCGATCGCAATCAGCAAATAGGAGTGGTAAAAAGAAAAGGGAAAAAGTTGTGATGAGCGATTTGTGATGTGGTAAAAGTTGCAAAGTGCGAAGTGCAATATCACAAAGTTAGAGGGATAACGGTAATTCTTAAAAGAAAAAGGTATAAGGTGCGAAGTGTGATGTGCGATGCGGCAGATGACGTGGCAGTGGGACAGGTAGCAGAGCGCGATCGCAATATTGCAATTGGCATTTGGAAGCGATAATTCTTAAGGAAAAAGGGAAAATGATGCGAAGTATGATGTGTAATGCGGTGGATGATGTGGTGGTGGGACCAGCGGCGAAGCACGAACACAATATCGCAATCCGCATTTGGAAGCAATGAGTATTAAGGAAAAAGGGAAATGTTGTGATTTTCTATATGCAATATCGCAATATCGCAATCGCAAAAACGAGCGGTAAGTGTTAAGGGAAAAGGGTAAAGTTGTGATTTGCGAATTTCGATGTACGGTAGTGGGAGATTCGAGGAGCAAAGGTGGCAAGTCGAATTCCAATGGTTTCCAAGCATTTTACATTAGAAAAGAGTAAGGAAATTGTGAATGATAAAAATAAAGGAATGAGGTGGGCTGAAGGGTTTAAGTGTTTTTGGGAATAAAAGGTGGCTGAATAAGTTAAAGTAAGCAGAAAACAGGAGGATAATGGAGGCGCAAAAACAGTATTCAGGCCGTGAAGTCAGAGATGGAAAATGAAGCTGGAAGGTGCCACAGAGCTGCTTTGGGGCTTTATCACTAATTCCCGCAAACAACTCTGTTGGTCTATGCACAAAAAACAGGAAAATGCATGAAAATGAAATATAAAAAGGAGGGATGAAAATGGTAATGCAATTCTACTTTTATTCTCATAAATAGTGAACAGAAATCAGTTTTTGGATTTGTGGGAAGGTTCGCCCTCCTCGAGCCCTATTGAGAGAGATGAGAAGGGGGTCTTGATCCATAGATTTTTGGTTTTCCTCTATTCTATTACTCTCGTAAGCAAATGAAAAACTACAGCAGCACACTGAAACCAAAACTAAACAGCAACTTGAAACATAAGTGAAATTATCAGAAGCGGAGCTAATGAAATGACAGAAAGAAGAGAACGAATACAGCAGAGAGGTTGAGGCACATGGATTGGGCCCTAACCCACGACCCTAGCTCTCTGAAACTTAAATCAATAAAATGAAATCAGTCTGCTCATTTCATAAAATAATAACCTCATACATTTCTAAAAGTTTGATCACCGAGTGAACTAAGAAAAATCTCAATAGCTTGCAACAAAGTTCTGACTAGAATCGACCCCCTCCTAGATCTATCTCTATTCTATTTATTCTACATGGAAGCTACCAACAGCTCCCTAGAAAATGGTGATTGATTCCACTTGACTCCAAGTAAACAAAGATTGGGTGCACTCCTCTTTGAGTTGCTTGGCTGCCTCTGGAATTCGAATTTCTGGAGAGAATCCTTGGGGATCCTTCGGCTGCCTTCGGAATTTTAATTGCTGGAGAGAATATTTGGGATCCTTTGGCTGCCTTTGAGAGTTAAGGAGGGTGGAAAATCCTCCCATAATTTCTCCTTGTTGTCTCCTCCAAGTCTTTATGATAAAATCCTTATAAAAATTCTTAACAATTCATGATTTTCTACACTCAACCTGATATTAGGAACTTAGAGTATGTTAGCCTTAATCACCACCTATACTAGCATCATAAAACCAAATAATAATAAAAATGCAAGAAAAAGAGATCTAAGAAGGCAAAAAGGTGACCATTAACCCCTCCAAATATGTCTAATGATGGAGCTCATCAAAGCTGACAAGACAAACAGCTTCATTGAGCGCATTCAACACATCCACCAACAATTTCATGACATATTGGACAAAGCCAATGCTAAGTACAAGCAACCACATGATCAACATCGAGTGCCACACAACTTCTAGGTGGGCAACAAATTTTAGTTACATTTGCAGAAGGAGCGCCTCTCTGGACCCCACCACAAGCTATGCCCACTCTGATATGGTCCTTATACCATCACCAAGGTCATGGGAGACAATTGTTTTGAGCTTAGCATTCCCCCATTCCTTGGCCTGCACCTAGTGTTCAACGTGGATCGCCTTCGTCCATAATTTCCACCATTACTAGACACATCCGGCATTGCAGAACAACTCACCCCGACTGAGTTAAATCTAGACTGCATGGAATAGTCTGCAACCGATCGGATCATGGACACACAGCTTAAAATCACTCGTCAATAGAAGATCCAATTGTATCAGGTTTTCAAAGCTGGCCAACTCCTTCACCAGGGAAAGCGGTTCACCGGTGACCAGGTTCAACAAAAATTTCCTCACCTCATGGAGGCTCTACACACAATGGGGACCATTGCTTCCTAAGGGGGAGGAATGATCCAGGAGGATATTGGTGGCCACCTGCCTATTCCACCTAGTCAGTTTCATTAGTTTTCTTATTTACTATTTTTAGCAGTTTTTCGGGTCCTGAACTTCCGAAGCCATTTTGAGGCCCTAAACGGTGTTTCTTGGGCATGATTTCTCTAGCGATTTGAAGAAAATCATAACAATAGTTGTATTCCTCGAACATATATTTCCAACGAGGTATCATACGCGCCAAATGGAGATAATATGACCAAGTTACGACCCTAGGAATTTGGTTGCCCAACTAACCCCAACGAGGCCCATAAACTCTTGGTGTTACTACTCCTCGAGTTAGGGTTTTGGTTGTTTAGGGTTTTCTCTTGTTATTCAATAATAAAAGGCCCTTGAGCCTCATTATAAGATAGATTCGTAAGATAGTTCTGAGAGGCATGTAGCCACCACATCTCTTCTCAAAGATAAGCTACCATCGCCTGAGCTACTTTGTTTTCCATTCTGTCTGTAAGCATTTTTTTAGTATTTGATATTAATGAAATGAAGTGTTATTCATGTTGCATCTCTATGTTTATGTTTATTTCTTTATTTTATTGTGTTCATGCATAATTTTGGATCATTATCATGGAGGAACTTATTATAATTGGAATAATTTCAAATCCCTAGGAAATTGGTGGGTGGGGAGCCACATGGCACGAATCTAATTTTTTAAATTTATTAAAAGTAATGGACTATTATGCTAAATAAAATTTTCTTATATATAAATGAATGTTATAAATCATAATGAGGAAATTATTAGAATTGGAATGATCTCAAATCCCTGGGAATTAGTGGGTGGGGAGCCACTTGGCATAAATATAATTTTTTAAATTTATTAAAAGTTAATGCAACCTAAAAAACTCTGTAATAGACTACAACCGTTTAAAAGCATTCAGGAGAAGCATACACTGAACATATTTCCTTGAGAATCAATCTAGGCCCTCAATTAAAAAAATAAAAATAAAAAATTCAACAGATCCTCATCCACCTTAAGTTAAAATAAGAAGCCTTCTGCAAATATTGAGGGATGTCTATATTCATGGGGATTGTGAGGGATCAGATACTACGAATCTAAAGAATGTTGTTGTTTTATTTATTTTCATTGTTTTTCAATATTTTGAAATTAAAGTTATGTTTAGTGTGATGCTTTAGTGCCTTACTTCTTTTTGTTAGTCTTTTGAAGTCATCTATGTAGTTTGAATTGTTTTATGTGTAATATAAGCACAAAAGCATTGTTTAGGGGGAATAAGTAGTTGAATTTATAGACACACTTGGTATTTGATGTTGTAAGAACTTATCATTTTTAGCTATCTAATGTTGTTGTGTCAAATTTTAGTTACATTATTTTGAGTTTCATGTTTCACTTTTTTTTTCAAGCTTTCTTCATTAACAGTGTTTATTTATGGTTTAGTTATGATATCTACTTCATGAATTGAAACTAATAACGTTGTGTTGTCTCTCCTAATTATTAGTTTATATTATAGTACTTGTTGATTTTATTCACTAATTTCATTTAAGTTTGAATTGTTGAGTCAACTTATATTGGATTTATTAACTTTGTTTTGCTCGCTTCCCCTTTTTAATGCATTACTTGCATTTTACCCATAATTAATTTATTTACCATGAATTATTTTGGTTCTTAATTGGTTCAGTTGAATGAATAATCATTATTTCATTCTAAGTTTTTAGTTACTTTTATTTTAGGAGTAGCATTGTAGGATTTATGATTCATTTATTATATTTTCTTTGAATTCACTTAATGTAGATAGGTTTGAGACAAATCTTGCAAATTTGCATATTGATTAGGATAACATTACATTTGATTATATTTTTTTCTAAAGTCAATTGCGATGATAGAATAGTGGAAGTTCTTTAGCTAAGATTTATTTTCTTATCATTTTCCTTTCAACAACCTTGGTCTTCATTTCATTGTAGATTAGAAAATTTGAAAAAACTTCTGATGAAAGTTTTTTGAAAATAACCTCTTTTCATGTGGTTGGCACTTCCATATACTTCATGTTGGGACTTGTACCACTTGTCTCAACTGAAAAACCATAATGAATTTCCTAATAAACATTCCTCTTGAGGGAGTGCATCAACCACTTCTTTGAGGAATCAAACCATGATGGACCATATAACACCATTACTTCCACTAACCCACTTTTACTCTTGTTGGTTATTCATTGTAGCTTATGAATCCATATTGACAAGTCCCACCTAAGCACTCTTACAAATATTTTCAGCAACAACACCAACTAATTTATGTTGTATTAAAAGGAACCTTAACAATATATTGGACTTTAGATTCATAAAAAAAAAATGAAATCTCTAGTGATTTTATTTTCTCACTTAGAGTTGCTAGCATAAACGTATAACCATCATACCACATTTTTTTCAACTATTCCCTTATTTTTTTTCAATGCACCTATCCTTTCTTTATGAAATATATCCTGTAACTTATGTGAAAATCATCTACAAAAAGGAAAATAGTACTTGTCACCAAATAATGATGGCATAACTATGGGACCACAATCATTCCCATGCACAATCTCTAACACTTTGCTCTCTCGCCATGATATGTCTATACCAATAACCTTATTGAGTTACTCCCATATTATACATGATGTACACACGCCTTCCTTCTCCTAAATATAAGGTAGGGAAACTACGATCTCTAACCTACTCAAAAGATAAAATTATTGCAAGATCAAATGGTGATACTTTTCATGACAAAGTGTATAAACATCAATATCTCCACTACCCACCAATTCTTATGGAATTTCCATTATCAAATCATGTAAATTTTTCATTGCCACGTCTTGAAACCTATACAACCCATGTTGCTTCACTCTTAATCAATAATTTTTCCACCCTTATTGTCCTTCACCAACTAGTTGCCTATTGTGATTCATTTTTTTACATGCAAACTTACATTTTACAATCTCACTGATAGAAATAAAATCTCTACTTAGATGAGGGAAGAAAAGGATATTTATAGTCACAAAAAAAATTACCACTGTTCACTTACAAATCTGTACCCCCTCCCCTTCAATTTCATGAGCCCCTTCATCACCTAAAGTAAATGATTTTCCTTGAACTTGGCTTACATAGAAGAAACATAGCATACATTATTATCTTTTATATGATGTGAGATTCCTAAGTCAAAAATAACATATGGTTGCCTCAAGCCTAGAAATATCTACTTGTTTTCAATGATAATACTTTTAAGAACCCACACTCTTCTACAATGCAAGCTCTTCATTTGTGAGAAAATAACCAATGAAAATAATCAAAGAAACTTCAAAAGTTAGGCGCAAAAAGAAGAACGTAGCTACTATGTTCCTTCTCTCGCACTTTGAAAATACCTTCTAGGAAAAAATAACCAACATTATAATTGTCTCCTAGAGTGTATTCTCGTATCAAACACTAATGTTTTCTCTTGGCAATATCTTCTTGCGATAAAAATCTCCCAACTTTAGCTTCCTTAACAACATTTTCTTCCTAAGATGCAACTCTATTATTTCCATAGCAACTTCTTCTTGCCAACAAAAACCTCAACAATTAGTTTTTGTATCTATCTTCTTTCCTTTTCACGATTCTCATCGCAATGACTATCTCCAAACGCTCATCACCATGCTTCTTAAATTTCTCTCCCTTTATATGTAACAACACCTTTAACATATATATATATATATATATGAATATCAACTTTTAATTAAAAAATATTATTTAAAAAACAATTTCCTTACATTTTCAATTTTCCACCCATTCAACATCTTATTATTATATTAGTAGTATAATTCAATGCTTCTCTTTCACCTAAAAATTATTTTCATTATCACCCCACATTGGTCTTGACCACATTTCCCTTAAATCCTTGCATGTACATACACTTATTAAAATTTTCCAACACATATAAAATCATATTTTCGAATAAAATTCACTATTTTCAATATTTAAATTCAAAATAATAAAAATATATATAAATTTCTCAATATTTAAATTCAAAATAATCCCAATTTTATTTTATTATTATGTTTAAATTTATATATTAATAAACAGCCATTACATACACTCTCCCCAATTTTCTATTTAGATTTATTCTCACCCAACAATAACTTTACAATAGCCCTCTCTATATAAAACCATGATTAAAAATAAATATTTTTGGAAAACACCCTATTAAAACCTTTCTAGGACAAAACAAAATACAAGTATACTTTCCCTTTACCAAAATTAAATAAGTAAAACGAAATATTTTTAGAAATAATCTTCAACTAAAACTTTTCTCACACAAAACAAAATAGATGTATCATTCGTGTGCTCGAGAACTATTGAATGTTTAAGGAGTCCATGGGAGGTCTACTATGCACATAGGTTATGTTTGCATGTGTTTGTCTTCAGGAAATAAGCGATTCAACCTTTGGGACGATTTTGGATTTGGAAATTTCCATAATATAGGCTTTAGTGTAAAGATCTTTTTTTTAAAATCCAAATTTATATTCATGTAATTTACATTCTTAGAGTTAGAAGGAGTAATATCAAACAATATTATATTTTTTAATAATTTAATTTATTAAATAATTTTAGAGAAAGAAAAAAAAAACCATCTATTTATATTATTAATTTTAATGTTTTAGTATAATTTTATTATGTATAAATTAGTTTAGATTCATCTTAAATTCAAATTTATCAAAATATAGAAGATTAAATTTTTTTAAGTGTAATTTTTTCCTATTATTTAATTTCATCTCATGTATTAAGAAATTTACATATTAAGAAATTTGATCTTTCTTGATACTTCATAGATCAGGGTTTAAGATGGATCTAGACTAGCTTAATTTTTTAAGATGTTGTGACATATATATGTAGTTATATATATATTTTTAAATTTAATTATTTTTTAATGTAACGTTATGAGACATCTCCCTCGTACCAAGTTGTAGAGCACCTTGATACTCTTTATGCAACTAGATCTAATATTCACTTTAAGACAACAATAATTACAACAACTTCTATCATGTTTTGTTCAATATCAATTTAACTTTTAACAATAACTTATATCAGTCAACGAAACATATAAGTGTTGGAAATGAAGTTCAAATACATATTTTGGTGTATCAAAAACATGGATATATATATATATGTTGATGAAATTCAAGTACATACTTCAATGTTTCACAATTTGGTACAATCTCCTAGCCATCCTAAGCCCTAACTAAGGAAAACTATAAAAAAAAGGCTCAAACTCCAACAATTTAGATACTCCAACTAACTAAAGTCAACACTAGTGACTCCTTTGTCTCATGCAAAGCATCTCTTTTTCTCTTCCTCTTCAACAAGTGCAACATAGGGTTTTATCCACTACCCTTAATTCCAATATCTCTTTAGGGATGAAACCTTAACCTTAGATTCTAATAATGCTCAAAAAACCATAACATCTCAAGACAAAAGTGATAAAATACAAAGAAGAATGATTAAGAGAGGGAGAAACTAGCACTCATCTTGCTACATCTCTAAACCCAAGATATATGAGATATAATCTCTCTAAGCATGAATGATTATGATATCATGATCTCCAATGTCTTATACCCAATATCAAGCCCTAGCATCTCTCATATGGCTATCTCACAACAAAGATATCATCTTTCTTCTTCATTACTTCTACTAGGGTATTTTCATTAACCATAACACCTTACTCTTATAATACAAGTAGAAATAAAAGAGTATATGATGATTATAAGAATGGGCCATGACCTTCCTCTATTTATATAAGAGGTCAAGAGAGGTCTACAAGATGTATGTAAGCCCACACATGTTAAACACTCTTCCTATAAATGACACATGTCAATCTTTAAGGTGATGATAATCCACAAGAAAGGCTCTGAGGTAAAGGTGCTCCTCATCCAAGGTCGAATATTCCAGTGTTCCTCCTCAAAATTCTTTAAGGATTTTATGTCTCTACAAGTCAATGTTCCATCTTCAAGACCACCCACCTATAATTCCACTCCCTAAACTCAGGTATCTGAAAGTCAAGTGAAAGCCTCCATGTAAGCATTGAAGCAACCCCATGATGTGTATGGCTCAATGCCTTCCTCCAAAGTACCAAATTCTCTTACTTGAATGCAAAGTATCATCTAATAAACCTCCCTCTATGTTATAACTACATGAAGAAGTCATTGAGTTCCATAGCTCTCCAATACTCCAACAAAGAATGTAAATCAAACATCCATATGAGGTTAAGCAAACATTGAGAAACTCACCTACAATGTGCAAATTAATCATGGATTAATCCAAGGGCTAATAATACACCATGCACCCCACAGCTCATGAAATACCCCCAAAGATATTGTAAACATTTTCAGACTAATCCCAAAATATATCAATAGCAATATGGTTTATCCCATGGAAATTAATCCTACATGTGATACCCAGTCGCTAACCACCATTGATAACCATCTGCTAGTTTTTGTTAATACATGTACTTCGTCATATCAAATTTATACATAAAGAAAGCAATCTACATTTAGTAGTAATTTCCTTGGGACTGTTGTCATCATAGGATGGTGCCCCATGTATGGTGTGATCCATGAAGAGTGTTAGGGATCTTATGTTTCTATCAGCTTCATCCATCTATGTGCTTATGACATAATCTAACTAATAGACAAAATAACATTTCTCACTAGAATCCGACGATATAATTTTGGGTGAGATTATGATTTTTGTTGTTTAGAATGCATTTTTAGTGCATAAATGGATTCAACACCCTTAAAAACCCCTAGGGCACTTGAACTCTATAAATTTAAAATCTTTGTCAAATTTTGAACAAAAATTACACACACAAAAAAAACATTTCGACCTTTAGTTAGACTACGTTGAGAACCTACCATGCATCACTTAATATCATGGATAGATGACATAACATTTCATGTAAATTACAAATCAGACACCAACCATGTTAATGATATCTCAAACAAACTACATGTTGCATCATCACATGCATGCTCCTGATGATCTCATATCACTGTGAATGAATGTTTGCATGATTTCATGGTTTGTTGGAGACTTCAATTTGAATTTGGAAATTTCTAATTGACCTCTCATGTTGTCAAAATAATCCTATAATTGTCTCATATTATAGCCTCTCCAGTCAAAAGGTATCAAGTACTTTGTGTCACAAAGAAAAAAGGTGAAAACATTTTCATGGAACTTAATATTAGGGTAAATTTATCTTAAGATGTATGAGGATTAAATTTTTTAAACCGTATAACTTTTCTCAAATTTTATAGTTAAAAAAAAAATTGAAAGATTAAATTTCTCTCCATGTATGCCAAAATCATGAATTAAAATGGAATATATGTGTGTGTGTGTGTGGTTGAGCCCGCAGGAAGTGATCCCTTCAAGTGGATCTGCCTAGTACAATATTTCATGGATGTAGCAATCACTAATCCACATCAACTCGAAGGGATCACTTCTTGTTGGCTCAACTACAGAGCCTAACCCTGAGAGTATTGAGAGAATTGAACCTATGACCTCTCAATAGAAAAGGTTCATTAACGTTGGGGATGTTGATTTTTCATATGAAATTTTTAACTGATAATTACTTCTTATGATTTATTTCATTAAAATTTTCTTGCGTTCAAATTCATCATAAAGAAATTACACAAAAGATCACAATAGTAGGAACACAATTCCAATAAGATCGTAAAAAGACAGCCAAAAAAGAGACACAAGAGTTTACCTAGGAAAACTCACATGGGGGGGAACCCCAACAACCTTTTCCTTAGAGAAATATTTAAGTTCAATAGAGATACATCTAATTATATACAAGTTCAATCTGATCAACAATATAGCTAGGTCACACCTGGCCAACTGCCTTTAGGTCAAGTCATAATGATGCCCAATTAGCTCGGCTTACACTTCTCTGGTAGGGTCAATTTTTGGCCTTATTCTTCTCTTATTAAAGCTTGGTTCTGCTACCTAGATAAGCCCTGAAACTCTTCCACATATTTTCCTCAGATTCATCATTTCTCTTTCCTCATATTCGTCTTTTTTCTTCTACTCAGATTCGTCATTTCTCCTTGCTTAGATGGTCCAAATTTCCTTTATACAAATGATGATTGAATTTCCTTTTTGGAGGAGGTGGAAGCCTCTATTTATAATTGTATAGGAGGTTGAATGGGTGTTACCATAGGGGAAAGCCGACCTTATTTCTTGGAGGGTCAACTTTATTCTTTGAAGGATAATTCAATATAATTTGAAAATTCAAATTTCCCTCTTTTTGAGGTCGATGTGAAGAACATGTCATATGTTAATAATTTCAAAGGCTAATAAAAAAATGACATGAATAACATGTATTATAATTTTCATTACATATTTCAAGGGATAAAATGATAATTATGAAGATTAGCCATAGCTACAAAATTCAACACTCCCTCTTAGCTGAGGAGGTATTCATAACAATTAGCTAGATGTTCTCATGTCGAAAATTTTCTATAAGAAAAGGTTATAAAAAATCAGCAACATCAGCCTCAACAAATTACCATAATTTATTCAAAAACTTTGACACATGGAAAATCAACACCATCAACATTATTCAATTACCATAATCTGGTCAAAAATTGTGACACGTGGTAAATCATCAACATCGAAAAGTTACCATAATTATGGTTGATACCTCTGACCTATGGTGCATCATCACCATAATCATGGTCAGTACACCTGACACATGGTGCATCTTTAGCATCAAATAGTCACCATGATTTTGATCGGTGCCTCTAACCCATAGTATATTGACTAGTCCTGGTTCACCATCATTCTGGTCAATATATTTGGCACATGGTGAATCTCCAAAGGCCACACTCTACCTGAGTAATTCTGGCCTAATGCTAAATGAGCTCACTCAAATTATTTGGAGAGTTTTTAGCTCAATGTTGAAAGGAACCCATTCAACTACGTGATCATGGACCTTTAGGACCATTCTTCTTAATTCGGGTCAATATACTTGACACAAGAATAATGATGTTCCTCTGTTGGACCATTAATTATAATCTAGTCAACATATTTTACACAAGGAGAATGTATGTCCCTTATGCTATCAATATGGACCATTTTCCCTAATCTTGGTCAACCTAACCGGGGGAGAATGACTATCCTGGATGTTGCAATTTCATCACTCCCTCTTACTAAGAGATACATACTTAATCACTTAAACCTTGTCCTCAAAGTATACAGACTTCATCCTAAGACAGAGGCTTTGTCAACAATATGCTTGACTATAGAATAGCATTGAAGCCACATTGCTTCCTTCTGTACCATGTCTTGGTACTATATCTCACTATTCTTTGACATGTCACCATGATCGTCATCTGCACCTTATCAAACAATCCTACAAGTAGCCTCTGAATCCATACTACTTCTTAACTTTCCAACGAAGCTGCAATATACATTCCTTTTGCAATAATAAGTGTGAAAAATATTTGCTTCATGCTCATCCATAACAAATCCCAAACTAAAGAAATATACAGATAAACTTGTTTTGTCTTTTTCACTCTCGGTTGAATTTGTGTAATCCTACAACAATACTTTAATGTTTGATACATATTTCAAACCATAATTGTCTATGTCATAACCAACTATATCGTGTTGGTACTTCAACACATGTTTAGCTTCATACCTTGGCTCCACCATAAGTTGATCGACTACTTTTTAGTTCCCCTAATTGGGTGTTATTTCTGAAATCCTAACCACTCCCTCTACCATTGTTGCTTTCTAGCATAGTCTCATAATGCTAATGATAGTATATCATCTCAAACTTAGATTTCAACTTCCTTTGAAGAAAAAACAAGGCTCTTTGAATGCTCCCTCTATTATAGATGTAGTTCTTTCTGCCACAACTTCTCCCTATGACACATGACTCTTTCTGCTTCCTTCAAAGACAATTTAAATATGATAAACCTAAAAATACCAAGCCCAATGTGTCTACTTGTGATTGTACAAAGCCTTCTTCAACCATGAGACTTCTTCTCATGTACCTCAAAGCCCTGAGGTAGCTCTATGTACACTTATTCTTCCTTAATTACTCCATTGAGAAAAACAACCTTTGCATCCACCTGGTAAAAATTTTCAAGCAATGGTAATAGTTATAACAAAAGTGTACCTGAAAACTAGAGCAAATGTCGTTTCATGATCCTATCCCTCTTTCTAGAGGAACCTTTTATTCTCAACTCTCATCTTGTACTTTTCTATGTCGCCACCTGTTGCACACTAGATAATGTAGATCCATTTGGAAGTCACCATTGACTTCTCTTTGGAAAAATCAAAGTATACTTCAAACTTTATTATCTACCTACTCCCTTTGAGCTCAGATCTCATCTAGTACAATATCTCTTCAACACAAATTACTAATTTTGGGAAAGTCCTCTTGTCACAAGCTCTACTCCGTTCTTCCACTTCTTCCATCTACTACCAAAGATGAATTAGCCTCACCTAAACTTAGTTGAGGTATGTTGATTATGTTTATATTTGGTGATCTGACATGGTATGTTTGTAGGAAGAAGAAGAAGATCAAAGATTACTAGTAGAATGGTGAATTATAGTTGACAAGACTCTCCTTATAGATCTTATGAAAAGCATAGAGCTAAGTAATCTCCTGACATAGTAGATACCTTGATAATTCTAAAGGAAGAGATCAGAATTTGGAAGGTGGATAGTGATAAAATCATTCAGTCTCAAGAAATACTTGTTAGGGCACAGGAAAAACAACTAGAAGTCAATGCAGTTATCCTTCAGAGTTTTTCAGATTTGCAGAGATAGGGATATCCACGGATCAATTATGGGCAGGAGGTCGAGACTAATGGGGAATATGGTAGCAGGTCTCATGGTGGACATAGGTCAAACAGGGATGACACTGTCAGATGTGGCAGATGGATGGATACACCTGACAGGAGAGGTAGTGGTTATGGGTTCTACTTTAGTTCTGGTTCATACAGGTATCATGGTCATCATCGTTATCATCCTTACAAGAGGAGTGAGAGGGGATACTTTCCATATGAGTTCAAGAAAACCAAGCCTCCTACATTTGATGGAGATTTGAAGAAACCAGAATATGCATAGGCATGGTAGCTTGAGATGAAGAAGTTCTTCGAGTTGCATGACTATATAAAGAATATGAAATCCAAGTTAACTATTTTCAACCTCAAAGGGAAAGTGGAAATTTGGTGGGAAGATGTAAATCATTTCAAAGGTATCAAGACAAAGGTTTTGAGTTCACATGAATTCAAGAGACTCTTCTGAAAGAAGTACTTTTCAGAGAGATACTATGATGATAAGGCTAAGGATTTCTATGAGTTGAATATCAAATTGATGACAGAGGAGGAGTACATGACTAAGTTCCTTGAGTTGTTGAGGTATGTGCCTTATCTCAAGTATGAGAAGATAAAGGTTCAGAGATTTATCAGTGGACTCCCATTAGAAATCAAGGATCATATTGAGTATGATGAGCCTTGGTCACTAGAGGAATTCATTGGGAAATTGAAGCATTGTTATGAGTAATCAAATCACAAGACTGAGCCTAATCGTGATTGGAAATTGAATGACAAGATTAAAGGAAAGTGTCCACCAAAGCGAGGAAAACCTCAGGATGCAGGTGAGAAGGAAAATTCTTCTCCTTACAATAATTTTAATGTGGTAGAGAAGGGACATGAACCTCAGCCTTGAAAGAGGTAGAATAAAGGTAGTGGTAGGGAATTGTTGCAGTGTTGTATTTGTGGCAAGGATCATCACAAGAAGGATTTTTTGTTGTATCAAGATGGTATACCTCAGATATACAGTGCTGAGGAGGCATAGACAGTTAGGGATGTGGGCCAGATCATTCCTCAGATCTATATAGAATTTGATAACAAGTGGGCGGATCACCAGGAATCCATTATTGAGATGGAAGGTAAGCTTTGTGATTGATTTGTTTCCATTTTGATTGACCTTGGATCTAATTATAGTTATGTTAATTCTGACCTGGTGGATAAGTGTGGTTTGAGAAAATAAGTGCATGTAGAGTCTTGGTTGGTGCAGTTGGCTATAGGTACTAATAAAGAGTTCATCATTGGGTGAGAACTTATGTATTTCAGTTGAATGGTATGTCTACATTAACACATATAAATGTGCTTCTGTTGGGATCATATAGTATGCTTCTGGATACAAATTCATTGTACCTTCACGAGACTAAGGTAGATTGTTATGAGAAGGCTATTGAGTGCTTGAATGATGATGGAGAGAAAATAATATTGCAGAGAAATAAGAAGCCTACATCAGTGGGAATTGTTACAACCATGCTGGAAAAGCGCAATTGCAAGAAAGGGTGTGTAATGTTTGGAGTGCATGTTTCTAGTGACAAAGGTAAGGATGTTGAGGATGAAATATTCTTGAAGAGGTGTCTAGTTTTGTAGCAGTTTCAAGATGTATTTCCCACAGATATTTCAGAGTTACTTCCTCACATGAGGGTAGTGGATTTCTCTATTGAGTTGGTACAATGAGAAGCACCATCATCAAAGGCACCTTATGTGATGAGCAATCCAGAGTTAGTGGAACTGAAGTTACAATTGAAGGAAATGTTTGATAAGGGATACATTAGGCCAAGTGTCTCACCGTGGGGTGCACCAATGTTGTTTGTGAAGAAGAAGGACAATACTCTCAAGTTATGCATTGATTACAAGCATTTGAACAAGGTGATGATCAATAACAAGTATTGATTGTATCGAATTGATGACTTGTTTTATTAGTTTAAGGGAGCATCAATTTTCTCGAAGATTGATTTTAGATTAGGATATCATTAGATATGCATCAAGACTTCATTTACAAGAGAAAATTTACAAGACCACATTCGGGACCAGGTATGGGCATTATGATTTTGTTATGGTTCCTTTTGGTTTGACTAATTCTCCAACAAATTTCATGTGTTTGAATGAATAGTGTGTTGTGTCCTTATCTGGACAAGTTTGTGATAGGGTTCATTGACAATATATTGATATATTCTAAGAATGAGGAAGAGCATCAAGAAAACCTGGCAACAATATTGAGATTGTTGAGAGAACATCGTTTGTATGCCAAGCTTAGTAAGTATAGTTTATTTCACACATAAGTTCATTACTTGGGACATGCTATTTCTAAGGAAGATATAGCAGTATATCCAGAAAAGTATAGAGCTATCATGGAATGTGTTGATCATAACCAGCTTCCTATAAAAATTTCACAGGCAAACTGGCTTATACCCCTCAGATCCCCTTTTACAGCCTTAGAAAAATCATTTTTATGACTATCGTTGCCTTTCCACCCCCAAATTACATTATAAAAAGCCACAGATCGTAAATCCGAAAATCTATCAGGCCTAGCCCCTTCAGCCAAGCATCTGCTCCTTTCCTCCACGGGACCAAAAGCCAAAACCGAGGGCAAAAGAACTAGGCACTTATCAAAGAATATCGGGCGCGTTCTGAGCCGTCTGATCAAACCATAGATCAACGGTCCGTAGCCTACCTATCCTGGTGGTCCCCACTCCCACTCCCATTGCAGAAACTGAGTGGTATGCATCGCACCACCTTTCGGCTGTAGGCGGTAATTCTCCTTGGGCCAGTGATTCCATACAGCGCTCACCACGTGTCCCTGCATACGGCTCCAAAACCGCTCTACATTGCGGGTTATTCTTCGGTCAAAGTCACAACGCGATATTCATGACAGCTGTCGGATTTGGTGATCTTCATCTAACAACTATCGCGCTCTGAAGCTGCACGAGGTTTAACCATAGGAAAATCACATCCCTGGCCCACTGTCCATTGCCCCCGACGCCGTTTCAACCGTCGATATCTTCTTGAGATCGGACGGTCTAGATCATTTGCACGCCCCATTGTTGACCCGGTCTTCCTCCACGTCATCATCCCACGTGTTTATCGCATCTTTCCTCCACCATCTATACATTACATTCATATGTTATATTTTAATGTCCCACATTATAAACTCTAGCCAGCCCTCCCACCATTATTTTCACTGCATTTTCTTCGTCACCACCCTGCATGCTTCTGCCATTTTATCGTGTTGCTTCACTACACAGCCGCCTCCATTGCATTGTCGTCCCCCATGCATTCGTTTTCTTCACAACTTTGTGTGTTTTGTAGGTTTACAGCGGAGAAGAACTATTATGATTCACAGTCTCTATTACTGATAGAGCACACTTCAAAGGACCATTTTTCAGAGCAGAATTATGAAGAAAGTCCTCGGAAGCCAAATCGACAAGACTTTAATTAAAGAAGCAGGGTTCAAATTTGTCAAACCCTGCAGGGACATTCAAGGCACCGATTTCACAGATGGAGATATCAATGGGGCAGATAAAGAATATCAGTGATCGGTAGAGAATTAAATACAGGTCGCTGAAGATTTTGGCGGCCTTGTTCTAACCTTTTGAAGCAGAGTACCAAATTGAAGATCATGCACATCATTCAAAAGATTTATACAAAGAAAACAATGCCCTCAAGGCTTTATTTCAACATAGTTTTCTTTCCAGGAAAGGACGGATGTTTATGTGATTTTACTGCTTTGCCGTGTCCCTGGGGAGATTTCTACCCAGTACATTTATTTCAGTTAGCAGGCCACAGAGTACAAACATCACAGCATAGTCATTCAGCAGTATGGGCATGAATGTTTCCGCCATTTTTCCTTAATTATGCAAATTTAATGTTCATCACCTACCTCTTTTACTAGGTTTTGGTTTCTCCTATAAAAACCATGAAGAAACGCATTGTAAGGGTTCCAGATTTTATCAGAAAATTATGTAGTGAAAGGCTTTTTGTAAACATTTTGTAAAACTTTGGTATGAATGCACAGAGCCCATAGAGTCTCAGTGAGGAGGAGTTCCATCTGTCAAAGAGGATTCTGGACTTTGGTATTTCACGGTCTGTAACTTTCTTTATTGTGTTATATTAATAGAACATTTCATTTCATCCATCTTTCTCGTATCATGTTTTGGAATGCGAGTGGCTCACTGATTTTTGGTATGGATTCATCCTAGTTGATGCCCATGCTCGGATCAATCAAGCGCTTTAAATATGGCTCATGCATGATATTCTGTTCCATTATCCAGCTAACCATACTTCTGCTATATTAGTTGCTTTGGGAGGGTACTTTTAAAATTCTATTATCATGTATGGATTCTTATATTGGTAAGCCCATGCATGGTGGTATTGTATATCTGGGTATCAGCTCAATGTTAACTAATATCTTCTCAATATTTCTTTCACTACATACACCTTCTGATAATTTATGTCTGTGAAGTATTTCTGAATCGGCCTGCTTTGCAGTAAACTGTCTCTGAATTGTCTGTTGCTTTTGTATTAGAGTTCTGCATCTTGCCTCCGCAGTATCTCTTTTCCTATGTCAGTTTCTGAGAGTTTGGTCCCATTCTATTCTATTTCCTTGTTTAGAGGAGATAGCATGTGAGCTAAAGTTTACAACTTCATACATTATATTATACGCTCCTTGCTATGCTAAGATGTCCTAGGCACTGGTCTATCACAACTCTAGGATGTCTCTAGGAGCGACAACATCTTTCTGGCGCCATTGCCGGGGACAAATTTAAGAAAATCAGAATCCCTGGGCCTCGACAATATTTTATTCACTCTCTAAGTAGGTGAGTATGGAGAGTTGAGAGTTGTAGATCCCTCACCTTGGCGACTCCACATTTTTTATTTGATAAATATATTTGCAGTCGTGGCTCCTTGTAAGCCACACCTGAGGTCAGATACGTCTAAGCCAAAGACCCCTCCAGTGTCTGACCCTGACCAGATTATACATAGAAGAAATTGGAGGGAAAGGAAATCGGCTCGTTCTGAAATTCCTGAAGTGTTTATAGAAGACTTTCCATCCTCTTCTTTTCAAGACTCTCAATTGCAAATTCCCAACTCCACTGTGGGAGATACTGATTATTATTACTCAAATAGTCCACCCAAAGAGGGTATCAGAAATAAAAATAGTCTTCATCCTACTCCTGAGGTTGAAGAGGTCAAGGAAGTAACCGAAGTATCTGCTGTTAATAGACCTTTTTTCCGCTTAACCCCTCAAGCTGTAGTTGAGTATATTCCTATTATTATTCATACTCCACTTCCACCTGCTCCTCCTCCTCTTACTCATCAAACTATCGCACTACCTCCACCTCCTCCAATGGCTAATGTTCCAGCCTTCTTGATGAATAAATACGCTCCCCTGGCATTACCTCTAGTGTTGAATGATATGCCCCAGGAATTATCTGAAGATCTTGCCCAGATTCAATGGGGAAAACGAGATTGATGCTTAAAAACATCTTGAGAATTTCTGCTCCTTTGCAGAGAACTTTAATGTTGAACATTTGGATGTGGTCTTAAGACTGTTTGTGCAATCTCTAGATGGGGAAGCTCGAAAATGGTTCAAGACATTGGCTGGCCGTTCTATTACCACTTGGGATAATATGGAGGACACTTTTCTCAGGAAATGGGGAGAGAAGAAAGATCATGGAAATTGTCTCGTTGAGTTCAATACACTAAAGAAAAGACACAATGAAGGAGTGTCAGAATTTATCAAGAGATTTAATAAATTGTACCTGAGTCTCCCTGATGATATGAAAACCCATCAAACTACTGCTAAAGTTGTTTTTGTAGCAGCCTTTGATTCAGAATTTGGTTTCTCTCTCAGAGAAAGAAAGCCTGCTACTCTGTATGATGCTCAGGCAGATGCACTAGAGTTGGAAGCAAACTTTGCCTCCACTGGTAAATCAAAAGGAAAAACTGAACAAGATACCAGAACAAGAGGAAAAGAGGAGGTATCCACTTCTAGTCAGGACAGAGACTCAGACAAAATGGAAGAAATGAGAAAATTTATTAAGAAAATGGTCAAGCTTGAATTGGAGGCCAAGAATTTAGCTTTCAAGAATTTCCAGAATGCTCCAAACAGAGGTTACAATCCTCAGTTCAGAAGACCTCCCCTGCAAATATTGCCAAGGGAAGCAAAGGAGCAACAGGATCAAGTGCCACACCCATTATACCTGGAAGGTCCAGTAGATGATTCTATTGAAGACACTACCTACGGACTGGAGGATGCAAATATTTCCTTTTCAAATAGTGATGGAGAAGAGTGCCCTTTGCAAGGGAATGATGAAGCTGGGTGTTCATTGCAAAAATAAGAAAAGATCAGAGATGCAGAAGAAGCAGAATTTGATCATTATTGTAAACAATTTGATGATTTCATCCAAGCACATTTCAATAGAAGATATGATCTCAGATCTTCTAGGAAAAGGACTCGTACCCAAGAGAAATAAGAAGAGCTACCCCAAAAGGAAGCACCCGCTCAGAAGGAGTCTACAATGCAGAAAGTCGCGGACAAAGATAAGGGCCCTATAAACAAACCTTTGCAGTCTAATGATGAAATTCCTTCCACTCCAAAAGTAGTCATTCCCCCTAATACTGAGTCTGTGTCAAAAGAAGCCAAGCCCCCAGCTGAAAATAAAGAACCAAAAGAGGTTGTGTTAGAAAAGTCCCCTCCTGCTTTCAGCCTGCAAAAGGAACTTGAAAAGGTCAAAATCCCAGTCCCCTTGACTGAACTGTTGAAACAGCCAGCATATCAATCTCAAGTCACCTCTTTCATTCTCCCTCCAGAAGCACCAATCATTCTAGATAGTCTCAACCTTCAAGAAGAAAGACCCATGGTAGTGTTTGGTCCACACGTCGAGGAGATAGATCCCTCTACTCCTCCCTTTTATGTGTCTCTAGTAATTCATGACCTACTACTACATAATTGTATGCTAGATTCTGTAGCTTCTCATAATCTTATGCCTTTATCAGTCATGGAACAACTAGGTTTACAAATCACACGTCCATATAAAGACCTCTACTCATTTGATTCCAAAAGAGTTAAATGCTTGGGGATGATTAAGGATTTGGTGGTCAATTTGGCCCAAATCCTAGCAAAAAGTGTGGTCATGGATATCGTGATAACTGACATCCCAGCTCGCTTTGGCATGTTGCTGTCAAGGTCCTGGGGAACAAAAATTGGCGGGTCAATCAAGTTGGATTTAACATATGCTATTATCCCAGTTTTTGGTGGCCAAGAGAGGAGACTGTACAGGGAGACTAGATGTGTCAACATGGTGACTAAGGCTGAAAATTCTGTAAACTCACCAATCTACAGTAAGGAAGGAGATTTCTCATGCTTGATGATGGAATAAGATCAAGAGTATGCTCATGAACCATCCTTCTGCCAGATCAAGAGTGAGCAGCCCTCAGAGAACATGGAAGCAGGAATATGGACACTATATTTTGATGGAGCAAATTCAAGAGAAGGAAATGGAGCTAGAGTGCTATTAATCTCTCCTACAGGAAGATGGGTCCCTCTGTATTTTAAACTAGAGTATGAAGCCACCAATAATGTGGCTGAATATGAAGCACTCCTGTTAGGATTGTAGATAGCCAGGAATATGAATATACAAAGTTTAAAGGTTCTGGGAGATTCAGAGCTGGTGGTCAAGCAAGTCAAGAATCAGTGTCAGACCAAACATCCTAGGCTAAGGGCTTATAGGAATGAAGTTTGGGACATGGTAGAGAATTTATTTTTGGCATTTAATATCTAGTTCATGCCTAGAGAACAAAATAGGATGGTTGATTCCCTTGCGGTAGCTGCTAGTACATTCCAACCACCTCAGAACCCTCTTTTAAGATATGAAGTCGAGGTGCGTTATCGGCCTTCAATCCCAGATAACATCAAACACTGGCAGGTGTTTGAAGATGAAGAACAGATGAAGAGATTCCTGGAAACAGTAGGAGAATTCTCCAATATGGAGATTGATGCTGAAGAAGAGATTGAGTCTGAAGATACTTCAGAAAGAAATTGGGAGGAGAAAGTGGTAGGTAAAAAGGTGTTGCAGTTAAAGGGAAACATTATACCTAGAGGGTTGGTGCCTCTAGATACATTATTTAACAAGAACGATGTCCCACTGCAGCCAAGCAAAGTGGTAGAAGAAAATCAGGTAGAAGACCTGAATCTGGGTACTGATGCTGACCCCAAAATTGTCAAATTATCCAAGAAAGTCCCAGAAGAATACAAAAAGCTATATTAGAAATTGTTTCAGTCTTACAAAGACGTGTTTGCATGGTCCTATCAGGACTTGAAAACTTTCTATATCAATATTATGCAGCACAAAATTCCACTCAATACAGACGCAAAGCCCCATAAGCAGAAGCTCAGGCAAATAAATCCCCTGCTACTTCCCTCTATTGAGAAGGAAATCAAGAAACTGCTGAAGGCCAAAATAATTGTACCTTTGAGGTACTCTGAATGGGTGGCAAACCTTGTCCCTGTACGCAAGAAGAATGGAGAAATAAGGTTGTGTGTGGATTTTATAAATTTAAACAGAGCATCCTTAAAGGATAATTATCCACTGCCTAAAATGGATCACATCCTGCAGAAAGTAGTTGGGGCTTCGAGAATGTCAATGATGGATGGATTCTCTGGTTATAACCAGGTGGTTGTACTTCCAAAGGATCAAAAGAAGACTGCTTTCACCACACCATGGGGAACATTTATGTATGACAGGATTCCTTTTGGATTGATTAATGCAAGGGCCATGGACATTGCTTTTGTTGGGGAGCAAGAAAAATTCTTGGTAGTCTACCTCGATGATATCACTGTATTTTCCAAGAATGATGTTGAGCACATCGAACATCAGCAAAGGACTTTTGAGAAATGCAGAAGGTATGGTCTCTCCCTTAATCCTCAAAAGTCTTTATTTGCATTAGAAGAGGGAAATCTTTTGGGCCATATCGTGACTAAAGATGGGGTGAAAATAGACCCAAAGAGGGTAGAGGTTATAAATGGTATTTCTCTCCCCAGAAATAAGAAAGAGGTACAAGTATTCTTAGGGTGCATTAATTTCTTGAGAAGGTTTATCCCTAACTATGCTGAGATAGTTAGGCATATAACAGATATGCTAAAGAAGGATAATGAGGTAAAGTGGTCACAAGAATCAAGGGAGGCATTTACCAGGATAAAGAATGCTTTTGCAGAAGCCCCTGTGCTAGCTAGACTAGATTATGATAAACCTTTCATGATTTTTTCTTTTGCATCACCTCATACAATAGCAGTAGTTTTATTACAGAAAAATGAGGAAGGGTATGAGCAGCCTATTTCCTTTTTCAGTCAGGTGCTCTGTGATGCAGAATTAAAATACAACATATTGGAAAAGCAAGCATACGCCCTAGTGAAATCCCTCAAAGCATTCCGTGTATATATTTTACAATCCCACATCACTGCATTTGTACCTGCAGCTGCTGTAAAAGATATCCTTATTCAGGGGGATAGTGAAGGAAAAAGGGGGAGGTGGATTGCCAAAATACAGGAGTACGACTTAGACATCCACCCTACTAAGCTGATCAAAGGACAAGGGCTTACCAAAATGCTATCTGAATCAAACTATCAAGCCCTCGGCATAAATTTGTCCATTATAGTAGGTGATGAATCTGAGGAGAAAGAAGAACAACATGGAATTGGGGTAGCTACTCCAAAAACAAATATAAAGTACCTCACCAGTCAGTGGTACAAAGAGATAGTAGAATATATCCTTACACTCAGCTGCCCTCCAAGTTGTGATAAAACTAAATACAGAGCGCTGAGATTGAAATCACAGAAGTACCTAGTCGCCAATGGCCGGTTATACTGGCGAGATCCCTCAGGCATCTTGCTCCTATGTCTCACAGAGAATGAAGTCGAAAGTATTATAGCAGAATTTCATGGAGGGATCTGTGGAGGTCATTACAGCTGGAGGGCCACAGCTCATAAAATTCTGAAAGTTGGCTTCTATTGGCCAAAGCTTTTTGGAGATGTTTTTGTCAGAGTAAGAGCGTGTGATAAATGTCAGAAATTTGCTGAGAGACAGAAATCGGCACCTTTTCCCCTGATTCCAGTGCATGTGGATGAACCATTCAAACAATGGGGTATTGATTTTATAGGTGAGATACATCCCCCATCAAGTGGTCAACATAAGTGGATTTTAAAGGCCACTGATTATTTCACTAAATGGGTGGAAGCCATACCTGCAAGGAATGCTACAGATACTGTGATCATAAAGTTCATGGAGGAAAACATCATATCCAGGTTTGGATGTCCTGCTAGGATAGTGACTGATAATGCATAGGCCTTCAAGTCTGCAAAATTTATGAATTTCTCCCAGCAATACAATATCATACTGAGCCACTCTACAACTTACTATCCACAAGGAAATGGCTTGGCAGAGTCTTCAAATAAAACTTTGGTGAGGGCCTTCAAGAATACTATCAATGAAAATAAGAAGAATTGGGATTTCCAATTAAAATTTTCTCTATGGGCTAATAGAATCACCAGCAAGAGAGCAACTGGGAAATCTCCCTATGAATTGGTATATGGACGAGCAGCAGTTTTTCCTGTACAGCTGGCTTTACCAGTGGCCCACTTCATGCAAGAAAGCCAGGAGGAACCTGATGATATGATCAGGAGAATCAATCAACTAGTGGAATTAGAAGAAACACGGGGCCAGGTGAATCAGAGGTTAATGGAATATCAAGAGAAAATGAAACACATTTTTTATCAGCATGAAAAATATAGGAAGCTACAGATTGGTGATTTGGTGCTTAGATGGGATATCTGAAGAGCTGAAAAAGGAAAACATGGTAAATTAAACCCCCTCTGGTTTGGTCCTTTCAAAATTGTGGAACAGGGGGGCAATAATACTTTCAGGTTGGAGAATTTACAAGGCGACTTGCTGGATGCCCTTGTAAATGGTCAATTCCTCAAGCCCTACTTTCAGTTCTGATTCAGGAAAAGGAAGCCTGATGTATTATATTGTATGATAGTTTCATTTTTGTTCTCGTTTGAATAATGTGGGTGTCAATATGAATCGTAAAGTGAAAATTAAGGTTGTTGAAGAGCCGAGTTTGCACAGAAGATGATCAGAGGGTCTGCGAGTTCTCGACACGTCCAGAGATGAACGTGCCATCCCCAGGTGGAGCCAATGTTGATCATAACCAGCTTCCTATAAAAATTTCACAGGAAAACTGGCTTATACCCCTCATATCCCCTTCTACAGCCTTAGAAAAATCATTTTTATGACTATCGTTGCATTTCCGCCCCCAAATTACATTATAAAAAGCCACAGATCGTAAATCCGAAAATCTATCAGGCCTAGCCCTTTAAGCCAAGCCTCTGCTCCTTTCCTCCATGGGACCAAAAGCCAGAACCGAGGGAAAAAGCACTAGGCGCTTATCAAAGAATATTGGGCGTGTTCTTAGCCGTCCGATCAAACCATAGATCAACGGTCCGCAGCCTGCCTATCCTGATGGTCCCCACTCCCACTCCCATTGCAGAAACCAGGTGGTATGTAACGCACTGCCTTTCGGCGGTAGGTGGTAATTCTCCTTGGGCCAGCGATTCCATACAGCACTCACCACGTGTCCTTGCGTACAGCTCCAAAACCGCTCTCCATCGCGCGTTATTGTTCGGTCAAAGTCACGGTGCGATATTCATGACAACCGTCAGATCTGGTGATATTCATCTAATGGCTATCGCGCTCTGAAGCTGCACGAGGTTTAACCATAGGAAAATCACATCCCTGGCCCACTGTCCATTGCCCCCGACGCCGTTTCAACTATCAATCTCATCTTGAGATCGGACGGTCTAGATCATTTGCATGCCCCATTGTTGACCCGGTCTTCCTCCACGTCATCATCCCACGTGTTTATCGCATCTTTCCTCCGCCATCTATACATTACATTCATATTTTATATTTTAATGTCCCGCATTATAAACTCTGGCCAGCCCTCCCGCAATTATTTCCACTGCATTTTCTTTGTCACCACCCTGCATGCTTCCGCCATTTTATCATGTTGCTTCACTACATAGTCGCCTCCATTGCATTGCCGTCCCCCATGCATTCATTTTCTTCACAACTTTGTGTGTTTTGTAGGTTTACAGCGGCGGAGAACTATTATGATTCACAGTCTCTATTACTGATAGAGCACACGTCAAAGGACCATTTTTCAGAGCAGAATTATGAAGAAAGTCCTAGGAAGCCAAATCGACAAGACTTCAATTAAAGAAGCAGGGTTCAAATTTTTCAAACCCTGCAGGGACATTCAAGGCGCCGATTTCACAGATGGAGATATCAATGGGGCAGATAAATAATATCATTGATCGGTAGAGAATTAAATACAGGTCGCTGAAGATCTTGGGGGCCTTGTTCTAACCTTTTGAAGCAGAGTACCAAATTGAAGATCATGCACATCATTCGAAAGATTTATACAAAGAAAACAATGCCCTCAAGGCTTTATTTCAACAGAGTTTTTTTTCCAGGAAAGGACGGATGTTTATGTGATTTTACTGCTTTTCCTGTCCCTGGGGAGATTTCTACCCAGTACATTTATTTCAGTTAGCAGGCCATAGAGTACAAACAGCATAGCATAGTCATTCAGCAGTATGGGCGTGAATGTTTCCGCTATTTTGACTTAATTATGCAAATTTAATGTTCATCACTTACCTCTTTTACTAGGTTTTGGTTTCTCCTATAAAAACCATGAAGAAACGCATTGTAAGGGTTCTAGATTTTATGAGAAAATTATGCAGTGAAAGGCTTTTTGTAAACATTTTGTAAAACTTTGGTATGAATGCACAGAGCCCATAGGGTCTCAGTGAGGAGGAGTTCCATCTGTCAAAGAGGATTTTGGACTTTGGTATTTCACAATCTGTAACTTTCTTTATTATGTTATATTAATAGAACATTTCATTTCATCCATCTTTCTCGTATCATGTTTTGGAATGCGAGTGGCTCACTAATTTTTGGTATGGATTCATCCTAGTTGATGCCCATGCTCGGATCAATCAAGCGCTTTAAATATGGCTCATGCATGATATTTTGTTCCATTATCCAGCTAACCATACTTCTGCTATATTAGTTGCTTTGGGAGGGTACTTTTAAAATGCTATTATCATGTATGGATTCTTAGATTGGTAAGCCCATGCATGGTGGTATTGTATATCTGGGTATCAACACAATTTTAACCAATATCTTCTCAATATTTCTTTCACTACATACACCTTCTGATAATTTATGTCTGTGAAGTATTTCTGAATCGGCCCGCTTTGCAGTAAATTGTCTTTGAATTGTCTGTTGCTTTTGTATTAGAGTTCTGCATCTTGCCTCTGTAGTATCTCTTTTCCTGTGTCAGTTTCTGAGAGTTTGGTCCCATTCTATTCTATTTCCTTGTTTAGAGGAGATAGCATGTGAGCTGAAGTTGACAACTTCATATATTATATTATACGCTCCTTGCTATGCTAAGATGTCCTAGGCACTGGTCTATCACAACTCTAGGCTGTCTCTAGGAGCGACAACATCTTTCTGGCACCGTTTTCGGGGACGAATTTAAGAAAATCAGAATCCTTGGGCCTCGACAAAATTTAATTCACTCTCTAAGTAGGTGAGTATGGAGAGTTTAGAGTTGTAAATCCCTCACCTTGGCGACTCCACATTTGTTATTTGATAAATCTATTTGCAGTTCTTGCTCCTCGTAAGCCACACCTGAGGTCAGATACGTCTAAGCCAAAGACCCCTTCAGTGTCTAACCCTGACCAGATTATACATAGAAGAAATTGGAGGGAAAGGAAATCGGCCCGTTCTGAAATTCCTGAAGTGTCTATAGAAGACTTTCCATCCTCTTCTTCTCAAGACTCTCAATTGCAAATTCCCGACTCCACTGTGGGAGATACTGATTATTATTACTCAGATAGTCCACCCCGAGAGGGTATCAGAAATAAAAATAGTCTTCATCCTACTCCTGAGGTTGAAGAGGTCAAGGAAGTAACCGAAGTATCTGTTGTTAATAGACCTTTGTTCCCCTCAACCCCTCAAGCTGCAGTTGAGTATATTCCTATTATTATTCATACTCCACTTCCACCTCCTCCTCCTCCTCTCACTCATCAAACTATCACACTACCTCCACCTCCTCCAATGGCTAATGTTCCGGCCTTCTTGATGAATAAATATGCTCCCCTGGCATTACCCCAAGTGTTGAATGATATGCCCCAGGATTATCTGAAGATCTTGCCCAGATTCAATGGGGAAAACGAGATTGATGCTCAAAAACATCTTGAGACTTTCTGCTCCTTTGCAGAGAACTTTAATGTTGAACATTTGGATGTGGTCTTAAGACTGTTTGTGCAATCTCTAGATGGGGAAGCTCGAAAATGGTTCAAGACATTGGCTGGTCGTTCTATTACCACTTGGGATAATATGGAGGACACTTTTCTCAGGAAATGGGAAGAGAATAAAGATCATGGAAATTGTCTCATTGAGTTCAATACACTAAATAAAAGACACAATGAAGGAGTGTCAGAATTTATCAAGAGATTTAATAAATTGTACCTGAGTCTCCCTGCTGATATGAAACCCCATCAAACTGCTGCTAAATTTGTTTTTGTAGCAACCTTTAATTCAGAATTCGGTTTCTCTCTCAGAGAAAGAAAGCGTGCTACTCTGGATGATGCTCAGGCATATGCACTAGAGTTGGAAGCAAACTTTGCCTCCACTGGTAAACCAAAAGGAAAAAATGAACAAGATACCAGAAGAAGAGGCAAAGAGGAGGTATCCACTTCTAGTCAGGACTATTAGTATGAATCTTTTGTCGAAGCGTACGAAAAAAGACCACTTTAGCTACGCATAACTTATAGCCCTAACATCAAATATGGCTGCCAATATCTTTAGATCTGCAGTTAGTTGATCAAGACAAGTGCTGCAAAAAACCAGATCTATGCATAGAAAGACATTAAGCAGTAAAAATAAGATTTCGCTCCATGCATCCAATAGACAAGACAAGAACAATATTTTTGAAAGAATTTTTATATTAAGGGCATCTGGGAGGAAAACAAGAAAGGTGTTTCCAATTCTCCTCAATGGGATGGGTTCTTGAAAGTCCTCAGCACTTCAGATCTATAACTTTTCTCTCTTGTTGGTGTAGAAAACCCGGACAAACATAGAACTCAAAGGGAACTCACAAAGTGAAATAATGGAAAAATTGACAATGATAATGGCTCAAAGTCAGACCAAGAGCATCGATCTAGAGTGATATAATAGGCAACAAAAGGTGACAAATGAATGAGAAAACCCTTCTATTGATAACAAAATATTGGGTCATTCTAGATCTTGGTGTATGATTAAAATAATATTAACCAAATCTAGATCCTACTTTGTAAGAATATTTATTATATTTGTTGGAGAAAAGGTATTTGACTTGGGTCAAATCCCTTTATTTAATAGTAATAAATAAATAAATGATTTATTTATCATTTTTTTTTAAGTAGTTGGATGATAATCAAATAAATAATGATTTATTTAATTATTTATGGGTGATTTAGTCATATTTAACAAGGAATATTATTTAAATAAGATTTAAATAATTATTCCTAGAAAATAATAAGATAAATAAAGATTTATCTAATTAATTTCTTTGTTTGGGTTAAACATGACCAGGAATAATAATTAAATTATTGTTTAATTAATTATTCCTTGAGGAAAATCAAACAAATATAGGTTTGTTTAATATTTCCTTTTGGGGTTTTCTGTTTAGACCATAAACAACCTAATAAATGTGTTTTATTAAGTTATTTTACATAGTGAAAGCAATTTTACTTAGGGTAAAATTGGTCTTACATGGTGTACTTGGGTCCATTTAATGATAGTAGGTTAGATGACCAAAAAATGGTGTAACAGATTGCCCCCCAGCGTGCGAGTGTTAGGAGAAAATCGTATGACCGAAGTACGTTGTAAGAACTCGATCACCAGACATCAAGAGGGAAGTCAGAGAGAGAAATGTAAGGTAGACGAGTGTGCTGAAGAACTAGACCCTGAGGAGACGAGACTCGCAGGTGCAACAAGTCTCTTTTTATGAGAGGGTACTTGTGCTAAAGGCGGCGGGGGAGGCATACCTATGCCCGCCGAGACAAAGTACAAAAGAATAGTGTGTCCAGTAAACAAGGGACCGAACCATAAAGTACAACCGGCATAAACATGAGCCGGATAAAAATACAATGAGGGATCCCACATACATGTTGTGCCTGGGATAACAGCCAGGACTTATACAATAATATCTGAGTACATGAGATACAAATACAACCCAAATGCCCCCTATAAGCGGGGAAGGGCTCACAAAATCTGACTGATACATGCAAATCAAAGAGGCGCTACAAGCGGCTAAGGCCGACATCATCAAATATATGGAGCTGCATCGAAGGCTGCAATGAAGAGGTCATCCGGGCATGTGGGGGGCTACCTGCAGGGCCACCCCCTCATGAGGGCTGAGACATCTCACACACACCCGGGAATCACCAATAGTTGCTGCTGCATCACTGAACCATCAAGCATACGGATCTCGATCATGCTGAAAGGAGCTGGAGTGGAGAAACAATCAAGTCAAAGGGTAATGAGAGATCCCTTTGCCTGATCCAAGGCACCGAACAAGAGTGGAAGCTGGAACCAAGGTACACCGCCCTCTAGACCTGTCTTCTGGAATGAAGGAGCTGATGTCGACAGAAGGAGGTCCGCCATAGGTGAGGCAATGAGAGATCCTCAACTAAGGCACAAGAGAAAATAGTAGAGCGACGGACAGACTAATACCAATGATGATGGTGGAATGGAGGGGACTGAGTAGCGAATGGATGACTTCCCTTGCTAGAGCATAAAGGGCATGAATAACATGGCAGCGACTGACACAATATCATCAGGGATAAGGGACAGTGGGACTAAAGGCCATAATGTGCGACACAAGAGAGAAACCAAGCAATGAGGGATGGAGGACTATAGTGGGGTACAAAGGGACTCGGGATAGACTCCATGAATGCGATGATGACTCCACTTGGATGCTCTAAACAAGGGCGACTCGATGGTGCTGCCACACAGTAAAGGTCCAATGGGGGACCATGAAAACATGAGTACAAGATGGTAACTCACGACGAACATCAACACGAGCATGGATAAGTATGGAGGCCAAATGATGCCCCTAGTATGAGTGTTGCAAGTGAAGAAATTCGATTTTGAGGAGGGTTATGGTTGAGGGGCATAGGTGCCCCCAAGCATGGTGTGGTCATGCCAAAATGTATTTAGAAAAAGGGGAATCTAAACACAGTTTAATGATGTGGTGTGCCATTTGTTTTCGTTATGGTTATGCAGTTTGAGAAAGGAAATGGAGGATTACCAATCTCTTTTAGTACTGCATATATGAAGCAAATGGACTTTAAGTTGGTGGGTTGGCATACCTAGTGTCACTATCCCAAAGAGAGGATTTGGAGATAATGAACTGATGCTCGCCTAGAAAACCCATAGGTTGGTCAACAACAATGTCTAAGAGATTGGGTTGTTTGAGGGAAGATGAGGGAACGATAAGGGGTATCATCCCTAGAGTGATCTGAAGTGATATGGGACTCTAGAGGTTCTTCTAAATGTGGAAGAATAATGGTACTAAATTCAACACGACCAGATACACTAGGAGAGTTGTGGAGAATTGCTTCTCTTGGTCTCTCAAATGTGGGTGCCCCCTTACCCAAACATTGGGTTTCAATGTAATGGCCACACGGTGTATGTGGTGTGAACACATGGGTTCGATGTAAGGGGGAATAGATAAAGTCAGGGGTGGGTATTTTTTCCATAATTTCGTCATCGTGATAGAAGATGGGGTGACTGGTGGAAGAAAGACCACCTGACGTGGCGAAGCGACCTGAATCATCATCATGAGAAGAGAGGTTCACATGCGTATCATCACAAGGGGTGACAGAAGAGTAAGTAGATAAAGGATCTACCGATGTTGAGCCCAAGGTGATCTCTGAAGTAAGGTCAAGCGAAACAAAAGGGGAGGGTTCAGAGGGAATGTTCCTTGAGGGTCTCATGGATGATGATAGGTAGAAAATGCTGGACGAAGGCTCCGTCATCTCGACATAAGGAGGGGGGATGTCAATGGGAGCAGTCATGTCTGGTAGTTTTTCCAAAGAAAAATGCGCAAATATGGGAGAGGTGGACTCATTGCGCTTGGCCTCGAATTGGCGGACCGCGGCGAGAGAGGTGCAGAAGTCCGCGAGGTAGGGACAAAGGTGGGTGTAATGGCCATGGAGGTCACACAAAGCACAAGGGTGGTTGGTGTGAATAGTCTGGGGGTTCGTGGCCGCGGTCGCGAAAGGAACAGAGGCTTCCAGGACCGGGGACTCAGGGAACGCGACATTAACCATGGGCTTGAGATGAAGCAATTCAGGACAGGTATGGGTGGCATGACCGACAATATCACACAAAGCACACTGGATGGTATGCTTTGGAGGCCGAGGGGGGGTAGGGTTTTTCGGGGCAGCCTTGTCCTTTGATGCCCCCTAGCGAGCTTTTCCCTTCTTACCCGAAGCGGTCGCAACAAGAGGTGGTTTCTGTTGAGGTGACTAAGGCACTGTTGCGGCGGGAGATGTCCTGGGGGCCGGTTGAACCGGGGTCAAAGCAAGATAAGGTTTGGGTTGACCAGGCAAGGTTGGGGCTGGAGGATCAAGGTACCAAACGGGAATCCCAAGGTTCAGGTTAGGAAGAGAGAGGGTGGCCATGACCGGTACTGTGGACACTCCTGGTGGGGGAGCTAGGAACGGTATCTGACCGGAGGGGTAATGGCCAGGTGGGACGGCTCCTAAATGGAAAAGGCTTGGAGGAACCGTTCGAGGAGGGTAAAGAGGCTCATGAATACCAGCTACAGGTGAAGGGCTAGGAGCAAGTTGTGGAGAGTGCGGTTGCTGACTAGCCGAAGCAGGTTGCTTGAGAGCAGCCCGAGACGATTGCATCATGCAAACATTCGATGAGCTGGGGTCGGAGATAGGAGGAGGAGGAAGACCAGGGAAGGTGCCAAGCAAAGAGGAGTCTTTGTAGACGCCAGGAGAGACACTGTTCAAGGAATCGACTGTTTGCTTATTGGCTATAGGAGAGATGGTCATCTCAGAGGAGGTCTAAGATTTTGGCTCATGATATGTCAACTGGTCAATGGTGACTATCTTTCCATTATGAGGGAAAGACATCTTGCGTAAAACCGCAAATGGGACAGCATACATGGCATAGGTGTAGCTCCGCCCTAAGAGAATGTTGTAATCTAGAGGGGCGTCGATGACTTCAACGTCAACGCAAACAGTCTTGCCCGCAAGAGTGATAGGACAATTACGGAATAGGCCAATGGGCTAGGAGGCGTGGCCATCCCACGCTCGAAGGGTGATCGTGGAAGGGGCCAACTCAGGAGAACCGAGTTGTTTCCAAACCGAAGCGGACATCACACAGGTGGATGCCCCCTCATCAATGATACACCGAGAGACGTTAGCGTTCCGGATTTTGACTGGGATTTGGAAAGCGACGGAAGCAGGAAGAGGAGGATGTTCTGATTGATGGGCGTCGAAAACAATCAATTGGTCAGCAGCAGGATCTACAGTGCCCAAGGTAGATAGTAGAGCCTTATTTTGAGAAGGGCACGACTGGAGGATTTCCAATGTAGAAATGGCAACAGGAGACTGCGCCAAATCATCTACTATGCTATACGACTGAGCAGCTCGACCAGAGGCAGCATTTCGGCGTAATGGTCCTTTAGGAATCTTGGTATGAACCTCAACGTTGGGTTGAGGGATAGGCAAGGGACCATTGGATGTCGAAAGAGACTCTGTAGAACCTAAAGAAGGTGACTCGGGGACAGACGGAGCGGGAGGCTTGGGGTACTGAGGGGCCCGAGTTTGAAGGTTAAGGTCGACGGTTGGAGGTGGAGCAGAGTTCATCATGAGGATCTGGTAATTGGAGGAACCAAAAGGGGAAGGTTGAGTGGCCACCTGTCCGTTAGGTGGTTGGGTAGCCACAAATCCCTGTTGTGCATCCACCTGCGCTTGAGGGGGCGGTGACTGTTGTTGCAGGGGTTGAGAAGGCAAGGGAGGCGGAGGTGCTGATGCTGGAGGAGATGGAGCACCAAACTACAGATACGAATAATAAGGGGGTTGGGTAACAGTATGGTGAGCAGGAGGTTGGGCCAAAAGAGGAGGTATGTTGTATCCTGGATACATGCTACTAGGAGGGGGACAAGTGCTAGAGGTGCTGCCCCCTCCCCCAGGAAAACCATAACCCATGGGAGGTTGGGCATATGGATGAGAGAGAGCTCCAACAATACCGTTGGTGGCATGAGGTGCCCCCTGTGCGTTGACACCACCGGGTCTGGGGAGATCGGGTAGAACGGTATAAACATAACCTGTCTGAGCGTAGATCAAGTCATATTTTAACGCCAGTTGTAGGGCGGCTTCTTCGGTTTGGGGAAATGCGACGCAACATCTTTTCCGATATGAGGCAATAGAGATCTAAGGAACCAGTCCATGTAGACACGATCTTCGAAAGTAGGGGATTGACATAGGCTCTTTCGTCTCCGCCATTCCTGGACATGATCGGATAGGCGGGTCGCAGATGATTGACAGAAAGAAGTCAAAAGTTCGATACCAGTGTCATAACGAAGGGGAAGCTGGAAATAAGATAAAAAATCCCGGGCAAGAGTCGCAAAGGTGGTATGAGAAGAAGGGGGCTGATCAACATACCACTTAGAAGTCGCACCTGTAAGCATTCGTTGGAACAACCAAAGACGGACAGAGTCATCGGTAATGGAGGTAGATGAACACCACATGTGGAAAGATCAGACATGATTTGAAGGATATTCTCCAGCAAGGCCTTCAAACTTTGGGATGTCAGAAGGGAGATTTGTCGGCATAGTGGGCCAACTAGCATCATGGTGTATAGGGTCATTTTTCAACCGGTCCAAATCAGGAAGGTTGAGGCCTACCATGAAGGGGAGCAAGGGCGCAGCCGAGGTAGTTCCTATGGCGGTTCCGCTTGTAGCAATCCCGGCATTAGGGCCTGGATTACCGCTAGCATTACGCCCTAGACCAGACATAGTGAAGGTGACAGGGGGAGAACCGGAAGTAAAAGGAGAACCCAATGAATCAGAAGAGGAGTTGGAGTGCAGACTCGGAGGAGGACTAACTCGACGACGGCGGGAAGGAGTAGGTCGACCGAGCGGAAACTGAGGGTGAAGGCCAAGAAGTCTCTGGGATGTGCACTTTGGGGGCGCAATGGTGACAACACAAACACGGCATGAGGGGAAGAAGAACAACCGACAAAGGCAGGGAGGTGTAGAATCAAGTGAATACAATGTCGAAACAAGGGCAGAAAGGTGCAGTGTCAATTGATTTTAAAGTCTTTGCCTGGCGGTGTAAACCAGGCTCTTCTTCACTTAGGGTGAGTGTGTGGTGTGCGTTAATTTTAATTTTTAAACCCTTTTCGTTTTGAGAGGAAGAGAAAAAGTGTGTTGTGTAACTGAAAATAATGTTGCAAAAAACAGTATATAATGTTGAAATAACAGAACATTAACAGCTACTAGTGCATCGATCCAACCCAAGAAGGCGGGTCTCTCAAAAATAATCTAAAAGAGGGAAAAAAAACTAGTCAAAACACACTAAAAAGAGGCCAATAGATCTAGGGTCGAAAGGGACAGGGATCTAAGGGAGAAATCTGCTGAAAAGAGGTGCAGATCACAGCCAAGAGGCAGAGGCAAGGTGGCTGGAAAAAAGGAGGAAATCAGCAAAAAGAAGAAGGGGCAAGGAGGAGGCCCTAAAGTTAGATCCAAACAAATCTTCAGGAGGTGATTTGAAAGGGAGAAGAGCTGATTAAAAGGGATCGGAAAAGGAGGTATCTGATCTGAAAAAGGGATGGCTGAAAACTCTGAAAAAATAGACACTTACAGCAGCTAAAACTCTTCCACAAAAAGTGGCGGGTACTGAAGCCCTAGGGGGCTAGATTCCCACTTATTTGAGTAAAACAGAGCAATAATAGGTCTAAACAGGCGGAGACAGAGGCTGGAAAACCCTGAAAGAAGCTTCAGAAAAACCCAGAAAAATTTCAAAAAAATTCCAGAAAAAAGTCCAGGTCGCAGTTTTTGACCTGTTTTTCGCTCAGGTCACAGTTTTTGGGCTATTTTCTGTGACCTGAAGCTCCAAGATGCAGTTTTTGGGCCAAAAAGTGGGACCTGCACTCTCAGCGGTAGATTTCAGAAAAAAAATGTCGTCTCAGCTGCGGCTGATGTCTGTCACCTGTGCAATAGGGCCAGAAACACACGGAAGTTAAAAATTTTAATGTTTTGAGGGTTTTAGAGAGTTTTAAAGGTGAAAGGCACCATAAAAATAGGAAACATAAAAAGTTGAAGAGAAACCCTAGGGTTTGAAGTAGCTGGATATGCAGGAATATGAAAAACGACAGCGGTCGTAATTGAAAACCCGTGTGGAGTCGCCAATTGTTAGTATGAATCTTTTGTCGAAGCGTACGAAAAAAGACCACTTTAGCTACGCATAACTTATAGCCCTAACATCAAATATGGCTGCCAATATCTTCAGATCTGCAGTTAGTTGATCAAGACAAGTGCTGCAAAAAACCAGATCTATGCATAGAAAGACATTAAGCAGTAAAATCAAGAGTTTGCTCCATACATCCAATAGACAAGACAAGAAAAATGTTTTTTGAAAGAATTTTTGTATTAAGGGCACCTGGGAGGAAAACAAGAAGGTGTATCCAATTCTCCTCAATGGGATGGGTTCTTGGAAGTCCTCAGCACTTCAGATCTAGAATCTCTCTCTCTTGTTGGTGTAGAAAACCTAGACAAAGAGAGAACTCAAAGGGAGCTCACACAGCAAATAATGAAGAATGTGAGCAAGTGTATAGATTTAGAGTGATCTAATAGGCAACAAAAGGTGAAGAATGGTAGGAAAAACCCTCCTATTTATAACAAAATATTGGGTCATTCTAGATCTTGGTGCATGATTAAAATAACATTAACCAAATCTAGATCCACCTTTTATGGAATATTTTGTTATATTTGTTGGAGGGAAAAGGTATTTGACTTGGGTCAAATCCCTTTATTTGTAAGTAATAAATAAATAAATGATTTATTTATCATTTTAAGGAAGTAGTTGGATGATAATCAAATAAATAATGATTTATTTAATTATTTATGGGTGATTTAGTCATATTTAACAAGGAATATTATTTAAATAAGATTTAAACAATTATTCCTAGAAAATAATAAGATAAATAAGGATTTATCTAATTAATTTCTTTGTTTTGGGTTAAACATGACTGGGAATAATAATTAAATTATTGTTTAATTAATTATTCCTTGAGGAAAATCAAACAAATATAGGTTTGTTTAATATTTCCTTTTGGGGTTTCCTGTTTAGACCATAAACAACCTAATAAATGTGTTTTATTAAGTTATTTAACATAGTGAAAGCAATTTTACTTAGGGTAAAATTGGTCTTACATGGTGTACTTGGGTCCATCTAATGATAGTAGGTTAGATGACCAAAAAATGGTGTAACAAGGACAAAGACTCAGACAAAATGGAAGAAATGAGCAAATTGATTAAGAAAATGGTCAAGCTTGAATTGGAGGCCAAGAATTCAGCTTTCAAGAATTTCCAGAATGCTCCAAACAGAGGTTACAATCCTCAGTTCAGAAGACCTCCCCTGCAAATATTTCCAAGGGAAGCAAAGGAGCAACAGGATCAAGTGCCACACCCATTATACTTGGAAGGTCCAGTAGATGATTCTACTGAAGACACTGCCTACGGACTGGAGGATGAAAATCTTGCCTTTTCAAATAGTGATTGAGAAGAGTGCCCTTTGCAAGGGAATGATGAAGATGGGTGTTCATTGCAAAAATAAGAAAAGATCAGAGACACAGAAGAAGCAGAATTTGATCATTATTGTAAACAATTTGATGATTTCATGCAAGCACATTTAAATAGAAGATATGATCTCAGATCTTCTAGGAAAAGGACTCGTACCCAAGAGCAAGAAGAAGAGCTACCCCAGAAGGAAGCACCCGCTCAGAAGGATTCTACAATGCAGAAAGTCGCGGACAAAGGTAAGGGCCCTCTAAACAAACCTTTGCAGTCTAATGATGAAATTCCTTCCGCTCCAAAAGTAGTCATTCCTCCTAATACTGAGTCTGTGTCAAAAGAAGCCAAGCCCCCAGCTGAAAATAAAGATCCAAAAGAGGCTGTGTTAGAAAAGTCCCCTCCTGCTTTCAGCCTGCAAAAGGAACTTGAAAAGGTCAAAATACCAGTCCCCTTGACTGAACTGTTGAAACAGCCAGCATATCAATCTCAAGTCACCTCTTTCATTCTCCCTCCAGAAGCACCAATAATTCCAGATAGTCTCAACCTTCAAGAAGAAAGACCCATAGTAGTGTTTGGTCCACACATCGAGGAGATAGATCCCTCTACTCCTCCCTTTTATGTGTCTCTAGTAATTCATGACCTGCTACTACATAATTGTATGCTAGATTCTGGAGCTTTTCATAATCTTATGCCTTTATCAGTCATGGAACAACTAGGTTTACAAATCACACGTCCATATAAATACCTCTACTCATTTGATTCCAAAAGAGTTAAATGCTTGGGGATGATTAAGGATTTGGTGGTCAATTTGGCCCAAATCCCAGCAAAAAGTGTGGTCATGGATATCGTGATAGCTGACATCCCAGCTCGCTTTGGCATGTTGCTGTCAAGGTCCTGGGGGACAAAAATTGGTGAGTCAATCAAGTTGGATTTAACATATGCTATTATCCCATTTTTTGGTGGCCAAGAGAGGAGACTGTACAGGGAGACTAGATGTGTCAAGATGGTGACTAAGGCTGACAATTCTGTAAACTCACCAATCTATAGTAAGGAAGTAGATTTCTCATGCTTGATGCTGGAAGAAGATCAAGATTATGCTCATGAACCATCCTTCTACCAGATCAAGGGTGAGCAGCCCTCAGAGAACATGGAAGCAAGAATATGGACACTACATTTTGATGGAGCAAATTCAAGAGAAGGAAATGGAGCTGGAGTGCTTTTAATATCTCCTACAGGAAGATGAGTCCCTCTGTCTTTTAAACTAGAGTATGAAGCCACAAATAATGTGGCTGAATATGAAGCACTCCTGTTAGGATTGCAGATAGCCAGGAATATGAATATACAAAGTTTAAAGGTTCTGGGAGATTCAGCGCTGGTGGTCAGGCAAGTCAAGAATCAGTGTCAGACCAAACATCCTAGGCTAAGGGCTTATAGGAATGAAGTTTGGGACATGGTAGAGAATTTATTTTTGGCATTTAATATCTAGTTCATGCCTAGAGAATAGAATAGGATGGCTGATTCCCTTGCAGTAGCTGCAAGTACATTCCAACCACCTAAGAACTCTCTTTTAAGATATGAAGTCGAGGTGCGTTATCGGCCTTCAATCCCAGATAACATCAAACACTGGTAGGTGTTTGAAGATGAAGAACAGATGAAGAGATTCCTGGAAACAGTATGAGAATTCTCCAATATGGAGATTGATGCTGAAGAAGAGATTGAGTCTGAAGAGACTTCAGAAAGAAATTGGGAGGAGAAAGTGGCAGGTAACAAGGTGTTGCAGTTAAAGGGAAACATTATACCTAGAGGGTTGTTGCCTCTAGAGAGATTATTTAACAAGAACGATGTCCCACTGCAGCCAAGCAAAGTGGTAGAAGAAAATCAAGTAGAAAACCTGAATCTGGGTACTGATGCTGACCCCAAAATTGTCAAATTGTCCAAGAAAGTCCCAGAAGAATACAAAAAGCTATATCAGAAATTGTTTCAGTCTTACAAAGACGTGTTTTCATGGTATTATCAGGACTTGAAAACTTTTGATATCAATATTATGCAGCACAAAATTCCACTGAAGACATATGAAAAGCCCCATAAGCAGAAGCTCCGGCAAATAAATCCCCTGCTACTTCCCTCTATTGAGAAGGAAATCAAGAAATTGCTGAAGGCCAAAATAATTGTACCTTTGAGGTACTAATGGGTGGCAAACCTTGTCCCTGTACGCAAGAAGAATGGAGAAATAAGGCTGTGTGTGGATTTTAGAAATTTAAATAGAGCATCCTTAAAGGATAATTATCCACTGCCTAAAATGGATCACATCCTGCAGAAAGTGGTTGTGGCTTCGAGGATGTCAATGATGGATGGATTCTCTGGTTATAACCAGGTGGCTGTACTTCCAGAGGATCAAAATAAGACTACTTTCACCACACCATGGGGCACATTTATGTATGCCAGGATGCCTTTTGGATTGATTAATGCAGGGGCCACTTTTTAGATGGCCATGGACATTGCTTTTGTTGGGGAGCAAGACAAATTCTTGGTAGTCTACCTCGATGATATCATTGTATTTTCCAAGAATGATGTTCAGCAAATTGATCATCTGCGGAGAACTTTTGAGAAATGCAAAAGGTATGGTCTCTCCCTTAATCCTCAAAAGTCTTTATTTGCATTAGAAGAGGGAAATCTTTTGGGCCATATCGTGACTAAAGATGGGGTGCAAATAGACCCAAAGAGGGTAGAGGTTATAAATGTTATTGCTTTTCCCAGAGATAAGAAAGATGTACAAGTATTCTTAGGGTGCATTAATTTCTTGAGAAGGTTTATCCCTAACTATGCTGAGATAGTTAGGCATATAACAAATATGCTAAAGAAGGATAATGAGGTAAAGTGGTCACAAGAATCAAGGGAGGCATTTACCAAGATAAAGAATGCTTTTGCAGAAGCCCCTGTGCTAGCTGGACAAGATTATGATAAACCTTTCATGATTTTTTCTTTTGCATCACCTCATACAATAGCAAGAGTTTTATTACAGAAAAATGAGGAAGGGTATGAGCAGCCTATTGCCTTTTTCAGTCAGGTGCTCCATGATTCAGAATTAAAATACAAAATATTGGAAAAGAAAGCATACGCCCTAGTGAAATCCCTCAAAGCATTCTATGTATATATCTTACAGTCCCACATCACTGCATTTGTACCTGCAGCTGCTGTAAAAGATATCCTTATTCAGGGGGATAGTGAAGGAAAAAGGGGGAGGTGGATTGCCAAAATACAGGAGTACGACTTAGACATCCACCCTACTAAGCTGATCAAAGGACAAGGGCTTGCCAAAATTCTATCTGAATCAAACTATCAAGCCCTAGGCATAAATTTGTCCATTATAGCAGGTGATGAATCTGAGGAGAAAGAAGAACGACATGGAATTGGGGTAGCTACTCCAAAAACACATATAAAGTACCTCACCAGTCAATGGTACAAAGAGATAGTAGAATATCTCCTTACACTCAGCTACCCTCCAAGTTGTGATAAAACTAAATACAGAGCGCTGAGATTGAAATCACAGAAGTACCTTGTCGCCAATGGCCGGTTATACTGGTGAGATCCCTCAGGCATCTTGCTCCTGTGTCTCACAGAGAATGAAGTCGAAAGTATTATAGCAGAATTTCATGAAGGGATCTGTGGAGGTCATTACAGCTGGAGGGCCATAGCTCATAAAATTCTGAAAGCTGGCTTCTATTGGCCAAAGCTTTTTGGATATGTTTTTGCCAGAGTAAGAGCGTGTGATAAATGTCAGAAATTTGCTGAGAGACAGAAATCGGCACCTTTTCCCCTGATTCCAGTGCATGTGGATGAACCATTCAAACAATGGGGTATTGATTTTATAGGTGAGATACATCCCCCATCAAGTGGTAAACATAAGTGTATTTTAACGGCCACTGATTATTTCACTAAATGGGTGGAAGCCATACCTGCAAGGAATGCTACAGATACTGTGATCATAAAGTTCATGGAGGAAAACATCATATCCAGGTTTGGTTGTCCTGCTAGGATAGTGACTGATAATGCACAGGCCTTCAAGTTTGCAAAATTTATGAATTTCTTCCAGCAATACAATATCATACTGAGCCACTCTACAGCTTACTATCCACAAGGAAATGGCTTGGCAGAGTCTTCAAATAAAACTCTGGTGAGGGCCTTCAAGAATACTATCAATGAAAATCAGAAGAATTGGGATTCCCAATTCAAATTTTCTGTATGGGCTAATAGAATCACCAGCAAGAGAGCAACTGGGAAATCTCCCTATGAATTGGTATATGGACGAGCAGCAGTTTTTCCTGTACAGCTAGCTTTACCAATGGCCCGCTTCATGTAAGAAATCCAGGAGGAACCTGATGATATGATCAAGAGAATCAATCAACTGGTGGAATTAGAAGAAACACGGGGCTAGGTGAATCAGAGGTTAATGAAATATCAAGAGAAAATGAAATACATTTTTTATCAGCATGCAAAAGACAGGAAGCTGCAGATTGGTGATTTGGTGCTTAGATGGGATATCCGAAGAGCTGAAAAAGGAAAACATGGTAAATTTGACCCCTTCTGGTTTGGTCCTTTCAAAATTGTGGAACAGGGGGGGAATAATACTTTCAAGTTGGATAATTTACAGGGCGACTTGCTGGATGCCCTTGTAAACGGTCAATTCCTCAAGCCCTACTTTTAGTTCTGATTCAGGCAAAGGAAGCCTGATGTATTATATTGTATGATAGTTTCCTTTTTGTTCTCGTTTGAATAATGTGGGTGTCATTATGAATCGTAAAGTGAAAATTAAGGTTGTTGAAGAGCTGAGTTTGCACAGAAGATGATCAGAGGGTCTGCGAGTTCTCGACACGTCCAGAGATGAACGTGCCGTCCCCAGGTGGAGCCAATGTTGATCATAACCATCTTCCTATAAAAATTTCGCAGGAAAACTGGCTTATACCCCTCAGATCCCCTTTTACAGCCTTAGAAAAATCATTTTTATGACTATCGTTGCCTTTCCACCCCCAAATTACATTATAAAAAGCCACAGATCGTAAATCCAAAAATATATCAGGCCTAGCCCCTTCAGCCAAGCCACTGCTCCTTTCCTCCACGGGACCAAAATCCAGAACTGAGGGCAAAAGCACTAGGCGCTTATCAAAGAATATCGGGCGTGTTCTAAGCCATCCGATCAAACCATAGATCAACGGTTCGCAGCCTGCCTATCCTGGTGGTCCCCACTCCCGCTCCCATTGCAGAAACCGGGTGGTATGCATCGCACCGCCTTTCGGCGGTAGGCGGTAATTCTCCTTGGGCCAGCGATTCCATACAGCGATCACCACATGTCCCTGCGTACGGCTCCAAAACTGCTCTCCATCGTGCGTTATTGTTCGGTGAAAGTCACGGCGCGATATTCATGATAGCTGTCGGATCTGGTGATCTTCATCTAACAGCTATCGTGCTCTGAAGCTGCACGAGGTTTAACCATAGGCAAATCACATCCCTGGCCCACTGTCCATTGCTCCTGACGCCATTTCAACTGTCGATCTCATCTTGAGATCGGACAATCTAGATCATTTTCACGCCCCATTCTTGACCCGGTCTTCCTCCACGTCATCATCCCACGTGTTTATCGCATCTTTCCTCCACCATCTATACATTACATTCATATGTTATATTTTAATGTCCCACATTATAAACTCTAGCCAGCCCTCCCGCCATTATTTCCACTTCATTTTCTTCGTCACCACCCTGCATGCTTCTGCCATTTTATCGTGTTGCTTCACTACACAGCCGCCTCCATTGCATTGTCGTCCCCCATGCATTCGTTTTCTTCACAACTTTGTGTGTTTTGTAGGTTTACAGCGAAGAAGAACTATTATGATTCACAGTCTCTATTACTGATAGAGCACACGTCAAAAGACCATTTTTCAGAGCAGAATTATGAAGAAAGTCCTCGGAAGAAAAATCGACAAGACTTCAATTAAAGAAGTAGGGTTCAAATTTTTCAAACCCTGTAGGGACATTCAAGGCGCCGATTTCACAGATGGAGATATCAATGGGGCAGATAAAGAATATCAGTGATCAGTAGAGAATTAAATACAGGTCGCTGAAGATTTTGGGGGCTTGTTCTAACCTTTTGAAGCAGAGTACCAAATTGAAGATCCTGCACATCATTTGAAAGATTTATACAAAGAAAACAATGCCCTCAAGGCTTTATTTCAACAGAGTTTTCTTTCCAGGAAAGGACGGATGTTTATGTGATTTTACTGCTTTGCTGTGTCCCTGGGGAGATTTCTACCCAGTACATTTATTTCAGTTAGCAGGCCACAGAGTAAAAACAGCACAGCATAGTCATTCAGCGGTATGGGCGCGAATTCTTCCGCCATTTTGCCTTAATTATGCAAATTTAATGTTCATAACCTACCTCTTTTACTAGGTTTTGGTTTCTCCTATAAAAACCATGAAGAAACGCATTGTAAGGGTTCTAGATTTTATGAGAAAATTATGCAGTGAAAGGATTTTTGTAAACATTTTGTAAAACTTTGGTATGAATGCACAGAGCCCATAGGGTCTCAGTGAGGAGGAGTTCCATCTGTCAAAGAGGATTCTGGACTTTGGTATTTCACGGTCTGTAACTTTCTTTATTGTGTTATATTAATAGAAAATTTCATTTCATCCATCTTTCTCGTATCATGTTTTGGAATGCGAGTGGTTCACTAATTTTTGGTATGGATTCATCCTAGTTGATGCCCATGCTCGGATCAGTCAAGCGCTTTAAATATGGCTCATGCATGATATTCTGTTCCATTATCCAGCTAACCATACTTCTGCTATATTAGTTTCTTTGGGAGGGTACTTTTAAAATGATATTATCATGTATAGATTCTTAGATTGGTAAGCCCATGCATGGTGGTATTGTATATTTGGGTATCAGCTCAATGTTAACTAATATCTTCTCAATATTTCTTTCACGACATACACCTTCTGTTAATTTATGTCTGTGAAGTATTTCTGAATCGGCTCGCTTTGCAGTAAACTATCTCTGAATTGTCTGTTGCTTTTGTATTATATTTATGCATCTTGCCTCTGCAGTATCTCTTTTCCTGTGTCAATTTCTGAGAGTTTGGTCCCATTCTATTCTATTTCCTTGTTTACAGGAGATAGCATGTGAGTTGAAGTTGACAACTTCATACATTATATTATACGCTCCTTGCTATGCTAAGATGTCCTAGGCACTGGTCTATCACAACTCTAGGTTGTCTCTAGGAGCGACAACAGAATGCATAGTTTTAAAAACGAGAACTGGTGACCAGACTGGTCCACCTAATAAACTAGGTTTCAAACAGGAACAAGTTGAACCGGGGCTGGTCAGATCTCAATGAACCATTTTTTAAAAAACTACATGAGATAATTAATTTTTAATGAAAAAAACTATTATTAATATTTAAAACCATGATTCCAAACAATTATATACAAAATATGAAAAATTTTCTCATTTATAGAGCATGTAAAGGTGAATATCTCAAAATGGCACCGAGTGCAATACATATCATCGAAAAATACATAATTAGTGAGGCTATAAATGGCCTATAAAATCCAAAAACAATGCTACAAGCTATTGGAACATTGGCCTACTACAATACTACAAGTCTACTAGTACATATTTGTGATCAACATGAGCTACATATCAATGATCAAATTCATCACCACTACTAGACACAGGACCATCAACAAGAGCTACATAAACATGGAAGCACGAGTTTGTTGAGTTACACGACTAGTGCCTTCCATTGCTTGTTTTCCTTTGCTTGATGCGGCTACTAATTTTGGTTCTGATGGCGCTACCAAATCTACTTCACCCCCCATTATTGTCATGTCAATATAAAATTCAGCATCAAACTCATGATCTTCAGTCTCCTCCACCCATTCTGATGTTGGATCAATATCATCCAACACTATGGGATCTAGATCAGGTCTTTTGTTCATAATTTAGTTCTGCCTTAGTCGAAGGTTTTATTGCAAGAAGACAAGATCATTTAATTTTTTTTGGTCCAAATTATTTCTATTCTTCATGTGTATGCGCTAAAAAACATACCAATTTCACTCACAACCTAAAGCACTGCAAGTTTGGTTGAGGAATCTAACTACCAACTTTTGCAATTGAGGACAATGGTTGCAATGATTCCCACCAATGTGTTGCAAAGAAAAAGACAGTAATTAGTAACTCGGTTAATTTCATTACTTATTTACAAGTATTTACATATAACTAGAATTGTAAATTTTTAAACAATTGAACTTTAAAAGAATTGGAATTGCTTACCTGGTTGATCCACATCTCTTGCTATTTTTTCCAAGTTTTTTCCAAAGGTACCAGCTACCATACTGAAAAGAGTAAGTTTTCTATGTATTTCCAACTGGTCTGCATTTTTAGGGACCATGTGCTCCAAGCAATCATACAATCCATCTCTAACCTCTCCAACCTACAGATCTCCTAGTTGGGATTTATAATGATACTTTGGGTTCAAAAAATACCCAGTTGCATGTATAGGATGATGGAGTTGATTGTTCCATCTAAAATGGTTTTCAAGCTCATGTGGCTATTACTTATTGAAGAGATATCCAAATTATCCAATGTGTTATAAAACATTGGTCGGTGTTTCGAATCCCAACGGGGATCCATCTTCAGGACAAGATGTTCCATCTATTATCAATGATCTCCCATATATGCCCATATTTAGCTAACTTATCATTGTAATTTGTCTGTGTCTTCTCCTTTGCATGATCCATAGCCTCATAAATGTAGCCCATGGACAATTTTTCCCCATCCACCATTTGTAGCACCTTAACAAGGGGATCGGTCACTTTCACAAGCTCTACAAACCTTTTCCAAAAACAATTGTCAAAAAATTTCTTTTTGGTGTCTTTTCCATCTTGTCTACGATCTCACCGAGATCCAAACCAATCATCAGAACAAAACATTTTCTGCAAGTTTTTTTGTTTATAATTGAGGCATTGCAACGTGAGGAAGTGAGTTACAAATCTAGTAATTGCAAGCCTAACAATCTCTTTACCCCGAATCTTTTTCCTCATTAGGCTCAATACCCAGGAGTAGTTGTAGATGAATTTTTTAATGCAGTTGGCATGCTCTGCAATGTTTTTTACCCACTCCACTTTCCTATGTCCTCAAGCATGATGTCTATGCAATGTGCAACACATGAAGTCTAAAATATGGTCTTATATTTGGACTCAAGCATATTTTTGGAAAGAACATAGTTTGAGGCATTATCTATGATGACCTGCACAATATTCTTCTCCCCCACTTCTTGAATAATATCATCTGAAGCTCAAATAGAAGGGTTTCATCGTTCACCTTATCATATGCATCAACTGATCTCAAAAACATGGTTCCTTGAGGGAAAGAAACAAGGAAATTAATGATAGTGTATTTTTTTCCATCAGTCCATGAATCTGACATGATGGAACAACCTGTTTTGAGCCATGACTCTTTATACTCATCAATGGAAGAAATCTATTTTTGCAAATGAGCTCCCCTCAAGTCATGCATAGTAGGGCCTTGAAGCCCTTTCTTGCAGCTATAACAGAGTCCCACATAGCTTGGTAATAAGGTGAGCAAGCAACATTAAATGGGATATCTACATCATACCACCATATAGCAATGTATTAAAAAGAAGATTCTTTACATTGTTTTTTTCCAATGTTCATCCAAAGTGGGTTGACGACTTGGTTGGGAGGAAGTGGGATTAGTAGAGGCAGTGGTGGAAGAGGATTAAAAAATAAATTTAGATGTTCGACTTCTTTGTTCATTTATATTTTTGGCCCTGATGATAAGACCCAAGAGCAGAAGGAACATAGTGAAAGGGGTCATTGGTGGAAGGGATAGAAGAGGAGACTTGAATCTAAAAATCATCATACCCACTCTCTTTCATGGCTTGTAATATTTCCCTCTTCCTTGCAATTTCTTATTGGATATCCTTCTCCCTAACCTTATCTCCTCAAACTTCTCAAACTTGGCAAGGTATTATGCCCTAACAGTACCTAACACTTCGTTTGGTGCTTCACATGGATTTACTTGGCCTCTTATCCCAGCCAAGTGTTGTTTCAACCTGAGAATATCCCCACCTCCAACATATTTATTGTAAAATTTTCATATCATTTTTCCATCAATCACATCACAATGAGACCATGCATTGTCCTTGAATTTTGGAGCCATGGTGACTAGAAATAATTGAAATTTGCAAAGAAATTTGTCAATAAAAAAAAATGCAGCTAAGAAAAATGAAAAACTTAAGATAAATTTAGGGAAAAAAAAATGCACATTCAGCCTACAAAATTTGATAGCATAAAGCACATAAAAAATTTTAAATACATGGACAATAGTGAAATATGGAATTTTTCAAGTGAAAATCCTTACCTGGAAATGAAAACTAGCTTCCTTAGCCTTCCCTTGAGGATGCCACCTCTACTAACAGCTCCACACTATCTCAAAAATAGCTCCAAGTCCAACTCCAAGCCTCCAATATGACTACTCCAGCAAAAAATCAACACTCTCCAAGCTCCCAATGAAACTCACAAAAAATCCAAATGAGATATGTGAGAAAATTGGTGGGGGTGACCTCCTTTTATTGGCTTGGAGAGGGTGTTTTTGGAGGGAAACAACCCTTATTTTCCCTCCAAACCACCTAAGAAGCTTCCAAAAACTGGCTTGGTGGGTCCACAGTAGTCGTGGCATTGAATCGACCAGTTTATGATGGAACTGGTTGGTTTACCCATAAACCAGTAGGTTTTATCATAAACCGTTCGGTTAGGCCCAGTTTATGTGGAAAAATTGTGAAATTGGCGCATGAACCCAATTTTTTTCCCAGTTCAGATTGGTTTTTCAGTGAACCAGTCAATTTAATCGGTTTTCAGTTCAAACCGACCGATTTTTAAAACTATGATGGAATGGGAAACTCCTAGGAATGTGGATGAGATCATATCATTCATTGTATTAGAAAGTTATTATAGGTGGTTTATCAGGAAATTCTCATGGATTTCTTATCCTATTACATCCTTGCAGAGGAAAGGAAAGAAACTTGAATGGACAGAGGAATGTGTAGCTATTTTTTAGCAGATAAAGCAATTTCTTACAAATGCTCTAGTTCTAAAGATTGTATAAGAGTTCATGATGTGTACAGATGCTTTCAAGGGAGGACTTGGGGGAGTCCTAATGCAAGAGGTACAGGTGTTATGCTACGATTCAAGGAAATTGATTGAGCATAAGCATAATATGTGACTTGTGATCTTGATTTGGAAACAATCATTCATGCATTGAAGATGTGGAGGCACTATCTTCTTGGCAGGAGGTTTTTTTTTATGAGTAATCATAGTGGTTTGAGATACGTGCCTGACCAACCTAATATGAAAGTTAGGAAAGCTAAATGGTTGGCCAAACTCAGTGAGTTTGATTTTGATATCAGCTACATTAAGGGTAAAGATAACAAGGTTGAAAATTCTCTTAGCAGAAGAGTGCAAGTAAATCACATTTTAGTTATGAGTTCATATGGGATAGAGTTGCAAGAATGAATCTTTCAAGAAAGGAAGCAAGATGACAGGTACCTACAGCTTAAGCATATGTTACAACAACAGAGTACAGGTGTTGAAGATGTGGATTATCATCTCATGGTAGATTGTTTGGTGAGATTTAGGCACAGGATCTATGTGTCGAAGAAAAGTGAACTCAAGAAGTTTATCTTGAGGTAATTTAATGTAAATTCATATTCAAGTCACCAGGTATATCAAAAACTTTGACAGCAGTTAAGAAATTCTACCGTTGACCAAACTTGAAGAAAGAGGTGGCTTATTTTGTTGTGAGATGTTTGGACTCTCGACAGGTAAAATCAGAGTGCAAGCATTTAGGTGGTTTATTGTAGCCGATTCCAATTCCATAATGGAAATGGGAGGAAATTTCCATGGATTTCATCACAAGTTTGTCGAGGACATATAGACAAAATGATTCCATTATGGTTTGGTTGGAAAGTTGACCAAGGTAGCTCACTTCATTTCAGTGAAGTCTATTAATTCATCTAGTGAGGTATTTTAGGTCTTCATCAAGGATATAGTGAGATTGCATGGTGTTCCTAAGAAGATCCTATCAGAAAAAGATGTATAAATTTAATATAAATTGAAACTACTCAATAATTCTAACAGAAAATCATGAGACGCAATCCCACTCTACTAATATGCAGAACGAAATTCACAATTTAGAACAGGATGCATAGACATACAATAATAAAAACCACAAATACACAGTGATTTATAGGGGAACCCAACTAGGAAAAACCCCTCAAGCCTCTTTGCATTAATTAGTTAAATAGAGAAAATATTAAAATTTCTAGCTCCAGTTCTGAGCTCAACATGAAAAAAGAATAAATGTTCTCTCTAATCAATGAGAAAATCTGGGCAGCACTTAGCCAATTATCTTCTCACCAAGCCTATTATTTCCTTGTGCAAATACTGAGGAAATTAGCCCCTATTTTTTAGGAATTTCCTCCAAATTGATTGCACAATTCCCAAGAATTTATCATTGATTGCATGCAACACATGTACACTCAAAACTAGACTACAATTGATGTTCCACTGCCTTTTCATCTCCACTTCAGCTGAGGAACTCAAATTCCTTGCATGCACTATATATTTTGGGTTGATTGATCAGTTAACTGAGAAATATTTGAGTTAGATTGTTTTCCCACTGCACAACTAACTTTCAAATGACTCTATCAATGGTTAGAAGTCGGTTAACTGAATACAACTGAAAATAATTGAACTAGATTACTAAAATTTAGCAATTACACATGCATAACTGAACTCCAAGCCCTCTAACTCGAATTTACTAAGTTAAATGAGTGACAAATATTCATGTCACACTAGTTAACTACCTCCAAGTTGTCATGTTGATATGGAAATTCAATTTAACTAAGGCTAAAGTCAAATTGAGACTTTCTTTTTACATTTATTCAATATTGCCTCTTAGCAAGAAAGGTATTTTCACCACCCCTATCTTGCACTTGTAGAATTTTAATTTACCTCTTGACAATTCCTTTGTTAAGATGTCAACATCATGCTCCTCATTTGGAATGTACTGTAGCAACATAATTCTACTCTACACACAGCCCTGCAAATGATGATATTGAATATCAATGTGCTTGGACCTATTATGAAATACTAGATTCTTAGAGAGCTTATGCAACTCTGATTATCACAATATATCATTGTCGAATCCATCTCCTAACTGGAAAGACCCACACAAATATTTTCCTCATCCATATGGCCTCACATGTTGCTTGAGTTTTATCCATGTATTTTTCCCTTGCTGAGTTGAGCACCACAAACCTTTTCTTCCTAATGTACTAGGAAATAGTTGTGAACCCAACATTGAAGATAGCACTTGAAGTAATTTTCCTGTCTGATGGACTCCCTGCCCAATCTGCATCTATGAATCCTTGAAGCTTCACTCCCTCTATCCTCTTGTACCACAATCCATATTTGATAGTGCCTCTGAGGCACTGTAACACATGCTTTTTTTCCTTCCAATACAGCTTGGTAGGCCTCACCATAGCATGACTTAGCTAGTTTAATGCATAGCACATGTCGGGTATTGTGTTCACAAGAAACATCAAACACCCTGCAAGCTTCCTGTAAATGGTAGCATCAACCTCTTCACCTGAAGTGGCATTCTCTTTCCTCTAGTTTTGAGTTGGAGGTGTGTCTATGGGCTTACAAATCTCCATGTGAAATATCTAAAGTATTTCAAAGGCATACTTCCCCTAAGACACAAACAATTCACTATCACCTTTCCATACTTCCATCCCATGTAACTAATGCATGAGTCCCATGTCTTTCATCTCAAATTCCCTTGCAAGAGCGGATCATCTGCTTATTACCTGTCAATATTAAATCATCAAAATACAAAACAAAAATAAGAAACTTATCATCTACCACAGTGTGATAGAGGTTCACATCTGTTTCACTTTTGGTGAAGCCCAATCCACTGAGATAACTATTGATTTGAATGTACCATGCTCGGGGCACCTATTTGTCACCATAATTTTCTTTCTTGAGTCTGCACACATGTGACTCTCAATCATATGTCTCAAATCCTTTTGCCTCCTCTATGTAAATTCCTCCTCAACACCATCTTTACGAAAGGCATACTTCACATCCATCTGGTGGATTTTCCACCCCATCTGCGCAAAAAATGCTAGAATGGATTTAATTGAGGAATACCTAAAACTGGTGCAAAATTTTCCTCATAGTTCACTCCCTCTATATGAGAAAAACCTTTGGCCACAAATCTAGCCTTTTAATTCTCGATGTTCTCGTAGATGCATGCTTCACTTTGTAGATCTATATCAAACCAACTAATGATTTTCCTTTTGGTTTCGGCACCACCTCCAATGCATTTTTCTTCATGATGGATTTGTATTCTTCCACCATGGCATCAACCCAAATAGGTTGAGAAATTGCTTCCTCATATGAGGAAGGCTTTGTCTCAATGAGTTGGATCATGAGATACATGTAACTAGTGTACCTATCAGGTGACCTCCTCTACATTCACTGTGATGTGGGGACTCCCACATTTTCCCGTGCATCCTTCAGTAATATATCAACTTCTATGGTTCTCTTTCTCCCCTCCCTAGAAAATTATGGTTGAGTGGGTGCCTCCACTCTGCCTCTTGTATTCTCCACTACATGTGGCTTCTCCACAACCTCCTGAAGCTCATCCTGAGGCTCCTTATTTGGATATATAATCTCATGCTCTGGTGGGATACTCAGCTCTCATTCTAGAGATAATATCATCGCTTTCTTCTCGTCAAAATTGACATCTCTCCTTACAACTGTAATTCTCAATGAAGGTAAATACATCTGGTAATTGTGTGTAGTTTCGGTGTATCCTACAAAAACTCCCAACTCTGTTGTAGGCTCAAGTTTCTTCCTAGCATCCTTAGAGACAAGGTATTACACTAAAGCTACAAAAATTCTAAAATGATACACATTAGAATTTCTCCTAGAGAAAGCTTCCTCTGATGTGATCGTACCAAGTATCCTATGAGGACTCTAGTTGTGCAAGTAGACTACAATGTTGCATGCTTCTGCCCATAGATGTAATGGCAACGCCTAATCATGGAACATGGCCCTTGTCACTCCCACTATTATTTTTTTCTTCCTTTCAACTACGCCATTATGACGTGGGTTATGGGGTGTTGTTAGTTCCCTTCGAATACCTTCTTTCACATAGAAATATTTGAAGGCATGTGAAACAAATTCACCTCTATTGTAACTCCTGAGAGCCTTCATCTTCTTCCTAGACTCCTTCTCAACTAATGCCTTGAAATCAAAAAAATTTGAGAATCTTCATCCTTCTTCCACATGAATAAGATCCAACATTTTCTATAGAGATCAAAAATAAAAATAACATAGTACTTATGTTCTGTTGTGAATAGCTCCTTGAGTAAAAGGGTCGAAAAACATCAGAGTGGAATCGCTCCAAGATTGCATCTTCTCTACTATCTTGGCCATGGAAAGTGGATTCGACATATTTCCCCAATATTCAACCCTTGTATACATCTTTTTGGTCAAGGGATCCTTTAAGGAGACCGGTGGTAATTTGTTGCATTATTTTTAAGGAATCATGGTGTAGATGACCCATCCTCTTGTGCCATAGTTATCCAACATTGTAACTCTACACTTTTCAAACCTTACTGCTCAATGCAGCAATCCCCCACCTCAATTTTTTATATGTTCTTCACTCTAACCCCAATCTTCTTCACTTACCCAGTAGCTATGCATCTCAGAATGGCTTTCCCTTTATTGAAAATAACAACATAGCCACGATTCTCCCAAAATGCTACAGAGATCAGGTTATTTTTCAATCCAAGTACAAACATAACATATTTGAGGCAAAGAAGAGATTCCTTCTACCTCTCAAAGGTGACAGTAACAATACCTGTAGTAATGTACCACCCATCATCCCCCATTTCAATATGGATATGGAGATCCTTCTCCTTCAAGCTGCTAAAAAACTCCTTGCGCCCAATCATATGGAACAAGGCACCAGAATCAAGGTAACACACACTCCCCATAACAGCGTTGGTTATGCATACTATTAGGGTGAAGTTTAATTCGAATTGTGAAGCTAGTGCTTCACCTTCTTCTCCTCTTGAAGGCTTCTTGTTAGACTTCTTGTGTGTTCATTTTGTTGCATATTTCCCGAACTCGTGGCAGTGGAAGCATTTTATATTTGTAACGCCCTCCTCCCATATTTACCCAAGCCACCCAATCCACTAAGTTAAAAATGTGATGAGAGGATACTATGATGTGATTTAGCTCTCCATGTATAGTTAGGGAAGTGGAACCAATGGAACTAAACCAAACTGACCTTCAACACATGCCACAAAACATCCAAGATCCAACCAACCCTTCCATGTGACTAACCTCTGAGGAAAGTCAACTTTTCCCTAATCCATCATCCTATTCGCACCCTTGACAATCCATGCATGCGACTGTTGGCCTCTAGTCGCTCCCACATCAAGGCAAGCTGCAAACTGTAGATGTTTTCAACTAGTTTTGTGACAGCGACCCCGTATTTTGTGCCACTTTTTCAGGTCCAAGACTCGGGCCATTGCCTAGAACTTCATGAAAACTTCAAAAATGATAAATAACATGGGAATAAATATACTAATGTAATTAATTGATCAATGAATTGACTGGACCCCTACTAGCCATGACAGGAATTTCATCAAATGTCACAAAGATGTAATCTACAAGTCATAACAACAAATCTGAGAATAGGGGTATCATACTTATTAGAGATTCATAAGAGAGAATTTATGCCTTATCACATTAGTTTCACTATAATATATTAGGTAATATATTCGTTTTTCAATCATTTACAAATCAAAACATGATGAGATCCATACATCATCATTGTCATAAAACATACTCATAACCAATATATAAACAACAGAAATAACAAGGATATAACAACCATAAAATCAACATATAAACTAATACATTTGCACATAAAAATACCAAGGATAAGAAACGTGTATTCATGAATTCATAAGCCAACCAATTTTAGGAATTCCACGTACCACCTGACCATAGATTGGTTGAACCAAATATTTCTTTCATCCAATCACCCTCGTGCCATATTCCAAGCATGAATGTGGGACTTGTAACTCTAAATCAACCAGGGATTCTCGAGGCTAAACCACCTCAACCTCATTAATAGAACTAGGATTTACTGTAATCCCCACCAGATCACTAGGCCCTAAACAAGCATGGATTCCATCAGATTCGTCCACCTACACCGTGAGGAATTTTCCTGTCTCCTAGTCTCTATTTTTTACCATATATCCCACCATTCACCGGTCGAGGATTCCTAGGCATATTCAAGACTCCACCCTCCATTATTTATTATATATCTCATCATTCAGTGGCCAAGGATTCCTAGGCTTGATCAATGGCACACACCTCTAGGCTTTATCGTATTTCCCGCCATTCACCGGTCAAGGATTCCTAGGCCCACCGAGGCACACAATATATGGATTTACCACAACCCACATTCTGGTTTAGGGGTTACTAGGCCAGGGCTTTACCGCAATCCACAATATCGTTCAAGGATCACTAGGCCATGTGTTCTTTCTTTCAGAGACCACCCCACTCAGTTTCGAATCCATCCGACAATCTAGCTCAACCAAAACATGAGAATCTCATCACACCATGGCTATCCAGAAATGGCAAGGCAAGGTTGAAGAACATTTTCACTCCTGTAAAAACCGATGTCCATGACAACAAGAGAACCAATAACACACATGCATAACCATTAATGTCAAAACTAGCAAGGAAATCATACTTGCAACTAGATGCCTGCAAATAATCCCATTGTAGCTGCTTGATCCTACTCTTCCTTGCTTGATCTTTGCTTCCTCTTTCCTTCTTTCTTTTCTTGATCCAATGCTGAAGTTCTCCAAGAAAACTCTAAGTGTCCAAGAGTGTGTGAAAAAGAGAATAGAGAGAGAGCTCCAAAATTGAATTGACAAAAGGTACCAATTGATCCTCAAAAGCACTTTTATTAACGAGGCCTTGATTTTCTTCAATTTTCCATTATTTCCTTCATTTTCCTCCTCACATGCAATATCTGACCTTTAATCTTCCTTTTCTCCTAATTTCCATTATTTTTATAAATAAATTTCCAAAAATTCCATTTTTCCTTTCCAAAGCCTTTGCCAATTTCCTTAGCCATAATAAACCAAATGAACACCCACACTATGATGTCTTTGCCAACCATTCATCTTGGAATACGTGTCCCATAACTGTGGTTATTACTTTTCCTTTATTAACTTTTATTACATGAAATTTTCACTAGGGTTGTTACAATCTTTCTCATGTATTTCTTCTTGAAATTATTTTGGCTGAACTCAGGTTTGCTCTGGGTCTTTCTCCCTTTTCTCTTCTTCCCCTTTCCAACCAATAAAAAAATTTATTCATCCTCAAATTTGGATGATGTCCTATCTCAGTTATTTCTCCTAAAATATTCTTGGACCAAATCAGACCATAACCTTTCCCAATTTGGTAATTTATCCCTTTCATTCACAAAGTCCTAGTAGTTGTGCTAGGAATTTGGATGGCCTAGAATAGATAGGATCACCAAGTCATATTCTACAAAATTCACCCAAACCCCTCCAATATCATTGATGTATCTACTAGAGACATCCCCCAGGTTGAGGAGAGGTCAGTGCCGAGGACATCTTAAAGTGTTTGAAGATCTGCTAGAATTTTTTATTTACATTCAACACTCAAACACATTTTGAATTAGGCCATGGTTCAAAATATATTTCAAGAGATTATATGAAACTAATATTAGAACAAAATCATAGAAGACTTAATATTGAGTTTTAGAGGTTAAATTACAAAACAATATAGTTCATTTGCCATTGTAGCATACATGAAAGAAGAACATGAAGGAAATAAATCTAATACACAGGGCTAAGCATAAAATCCCATGCATCTAACATCAATAGAAAATGAAGGGATGATATAAAAAAATGATATTTCAGATTACATGGAGTGCATATTAAGGATGTTAGGTCTCATTAGTCACATTCATATTAAATAAACATAATACATAGATGAATCCATGATTTATTTATGACTACATCCAGCAGTTGTTGTTACATGCCATATGATAAGAAGAAACAAACAATGGAATGATCACTGGAAAGAATACATACTACACAATTTTGCAATTAGAATCACTAAATCCTTGTATTAATATGCAGATAGAGCATACATTTTTTCTTTCTCCATTAAATATTCAAGATCCTTTGAAACCAAAACACAAAACCCTTCAAAATGTATCATAAACAATTTTTTATAAGGTCTTAGGACGAGTACCCCTTACAAAATATTTCATCTCGATCTCCTAATGATTCATCACAACAAAAATGGTGTGAGTGTGCTACTTGCACAGTTGTACTAACTAAACCCTAACTACCCTGAGTTAATTTTTGAAATGGAATATTTACAAAAACATAAAGACAACAAGATGTCACGATTGACATGATCAGAAAAATATGCATTCCTTTTGGACATGTTCTAGAGGAAGAGTTGTTGGGTCGATGATTTGGATATGTAGAGGATTGATGAACTGGTCACATTTCTGCCACAATGTTGGACTCGATAGAGGATATTGAAAGAAACTTTGATAGGAAATCTTAAGGCTTGTGAGCCTTACATAATTTGACCTGGTGCAAAACAAGGATCTTACTAACCATAGCAACTGGAAATCCCTCCTCAGATAGTTCATTTTTGTCTTTCCTTTTAAGGAGGAGGTCTTCTCATGGGAGGATTCAACTTTTCTCTTAGCCTCTACTAAAATATGATTGTATTGTTCCCATGGGATCGATCCTCCTACCAAATCCCAATAGTCGGGAAGTCTAGCTCCAACCCTCTACTCGAACTCCAATTCAAATGCAGTTACATCCTTTAGCACCTTTTCCAGGAATTCCTCAGCCTTGGCTCTAGTAGCTTCATTCAGGATCATCCTAGAGACCTCAAATATTGTAATTACCCGGTCTACCACATCTATGGCCCTCAACTCACTGGTTGGATTTTCATTAATATGTTGAATGAATTTTTTAGTTGTCTCAACATTTCTTTCATCCTCCTCTTTGGCAGCCAGGATGAAGAACTCATAGTCCTTGATTGAAATATTTTGCTCTGCCATCAAGGTTATATTCTCCCAGTTATTATTCACCTCTGTTATTATTTGATCCCATATTAGCTACTTGGCTTGGAGGAGGGACATGTTATCTTTCATCCTATTTTTAAATTCACTAATTTCTTGGTTTGTTTCCTACATATTTTTATTTATTAGCTATGAATTTTTATTTGCAGTCTCTAGTTGTTTCTCCTTTTGTGCAAGGGTACGCTTGGCATTGTCCAAATCCACCTACACTTTCTTCAATTCCCCTTGAGAGGCTCGTAGCTCGGTGAGGGTCTTAGTGACTTGCTAAGTAGGATTTTGAGGATATTATCAAATATGAGAGTCAATTTTTTGTTGTAGATCTGCTACCTATTGCTTGAAGGCCACTACTTTGTTATTCCAGTCTATCAGCTCCTTGGATAAAATATTTTTTTTTCCTTCCACTTGGGTTAATTGTTTGGACTGCACATGTTCACTATTAAGCATCTTCAGTTTATGCCTTAGTTCTTGGATATCATCCTGTGAACTTTGGATGAGAGTCTCTACCATAGCTTTGTCTCCTAGGTTCACTTCTAATTTGACAAACAATTCTTTTAAATTCTCATTTTGTAAATGTAGAGCCCTAGAATTGGATCTCTCTTGCTTCATCTTCGTGGCAGCCTTCTCCAAAAACTTCCCAACTTTGTTGATGTTCATAGCATTTCTACTCACTTCACTATAAAGTGTTTCCCCCACATGTCTATGAAAAATGATTTTATCTAGAAGAAATCATCTGTAAGAAATATTTTTGTTCCCCAGCTAAGAGGGAAATATAACTTTAGAATAGGGTTATTTTAGTAAATTTTTCAGAACTAGAGGAAATTGGGTACACCGGAGCTTTTTTAATTAGTTCTGGAGTTATCTCCAGGATTTTCGCATCGATAAATGATATAAATCAGTTTTCATCCTCTATATAGGATGCAACAAGCCATGAAACGAACTTGGTAAAATGGTAAATGGATGGCGTAATTTGGTAGTACAATCCTAACTCCACTACTCTAAAATGGTCTTTCCCTTTTAGATGGTGGTCATACATGTCAAACTAGAGGTCCGCCAGGTGTTTGGGGCATGGTGGGTCGTAGATTTGAGACTCTGTGTCCATGAGTGGCTCAATGTTGGATGAGGGTTTGGCCTCCCACACTTTACGAGTTTTGGGGGTCGGTTTCTTCATTTTGTTCATGAGGGAAAAATTTTAAGTGGAGGGCTTAAGAGTTACCTGATTGACTGAGTGAAATCTAGAAGAACGGCGTTGTTGAGACTCATAGTTGCTTCTTTTTTACACATCTTTTTCAGCTACTTTATTACTTTTTTACCATCATAATCACTCAATTGGCATCAAATCACAGGATATATGGCCTGGCACGTATATAATAGTCTTTTATTTCATAGGTTAAAAATTTTCTTTATTATTATTCTAATATTTTCTTTAGCTACCGAATTGGGATGATTCTGAAGGCAAGTCCATTGTTTGATAGGTTTCCAAGTGCCAGCTAGAGGGAGAAATATATGGAAAGGTGGAAATAGATGCACTCAATGATTCCCTCCTCTCTTCATGAACCAGATTGATACAAGAAGATTGCAGTTGTGTGGTCAATGATAAAGTAAACTTTGTCAACTATAACAGGCGAGCAAGGAACGATATATGCACTTCAATATTTTCTTTGTTAATAGAAAACCATGAACGATTTCCGTTAATATATATTTTCATAGTTAATTTTAGCATTATGCTAGCAAGGCTAGGCATATAGCTTTGAACGTTTAATGATGTGGGATTTATAAAAAGACCTTGCAGCAAAAAAAAACACAATGAATTTTTATGCAACAGTGAGAATTCAAAACTCAGTTTTTAATTCAAAGAATCATTTTTATTTTGATGTTTGGTTTATTTTTTGATTGAGTCTCATGACCACCTTCTTGTGGAGGGCCCCCTCAACCAGCAAGGTTTTCTTTTTTTAAGTAGAATTCTTATGTCATTTCGTAAGCTTGCTTTCTAGATGCATCCTGTAGAACGTTTTTTTATTTATTGATTTAAAATTAAATAGTAATAATTTTGATTGTCTCATTAACTATTTTACTGTATTAATTCAGGAGCACGTGAATTGAATTAAGCAACAGTGAGAATTTGAATTCAGGATGAAATTGTGATTCTTAAAATAGAGGATTTGTTTGCAAGTTATATTTCAAAGCATAAGTGATTTATCAGTTTGAGCAAGTGAGAACATAATTTCAATTCATTTTGGTTTTTCATGCAAGAGTGTGTTATATTGATAGATGATTTGATTCTTTTATAAATCGAGTTTCCTTCAAAGCATATTTCAGATATATTGCAGAGTGTGTCCATGTGTGTTGTTATGAGTTAAATTTCATTTTACAAGTGTGAGATTGATTTATAAGTTTGAGATTTTTTTTATTGGTTATGTGTATTTCATAATTAGATACAACTTTGTAAGAGTGTGATCATCTTTCTTAGAACTAGTTTCAATAAATAATCCAATCATGTGAAATGAAAATTTAATTCAATTTGGATAACTAGGATTCCTAGCACATACAGTGCACTTACACTTCGTCAGTCTACTATCCTGTTGAGGCCTCGAAATTCTGTTGCCACAATATGGGGGAAAACCACCCATTCCGGACCTTAGAGCAAGTCCTTTTCCATTTGGTGTGGTGCCTCTGACTAGGGATGAAGGGACCAGTTTCCCAATAAGGATTATTTTGGGGTGTGTTTTGTTTATATAACATGCAATGGGAAATGATTTTAATCTATCACATGCATTTATCTAACACTTATCTATTCTACTATATACCCGGGGTGTTTCTTCCTTTATGCGATCTAAAAATATATCTTCCAACTATTAGTAATGAAGATTATTTAACAGTTGAGAGAGATGAAAATTATGTAAAGATTATTCTTTTAACAAAATAGTTTGATTAAAAGAATTGTGAAAAGTATATCACATTCATATATGTGATTATATATCAAATAAGAAATCATAGACAAAAAAAAAGTACCGAAGTGCATTTAACATTCATTTATGATAACAGTTCAAATATATAATGCAAGTAAAAGATAATTGTCAATCTAGAACGCAAAACTTAATACAAATGAATATAAGTACCATATATACAAAGTCCTACTCATATAAACTGACAGTAGATTTTCTGCTCCTCTTCACTTTCAAGCAATTTAAAGAGTACAATAGTGCAACATCAGTTAAACAACTTCAAATGTCAAAAGATAACATATTATGTTCCATTAATCCATCAAAGCATTTACAAACTTACTAAAGTGCATTCTTTGCAAATTTTTTTGACAAATTTCTTGACCCTTCTCTAAATTCATGACAAGGGTATAAATACTAAACTAAAATATGTTTAAAAATAGGTTATTACATAAAAAAAGAGGAGGTTTCAAACAACCATCCTCATAAAGAGAAAACTTCAACTACAATCTAGAAAATAAAGTAACAATATAACTAAGAGTGTTGATCCTCCTTTTGGATTTGATTTCGAAGTTGACAAATATGTAACATGGGTTTAAGTTGATCTAGCTACGAAATTCTCGATCTGACCTGGCCCTTAAATACTGCATTTGAAAGTGTTGGTTGCAACCTTTTTGTTGAAACAGTTAATGACTGCAAGGTTTGGTACTGATGATTAGGTTTGATCAGAAAATTCCAATAATTTTCTTGATCAAACTTCTTTACTTTTTTAATCATTTCTTCCTGCATATATGTCTTTTTTTTCCACTGTGCTTCTAATGGCTTGATTTCAGAGAGCACTTCAGATGTGGACTCTTTGATAAGCTCAACTTTCAAAAGTTGTTCACAAGCAGATTCAGTAATTTCTTTTGTTAACCTTGATGCTTTTGTTGTTGCTTTGTCTGCTTGTCTTAGTTGTGCTTCCCATTCTTGAAATAAAATTTCCTTGTGAAATTTATCTACATGGGGTAGATCAGCTTCCTTTCCTAAGTTTGATTCTTGCCACTAAATGAATTCATTAATTTTAGTCTCAATTTTCTCACACTCAAGTTTCTTGATAGCTACTTGTTGGATTAGGATTTCACTTGAATCATAATAAGAGTCGGTGATTGAATCTTGTTCGCAAAATACTTCTTGTTGTTGCTTTAGCTTAGAATTCACTTCCAATGCTTCTCTTTTGAATTTCTCTACCTGTGGATGGCTTTTTAATTTGTTTATTGTTTCTTCCAATTGCGTTTCATTTTCTGTAAGTAGCACCTGATGCTGCCAAGTTAATCTTTCAAAATCCTTTTGAAATTGATACATTTTCAATTCCATTTTCCTACTGGAGGTAAGATTTTGTTTCTCTAATAGTATTTCTAACTCTTGTATTTTGTCTTCTCTTTGCTTCAGTAACAATCGAACTTAAGAAGCGTTGTCAATAGTGGTAGTAGCATATGCCCCTGCAAACTATGATAGCTTGGTTAAATTTTCAGTAGGATCAGCTAGAGGATCCTTCCATAGAACGTCAACAGATTCATTTGTAATATTTGAAACTGTATCATCCATTATTCTCATTTTTCTTCTATTGACTACAGCCTTATGACTAGGACTGTAGAAGACATCCAGTGAAGGAATTTCTTCAATTTGTAAAACTATCTACGCTATAGGGTAGGCCAGAATGATCTCTCGATCATGAGTTTCAGGTACCTGTTGTAGTGGAGTTGCAATTTCCACTAATTTCTAAGAATGCTATGGCATTTGAAAACTGGTAGATTGATCAGTATTAGGATTTGGTTGTGATGTTTTCAGTGCCAACTATTACCATCCATTCTTCAAATCCTTTGGTTGAGATTTTTCTGGCTGATCAGGTGTATTTTTCCTGTGTTTAATTTCTTGGGAAGACGTTCCAGTTCCATTAATTTCTCCTTTCTCTTGCATTTCAATCTCTTTGATTACTTTATCAATTACCTTTTATGGGCTCTCATTTTTGTTTTTGGATTCATTATCAAAATAATCTAAATTCTAAGAATTATGTTCTGATTTCCATGACTCATCTTAAGACATGTCTTTAGCTTCATTATCCAAGCTAATACTTGGTGTTGGTATGTTGTCATCTTCAATAATCAATAAATCCAAAGGAATACTTTCCAATCTCTTATTTCTGTATGCTTGAAAGGCTTCAAATTCATCTTGATTGAGCTGACTAGATGCAATTTTTAGTGCATCTGTAAGCTTTTCAATGCCTTGAAAGAAATCATCAAATCTATCTATCTCTTTCAAAAAAGGCTTCAATTTCAGCTCTGTGGTGAAATTCTTAATCACGTCATTGGGGTCATATTACCGCTTTGGCGTTAAAGCCAAATTCAACAAATTAATATTTGAAACTTCCTTCAATGTATGACCAATATCAAAAAGTGAAAAAATACCATGCTGCAAAGGGAAATTAGGAAAAATGGCCTTCTTGGCATCTTTGAGTTGCTTCGAAATACCACTTACTACAAGTTGGTAAACAATTTCTCTAGCAACTAGTTTGTCAGGAACATAATAGGGCAGGACGTGGGGAGAAGCATAACTCCCAAAAAATCTGACATAAGTGAAATTTTCTTCGGAAAACCATCTGGCAACGGGAAAAATGTTTATACTAGCCTCTTTGGAAATTCTAGGGGCTTTCTCGTTAAATATACTCTAATGCATAGGTAGAATGAATCTATAGCAAATTTTGTATAAGTGTAGATGAAAATATGACTCCAAAGGGCTCTATGGTAAATATGGATTGGAGTGGGCTCTTGTGTTGTCCACTTCCATCCCATGGTAGGAAAACTCGAACAAAAGAAAATGGCGTCCATGACATAGGCACTCTTGTGAAAGGGGGGTATTTCCCTAGAGGAAACACTTCTTTTACTTCTATATTCCATGATATTTCTGGCCAAAATATGAGACAGGATATTTTCCCAATTCAGAATTAAATAATTGACGATTGTGTCAATTAATGGGACCTAGTCTAGATAAAACCTAGTGGTATCAGTCCTTGCAAAAAATCTACACAACATTCCAACAACATAGCAATAAGGGGAAAGTTTCTTTGTAAATCTTTGTCATAGTTCTATTGCAGGATGGCTAAGTGGTACATTGTCCTCAAATCTTCTGCCGTGAATGAACCAATATTCTCATCCTTTGAATTCTTAAATGTCCTATCTGTTATGTTCAAGTGGTCAATTACCCACTTAACCATATCTGTATAGGGGAGAATCTTTGGTCTCATTGCTAATTTATGAATAAATGAGAATGCAACGTCAAAATAATAAAGGTCTGAAGAAACTGACGCGTCTATTGTAGCAATTTTGGTTATTACCCTTGGTTGTTAATTCTCGAAGAGTTGGTACATTTCCTCCCATGAGGAACTGCCACAATCCTTGTTTCAAGTGGTATCTAAGAATAAGGCAGACATATATGAGTCTTCAGTAGATGATGCTTGGGAAATTTCCTTGCCTTTCTTGTTCATCCCTATTATCCTTGCTCCGTTAAGTGGTTTCCTGAATTCAAGTGAACAGAGAAAACTTTAGATCTGAGGTGAATGGAGAGAAGGATAGAGTTAAAAAAATATAATAAAAAATCTAGTGTTCAGTCATTCAAAACATGCTCGAAGTAGATATCAATCTTTCAAACCTTACTCCCATTAAATGTCATTAATCACCCATAATTCTTCCTATCAAATCTCTTACACACCTTTATGTAAAATGTCTATTCGATCAATTTAAGATGTTAGATCTTATATCTGGTTGATTAGATATGAATCATTTCGTGCACTTGAGCAATAACTATCAATATCACATATCGCAACTCAAAACTATTTCTATTAGTTTTGTTTTCTGTTACCGATGAATTTCGCGAAATGCGATTTGCGGAAATCATAGATCGCAATTACCATATGGTAATAAAACTCTCATTTGGTTATTCACTGTGCAATGTGAAGTGTGCTAAGGAATCATGTTGATGTGCTTTATCGGACATTTCAAGTTTTATGATTATTTCTTTATTAATTCGTCGGGTCCAACTCATCGCAACTTTTACCGAATTGTCATAAGTTGATTGTTTTATAAGGCGCGATGTGATTTTCTTTTTAAAGTGGTGTTTAAATATTTTTTAATGGTAGTTTTATATGACTTAAAAAAGGTTTAGCACATATCACAGTTTGCAACACTTAATATGTTTTAAGTTCTTAGGCTTGTAATCTATGCGATTTGCGATGAGTGCTAAGAAATCAAAGCGAAAAAGGAAAGAAAATTATTTCCTAAAGTTTTTAGACTTAGGCTAAGATAAAATCAAGCTTATAAATTTCCTATTTATTTTAAAGGGTCCCCATTTAGTGAAAATAAATGGGGGGTGTTGTATAGTACAACAATTGGTGATTCACTTGGGAGAACCAGCTATCTCTGATTAGTTTTTTGAAATTTCTAAAAACTTTTTCGAAATAAAAATAGCTGCAGGATTGAATTTCAATAAATAATATCTCACTAAACAATAAAATCTCTCTTAATTATAATTCATAAGAATTCCTCTTTAAAAATAAAAGTATGAGTATCTATATCAGTCTTTACTCAGTTCAAAAAGATGAAGTAGGTGGCTCTTTCATATTAGATTTATAAATGTATACTCTTTTATCACAAGTAGAGCCTTTGATCCAATAGGAAATTTAGGATTTTGGCAAGGTTACCTTTTACCCAGCAATGATTCATTGTCCCATCCAGTCTTTCTTACAATCTTCAAAAATAAATTCCAACTTTATATACTTGATCTCTTTTGGAACTTGTTTTATTTTTTGTAGATATTTTCTATTGTATTTTTATTTACTTAAAATCCATTGTCTTGGCTTGGTAACCAAATATTGACAATGACATTCATTGGTTGTAATTAAACTGATCAAGCTGGCTCTTAATAAGACCCCTTGTCCTCTTGATATAATCTCAATTCATTACCCTGTTTTGGTAGGCAGTATTGGTAATGTCAGTTCAACTATTTTCCTATGAACATGGTAAACAAACTCATGGTGAGACTTATTATATTATAAGCTTTTTAGAATAATTTTTTTGAATTTATTTCTAAAAATTGATAAGTTTTCCCGAATGGGGTGAATCATTAGTCCTTTTGAGGATTTTGGGTGATAATTTTTTGAGTTTTAAGATTTCTTATCTGTAAAAGAGTCTTTACTTGTTAAAGATTATTTTATTGACTCATAATAGAGTATCCATGCTTTATAAAGATGAGATTTCATCAGAGAATAAATAACTTCAGTGAAATTTCATCTTTCAATAAAATAGAATCTATTTGATATTCGAATATTTTGATTGTTTCCTTAACATTTCTTATTTCTCTAAGCGATAAATCAAAAATATTTTCTGAGCTGTTTACTTGAAAATACAAAAATTAATACTATGCAAATTTTATTTTCCTAAGGAAAAGAAAATATAGTAATATATATGGAATAGAAGGGGTTACCTCCTATGAAAAATATTTCTTTAAAATATTCCTATTAATAGGAAAAGAATCTCTTTTGTCTGATAGATCTCGCAATAAAAATGTTGATGGGCCTATTTCTTCGATGATTTGAAATGGACCTAGCCACAGTCTTTGAAATTTGGTGTGTTTACCTTTTTCCTCATGTTCTTTGTCCCATTTCAATACCAGATCACCAATTTGAAAGTTTCTTGGAGTGAAAGAAGTTGAATCAAATGAAGCTTTTACCATATGATCTTGATGTGTATGAGTAACTTTAGCTTTATCTCTTTCTTCTTCAAGCTTAAGAATTTGAAATTGTCTTACTTACAAGGAAGAAGAAGGTGATTCATCAATAAATTGAACTAAGGCAAGAGAAGGAATAACTATATTAGTAGGAAGAACAGATTATTTTCCATAAACAAGATTGAATGGATAGGTGCCAATGGAGGCCTTCTAAGTTATTCGGTCTTCCCAAAGAGAAAATGTTAATGACTTATGCCAAATTTTTTGGTTTTGATCAACAGATCGTTTGACGATTCTAATAAGGTTTTTATTTGTGGATTCTTCTAAACCGTTTCCTAGCGAATAATAATTAGCAGAATACTTAAGTTTAAAACCTATTTTGATTGCAAATTCTATCATATAACCTCCTAATAAATAAGATGCATTATCGAACATTAAATAAGTAGGTAAACCAAACCTAGTTATGATAAATTGATCAATGAAATCAATAATATTCTCAGATTTGGCTACCTTTAGTGGAATTTATTCCACCCATTTAATAAAATAATATGTAGTTGTGAGAATGTATTTATGTTGTTTGGAAGAGTTAGGAACGATCTCACCGATTATATCTAACTCCCATTGTTCAAATGGTTGCTCGATATTAACTGGCTGCAATGGGAAGGCTGGTTTCCTTTGTTTTCCAGATGCACTTTGACAAATTTTTCATTTTCTTGCATATTCATGAGCATCTTTGAAAAGTGTAGGCCAACAGTAACCTGCATGCAGGATTTTATGTGATGTTGTATTTCCTCCAAAATGTCCTCCAGCCGGTCCATCATGGATTAACTACAAAACTTTCTCTGCTTCAGTTTTCTCTAAGAATTTTAATAACACATAATCAAGTTTCTTCTAAAAAATATGTCATTGATTATTTATATTGCTTGGCCTTTAATCTCAAATCACGTTTTGTTTTATAACCGATTTGGGTTGGGCATATCCATTTTTCAAATAAAACTTGAGATTAGTGTATTGAGATTGCACGTCGTTGAGGCTTACCTATGATATTTTCACATTATTACCTGTGTCTGCCTCTGATGATAAATGGGATGCTCCTGTTAGCATTCTGCAAAAACCTTGACCTCTAACAATTTTAGAAGGTCTAATTTCTACATCATATTCTTGTAAAGAAGTAACCTAGTTAGCCCCTTTCTCTCCTAATTCTCTTTGCATCAATAGTTGTCTCACTGCAGAGAATGGAACTATTATTTTGGTATGAGTTTTAAGGATAAATGGCCTAAAATGATTTATATCTTTAAAGACAAAAAATGCTCGTTTCTCAACAGATGAATAATTTAGTTCTGCGCCTTGCAAATTGGGACTGAAAAATGATATTAGTACTTCAATTTGTTGGTCATTAAGTTGTGTCAAAACAGCAGTGTAAGATGTATCTGATGAGAAGTTGTATAAAGTAAAAGGATTAAGAAAATTGGGGGTAGTCAGGAATGGAGCATTGATAATGGATTGTTTGATTAAATCAAATGCTTCTCTTTCATTATGTCCCCATTTAAAGACTGATTTTTTCTTAATTAGGGTTTGGAATGATAAAACTATTTGCGAAAATTCAGGGACAAATCTTTTTACAAAATTTATCTGTCCAAGAAACGACTGCATAGTTTTTTTATTATGAGGAAAAGGAATTATTTTAATCTCTTCAATTCTTTCAGGATCAATATAGATACCTATATTTCACAATGCATCCTAATAAAAATCCTTCATCTAAAGAAAAATATGACTTCTTTGGGTTTAATGAAATTCCATACTTTTTACATCGCTCAAGACTTGATTTAGGTCATTTACATGATTGGTTGCTTGTCTAGAAAATAATGTAATGTCATATAGATAAATAACCATTGATTTTTTGATGAGTCCTATAAAATTTGTGTCCATGGCTCTTTGGAAAGTGGAACCTACATTAATGAACACAAATGGCATCTTTTGATAGGCGTAAGTTCCCCACTTATTCCTAAATGTAGTCTTTAATATGTCATCTCGATGTACGAGGATTTGGTTATATCCTGAAAATCCATCTAGAAAAGGCATAAGTTCAAAACCAGCTACTATTTGCAGTACTTGTTCCATTGTTGGTAATGGAAAATTGTCCTTCTGACATGCTTTGTTTAAATTCCTAAAATCAATACAAATCCTAATATCACTATTTTTCTTCCTGAAAAGAACCAAATTTGAAACCCATTTAGAATGTCTAACTGGAAATATGATATTTGCTTTGAGGAGTTTATTCAACTTTGTTTTGATTTTATTTTAAAGATTCGAGTGAATTTTCCTCAGCTTTTTCTGCATATGTTTCTCATTTGAAATCATATGAATAGTGTGTTGAATAACAAAAGTTTCATATGTTTTAAGATCAATGTAATACCAAGCAAAAACTAATAACTTGAAAAATGATAATCTTTCCTCAGAAGATAGACTAAGACCTAAATTGACATTTTGAGGTTTATCATCATTTCCAAGATTTATTAACTCAAATCTTAAGGTAGAACTTTGAGTTTTAGAGTTAGTAACTCTTTTAAACCTATATTTTAGATCATAAAGGTCTTCTAATTTGACAACTGAATTAGGAATTGGATTTTCATCTTATTCATCCTTTATCTGAGTGTCATGTTCATTTTCATCTAGAATTTGATTATCATAAGATCCTTCAGATGTAAGGAAATCTATGATATCTGAATCATTATTAAATACTCTCCAATTGGTAATATTGTCAGGAACAGATGGTCTAAAAATCAATTCAATTGAAAATCTATCAGGACTAAATTCTTGAGATGGAATTAATTTCGATTCTACATTAGCCAATAAATCTGCACTAGAATTTTGTATTCTAGGTACGGAAGAAATATTGAAAACTAAGAAATTAATGGTCAATTCTTGAACTAATGATTGGTAATGCTTTAAATGTCTAGAATGACAATGGATGGTATTTCTTACATGTTTAAAAATGATTTCTGAATCTCCTATGACTTTCAGATATTTGATGTCGAGATCAATTTCTTTGTACAAACCTTGGATTAATGCTTCGTATTCTGCAATATTGTTTGTGCAATCGAATTCATGTGTGCATGATAACATGATTTTTTCTCCTTCTAGGCTTATTAAAATGCAACCAGCTCCTACACTATCTTCTGATTTAGAGCCATCAAAATAAAGAATCCAAAATAAATAATTAACCGTTGGTTTATCTACAAAATTTTTACATTTAGCAGTGTTTGTTTGGGAAAAATTCTCGGTTTAAGAGATAACTGCGTTATTGAAAAAGGGTGATGGTTGAGCGTTAAAATTTCCAAGAAATGATTCAGTTGAGTAGTTTCCAATAATATTATTATTGAATGCTACTGCCTCGTTTATCCTTTCAATATCAATGACTGTATGCTTCATGAATTTCTCTCGATCTACCCGGATTTGATTTGTTTTTTCATTGTGTGGTAGCCACATATGTGACCAGTTTGCTGCAAAATATCCATGAAGTTTTTCAGACCAGTGTTTTCTTAACACTAAACCGTAAAACTCAGGAATATCAGCCACCAATATATCAATTATTTGAGCAACCTCAGGGTTTGATTAAAATCTGATAAAGACATAATTTATTTCGCCTACAACCTCTACTTTAGTTCTATCAAGTTGTACTATATGAACAGGAGAACTCTGAGGAGTTATGTTCAACTTAGCACATACTGATTTTGGCATGATATTAGAGGAAGCCCCTGAGTCTATTAAACAATTATGGACATTTTTATGATAGATCTCATAGGTTAAAAGCAATGGAGGTGTGTGAGAGATGGATCGGTCACCTATCATAATAAAATCTGTAGCATCTATTTTAGTTGAAGGAGAAGGAGGTTTACCCATTTGATTAGCAGCTTGGACTACTACTGGAGCAGGTAAGGCTGAAGCAGGAACTACATTTAAATATCTGAGTAAGATTTTATGATGTTTCTTTAACTTAGTAAGTTCATGGATTGAAATATTCGCCCTAGTATTTTTCATATATTCAACTACATTATATTCAATAGTGTCAGAGACTACCATTGTCTTTGATGTAGGTAGAACATCTGAAGTAGCAGGGTTAGTTTGTGTAGCCTTAGATGTAGACTTTTTTCTTACTATTTTATCTTTAGCAGGCGTTGAATTCTTATGTTTCTGATTTGGCTGGGTTGCTTCAGTAGTTATTTTTCTCCTTGTACTCACAGGTAAAGCTTCTTGTTGTTCCTCATTTGGTAGGATAAAATACCACGTTCCATTTAGTTCAACTTCTTCTTCTACTTCAGTTTATTCTTCTTCTATTTTCTCTTCATATGTATCTTGATCAAACTCTGCATTAGATATGATATTCAGCGGTTGAGAATTAGAATACTAATTTTTCTTTACGGGTCTAAAATTATTTTTTGACCTAGAACTTTCAGCAACTTGTTTCTTGATATCTTCCATCTCATTTTCCATAGTATTTATAAATTTCTGAAGACCTTCTACATCAAAAGGGTCTTTGGATGGCTTCTTTTTTTAATCATCTTTGAAGGATACTTTCTTTGATTTCCTATCTTCTTGGGAATTCTTATTTTCAAGAGTGATTATGTGTTTCTCTAGAGATAAAGATTCCTTCATATTTTCTTCCAATTAGGAAATTTTTCTCTATCAAAAAAAATGGCTATATTGGATGGGAGAGACGAAATATACCACTCAATTTGAACTTCTACACAAGGAACTGTTGTAGCGGGAATTTTATTGAGAAATTTATTAAATCTTGAATTAAAATAATTTATTTCTCTCCTATTTTAGCCTTTAGATTTGATAAATCATTGATGAGCGATGCAGTGGTTCTGTCATCTCCGAACTTAGCTAAAAATTGTTCTTAGAACATATTCCAGCTAGTTATAGAGCGAGCAGTTAATGAAAAATACCAGGATCCTACAGATCTTGTGATAGTATATGGAAATAATCTTGCAACACAATCTTATTCAACTACCTCTTTTAAATTAATGCCTAACATGTAATTATGAATGTGTTCTTCAGCTGGAAGACCATCATCAATATTAAATTTAGGTAACCATATTTCAGGGTATTTTGGAAGAGGGTGAAGAGGGGCATGCATTTGTACATCCCCTAGATTGTTCCATGATCGTACATTTGGTAGAGGTACTTGGTCTGCCATTGGACCTTGGGTGGATGTGATGGATTGAGTTCAAGTTGAAGAAGAGGCATTCTGAATGCTAGAACTAGTTGAAGGAATAGTAGTCTGAGTACTGGAACTAGTTAAAGTAACACTGATTGTTGGAATGGAAGTTGTGCAAGTGAGTGGAGGTAATGGAGATGAATGGGGTGGATTATTAGATAATACCTCGTTGGTGATTGACTCCAATTCAATCCTCTTTATCTTCCTTCAAGAAGTATCGATGGGAAATTCAAAAGGAGGAATTCCTTTCTTTTGAGTTTCTAATCGAGTTAATATTCTTCTAGGTTGTAAAGAGGATGAACCACTAATCTTGGATGATCGAGAAGTTTCATAATTTTCAGCAGAAATGGATACTCTCTCTAAATTTTCTATCAAAGACTGAACTTTAGGGGAATTTTGATGAAAATCATGAGATAGTATGGGTTGAGTATCACTAGGAGACTTAGGAGAAGGATGTTCAACTTTAGATCTTAAAGATTTAGATCTAGCTAATGTTCTAGAAGTTGAAGGGGATCTAGAGGGAGAGAGACTCTTAGATTGAATTTTAGATTAATCAAATCTTCTTTCCATTCACAATTTGCCCTACTTCTAGTGCCAAAATTTTGAGGCCTTGAAATTCCATTGCCACAACATGGGGGAAAACCACCCAGTCTAGACCTTAGAGCAATTCCTTTTCCGTTTGGTGTGGTGGCTCCGTCTAGGGATGAAGGGACCAGTTTCCAAATAAGGATGATTTTGGGATGTGTTTTGTTTATATAAGATGCACTAGGAAATCATTTTAATCTATCACATGAATTTATCTAACACTTATCTATTCTACTATCTACCCAGGGTGTTTCTTCCTTTATGCGATCTAAAAAGATATCTTCCAACTATTAGTAATGAATATTATTTAACAGTTGAGAGAGATGAAAATTATGTAAAGATTATTCTTTTAACAAAATAGTTTGATTAAAATAATTGTGAAAAGTATATCACATTTATATATGTGATTATATATCAGATAATAAATCATAGACAAATATTAGTACAGAAGTGCATTTAACATTCGTTTATGATAACAGTTCAAATATATAATGCAAGAAAAAGATAATTGTCAATCTAGAAGGCAAAACTTAACACAAATGAATAGAAGTACCATATATACGAAGTCCTACTCATATAAATTGACGATAGATTTTTTACTCCTCTTCACTTTCAAGCAATTTAAAGAGTACATTATTGCAACATTAGTTAAACAACTTCAAATGTCAAAAGATAACAAATTATGTTCCATTAATCCATCAAAGCATTTACAAACTTACAGAAGTGCATTGTTTGAAAATGTTTTTGACAAATTTCTGGACCCTTCTCTAAAAGCATGAGAAGGGCTTAAATAATAAACTAACATATGATTAAAAATAGATTATTACAAAAAAATAGAGGATTTTTCAAACAACCATCCTAGTAAAGAGAAAACTTCAACTACAATCTAGAAAAATAAAGTAACAATATAACTAAGAGTGTTGATCCTCCTTTTGGATTTGATCCCGAAGTTGACAAATATCTAGCATGGGTTTAATTTGAGCTGGCTGCGAAATTCTCGATCTGACTTGGCCCTTAAATATTGCATTTGAAAGTGTTGGATGCGACCTTTTTGTTGAATCAGTTAATGACTACAGGGTTTGGTACTGATGATAAGGTTTTATCAGAAAATTCCAATAATTTTCATGATCAAACTTATTTACTTTTTTAATCATTTCTTCTTGCATATCTGTATTTTGTTTCCACTGTGCTTCTAATGGCTTGATTTATGAGATAATTTTAGATGTGGACTCTTTGATAGCCTCGGCTTTGAAAAGTTGTTCACAAACTGATTCAATAATTTCTTTTGTTAACCTTGATGCTTTTGTTGTTGCTTTGTCTACTTGTCTTAGTTGTGCTTCCCAATCTTTAAATAAAATTTCCTTGTGAAATTTATCTACCTAGGGTAGATCAACTTCCTTTCCTCAGTCTGATGCTTGCCACTGAATGAATTCATCAATTTTCTTCTCAATTTTCTCACATTCAAGTTTCTTGATAGCTACTTGCTAGATCAGGATTTCACTTGAATCATAATAAGAGCTGGTGATTGAAGCTTGTTGGCAAAATACTTCTTGTTGTTGCTTTAGCTTAGCATTCACTTCCAATGCTTCTATTTTTAATTGCTCTACCTGTAGATGGATTTTTAATTTGTTTATTGTTGCTTCCATTTGTGTTTCCTTTTCTGTAAGTTGCACCTAATGCTGCAAATTTAATCTTTGAAAATCCTTTTGAAATTGAGACATTTTCAATTTCATTTGCCAGCTAGAGTTAAGCTTTTCTTGCTCTAACAATATTTTTAAATCTTGTATTTTGTCTTCTCTTTGCTTCAGTAACAATCGAAATTTAGTAGCCTTGTCAATAGTGGCAGTAACATATGCCCCTGGAAACTGTGATAGCTTGGTTAAATGTTCAGTAGGATCAGCTAGAGGATCCTTCCATATAACGTTAACAGATTCATTTGTAAGATTTGAAACTGTATCATCCATTCTTCTCCTTTTTCTTCTCTTGACTACAGCCTTATGACTAGGACTGTAGAAGACATCCAGTGAAGGAATTTCTTCAATTTGTAAAATTATCTGCTCTGTAGGGTAGGCCAGAATGATATCTCAATCACAGGTTTCAGGTACCTGTTGTAGCAGAGTTGTAGTTTCCACTATTTTCTTAGAATGCTCTGGCGTTCGAAAACCGGTAGATTGATCAGTATTAGGATTTGGTTGTGACATTTGCATTGCCTTAGAAAAATTTTCCCATTCATTCTTTAAATCCTTTGGCTGAGATTTTTCTGGCTGATCAGGTGTATTTTGGATGTTTTGAATTTCTTGGGAAGACAATCTAGTTCCATTGATTTCTCCTTTCTCTTTCATTTAAATCTCTTTTATTACTTTATCAATTACCTTTTATGCACTCTCATTTATGTTTTCAGATTCATTATCATAATTATTTGAATTCTAAGAATTATGTTCTGATTGCCCTAACTCATCTTCATACATGTCTTTAGCTTAATTATCCAAGCTAATACTTGGCGTCGGTCTGTTGTCAACTTCAATAATCAATAAATAAAAAGGAATCATTTCCAATCTATCATTTTTGTATGCTTGAAAGGCTTCAAATTCATCTTGGTTGAGCTGACTGGATGCAATTTTTAGTACATCTGTAAAATTTTCAATGCCTTGAAATAAATCATCAAATCTATCTATCTCTTTCAGAAAAGGCTTCAATTTCAGCTCTATGGTGAAATTCTTAATCACGTCATTGGGGTCATATGGCCGCTTTGGCATTACAGCCAAATTCAACAAATTAATATTTGAAACTTCCTTGAATGTATGACCAATATCAAAAATTGCAAAAGTACCGCACTGTAAAGGGAAATTAGGCCAAATGGCCTTCTTGGAATCTTTGAGTTGCTTCGAAATACCATTTACTACAATTTGGTAAGAAATTTCTCTAGCAAGTATTTTTTCAAGAACATAATAAGGCAAGACATGGGGAGAAGCATAACGATGCAGGGGCATTAGATACTAGCCAGCAATGTAGGATTTTTGTCCACATGTTGTGGCTAGGAGGGTTTGAAAACAGTCGAATTGCTACAGCTAGGTGTCAATACCTTAGCTGATTGTATTATTATTTCAGTTAAGTTGTAGAAGTCGAATAGTTAGTCCTTCTGTCATGTTTTAGTTCCGAATAATTGTAATTAGGCTCTTGAGTTACCATAACGGTCCTCACAGAGGAACCGAAAGGACATACGGTTCTTGTATAAATTGTATTCTCCGGAAGAGAAGAGGAGGAGAAAAGAGGACGAGAGGTTCCCATAATAAAACTCTGTGTGTTAACAATTGTTTCTAGTTAAATGATTTTAATATTCGTTGGCCATTGAATTGTCTTGAATTCTTATTAATGAAGAAATTGTTTGATTGAGAAACGATTGTACACTGGTTCGATGTGAAATCGTTGAGAATGGTGATTGTATAATTCCGCATTATCTGTCTACTGTTTTTGTGAATTGGCTGGATAAGCTCTGCGAGTTAAATTCCACCGTAGGTCCTTTGTCTATATCTTTATTGTGGAAATCCCCACTGTACAATTGTAACGAATTCCGTTGAAACGAAACCAAGCTATAGACCGGAGTTAAGGCATAAGAAGGACATCCCAACCCCGACTCGACCTTTGGTTAATCACTATAGAAAAACCACGAGTGGATTCCCAAAGGCAGATTGCCCATATCGCACCACTTTAGCAGAGAAGGCGGTATTCTCTGAATTGAAGCGATTCCATAGAACCATCGACACGTGGCACCGGACGAGAGTACAAAACCACCTTTATGTATTCTCATCGCACGTTAAAGCCAGTACGAGGACGTCGAGTGATATCGACGAGGGCCGTCGATCTGGCGCAGAGTCATCGGACGGTGGTCTCCTGACGGAGATGCGTGAGGTTTAACCTAAGGCACAGGTGTACATTTGATTGGCTATTGGACGTAGAGGTGGGCTCGGAGCGAAATTTCTATTATAAAGTTGATTTACAAAGTGCGGAGTATTAATATAAGTTTGGAAGACTAATAATAGTCTAGAAAGGCCTAAATTAAGGTTCGAGGATAAAATATAAAGTTAAACATTGCAGATAGTATTATTTATCAAATTCTGCGAATTAGATAATTAATAAAAAGAAATAGACCACGTGAAGTCCAAGGGAAAAATTGACAGAGCCATGTCACCATTGACCAGCTCTCCGTAGGCGGACCTTTCAGCATTGTTGCGTCATTTGTGGTATCAGAGTTGTTGTCTGAAGTTGTTTTGCTGACATGGCAATCCGAGTTGGTAGAGGTGCTGGCATAAGAAGACCTGTTGCCAACACTGAGGTGTTGGGGATGTTGCAGAGGGTCGAGGCCAGAATAGATGCCATGGAGCGAAGGCAGCCCAGAGATCCGGAAGACATCAGCGAACCTGAGACGGAAGAAGCAGAAGAAAATGTCGAAATTCCTCCTGACATGAGGCTCCTTAGAACTATTCTGGGGTCTGCAGTTAAGCCCAGAATTGAAGTGTCGAGTTATGCGGGGGAATTGAATCCAGAAGAACTAGTAGACTGGATAAATGAATTGAAAAAGTGCTTCGATTATGAAGAAATAAGTGAAGATAAGAAGGTCAAGTTTGCAGTAACAAAGCTGAAGGGACATGCTGCACTTTGGTGGGATGGAGTGCAGGCAGAGAGGAGGAGAGTTGGCAAGCAACCTATTAAAATCTGGACCAGAATGATGGCCAAATTGAAAGGTGAATTCTTGCCTAGTGATTACCAGCTGACATTTTATAAACAAATGCAGAACCTGAGACAGAGGTTGCTGACAGTAAAATAATACACAGAGGAATTCTACAGAGTAAGCATAAGGGTTGGGCAATTCCAAGACACACCTGAGAAGACTACCAGATATGTGAATGGTATCAAGCTGGAGATCCAAGATGAGATTGGTCTCCTGTCTCCTAAGACAGTGGAAGAGGCCTACTAGATGGCCTTGAAAGAAGAGGAGAAACTTCTGAGGAAATAGTATGCCAAGAAGAGAGGTACTTTCCGAGGGAAGGGAAGTTAGGGTGGTAGAGGAAAGCCTGCTACACCCAGGGATGGAGCTAACAGTAGCTCACCTCAGAATGCATCTACAGAGGATGATGCAAGGGGCAGAAGGGGTTATTATAGAGGAAAAGGAAGAGGAGGCAGAGACAAAGGCAGAGGTAGATAATTGAGGTGTTATAGATGTCAACAAGTGGGACACAAGCACTATGAATGTCCAGAGAATGTGGGTGCTGGTCCAAGGAATGTTGTTGTTTCCCAGGCTGGAGAAGAGGCAGAAATTGAAGAAGAAATTCTTCCAGAGAGGGGAGAATCCTTGGTGGTGAATAAGGTCTTGTTGAAGCAAGCCAAAGAAGTCACTGAGCCTGCACAAAGGAAGACTTTGTTTAGGAGCATATGCAAAGTCCAAGGGAAGTGCTACTAGCTAGTCATTGATAGTGGCAGCACAGACAATCTGGTTTCCACTGAGGTAATAGAGAAGTTGAAGTTGAATACAAGGGAGCATCCAACTCCCTACAGGGTGTCCTAGCTGCATAAATGACATCAACTGGTTGTGAAAGAACAGTGTGAGATAGAGCTGCAAATGGGAAAATATAAAGATAAGGTCCTGTGTGATGTAATGCCCATGGATGTGTGTCATATACTGCTGGGTAGGCCTTGGCAGTTTGACAGAGCAGCAGTGCATGATGGCAATAATAACACTTACAAGTTCTTCAAGGATGGGGTACATCATACATTGATACCCATGGAAAAAGGAGAGCCATCCAGCAGAGTGATTGATCCAAAGACCTTGTTGCTGAGTGGGAAGGAATATCTGCAGCAGATAGAAGAAGAAGAGGTAAGCTTTGCTTTAGTTTTCAAGCCTAAATTAGTTCTTAATTCTACAAATATTTCTGATTTACCAGTAGAGATACAAGAGATGTTAGACAATTACTGTGACATTGTTGTGGATAATTTACCTGATGAGCTGCCACCTGTGAGAAAGATCAGCCATCAGATAGATTTCATCCCTGGTTCATATCTGCCAAATAGGGCAGCCTACAGAATGACTCCCAAGGAAAATGAGGAAATCAGGAGACAAGTACAGGAGTTGGTGGACAAGGGGCTGATTAGAGAAAGTCTGAGTCCATGTGTTGTACCAGCAGTGTTGAGCCCAAAGAAAGATGGAGGCTCGAGGATGTGTACTGATTCCAGAACAATTAATAAGATCACAATCAGGTACAGATTTCCTTTGCCCAGAGTTGAGGACTTGATGGACTTTTTGAGTGGTGCTAAATATTTCTCAAAGATAGATTTGAAGAGTGGATACCATCAGATTAGAATAAGAGAGGGTGATGAGTGGAAAACTACCTTTAAAACAAATGAAGGATTATATGAATGGATGGTAATGCCTTTTGGGTTGTCAAATGCACCTAGCACTTTTATGAGACTTACAAATGAAGTGTTGAAAGAATTCATTGTTAATTTTGTGATAGTGTACCTGGATGATATATTAGTTTTCAGCAGAACTAAAGAAGAACATTTAAGGTATCTTAATCATGTCTTGAAGAAGCTGCACCAAGAGAAGTTGCTGATAAATCTGAAGAAATGCTCATTCATGAAGGAAGAGTTGGTGTATTTGGGGTTTGTTGTTTTCGCAGAAGGATTGAAGATGGACCCAGAAAAGGTTAAGGCAATTGTGGAGTGGCCTTCACCCAGGAATGTCTTTGAGGTAAGAAGTTTCCATGGACTTGCTAGTTTTTACAGGAATTTTATAAGAAACTTCAGTAAGATTAATGCACCCATAATTGAGACAATAAAGAAGAGAAAATAGCCATTTAAGTGGATTGTTGAAGCAGAAAGAAATTTTAAGCTGTTGAAGCAAAAGATAACAGAGAATCCTGTTTTGATTCTGCCTGATTTTACTAAACCATTTCAAGTAAAATGTGATGCCAGTGGAGAGGCCATCGGAGCTGTGGTGAGTCAGGATGATAGGCCTATGGCATATTTCAGTGAAAAGCTGAACAACACCGAAGAAATTATTCCTCTTATGAGAAGGAATTCTATGCAATTGTTCAGGCACTGAAGAAATGGAGACATTACTTGATGTCCAGGGAGTTTGTATTATATTCTGAAAATCATGCTTTGCAGTATATTGTACAGCAGCCCAAGTTGAAACATAAGCATGCTAAATGGGTTGAGTATCTCCAAAGTTTTAATTTTGTTTTAAACATATAAGTGGCCAAGCCAATAAAGTAGTTGATGCTTTGAGTAGGAGGCACATGCTTGTTCAAGAAACTAATTTTGAAGTTGCAGGATTTGATTTTCTCAGGGAGTTGTATAAAACAGATCCTAATTTTAAGGAAGCATTTGAGGCATGTATCAACCCTGTTTTAACAGATAGAAGCCAGTGGCTGGATTATTTCCTGCAAGAGGACTTGTTATTCAGAAGAAGCCAACTGTGTGTACCAAAATGTTCCATGAGAGAAAATTTGATCAAGGAGAAGTATAGTGGTGGACTTGCTGGACACTTTGGTACTGATAAGACTTATGAGCAGCTGAGTCACTTTTATTTCTAGCCCAAGATGAGAACAGAAGTGGAAAAGTTTGTGAAGAACTGCAAGATTTGTCAATATGCTAAAGGAATTATCCAGAATGCAGGATTGTACACTCCCTTGCCTATTCCAGACAAGCCTTGGGACATGGTGAGCATGGATTTTGTTCTAGGATTTCCCAAGACTCGGAGAGGGAATGATGCAATCTTTGTTGTAGTGGACAGATTCTCCAAAATGGCAATTTTATTCCATGTTATAAAACTAGTGATGCTAACCATGTTGCTAACTTGTTCTTCAAAGAAGTTGTTAGACTGCATGGGTTACCCAAGAGTATTGTTTCAGACAGAGACATCAGATTTGTGGGGCACTTTTGGAGGACGCTATGGAAGAAAATTGGTACCAAACTGAGTTTCAGCTCAGCTTATCATCCCCAGACTGATGGACAAACTGAGGTGGTGAATAGGAGTCTGGGAAATTTATTGAGAATTCTTGCAGGAGAACATCCCAAGCAGTGGGATCATATTTTGCCCCAGGCTGAATATGCATATAATGACTCACCAAATAGGAGCACAGGGCATAGTCCATTCCATATTGTTTATGGAATGCGCCCCAGAGGGATATCAGAGTTAAGAAACCTAGGAAAGCCAGAACTGAGAAGTGCATATGGTGAGGAATTTGCTTCAGAGATCCAGGCCATACATGAACAAGTGAAACAGCAACTACAGGGCAGCAGCATCAGATATAAAAACAGAGCAGACTTGAGCAGAAAAGAAGTTCATTTTGAAGTAGGAGATCAGGTTTTGGCACACTTGAGGAAGGAGAGATTCCCAAAGAAGCAGTACAACAAATTGAAGTTCAAAAACATTGGGCCATGCAAGATACTTAGGAATTTTTCTGCAAATGCTTATGAGATTGAATTAACTCCTGATGTTGGAATATCTCCCATTTTTAATGTTGCAGATTTGTACAAGTATGAAGATGATGGTGCAGAGGAAAGATCAGCAGACAAGGGATATATTGAGTGGAAAGAGCAGCTACCTCCAGCATAGCCATTGCAACCAGAGAAGATATTTGACAAAAGACCATTCAGAAGAAGAAGAGGACAAGAGTACTTTCAGTACTTGATCAAATGGAAGGATAAGCCAGAAGAAGATGCCACTTGGATGACTGAAGGAATGTTGCAGAAGATAGGCAAATCAGTGGAGGAGCTCATGGACAGGAGCCCATGAAGAAAACTGCCCTCGGGAGTCTGATGCAAGGGCATTAGATACTAGCCAGCAATGTAGGAGTTTTGTCCACATGTTGTGGCTAGGAGGGTTTGAAAACAGTTGAATTGTTACAGCTAGGTGTCAATACCTTAGCTGATTGTATTATTATTTCAGTTAAGTTGTAGAAGTCGAATAGTTAGCCCTTCTGTCATGTTTTAGTTCCGAATAACTGTAATTAGGCTCTTGAGTTACCATAACGGTCCTCATAGAGGAACCGAAAGGACATATGTTCTTGTATCAATTTTATTCTCTGAAAGAGAAGAAAAGGAGAAAAGAGGACGAGAGGTTCCCATAATAAAACTCTGTGTGTTAAAAAAAATTTCCAGTCAAATGATTTTAATGTTCGTTGGCCATTGAATTGTCTTGAATTCTTATTAATGAAGAAATTGTTTGATTGAGAAACGATTGTACATTGGTTTGATGTGAAATCATTGAGAATGGTGATTTTATAATTCCGCATTATCTGTCTACTGTTCCCGTGAATTGGTTGGATAAGCTCTACGAGTTAAATTCCACCGTAGGTCCTCTGTCTGTATCTTTATTGTGGAAATCCCCACTGTACAATTGTAACGAATTCCGTTGAAACGAAACCGAGCTATAGACCAGAGTTAAGGCATAAGAAGGACATCCCAACCCCGACTCGACCTTTGGTTAATCATTGTAGCAAAACCATGAGTGGATTCCCAAAGGCAGATTTCCCATATCGCACCACTTTAGCGGAGCAGGCAGTATTCTCTGAATTGAAGCGATTCCATAGAACCATCGACACGTGGCACCGGATGGGAGTACAAAACCACCTTTCTGTATTCTCATCGCACGTTAAAGCCAGTACGAGGACGCCGAGCGATATCGACGAGGGCCGTCAATCTGGCGCAGAGTCATCAAACGGTGGTCACCTGACGGAGATGCGCGAGGTTTAACCTAAGGCACGGGCGTACATTTGATTGGCTATTGGACGTAGAGGTGGGCCCAGAGCGAAAGTTCTATTATAAAGTTTATTTACAAAGTGCGGGGTATTAATATAAGTTTGGAAGACTAATAATAGTCCAGAAAGGCCTAAATTAACGTTCGGGGATAAAATATAAAGTTAAACATTGCAGATAGTATTATTTATCAAATTCTACGAATTTGATAATTAATAAAAAGAAATAGACCACGTGAAGTCCAAGGGAAAAATTGACAGAGCCACGTCACCGTTGACGAGCTCTCCGTAGGCGAACCCTTCAGCGTTGTTGCATCACATAACTCCCAAAAACTATGACATAGGTGAAATTTTCTTCGGCAAACCATGTGGCAATGAGAAAAATGTCTGTACTAGCCTCTTTGGAAATCCTAGGGGCTTTCTTGTTAAATGTAATCTGATGCATAGGTAGAATGACTCTATAGAAAATTTTGTAAAAATGTAGATGAAAATATGACTCCCAAAGGGCTCTGTGGTAAATATGGATTGGAGTGGGGTCTTGGGTTGTCCACTTCCATCCCATGGTAGGAAAACTCGAACAAAATAAAGTGGCACCCATGACATAGGCACTCATGTAAAATGGGAGTATTTCCCTAGAGGTAACGCTCCTTTTACTTCTATATTCCATGATATTTCTAGCCAAATTATCAGACAATATATTTTCCCAATTCATAATTAAAGAATAGACGATTGCGTCAATTAATCGGACCCAGTCTACATAAAACCTAGTAGTATCAGGCCTTGCAAACAATCTATACAATATTCCAGCAACATAGCAATAAAGGGAAGTAATTTGTGGTATCAGGTACATACCGAGGTTGTCATGTTTCAGCTTGCCTTGGTCATTCTTCCATTCCTTTATAACTTCCATCAAGTTTGGATGTTTCTTTGTAAATCTTTGGACAAAAGCTTTGTCATAGTTCTTTGTGGGATGGGTAAGTGGTACATTTTCCTCAAATCTTTTGTTGTGAATGAACCAATATTCTCATCTTTTGAATTCTTAAATGTCCTATCCGCTATGTCCAACTGGTCAATTACCCACTTAACCATATCTTTATAGGGGAGAATATTCGTCCTCGTTGCTACTTTATGAAGAAATGAGCATGCAACGTCGAAATAATAAAGGTCTGAAGAAACTGACGCGTCTGTTGTAGCAATTTTAGTTATTACCCTTGGTTGTTCATTCTCAAAGAGTTGGTACATTTCCTCCCATGAGGAACTACCGCAATCCTTGTTGCAGGTGGTATCTAAGAATAAGGCAGACATATCTGAGTCTTCGGTAGATGATGCTTGGGAAATTTCCTTTCCTTTCTTGTTCATCCTTGTTATCCTTGCTCTGTTAAGTGGTTTCCTGAATTCAAGTGAACAAAGCAAACTTTAGATCTGAGGTGAATGGAGAGAATGATAGAGTTAAAATGATATAATAAAATATTCGACGTTTAATCATTCAAAACACACTCGAAGTAGATATCAATATTTTAAACCTTACTCCCATTAAATACCGTTAATCACCCATAATTCTTCCTATTAAATCTCTTACACACCTTTACGTAAAATGTCTATTCGATCAATTTATGATGTTAGATCTTATATCCGGTTGATTAGATATGAATCATTTCACGCACTTGAGCAATAAATATCAATATCGCATATCGAAACTCAAAACTATTTCTATTAGTTATGTTTTATGTTACCGATGAATTTCGCGAAATGTGATCTGTGCAAATTGCAGATTGCAATTTCCATACGGTAATAAAATTGGCATTTGGTTATTAGCTGTGAAATGTGAAGTGTGCTAAGGAATCACACTGATGTGCTTTTTCGGACATTTGAAGTTTTATGATTGTTGCTTTATTAATTCTTCGGGTCTGACACATCGCAACCTTTATCAAATTGCCATAAGTTGATCGTTTTATAAGGCGCGATGCAATTTCTTTAAGTGGTGTTTAAATATTTTGTAATGGGAGTTTTATATGACTCGAAGAAGGTTTAGAGCATATCACAGTTCACAACACTTAATATTTTTTAAGTTTTTAAGCTTGTAAGCTATGTTATTTTCAATGAGTGCTATGAAATCAAAGTGAAAAGGGAAAGAACTTTATTTCCTAAAGTTTTTAGACTTAGGCTAAGATAAAATCAAGATTATAAATTTCCTATTTATTTTAAAGGGTCCCAATTTAGTGCAAAGAAATGGGGGTTGTTGTATAGTACTACATATCCCTGGCCAAAAATTTATGTAAACAAATTAAGACAATTAAATAGATAAACATTTTTGCGCTGTTTTCGGGGAAGTGTAAATAGGAGTCTTTTCTTTTCCTAAAAAAAACAACAACAACAAAAATGACATGCATAGGGAGAGATATTCTAGAGGAATATTCGTAGGTAGAGGTAGAATTTTAATTCTAGCATCACCACTCACCCCACCACGACCTCGTAGTGCCACACCATCCACCCAAACTCGTATATCATCCATTGCAGGAAGACATAGACTTCCTGAGGTACATAGATCTGAAATCCAACCTATAAATTCACCAAGTTCATCAAATGAGTCCATAATAGAAGAATAAGATCATACATACCCAACAGAAGGAGTATTTTTTCTATCTTCAACTGGAGAGAAACTCCTAGCACAAGAACTAGAAGTGCGTAGTGAAGAAGAAGAAGAGGAAACCTATTTTAATATACCAATGATAGAAGAACTAGAGGAACTAGAAGAGGAACTAAAAAATTCAATTTTGGAACCTTATATTAGTTATGAAGAATCTACAATGGTTGAAGCAGGGGGAGGAGAAGTATGCAATGGTGGACAACCTAGGATTGGAAGTGGAAGAGGAGGTAGGATTAGAGGTGGAAGAGGTGGAGGAACAAGAAGAGGAGGAGATAGAAGAGAACCAAACCCATTTGGATTTCCTATCTTCTATGAAGATACCACGGTAACAATGAAAAATATCTCACCGTTCGTCCTTCCTAACTTCCAAGGATTAGGAAGTGAGGATCCTAAAACATTTCTTTTTTAGTTCAAAGTTTTATTTAGATCTTATGACAATTTTCTTGATTCTCAAAAGTTGAAATTTTTTCTAGAAACTCTCAAGGATGCGGCACTAAAAAGTTTTATGGGTTTAGTAACAAACTCTATTAGAACATGGGAACAAATGAAAAATGCATTCTTAGATAAATTCAAGGATTACTGCATGACCCATAACCTTAAGGATGAAATTTTCAAAATGATGCAAAGAGAAGATGAAAATCTTGAGGATTTGATTGAAAGGTTTAGCTACAATCTTAAGAGAGCTAAAATGGAAAATTTAGATGAAGAAACTTTGAAAGCTCTCTTATTAAAACCTATCAGGGATAAATGGAAATATCTTCTCAACTTAATGGGTAAAGGATATATTTCTCAGTTATCATTACCAGATATTTTTTAGTTATGCATACACATTTCAAGAGGAAAGACAAAGACTAGAAAAAGCCCAAGAGATCATGTTATTTCTAGTATTAACAAGTCTGCATCTGGAATGGTAAGTAGGGATGAAATAGGAAATTTTCTTGATAATTTTAAGACAGACATTTTAGGGAGTCTTAGTGAAAAAATAGACACCCTTAAAATACAAAACAAGAAAAAGTTGAAAATGTTGCTCTATCCATCTTTTGTCTGAAGTATAGAAAGAAACATGCCTTGAGAGAATATCCTTTTGATTTGAAAAACATATAAACTTGTGTCATATGTGCAGAAAATCATGATACCAAAGAATTTCCTTCAATACCAGGTCTTAAAGTTGTTTACCAAGAGGAAGTAGTGCCAAATCAGGTAGATCCTCTTTTTATTGCCAAGATACCATGGAAAAATCAAGGATTTAACACCCAAACATATGCACAACCATCACAAAAGAGTTGGACTGCACCCATGCCTTGGAAACCTTGGCCTCAACCTTGGGCACAAGCATCGAAAAATCCTCATGGATGTTATCCTCGGTACTCTCAATATCCTCAACCTTATCCTACTTTTCCACCACAATATTTTCCTCAGTCTAGTCAACCACCTCAAGCTCAAACTCAAAACCCAAACCCAAAAATTTCGTTACCATTTCCACAAAGACCAAACCAACTGCCTGCTCAACCACTCCCAAAACCAAACAATAAAGGCTCACAGCCTGTTTACAACATAGAAGGGAAAAATTTCCAAAATTATATGATAACTCCATTGGATATAAACAATGTTCAACTTTGATCTAGTAGAGTATTGGAGAAGAAGCCACCATCTATTGTTATTCAGGAAAGTGAAAAATGTAATCACTCTAAGGAAGAAACCAAAAGAAAACATCTCTTCATCAGAAGAAAAATTCTCAAAAACAAACCACCTATGTACATACCAATGATATTCCAATAAACTCAACTCCCATTATAGAACAACCTTCAGTTTCTATACAAAACCCACCTTTTCCGAAAAGTCTAAAAATCAATACAGTGGTAGAGAAGTAGATTATGATACTTGATTATGATATGTTGGATGAACTGAAGAATGTTTGTATAAAAATTCATTTTCTACAGGCTATCAAAGAAATACCATTATTTTAAAATACAATTAGGGAGTTAAGCATTAAAATACCTAGAAGAAAATGAAAATAAGTTAAAATAATTCAACTGGTTGGAAAAATTGCAGATATCGTGATGGGAAAAACAAAATTTTAGATATATATAGACCCAGGAAGTCACATTGTGAAAATTCACAACAATGGTGTTGAGATACCAAATACATTGATTGATTTTAGGAGCAACCATAAACATCATGAGTAAACAAACTATGGATCAACTGAAACTTCCTAATCTTCAATATACACCCACATTATTACAACTAGCAGACAGATTTGTTATAAATCCTGATGGTGTGTTAGAAGATGTGTTTGTATTCTTAGATTCTTGGGAATACCCTACTGATTTTATGATCTTAACACCCAAGAATAATCTAGGAGGCCATCCATTGATCCTAGGAAGACCATGGTTAGCTACAACTGATGATTTTATAAGTTGTATATCTGGTGATATGTTTATCTTTGATGGAAGTTCAACAAATAAATTCACATTATATCCTCTAGCAAAAAAATGATAGAAGTAGAAAGTAAAGAATTGATAGAAGATGGTATTGATATACAATCATTTTTTTCTACTTCAAAAATAGATGAAGAAGATCAAATCTTAAATTTAATGGAAAATAATGAATCTTCCTCATATTGTGAATCTGGTCAAGATTTTTAAGAGTGATGTAATGCTGAATATCTATCATCTCGTCAAATGTCTTTACATTCTATGGAAAATTTTGGAAATTCTTTGCTAGAAATCTTCTTAGGAAAAACTTTGAATGTTAATGATAACCTGGAGTAATCTCAAAATAAAGAATTAGTAAAAATGCTACAAGAACATTCCTCTGCTTATGCATGGGAACACACTAATATGAAAGGAATTAACCCTGAAACTTGTATGCATCATATGTATATTGAAGAAAATTCCAGACCAATTAGACAACCACAAAGGAGGATGAATCCAAAATTAAGGGAAATTGTTGAGGAAGAATTACAAAAATTGTTAAATGTGAATTTCATTTATCCTATATCTGTTAGTCAATGGGTCTCACCATTAGTAATTGTTCTGAAAAAGAATGGAAAATGGAGAGCATGCATTGATTATAGAGAAATGAATAAATCTACCTTAAAATATCATTTTCCACTCCATTTTATAGATCAAGTTCTTGACACATTGGTAGGAAAGAATTATTTTTCATTTCTAGATGGACTTAGTGGATATAACCAAATTAAATTTTCTCCACAAGATCAAGATAAAACAAGTTTTACCTGCCCATGGGGAACTTATGCTTATCGATTACCACCTTTTGGATTATGTAATAAACGAGAAACATTCCAAAGGGTAGTACTGAGAATTTTCTCTGATCTAATTCATGATTGTGTGTTGTGTGGAAGTATACATGGATGATTTTATTGTCTATGGAAATTATTTTGAAGAAGCTCTTAAGAATTTAGAAAAATTTCTTATTAGATGTAAAGAATAAAATCTCTCATTAAGTCATGAAAAAAAATTTATGATGTTTACTAAGGGGATTGTTTTAAGCCACCATATTTCAGGAGATGGAATTAATGTGGATGCATTTAAGGTAGAAGTAATTTCTAAATTTTTAGTTCCTACTTGTCAAAAATATGTTACAATATTTCTTGGTTTTACTGGTTACTATAGACGATTCACAGAAAATTTTACCAAGATTTCCTCTCCACTTTTCAAATTACTTACAAAGGATTGTGAGTTCACCTAGAATTCTGACTACCATAAAGCCTTCGAAACATTAAAAGGAAAAATTTTTGAATCTCCAATTTTGAGAGGACCAAATTGGAAATTACCTTTTCATATCTCAATTGATGCCTCAAATACAACTTTGGGAGTTATGTTAGGACAAAAAGGCTTTACTCCTTATTTCCTTTACTATACAAGTAAAAATTTGACTTAAAATCTATTGTTACTGAAAAGTAGTTTTTAGCAGTTGTAAATGCCAGCAACAAGTTCAGACATTATATCACTATTTCTGAAACCTTTATTCACAGATCATTCCGCAATTAAATATATCATGACTAAATCAACTACAAATGGAAGAATCATAAGGTGGTTACTTTTGTTACAAGAGTTTAATATTACTATTTTAGATAGACCTCGAAAACAAAACACAGTTGTTGATTCCTTATCTATAATCCAAAATAACAATAATAATACTCGTGTAAAAAATTATTTTCCTGATGAATATGTTTTTCCAGTATCTATTAAATCTCCTTGGTTTGCAAATATTTCTAATTATTTGGCTACAAGGAAGTTACCATCATATATGTCTCCTCATGAAAAAAGGAAGGTAATTAAAACTAGTGCATCATACTCATGGATCAATGAAGAATTGTACAAAATATGACCAAATTTAATCATTTGAAGATGTATCAGAGAAGATGAAGTACCAATAATATTTAAAGCATGTCATGATGAACCATGCGGAGTACATTTTTCTAATAAAAGAACTTCCTACAACATCCTTCTCTTAGGATATTATTGGCCTTATCTATTTAAATATTCCAAATAATATGTTAAGAGATGTGATAGTTGTCAAAGAATGGGGAAACATGTTCCTTCAGATGAAATTCCTCTACAACCTCAGGTACTCATTGAACCTTTTGAGAATTTGGCTCTAGATTTTATTGGACCTATTAATCCACCATCAAGACAAAAAATGTACATTCTTGGTTGCACTGATTATGTTACATAATGGGTAGAAGCTAAATCACTTCCTTTTGCTATTGCAAATTTTGTAATCTCATTTATTTTTTAGGATATTTTTACTCGTTTTCGTGTCCTCAAGGAAATTGTAGCAGATCAAGGTACTCATTTTACATCCAAGTTGGTACAAAAGAAAACAAAGAAATATAAAATCAAACATCGAAAGCCCACTCCATAACATCCATAAGAAAATGGACAGGTGGAATCCACCAACAAATTAATTGAAGTAATTCTTACCAAAATTGTGCATCAGCATAGAAGTGATTGGGGAAAAAAGCTTCCAGAAGCTTTTAGGGCATAACGTACCACATGGAGGAACACAAGAGGACATACTCCCTATAAAAAAAATTATGGGAAGAAAGTCCTATTTCGTATTGAATTCCAAATAAACACTTTGAATACAATAGTCAAATTGGGTCTTGATCTATCTGAATTACAAAAACAAGGAATGGAGCAGTTAAATGAACTTGATGAGATGAGACAGGATGTTATTGAAAGAGCTAACATATTTCAACAACAAATATCCAAATGGCATGATTGATTCATAAAATAAAGAAAATATCATTCAGGAGATTGGGCATTAGCCTTTGATTCAAAGTTTAAATATTTTCAAGTAAAATTTTAAACTCTTTGGCTTGGGCCTTATGTGATTGAAACTGTCTTTGACAATGAAGCAATCAAAATTGGAACTATTGATGAAGAAAGAGTGACCTTCCTTGTAAATGGTCATTGATTGTGAATTTAGCGCAAACCATTAATAAAGGAAGATTTTGTTGAACATCTCCAAGACAATATTGATCTCAAGGTGGTTAGGAAGTATTCTGCTTCCTCTCCAACTTAACTCGCAAAAAAAAAAAAAAAAAAAAAAAATCAATAGTAATAAATAATAATAATAATAATTGTATAAACATGAAAACAAACATTGTTGGCATGTTTATACATAAAATCTAGGATGAAAACCAAACATTATTGGCACCTTATATTTTTTTTTCCTATTCTAGTCCCACTTATTTTAAGTTCCTCTTTTTATTTTCAAAATAAGTAGCTACAAAAACTCTGAGAATCTGGAGTTGTGACGAAATTTTGCAACTGATATTGATAGGAATCACTGACTGGAATGATCGAAGATTTTAGCAGAAGGAAGTGATCAAGCCTACAATTGGAAGCACCTAATAACAATTCAAAAAGAACAATTAAGTATTATATTCACCATTAGGGTGGTTTTGAGGTATAAAATGGGCCTCCTAAGGAAAATGTACAATCAAAATTCACTTTATGAGAACCAATCACATTTTAGGGGATGACATCATCCCTAATGGTTGAGGTGGCATTGCTTGAGTTAAAGGTACTTACTTGTCATATTCTCAATGGTCGATAAAAACTCATGGTTAACCATGGTAGTGCTCTAAGTACTTTTAAAGTCATAAAGTAAAGTACTCATAATAAATATCATTTCACATTTTTTGAATAAAATACTATTATTGTCATTTCATATTTTTTGAAAGAAACAATGCATATCCCTACACAATCTTCATGTATTTACACACTGTAAAAAAAATATTGTATTTGTATATTTTCATAGATTTATATAGTATATTAATTACATGTTATTATATAATTTATATAATAAAAATTTTAATTAAGAATGTATGAATTTATATTTATATTTTATTTCAAGTTATTTAAGTACAAAGGACAAATGCATTAGTTGTGCAATGACAATGACTTTTTCTGAAAAAGTTCATTCTTATTTATAGTCACATCAATACATTTTTTTTATTAATTTTATTTTGGTACAACTTTTGAATTGAATTTAACCATGGTTACATGGATTTTGGTGCAAAAAGTGAATTACATATTAATAAATATTATTTTATTGGTTTAGCTATTATTTTATTATTTCCTTAGGAGGCCTATTTTAGAAACGTATTTATGCAACATCAACCTTTTTTTTTAGAGTGGTGATTTTCATGTTGGTAATAAAACACAAAACTTAGATAAAATATATATATATATATAAACAATAAAAATGTAAAAAAAAAAAAACAAAATTAACTCGTAAAAATAAAATAAAAATTTAAAAAAAAATAAATTTAAAAAAAAAAACAAAAATATTCGAAAATTATATCATAAGAAATGACAAAATTTGAAAAAAAAAAACCCATAATTTAAAGAAAAAAAAACATCAAAAACATTTTTTTCTAAGTTATTAAAAAAACCATATAATTAAAAAAAAAATTAAATAGAAAATCTAAAAATAATCAAAATTACAAAATCAAAATTTAGATAAAATAAAATAAAATACAAAAAAGAAAAATTTAAATTAAAAAAATAATAATAATAAGAAAAAAAAATACAAATTTTAAAATTAACAAAAAAAAAAAACAAATTAAAAAAACAAAAAAAAACAAAATTTAAAATTGAAAAAGAAAATCAAAATTAAAAAAAACTATCATTAAAAAACAACGTGCAAATAATTAAAAAATAAATATCCATAAATTTACTGTTTTTTTAAATTTAATTTTAAAAATGAAAAACTAAATAAACTAAAAAAAAAATTAATTAAATTTAATAAATTTAATAAATAAATTTTAAATTTTAAAAAATAATTAATCTAAATAAAAATAAATAAATAAATAAAAACAAATTAAATTAAAAAAAAAAAAAAAAATGATTTTTTGAAATTAAAAAATAAATAAATAAATAAATAAACAATAAATTAAATTAAATTAAAAACAAATATTAAAAAATTAAAAAAAAAAAAAAAAAATCAAATTAAAAAAATTATATTTAAAAAAAAAAATTAAAAATTTAAAAAATAAATAAATTAAATAATATATATATATATATATATATATATATATATATATATATATATATATATATATATATATATATATATATATATATTAAAAATAATAATAATAATAAAAAATAAATAAATAAGAAAAAGAATTTTTTGGTCATGGTGACGCCGCAATCAGCCTCCCGCCGCGGGAGGCAGAATCGGCCTCTGCCGCCACCTGGGCGGGAGGCCGATTGGTGACGCCACCATGATCAAAAAATTCTTTTTTTTTCAAAACATTTAAAAAAAAAAAATTTAATTTAATTTTTATATTTTAAATTTAATTTGTTTTAATTTTTTTTGTTTTTTTTTTTTTTGTTTTTTTTTTTTTTATTCATTTCTTTTGTTTTTAATTTTTTTTCCTAAATTTTGTTAATAATTTTTATTAAATTTTGCCTTTTTTATTTAATTGATTTTTTTTTCGTATTTTTTTTTATTATTAAATTTTATGTTTAGTTTTTTCATTTAATTTTATGTTTGGTTTTTTCATTTAATTTTTTGAAATTTAATAAATTTTGTATTTTTTTAATTTATTTGAATTTAATATATATATATATATATATATATATATTACATTTTTTTTTTTTTTAATTATTTCAATTAAAATTGTGTATTTAAAATTAAAAAAAAAAATTAATTAAACTTAATATTTTCAAATTAATTTGTTTTTTATTTTATTTTTTATTTAATATATATTTTTTAATTTGTTTTTTTCAATTTTTCATTTTTAATTGATTTTTAAAGTTTTTTAACTTTTTATTTTAACAATGTTTTTTTTTTTCTTTAAAATTTATTTTATTTGGTATTTATTTATTATTTATTTATAATTATTTTATTTTAAATTAATTGTATTTAATATTAACTTTTTTTTAATTTAATAAAATCTAATATATATATTTTTAATTTAAGTTCATATATATATATATATATATATATATATATATATATATATATATATAAGTTCATATATAAGTTCATGTATATATTATTTTTATAATTTTAAATTTAATTTATTTTTAAAATTTATTTGTTTTTTTAATATATTTTTCATTATATTTTTGTTGTATTTATTTTTTTATTTTTAATTAATTTTAAATTTTTTATTTTAATTTTTTTTTATTTTTTTTTTATTTTTTTTTTAAATCCTTTTCGATTATTAATCATTTTCTTTTTAAAATTTAATTTCTATATTTTATTATTTATAATTTCTTTTTTTTTTTTCCTTTTTTTTTTAATTTAATATTTTTATTTTGTTTTTATTTTTATTTTTTTATTTCTATATATTTTGAAATTTTAATCTTTAATTTTTTTTATTTTTTATTTTTAATTTTTTTTCTTAAATTTTAGGTTTTTATTAATGTTTGAATTAAAATTTTTATTTTGTTTTTATTTTTATTTTTTTATTCCTATATATTTTTAAATTTTAAGCTTTAAAATGTTTTTATTTTTTAAATTTATTTTTTTCTTAAATTTTAGGTTTTTTTTTTAATGTTTGAATTTTAAAAATTAAAAAATGTTATTTCTGTTTTTAAAAATGTAAAAAATATGACACAATTTTTTTTTTGTTATTCCAGCATCAACTGGTTTTGTTTTGAGGGTGTTTTTTCAATCCTTTTTTCAAGAAACAATTTTGTTTTTAGCATAATTTTATAAAATGTTGAAATTTGACCTTCAAAAAAAACCAAGTGCGTTCTGGAATACACTTTTTTTGTTTTTGGAGTGTTTTTTCATGTTTTTTGAGTCTTTTTGGGCTAGAGTTCCCGTTTTGAGGTCAGGTTACCTATTTCATCGGTAACAGTGTTAAAAGTAAATAGACGAATTTATTGTTAGTTATTCAGAATTTCATTACTTATGAGGGTAGATTCGGTAGCATGTTTTTCTACCATGTATGTTTAATGATCCATTTTCTTGAAGGCAATGAAATCAATTTACCCTATTTTCTACTTAATAGCTTGAGCAAGATGTCTCGAAATACTCAAAGAAAAATACAGTCCATTGAAAATACTTTGTATTAGCATGGTCTTATAAAGATGCTTATTGAAGCCCATCTTGAGAATTTAGGAGATAATTGGGAGAATTTTCTAATCAAAATTCATTTTAACTAAATAGAGGAAAAATAACCTAATATCAGTAAGGTAAAGAGAAACAGAAGAAATTGTTTGAAAACCCTATTGATAACCCACTTCTACAACCAGAACATCATTCAAAAGATTAAATTCCTCTTGTAAATGTTTAAGAAAACATAAGAAACAAAAGTGTTAGAAGATAGAAATCCAATGAAAAAGAAGAAAATACACCCAAAAAGAAAACAGAGGAAACAAATAAGGCCAACACGGAATAGAAGAAAAATCAAAAACAAAATCCTCTCTCATATACCATAAGAAGAAGCACAAGAATTAAAAAAATGATAAAGGATTCAACTCAAAAATTCACAGAATTTGTTAATTTGAAGGAGGAGGAGGAACCATAGGTTCCATCACAAATTGTTCTTACACCAATCTCTAGCTGGTGAGAAGAACACCAGAGGTAGACCCTGTCCAGCAAGAGATATATGACTATATTGAGTCTCTGGAGAAAAGAGATACAGAAAAGGCATCTTCTTCTTCAATTCAAGAAAAAGGAATTCAATCTGACAGTCCACAAGAACTTCCAATAGTGAATATTTTAAAAAAAGAAATTTTTGAATTGGAGACACTGAATAGACATTTGAAACAAGAACATGAGACATTGAAGGTGAAAAATGAAATTCAAAGGACCAAAAGTGATAATATTTGGTTGCATCTAGGCTTGTGGTATGAAAAGAATAAAAATTTGAAGGAAAATAACAAGTCTGTCAAGAGGATGGTCATAAGTTTAAAATACAAAATTTTTATGAAGAAGCCCAGGATGGTAGTTACTAAGAAGAAGGCAAAGAAAACAAACTTGGATGTTCTAGCTCAAGTTTATGAAGGAATGTAGCGACAGATCAAGGCTATCAGTTTTGAATTTTTTCATGAGGACATGCAATGGCCTCCATGTGGGGGAATGTTGAGCCTCATTTTTGCTTCTTTTTGACACCTCTTTTTCACCTACTTTATTCCTTTTTTACCATCATAATCACTCAATGAGCATCAAATCATAGGATTTATGGCATGGAAGGTATATAATATTCTTGTATTGCATAATTTAGTAACGTTCTTTATTATTAGTCTAATACTTGATTTAGCTACCGAATTGGGATGATTCTGCAGCTAATGTATGATCATGTATCCAAGTCCATTGTTTGATAGGTTTCCAAGTGCCAGTTGGAGGGAGAAATATATGGAAAGGTGGAAATCAGTGCACTCAATGATTCCCTCCTATCTTCATGAACCAGATTAATACGAGAAGCTTCCAGTTGTGTAGTCAAGGATAAATTCAACTTTTTCAGTTGTAACAGGTGAGCGAGGAACGATATATACACTTACCTATTTGCTTTGGTAATAGAAAATCGTGATCGATTTCCATTACGATATATTTACATAGTTAATTTTAGTATTTTGTTAACAAGGCTAGGCATAGATCTTTGAACATTTAATGATGCGAAATTTATAAAAAGACCTTGCAGCAAACAAAAACACAATGACTTTTTATGCGACAGTGACAATTCAAAAACTTGTTTTTTAATTCAAATAAACTTTTTTTATTCTGATGTGTGGTTGATTGTTTGATTGAATATCACAACCACCTTCTTGTGGAGGGCCCCCTCAAGAAGTAAGGTTTCTTTGTTTTAAGTAGAATTCTTATGGCATTCTGTAAGCTTACTTTCTGGATGCATCCTATAGAACTTTTTTTTCTTTATCGATTTCAAATTAAATAGTAATCAGTTTGATTGTATCATTAACTATTTTCCTTTATTGATTTAGGAGCACGTGAATTGAATTAATCAGTAGTGATAGCAGCAGTGAAAGTTTGAATTTAGGATGAAATTGTAATTCTTAAAACAGAAGATTTGTTTGCAGGTTATATTTCAAAGCATGAGTGATTTATCAGTTTGAGCAAGTGTGAACATAATTTCAATTCATTTTGGTTTTTCATGCAAGAGTGTGTTATATTGATAGATGGGTTGATTCTTTTAGAAATCGAGTTTCCTTCAAAGCATATTTCAGATATATTGCAGAGTGTCTGTGTGTGTGTGTTATTATGAGTTAAATATCCTTTTAAAAGTGTGAGGTTGATTTATAAGTTTGAGAATTTTTTTTTATTGGTTGTGTGTATTTCATAAATAGATACAGCTTTATAAGAGTGTGATCATATTTCTTACAACTAGTTTCAATAAATAATCCAATCATGTGCATTGAAAATTTAATTCAATTTGGATAACTAGGATTCCTAGCACATACAGTGCACTTACACTTTGTCAATCTACTAGCCCTTGTCGATAATTTATGTAAACAATTTAAGACAATTAAATTGAAAAAAATATGTTTAGGGAGCTCTGGACTTGTCTGACAGGGAAACGACGTCATGGACCAGTGGAGCGATGAGAGAAATCGATTGCAGGAATTATAATTTTAAATTCAAATGGCTAACGGGTCAGGCCTTTATAAGCAGGAGAAACGATAACATGACATCAAGTGAGCTCATGAGGGAGTGACACATGGTGGAAGATGACTAGGTGGGAGATAGGTTGACACATGGAAGGGAATACCTTTATTATTTACCATTCGCTCACTTGTTGACGTTGATGGCACCTCAGCATATAGCGTCACGTGTGTGGTCCCTACCTCTCTCTGTTGGGTGGGAAAGTAGGAGTCAGGATCAATCTGAGACCCCCCGGATTCAATTAGGGTCATCAATCTACTGATGGGGTTGTGTTTTCTTTTCTATTCCAGGGGGTGGCGCTAACATATCGGTCATGCCAATTCCCCCTCCCCCGTCATGCCTCTAGGGGTTGGTAGGGCTACAATGAATGATGATCTGCCCGACGCCTTCTCAAACTTTAATCAAGGGCCCCCACTTTCTATTTGCCTCTCTCTCTTTTGTTTGTTGCGCCTGCCTCAAGAAAATTTTCTCAACTGTTTCCCTTTGCATGAGGGCATTTAGTTCACTGCCAACACCCAATTTGGTTCTCTTTCGCTAATCTAAGTGTATTTGTCCTTCTCTACACCAAGGTGAATAGGGAACCATCCGACACAAAAACAGAAAGGGATAGGAAAGAGAACAACATTGAATCCAACTGGGGATAATGTATTGAAATAAATGCATTGAGAACCAGCAGATTAGTGCCTTATCCATTCGGAAATGGAGTCATCTTATTTAGGTGCATATAAAGAAAAAATAGAAGAAGTAAGAACATAAAACATATCTGGTATGTAAAATGGCTCATTGACATGTACAGTGGATGGAAGTGCAGCTATTTAATGATGAAAATAGAGCTTGAGAAACTTCCCATTTACAGGCAGTTCAAGCACGTCACCATCCAAGTTTTTCATCAAGAATGTGACGTTGTTTCCTTTTGTTTCAAATATCCTGAAAGTTCCAAATCACAGGGGGTCGAATTTCCCACGCTTGCTTTTATCTTCTCTCCTAACATCCATCTGAATACTAAATGTCCTTGCTGTAAGTGTTTGTCCCTTGCCTTTCTGTCAAAAAGAGCCTTCATTTTCTCCAGATACCTGATCATATTCTGAGTTACTTGCCTTTTGTTCTCTTGCAGTTCCATTAGATGATTTATTCTCCTGGTTAGAGAATTTGGTTCCTCTTCAACACTCTGTAATAATTTGGCCACTGGCATAGATAATTGGAGAGGGAATATTGCCGCTATTCCATACACCATCTCAAAAGGGGACTTCCCAGTTGATCTTTTAGTAGTAACTATATTAGCCCATAACATGAATTTAGTTGTGAATCCTAATTTTTTCTGATTTTCTACAATATTCTTTTTTAGGATTCTCACTAAGGTTTTTTTTAAGATTCAACTAATTCATTTCCCTATGGATAGAGAGTAGTGGAGTGTCCCAAAGATAATATTATAATTCTGACAAAAATTAATGAACTTGGTTGACTTAAACACCTAAGCATTGTTAGTGATCATCTTCCTTGGGTAGCCAAATCTGGCAAGGATATTCTCCTCCATAAATATGATGACCATTGTATCAGTTGCATTCGTGGTTGGGATGGCCTCCAACCATTTAGTAAAATAATTTTTTGTTTTGAGTATCCATATATGTTGACCATTGGATGGTGGGTTTATTTCTTCGATGAAGTCTATCCCCCATTTCCTGAAGGGATCCTATGCAAAGACAATGATCAGGGGGAGGGGTTCCAACCTCTGCTTCTCAACAAAAATATGACATTTTTCACAGGCCCTAACATAAGCATGAACCTCACCAAATAACTCGATCCAATAGAATCATGCTTTAAGGATCTTATGGGTCGTGGTACTCCAACTATAATTCCCCCCATAGACACAGTTATGAAACTCATTAATCACCTTAGGAATCTCCTCTTCTACCAGGCACAAGAACAATATCCCCACCAGGTCCTTCCAGTACTACTGGCCATTTGAGATAACAAAATTTTGATCTTGTAATCTTAGAGCCCTTTATTTGACTTTGTAAACATGTAATGGGCACTTCAGAAAAATTAAATAATGAACAATATAGTTGTACAATTATGATATTAGGTACTTCATATGGATATTTTATGTAGAGGTTTGAATGTTCCTCTGGTATCCTTCCTCATTTGCTGACATTTTTATGCTCAAGGATTGGAAATTAGCTTCGTACAATATTTTATACAACCCCTTCCCCTTGATCAACTTGGCCCATTTGATATCCATATGATATTCCAAAATATTGGCAATCCATTTGCATCTTGTGCCTTCATTGTCACCTTGTATGAGAAAATATTTCACAGCGGTTGTAGGAACATAAGCTATTATATTCGATTCTAGGACATATATTTGAAAGGCCTTAAAATATTTGACAAAGGCATAGGCATGTTTCTCAAGAATATTGTATATTTCAATTCTACATCTCCCAACACCTGACTAAAAAATGAAATTGGTTGCTCATGTCCTTCATCATTTTTCTGGAATAAAACAGTTGCAATTGCGTTAGGAGAGGCAAAAGAAAAAATGATGAATGGTGTTTGATAGTTTGGATGGATAAGACTGGGGCTTCTACAAAAGAATTTTTTATTTTATAAAATAATTCTTAGGATTCAATATTCCAATTGACTTCCATGTCCTTATTTAACATTTTTGTGATGTCTTTAACAATTTCAGCATAGATTGGTATGAACCTTCTTAGGAAATTTATTCTTCCCAAGATAACCTGACTTTCCTTCTTATTCCTTGGTAATGGAATATTTGTGATGCCTTCCAACCTTTTTGGGTCAATCCTCATTCCTTCCCTTGCCACTATATGGCCTAATAGCTTGCCTTCACTTAAATCAAATTGGGATGTTTTGGGGTTTAGAGACAGACCATACTTCATACACTTCGTAAAAGTGAGTTGTAGGTGTTTAAGGTGCTCTTCATATTATTTCAAGAAAACATTTACGTCATCCAGATAAATCACTACAAATGTATCTCATTCTGCAACGAATGTTATATCCATTTCTATTTGGAAAGTGGCTCCAGCATTTATGAGGCCAAAAGGAATTCTGGCATAAAAAATCGCTCCCCAAGGCATATTAAAAGTTATTTTCTTCTAATCCCCTGGATGTACAGCTACCTAATTATACCCAAAGAAACCATCCATCATGGGAATTCTAGTAGACCCTACTACCTTCTGCAGAATGAAATGCATTTTAGCCATAAGGTAGTTATCTTTCAGAGAAGCCTTATTCAGATTTTTGAAATATACACATAGCCTAATTTCCCCATTTTTATTCTTGAATGGGACTAAATTTGCTACCCGATCTAAATACCTCAAAGGTACAATAATCTTAGCCTGTAACAGTTTCTTAACTTCATTTTCAATTGATGGGAGCAACAAAGGATTGATTTTCTTGAGATTTTGCTTATGTGGTTTCATCCCATCCTTTAAAAAAAATTGTGTTGTATGACACTGGATTCAAAGGTCTTCAAATAATCATAGGACCAAGAAAACACATCCATGTACTCCTTAAAAAGGTTGATATATCTTTTTTTGTATTCCCTTGGAACTCCTTTAGATAACTTGATGACTCTAGGGTCTTCTTTTGTGCCAATATTACAATCCTCTACATCTTCCTTAATTTCTTGTTTAGTTGGCTTAGCGGCCACATCGTTTGAGTTAAAGATTCTTTCCAATGGAGCAAACCCTCTAGAGATGGTATTTCCATTTAGTTGGAATATTTCGTGACCAACAATATATTCCTCCCAATCGGCCTGCTATTCATCCTGATCAATCATTGAGTTTGATAATTCCCCAATAACCTCCATGAATCATTTGACTTATTCCTCGTCCTCAAACACCTGCCAGTACTTCACATTGTATGGTAATGAAAGCTTGTACCTAACCTCAGCTTCGTTTCTGAGCAAGGGGTTTTGAGGGGGGATAAAATTTCTAACAACGATTAACAAGGAGTCATTTATCCTATTACTTGGGCAGAAACCAAATATTAAAAGCTAAGAAAAAAAATTCAATCAAATCCTATACCTCATTCATGTAAGACTTCAGTCATGGATCCTTGGGTTGACATTTATTCTTTACTTGCTTCATCACCAGCTATGAATCCCCAAACATATTCAAACACCCAATATCGAGGTTTTTAGCATCTTGCAGCCCTAACAACAAAGCTTCGTATTCAAAAACATTGTTTGTGGCCTAAAATTCTAGCTTGGAAGAGAAAGGGATCAAGCTACCCTCTGGGGACACCAACAACACACCTGCTCCATTTACCTCCCTAGAATAAGCACCATAAAAATATAATTTCCATACTTGATCATGTTCAAGTGATTGTTTGCTACACTAAGTGGAACATTCCATCTGGGTGTCTTTTACGATTTGATCATCTTCTTCCAATAACAGACAAGAGAAATATTTCTCTTCACCATACACAAGAGCATTGTTTGAAAAATCTGCCCTTGTAACTGTATTCACAAATTTGGATTCTCTGTATAATCAATGTCCCTCTCTTCCAAATACCGAAATGGTAGCATATGTTAGATGGATTTTAATAGAGCCTCAAATTTTCATCCTTATATATTTTATGCTCTGAGTTATGACCTTTGGCAGCCCTTTCCCTTCAGGCCCAGTATTTAAAAACATCTTTTGATTCATACATTGACCTCTTCTTCCCTCTAAAACGCACGCATGCTCTTTGGTCCCATCTCTCCCCAACTGCATACTTATAGTTTGAATATAAATACATACATATATATATATATATATATATATATATATATATCTATTTGTGGAGGTGGGTTTCTGGGTTGCAAAATCCTGCAAAACATGTTAGCCCTGGCACATGTCCCAAGCAGAAACAATTGTGAGTTGTTATCATCCCTCATGGGGAAGGCCTAAAGGAGAAAGATATGATGTTGATATTGCAACCAATTAGTCCTTGATTGAAGTACGATTTGAAATATGATAAAAAAAAAAAAATATATATATATATATATATATATATATAAATATATTTTAATAGGTGAGACCTGAAGTTACACAAAGCCTACCCTACAAGAACGTGTAGCCTAACTATATCCCAAGCGAAACAATTATTTTAGGGTGGTATAAATACACATAAAATGCAAAGAGGGAGGAGAAAGATATGATATTGATATTATGAACAATTAATTATGAGTCAATTCCAGTTGTCCTTTGCCTCTTATCGGATTGTGGAAACATGTTCTCAAAATGATCATCACTGTACCAATGACATCCTCATTCTGCCCATTTGGAAAAGATTGTGGGAGCCTAGGGTGGTGATCTGGAATTTTCTTCCCGCTTAGTATTCCTCCACATTCCTTTGAACACATCAATAAAGAAGTTTTTTCATGTTTTTGATAGTTATTATCTTTATGTTTTAACTCATGTTATGATCCTATTATGAATGATTTCATGTTTTATACCAATATACTTATATGATCTAATGTTAATATATTGAACATGATTTGAACTATTGCTATTATATATGTTTTTCTTAAATGAGTTGCAGTTTTTGAAGCATTGGAAGAATGAAAGGGTTTAAACCCTACGAGATCACCTTCAAACTTAGGACCTATGGGTACTATCCTTTCATCCTTGTTTATTAGTTTAAGCAATAGGATTTCTTGTTTACATGATTCTTCTTGTTGTATGCCCTTCGCTTTGTTGAGGTTTCCAACCCATAACCTAGGGTGTTATATCCTATAATAGAATTGGCAACTCCACTAGGGATTACACTCTTGTACTTCCTAGTTTGGCTTGTTTCTCTCTTGATCTGGGATTTTTTTTTGGTTTATTGACTTTTCCAGTATCTTTGATTTATTTTCAATCCAAGCAGAAAGTCTAATCTTCTAGATCAGACCTAAATTTTTTTTTTCTTTGTTGGCTTTTCTATATGCATTTTCCAGTTCACACAGTCGCGTATGCATGCACTTTTGTCCAAAGGAACATGCATATACTCGTGTTTTCTTGAGTACAGTTGTGTATATATGCACGTCCATCACTGCCAAGCCCCGTATCTTTAGTTTTAAATGAATTTTACATATTTTGAGTCTAATAAAGGGTTTTTCCTAATTTTTATTTCTTCTGTTTAGTCATTGATGGTCTGGGAGAGTCTTGCTTCTTGCAATTTTTCAATTTCCTATCTTTCTTGGTGGAAAAACCTAGTCAACCTAGGGTTTCCTCTTTTGGTGAAGTGTTATTTTTTTTGTTTGGGTTCAAGGCTTATGGCTAAAGTTCTTAGTTTTTTTGAGTATTTGGAACAGAGAAATGGTCTTAATTTTCTTATACATGGCCTTTACATTAATTTGCCTTTGATTTCTTGAAAGTTGGTCTTGTTGTTTTTTTCTTGGTTTTTGAGAAAGGTGCTTCTTGCAATCTTGAAATTTTTTCTTGATCTTCTTGAAATTTTCTTGCTTTCTAGAGTTTTTTATACTGATGTTCATAGAAATTTGTTTTAGTTTGTAACCTCTTTCAATTTTTAAGTCTTTTCATGTTAATGATTTCTATGTCTTATGGAGTTTGAGGTTCTTTATGCTTGAATTTGGATCTTGAAGTCTTTTGGTAGTTTTTGTTTTCTCAAGAACTCTTTGTGTCCTGGAAAAAGATGAAATATAGGGTTTCAAACCGCGGCTCTCCCCTCCACCATCATCAAGCGATTGTTCGACCTTGAAGCTCATGGCAGCCAAGGTCCATTCGAGCCATCAACTCTCCACGAGCCATTCCTTGAGAGCATTTGTCTTGGAGATAGGATGCAGAAAGCATGTGTTTGGTCCAAAAAAAATTTTGCACCTTCGAATGTAGACAAGGCTGAGGTAATCCCTGTACGCAGGTTGGAAGTGCCCTTGCAGGTCGAATATGTACATATTTCAACCTCAATATGATGTTGAGAGACTGCAACGTGTTGTTTTTCAGTAAGAAAAGCACCGTCCGCTACAACCAGACCATGCATTCCAATAGCTCCTCTACCCACCGCGTGACCCCAAGGTTTCCTCACCAGGGCGGCCATCTCTCAAAGAGGAATGATAAATGCAAAGCGGCGGCTAGATATAGCAGTGAGCCATCAGAGTTCAGTACTCTGGCCTCTCAGATGAGATTTGGAAATGAGGGTTCTCCATATCTTTTTCCCATCTCTTTTCAGATCTAGATCACTCTTTTATCTGGAAAACCCTTCTTCTCTAGGTTCATTCCACAGATTTGGTGAAATCCCTCTCGCGAGCCCTTGAACTCAAGATGAGGATTCCTTCTGCCTCTCAGCAACTTCTCCGTTTAGGTAAACAACTTGAGGATTATGTTCTTCTTTCATTCTATAATATTGAAAAAGATGCCTTGGTGGTTTTATCCCTCCATCTGCAAGGAGGGGAAGTTGGGCAACCGTCCTCAGCTCAAACCTTCTCTTACAAGGATGTTGTCCATGTATAACCTCCCAAGAGAGCAGCACAACCCATGGAGAAAGTTTCTCAACCTATGGAGGCTCCCAAGCCTTTCTTGGTGGACAAATCGGAGGATGTGCCTTCAGTTGAAATTTCCTACCCAGATCTTGAAAACCAGCATCAAATGTATGTTGAATCTACAATTATTTGTCGATTCAGTGGACTATGGCCTTGCACAGAAAATCTATACCTATGGATTCACTCCATTTGGACCAATAACAGCAAGGTTATATTCTAATCAAAGGGCTTCTTCATAGTTTTGTTTTCTTTCAACGAGGACTATCAAAAAGCCTTAACCGGTGGTCCATGGTTTTGGGGAAAAGCAAGGCTATTCCTCACCCCCTAGTTCCTATATTTCGACCCTTCCACGATAGTCATTACCAAGCTACCCATTTGGGTCAAGCTTTCAAATATGTCTACTCATTTATGGCACTTCTTTGTCTTCCAAGGAATTGGAAACTCTCTGGGTCGTTTTCTGGCTATGAATCCCTCTAAGGGAGAGCAAGGCATATATACCTATGGCAGAATTTGTGTGGAAATTGACATAAGTAAAGGTTTGCCCGATCAAATCAATCTCAAAGTGGGTGAATTCCTTTGGAATCAGAACCTAGATTATGAGAACATTGTGTTCTGATGTTGTCACTGCCATCAAACAGGGCATCTTCAAAACTCCTGCACTATATTCCTCACCCAAAAGAAGAGAAGCAATCGCAAATCGAAATCTAAAAGTTGGAAGCCCTGTGATCTGCCTCCCATGGATGACATCAATTCCTTGAGCTCGAATGAGGAGGAGATTGAATCAGATAAGGAGGTAGCAATGCCGGAGAAGGAGACGACCTCGGTAGACCATGGGGAACCCAATGTTACCTTGAATACTCAGAAACTGACACATGAGTTTGCCTCATACGACTCACATAAGGAGACTCCTCCTTTGGTAAACAACAATATTTAGGTGGTTTTAGCCCAACCGCTCCATAATGGTTGGGTTAAAGTTACAAAAAATAAAGGAAATAAATGTCGTATTGAGGATTCTATCCATTCTGGGTAGATTCTTGTGTCTGTCTCTCTTGGTCCCCATGTTTCTCTTCTTGGCACTGTATGTTATCTCTTGGATATGTAATGGGACCGAGGTTGTTATCTGATCATTTCTGGCTCCTCACTATTTAGCCTCTCTTGTTTGTAACTCCATTATTGTACTATATGATTTTAATAAAATCAGTATTATTCAAAAAAAAAAAAAAAAAAACTCTGTCCTTAAAAAGATAAAAACATCTTTGTGTTTCCTTTATTTTTCTTTTGGTTTTGTTTTTGTTCTTCTTATCATCTTTGAGTGAGTCTAAAATATTTTCATTTGGTTGAATTTTCTTGATTTTGGGGAAAGTTCTTGTTTGAATTTGTTCCTCCTTTTGTCAAGTTTTTGCCTCTTGATCTTTGTTGAGAAACACACTTGCTTGTTTTTAGAGTAATCCTAGAATCTTGCATTAGGCATTTGTATTTTGCATTAGAATAGTTGCATTTTCAGAACTTTTAGTTTTTTTGTCAATTTTCAGTGTGTGAGCATATATTTTGTAAAAGAAAAGATTTTTTTCTTTCATTAGTTTGTTCATAGTACCCTTTGTAGAAATCTCTTTCATCGAAGAAAAATTTGCATATGTATGTACCTAGGTTTCTATTGGTTTCTCCTTACGTCCAATATTAACCATAAGTTGCACTTCCATCTTACCCTTGACTTAAGAACAACCATTAAAATCAAGCGTTAAAACTAAAATGAACTAGAATCTTTTTTGTTTGTCATTTCATACATCAACTAGTATGGGTCATTAGGGCCTTGGAATAGGTGTGTGGAGAGTTAACTCTCCAAGGCCACTCTGAATTTAAACATAGAAGTTGATTAAAAGATTGAAATCCAGTGTCCTTAATTTGTTTGGGAAATCTATCCTTATAAGGAAGTCAAGCACGAGGGCGCGTGAAAGCGGGGAAGAGAGATACCCCCTCTCCTACTTGTCGGGTCCCTACCAAAGATTGTTCCTATCGGCTGTCGATACGAACTGGTGACCTTAGTTGCCATTCCTAGGTATCACATAGCTGACTGCAAGGGGGAATACCCATGGTACCTAAGGCAGACGTTGCATCACGTTCATTAATACTTTTGGAGGGTGCCCTTGAGAAGCTTGGGTACTTGCACCAGCAAAGGATTTTGCCTAGAGGTCAGCGTAACTGCTTTTATTACCTTTGCTAGTAGTCCTGAGGCGTAATTACCCCACACTATTTTCGGTAGGTCCTTATATATTCGCTTTCTTGTATTTTGGTGTCTAATATTAATCACTCGGAGTGGAAATACCTAAAAGTAGCTTGATTGGTTGCATCTTTAGGTAAATTTTTGTGATTTCTCTTTGCTCCTAGATTTCCATAGCTTTATAATTTTTTGAGTCTGTACAAGTTCTCTTCATAATTAAAAGTGGTTGATCGACCAACTCGTCGATCCAGGAGGCTTCGTGGGCTCTCACTTGCGAGTGCTGAGCCTTCTTCTAGAAGGCATAGGAGAAATTTTGCTGGTGATTTTCAATTAGTAGCAGAGAACGCATTGGAGAGTGGCCCTCCACTTGGGGCTATAGTTTCACAGGGTGGTCCTAGTGTAAGTCGTGATTTGGATAGGAGCACTCCATTCCCTTCTAGGGTTCTCTTCCAGTCAGAAGATGAGGTTCGGGTTGAATAGATTCCTGATTCCCCTGTGACTCATTCTTCACCTCATTCTCCTAATTTTCCAGACATTGTATTATACGTTGGGGCCCCGACTCACAGGCTAGAAATCCATGTTTTTTCTCCTTATTTTCTTTCGATGGCCACTGCTGAGAGCGGAATTTCGACTATGTGTACTAATAGTGCTCATACTCCTCTTTCACTTGAAGGAAAAGGTACAATTTCTATATCTACTATCACTCCTAGCAGTGTTATTTTCGACTTTACCTCCATTCCATCTTCGAGTGGGGGCACCCAAGATTTTGCTTCCCACAGTAGTTCTTTTGGGATACCTTCTAGTGCAATTCCCTCAGTGCCTTTAACCATTTCACCCAATTTTTTCCACACCTATGTCTTCTATGGCTAGCAGTTCAACATATTTCCAGGGTTTTCCTTTTGGGAGTGGTCATATCCCTCATTCTAACCCTTCTTTAGGCTCTCTGCCTTTCTCCCCTCAAGGTAAAGGTTTTAATCATTTTCAAGGAGGTCAAGGATTTAGTCCTTTTCAAATATGGACTAACCCTGCTTTTAGAGGTTTAGGAACTGGGAATCAATTTGTTCCTGGTCAACAGGTGAACATGCCTTTCTCCTCTGTAGGAACCACCTAGGGTTTTTCTCCCTTCGCCAATGCGTGGAACCCTTACCAAAGGCTCTCCTATCCTTTCAGTACTTCGATTGGGGAAAATATTCATGGCTATGGTAACCCTTCGGCAGGAGGAGGTCATACTCCAAATTTTTCTGGACCATAATATTTTCCTTACGGTTCAATGCCTTCTACGAACAATCCTTAGCAACCTAGTGCCTCTACAAATCCAAGTTATTATTTTCAAAATTTTGGGAATCCTTCTCATAGTGGGTGGAATTCTCAAGGTCCTCCACGCTTGCCATTCCTGACAACTCTAAGTTTGCTAGATCTTTCAAAATTGACAAATGATCTAATTTGATATAACCTAGATTGTCCTCCGATTCCTACCAAACTTCCATCAGATATCCCAAAATTTGAAGTAAATTATAGGGTGGATCCAGTTGACCATGTAACAACTTTCTATTTATGGTGTTCATCTAAATCCCTTATTGACAATTCAATTAGGTTGAGATTGTTTCAACGCACCTTGACCAGAAATGTTGCCAAGTGGTACATATAGCTTACTAGGAATAACTTTGTTTCATTTGGTGAATTGGCTACTATGTTATTGAACCATTTTCAGTTGCACATTAGATATGATGTTGGAACTGAGCTATTGGCTAGTTTCCAACAAGACCAGGCAACCCACATTTATGGCCATATTCAAGAATGGTGAAGAAGGAAGAGGCTCATTAAAGCCTATATTCCTAATTAATTCCTTCTGGAATGGTTCTTAAAATATTTATAGCCAAAAATCTCGAAGGACGTATCACTCTCTGGGGTATTTACTGAAGAGCAGGCTATCTTTAGATCTCAGCAATTAGAACTTATATTTTCTCAGTATGGGATTCTTTATAAGATTTTTCCGGATGCTCCTCGATCCAAGATAGATTTAGCCAAACTGAAGCCAGGTCCCCATGCCGATGGGCTATTCAGATCAATCGATAACAATACAGCCAACCTCTTAAATCAATTTCAACAGTTGTCTTTAAAAACTACTTCTTCAATTCAGGCATCATCGTCAGTGTTTATGCCTTCTCAACCATTAACTATTAAAATTGTCCAATCCTCTAACCCCAAATTAAATCAACAATCCGATGGGAAGAATAAGGGACGTAATAAGAATATAGATAAGGATGGGTAGGGTAATGCGAACAAACCCAGTAATAATGTTGGGGAGGGTAAAAAAGAGTCAAAAAATAAAGTTATGTTTCCTTGCAAATTATGCATTGGAGACCATGTAACTCATCTTTTCTCGAAGATTTAGGATGCTCAGTGCTTGTTGGCTCAGCAGGGTTCTTCTAGCTCCCAAGATGTTTTGACTAACCCTTTTCCCCAAGGGCAGAAAATTATTTTTGGCGTGAATGCTAATACTATAACCCCCACAGATGGAAACCCAGAAGGGGAAAATCCATCAAATGTATACATGATGAGTACTCATGTTGAATTTGCAAAAAGGTCACATGATTATGGTGAACCTGAATCCTCTAAGGCTAAGGCCACTCCTAATGTTTTAGAGCCACTCCATATTGAGAGGCCCGAAGTTGAGCCTATACCTCGGATTCTAAAAGGCTCTGCAAAATGTTCGAGATTAATCCTAATGCCAAGGCTGCCTAGAACTACTCCATTGTTGAATATATGTCTTAAAGTACTTGTGTTATGTTTGTGTTAGAGGTACTCCAGTCATGCCCAGCACAAAAGAGTGCACTGCTCACTGTGATCAAGGTGATAGATCCGAAAAACTCTCTTATTATTACATTTGACATGTCAAATATTAAGAAGAGACTCCCTCATCACATGGATTTCCAGATTAAATCTGCATATCGGAAGATGAAAATTTTTTGAGTTGTAGTTGATGAGGGAGATTCCACATGTGTCATGTCCATTTCATGTTGGAAATCTATCGGGTTTCCTCAAGCTGTCCCTTCACCTAATCTCTTGACTTCATTTGATGGTAATTATCATAGGCCGCATGGCATTGTTCCAGCCTTTCCCATCTATGTTGGGGGCAAGGTGGTCAATATTGAGATATAAATAGTCGATGCTAATTTGGACTATAACCTTCTATTGGGACGAAATTGGATTTATGAAATGGATGCCATCGTATCATCATTATTTCGCATCCTATGCTTTCTCCATGAAGGGAGAATTGTTATTGTTGATCAGCTGGATTATTCTCCGAAAGAATCGAATGCATCCTCTGATTTTACTATTCCCTTGGTGAAGAATGCCAAGAACCTGTGGATAATTTAGGAGTCAGAATGTATTCCTCGTTCATGGGTACTTTTTATCTTCCTTTTTCTATCGCTCAAATAAATTCCATTTCATCATCCAATGCCTCTTTTCGTAGAGAGTTCTTTAGAACTCATTATTTTTTGGATCCTTGGCCCTTACCCTCTTTTACGACCACATTAGAAGAAGGGAAATTGGGTGGAATGGCATATCCCATGTCTGTAGATGAAATTTCTTATTAGTTTATTGTTAACACTACAAATTATGATCCTACTCCTCTTTTGTTGAAGGATTTGGATGGAGATGTGGCTCCGACTTCGACCCTTAATTCTACTTATTCTATGGACTGCCTTGATAATGTTTTACCATCTGAGGAGGAAACCCTAGAAGCTATGATGGGTGTAGAAAGACTGTGGGATGATTTTCATCATCGGTCATATTTTCTCCTAGACTTGTGTAAAGTAGAGTCAACTTTGTATTACCCTTCATGAACTGGTGATGTTCACACAATTTTAAACCCTTTGGCTCTAGCACATATTTCCATTGAAGGTAAAATATCTATCATTTTGGAAACAATTCTGGTGAACATCTCCAGGGATCCCAATATAATAGAAAATGTTTTCATCGTAGTCGATTGCTCCCCTGAAGAAATTCAAATTTATACTAATATTTTCAAAGAATTATGTGATGTGTTCACTTGGTCTTATGAGGAAATGCCTGGAATTGATCAATCAATTGTCTAGCTTGAGATCAAGACTTATGAGAATGATAAGCCTATATGGAAAAATATTCAGCCGGTAAACCCTAGGAAAGTGGCAGCTATCAAAGATGAGGTTGAGAAGTTGCTTAAGGTGGGTTTCATATACCTCGTTCCTTTGACTGAGAGGGTTTAAAATATAGTCCTGGTTGCCATAAGAAACAAGAAATGATATGTGTGTGCATAGACTTTAGGGATTTAAATAAGGCTTGTCCTAAAGAAAATTTCCCCACACCCTTTATTGATCAGATTATTGATGAGTGTACGGGAAATGAGATTTTCTCCTTCATGGACGGTTTCTCGGGTTATAATAAAATTACTATATGTCCTGAAGATCAACATAAGATAAATTTTATTTTCCCCTGCGTTACCTTTGCATACAAAAAGATTCCTTTTGGCCTTAAAAATGCTAGAGCGACTTTTTAGTGGGCCATGTATTATGCTTTCCACGATGTTAGCACTGATTTTTTACTCATATTCAAAGCTTCCCTCTCTGTAATTCTATTTTTTACTCATATTCTGTTTTGCATCGCAACAAAACTTAAATTCTTCGATCGTCGATTTGCGATATCGCATCGCATATGTTTTGACTTACCTTGTGAGACTCCGCAATCTATTGTATTTAGTTTGTGATGCAGGAATTCGGCCCCACCTCAACAACTCCGCCCCCCATAGCAAACCTTTTAAACATATCATATATTATACATGTGATATCGCCTACCGCACACCCAAATCACTTATCGTTGTCACCTTTTCGCATCACAAAATCACAATATTACTCATATTTCTCATTCACTTCCACTTTTTCTTTTTCTCGATTATGATATAAAATGGGACCTTTCCTGCCACATCACCCTCCGTCATCGCCCATCATACTGCATAGGTTTTAGAACTTACCTCTTTTCCCCGATCCCAAACCTTATGAAATGTGATAAACCTTAAACCTTGTGAAATACGCTATGGTGTGGATGCGATGAAGTTCAAAACTAAAAACTTAAAAGACTTCACATCCAGGCGTATAAGGTTTTTTACATTGTTTATGAAGAAAAGGCAGAATGACTCAGGTAGGATAAGACCTGAAAATTAGCAAAAGGCATAATAATGTTGAACGTCGCAGTAATAAAGAGATAGACTCCATGGGTCAAGTCGGGCAAAAGGAATTTCTACAGAACTGTAATGATATGGCAGCAGTAACCAGCGCAAAATAAACAGTCACAGGTTTACAGAAAATCCGGCAGCAAAGTCTTTAAAGATTCGACACCTATCAGAAATTAACAATATCTTCTTAAAATATCAAAGACAGTTTGTCAATATGATTAATTCCATCAGAGTTCTGTTAGGATTGATTAAAGTGGCAGTTTTTACAGTTCCACCTTTCTTGCAGCAATTGAAGACAGTTAGGGAAAGTGGCAGAAAGAAGCTTATGTGGCAGTCAAATAGTTTCATGCATTAGATTTTGAAGCCTCGACCCATTCAGCAGTTCTAAATTCATGCAACATTTTGATTTGTTTACTATTTTAGTTTGTTTTATTTAATTTCATTCCTAAAATTTAGGAGGAGTTTGTTTTGTGCAACTCTACTTAAGAGTTGAGTTTATGAAATAAAAGGGGGGAGATGGTTGGTGGCACAGGGCCTAGTGCCCTAGCCCTGTTGTTGATCCTCATGCTATTCCTAAAGTTGTGTATTTTTGAACTCATAATATATTCCAGTTACACACTTGAGGATTCACAAAATCTTATGGTGTGTGTATTGTTTTCCCTTCTGTTTTTACATACTTTATCTACCTTTCCATATTTATCATACAAGTTCTATCTTATGTTTTTATCAGTCTTGTGAACCTCCAAGTCATATGGATCTATTTTTGTTTGTCTTGTTCCAAGATTTCCTGATTCAGACTTGAAGATTGTTCATAAGCATTCCTTAAGGTGGAATTAAACCATGTTTCATGTTTTTGTAAGTCTTTTGATCTAGCATACATGTTAATCAGTTTTTGTCAGTCTTGATTCACCAAGCATTCCTGATTCATGAGGTCATGTCAGTCAGAAGCATTCCTTGTAATGGGATTCTTTAAATGTAAAGAGAGATTATTGTAAGTCTTTTAAAAGCATTCTTTCACTATACATTTCAGATCTGGAATTTGTGTCATTTTTCCTCCCAGCAGTGGATTTCTGTCCTACATACCCACTGTCTTTCTTCCATTCTTCCAACCATCAGGCTACAAACTCAATTTTTCTACCACATCATACGCTAGTGCCCTTATATGTCTCAGAGCCTTTTATCTGTTCAACATTCCTTTCAGAGTGCTTGAGATCCAACCACTTTCCAAAAAACCCAATCAAATCATAAGAATAACTCTCAGAGCTTAAGATGTGTCTGGTCAGGCGCTTGATGTAGTCCAAGTGTTGATTCCAGCGCCAACATCTTTTGGTGCGTCTGTAGGGAGACGAAGGCCTTGAAAATAAGTATTCTCCCGAGTTTCTTGTTTTAATTGTTGAATATCGATTCTTGAAGGTGAATAGGAATTGATAACTTGAAGAGGATTGTAGTTTTTCACCTAGCGACTCCATTGTTCCTAATCCAGTGGGGACTTCACGGGGATACAGAGATCAGATTTTTAGTGGAAGTTTTGGATAAATAGATACACCTTTCATAATTCTGAAAGGGATATCATTGCAGAGTTAACATATAATGTTTTTCCTCATTCAGTAGTTGATGATTTGGAGTCTTCTTATAGTGTAGACATTTAATGCTTTATGAGTATCCCGCATTGTGATTTTTTCATCATGAGCTGCACTATGTCATGATATGGATACTTTCAGTTCTACTTTTAAGATTCAGAATCCATATGGGGTTTTTTCATCTATTTGAATGGTTGTGCGACAAATTCCATATTGCATGAATATTTCCATTCAAATCAGATTAGAAGTAGAATAATGAATAAGCTCGTTGTTTTGAGCATGTTTTTAGAAAGATAGATTTTGGTTTTCAGTTTGAATCCAGCTTCAGTTTGGAGAAATAAGTTGTAGAATTGAAATGATGCTTTTGACTCCATTACCTAATGGCTAGGCATGCTAGTTTCTTGAGTTAATAAGCAGGATTGCTGGTTTAAGAAATAAGAGCTGGATAAGGCACTGGAACTATGATTCTTGATAGCCCGCAGGGGGCATATCATCCCCAATTAGAGCCACTGTTAGCACTGATTTTTTACTCATATTCAAATTTTCCCTCTATGTCATTTTATTTTTCCTCTAGCCCCTTATGTTTCAATTAAACCCAAAATCATTTACATTTTCGACTCCTACAAACCTTTCAAAAATACCATACACGATGGAGCGGGACCCATTCCCCACCATGCTTCCTTTTTCATATAATTTTCCATTGAAAATCATTAAACTTACACTTTTTCTGCTTTTACCTTTTCTACCCTTACCTTTTATCACTTTTCACTTACTTTGCTTCCTTAATTCCCTGATCACAATTAAAGTGGGTCCCTCATTGCATTTCGCAGATGTTACATGTTTTACATCGCAACAAAACTTAAATTATGCGATCGTCGATTTCTAATATCGCATCGCATATGTTTTGACTTACCTTGTGAGCATTCGCAATCTATATTATTTAGTTTGCAATGTGGTAAGTCGGCCCCAACTCAGCAGCTCTGCCCCCCACAGCAAACCTTTTAAACATATCATATGTTATATATGTGATAGCACTTACCGCACACCCAAATCACTTATCGCTATCACCTTTTCATATCACAAAATCTCAATAATACTCATATTTCTCATTCACTTCCACTTTTCATTTTTCCCGATTACGATATAAAATGGGACCCTTCCCGCCACATCACCCTCTATCATTGCCCATCGCACTTCACAGGTTTTAGAACTTACCTCTTTTCCCTGATCCCAAACCTTGTGAAATGTGATAAAACTTAAACCTTGCGAAATGCGTTGTGTCGTGGATGCGATGAAGTTCAAAACTGAAAACTTAAAATACTTCATGTTTGGGCATATAAGTTTTTTTATGCTATTTATGAAGAAAAGGTAGAATGACTTGGGTAGGATAAGACCCGAAAAAGAGCAAAAGGCATAGTAATGCTTAACGTCGTAGTAATAAATAGATATACTCCATGGGTCAAGTTGGGAAAAAGGCATTTCTATGGAACTATAATGATATGGCAGCAGTAACCGATGCAAAAAAAACAGTCACTGGTTTACATAAAATCCGACAGCAAAGACTTTAAAGATTCAATACCTATCAGAAATTAACAATATCTTCGTAAAATCTCAAAGACATTTTGTCAATATGATTAATTCCATCATAGTTATGTTAGGATTGATTAAAGTGGCAAGTTTTACGGATCCACCTTTCTTGCAACAGTTGAAGACAGTTAGGGTAGGTGGCAGAAAGAAGCTTATGTGGCAGTCAAATAGTTTCATGCATCATATTTTGAAGCCTTGAACCATTCAGCAGTTCTGAATTCATGCAACAGTTTGATTTGTTTACTGTTTTTAGTTTGTTTTATTTAATTTCATTCCTAAAATTTAGCAGGAGTTTTTTTTGTGAAACTCTATTTAAGAGTTGAGTTTTATGTAATAAAAGGGGGGAGATGGTTGGTGGAACAGGGCCTAGTGCCCTGGCCTTGTTGCTGATCCTCATGCTATTCTTGAAACAGTGTATCGTTGAACTCATAATATATTCCAGTTACACTCTTGAGGATTCACAAAATTTTATGGTGTGTGTATTGTTTTCCCTTCTGTTTTTACATACTTTATCTGCCTTTCCATATTTATCATAAAAGTTCTATCTTATGTTTTATCAATCTGTTGTACGGTACAACAACCCCCCATTTTTAACTTGTTCACATCAAATAATGGGGACCCTTTCTATAAATTTTTATCTAAACACCTTTTATGATTTTATTAAGTCAAATATCTTAGGATTTTGTTAATTTTTCATTTTCTTTAGATTCTTGTTTTGATTGCTTGGTTGAAATCGTTTTTTTATAAGCTTCCTGTTGACGCTTGTTTCGTCTCATTTGGTCAACTGGTTTGTAAATAGCACTTCTTTGAAGTCTAATCAATTATGTCGATTGGGTTAAAAAATGCGGATTTTAATAATGCATTTAGTTTAAATACTAACCCCTAGATTAATTATTACTAACAATTTTTATTTTTACTTATACGGCCAAATCATAAAGCATCGGAATTTTAGTCATTTATTCCAATTTTCCAATTTTCAAATAAATTATTAATCTCGAAAAAATCCAAATTGTCAAAATGGTTGTTTTAGGTAAATCATCATTTTTTCGTAGTCTAATTTAACATCTCTAAAATAAGATCAAAAAACAAAAAAATAATTTTTAACATAAAATTTTGAATTAAATAAATTAATTATTATATTAAATATAATTAATTTAATTAAATTAAAATTTTATATTAAAAACAAATATATAAAAAAACAAAAAATTAAATTAAATTTTTGCATAAAACACATCGCATCGGAAATATTCATGTGAACATCCTTTTAAAAAAACCCTGATGCAATGATTTTTCCCGATGCGATTGAGGCTCATTAGTTTCATCCGATGCGATTGAGCTCATTACCTCCGATCCGATTAAGCTTGTCAGCCCCGATGCGATTGAGCTCATTACTTCCGATCCGATTAAGCTTATCACCTCGATGTACATTGAGCTCATTACTTCCGATCCGATTGAGTCACATTGAACTATGCGATGCGCTGAGGTCAATGTTCAAATCTTCCCATGCGATGAGGTCAATGTTCAAATCTTCCGATCCGATTGAGTCAAGAGGAGCAACTGAATTTCCAGATTTATATCAGATTTGACTTATCAACTTTGGAAGCTCATAAATTGAGTTTTACTTGGCCAAATGAGGCCCAGGACGGCTCATTGGAAAGAGAAAATCAAGGAGAACATTTATGAGGAGGTTTCAATAACAGATTTGATCATTTATTGGGTCAAAAATCAGGCAGAAAATCAAGCTCCGAATTTTTAAAAATAAAATCAATTTTCTGAGTTTTGTTTTCTTCATTTTCATTTGTCCAGCCTCTTCTAATTGCAGATTCATGCATCAATAATATCCTTGATTAATTAAAATCATTATGAGTATCAATAAGAAGCTCAAATTTCATTTTTATTTATTTAAATAGAATTTGATTGGATTTGTTTTAATGATAGAAATAATATTTGGATTTTATTTTTGCTTCTTAAATGATTTTTTAATTTCTTTTTGCAGGAAAAAACAATAGAAGGGATATTGAAGAAAAATATTTCAATCAATGAGAAGACTCCAGCAATTAAAGATTGGAATTTTTAAGCAATTAAAGTTGGATTGGGCAGATTTTTCTTCAACAAACTCTATTCTAAAAATACTTTTGGAAGGATTATAAATTGCAGATTGCAAAATGTAAAAAAAGGCTGCTCTTCTCTGCAATTCCAGACTTCTAGAAGCATTTCTGTAATAGGAATTTAGAATTGTAGATGGGGAGGAGAGAAAGTTTCAGATCTGAACATTATTGAGGGTTTATGCTTTATGTCTTTTATTATGCATGATGGGCAGAGTTTGCATTTCTGCAGCTCTAGTCTTGAAAGCAGAAATTCAAGTAATGTAAAGTACTATTAGAGACCAGGATCAGAGAAGAAGATTCAATTAACTGGTATTTTTGGCATTTCTGTATCAAATACCAGTTTCATTTTTATGTTAATAAAATTGTTGTTTCATTTTATTCATGTTTTGGCATTTCTGTTGATATGGATAATTTGTCTCAAATTGTTATGTATCTCTGCTCTTATGAATTAAAATCTGATTTCTGAGTAACCATTTCTCATAAATCTGTCTTATAACACTGATTTATTAAATATTAATGTGTTGTGAATTTCTTCCACGTGTTATTATTTAATTATTAGTTTGACTGATATGATAATTGATATCAATTTTTGTGAATTTCTTCCGGAGTGTTGTTGATTTATTATTTTAGTCAAATGGTCTCAATAGAATGTGTTTTGGTACTCACAAATGTGAGCTAATTGAATTTCTTCGTTAGTTTGACATTAATTAAAAGCCAGACATATTTTAATTCTCATCACTTAATTATCTTGCTCTTAGTTGGGTTAGATTTTCATCTACCTGATTGAGATAGGATTTAGATTAGTTTCTTTTTGCTTGCATTAGAGAATAAGTTTGCAATTAGATTAAATCTACATTCTTTTAAGTCCTCTTCTCGAAGAGGCAAAATCTTAGTTGTGGTTTGGCTGAACCCAAATCAGCTTAAGGGTCATTCTCTTGCCTGATCAGCAAGAAGAATTGATCTGATATCCCTGTCTATTGGTAGTTAACGATACATTATAAACCAATAGCAAATAGGGAGAAGGTAACTGGACCTAGTTAAACCAGTCGGAGCCACCACACCAAACGGAAATGGAGCTGCTTTAAGGTCCGGACCGGGTGGTTATCCCCCAATGTTGTTGCAGCGATTTTCGAGGCTTCAACATTTTTGGCGCTAGAAGGAGGGCCTGAGACTTTTTTGTCTATTGGAGTCTTTTCAATTTTAACATTTTGTTTAAATCACGATGGATCCTCTTAAGCTTCCAATTTGGAGTTGCATCCATGGACGTGCATCTTCCAACACTCCACCCGAAGTGGTAAGTCTCTTGTCTCAGGTAAAATTCAATGGTAAGAGAAATTCTTCTGCTTTTAATCATGTCTTTCAATTTATTCAAAATGTTTCAAATTATGATTTTCAAGGGATTGATAAAGGCATTTTATGCAGAATTTTTACTCTCACATTTGCGGCAAAAGCCAGAAGCTGGTGTAGAACTCTTCCAGTTGCTTCAATCCACAGCTGGGATCAATTTGTTACAATTTTCATTTGTAAATTTGACGGCTATGATTATGAACAGGTATGTGAAGAAATTGAATACTTACGAAGGTTTGAAAATGAGTCTATTAATGATTTTAATATTCGATTTCATTTAAATTGCTTAAGATTTAAAGACGAAGATAAACCTACTGAAGAAGAATCATTAGATTGGTTTGAATATATTTGTTCTCTTCCACCCATTCCCAATCCATATGAAATTAATTCAAGCTTTGTTCCATCCCATTACAATATAAATGAGAATCCCAATTTGGATGTGCAAATAAATTGTGATGAAGTGGTTTCACAAAGCTTGGAAAATATTTCTAATCAAATGCAAGAAGACAACAACAACAATTTTGGAGAAAGAACTTCTTTGAAATCTGAAAATTACTCTGCGGTCAATTCAGAAAATCAGATCGCAAATCAACAAGTACAAGTAGCAATCGAAGTAAATAATAAAATACAAACTGCTGTACAAATTTCTGAATTCCTCCATGATGAGCAAATGCCGAAATCACAGCAACAAAGCAGCCTTCTTCAAGAAAGCATGAGCATACAAAGGAATGATTTAGAATCTGAGATTTACAATGAGCATAATGCACAAGATTTCTCAAACAGAGACAGTTTTAAATGCATTGTTTCAGGTTCACATTTTTCCCTTTATCCTGATATTTTTAATGATGGTAATTTTTCCCCTCTTGATATTAATGATATTTCAAAAAATACAGAGGCTGATCTAAATGAATTACTATTAAGTTTTTATCAAGATAGAGAAGCAATTAACGATCATTCTTTTGCCATTAATGAACATGAAATTCTTGTTCCTCCTTGTTTGGATATATTGGATGAGATTGGAGGGAATTCTAGAGAATCTTGTGAGGTCATTTATGATGATTACTCTGATATTGAGGATGTTGATTTCAATTTTTCTCAAAAGAATCCTCATGATAAAATTCAAATAACATCTGAGAATGAAGAACGCTTCAATTTAGAAATTATCCCAACCAATCCTCATTTTAGAGCAGCAAATTATCTTCATGATTTCATTATTCGAGAAAACTTTCCAATCTATGATTCGTATCGTGATCAAGCTCTCATTCCTACTCATAATCATAATTCATTTTCTAATTCACAAGTTGGAATTCAAAATTACTCAAATTCCATAATCCTGGCCAATCCTTGTGAAAATGAAATTATTTCAAAACGATCCCAATTGTGTTGTAACATTAGTTGTAAAAATAGTGATTTCATTTTAGTTTTTCTTTCACATTTATTTTGTTTAAATTTAGATTTATTTTTTGATTTTATTTTGCAAAATTTTCACACTTTTCGCTGGCATATTGAACACCTTACTATCAAACACTCAATTGATGCATTGCCCGTTTGGGAAATTGAAGTTTCATATTATAATCATGAGCATCAAAAGATATTAATATTTCAATTTCAATCAATGCTAATGTTTCATCAAAAGCTTCTATTTTTTCAAAGGCAATGTCGACAAGAGAATGTATTTTTGCAATCTGGCCAGCAATTCAATTCAATTAATAATTTTCCATTTGTACATAATACTAACAATTCTTTCCAGGCCTTTGAATTTAAAAGCTCATCTTCACAATTTGGCCTGTTATCTCTTCCTTTGAATATTTTCCAATTTTTAATAGAAATCCATCCAGATTTCTATGATCCAATTAATATCCAATTAGAAAGGAAATTTCAAGAGAAAGAGATTTTAATTAAGTTGCTAACAATAACTGTACATTCTGATTTCAGATTTATTTTCCTCAGGTTAGTTAGATTTGTATTTTTATTACTAACATTTGAACTGTACATACATGCAGCAATTAAAATGAAAAAATGGCTACACTGGAAATATGACTATACCTAGTCATTTTCATGTATATGGTTAGAATAGGAGTAGAATTAATTTAGTTTGTTTGTTTTGTATAGTTAATTTGTTTTAACAGTTTTGTAGATTAAAAAATAAAACAAAGCAATCAACCTTCTCATGCATGTTCACTGAAACATTTTCTCCTTATCAGAAAGTTTTAATTCTTGCTTTCCTTTTTAAATTTCTTGCATCAATACCTCTACTCTGCTTATTTTGAATAATGTCTTGATTAAATTCAATTGAGGTTGCACTTGGCATTGATCGCCTCAAAGCCACTTTTCTTCATTTCAAGATTTCCTTCTAAGATTTTCTTTTGGAATTTATATAATAAAGGTTGAAGATGTAAGAGCTTCATGATCTCATTATCCCATGAAATGTATGATTGTCTATGATAAGCTTAATTCCGACTCAATCATTAGTAGTCAGTCTAACCTTTCACGATAATCATATGAAGTTCATATTATCTTCCTCGGAATTTGCTAAAGCTGACCTTAAGGATGTCAATTTTGTTGAGTGCACACATTCAAATCTGTTTTGATATTTTTCTACAATTAGTGGCTTTATCCCATTCTAATCTTTAGTTTATTATTTGATGCTGCAATATATTCATTCACTAAAGACATTATTGAACAGTCACAATAACAATACGGATTCTTCTCAAGTTATTCAGAATAAGCATAGATAATAAATTGTTGTTTCAATTCAAAAGGAGAGTCTATTTTTATATTTATTTCTGGTAAATTTTATGTTTTATGAACATGAATGATTGATTTCATTCAGGCTGATTGCACACTTAGATTTAAAATAAATAATGAGATGATTTTAATCAAAGGAAGAATTTGAAGATTTATGAGGTAAAATTTACAGACAAATTCCTTTCAGGTACGCATTTACAACTTTATTCTCATCCATTATTAGTTCATTTTTATTCTTAGTTTATTTTTGATTTGTGTTCTGTTTTATTTGCAGGTCTTTATTTATTTTCAAAACATAAAGTAAGCAGTAAACCCATTTCAAATTTGCAACAGGTTCAGGGAAATTTTATTTTATGATTCATTAGAATTTCAGCATTCTTTAACTTTGCTTTCATTCATTTAAAAAATCCAATTGAAATTAAAAAGAGTATCGCAAGATTCATATCAGAAATTCTCCAACTTGATTTTCATATTTCCGATGCAAGATCTCTGATGTGTTACATCATTCAATTTTTCATAAAATATCAAATCACATATCGCATTGGAATAAATTGAAAGGTTTGTTTTTCATTACAAAAGTTCTGATGCAATGAAATGGATAACAAACACACATATCGCATTAGGCATAAGGTTAATTCTTCCATTCAAAAAACTCCAATGCGATAAAAACTTAATCGCAATCGCAAATTGGTAAAGTCATACCACAATTGGTTCATATCACAATTGATTAAAATGTCAACTTTTTAAAAGTTCCGATGCGATGAAGTCTAATCGCAATCGCATTTCGGCAGAGTTCTATGACAGTTGATTCGTTCATTTCAAAAATTCCGATGCGATCAACCCAATCGGCAATCGCAAATCGGAGAAACCTCATTTTGATATATATATCCATTTGCAAAAACTCCGATGCGATGAAGTTCAAATCGCAATCGCAAATTATTAAATTAGTCAAGGACTAATTTTGAAAGACCTCTGATGCAACAAGTCTAATCGCAAATCGCAAATCGGGAGGAAAATTGAATACATCCTTGTGTGCTCATTTTAAAAATTGTGATGCAATAATTCATCACCAATTGCTTATCGCTATCGCTTTTTATTAATCGCCAAATGCTCATTGCTCATCGATTTTCACTAATTTTCGATTGTTCATCGCTTATCGTTCTTCGTTCATCACCAATTATTATAAAAATCACATCACTGCTCTCGCGATTGTTTTAATTTCAATTCCCTTGAACACAAAGCATTTCGTTTTTACATTTTACTGCTTGCTTTAAATTAAATAAAATAAATAATGATTTTGGGTTATAGAATTTTGGTTAGTTTGCCTTCTTCATATTTTTAATGTCAAACTACAAGAAGAAGTCAGCTAGTATTGGAGAAATTGATACCTTCAGGTAAGCTCAAATGCAATCATCCAATGGTAAGATTCATGTACCCACTTTCATTAATTTCCATTTCATTACTTTAGTTTCAGTTTTGTTTTTCAAAATTATGTTGATATTTGAATCTGTTGTCCAGCTCCTCATAAAAGCTTTCAAACATCTGCCAAATCATATTTTGGAAGCCCTATGCTCTTTTCCTGGTTTTATTTTCAAGAAGCAACGATAGTCTTCATTGAAACAGCTACACTAGGAAGTTTCTGAATCTTTAATATATTTCTTTAAAGCATTTCTTTTATTAGAAAATGATTAAGATAATGCTTTGAAAACGACAAGATTGACATCAAACAGAAATTTTTCATTGTGGCTGAATTTTATCATCACTGCTATCTGAAACCTAAAGCATTTACAACCTTGCAAGGTATAATTTTTATGGATCTCGACATAAGAAGAAATGATTACATGATTATTTTATTTTACTTCATGTTGTTGAGACATTGGTATAAACATTTTTTTTGTTAGAGTTTGTATTTCAAAAGCTTGGATTTTTTCTTTTCCACTTTTTGCTTCATTTTAATTTTGTTTGCTGATTTCTTTTCTCACTTTAGTTTAAGAATTCTTTTCCTTTGGTTTTCAATTTTGATTTTGGTAACTTTGTTATGTTTTATATGGAAGGCTTTTTATTACTTAACAATGGTTGGCATACATAGAAAAAATTGTTAATAGTCTCCTATTAGCTTTTTCTTAAAATCTCTTAGCAAAATTTGTTTTTCTTATTATAAAGGTAGACATACTTAAGGAAGAGATTACAAAACAAGAAAAGTTGACGAAGTATCGTGAAATCTGAGAAATTTCTTTTTCATCAAAATTGTAATTATTTTGAGATTTCAATACTTTATTAAGATCTTTCAAGATTCTATTATCAGTCAAGAAAAGTTATTTTTAACCAAGTAAAGAAACTTTACAACAAAGCACTTTTAACTCTGAAATTGTCATTCTGAACTCTTAAGGAGTTAATGATTCTCCCTATTTAAAAAGAGTTTTATTTTTCTAGAGTGTAATCCAAAAATATATTTATAACTTAAAAGATAAGAGGTCTCATCACGAGCCTGATTACCATGATCATAGGGGAAAAATAGGCTGACATTACCAACACTGCTAAACAAACCAGGGTAATGGCTTATAATTTCAAACAATTGTAAGACAAGGGGTCTCATCACGAGCCAGCTTGTTCAGTCCAATTATAACCAGTGAATGGCATTGTCAACTATCTGGCTACCAAACCAGGACAATGGCTTTTAAGAATAAAAAAAAAATAAGCATATATAAATGGATTTATCTCTAGGTCAATAATTCTTAAATAGATAGGATTCCGAATCATTGATGATTAAAAGGTAACCCTGTCGAGACTATAGATGTTTGCTGGCAGCAGTGGCTCTACCTGTGACAAATGAGTACACTTTAAAAGCTCGGCTGTAAAGTGACCCCTGCTTTATCTCTAGAACTAATTAAGGACTGATATATAGTTATGAGATATTTTAATTTATGAGGAATTTCAAGAAAATTACAGTAAGATGATTGTTGCTTTTATTCAGATTAATGAACCTAGTCAAACATTCCAAAAATAATTTTCTCTTCTTTAATTATTTTTACTTTAATTTTAGGAAAATTTCATTTTTATCAAACAGAGATAACTGTTTCTTCCAGTGAATCGCCAATTGTTGTACGGTACAACAACCCCCCATTTTTAACTTGTTCACATCAAATAATGGGGACCCTTTCTATAAATTTTTATCTAAACACCTTTTATGATTTTATTAAGTCAATTATCTTAGGATTTTGTTAATTTTTCATTTTCTTTAGATTCTTGTTTTGATTGCTTGGTTGAAATCGTTTTTTATAAGCTTCCTGTTGACGCTTGTTTCGACTCATTTGGTCAACTGGTTTGTAAATAGCACTCCTTTGAAGTCTAATCAATTATGTCGCTTGGGTTAAAAAATGCGGATTTTAATAATGCATTTAGTTTAAATACTAACCCCTAGATTAATTATTACTAACAATTTTTATTTTTACTTATACAGCCAAATCATAAAGCATCGAGATTTCAGTCATTTATTCCAATTTTCCAATTTTCAAATAAATTATTAATCTCGAAAAAATCCAAATTGTCAAAATGGTTGTTTTAGGTAAATCATCATTTTTTCGTAGTCTAATTTAACATCTCTAAAATAAGATAAAAAAAAAAACAAAAAAATAATTTTTAACATAAAATTTTGAATTAAATAAATTAATTATTATATTAAATATAATTAATTTAATTAGATTAAAATTTTATATTAAAAACAAATATATAAAAAAACAAAAAATTAAATTAAATTTTTGCATAAAACACATCGCATCGGAAATATTCATGTGAACATCCTTTTAAAAAACCCCGATGCAATGATTTTTCCCGATGCGATTGAGACTCATTAGTTTCATCCGATGCGATTGAGCTCATTACCTCCGATCCGATTAAGCTTGTCAGCCCCGATGCGATTGAGCTCATTACCTCCGATCCGATTAAGCTTGTCAGCCCCGATGCGATTGAGCTCATTACTTCCGATCCGATTGAGTCACATTGAACTTATGCGATGCGATGAGGTCAATGTTCAAATCTTCCGATGCGATTAAGTCAATGTTCAAATCTTCCGATCCGATTGAGTCAAGAGGAGCAACTGAATTTCCAGATTTATATCAGATTTGACTTATCAACTTTGGAAGCTCATAAATTGAGTTTTACTTGGCCAAATGAGGCCCAGGACGGCTCATTGGAAAGAGAAAATCAAGGAGAATATTTCTGAGGAGGTTTCACTAATAGATTTGGTCATTTATTGAGTCAAAAATCAGGCAGAAGATCAAGCTCCGAATTTCTAAAAACTAAATCAATTTTCTGAGCTTTGTTTTCTTCATTTTTATTTGTCCAGCCTCTTCTAATTGCAGATTCATGCATCAATAATATCCTTGATTAATTAAAATCATTATGAGTATCAATAAGAAGCTCAAATTTCATTTTTATTTATTTAAATAGAAGTTGATTGGATTTGTTTTAATGATAGAAATAATATTTGGATTTTATTTTTGCTTCTTAAATGATTTTTAATTTCTTTTTGCAGGAAAAACAGTAGAAGAGATATTGAGGAAAAATATTTCAATCAATGAGAAGACTCCAACAATTAAATATTGGAATTTTTGAACAATTAAAGTTGGATTGGGCAGATTTTTCTTCAAACAAACTCTCTTCTAAAAATAGTTTTGGGAAGATTATAAATTGCAGATTGCAAAATGTAAATAGGGCGGCTCTCCTCTGCAATTCCAGACTTCTAAAAGCATTTCTGTTATAGGAATTTAGAGTTGTAGATGGGGAGGAGAGAAAGTTTCAGATCTGAGCATTATTGAGGGTTTATGCTTTATGTCTTGTATTATGCATGATGGGCAGAGTTTGCATTTTTGCAGCTCTAGTCCTGAAAGCAGAAATTCAAGTAATGTAAAGTACTGTTAGAGACCAGGATCAGAGAAGCAGATTCAATTAACTGGTATTTTTGGCATTTCTGTATCAAATACCAGTTTCATTTTTATGTTAATAAAATTTTTGTCTCATTTTATTCATGTTTTGGCATTTCTGTTGATATGGATAATTTGTCTTAAATTGTTAAGTATCTCTGCTCTTATGAATTAAACTCTGATTTCTGAGTAACCATTACTCAGAAATCTGTCTTATAACACTGATTTATTAAATATTAATGTGTTGTGAATTTCTTCCACATGTTATTGTTTAATTATTAGTTTGACTGATATGATAATTGATATCAATTTTTGTGAATTTCTTCCGGAGTGTTGTTGATTTATTATTTTAGTCAAATGGTCTCAATAGAATGTGTTTTGGTACTCACAAATGTGAGCTAATTGAATTTCTTCGTTAGTTTGACATTAATTAAAAGTCGAACATATTTTAATTCTCATCACTTAATTATCTTGCTCTTAATTGGGTTAGATTTTCATCTACCTGATTGAGATAGGATTTAGATTAGTTTCTTTTTGCTTGCATTATAGAATAAGTTTGCAATTAGATTAAATTTCTACATTATTTTAAGTCCTCTCCTTAAAGAGGCAAAATTTTAGTTGTGGCTTGGCTGAACCCAAATCAGCTTAAGGGTCATTCTCTTGCCTGATCAGCAAGAAGAAGTGATCTGATATCCCTGTCTATTGGTAGTTAAAGATACATTATAAACCAATAGAAAATAGGGAGAAGGTAACTGGACCTAGTTAAACCAGTCGGAGCCACCACACCAAACGGAAAAGGAGCTGCTTTAAGGTCCGGACCGGGTGGTTATCCCCCAATGTTGTTGCAGCGATTTTCGAGGCTTCAACACAATCTTATGAACCTCCAAGTCATATGGATATGTTTTTGTAAGTCTTGTTCCAAGATTTCCTACTTCAAACTTGAATATTGTTCATAAGCATTCCTTAAGGTGGAATTAAACCTTGTTTCATGTTTTTGTAAGTCTTTTGATCTAGCATACATGTTAATCTGTTTTTATCAGTCTTGATTCACCAAGAATTCCTGATTCATGAGGTCATGTTAGTCAAAATCATTCCTTGTAATGGGATTCTTTCAATGTAAAGTGAGATTCTTGTAAGTCTTTTAAAAGCATTCTTTCACTATACATTTCAGATCTAGAATTTGTGTCATTTTTCCTCCCAGCAGTGGATTTTTGTCCTACAAACCCACTGTCTTTCTTCCATTATTCCAACCATTAGGCTACAAACTCAATTTTGTACCACATCATACACCAGTGCCCTCATATGTGTCAGAGCCTTTTATCTGTTCAACATTCCTTTCAGAATGCTTGAGATCCAACCACTTTCCAAAAAACCAAATCAAATCATAAGAATAGCTCTCAGAGTTTAAGATGTGTCTATTCAGGTGCTTGATGCAGTCCAAGTGTTGATTCCAATGCCAAAACACGATATCAAGCATATCATCGAAGCTTATTTGGATGACTTAGTTGCTCATTATTGAAAGATAATTGATCATCCTCATCATCTTTGATTTATTTTTGAGAGATTTCATAAAATACAGTTGAATCTAAATAAGTGTGTTTTCGCAATAATATCTGGTTGGTTATTGGGGTTCATAGTGTCTACTGAAGGTATATGCATAGATCTTTTCAAGGTTGAGGTAATACTTCAGTTGCCTACCCCGTCCACCATTCATCAACTTAAAATTCTCCAAGGAAAACATAATTTATTGAGAATATTTATCGTCGATTATGATGAGATCACAAAGGGATTTATGATATTGTTGAAAAAAGGAGTTCCATTTTTATGGGACGAATTTTCTCAGTGCTCGTTTGATGCTTTGAAAAAAAAATGTTAACCTATACTCCTTTATTGAGTCCACTCGATTATAGCAAGGACTTCCTCTTGTATCTCACTGTGGCATAATCAACCATTGGTATGGTTCTGATTCAGGAAGGCAATACTCTCTGTGAGCATGTGATTTATTATCTAAGTTGAGGCTTGGTATGTCCTGAATTATGATACTCTCCTGTAGAGAAATTAGTTTTGACATATATCCGTGTTGTCCATGGACTTAGATATTATATTTTGCTTCGAAAAACTTTCGTCTTAGCGACTATCAATCCATTTTAGTTTTTTCTCAGTAGGCAAGTGATTGGGGGAAAATATAATAGATGGATTGTTATTTTACAAGAATTCGATCTTGAGTTCTTATCAACTAAATCCAAGAAATATCTTGTATTCGTAGAATTAATCTCGAAGCTGCATTGGGAAGAAGAAATAGTTTATGAGGAATCATTCCGTGATGAATATATGTTCAGTATTTCTTCACAAGATCTTTGGTATGGGGATATTATTATATATCTTCAGACTTCAAAGTTTCCCCTCACTTTTTGATGGATAAGCGGAGAAAATTGCATCATTTTGCCTTCAATCTTCAAAGATTGTGTTGACGCGGTCAATAAATTCCATCCTTGTCATGTCTATACTCGGAAGATGCGCGTTCATCTAGCTCTTCTCTTTCCTGTTATTACCGTTGGTCCTTTCACAAAGTGGGGAATCGATTTTACAACTTGTAACCCGCCTTTAGCAAAGGGTCATAAGTATATCATTGTAGTAGTGGACTACTTTACTAAGTGGGCCAAGGCTATGCCCAATTTTGCAAACAATGGTGAAACAACATCCATGTTTCTATTCAACCATGTCATTTCTCCTTTTGGTATTCGTAAATATAATGTCACTGACCATGGCAGTCATTTCCGGAACAAGATGATGGTTGAATTGGCTTTCAAATTAGGTTTTCGATAGGAGCATTCCTATCCTTACTATCCTCAAGCCAACGGGAAATTGGAAGCCGTGAATAAATCCTTGAAGGTTATTGTGCAAAGGAAAATTAACAAATATCAATCCAATTGGTGTATTATTTTGTATCATGTGATTTTGGCATACCAAATGTCATGATTTAAGACTGCAACTAATTTCACTCCTTTTCAACTAGTTAATGGGTTGGAATTGATCTTCCCTCTAGAATGTGAAATTCCTTCTCTTAAACTAGCTATAGAACTTCTTCCAAATACTACCAGTCTTGAGGTGCAGAAATTATACCAATGGATTCAATCCGATCATGCAATATACTAAAAAAAGATACTAAATCCTTCTACAATATTTGCAGAATATAAATCATGATCACTCAATCACATGCAAGTAAGAGAAATAAGTAAATCAATTGCATAAAAAAATATTTTCCTGGGGAAAGAAATTGCTCAAAACCCCTCTATTTCTATTGTATAATAAGCTAAGGATGTTGGAAATGTTGGCATTGATGGCAAAGGTAAAGACAAGAAGTAGCACCTAAACTAACCATAAGGAAAAAGAGACAGAGAGGTAGCAGAGGCAGCAGAAGAAACAGAGGAATTGAAGCAGAAGCAACAGAGGAATTAGAGACAGAGCAGTGGAGTTGAAAGGGCCTGAAGGAGTGTAATACAGAGGTTTATTTATGAATTTTGGGTTTAATACAGTTTGCAGATGAATTATTGAGCAATTATTCATTAATTGAGTTTGTATGGCATAGACTTTGATTGAAGACTAAAACCCTGTGGTAAAGACTTAATATGCTTGGGGATGATTTGGAGCATTGCTTAAATGGAAAAGGAGCACCTGAAACAGCAACAAAGCAGCAGTGAGGTAGTAGAGACATGCAGTGTATTGAAGCAGAATCAAGCAGTGAATGCATTTGGAACCTAAGAATATTGAACGCAGACTCTTGACTCAGAAGTCATAACAAGTCCAACCTGAAGATTGTGAATAATCGATATGAATCAGAGACGCACTAGGAAGAAGAGAAATATGGTTCGAATGATGAATTGAACACTTACATCGAAATTTGTAATCGTTGATATAGGGTAACTTTGACTAAGAATCAACGTTGCTTGCATAAGGGTAAAGATAAATGAAATGTGTAGAGGTGTGTTGGAGCATCGTCTAATTGCAAGGAAGCCGGAAACTAGGATTACATAGGGTTTCCACTACGGTTACAGTGATGGGGTCGATTTTCATTCCACGAGATTGGAATAGAATCGATGATTGCACTCTTGAATGGTCACACCGATGCAAGTAGGAAGAAGGGAAGTCAAGACGATACAGAGGAAGGGTTTCATTCGAAGATGGAGGTTGTAGAACAGAGGCGCAGAAGAAATACAAGTGGGCAGAGTTAATTTGGAATGGTGTATGAAGAGGCGGAACCATGAATTGAGAACGAACAGTCAAGAGTGAGCGGAACCTGGAGTGTCGAATAAGCAGAACCATGACCTGATGAACAGTGACGGCGGTTTATGGTTTTCATCGCACCGCCTTTCAGTGATAAGCGGTATTTCCTGGTTGGGGAGCGATTCCATAGAAACTTCGACACGTAGCAAAGGTGGACCCACGAAAACTGCTATCAAAGCGCGCCATCGCTCGTTATTGTCTGTGCAAGTTGCCCGAGCGATATCCATCGGATCATCAGAAGCCGTGCGATGTGATGTCCGTCGTTGGATGTGGTAGGCCGTTAGCGCTGGGACCCATGCATATATACACTTGCTGATTTTTGGTGCCAAACTAAGGTTTGCGGGTTTAATGAGAGGTCGTGACTATATAGGGATATAGCATTATATGCAGGTAGGGTGACTTCATTTAATATGTGTACCTGCCGAGGATTATATGACAAGGTTAATCGTATGTATTTGGCGGTCAATCCTTACGGATGTTGGGTTATTTGTATGAATGAATTGCATATATTATAGACATTGAGATATTACAGTGCGCATGTAAAGATATGGTATTATTACGGTTTGAACCATAGAATAGAGATGACACCTCCGCCAGCAAAATCATGTGAAGATGGACTATTGGGTTGTAGTTATGGAGGAATGTGGAATTAAGATCTCAATTCTCTGAATTGAGATATTAAAATAAACTAGAATTGTTTGTTTAAAATTGCTAGCGTAGAATAAGGGAATGCTGAGAGATTGCCAGACTTGAGGACTCTGGAAAAGAAACTTGGATACACTTTACACACAGATTGAGGTTTAAAGCAAGGAAAACCTGGACTGTGGGTTATCCCCGCTATCAAGTACAGAATGAATAGTTGAAATTAAGTACAGTGAAAAAATGAATAGACACAGAAGTGAACCAAGATATACAGAATAATCACTCAACAGCAGCAGAAAAGACAAATCCAGTCAAGCCAAAATCCAGAAAAGAAGCTGAGTAAAATTGAAGTGTGTAACCGAAAATGTGAATGTAAATGTTGTAATTAACTTCTTATTGTTTGTGATGCATTGGCAAGTCTCTGGAGGAAAACATAATCCCACTGTAATATTGAAATTAACACATATTATTATATTTTTTAATGAGCTGGTAAAAGAAATAAGGAGGCAGAAGGCAAAAAGTCAGAGCTATTCACTTCAAATTCCTTGAGGAATGTAAAGAGTCAAGTGATGAACTCTATATATAATAACACATTGATATGCACAAAGGGGTGAGAGAGAGTGAGTGAAGAGAATGCAGAAATGAAGCAGTGAGGCAGAGAAGAAAGAGGAGCTAAACAGAGAAGAAGGAGGAGCTGAGCAGAGAAGAAGGAGAAGTTGATAGAGAATCTGAGAAGATGTAGAGATGATACAGGGCAGATATGATAATAGATGAACAGTAGAGAAGATGGAATAGAACAGAGCTGATATCCAAGGTAAATCAGCAAGTGTTTCTCTTTCGAAAGAGTAAGGAAGTTGGAGCTTCCCTATCAAGTTGTAGCTTGATAGATGTCAGTTGTAGCTAACTGAGGTTGGAGCCTCCTGTAGGTTGGTGCCTGCAGAAAATAGATGGGAGTTGGTGCTTCCACATCAAGTTGTAGCTTGATAGATGTCGATTATCGGCGGTTGAGAGTTTGAAACCTACGCCAGGATTTAATTACTGCCGAGAAAATAGATACGAAGTTGGTGTTCCACATCAGTTTGTAGCTTGATAGATATCGTTGTAATTTGTATTTGAGTTGAAGCTCTCTATAGGTTGGTGCTGTAAAAAAATTAATGATTGAAACTTCATACAATTTAGCTTGTAAATTGGGATAAGGCCTCCTATGAGGTTGAACATATAGAAAATACGATGTTGAAAGAGTTGGAGCTTGCCTTTGCATCACAAGAATAATAAGATGTGGTTTTCTCCCTTTATGGGTTTCCACTTATATCTGGTGTCTCTATGCATGATGTTTATGTGTTGATCTGGTTTATATCATCTGCTTAATACTTGTTGCTCTCGTATTAAGTCTACTGTTACATTATAGTAATGCTTGCTGCTCACATTCTAATATTACTCACAAGTTAAGTTAAACATGAAATGAAGGTGTAACGAAGTGTTAATGGAAAAGTTTTAAAAGTCCATGAATGTGTTAAATTGATTCACCCCCCCCCCTCTTAGTTTAACTAAGGGTTCAACAAAGGAATCATGAAACAATACAATTCATGTGTGCTCACAAGAACCTCATACACTCTACCAATCATCTCACACTAATCTATGCAAAATTGGACAAATACATAGCCAATATCCTACCCACCTTCAGCCTGCCTTTCTCACACAATCTCTTGGCAAATAAATCCCTATTAAATGGGAATTCCAACCTTCCTTGACTGTGTAATCCATCATGGGCATCCTATGGCTTTATAACTACACCTAGGAAGTTTGCTAATAATAAAATCGATAGTTATCTTCCCTTTAACCTTTGTCTCAACTGGGTCTTCATCATATTCTACATGCATGCAGCTATTAATAGTGAATTATCATTTATCTGATTGATCACTACTTTTGAGTTAAATCTAATTTAACTCACTAGACCTCTCACTAGCTCATCACTGAGTTAGAACTAGTTAAATTGATTTTAACTCAATTAATTTGAGTTAACTGATTACACTCACACCACACTAGTGCTACAACTGCAACTAAACCCCCAAAATATTAGGATCACTCTATATGCCTCGTCTTAGACCCTCAACTCAAAATTATTGAGCTAACTCAACCTTCATCACTTAGTTAACTGATACAAGTTGTTATGAGATGAAATTACAATTTATTGTCCAATTTATTTAAGGGAAAAAAAAATTAGACATTCACATTTTTCAATAATGTGTAATTGAATTTCTCACCAATGTGTGACTGAAATCCCACACTAGTGTGTGTGAAATTTTTTTCCTTTCTAGTTTAAAATTTCACTATTTCTTGTTGCAAATTTTAACACTCCCTCTTAACAAGAAAGGAATTCAATCATTCTCGAACTAGTACCTTTGGAATGTTCTGCATCCAACAATTCTCTAGTGTTTTTTGCACCTACAACTCCTAAAACTGAATAGCCTCTAAACAAATTAATTAGTATGATGCATATGTCATCAAATTCTCTTACTTCTACTAGTTAATGCATTGTCTACTGAAATCTTTGTGTTTTTGTTGACATCTGCATCCATGCCCTCTGCACTAATACCAACTATGATATATGCTCCAGTATTCGACATTTGTCACCCTCATTTCTATCTTCCTGAAATCTGACTACATCAATCTAACCGATTCTTCCTACTATTGTTGTATTTTGGGCTCCTCGTAGCTAGGTTCAATCCATGAGACACACCATCTCAATGGACCTTGCCAAAATTTATTCTTGGGATTATATCTGCACATCACCCCACCTCACACCTTGAATTATAGCTGCATGTACTCCCTCTGCCCATCTAGATTCAAAATTTACCCTCATGGAGGTCTCTGCTTGAGTGGACTCTTCCACTCAGGCTCCTCTTTGCTTCTCCAACTGTGACTGCTCCACAACCTTCTGAGACTGCATGTTGAGAGGTAATTTGTGCTCCCTCTCAACCACCAAGTCACTAACCTTTGATTTTCTCCTCAAATCTTTGCATGCATCTGGTACCTCAAGTGCATACAATTTCTTGCCTAGCGCACATTGTAATTGTCCCACCGTCACAATTTTTTCTAAAAAATAGAATTGATTTTAAATCGACAATATCTCCCTCATCCGAGCTCCGATTCGACCAATTTTTTTTTTCAATTTGGGTAATTTTTTCGCAAGGAATCCAAATATGAAATTTGTTTTTGAAAAAATTTCATCACAATTTTAAGATATTCTTTGCAAACTCGCCGCCCAAAAAAATTATGCTCTAATACCATGTAGAAATTATATATAGAACTAGAATTTGGTTCAGCAAAAAATGTGGCTGAGTATGAGGCCTTAATGTCAAGCCTGAAATTTGCTAAACAGATGGGAGTTCAATGTATTTCAATTTATGGTGACTCTGAATTGATAATAAGGTAGATTAAAAATCATTTTCAAACCAAGCATCTGAGATTGAGATCATATAGGAATGAAGTGTGGGATCTGGTAGAAAAATATTCTGAAGCATTCAATCTTCAGTATGTTCTAAGGGAGGAGAATAGATTGGCCAAACCAAAAACTACTGATATTGTGATATTATTTAATAATGATTGAAATCCCGAAATGGATCAATAGGTAGAGGATCGGTTAGTTTTTTTTTTTTTTTAAAGGTTATGTGGCTTTTCTAGCTAAAATGCACCCTAAGGAAAGAAGATGAAAAAATGTTAGCTTATAAAAAGAAATGAAATTGAAAGGGTAGGTAGAAGTTATATTGGAGCTTTGAAAAACATTAAAATCTTTATCCTAAGTTTGAATTTTCAAAGCTATTTTATGCACATGAAAAGGAAAAAGGGTAAAATGTTTTATCCTAAGTCTAAAATGGTCAGGCACATGAAAACGAGGTTTTTGCATATAATCCATTATCCATTTTTTGTATTCAATCCAATCTTTTGATGTACTCAAAAAAGATATTGAATCCTTCTACAATATTTGCAGGATATAAATCACGATCTCTCAATCACATGCAAGTAAGAGAAAAAATTAAATCAATAGCACAACACAAGATTTTTCTTGGGGAAAACAACTTCTTAAAACCCCTCTATCTATATTATACAATAAGCAAAGGAATCTTGAAACAATACAATGCATGTGTGCTCACAAGAACCTCATACACTCTACCAATCGTCTCACACTAATCTATGCAAAATTGAACAAATACATAGCCAATATCCTGCCCACCTCCAGCCTGCCTTTCTCACGCAATCCCTAGGCAAATAAATCCCTATTAAATAGGAATTCCAACCTTCCTTGACTGTGCAATCCATCATGGGCATCTTATGGCATTATAACTGCACCTAGGAAGTTCGTTAATAATAAAATTGATAATTATCTTCCCTTTAACCTTTGTCTCAACTAGGTCTTCATCAGATTTTACATGCATGCGGCTATTAATAGTGAATCATCAGTTATCTGATTGATCACTACTTGTGAATTAAATCTAATTTAATTCACTAGACCTCTCACTAGCTCATCACTCAGTTAGAACTAGTTAAACTGATTTTAACTCAATTAATTTGAGTTAAATTATTACACTCACACCACACTAGTGCTACAACTGCAACTAAACCCCCAAAATATTAGGATCGCTCTACATGTGTCATCTTAGACCCTCAACTCAAAATTCTTGAGATAACTCAGTCTTCATCACTTAGTTAACTGATACAAGTTGTTATGAGATGAAATTACAATTTATCGTCCAAATTATTTAAGGGAAAAATAAATTAGACATTCACATTTTGAACTAATGTGTAATTGAATTTCTCACCAATGTGTGACTGAAATCCCACACCAATGTGTGTGCAATTTTTGTCCTTTCTGGTTTCCAATTTCACTATTTCTTGTTGCAAATTTTAACATTAGTAGCACCTCGTTTATTTTGAATGTCTTGATGAGGAGCGTCAAGGCGCAGCCATGAATAACGAATATAATTTTGTTGAATACATTGTTGTTGTTAACCTACTATCTGAATCAATATCTCTTGGTGTTGATTCCTTAGTAGTATACTTGGATTCGTAACTAGTGGTGTCTTAGTTAAATAACATCTATCATGTTAGAGATCCTTATTTATATTGCCAATTTATGAGAGTGCGTTTATTACAGAGATCATTTAATTTTATCACATATATTCATATTACACAATTAGAAAACTCATTTTTTGATTCCATAGCTAATCAAGCATTAGATTGGCATATAAATAATTCATCACATTAAAAAAAAAATCAAGCATCATTTGTATATATGGTCTTCACATCGTGAAACTTTATGTATATAGATATAAGTTATAAGTCCAAAATATTATACAAAATCGGGACAAAAGTGTCTACAAAATAAGGGCTTAAGCCTAATCATGTCTATAAAAAAGATCAGGTCATCTCTAATCTATGTTTGAGGGCCCTACCCTAGATGTGCATCTCTGAAAAAGACGATGGCAGTTGCCACCCGTCGGAAAAATTCGCACCCAGTCTCATGGTACTCCTACCACATGTCTTTGTATGGCCTTTGGTAGATCCTCCACTGCTGCCATAGGAACTTGGCGAGTTAAACTCTCCAAGTTCCTCTGTAAAACATGAAGAAATATTTCAATCTCAGCAGCGGAACCTTCCATGTCTCTTCCACGGTGCCTATGACTAGGCAGACCCTCAGGTCTTACCAGTCCCACATCTATGTCATGATCAAACAACTTTGTAAGAAATTTTGTCTCATCAAAAAAGAAAAAAAAAAATCATATCATTGAAATCCAAAAAAATCAAATAATATTAAAATCTTAAAAAAAAAAAATTACCGATGGCTCCCCCTGCAGCGTTGGGTGGAAGTACCAGATTTCGATCTACTCTGAAATCCATGCATGTGTATGAGTAGTACTCAATGGAAATGACTTGTTCTTCCCACAAAAGGAAAAACTCATCATTGAATTCAATTCTAGGGACCTCACCATGCCCTAGTCTCTTCATTTAGTCGGCCCATCTAGCTATCTGTGGATCTCTTGGGTTGCTGATGGTAGAAACCACCTTGGGTCAAAGACCTAGTAATCTCTCAAAGAAGAATATACAAATAATTGTACCATACTCAAAAAATTTTGTCTTGTTCTTATTGATAGAAGTCAGTTGCTTTTTCATATTGGTAAGAAGGGTCGACACCACTCAAAAACTATGGTAATGCAATCTACTGCTAAACTCATTTTAACAGGTGATTCTTGGTGCAATGAGGCTAATCCATCTACCCTCACAATTGTAAAAAGGAGAATCCTCGTGTGCAGTCCCTCCACATCTTTGATTTGGATCTATGTTCCTACCTTTTGGGTATTTTATGGGCAATAAATGATAATATAATCATCCACATTAAGGCGTCCTCGGGCCTTCCCTTGCAAATTGGATGGCTCTCCTCTCCGGGAAATTCTAGTAATAAAGTATATATCTTCTACTTCAATGCGCAAGGCATCTGATCAATTGTGAAAGCATCTTCTTCCGAATCCCAACAGTTTATGAGCATTTCCAACAATCTTGTATTGGTTTTCATATTTGGCATTTTGAAAATTTTCAACAAACTGCATCCTCTCGATGAAACCAGCACCAATGGATCGTTCATAACCTCAATATCTACTTCACTGTGGTCTCTTTCCCTCCATATAATTGACATCTTGCACATTCAAGTGTTTTCATTCATTAAATTTGTGTTAAAAAAACTTGGACTATGCATACACAGGTTTCTTTCATACACAGTTGTGTATAGTGCTTCCAAATACGCGACTGTAAAATTCCCAACCCGTGTATGCGCAAATTTAAAACCAAAAAACTAAATCCTTATGGTCAAAATTCTTGAAAATTACTTGAAATGAACAAAATTTCATTAAGAAATCGAATTGGGGGATTACCTGGAAGATTGATGGCTAATATAGCTAAGAAATTGGAGGGATTTTGGTTATCAGTTTTTTTCTCTGGAGCTTTTTCACTCAAATTTCTAAAACACAAATGAAAATTTGTAATTCAAAATGTCTATTTATAATGGAAATTTAAAAAAAAAAAAAAAAAAAAACTACTTTAATAAATTTTATGTTTATTTTTGTAATTTTTTATAAACTTTATCACCTTTTTTGCCTTGAGTGCTATGATAGGTTGTTTTTCAAGACAAAATGAAGACTTTGAAACATTTTTACCATTTTGATTCCATGATTGTTGACCCTTCATGGCAGGTATCGTTTTCGTCGTTGGCATATAGGTTTGGGAACATTAGTTTTTCCGTTCCATTATGCATTCTAACCTCCATACTGCAATATGTTGCCATAGGGTCGACCCCATTATGTTATGATTCTTAAACCATTTTCACTCGCCAACTTATAAAATCATGACATGATGGTAGAGCCATCCTTTACATGAGCTTCCTAGTTAGGTATTGTTGAGTCTCAAATCTGCATCTTTCCTATACACCTTTCTAGACATTTTTCATTCACCTGAACCTTCTAAGTTGTCAATATCATTGCATATCAATTGTAAAAGAGCATCTAAAATGGTTTTTAACTATTTTTTGTGTCTGCTGTTTGATTTAGATTTTTGCTCATTTAGCTGCGGAATCTTGCCACTTTCCGCAACTGCTGCAACTTTCCGCAGCCATTTTGTGAAATTCTATGTTACAGGTGTCTTCAGGCAATTCGAGCCACATGGGCAAGTCAGAAATGATGTGGACATGGATCGTGTCCTATTGGCTCGGGAAAATTCACCTAAGGAGGCTGCGGTCAAAGGTGGCCAAGTGGAAGTCAACCGTAGAGTCCCACGGTGACAGGACTATGTTTCTCATCACGTGAAGATTTGTATGACCGTTTCTAATTTACGGGAGACACATCAACACCTGTACACGGCTCCATAAGCCGAATCCAACATCCACTCTTCATATATTTACTCCTCACCGCGGCCATGATGCTGGATCTCTGGACGTGATGGTTCACGTGTCTCTATCAGCACAAACTTTAGGGAATTAGTTATATCACCTTTGTTATAAATAACGTGTTTTCATACGCATAATAGCTAGCCTCCATATAGCTCTGTAATGTAATTGTGTTTCCACTGTGCTGTAATATCATTTCTCTGTTATGACTACATTTTAATATATAATAAGACTCTGTTTCCAAGCGTAATTCGTATTTGAAGGCTGTTGCCCGAGGTCTGTGCAGAGGGCCCCTGCACATGCTGAGGTTTTGTACATTACTGTATAGTTTCTTGTTTTATTTCTTTAAGTTCATTGTGCCATAAGTCATTCACGTGTTTATACATTGCATCTTTCATGGTATTTATGCTTCATCTCTGTTCATAATCTTTCATGCTTTACATTTTACTTCTGTTCATAATCTTTCATGTTTTATGTTGTTGTTAACTGATCAGTGTTCTTGTTTCAGATTACAATAGGCAGCCCGGGCACTTGCACATCTTTTTATAATGACTAATGACATGGAATCAATATTGTCCTTCTGCTAATTTACTTTTCTTAGTTTTTGTTTAATTCCAGCACTATTTGTTTATTTCAGTCTTGCACATTTGCTTCAGTAGTTAGATTTAGATATATTAAATTGCTCATGTCATTTTCAGTTACCTCCGAAAACCATAGCTAGACTAATGGTGAGGGATTGAAGTATGAGTGTGTAGTTTGATATTAGTTTACTTTCTGCAAGTTAGATATATTAAATTGCTCATGTCATTTTCAGTTACCTCCGAAAGCCACAGCTGGACTGATGGTGAGGGATTGAAGTATAAGTGTGTAGTTTGATATTAGTTTACTTTCTGCAAGTTAGATATATTAAATTGCTCATGTCATTTTCAGTTACCTCCGAAAGCCACAGCTGGACTGATGGTGAGGGATTGAAGTATGGGTGTGTAGTTTGATATTAGTTTCTTTTTCTGCAAATTAGACATCAGATTGCTCAAGTTGTTTATGGTTACCTCCGAAAGCCATAGCTGGACTAATGGTGAGGGATCAAAATATAAGTTGATGTAATTTGATTTAGATTTACTTTGTTGCAATTCTTGGATTTCTTTAAGCATAGTTTCTTTTGTATTTAGACAGTAGCAAGGATAATGAGTTTCATGATCAGTAGTTCACTGTTGTTTGACTAGAATAGTGATGCAATTTCATTTTCTTTGAAGAATTAATTTTGTCATTGTGTGTTTAAAATTCTTTTGAAGTTTGGAAAATCATTAGAAGGATATCATTGTCTTGAATATTTGTCTCCATACTTGTCTTTTAGAATTTCATAAAAATCCAAAAACGACAAAAAGTAAGAGATAGGTTATCTTGCACATATAGTGCGCCACACTTCATCAGCTTGCGAATCCCGGATTGATAAATTAATGTAGCAATTTAGGACACACTAAATTGACCAAACAGGTACTCGCTAGCATATGTTGCCCACGCTGCAAAGATTGATTAGGCTTGGGAGTCCTATTTAGTCTTTTTGGATTTATACCATAGAGGCTCCCACATGTCGAGTTGTACTGCTGCATTGCATGTTGCTATTTGTACACTTTGGCCTTAAGCCGACTTCACTTGGACTCATGTACAAGCCACTTTTTGACCAATTCTTTTTACAAAATCAACCCTGCAATCACTTAGCCTCTGCAACTTGACACCTTATGCCTTTGGAAATAACATTCCTTTGAGTGTCATTGACCAGTTTCATCACCTTGCATTGAGTATAAGAATGTTCCAATCCCTTCTTTCCACTGTACTATAGGAATTTATTTATTTTTCAGGCTTTTCATATGAAAAAGACAAATATATATATATATATATATATATTTCAAAAAAAGAGCGGGAATAGGACATTACTTCCATAATTAGTGGCAGCAAGAGTCAGTTGTGTCACCCTTGAACAAAGAACTCAAAAGAAAGTATTTTCTCCATTGGGATGGGCTTTAGTTTGACTTAGGAGAGCCATAACCTTGCTATTGATTCAGTACTCCCCCAGTTGGTTATCTCTTCCAATCATATGGAGAGTTTGTTTATGCCTTCTACATGACAAACTTATACAAAGTTATCATATGATTCCATATAGTCACATTTGAGTTGTCCTTTTGTTCAAGGGAAGTAAACCTGAGTCGGCCTTTCTGTGATGTCTCTTTACTTATTTTCATTTTTTCATACCCGGTCTATCAGCGTTATGTTTTATCACATCAGCTATTTGGTCCTTTGCTCATGTTAGTTAAGAAGGTCTCCATTGACCTCTTGCTGGTAGGTTTTCTCTTATCAACTTCGACAAATTGGTCTAAGAGTAGGCCTAGAGCCGCACCCTAGCCCTATTTGCATTATTGATAGGTGACCTTGTGCTCAGCATCAATCAACAACATGGGTTTTTTAGTGAGTGGTTTCCCTTGCGTTCAATTTCATCTTACATTATCACGCATTGGGATTCATGAAGTACCTTGGTTTCCATTTGACCCTATTGGTGGATTCCTTGCCTCTGTGTAATCTTTCATTATTGGTTGGTTCAAAGGGTTTTTGTCGTGTGCTAGTCACATCTTATGTACGCCAGAAATGTGCTTTGGTTTGGTTACTTCATATTTCTTCATCTGATTCCTTCCAAATTATTGGCCTGCGGGTTACACTCATGGTGGATTGATGTGGGATACCTTAATGCCTTCCTTCGATCAGATATTTTCCCATCGACTCCAAATCATTACTCTGGTAATAAGGTCTAGAGTCCTTTTTTAGTACCTTAGGGTTTGTAGTCATCAATGGTAGACTCCTTCGCTATCGACAATGAGAACACATTAATGTCTCCTGATTGGTAGATTCTCTCAAGTGTTCGACTTCAACTCATTTATTTTCACTTGTTAGATTGTACAGGGGTACCTTGACTCTCATCATCATTATCGGTGAGTTGTCTCACATTTCTTAATGGTATACATCAATGAGCGGTAATCAAGCAACATCTCACATGGTCGCCTTCAACTCATTTATTCCCATAGTGTACAAATGTACAATGGCGGTCGGTGAAGACCTCAGGTTTGCATCAACATGCTTTGGTTCACTTGTTAGCTCCTTCAGTTTTCTTCCAGTGACACCATCCACCTTATAGGTTTCAGTTCATCACAGTACCATCTTATATGTTGTCACCCGAGTTCTGTGCAATACCATTATTCCACTTTTATGACTTGGTACTTTGAGGATGAGCTATGTGACACAGTGATCACATATCTCCTTCGGCATCATTGATTAGTGCTTCTATATGTGATACTATGACATGACCTTGATATGTACTTTTGAGGCTATGATAAGGTGATACACTATGTATTTATATGTTTATGTTGTACTTGTATACATAATTGATTAGCTCTATACTTGATACGCGGACATGCTTTACTATATTTGAGCATATGTATGCATGCCTCAGACATGAGCTTGCTTTCTGATCTCTTCCATTGGTTTTTGGAAGGTTGAAATCTGGTGATCTCCTCCCAAGTCCTCGCATGATTCTTCTTATACACTTAATACATTTTGGCCATCATGCACCCCTTTTGACCTCATATATTAGGGAGCATCTGTTACAGCATCATTTTCCACCTTTGTATGTTTTTTGCTCTGAGTTATGGCCTTGGGCAGCACATTCCCTTCATAATTGGCCCTTTATCGAAAAAACATTATTTTAAATTCCATACACGACTCTGCCCTCTCAAAAGCACATGCACATGCAAGTCCATCAATACCCAACCCGCGTATATAATTTGAAATATCAAAAAAATATTAAAAAATGCCTATTTTATGGGCAGGGTTTATGGGTTACACTAGAAGCCTACCTACAGGAGCTCGTGGCCTAACCGTATCCCAACTGAAACAAATTTTTTGGGGTGGTATAAATTCACCTCATGGGAAGGCCTAAAGGGGGAGAAAGATAGGATGTTGATATTATAGCCAATTAGTCCCTGATCAATTATGATGTTTCCATGTGCCTCCTCCACTCCCATATTGTGGAAAACCCTTTTTTCCTCACCAAGATGATCATCCCCTTTATATGGCATCTATGTGTATGCATCTGGAAGAGGATTGTTGAGTCTTGGGTTGGACGGATCCAGAGGATGATTTCTCTTGGAGCCATGGTTGAATCAGGTGGTATTCCTTCACATTACTTTGCAAACATCAATAAAGAAGATTTGTCATATTCTTTATAGTTATGATCTGTATTTTTTAACTCATGTTATGATACTATTATGAATTATTTCATGCTTTATACCTATATGCTAATATGATCTAACAATAATATCTTGAACATGATTTGAACTACTGCTAGTAAATATTTTTTTCTTTAATGAGTTGTAGGTTTTGAAGCATGGGAAGAAGCAGAGGGTTTGAACCCTACAGGATCACCTTCAAATGTAGGATCTGCGGGTACTATCCTTTCATCTTATTTTAGTATTTTAAGCTATCAGGCCAGGAGGTAACTCCACATAATAAATCATATGAATTGATTGAAGGTGCTTATGAATATATACATGGAGGTGAGACTATTGGGATTCATTTCCAAATGTCTCTTAGACTTCATTATTTCCTATTTTACACTAATGTACAATTTCGCCCAGTCCCTTAGGATTAGGTGTCAACATTACCCCCCTTAATCTAAAGGGATGTTGGTGAGTCCAAGCATCATTCTGAATTTTTCAAACTTTTCTATTCCAAGTGCTTTGGTGAAGATGTGTGCAGTCTACTCATTTGTGGAACAATGACGTAGATGAATTGTTTTGGCATCAACATGATGTCGAATCATATGGTATTTTGTATTGATGTGCTTCATTCGATCATGGAATTTTGGGTTCTTGGACAAATTTATTGCAGAAGTGTTGGTGATCATGAATGGAGTTGAATGCATTTGTTTCATCTGCAAATCTTCTAGGATCTTCCTGAGCCACACAATTTCCTTTGTCGCTTCAGTCGTTGCCACATATTCTACCTCGGTTATGGAATATGTTGGAACTGATTGTTTGTGTGATCTCCAGGAGACAGCTCCTGATCCAAGACATAGTATAACCTGAAGTAGATACCCCAGTTTCTTTGTCTTCGTCAAAGTCTAAATCATAGTATCCAATCAAGTTGAATTCACCCACCTGTGCATATTTTATTACAAAGTCTTGAGTCCCTTTCAAGTACTTTAGAACTCTTTTTGCAGCAGACCAATGTCCTTCACAAGGTTTTTGAATAAACCTAGAGAGGATTCCAACAACAAATGAGATGGATGATCTGGTAGTAGTCAGGTAGAAGAGACTTCCTACAAGCTATATATAATTTGTTTCATCCTCAAATTCTTTCCCTTCAATGGATGTGAGCTTCATTTTTTGTTCCATTGGAGTGGTTAAAGGATTGCATTCACTCATGCCAAACTTGTTCAATAGATCTCCAATGTACTTCTTCTGAGAAAGGAATATAAATTTAGGATGTTGAGTTACTTCAATACCAAGATATTAGTGAACATACCCCAAATCACTCATTTCAAAGCCTTTCTTCAACTCCTTCTTTATGGATGCAATATAACTGTCACCTTTCCCTGTCATCAAAAGATCATCTACATACACCACAATATATACAATTTTTTTTCCAACTCTCTTGACAAACAAAGTTGCATCATCAAGATCAAAATGTTTGAAGTTAAATTTCAGAAGATGCTCAGTTAATTTCTCATACTAGGCTCACGGTGCTTGCTTGAGGCCATACAAGGATTTTATTAGCTTGCATCCTTTGTGTTCTTCACCCTTCACAACAAATCCTTCTGGCTGGGACATAAAAACCTTCTTCTTTAGATCTCCATTCAAAAAGGAAGTTTTTACATCCATCTGATGGAATTTTCAACCATTTTGAGCTGCTAAGGCAAAGAGTGTCTGAATGGTAGCCCTTTTGTTGTGCAGGAAAAATATTCCTCATAAACGACCCCTTATTTCTGTGCAAAACCTTTTTCCACAAGCATATATTTGTGCTTGTCAAGTGAGCCATCCACTTTGTACTTGTTCTTGTAGACCCACTTGTAGGAAATTGGTTTTGTTCCCAATGGAAGATTAACCAGCTTCCAAGTGCCATTATTTATCAAGGCATAATACTCCTTTTTCATCGCTTCATGCCATTCATCATGATAAGCAGCTTCCTTTAAGGAATTCAGTTCAAGATTTGTAGACAAATTTAACTCACAATTATAAAAAACATCCATATCAATAGATGAATCAGAATCATCTACATCACCTCCATTTTTCCTAGTGGAACTTCTTGTTCCTGTCTTTCCATCCTCGTCAGCACGAACATTTTCCAGTGTCTTTGTCAGCCATTTTGGGGGACCTTTCTGAGATAGCCCAGGTTGTTTATTTGACTAATTTGAGATTGAATCAATATTCAATCTCCCAATGTCAATCACATCATTCAAGGTGACATTCGTGGTTGGTTCTTCATGTGGGGCAGAGAGTGCTTCGGAAGAAGATTATGTTGATCAACGATTGTCATTGATGTCAACCCAAGCAGCACCAGGGGCTACCCAAATATTGCATGGAAAGTTTGACCTACCAAATTATTATATTCTAGGTCAATAATTCTTTTGATGGTTTCTACTTATCGAGATGTTTCCGTTGATATATGGCACGCCACGTAATTCTTCGCGGTTTAAGAGATATTTATGTTTGAAGTTTGTAACCCCAGTTAGTGGGCAAAAACCCCATGGGGTTTTGCAATGGGTCATTGAAAAGTCAATAATTAATAATTTTTAAGCTCCTAAAATCCTCCCACGTTCACATGTTGAAGCCCCTCTTAACCTAAGCATTTATATAAGTTGTCATCCTCATATCCTCCTTATGTAGGGATTTCGCTACCTGAAATAGGTTGTCATGGAATTTGCACTATAATTTTTTTTCTATGAAGGTTCACAAGCTGAAATTTTTATGAGGCGAATCCAAAATCCTAAGGAAGCTCCTGTAAAAATTTTAGATCATGGTGCACAACATTTTCGGAGATATGATCTGTGGAAGTTAGTGTTTTTGAAAAATCCTGAACTTCATCTCAAAGAAGTGACCTTGGGAAAATCATCATAACTCTCTCTCTAAGTATCAAATTGGAATTATGTAAAAAGTGGAAGATAGTTCACGGAATGTAGTTTTCTTTGCATCAATTTCAAAACCGAATAAATAAACAGTGATACATGGCACGTCGTACACGTTCGCTCTACTGAAAGAGTCCATAATTAGATCATCGTGAGAGATTGGGCATAACTCTCTCTTGAAGAATCCAAATTGGATCAGACCTATGGCATTGGAAAGAAGACACAAATTAATACTACATAACCAAAAATCACATATTGAGGAGCTTAAATAACAGAGATACACCAGATTCAATAACGAGATCCAAGAAGGCAAGAAAAAGCTAGATCATGTGTTGTCAAGGGCTGCAAAGGACCAGACTTTCTAGGGTAGGAAAGAAAAGCAAGGTGCAACAGAGGGTAGCAAGACAAGAACAGAAATCAAGGTGCAGAACAGAAGCAACAAGTTCATCACATGAATCCTTCAAGTGGGCAGAACTGCATATAGTCATTATAAAGGTATCATTATACTAAGTCATTGTAAATGCATCATTATAAAAATTGTACAAGAGTCTATTTGCCAAGAGTTGAAGAGGCAGTGTCTGGAGGTCTAGGATCATCATTAGGTGGTTTTGTCATAGTTGGGGTTATGTTCTAGTATGTCGTCTTCTTCTACATCATTCTATATCATTGTAAAGTGGACCATTTTCCCTTGTACGGGAATCCATTCTTGTTTTATTATTCTACAGAGTGGTAGGGTGGTGCTAGGCTGGTGCATGAATTCACCAACAGGTTCAAGCCTAAGAAAAATTTAGGGTGGTAGGGTGGCGCTAGGGTGAGTTTTAGCTCACTGGGTGTTGGGGCATCCATTCAGTTGACTACTGAAGAATCTCGGGCGTTGAAGCGTCCATCCAGTGGGAGCTGGAGAAGAATTCTTTTCTAGATTATAGGAAGTTGGAGCTTTATTTTCAATTGGAGTTGAATATTAAATAATTATTAGAAAATAATTCAAGTGGTTTTTGTCCCAGAGGGTGTTTCCACCTTAAAAACTGTGTGCATTTGTGTTCCTTTTGTTTACTGCTATCATTGTACAAACACTGATAATAATTGAAGATTAACTAATGCTCTAATTGAAAGGAATATTGATTCACCCCCCCCCCCCTCTCAGTATTTCCAACAATTGGTATCGGAGCTTGGTTCCTTCAATAGTAGTTTAACAGTTGGAAGGAGGTCATGGAGCACACCAAGAATGGTGTACCTCTGTTCAATGAAAATAATTATGCACTCTAGAAAGGAAGAATGGAGGTCTATCTCTTGGCGCAAGGTTACGAAGTATGGGACACTGTTCAAAATGGATTTACACCAACCACGGATGGAAAAGGTAAGAATAATTTGGTAAATTATGCAAAAGCAAAGAATATTATTATCAGTGCACTTATTGAATCTTCTTATCATAAGGTTTTGGGTTGTAAAACCGCCAAAAATGTATGGGACAAGCTTGAGAATATATATGCATGTGACTCAAATGTCAAAGAATCAAAGCTTCAAATCTATAGAGCAAAATTTGAGCAAATCAAAATGAAAGAATATGGGAGCATTGCAGCATACTTCCAATACATTGATGAAATAACCAACACTCTAGAAGGATTGGGAGAGCCAATTGACGAGAAGACTATTATATGAAATATTCTTAGAAAGTTACCACGAAGATTCAACCCAAAGGTATCGGTCTTAGAATACAGTGCAAATCTGGACAAACTCAACAAAGAGGAATTACATGGAGTTCTCATAGCATATGAAATGAGACTAGATGAAGAAGAGGGTACTTCGCATCTAGAAACTGCGTTCGTTGCATCTAATAAAACCAATAAGGACAAACAACCTTCAATTGAAAAGACATGCACCTGTAAGTGTGAAGAAAAGGGAGATGATGAAGAAGGTATTTCAGATAAAGAATATGCTTAATTTACAAGAAAACTAAAGGTTGGTAAGGGAAAATTCAAAGGTAAACTTCCATTGATATGTTTCAGTTGTGGTGAGGTTGGGCATTTTGTAGCAAAATGTCTGAACAGAAGTGATGGCAACTCAAAAGGAAAGAAAGGCTTTAATAAATTCAACAAGAAAGGATCCAAAAGGAAATTTCTCTTTAAAGAAGATAGCTCATCATCCGATGAAGACAATTACAACGAAGAAGAAGCCAATGAGAGAGTATTGTTTATGGCAAAGAACAATAAACAAGAGGTATCAAACAACGAAGAAGAAGGGTTGATCGTAAAATAATTTTCTAAGGAGAAATCAAGCTTATAAAAGAGCTCAAAGTTGAGAAGATCCGTTCAATACTCTTGAAGAACAAGTTCAAGGTCTCAAAATTGAAGTTGAAGAACACAAATGCATTGAAGAGTCACTTCAAAAGAATTTGGAAGAAAGCAACCAAGAAAGGGAATAATTAGAAGCCGAAGTAGTCTCGCTTCATAAGGAAGTGAAGAAGGGAAAAACTATCCAAAACTATGCAAACAGCTCAAGGGCATTAGAAGAACTCATCAACAATCAATGATATTACAACAACATAACTGCCCTCGGTTACAAAGAAGAATAAGTAGGACCTTCTACAACAAAATAAAATGAACCTATGAGACCTGACATGCATGTAGACTTCATTGGACAAGATTTGCAAGAACAGCCTTGGAAGACAATTCCTCAACGAAGATTTCAATCCAGGTACCAACATATTTTTTATGGTTATTGTTATTCATGTGGAAAATTTGGTCATAAAGCTGTAGAATGTTGCACGTACCCTAGGAACCAATACAATTCCAGGATATATGTCAAATATGAACCTCCCAGGGCTCAGCAAAACATCAAAATATTTGAACATTTAAGAAATAATATTCAATGTTACAAATGTCAAAACTTTAGACACGTAGCCAAAGACTGCAGACATGAAAATCCTCCAGAATAATCTTCGAAGCCACAAAATGAACGAACATGGAAGAAGAAGAAGAATGATGATTGTGCTCTCGCTCTCAAGGCTCAGAACAACAAATATGTGTGGTATGTTGATAGCGGTTGCTTAATGCATATGACTAGAGATATAAAGAAATTGGTATCTCTGAAAGAGAAGAAGGATGGGACTGTGTCCTTTGGAAATGATGGATCTTCAAATGTTATAGGATCAGGTACTGTCACTCTCGGAATCAAATATGCTCTAGGCAAGAATGTTCTATTGGTTGAAAACATGAATCACAATCTACTCAATGTTGGATAAATGTGTGATCAAGGACACACAATACTATTCAACTCCACAAAATGTGAAATCGGGAAAGCCAGGTATGGTGAAATTGTGGCTACAACAAGTCGAGCTCCAAATGACATATATGTTCTAGATGAAGCAACTAAAGCACGTCTACTAGCTAAAAAGGATGATATAATATTGGGTAGCAATGATGATCAACTAAGTAAGGACTTTGCTACAAAGATGCAAAGTGAGTTCGAGATATCTTTACTTTGTGAGCTGACATACTTCTTAGGGATTCAAATATCTTAGCAAGAGAAAGGAATATTTATATGTCAAACCAAGTACATCAAGGAAATCCTCAAGAAATTAAAAATGGAAGATTGCAAACCCATCCTTACTTCGATGGTAACAGGTTGCAAATTGAGCATAGATGACTCATCTAAGGATGTGTATCAGAGGTTGTATAGATCTATTATTGGTACTCTTCTATATGTAACAGCCTTCCGTTCAGGTGTTATGCAAGCAGTTGGAAAAGTAGCAAGATTCCAAGCAGCACCAAAAGAATCATATATTATTGTCATCAAAATAATTCTTCGATATCTAAAGGGAATAGAATAATATGGCTTGTGGTATCCCAAGCGTAACAATTTCATTACTCAAGCCTTTACAGATGCATATTGGGTAGGAAGCGTTGATGATCATAAGAGTACTCATGAATCATTTGAATATCTTCACCAGAATCTTGGGATTCTCCCAAGTTCTCATTATATTTTCCTTATTCAGAATATAAAGGGGGAGTGGAAGTGTGTACAGGTCTGCGGGATGGTTGTGTGTCAGGGAGAGTGGAAGTGTGTACAGTTCCACAACATGGTTGTGTTTTAGGGGAGTTACCCTTTGCCATTGATGTCAAAGGGGGAGAGAATGTTGTAGGAAGAGGTGTCATGATCGCAGGGGGAGTACTTGTGTTTCCATCAATGCCAAAGGAGTATATTGTTGATCAGCGGTTGTCATTGATGTCAACCGAAGCAGCACCAGGGGCTACCCCAATATTGCATGGGAATTTTGACCTAAAAAATTACTATATTCTGAGTCAAGAATTATTTTTATGTTTCTACTTGTTAAGATGTTTCCGTTGATATATGGCACGCCACGTAATTCTTCACGGTTTGAGAGATATTCATGTTTGAAGTTTGTAACCCCAGTTAGTGGGCTAAAACCCCATGGGGTTGTGGCATGGGTCATTGAAAATTAAATAATTAATAATTTTTAAGCTCCTAAAATCCCTCCCGTGTTCACTTGTTGAATCCCCTCTCAACCTAAGCATTTATATAAATTGTGATCCTCATATCCTCCTTATGTAGGGATTTCTCTACCTGAAACAGGTCATCGTGGAATTTTCGCTCTAAATTTTTTTCTACGAAGGTTCAGAAGCTGAAATTTTTATGAGGCGAAGCCAAAATCCTGAGGAAGCTCCTGTAAAAATTTCAAATCAGGGTGCACAATATTTTCAGAGATATGATATGTGGAAGTCAGTGTTTTTGCAGGCTCCTGAACTTCATCTAAAAGAAGCGACCTTGGGAAAATCTTCATAACTATCTCTCTGAGTATCAGGTTGGAATTTTTTAAAAAGAGGGAGATAGTGCATGGAATTTATTTTTCTATTTATCAATTTCAAAGTCGAATGAATAAATAGTGACATGTGGCACTTCGTACAAGTTCACTCTACTGAAACAGTCCATAATTAGGTCATTGTGAGAGATTGGGGATAACTCTCTCTTGAAGAATCCAAATTGGATCAGACCTATGGAATTGGAAAGAAGACTCAGAGTACTACTACAGAACCAAAAATCACATATTGGGAAGCTAAAATAACATAGATACATTGGATTAAATATCGAGATCCAAGAAGGCAAGAAAAAGATAGATCATGTGTTGTCAAGGGCTGCAAAGGACCAGACTTTCTAGGGCAACAAAGCAAAGCAAGGTGCAACAGAAGGTAGCAGGACAAGAACAGGAATCAAGGTGCAGAACAGCAGCAATAATTTAAGCACATGAAGTCTTCAAATGGGCAGCACTACATACAGTCATTGTAAAGGTATCATTGTACTAAGTCATTGTAAATGCATCATTGTAAAAATTATACAAGTGTCTATCTACCAAGAGTTGAAGAGGCGGTGTTAGGAGGTCTAGGATCATCATTAGTTGGTTGTGTCATAGTTGGGGTTATGTTCTAGTGTGTCTTCTTCTTATACATCATTCTATATCATTATAAAGTGGACCATTTTCCCTAGTACGGGAGTCCATTCTTGTTTTATTCTTCTATAGGGTGGTAGGGTGGTGCTAGGCTGGTACATGAAGTCACCAACAGGTTCAAGCCTATGAAAAATTTATGGTGGTAGGGTGGCGCTAGGGTGAGTTGTAGCTCATTGGGTGTTGGGGCATCCGTTCAGTTGACTACTGAAGAATCTTAGGTGTTGGAGCATCCATCCAGTGGCAGATGGAGAAGAATGCTTTTATAGATTCTAGGAAGCTGGAGCTTTAGTTTCAATTGGCGTTGAATATTAAAGAATTATTAGAAAATCATTCAGGTGGTTTTTGTTCCGGAGAGGGTTTCCACCTTAAAAACTGTGTGCATTTTTGTTCCTTTTGTTTACTACTATCATTGTACAAACGCTGATAATAATTGATGATTAACTAATGCTCTAATTGAAAGGAATATTAATTCACCCCCCCCCCCCCCCTTCTTAGTATTTCCAACAGATTCCAAAAATTGATTCAGTATAGGAATCCCCCCTTCAAGATGTGGAATATGATTATGAAATTCTTGAAATTAATTTGCATGTGTGAATTTATCCAAGTGATAAAGCTGCTTCTCAACAATATTGTTAGTCTTGGAAGATTCAAGGAATATGACATCTCTAGATACTACAAACCTCTTATTGACTTCATCATAGAGACGATATCCTTTGGAGGTATTAGAATACCCCAAAAAGATACATTTTCGGCTTCTAGCACCATTTTTCTTTCTTTGTTCCTTAGGTATCAATGCATAACAGGTGGAACCAAAGACCCTGAAATGCTTTACCGAAGGAATGTGGCCATGCCACATTTCATAAGGATTTGTACTTCTGATTGCATTAGAAGGACACCTATTCCTTATGTACATAGCACAGAATAGCATCAGCCCAAAACATCAATTTCACATTCTTGAAAAACATCATGGAGCGAACCATATTTAAAATTGTCTTGTTCATTCTTTCAACTACACCATTCTGTTGGGGATTATAGGGCACAATTGTTTGATTTTTTATCCCATATTGGCGAAGATAGTTTTCAAATTCATTTGAAGTATATTCTTTTCCATTATCACTGTGCAAAGAGCCAATATGAGTTTGTGCATCATTTTCAATCCATGCATGAAAATTATTGAATGTTTTAAAAGCATCAGATTTGTTCTTCAATAATTAAACTGAGCACATTCTGGTGTAATCATCAATAAATGTCATAATATATTTATTTCTATTTGCAGAAGCAACAAGCATGGGGCCACATAAATCTGAATGAATAAGCTCATTTTTTCTAAGTGCTCCCGAAAGTGAATCATGAAAGGACTACTTGCTATGCTTTCCTAGAATACAAGCATCACATTGCTTAAGTTTCCTAGGAATTGTAGGCTATCCAATAACACCATTTTTCTTCAACAATCGAAGGTTGTCATAGTTTAAGTGTCCAAATCTAGCATGCCATAAAACACTTGATAGGAATGTACCTTCATCATAATGAAAACTAAATACAATTTTTTGTGCATGAGCAAAGGTACCTTGTAGCTTTAGGAGTCTTCGTTCTTCTATTCCTCTCATGACAAGTGAGTGATCTGATGCTTTTCTGACCTCAACCTTTCCATCAAACATGTGAATGGAGTGTCCTTGCTAGTGGATGTGGACCAAGGATAGCAAGTTTCTCCTCAACTCAGTGAGGTATAGAACTTCATGTAGAAGATGATCTGGAAGACCAGGAAACTTAACCCTGATTTTGCCAAGCCCTGGTGGCTTGAGTTTATATTTGTCTGCAAATTATACTGCTCCATAAAACTTGCCAATAAATTCTTCAAAAAAAAAAAAAAATCTTAAATTAATTTGACATGTTGCTCTTGAATCTAGCAACCAATCATTTATCCAAGAAGTAAGTGAAGCATTGAACAAGTCTTCAGTTACTCCAATGTTACAATATGCTACAACATAGTGAGTGGATTCAGGTGCTTTACCTTTGTCTCTGTCACAATTTTTTCCTTTTTCTTGATATATTTCCTACTCAATTCTTTCCCAATGCATCTTACATGTAGATGCATCATTCCAATCTTTATTCCAGTATGTAATGAAGATCAGATTTTTCACTTTGAGCTTGTTTGCCCCCCTTTCCTCTGAAATTTATTCTTCCTCGTCCTCTTCGGCCACCTCTTCCTCTGGAAGAATCTTGAGCATGATTCTTCTCTCTATGTGCGAAACATACAGCTTATTCAAAAGACAAAGGGGTTGTCTTCTTTCCAAAATCCTTCTCTCCTTCTGCAAATTTTTTCTCAAGGGAGTCAAAGGTCATCTCCTTGAGGTTTCCACTTTCTTTCAATGACTCAAGGTAGTGTGAGTAAGTGGGATACAATGCCTTAACATAAGATACAATAGGTATGGCAACTTCTACACCAGTAATTTTAATGTCATGCATGATAGATCTTACTTATGATGCTAAAGCAAGAGGATCATCATTTTTCAATTCAAGGCTAAATAGCTTAACATTAATTGAACAATTTCAAGTTTTGAATGTGAGTCATAGAGTTATTTTAATGTCCTCAAGGCTTCATAGGCATTTGAAAATGGTGTGATATGGTGACTCGCCTCTTCATTTACAGAAGCTGCAATCAAGGCATAGGCCTTGCAATTCTTGTTTTCCCAAATGGTGATCTTCTTGTCTGAGGTGGGCTTTGTCAGTGCATTGTCTCCTTCTCCTTCACAAATTCCTCTCCACAACTTATTAAAAATGAGTGTGTGCTTGATTTTCCGATACCACTCAGGATATTTCTCCTTTCCATAGAGAACTACTCCCACAATAGATATGAGTGAATGCATTGTAAATATATACTATAAAAAAAATGTAGTCTGCTACAAAAAAACTCAATTCTAGTGTAAACAAATGTAGTCTGCTGCAAAAAAAACTCAATTCTGGTGTAATTTTTTTTTTTCAGAGGAGTTATCTAGGGGAGGTCGAACCTGGGGGAGGTAAAACTTGGGGGAGGTTTAACCTGGGGGAGGTTGGACCTCGGGGAGTTTGGACTTCGGGGAGGTCAGACCTAGGGAGGTCGAATATGGGGATGGCGAAGCTGTGGGAGGTGACGATAGAGGGAGGAGGGAGGGTGGAGGGAGGATCTGTGGAAGTGACAGGAGGAGGGAGGTGCGTATGGAGGGGATCCCATAGGCCGGCTGGAAGTGGGAGCTGAGAGGCTGCTAGGCGCTGTTGCGGTGGAAGGGAGAAACTATGAATGAAGGGGAGCACGTAGAGGAACGGAGTTGTTGCGGTGGAAGGGAGCAGTTGTGTATGGAGGGGAGCATGCAGAGGAAGGGAGATGTTGCGTATGGAGGGGAGAGCGCGGAGGAAGGGAGTTTTTGCGAGTTGTGAGGTAAAGGAAGGAGCTCAATGCTCAAAAAAAAATTCTAATTTGGAATGCAGCATATTTGAGAAGATGCAATGGATAGTGGGATAGACGTTCTGCCAGGAGTAGGCAGAGAGGCAGGTCTGCCAGGAGCAGGAGGGAGTTACAGGGGCAGGAATTCCAGAAATAGAGTTGGATCTGATACCACATCAGGCTAAGAGGTAACTCCATAAAATAAATTGTATGAATTGATAGAGGGTGCTTATGAATATATACATGGAGGTGAGACTATTGGGATTCATTTCCCAATGTCCCTTAGACTTACTTATTTCCTATTTTACAATAATGTACAATTTCGCCCAATCCCTTAGGATTAGGTGTCAACATATGCATTAGGATTACTTGTTTGCATGCTTCTTGTTGCTGAATACCATTCGCTTTGTTAGGGTTTCCAATCCAAACCCTAGGGTGTTCTATCCCATAACAGAATTGGCGACTCCACTAGGGGTTACATTCATAGTTTGGTTTGTTTCTCTCTTGATCTGGGATTCTTGTTTGGTTTATTGACTTTTCCAGTATCTTTGATTTATTTGAAATCTGGGTAGAAAGTCTGATCTTCTTGATCAAATCTAAATTTTTATTTTTTCTTTGTTTCCTTTTCTATACATGTTTTCCAATTCACACAGTCACGTACGCATGCACTTTTTTCCAAAGAAACACACATATAAGTGTGTTTCCTTGAGTATAGTCATGTATATACGCGATTTTGTCACTGCCAAGTCGCGTATGCTTAATTTTAAATGAATTTTGCAGATTACGAGTCTAGTAAAGGGTTTTTCCTAATTTTTATTGCTTCTATTTAGTCATTGATGGTCTGGGAGACTCTTGCTTCTTGTAATTTTTCATTTTCCTATCTCTATTGGTGGAAAAACCTAGTCAACCTAGGGTTTACTCTTTTGGTGAAGTGTTATTTTTTGTGTTTTTGTGTTTTCTTATACCCAACCTTTACATTTCTTTGCCTTTTCTTTCTTGAAATTTGGCCTTGTTGGTTTTTTCTTAGCTTTTGAGAAAGGTGCTTCTTGCAAAATTGAAAATTTTTCTTAATCTTCTTGAAATTTTCTTGCTTGCTGGAGTTTTTTATACTGTTGTTCACATCAATTTGTTTGAGTTTGTAACCTCTTTCCATTTTTAACTCTTGTCACGTTAATTATTTCTGTCTTATGGAATTTGAGGTTATTTATTCTTGAATTTGTGATCTTGAAGTATTTTGGTAGTCTTTGTTTTCTCAAGAACTCTTTGTGTCCTTAAAACGAAAGAAAAAAAAGATAAAAACATCTTTGTGTTTCCTTTATTTTTCTTTTGGTTTTGTTTTTGGTCTTCTTATCATCTTTGACCGAGTCTAAAATCTTTTCATTTGGTTGAATTTGCTTGATTTTGGGGAAATTTCTTGTCTGGATTTGTTCCTCCTTTTGTCAAGTTCTGGCCTCTTGATCTTTGTTGAGAAACACACTTGTTTGTTTTTAGAGTAATCCTAGAATCTTTCATTAGGCATTTGTAGTTAGCATTAGAATAGTTGCACTATAAGCATTTTTAGTCTTTTTGTAGATTTTGAGTGTGTGAGTGTGTATTTTGAAAAAGAAAAGAAATTTTTGCTTTCATGAGTTTGTTCGTAGTACCCTTTGTAGAAATTTCTTTCATTGAAGAAAAAGTTGCATCTGCATGTAGCCAGGTTTCTATTGGTTTCTTCTTGCGTCCAATAACACCATAAGTTGCACTTTCATCTTACCCCTAACTTAAGAAAAACCATTAAAATCAAGCGCTAAAACTAAAATGAACTAGAATATTTTTTTATTTGTTATTATATACATCAACTGGTCTAGGTCATTAGGGCCTTGGAATAGGTGTGTGGAGAGTTAACTCTCCAAGGCCACTCTAAATTTAAACATAGAAGTTGATTAAAAGATGAAATCTAGTGTCATTAAGTTTTCCGGGAAATCTCTCCTTATAAGGGAGTCAAGAACAAGGGCGATTTAAAGCAAGGAAGAGAGATACCCCCTCTCTTACTTGTCAGATCCTGACCAAAGACTATTTTGCCCGGTTTTTTATACAAACTGGTGACCTTAGTTTCCATTCATAGGTATCACATAAGTGACTGCGAGGGGGAATACCCATGGTACCTGAGGCAGAAGTTGCATCAGGTTCATTAGTACTTCTGGAGGGTGTCTTTGTGAAACATGGGTACTTGCACCAGAAAAGGCTTTTGTCTAGAGGTCAGTGTAACTAATTCTGATACCTTCTCTAGTAGGCCTAGGGCATAATTACCCTTGATTATTTTTGAGATTTCCTTATATATTCGCTTTCTTGTATTTTGGTGGAAATACCTAAAATTAGCTTGATTGGTTGCATATTTAGGGACATTTCAGTGAGTTCTCTTTGCTCCTATATTTCCATAGCTTTATAATTTTTTGAGTCTGTACAATTTCTCTTAATAATTTAATTGGTTGATCCATCTCATCGATCTAGGAGGCTTCGTGGGCTCTCACTTGCTAGTGTCGAGCCTTCTTCTAGAAGGCGTAGGATCAATTCTGTTGGTGATTTTAAATCAGTAGCAACAAACACATTAGAGATTGATCCTCCGCTTGGGGCTATAGTTTCACAGGGTGGTCCTAGTGTAAGTCGTGATTTGGACAGGAGAACTCTAGTCCTTTCTAGGGTTCTCTTACAGTCGGAAGACAAGGTTCAGGCTGAAGAGATTCTTGAGTCCCCTGTGACTCCTTCTTTACCTCTTTCTCCTAATTTTATAGATGTTGTATTATACGTTGGGACCCCGACTCATAGGTCGGAAAGTTGTGCTTTCTCTCCTTCTTTTCTTTCGATGGCCACTACTGAGAGCACGATTTCGGCTATGGATACTACTAGTGTGCGTACTCCTTTTTCATTTGAAGGAGGAGTTACAATTTCTATATCTATTATCACTCCTAGTACTGTTATTTTCGGCTCTAACTCCATTCCATCTTCGAGTGGGGGAACCCAAGCTTTTTCTTTTCACACCAGTTATTTGGGGATGCCTTCTATTGCAATTCCATTAGTTCCTTTAACCATATTGTCTGTTGTTTCCACACGTATGTCTTCTATGGCTAGTGGTTCAGCATATTTCCAAGGTTTTCCTTTTGGGAGTGGTCATATCCCTCATTCTAACCCTTCTTTAAGCTCTCTACCTTTCTCCGCTGAAGGTCAAGGTTTTAATCCTTTTCAAGGAGGTCAAGGCTTTAGTCCTTTTCAAGGATGCACTAACCCTCCTTTTAGTGGTTTAGGACCTGGGAATCATTTTGTTCCTAGTCAACATGGGAACATGCCTTTCTCCTCCGTAGGAACCTCTAAGTGTTTTTCTCCATTCGCCAATGCATGGATCCCTTGACAAGGGCTCTCCTCTCCTTTCAATACTTCAATTGGGGGGAATATTCCTGGTTATGGTAACCCTTTGGCAGGAGGAGGTCATACTCCGAATTTTTCTGGACCACAAGGTTCTCCTTACGGTTCAGTGTCTTCTACAAACAATCCTTGACAACCTCGTGCCTCTGCAAATCCAGGTTATTCTTTTCAAACTGTCAGGAATCCTTCTCATGGTGGGTGGAATTCTCAAGGTCCTTCGCACTTCTTCAAATCTTCTTCTACTCCTTCATGTGCTTCTATCTCATTCTCTCCCTTTGAGAAGGATGAGATTTTATTCTCTTGTACACCTATAGTGTCTTCAACATTCTCCTCGGGGTCATCTTCTAGATACAAAGAAGATTGAATATGATCATGTTGATTTTTTCTCTCCCTTTGCAAGAGCTGCAAGGGTGGCATCCTATATTGGGGGTTCAAATTCCTGTTAAGAGTTTATTAACTTTGTTGAGGGGGTTTTTTCTCTCCAACTCCAACTTTACAAGTTTATTAGAAAAATTCCTTATCAACTTGTTCATTTCATCTATCTTATGATCTTGGGTTTATTTTATGTGGCATGAGGAACTAGCTTCTTCCTTTCACCTCCTCCTATCACCATATTCCATCTTCCCTTTCCACTTTCCAGTAGAGGTGAAATTTCCTTCGACGTCTAGGGAATCTGTTTGGATTTGATCTAGAGTATGAGACTTTATTTCTCTGAGATTAAATATGAATTTTGGTTCAAAGGCTCCGAAAAAGAATACTTTTGTAGTGGCCTATGGAGGTTTAATTTTGGCAGGAATGTTGTTATATAATTTATTAAACCTCTTTACAAATTCTGCAACATCCTCAGTATGATTTTTCTTCATGGCATTGAATTTTTTAAGGATATATCCATGATTCATTTTCCCCCCACTCTTATGCACGAAAGAGTTCTTAATCTCCTCCTAGGTGTTAATACCATCATTTGGTAGAGTTTTGAACCATTTCCTGGCCTCTCCATCTAAATACTTAACAAAGAGCCTTAGAACTACATCCAGATATTCCACATTCTGATTCTCAGAAAATTCACACAATAATTCTATATGTCTTTGGGCTGAAATGTCATCATCCCCAGTAAATATTGGCATGATTTTAACATAATATTGTGGCATCCCATTCATAGGTTTTTGCAAGTAGAGTGGGGCATTTTTATTAAGTATAAAGCTATGGGAAACCATGTTTTATAGTGGAGGAAGTAAATTTTTTTCTACAGGGCCTACTTGAAGAGTTGTATGGATGGTAGCCAACAGTAATTGGGATTTAGTATTACTAGTGCTTTGGGTCAGACTAGTCATAAGAATATCTTTGACTTCTTTAACTTTTGGGACAGACTAAAATGTAAAAGGAGGAGAACTAATAGGAGCTTATTCATGTTTGATTCTTGAGGAATATAAACTAAACAGTGGGAAAAGGTCTTCTGAATGTTCCAACCCTCTGGACGGGGACTCAATGTACTTTATTTTAGCCTTTTGTGAATTGGAAATTGACACTTTATAGTATCCCAAAAGGGGGAATGCAGTAATACTAAAACACTATGATCTTAGTTGACCTTATCAAAGACCCTCATGATTTTACATTTAAGATCCTCATGATTTCACATTTAAGATCCATGATCTTATTTGGCTGTTTCATCCTCCATAATCTATATCATAAATGAGACATGATCTCCATTCATGGAGTTGCTCCACTACTCCATGATTCTAGATCTAGATCTAGAATATCCACATACACACATAAAAAGTGGATTTTATTCATATTTGAGGTTTGTGGGTCCCTCCACCCTTTTATTTACTTAATTCATTAAGAAAAATAAGAACTCTAATATTCCAAATATTATGTGAAAATTTGGGAATATTACAATCTTCCCCTGCAGAATGTTGTTTGTCCTCAAGCAACTGCAAAAGTAGATGCAAAGCCATCTATTTCCCTCCAAATGGAATCCACATAAGGAAGGCCTCCTCCATTTTCTGCAATATGTCATGCATGTTTGGTTCCAGAGTTGTCTCTCAAGAATGCATAGAATAACTTCCAACTATATAGTCAGATGCCTTCCTTCCACCATGAAGTATGAAGTGACAACCATATGATGTCCAACATCATCAAAAATACATGAGATACATAAAATAAAGTGGTTCTTTCCACAAAGGAAAAGCTCCATCTCACAATACATCTCTTCATCCCATGCTTTATGAAGTAAATTGAGCATTGACATGCCCTCATTCTTAGCCTTGTTGGCCTTGTTGGCCTTGTTGGATACAAGCATCATTCCAACATTATGCAAAATAATAAATAGAGATATATGGGTAGACAAAGATGTCAAACCATATTCTCCCAACAGTAACCACCGGAGTAGGGCCTCTTGCTGCCATCCTCCATCTCCTCCATGTAAGATGGACAAGCCAAACTCCCCCAAAAGCAACCAAAGCAACAAGAGATCTTGTTGTTTTCTCTCCTCCTCATGTGCATCATGGAGTAAAAACATATTGATAGACATATTAAATGTCACATCAACCCAATACAAGCAAACACCATCAATACACATCATGAGAGCATCATGCCAAGTTCTACCCAATACAAAACACATAGACATAGGAGATGTCATGTGATGGCCAAATTTTCTCAAGGGAAACCAAAATGAACATGCCTTCTTATGCTCCATTCTATCATTGATACTCAAGGCATGAGTCAAAGAAATATGAGCTATTGGGTGGTAACCATACTCACCCAAGAGCAGCTAGCGCAGCCATGCCTCCTTCTTCATTACATGAGTGTTTTTCAAGGCATGGATCAAATAAATAGGCGCCTTTGGCTAATAACCAAACTCACCCAAGAGAAACCATCATAACCAAGCTTCTTGTTGGCCCATTTCATATATCCACAAGTGGTCATAAAACCCCTTTCTTATCATTATCACACATTCATACCCATGTAGATGATGCATGATGTTCTGCATAAACATGGTATCCTCCCTTTGTAGAATACCATTCTCCTCAAGCTTATGAAGAACTTTTCACTTCATGACATGTTGAAGTGCACCTCCATTGAGATCTCTAAACGAGGTTCTCTTTTCACGAAAGGCCCTCAAAAACCAAAGAGGTTATGGATCTGTTGCAGGTAGAAGTTTCTCTTTGAGCTGTGAGATGCTATTAGGTCCGTATATTACTAGTATAGTCCCTTATTGTTGTTAGTGTAACCCCCTTATTGTTATTGTTGTACCTACGTAACCCCCATATTGTTATTATTGTGCCCTTACATTCTTATTGTTAAGTCGGCTAGGATTACATTGTCACCCCACTAGGATTACATTGTGGACCCATGGACTCCTATATATAGAAAGGAGGTTTTTTCATTTGTATCATCCAAGAATTGTTCATTTATGTAATGTATTGGAGGTTTCCCCCTCAAAGTGGCTGATTTATAAGGTCTTGATCTCTCTTTTCTTCTATTTTTGGAGTTGGTTTCACAACATTTGGTATCAGAGCTTTCGATTCTAGGGTTTTGCTGCTCAAAACAAATCATTGTGGAATTTTCGCTATAACGTTTTTTCTACGAAGGTTCAGAAGCTGAAATTTTTAAAGTGCAAAGAAAAAATCATGAGGAACATCTTCGCAACATTTCAGAGCTTGGTTCGCAATAGTTTCGGAGATATGGTCTATGGAAGTCAGGGCTTTTTCCAGGCTCCTGAATTGAACCTAAACAATTCATCGCGGAATTTTTGCTATAACTTATTTTCTACAAGGGTTCAGAAGCTCAAATTTTCAAAAAGCGAAGCCAAGATCCTGAGGAATTTCGTGGAAAAATTTTAGAGATTGATTCACATTATTTTTGGAGGTATGATTTTTGGAAGTTAGGGGTTTTTCAGGCTCCTGAATTTCATCTCAAAGAGGTGATCATGGAAAAAATATTCATAACTATCTCTTTGAGCATCGGATTGGAATTCTGTAAATAGAGGCTGCAAGTACATGGACTTTGGTTTCCTGTCTATCAATTTTAGAGGCGAAGGAGGAAACAGTGACATGTGGCAAGTCGTACAAGTTCGCTCTACTGAACTAGTCCATAATTAGGCCAGTGTGGGAGATTGGACATAAATTTGCCTTGAAGAATCCAAATCGGGTCAGACCTGTGGAATTCGAAAGAGGATTCAGAGGGCTAGCTCAAGGAAAATTTTCAGATATTGAAGCTTCGAAATCATAGAGATAATTCAGTTTCAATATCTAGCTCCTCAAAAGCAAGAAAAAGGTGTGTATTTTTTTTTCAAATTGCATAAGTCTTGTGTAAAAACTTAGTTTGAATTTATTCCAAGGGCATATTGAAGAATAGATATCAGTATTGGGTTATAAAATTCCCCCTAAAAATAATTCAACACCTATTAAGCCTTCAAAAGGCTCTACTATGACTCATGAAGAGGAAGAAATGCAAGAGCAAGTGCACCAAATTTCGCTATCGCAAAGAGCAACAAGAAATGAAATGGAAGTTTTGAAGAAAGGCGCAGAAACTAATATGGATGGTTTGAAGAAAGGCGTGGAAACTAATATGGATGGTTTGAAGAAAGGCATGGAAGCTAAGATGAATGGTTTGGAAGCTAAGATGGATGGCATGGAAGTTGGCATGGAAGCTAAGATGGATGACATGGAAGCTAAGATCAACAAAAAAATGGAAAACATGAAGAATTATCTAAAAGTAGACATCGAAGGTTTGGAAAATTTGATACAAGAAATGTTTCCTAATGGTGAAAAGATAGTAGAGGAAACTCATGATGAGAACAAAATAAATGTTAATCATGATTTCATAAACTCTAATGTTGGATGAAAGAACCACCATATTTCAAATATGGATATGAGGAAGTTTGATGGCAAGGATCCTGTAACATGGATACTACAGATGGAGCAATATTTTGATCTCAATAATGTACAAAACACAAAAAAGGTACGCATTGCAACTTTACATTTAGAGCAAAATACATTTGTATGGTATCGATGGCTTTGCTCCCGTAAAAAAATTGTCACTTGGTCAATTTTTACGGAGGAAATGATAGCACATTATAAGGATACAAAGAGCAACGCCTTCTTTATCCAATTGATAAATCTCAAACAAAAGGATTCAGTCATGGAGCACATTGAGGACTTCCAAAAACTGAATATAAGGGTAACTTATATTCCAGAGGAACACAGGATTGATGTCTTCATAGGGACTTTAAAGGATAACATCCAACATGAAGTTCGTGTTTGGGAGCCTGATTCATTGGAGAAGGCATTCAGGTTGGCAAGAAAAATTGAATGTAAAATTATTGCAACAAGGAAGCCTACCACTCACATCTATAAAGATGGAAGTTTTGCTACTCCTAGACTTCCACAACCTACAAGGTTGACACCACAAAAATTGGAAGAAAAAAGAGCAAAATGGATTTGCTACAGTTGTGATAGAAAATAATCTAAAGGTCATAAGTGCACTGAGAAGAAATTATTTTACACATATTGTGAAGAGGAGGAATAAAAGGAACAAGAAACTTAAAAATTAGAGGATATACACCAGGAAGCAACCCTAGAAGACGAAGAAATGAGTCTGACCATATCATGTAATGCATTGGTAGGAATTACCACTCCTCAAACTCTCAAGATAGAAGGACATATCAAGAAGAAAAAGGTAATAGTGTTGATTGATTCGGGTAGCACCCATAATTTTATTCATTGTAAGGTAGCCAAGGAATTGAATTGTTTCCTATACCCAGCACCAGAATGTCAAGTGATGGTTGCAAATGGAGGAACTATAAATTGCTCTGGAAAATGCCATAATATCAAGCTAACCATGGGGGAATATGTATTGACTAGTCCAATGCTTGCCATTCCTATGGGAGGTGTTGATATTGTACTAGGAGTACAATGGTTACAATCTTTGGGGACGGTAGCTTTTAATTTTCAAGAACTTTTCTTGAAATTTTTTTCAGAAGGAAAGGAAGTCGAATTACGGGGTATTGCGGGGAAGCCAGGAAGGATAATAAGCTCTAATGTCATTACAAAGCTTCTAAAGAAAGAACAGCGAGGCGTAATTGCACAATTATGCTCACTAGAAGTTCCAACATCAAAATCATCTATTTCTGCAGATCTCCAACAAGTCTTGGACAATCATTCCAAGGTGTTTGAAACTCCCAAAGGACTCCCACCTAGTCGTGATCATGATCATGCTATTCATTTGATTCCAGGAAGTGTTCCTCCAAACATCAGGCCTTATAGATATCCTTACTTCCAAAAAAGCGAAATTGAACGTATGATTGCAGAAATGTTAGAGGCGGGTATAATTCAACCTAGTCAAAGTTCTTTCTCTGCTCCTGTAGTATTGGTACACAAGAAGGATGGATCATGGTGAATGTGTCCGGATTATAGGGACCTCAATAAGCTCACCATTAAAGATAAATTTCCCATTCCTGTGATTGATGAATTATTGGATGAATTACATGGAGCAATTTATTTTACCAAGTTGGATCTTCGTTCAGGATATCATCAAATTAGAATGAAGACTAAAGATATTCCAAAAACAGCATTTCGAACTCATGAGGATCATTATGAATTTTGGTCATGCCTTTTGGCCTTACCAATTCACCTTCTATATTTCAAGGGTTGATGAATTCCATTTTCAAACCCTTCCTTAGAAAATTTGTGCTAGTATTTTGTGATGATATACTAATCTACAGCAGGTCTTGGAAGGATCATATTCAACATGTTGAAAGGGTTCTCAAACTATTGCAGGAGAAACAATTATATGCAAAAAACATCCAAATGTTTCTTTGGAGTACAAGAGGTGGAATATCTGGGTCATATTGTATCTCACGAGGGTGTTAAAGTAGACCCTAACAAAATTAAAGCCATTAAGGAATGGAAAGTTCCCACAACCATAAAGCAGTTGCGAGGATTTCTCGGGTTAACAGGGTATTATAGCAAGTTTGTTAAGAATTATGGGAGAATAGCAGCACCTCTAACAACATTATTGAAGAAAGATGCATTTTCATGGACTCCTGAAGCAACTAAGGCCTTTGGACGTCTTAAAGAGGCAATGTGCCTAGCACCGGTCTTAGCTACACCAGACTTCACAAAAACCTTTATTGTGGAATGTGATGCCTACAAAGTAAATTGGTGTTTAATGCAGAAGGAAGACAGTTGCTTTTGAAAAGTCGTTCCAATCAAAAAAATATTTACAAAAGGCTATTTGTGAAGGAAATATTTGGCAAATACTACATACATAAAGAAATGGAACCTTACCTAATGGAGGAACACTTCGAGTAAGCGATCGCAATGTGTTCAACACTTTTTGGAACAAAGACTATCTTCAGAAGAGTAGCAAAAATGGGTCACAAAGATGTTGGGTTATGACTTTGAAATAATCTACAAAAAATAGAAGCTAAATGTTGTTGCAGATGCACTCTCAAGAAAGAATGAAGAGGTGGAAGCATTGCTTTGTGCCATTTCTATTATCCAACCAGATTGGATAACTGAAGCAAGAGATGAATGGAAGAAGGATGAAGAAGTGTGGACACTCATTCAAAAGTTGCAGCAAGATCCTAGTACATCTGATACATTTAGTTGGAAAATGATTCCTTATGGTACAAAGATCGCTTATATCTTTGTAATAATTCCCAACTAAAAAAAAAGATTCTTCTGGAATTGCACACTTCTCCTTTAGGAGGACACTCAGGATTTTTAAAAACTTACCACAGGGTGAAGAAAGAATTTTTTTCGAATGGCCTTAAATCTGATATTCAAAATTTTGTGGTGGAATGTTTGGTTTTCCAACAAAATAAAGTTGAGACAATTAAGACCCCGGGTCTGCTAAAACCTTTATCCATTCCAACTCAATGTTGGGAGGAGGTTTCAATGGATTTTATCACAGGTTGCACAAGTGAGAAGGAAGGAGTGTCATCACGGTGGTAGTTGATAGACTTACCAAGTATGCACACTTTTGTGCATTATCTCGTCCATTTAAGGTGAGTACAGTTGCTATTGCATTTATGGAAAAAATTCAAAAGCTACATGGAAACTCAAAGATTATTGTAAGTGACAGAGATCCCATTTTTATAGGAAATTTTTGGATGGAATTATTTTCTTGTTTGGATACTCAACTAGCTCCTAGCTCATTTTATCATCCTCAATCCGATGGTCAAACAGAGATAGTGAATAAATGTTTGAAAGGATATCTTCGTTGTTTTGTATCTGATAAGCAAGCACAAAGGGTCAAGTGGTTATCTCTCGTTGAATGGTGGTAAGACACTTCCTTCCATACTGCAACAAAAATGACCCCATTTATGGTACTGTACGGATATCATCCACCGTCCATCACATATTCTTTAATGGAAAATTCTAGGGTTCAAGCAGTGGAGGATCACATCGAGCATCAATAAGAAGTTCTCCAAATATTAAAGGATAACCTAAATTTGGCACAAAATCAAATGAAACAATAGGCAGATCAACATCGCAGTGAGAGAATTTTTGATGTGGGAGACTGGGTATTTTTATGGCTACAACCATACAAAAAAATTTCCCTCAAGCAAGCTAATAAGGATAATAAATTATCGCCAAAGTAATATGGTCCTTACAAGGTGTTGCAAAGATAGGTACTATGGCATACAAATTGGAGCTTCTTGCTTCTTCACGAGTGCATCCAGTTTTCCCTGTTTCATGTTTAAAAAGGTTATAGGGGACAAACTTCTAGTTCAAAAAATATTTCCATAACTTGATGAGGAAGGAAAAAACATATTGGAACCTGAAGCAGTCATGGAAGAAAGAACTCGACAGCGACGAAATCGATCAATTTCAGAGTATCTCATCAAATGGAAGAACTTACCCACTGAAGATTCTATATGGGAGGATGAGAATTTTATACAAAATCACCTGGAGCTACTCAAGTGTTGATGACAACACATTTTTTAAGGAGAGGAGCATGTTAGGTCCCTATATTACTAGTATAGTCCCTTATTTTTGCTAATGTAACCCCCTTATTGTTATTTTTGTACCACTATAATCCCCATATTGTTATTATTGTGCCCTTACATTCTTATTGTTAGGTCAGCTAGGATTACATTGTGGCCCCACTAGGATTACATTGTGGCCACATGGACTCTTATATATAGAAAGGAGGTTTTGTCATTTGTATCATTCAAGAATTGTTCATTTATGTATTGTATTGGAGGTTTCCCCCTTGAAGTGGCTGATTTATTAGGCGTTGATCTCTGTTTTCTTCTATTTTTTGAGCTGGTTTCACAACAGATGCTCATTGAGAAAGTGTCATCTAGAAAGAAGAAATTATTCCTCATCTCAAGATGTCTACCATATATCATCATATCCTCCATCGCTTCATGAGTGAAGCTACCTTCAGACTGCTCAAGGAATAATGGGGCTCCTCCTTTATCACTGCTACTAAGTGACAGCTTTGTAGATGTTATGAAGCCAACTCCAAAATAGAAGAAAAGAGATATCAACGCCTTAGAAATAAGCCACTTCGAGGGGGAAACCTCCAATACATTACATGAATGAACAATTCTTGGATGATTCAAATTACAAAACCTCCTTTCTATATATAGGAGTCCATGGGGCCACAATGTAATCCTAGTGGGGCCACAGTGTAATCCTAGCCGACCTAACAATAATAATTTAAGGGCACAATAATAACAATATGGGGGTTACAAGGGTACAATAATAACAATAAGGGGGTTACACTAACAACAATAAGGGACTATACTAGTAATATAGGGACCTAACATGCCCCTATCCTTCAAAAAATTGTTGTCCTCAATGCTTGAGTAGCTCTGGGTGCTTCTGTATAAAATTCTCATCCTCCCATGTAGAATCTTCGGTGGGTAAGTTCTTCCACTTGATGAGATACTCTGAAATTGATCGATTCCGTAGCTGTCGAGTTCTTGTTTCCATGACCGCTTCAGGTTCCAATATGATTTTTCCTTCCTCATCAAGTTCTGGAAATATTGTTTGAGCTGGAATATTTTCACCTATAACCTTCTTTAAGCATGAAACATGGAAAACTGGATGTACTCGCGAAGAAGCAGGAAGCTCCAATTTGTATGCCATAGTACCAATCTTTTGCAACACCTTGTAATGACCATAGTACTTTGGCGATAATTTATTATCCTTCTTAGCTTGCTTGAGGGACATTTGTTTATATGGTTGTAGCCGTAAAAATACCCAATCTCCTACATCAAAACTTCTCTTGCTGCGATGTTGATCTCCCTGTTGTTTCATTCGATTTTGTGCCAAATTCAGGTTATCCTTTAAGAGTTGGAGAACTTCTTGCTGATGCTCGATGTGATCTTCGACTGCTTGAACCTTCGAATTTTCCCTTAAAGATGATGTAATCGATGGTGGATGATATCCATAAAGTGCCATAAATGGGGTCATTTTTGTTGCAGTATGGAAGGAAGTGTTATACCACCATTCAGCGAGAGGTAACCACTTGACCCATTGTGTTTGTTTATCAGATACAAAACAACGAAGATATCCTTCCAAACATTTATTTACTATCTCCATTTGACCATCAGATTGAGGATGATAAGATGAGCTATGAGCTAATTGAGTACCCAAACAAGAAAATAACTCCGTCCAAAAATTTCCAGTAAAAATGGGATCTCTGTCGCTCACAATAACCCTTGGGCTTCCATGTAGCTTTTGAATTATGTCCATAAATGTAGTAGCAACCGTACTTGCTTTAAATGGATGAGATAATGCACAAAAGTGTGCATACTTGGTAAGTCTATCAACTACCACCATGATGACACTCTTTCCTTCAGACTTAGGTAAACCTGTGATAAAATCCATTGAAATCTCCTCCCAATGTTGACTTGGAATGGATAAAGGTTGTAGAAGTCTCGGGGTCTTAATTGCCTCAACTTTATTCTGCTGGAAAACCAAACATTCCACCACAAAATTTTGAATATCAGATTTAAGGCCATCCCAAAAAAATTATTTCTTCACCCTGTGGTAAGTTTTTAAAAATCCTGAGTGTCCTCCTAAAGGAGAAGTGTACAATTCCAGAAGAATCTTTTGTTTTAGTTGGGAATTCTTACAAAGATATAAGCGATCTTTGTACCATAAGGAATCATTTTTCCAACTAAATGTATCAGATGTACTAGGATCTTGCTGCAACTTTTGAATGAGTGTCCATACATCTTTGTCCTTCTTCCATTCATCTCTTGCTTCAGTTATCCAATCTGGTTGGATAATAGAAATTGCACAAAGAAATGCTTCCACCTCTTCATTCTTTCTTGAGAGTGCATCTGCAACAACATTAAGCTTTCCTTTTTTGTAGATTATTTCAAAGTCATAACCCAACATCTTTGTGACCCATTTTTCCTGCTCTTCTGATGATAGTCTTTGTTCCAAAAAGTGTTTAAGACTATCATGATCAGTTTTTACCTTGAAGTGTCTTCCCATTAGGTAAGTTCGCCATTTCTTTAGTGCATGCGGTATTGCTAACATTTCCTTCTCATAAATAGGTTTCTGTAAATACTTTCCTTTGATTGGACGACTTTCAAAAGCAATGGGTCTTCCTTCCTGCATTAAAACTGCACTAATTCCATTTCCTGAGGCATCACATTCCACAATAAAGGTTTTTGTGAAGTCTAGTGTAGCTAAGACCGGTGTTAGGCACATTGCCTCTTTAAGATGTTCAAAGGCCTTAGTTGCTTCAGGAGTCCATGAAAATGCATCTTTCTTCAATAATGTTGTTAGAGGTGCTGCTATTCTCCCATAATTCTTAACAAACTTGTGATAATACCCTATTAACCCAAGAAATCCTCGCAACTGCTTTATGGTTGTGGGGAATTTCCATTCCTTAATGGCTTTAATTTTGTTAGGGTCTACTTTAACACCCTCGTGAGATACAATATGACCCATATATTCCACCTCTTGTACTCCAAAGAAACATTTGGATTTTTTTGCATATAATTGTTTCTCCTGCAATAGTTTGAGCACCCTGTCAACATGTTCAACATGATCCTTCCAGGACCTGCTGTAGATTAGTATATCATCAAAAAATACTAGCACAAATTTTCTAAGGAAGGGTTTGAAAATGGGATTCATCAACCCTTGAAATGTAGAAGGTGCATTGGTAAGGCCAAAAGGCATGACCAAAAATTCATAATGACCCTCATGAGTTCGAAATGTTGTTTTTGGAATATCTTCAGTCTTCATTCTAATTTGATGATATCTTGAACGAAGATCCAACTTGGTAAAATAAATTGCTCCATGTAATTCATCCAATAATTCATCAATCACAGGAATGGGAAATTTATCTTTAATGGTGAGCTTATTGAGCTCCATATAATCCGGACACATTCGCCATGATCCATCCTTCTTGTGTACCAATACTACGGGAGCAGAGAAAGAACTTTGACTAGGTTGAATTATACCCGCCTCTAACATTTCTGCAATCATACGTTCAATTTCGCTCTTTTGGAAGTAAGGATATCTATAAGGCCTGATGTTTGGAGGAACACTTCCTGGAATCAAATGAATAGCATGATCATGATCACGGATAGGTGGGAGTCCTTTGGGAGTTTCAAACACCTTGGAATGATTGTCCAAGACTTGTTGGAGATCTGCAGAAATAGATGATTTTGATGTTGGAACTTATAGTGAGCATAATTGTGCAATTACGCCTTGTTGTTCTTTCTTTAGAATTTTTGTCATGACATTAGAGCTTATTATCTTTCTTGGCTTCCCTGCAATACCCCGTAATTCGACTTCCTTTCCTTCTGAAAAAATAAAATAAAATAAAATAAAATAATAAAAATTAAAATTAAAAATTAAAAAAAAAATTAAAAATTAAAAAAAAAAAAATTCAAGAAAAGTTCTTGAAAATTAAAAGCTATTGTCCCCAAAGATTGTAACCATTATACTCCTAGTACAACATCAGCACCTCCCATAGGAATGGAAAGCATTGGACTATTCAATACATATTCCCCCATGGTTAGCTTGATATTATGGCATTTTCCAGAGAAATTTATAGTTCCTCCATTTGCAACCATCACTTGACATTCTGGTGTTGGGTATAGGAAACAATTCAATTCCTTGGCTACCTTCCAATGAATAAAATTATGGGTACTACCTGAATCAATCAACACTATTACCTTTTTCTTCTTGATATGTCCTTCTATCTTGAGAGTTTGAGGAGTGGTAATTCCTGCCAATGCATTACACAATATGGTCGGACTCATTTATTCCTCTTCTAGGGCTGGTTCCTGGTGTATATCCTCTTCTTGTTCATTTTCTTCTTCCTCTTCACAATCTATGTAAAATAATTTCTTCTCAGCACACTTATGAATTTAGTGTATTTTCTATCACAACTGTAGCAAAGCCCTTTTGCTCTTTTTTCTTCCAATTTTTGAGGTGTCAACCTTATAGGTTGTGGAAATTTAGGCGTAGCAACACTTCCTTCTTTATAGAAGTGAGTGGTAGGCTTCCTTGTCGCCATAATTTTACATTCATTTTTTCTTGCCAACCTGAATGCGTTCTCCAATGAATCAGGTTCCAAAATGCGAACTTCATGTTGGATGTTATCCTTTAAAGTACCTATGAAGAGATCAATCCTGTGTTCCTCTGGAATATCAGTTACCCTTATATTCAATTTTTGGAAGTCCTCAATGTGCTCCCCCACTAAACCCTTTTTTTTTAGATTTATCAATTAGCTAAAGAAGGTGTTGCTCTTTGTATCCTCATAATGTGCTATCATTTTCTCCATAAAAATTGACCAAGTGACAATTTTTTTACAGAAGCAAAGCCATCAATACCATACAAATGTATTTTGTTCTAAATGTAAAGTTGCAATGCATACCTTTTTTGTGTTTTGCACATTATGGAGATAAAAATATTGCTCCATCTGTAGTATCCATGTTACAGGATCCTTTCCATCAAACTTCCTCATATCCTTTTTTGGAATATGGTGGTTCTTCCCACCAAAATTAGAGTTTATGAAGTCACGATTAACATTTATTTTGTTCTCATCATGAGTTTCCTCTACTATCTTTTCACCATTAGGAAAAATTTCTTGTATCAACTTTTTCAAACCTTCCATGTCTGCTTTTAGATCATTCTTCATGTTTTCCATGTTGTCTTTTCTTTCATTTTTTCATCGACCTTAGCTTCCATGTCATCCATCTTAGATTCCACGCCTTTCTTCAAACCATCCATATTATTCTTCAAACCATCCATCTTCGCTTCCACGCCTTTCTTCAAAACTTCCATTTCATTTTTTTTTGCTCTTTGCGAGAGCGAAATTTGGTGAACTTTCTCTTGTAATTCTAATAGATCATGTTGCAATTATTCATCTTCATGAGTCATAGTAGAGCCTTCGGAAGGCTTAATGGGTGTTGAATTATTTTTACGGAGAATTTTTTTTAAACCAAATACATATATCTATTCTAAAATATGCCCCTAGAATCAATTCAAATTGATTCTTCAAACAAGACTTATGCCCTCGAATCAATTCAAATTTATTCTTCAAACAAGACTTATGCGATTCGAAAAAAAAAAAATAATACACACCTTTTTCTTGCTTTTGAGGAGCTTGATATTGAAATTGGATTATCTCTGTGATTGCAGCTCTTCAATATCTGAAATTTGGCACTGAGGTAGCCTTCTGAATTATCTTTCGAATGCCACAGATCTGACTTGAATTGGATTCTCCAAGAAAAAGTTATGTCCAATCTCCCACAATGACCTAATTATGGATTGGTTCAGTAGAGAGAACTTGTATGACTTTCCATGTGTCTGTTTCATCTTTTAGCTCTAAAATTGATAGCAAAGAAACTATAGTCCGTGCAATTGTGACCACTTTTTACAGCACTCCAATCTGATGCTCAGAGAGAGAGTTATGAATATTTTCCCACGATCACCTCTTTGAGATGAAATTCAGGAGCCTGAAAAAGCACTACCTTACACAGATAATATCTCCGAAAATATTGCAAACCAAGCTCTGAAATTTTGCGACGAGTTTTCTCAGGATTTCAGGTTCACGCCCTAAAAATTTCAGATTCTAAACCTTCGTACAAAAAAATTTATAGCGCAAATTCCACGATGACCTGTTTAGATTAAATTGAGGAGCCTGCAAAAAGACCTAACTTCCACAGATCATATCTCCAAAAATATTGAGAAAAAATCTCTAAAATTTTGTGACGATGTTCCTCAGGATTTCGGCTTCACACCCTACAAATGTCAGCTTCCGAAAATTCGTAGAAAAAAATTTATAGCGAAAATTCCATGATGACCTGTTTGGAGCAGCGAAACCCTAGAATCCAAAGCTCTGATACCAAATGTTGTGAAGCCAACTCCAAAAATATAAGAAAAGAGATATCAATGCCTTAGAAATAAGCCACTTCAAGGGAGCAACCTCCAATACATTGCATGAATGAACAATTCTTGGATGATTCAAATTACAAAACCTCCTTTCTATATATAGGAATCCATGGGGCCACAATGTAATCCTAGCCGACCTAACAATAATAATTTAAGGGCACAATAATAACAATATGGGGGTTACAGGGGTACAATAATAACAATAATGGGGTTACACTAACAACAATAAGGGACTATACTAGTAATATAGGGACCTAACAATAGATCTGCATGGTAATACATGTGTTGTCTCAAAGCAAGGCACAATATTGATCTCATAACCAGTCATTGTACATAGGATCATACTCATCCCATTTCCTGAAACTCCACATTTCAACTCAAAGGGTTAAATGTAGTTCATCAATGAAAAACTGGAATGGTTCTTCATCTCTTCCTTGATTATATCAAGGGTCCTCTGCGCAGTGATATGATGCTTCTCCAAATCAGCATGTTGTTCTAACCCTTGGTCATGCATTAGCCCAGATGGCATGTCCCAATTTGTTTCAATAAGAGGTACTAAAACAATATGAGATGAAAGTGTATGCATACCTTGGATCCACTGATACTCAGAAACATCTTGCAAGATCATAAGCGTTTCCTCTCTCGGTGCAATGATCTCTCCAACTGCTGGTAAGAGTGATGGCTCCACTTTTACAAGTGTACCAGCGTTGGTATTTGTCTCCTCCTTATCATGCATCTCATGAATCATGTATGGGGCTCAAAATGTCAAGAACTCAATACCATCTTGAAAATATGAAAGTGATCCTCCTCTTGATGTAAGCACATATGCAGCTGGTGGTGGTAGAGGCTCCTCCTCTTGAGTGATAATGAGAACATCTTCTCTTGAATCTTCATCTACTATCCCCTTGATGATGGGAGATGTCCCTATGTGAGTTGTCTCTGGTTTCTTTCTATAATATCTCTTCTTTAGTCTTTGCATAAGATCTGCATAAGCAGACACTTTCATGTGTGACAAGTGATTGAACCACCAAACTCTTGCTTCACCCTCTAGGTGCGGAGCTGCAAACTCCCCAGCCTCTCTTTCTGATATAGGATATTTTAGAAATAATGTAAATAATTCCTTGCTCCAAGCCCTTAAGGTGCTTGTGGAAGATCCATCAAATGTAGGCAAGAAGAATCTATCCCTCTTTCTTCTATTATTGCTTCTGGATCTCATCTCTTCTTTGACTTGCAGAAACTGTTGGAGAGAGAGATTCTCCTTCAATGCTCTAGGTTGTGACTTGTATTTAGATATATATTCACTTAGGTTCTCATGCCCCAAGCCTTCATCATATTCAAACCAATCCTCTTTCTCAAAGAAAGTGGATCTAGTGGAATAATGTGAAGCTCTTTGCTTCTCCGGTCTTCTTTGTTGTTGAAAAGAAGTGTTGGGACCTTCTTCATCTTGAAACCTTCTTGAGGTTTCTTTTTCCTTTCTCTTCTTGCTTAATTGATCTCTATAGAGAGATCCTTCATAGATATAAAGGAATATGAGGCAAAACTTAATCCCTCCCTAGTAGATCTCTACTATTTTCATTTCTTATGTTGTCAAAATATCCAAAAGCTGAGCCAAAGATCATGCTCTAATTACACTATAGTATCCCAAAAGCGGGAATGCAGTAATATTGAAACACAATATAAGAACTGCAACAAGGTAAAAAATAAATCTAAATACACAGCAAAATGCACAGAAATAGCTAATCCATTTTATTATATGGGAGGTGAAAAACAAGTACAACAGTGCTCAAAATATGAGACACTCAAGCCAAAGAGATGGCTTAGAATGACCCTGCAATGATCCCACAAGAGGGGTTGCATAACTGTTGAACTGTTGGAAGGTAAAATGTGTTGTCCCTGCTACAACTATTGGGACTGCAACTTCCAGAAAGATAGAAAGTCAGATCTAGGCAGTATGGGAGCTTTGATGATGCTGAAAATAGAGATTTGGGCTCTATGATGGATACCTAAGATAACCCAGAAAGGTTTTCTCAGATCTGTCAATCTAAGAAAATTACCCTCTTAGGGATTCACATATATAATGTTGGGTATGCAGATCTGAAGCTAGATCTGATGATATGATGGTTACAATGATGCACAATTAGTTCTATGCAAGAAGGGTTGATCCCTTCTCTAGATCCTTGGGCTAAAAGCTCAAGATCTAGCTCCTCCAATCTCCTCCACTGAAAATAGTTGTTGGATGAACAACAGCTTCAGAAAACTGTGTTGTAAGAGAGGGAGGCTCAATAACCTACTACTAGATGTGTCAAATCAGCTCCCGAGTGATGGAAACAATAGACCCAATGTGAGGAGATGATCCCTCACAGGATTTCCAGCTGAAATACTAGAAACTTCCTTCCTCCAATAGATCTACAGGACTGGACTGTGAAATCCTTAAAGGGACTACTGCTGCATGGAGGTAAAACCCAATGGCCTGAATGTCGGATATAGATCTGCTGCTCCTGGAAGACTGAATGTGAATAACAAAGTGGTAGGATGAATCCTCCACTAGTTTCCTAGATGAATGCTAGAAACAACCTCATGAAGATGGCATCATTGCCTGATAAGGAATGTAGTACAACCCTCTTTCAAGAGCTACTCAATGAAAAAGGAGGGATTCTCGCTCAGGAACACCCTATGCTAAACAACACTACAATCTTAGCTAAACAGCTCAAGAATGCATAGAAATGTCCTAAGCCAAATCTAGATCTAAACATATCAAGAAATGAATAATCCAAATCATCCCTTTTATTGTGCCTTCACCTTAATTATATAGATATGAGCCTTCCATAGCCTAGGCCCACTCCAAAAATGCACTGTACATGTGGACATAAGTCTCCACGGTTGACTGTGATGTTTCTCCATGTCCTGCATCATGTTCATATGGGGTGATTACCCTCTCCATCATGTGTGCATTAAATGCATCACTTCCTCCACTAACTTATCATAATTGCTCTATGATCTTCTTTGAATGCACTATGATCTCAGTTGACCTTATCAAAGATCCTCATGATTTTACATTTAAGATCCATGATCTTATTTGACTGTTTCATCCTCCATAATCTATCTCATAAATGATACATGATCTCCATTAATGGAGTTGCTCCACTACTCCATCATTCTAGATCTAGATCTAGAATATCTACATACACACATTAAAAGTGGATTTTATTCATCTTTGAGGTTTGTGGGTCCCTCCACCCTTTTATTTACTTAATTCATTAAGAAAAATAAGAACTCTAATATTCCAAATATTATGTGAAAAATTGGGAATATTACACACTTTAGGAAATGAGGTCACAGGATTTGGAGTAATGGGAGTTCTCTCCTTCCAAATCCTCCTAGAAATAATTCTTTCATGGTCAAATACTAGGGGAGTCTTCTGTTGAGAAGTATCAAAGCGAGTAAGAAGTCTTTTCAAATCTAGGGCGATTTACTGAATATTTATATAGTGGAATCGCTAAGGTGAGGGATATTCAACGCACACACACTTCTGCTCACCTAACCAAGGGTTGTATATGTGTCGTACCTGGGGAAAATATTTTGATTCGATCCCCGGCAATGACGCAAAAAGATGTTGTATCTCCTAGAGACAACCCCCGAGTTGAGGAGAGGTCAGTTCCTAGGACATATTAAAGTGTTTGAAGATCTACTATAAGTTTTCATTTACATTCAACACTCAAATGCAATTTGAATTAGGAATGGTTCATAATCTCTTTCAAGAGGACATATGCAATTGATATAAGAACAAACTCATAGAAGACTTAATATTGAGTTCTAGAGGCTAACTTACAGAAGCATATAGTTCATTTGTTATTGTAGCATACATGAAAGAAGAACATGAAGGAAAGAAATCAATACACGGGGATAAGAATAGAATCCCATGCATCTAACTTCAGTAGAAAATGAAGCGATGATACAACAAATGATATTTCAAATTACATGGAGTGCATACTAAGGATGTTAGGTCTCATTAGTCACATGCATATTAAATCAACATAAGACATAGATCAATCACTGATTTATCTAAGACTACACCCAAAAACTGCTATTACATTCCATATAAGAAAAATAAATAGACAATGGAATGATCACAGAAAATAATACATACTACAACCTTTTGCAAGCAGAATCACCAAAACTTTTTATTAATCTGCAGATAGAGCATACATTTTTCGTTTCTCCTTTAACAATTCAAGATCCCTTTGAAATCAAAACTTGAAACCATTCAAAATGTATCATAAATAACTTTTTATAGGGTCTCAAGATGAGTGCCCCTTACAAAATATTCCTTCTTGATCTCCTAATGATTCATTATAACAAAAATAGTGCGAGCGTGATACTTGCAAAGTTGTCCTAACTAAACCCTAGCTGACTTGAGTTAATTTTTGAAATGGAATATTTACAAAAACATAAAAACAACAAGATGTCATGATTGACACGATAAAAAATAAATAAATAAATTTAAAATATATATATATATAATAATAATAATAATAATAATAAATAATAAATAATAAATAAAAAAATAAAACTTCATTCTTCTTGGTCATGTTCTGGAGGAAGAGTTATTGGGTCAATGATCTAGAGTTGTCACAGGATTGATGAACTGGTCACATTTCTGCCACAATGTTGGACTCGTTAGAGGAGAGCAAAAGAAACTTTTATAGGCAATCTTAAGGCCATCCCTGCATAATTTGGCCTAGTGTGAAATAAGGTCCTTACTAACCATAGCAACTAGAAATCCCTCCTCGGATAGTTCACTATTGTCTTTTCTTTTAAGGAGGAGGTATTATCATGGGAGGAGTCAACTTTTCTCTTAGCCTTTACTAGCATATAATTGTATTGTTGCCATGGGATCAATGCTCCTACCAGATCCGAACAGGTAGTCAGTCCAGCTCTAACCCTCTGTTTGAGCTTCGAGTCAAATGCAGCTAAATCCTTCACCACCTTTTCCATACATTCCTCGGCCTTAGTGCTAACATCTTCCTTCTGGATCATCTTGGATACCTCCAAGATTGCAGTTACCCGATTTACCACATCTATGGCCCTCAACTCAATTTTTGGATTTTCATTAATATACTGAATGAATTTTTTAGTTGTCTCATCATTTATTTCATCCTCCTCTTTGGCAACCAGGATGAATAAATCATAGTCCTTGATTGCAATATTTTTCTCTGCCATGAGGGTTATATTCTCCCAGTTATTCTTCACCTTTGTTATTATTTCAACTGATATTATTTTCTTGGCCTGGAGGAGGGACATGTTACCTTTCATCCTATTTTTCAGTTCAGTGATTTCATGGTTTGATTCCTACATATTTTTATTGATTAGATTTGCATTTGTCTTCGCAGTATCTAGTTGTTTATCCTTTTTTGCAAGGGTTCAAAGAGTTGTAGCTTGGTGAGAGTCTTAATGAGCTTCTTAGTAGAATTTTGAGGATTTTATGGCACGAGTACTGCACAAATAGGAGAGTCAATTTTTTTTTGGAGCTCTACTACTTGTTGCTTGAAGGCCACTATCTGGTCAATTAGCTCCTTGGATAAAATATATTTTTCTCCTTCCACCCGAGCTAATTCTTTGGACTGCACATGTTCACTACCATGCATCTTCAGCTTATGCTTGAGTTCTTGTATCTCAGCCTCTGGACTTTGGATAAGAGTCTCTACCGCAGATTTCTCTTCTGGGTTCACTCCTAATTTAACAATCATTTCTTAAAATTATCATTCTGTAAATGTAGAGTCATGGAATTGGCTTTCTCTTGCTTCAACTTTGTGGCATCCTTCTCCAACAGCTTCTCAGCTTTGCTGATGGTCATAGAATTTTTTCTCAATTCACTATAAACCATCTCCCCCATCTGTCTATGAAAATTGGTTTTATCTAGCAAAGGGACACTCACCAGGTCAAGAGATACATCCACAGTATTAAACTATGAGCCTGATGGAATAAACTGAGTCGAGGGATGATGCAATGAAAAATTAATTTTCTTCCTCTCTAGGTCCATGGCAACTAGAAGTCTGGTCTATTAGGGGACCGAATATGATGTTAGTTGTTGTTGCATATCTTCTCTAATTTTATTGTTACTTTCCTCTATTGCCTTCCCTGCAACCCAACTAGATCCTATCATTGTTGAGCTTCCAGTAAAACTTAGAAGTGCTACCTCTGTAGATGAAGAGGCAAATGATTGAAGTGGGTCTTATAAGGTCACCTGGAAACCTAGTTGATCTAGCTTTGTCTCAGTTAATGTGGTTTCAATCTCTTCATCAGTTATTTCTTGGATTTTGGACCTTTTGCTGGAGTGAACATCTTCCATTTCCACATCTACGGTCTTGTCCACATTCCTATTTTTTGCCTTCTCCTTTGTGTTTGGAGTTTCAATCTCCATGTCTGTATTAATAGGACAGGAATCAAATTTAGATTTCCCCTCAACTTCTGTCCTATATTCATGGTGTCTCTCCTATACTCATTAATGATTTTCCTTTTCTTTAAAATAATAGTGCTAGATGTCTCCCATCTCAAAATTCAATTCCCTCAACAAATATTCAACTAACTTGAGAGATTGTATTGTATCTACAATAAAGGGACCTATTGGCTTGCCCAATTTAAACATATAGCCTTTCTTATCATGAACAAAGTGGATTTGATCCACATGTAGGCTTTGTCTGATAAATTCTATGGCGAATATTCTCATTCTCATAACAAAAGGTAAACGGTAAGGAGGGAGCTCACACCCTTTAACCCTAATTTTGGTGTAATTCTCAAACAAGTACTATTCACCCACCTTGGTGTCTTTACTAGGCTGGAGGATTTCTTTTTGCTAAGGCAGGATCCTTGTGGGAGAGACATTATGGATGATTTATATTTAGTAGACATGTAAGTAGATATGAACTAAGAATAACCCTCATTGTTGGGTTTCTTTCTGACAGCTACATCCTATTCAAAGACAAACTTTCATTGTTTGCATGAATCCATAAGACTATTCCCCAAGTATTCAAATTCAGATGCATAGGTGTATAGGAACAAATAAAACATAATGAAGTAAAATATGAAGAATGAAGTGATAGGAAAATGGTTCAGCTGGAATTTGATGGACTCATATATGAATGAGGGAATATAAAAAAGGTGACTTGGTTGCATCATCACCCTAAAATCCCTATGGGAGCTTTGGTGACATTTGTAGTGTCGTCTTCTCTGAACAGTTGGGAAATTACAGTAAGGATGGGTTGGACAACTTTGGTAAAGGTAGGTATGGGAAAAGAGTCAACAACATGAAGGGATTGGTGGTTGGGAGCCAAAATATTCTGTAAGAAAGAATGTTGTTCCCCAGCTGAGAGGGCACTATAACTATAGAACATGGTGGTTTCAATAAAATTTTCAGAACTAGAGGAAACTGGGTACACCAGAGCTTTTTGAATTAGTTATGGAGTTATCTCTAGGATTTTCACACTGGCAGATGAAATAAAGCGGTTTTTATCCTCTACATAGGATGCAGCATGCCATGAAATGAACTTGGGAAAATGGTAGACGAATGGCGTAGTTTTTTAGTACAACCTTGACTCCAATACCATAAAAGGTTCTTCACCTTTTAGATGGCGGTCATATGTGTCAAGCCGGAGGTCCAACAAGTGGTAGGGGCATGGTGGGTCATAGATTTGAGACTTTGTGTCCATAAGTGGCTCAATTTTGAATGAGGGTTTGGCCTCCCGTGCTTTAGGAGTTTTGGGGGCTGGTTTCTTCATTTTGATCATGAGGAAAAAAATTTAAGTGGAGGGCCTGCGAGTTACCTACTTGACACAAGTGAAATTTGGAATAACAATGTTGAAGGAGCTCTAGAATTTTATAAGAGGCGAACGACGTCATGGACGAGTGGAGCGGCAGGAGAACTTGACTGCAGGAACTATAATATTAAATTCAAATGGCTAACGGATCAGTCCTTTATAGGAGGGAGAAATGATAACATCACGTGAGGCGAGCTCATGAGGGAGTGACACATGGTGGAAGGTGATTGGGGGGTGTGACAAGCTGACACGTGGAGGGAAACACCTTTACCGTTTACCGTGCGCTCGCTTGCTGATGTTGATGGTACCTCGACATCTGGAACGGAGGGTGTAGTACCCACCTCTCTTTGGTGGGTTGGCGAGTGGGAGTCATGATCAAGACGACCCTTAGAGTCAATCAAGGTCGTTGATCCGCAGATGGGGTTGTGTTGACCTTTCTATTCCAGGGGGTGGCGCAAAAATATCGGTTGTGCAAGCCCCACCCCCCCCCCCCCTCCCCCGGTAATGCCTTTGAGGGTTGTTTGAGACGTGATGAATTATGATCCACCTTACACCTGCTCAAACGTTAAGCTAGGGCCCCCACTTTCTATTTGCCTCTATATTATTTGATTTGTTTCTCCCTCCTCAAGAAAATTTTATCAACTGTTACCCTTTTCCTGAGGGCATTTAGTGCATTTCCAACACCCAATTTGGTTCTCTTTCATTAATCTGGGTGTATTTGTCCTTCTCTACATCAGGGTGAATAGGGGACCATCCAACATAAAAACACAAAGGGATAGGAAAGTGAAAAAATCTCATCACGAACTTGTGTAAATCTGGAGAGATATTGTGGAATAGTATCATTCTTCTACATACTTATGTTTCAAAGTTTGTCTTTCAGGGCCAATTTTCTATGGTCACTGTTATTTTTTAATAGCTCAATCAGTGTCTTCCATATAGAAAATTGTGTCTATTTTACATGGATATTTGATACCACATGTTCCCTCACACCTTCCAGAATAATTCTCATGGCCTTTACAACATCATTATTCCATTGGGCTAATTATTGTGCATCCGATTGTTGGGATTTTACAATATTAGTTTTGACATATTTTAACACACCATTATCATCGAGCACTACTTTCATTCAATCCTTCCGAACTATGAAATTTGAGCTACCCTCCAGGGCATACTCCAATCTTAGCCCGTTGAAAGACATTTTCCCAATCTTGAAGGAAAATTGTTGCAAGAAGGTTGAAAATTCGAAATTCCTAAGAAAAAAGTTCAAAATAATGGTTCTAATGTGATTTCAAGGCTATGATACCATGTATAAATTTGATATAATTTACAATTGATCAAGAATTATAACTGAAAATCATAAGACACAATACTACTCTATTGATCCATGGAATGAAATTCATAATTTAGAACAACATGCATAAACATGAAATAAGAAAAAACACAAATACACTGTGATTTATAGGGGAACCCAATGGGAAAAAACTCTCAAGCCTCTTTGCATTAATCACTTTAATAGAGAAACTATTACAATTGCTAGCTCCATCTTTGAGCTCAACTTGCAAAAGAATAATTGTTCTCTTTGTTCAATGAGAAACTCTGGGAAACACTTAGCCAATTATTTTCTCACCAAGCCTCCTATTTCCTTGCACAAATCCTGAGGAAATTATCCCCTATTATTTATGAATTTCCTCCAAATTTATTGTGAAATTCCCAAGGATTGATCACTGATTGCATGCAACACATGTACACTCAAAACTAGTCTACAACTGATGTTACACTACCTTGTCATATCCACTTCAGCTGAGGAACTCAAATTCCTTGCATGTACTAGCTATTGTGGGTTGATTGATGAGTTAACTCACAGATATATGAGTTATATTGTTGTCCCACTACACAATCAACTTTAAACTAACTCTATCAATAGTTAGAGGTCAGTTAATTGAATACAATTGAAAATAACTGAATTGGATTACAAAAATTTAGCAATCACTCATGCATAACTGAACTCTAAGACCTCTAACTTGAATTTATTGAGTTAACTGAGTGACAAGATCCATGTCACACTATTTAATTACCTCCAAGTTTTCCTAATGTGGAAATTTGATTTTACTCAATTTGACTAAGGCTAAAGTCAAATTGAGCCTTTCTTGCTACATTTATTCAACAAGATATGCCAAGTTCACTTCCAGGTTTTGGAAGGAGTTGTTTTCCAGTCTCTGGACAGATTTAGCTTTTAGCACAACCTATCATTTGCAGATATATGGACAGACAGAGAGGGTTAACCCAATTCTAGAGGATATGTTGAGGATGTAGGGTATGCACTAACAAAGGAGGTGGGATGAGTATCTTCCATGGGTAGATTTTATGTACAATAATGGGTATTAGGAATCTTTGAATATGATTTTGTTTGAGGTACTTTATGGGTAGATTTGTAAAATCCTATCAGCTGGAGTCACTTGATTGGACCAGACATGTTGGCAAGGATGGAATAGGAAACGTAGGTTATCAAGAAGAATATAAAGGCAACACAAGACATGTAGAAGAGTTATGCAGATCAACACAAGGAATTTAAGGAGTTTCAGGTTGGGGAGCATGTTTATTTGTGCATCAAGCCTAAGAAGATCTCCTTGAGGATTGGATCATGTGTCAATTTGGCACCTCAATATTGCGAACCCTTTAAGATACATGAGAGGATTGGACCATTGGCCTACAGACTTCCTCCGATAGTGAAAGTCCATGATGTTTTCCATGTTTAATTTCTTAAAAGATACGTGAAGGATTTTGATCATGTGATTGACTGGTTTGTATTACAGGTGGAACCAGAAGGATAATTCCAATTAGAACCTCGATGCATATTGCAGCAGAAATAAATCATGCTCCATAACAGAGCAATCTATCAAGTTAAAGTGTAATGGAATCACTTTGGACTCGATGAAGCTACATGGGAGATGATTGATCAGATGTGGGCTATGTATCCTTCATTAGTTTCCAGTTGAGGAAAAGGATTTTTGGTATATGGAATATTTATGTACGGTTTTTATTGTAAATATCACAATGAGCTATGTTATAAAGCTCCAATAAGCGGTATGATTTCCATGTTTCACGTTTTTCATGTTGGTTTTTGGATTTTTAGCAAGTTGTTATTGTAAATATTGCATCGAGCTAAGTTGTAAATGTCCATAGGCAGTATTTTTTGGTTTTTCAACGGTTTTTCCAATCATAGGTGTCATAGAACACCGAGTACAGTTTTCCCCCAAGGAGGGGTTTGTAATAGCCTCAGGTTAAAACTTCATGTAATAAAGGATAATAAAGGCAAAATAAGACCAAGGTCATGGGACACATATTCCAATTTGAATGTTGGGAAAAACATCCTAATGGGTGTCACTTTTGGTTTATTTATGTTTAATGAAATTGGAAAAGGAAAAGAGGCATTAATTGGAATTTTATTTATGAAACAAAGGAAAATAGGAGAAAAGGGAGATCAACAGTTACATATTTTCATGAGAGGAAAATTGAAGGAAAATAGAGGAATATGAAGAAAATAGAGGCCTCGATAATAAAAATAATTATGAGGATCAGTTCACAACTTTTGTCAGTTTAGTTTTGGAGCTCTCTCTCTATTCTCTCATACTCTTGAACATATATATCATTATTCGAGCACTTTGTTTTTGGAGAAAGGAAAGCAAAGGAAGGACAAGCATGGAAAGTTGGATCAAGCAACTTCAGTAGGAGGATTTTGCAGGTAACAGGTTGAATGCATGATTTCCTAGTTTAGGTGTGAATGCATGGTACATGAATTTCTTTATTTGGTTCATTGTTGTCATTGGCATGGGTTTTTCTAGGTTTGACAGTGGTTTCATCCTTGCCTTTCCATTTATTGAATATTCATGGTGTGATGGGATTCCTTTCTTGGTTAAGCTTTGGACTTTTGAAAGGTTTTGGAACCGAGTGAGGTGGTCGCAAGAAAATTCCTAAGGGTTGGAACTGGAGGTGGTTTAATCTCTAGGAAGCCCTCGACAAGTAGGTGGAGACATGAAAAATCCTCAAGGTATTGATTAAGAAACTCTGAGGAATCCAAGCTTGTTTTGGGCTTTATGATATCGTGATTGATTTTGGAGAGTTCTCGATAGCCTGAGGGTGGAGGTGGTTTAATCTCCAGGAAGCCCTAGTTTTTTATGTCTTGAGATCCCACATTCATGCTTGGAATATGGCATGGGGGTGATTGGTTGAAAGAAAGATTTGGTTCAACCCAATCTATGGTCGGGTGGTACGAGGAAGTCCCTAACTTGGTTGGATTTTTCATAAGTTTATAAGATTTATTTTTCTTATTGTGATTTATGAGCACTTTTACTTCTTATTATGGTGATTTGATGGTTTTTCTATTATGGTTAATAATTTGGTTATATTTTGGTTATAATCAAGGATCTTTAATGTGCTCTAACTATGGCTTTGTTCAATATTTGATAATTATTTGATGGTTAATGAATGCATGGGCTAAAAAGTGTTCTTGAAACTATTATGAGAGGGTATTATACCTTCTTGGTGATTCTCAAATAATTTTTCAACTCCTATGATCAAATATAAATTCATGTCCTGTAGCTTACATGTTTACCATGTGTTTGACGAAATGATTTTCATGGTTAGGCCTACTTAGGTCAATTTCTTGTTCAAGTTTTGCATGAATATTATTTTCATTGTGTCATTTATCATTTTGAGAAGTCTTAGGCAGTTCTGGGTAGGGGACTGGAGGCTGGCCCGGAATTGTGGCTCATATCTCGCGACTGCGGGCACTAACTTTAGCAATTTAGATCACAGCTACATGGAGCAGGGCTTGTGAGTGTGGTTGGAGGCCTTCAACTGCATGCAAGTAGTGTAAAGGGTGTGGTTGGGACTCTAGTTCACTAAAACAAAGTTCCAGCGCAGGGATTAACCACTTGGGGTGTTTACTCAGCTCCTGGGCAATCTATATCCATTGTAGGATGTTAGTTTGTGGTCATTAAGTCTTTGTTGTATGCCCCACTTCCTTAATTGGATCTAAGAGATCGGGTCACGTCATAGTGGCACTCTATTTCACATTTACCCAGAGGGATTATAGAAGTGGGTAAATTTTGGGTGGGGCGTTACAGTGATATAACCAAACCACTAGGAGGAAAATGGGTTGGATTGTTTTCTAGTGCATTTTGTTCCATAGTAGAGCGAAATAGCTAAGAGTGGATAGTGAGAGTGAATAATAGATATGGTTATGTTTAGTAGTATCCCATAAGCCGTATGTCTCACTCCTTTATATTTTCACTAATTCCATTTAGAGAAAGACAGAGCAGAGCAACCTCACCTTCAAGTTGAGTTTTCTCTCGAAAGGGTTTCCCTAGTCATATCTTGGTGTTATTATGTTTTGTGAGTAATTGTTTTATTTGTTCTCTATTTTTTTCATTTTATATATTGCTTGAATAATTAGAAAACAATAATTTAATAAATCCATAAAATCTATGGAAAATTAACCCTCATAGTATATATTTTTAATTTATGTGTATTTTTATCTGATTTGTTGTGACGAATTGTCTAGTGGAATATCTACGATGGTTTAAGGCTAATATTGGTATTAGAGCATGTTTCTTTAGGCATATTGTGGGAATTTATAGGGAATCAAAATGGTTTAAACAAAATGCCATAAAACCCAAACCATGGCCTATGAATCTAGTTTTAATAACCCTCTAGATCTTGTAGAGGAGAGATTTCACAAGGTTAGAAAAACAGGTTGTAGATATAAAATCTAACATGAACCTCTTTATGGAAGTTATGGCAAACAAGTTTGGAATTGGAGAAGACAGAGGTACCAACTCAAAGGTCATATTTGAGGGATAATTAGGGAATTGGGAAGAACTATAGAAAAGTCTAAGAAATAAACCAAAAAAAAAAAATCCCAATTTGAGTGTCGTGAACCATTCAAAATCCCTCTTTAAGATGGAAGAAAAGGTCAACATCAAGTCATACGAAGATGAGATTGACACTTTGAAACTAAAGAATTGGTTTCAATATTTGGAGGTTTATTTTAGTGTCCACCACATAGAAGAGGAATAGAAAATTCCTTTCACTCATTTGAAACTAGAGGGCTATGCCCTAACCTGGTGGGAAAGCCACATGGAAACCCTAAGTCTGGAGGGGAATACCCCAATAACTAAGTGGGATGATTTAAAAACTCTCATAAAGTCCCAATTCTACCCTATCAAGTATGTAGAGGATTAGTGGATCTGATGACATTACTTCAGGTAGAGACAGGGGAAAAGTGTACAGGAGTACACCATAGAATTCCAGAACATGGAAATAATGTGAGATATCTCTCTAAGAACCTAAATGTACTCCTCGAGTATTTGGGAGCTCTACACAACCATATGTGGAATAAAGTGATGTTATTCAAACCCATATATAATAGTCGATGAGGCTTGTTATCATGTAGGATATCTATAAAACATAGGCAAGAAGAAAGGGTAGTCAAATAGTTCAGGGTAGATGGAACCCCGAGAATCTTCCAAAGAAGGACAGAAGAATGGAAAGAGGGAAGGAAAAAAATACAAAATGCACAACACACTAATGCAAAGATCCTGATGAATATTACATTCATTGTAACATTCATGGTCACATAGAGGAGAAGTGATAGAAACTACATCGAAAACTCAATCCCAAAAACGAAAAGAAGGATGAAAAGAAGAAAAAGCTTATGGCCACATATTTTAACAATTAGGTGGAAAGTAGCTTGAACATGGATGAAAATATTTTCTACACATAAATGTAGAAGGGGTTAATCTAAGTAGCCTTCAACAATAGGAAGAGAAAGAGATGACCAAACTCTTCCATATAAAGATACAAGTCAAGAAGACAAAATTGGATCATATGTTCGACTAAGGATCACAAGTGAATCTCATTGAAATAGAGATGGTCAAAAAACTAGGATTGGTAGTTTAGGATCATCAAAGCTCGTATCCATTGGGATGGGTAACTAAGGATTAAAAAATCAGGTAACAAAATAATATAAAATTAAATTTGCAATCAATGTTGATTTTATGGATGAAGTAGAATTGGATGTACTTCCACTTGATGTATGTGGAGTGGTGTTTAGGAGTCCCTATATTTACATGCAGTAAGAAATATTCATGTAGAGTAGGAAGTATTATTTCATCATTGAGGAAAAAAAATAATTCACCATCAACATGCACAAGGGAAACTCTAAAATTTCATTGGTAAGTGCCAACCAATCCAAGAAATTGATTAGTTCTAGCAAGAAGTATGTATTACCATTTTTAAGAGAAAATTAGTCTATATAAGCCTTTAATGAGAGCAAAGGATTCCCTGGAGGGGTGCACTAAGGAATAGAGACAAAAACCCTAAGATTTTCTACATGCATATATGGGAGTGTTCTAAAATACTAAAGGGCTACCGCCTATGAGGTAAGTGGATCACCAAATCCAACTATTGTAGAACTTTATCTTGCCAAACATTAGGTTGTACATGTAGTCCATAATAGAATAAAATGAGGTAAATAAGCAATTGCAACAACTAATGAAGTAGGGTATACCCCACCTTGTGGATCACCCAACATAATTGTGTCAAAGAAATATGGGACATGCCGAATGTGCATTTATTACATTTTGTTGAGTAAACTAACACTTAAGAGAAAAAAACCCCTACCAAGGATAAATGATCTGTTTTACTAGTTTTAGAAAGAAAAATACTTCACCAAGAGTTTCCGGTAGGGAAAGGGTCAAGAGAAGGACTTTGAAGAGTTAAAGAAGAAAATCAGTCAAGCACTAGTTCTTGCATTAACGAACTTGTAACAACCCTTTGAAGTGGAGACAGATGAAAGTGGGCATGTTATGGGAGCGTTGTTCATGCAAGGAGGAAGGTATATATATCTTATCATTCTAAAATATTTCATGGGAAGGTACTCAAGCACCCAAACTATGACAAGGAGCTCTATGGCCTAATGCAAGTTGGAAAAAAGTGGAAACATTATTTGGTGGGAAAGGAGATAGAATTCCTCATAGACCATGAGTTGTTATAGTACTTGTAGGCCCAAAGTAAGTTACAATAGACTAGGAATTACAAGTGGATAATATTTTCACAATAGTTTCATTTAGTGATAAATTACAAGAAGGGTAGCACAAACAATTTGGGTGACATGCCTTCAAGGCCACCCATATCAAAGATATCAAATTTGGTAACTTTCATACACATGCAGCCTTTTACCCATGATGCATACATAGAGGCACACACAGAGGATGAGGACTCCAAGGACGTGTTTCAGTAGTTGCAGAGCCAGAGCCATGTGCATGATGGTGACAACATGATTGACAATCATATCCATAATGGGTTACTCTATAGGATGGACAATATATGTGTTCCTAAAGGTGAGCAATTGCAGCGGATTAGAGAGGTGTTGGGGCCCTTGTTTTGAAATCAAACAGTTTTGAGTTGTGGATAGTACGTGGCATGACCCAACCACAGTGGGCAGAGAGCTATCAAGGTTGCGAAGGAGTGAAGAACAGGTGGCACGGATGTTGCGGGAGCAAGCACAGATCGTAGAAGAACGTGGTAGGAGACAAGCAGTAGAACTCCCGATGAACAGAGAGAAGCAGAAGACAGCCGAGCAAGAAGAAAGGAAGAACTGTTAGTTGCACTAGCAGCAGAACAAATAGGCAGCCGGCCAGCAGAGAAAGGAGGTTGGCACAGGAGGAATCAGGGAACAGGAGCCATAGGAGAGCTCTGTTCATGTTGTTCCATTATCTATCTCTCTGTATCTCTATTTTCTAATCTACTGGATAGGACCTCTTTGTAATCTGTTCGGTTAAAGCTCATGTTGAGGAGCATTGTAATAGTCTATTGCCGATAAGTGAATTATAATATGTTCAGAGTTTGATGTTCACAATATATGTTGTAGTCCAGACTGATTAGTGTGGTAGTATTTTAAAATTTTATTGATTGTCTTTCGGAATGTGCTTCTAAGGGATATCACCCATGTAATGTTTCGTTTGCTTAAGCTCTGATATAGTTCTAGTTCATACATATCTAATCTGCTAGACTGATATCAATCTTCTCCCAACCTTATTAAGGTCACAGCACACCTTGGGTGAGACTCTCTACTCCTCAGAGCAGGGTGAAAATGTCGGTGTGGTGCTAGACTACAGCGGAAATCCTTGTTGGCCTCTAATCCAAACTTGGGTCTTGCCTAAGAGAACTTTTTCCTCGCCAACAAATGGTTTTGTTGCCGGGACCTGAAATTTCATTTGGGAGCTAGATCATGGTATCTTGAATCTTGGAAAAAGAAATATGAAGCTGGTGGGATAACCACCTAGATCAGTTCATCACTCAGCAAATCGAGCTGAGACAACAAAGGGAGAAAACGGTCAAAGATCTGGTTTTATTTTCTGAATCCGCCAGCAAAGTTTACGAGATCTTTTGGAGAAAGTTCCCAAAAGAACTCTATAACTGATTGCGAAGGCTCTAGATCAAAGTAACCAAAATAAAGTCATGGAAATTCAGTCACGAGTGGGTGCGCGGAGATCTAGTGGCCCTTCATCGGTTAAATACCGAGTTGACCCAAGCTGTAGATTTCTGGGTGGAATCTACCTTGGACGGATACATAGTGGAGTTTGCAGCGGAGTGCTGCCAGGCCTTTTCAAGGGCAGAGGATATATTCAGATCCGGGTGACAGGGGAAGCTGATGAATGAGATTCCATTGTGGATTAAAGCCTTGATGGTAGATGAAGGACTAATGGTGTTCCAAAAATCTAAGATGGAAGCGTAAAACTCCGATACCGGGAGAAGGGACTAAGGGAGAGATGATACAAGAACAGTGAAAAAGGGCAGTAGGGGTATGGATGTAGAGACCTCTAATAGGCTAAGGGAGCGACGAGCACATCGGAGGGTGCAGATCGCTAAGAAGTGGCAAGAAAGGGTGATAAAGGAGTTAAAGAGACAGGAAAGTAGTCGAAAGGAAAAGGAGGAGGCGCCTCAGATGACGAAGGAAGCGAAAAGTTAGGTGGGTCCCCAGATGATCCAAATGGAAAATGGCATCAACTCATGGTATTCATCTACCCATATTATCCATCCACCCATGGAATTTACCCATGGCATTGTAAATGGCATCAACCCATGGTATTCATCCACCCATGATATTTATTTGCCCATGGTATTGTAAGTGACCCATGGTATGTATCCACCCATGGTATTCATCCACACATGGGATTTACCCATGGTATTGTAAGTGGTATCTACCCATGGTATTGGCCCATGGTATCTACACATGGTATCGTAACTCAAAAAAGGCTATAAATAACAAGCCTCAGATTGTCCGCCACAATGTAGCTTCTACAATTATTCTCTGTTTTAATAAAACAAGTTTCTTTGTGGTTTTTTTTTTTTTTTTGTTCTCTCTTTTTTCTGGCATTCTAATTTTGCAGATCTTGTCAGATCCATTTCAACTTTTTAGATCTTGGGGGCCTCCCCCCCAAGATCCGGATCAGTGGTATCAGAGCGGGTCTGCTTTTTCTCTGTTTTTCTTTTCATATCCCCAACGTGGCCAGGGTATAAGGAGTTCAACCTCGCAACCCCGACGACCCCCCATGGCGGAAGAAAAGAAAGATGAGGGAGCAGGAGATCCTATCAAAATCTTGCTCGAGGATGCCCTCGAGAAACAGAGGAACGCGATGATGGACAATTTTTTTTTCAGATCCTTTAATGGCTGCCCACCGGTGGCACATCTACATCCAACACCAAGTTCAGCAAAATTTCCCCCCCCCCATGGAGGAACTTAACGCAATGGAGACCATTGCTTCTTAAGGAGGGAGGAATGATCCAGGTAGATATCGGTGGCTTCCCACCTATTCCATTTGGAGCCGCAACATCAATTCTTTCAGTTTTTCAGCTTCAGCATAGCTTACTATTTATAGCAGGTTTTCGGGTCCTGCACACCCGAAGCCATTTTGGGGCATTAATAATCCAGGTGGATATTGATGGCCACCCATTGAGTCCATTTGAACCCCCACCATCAGTTATTTCAGTTTGTAAGTTTCAGCACAACTTACTATTTTATGGGTTGTTGGTCTTAAACTTAAGGAGGAAGCGTTTTAGGCCCTAAGCAGCTTTTGGGAAAGCAGGAAACATAGTCCATGGACTGATGTTGCTCGTTCAAAAGTTGTACTCCTCGGACAGATCTTTCTAACGAGCTATTGAGCGCGTCAAACGGAGATCGGATGCCAAAGTTACGTCCCCGAGAAGTTGAACCACCAATTTACCCAAACGGGGCCCACAGTTTTGGCGCTTCATCTCCTACGGTTAGGGTTTTGGACGTTTCGGATTCTACATTGTTTCTCAACAATAAACAGGCCCTCGAGCCTCATTGTAAGACAGTTCAGGGGGCTGGGAGCCGACACATCTCTTCTCAGAGATAAGTGCGACCAGTGTTACTATTTCATCGCATCTCATTCATCGTTGCATTGCTTTTGAGTTCGAAATTTGTAGCAGCCACATCTTCTATAGGATATGTTGCCGGTGTACATAGCTCTTTATTTCCATTATATGTAATAAACTCTTGAGCCTCAATGTAACAGAGAGTTAGGAAGTGCATGGCCATCACATCTCTTCTCGAGATTAAACACCAACACCTAGCTATTTTATTTCCATTACATGCATGAAGCAAATTTCGGTTCTTTGATATTAATAAATAGAGTATTATTATTTCAGCGCATATCTTTGTATTATGTTTATATGTTTATTAACATTGCGTTCCTGCAAATCTAGGATGGGTATACCCTTTGATACGGATCTTGAAGGCCCCCAAGATCTAAAAAGTTGAAATGGATGTGACCAGATCTGCAAAATTAGAATGCCAGAAAAAAGAGAGAACACAAAAAAATAAAACCACAAAGAAACTTGTTTTATTAAAACAGAGAATAACTATTGAAGCTACATTGTGGCGGACAATCTGTCCTTTTAAAAATTGAGGCTTGTTATTTATAGCCTTTTTTGAGTTACAATACCATGTGTAGATACCATAGGCCAATACCATGAGTAGATACCACTTACAATACCATGGGTAAATCCCATGTGTGGATGAATACCATGGGTGGATACATACCATGGGTCACTTACAATACCATGGGAAAATAAATATCATGGGTGGATGAATACCATGGGTTGATGCCATTTACAATGCCATGGGTAAATTCCATGGGTGGATGGATAATATGGGTAGATGAATACCATGAGTTGATGTCATTTTCCATTTGGATCATTCCTCCCTCCTTAAGAAGAAATGGTCTCCATTGCGTGAAGTTCCCTCCTGAGAAGCCTTTGTTGAATATGAAGAGCCACTGAAGAGAAGGGTTTTGCATAGTTAACCCATAACCGTGATGAATGAAGATCCGAGGATAGAGATACCCTGTAATGCTTGTGACCAACTGTGATATTGACAGTGTGCGGCCTAGCAAATGGACTTCGATGAAGTGTGGGTTTGTGGATGAAAAAAAACCATGACGAACGAAGATCCGAGGATAGAGATACCCTGTAATGCTTGTGACCAACTGTGTGACTAACAGTGTGCGGCCTAGCAAATGGACTTCGATGAAAATGATTTTGTGCGATTGACCCATAACTGTGATGCTGATTTTTGATGAAGTAGCAGGTGCCTACATAGCTTGGGGTGGGAGGGCACGTCTCCAAATAACCCAAGCCGAATGCTGCTATGATGAAACTGATGAAGGTGAAGCAGGTGCCTACTAAAGCGGGGTGGGAGGGCACGTCTCCAAAGGGAACCTGCTCCGAATGCCGCTCCAGATTTAAAATGAGCATAACTCGGTCAATATAACACAGAATATTTATTATAACCTATTTTTGGAAATGGAATGATCATTCTGCATCATCTCATGTGTTTGAAACCACTATCTGGAAACTCTAGACTTTCAGATTTGCACTGGAACTGTCACGCCGTCACAAAATTGCTGAAAAAATAGTTGATTTTAAATCAACGATAACTCCCACATCTGGACTCCGATTCGACCAATATTTTTTTTTGAACTTGGGTGATTTTTCAAGAGGAACTCAGATCTATCTCCATTTCTCTGAAATTTTGCACTAAAAACTGCGAAAAATGACAGGAGAGCCACCGTCCATGAATTGTCGTCAGAAAAATTGCTTCAACATTGCTGATTTTGAATCAGCGATATCTCCCTCATCCGAACTCCAATTTGGCCGATTTTTTTTTTGAATTTGAGTATTTTTTCACAAGGAATCTAGATCTGGTCTTTTTTTGGCAAATTTTTCACCAAAATTTTCAGATATGATCTGAAAACTCGCCGCCCAAAAACATTCATGGATTTGCGGAAGATTGCTGCAAAACATTGAAACTGAAATATGTTTCAAACCCTCATTCCCATGGAGGCGTAACCTGAATCTGATACCACTGATCCAGATTTTATGTAGGAACACAACAGAATAAACATATAAACATAAATACAGAGATGCGGTGGAAATAACACTTCATTTCATTAATATCAAAGAACTGAAATTTGCTTACAGACAGAATGGAAATAAAATAGCTAGGGTGCTGGTAGCGAATCTCTGAGAAGAGATGTGATGGCTACAGACCTCTGAACTCTGTGTTACATTGAGGCTCGCAGGCCTATTACAGACATAATGGAAATAAAAGAGCTATGGTACTGGCAGCGTATCCCTGAGAAGAGATGTGGCGGCTACCAGCCCTTGAACTGTGTTACAATGCAGACATGATAGAGATATGGCGAGCTAGGGCACTAGTCGCGCTTATCTCTGAGAAGAGATGTGTCGGCTCCCAGCCCCCTGAACTGTCTTACAATGAGGCTCGAGGGCCTATTTATTGTTGAGAAACAATGTAGAATCCGAAACGTCCAAAACCCTAACCGTAGGAGATGAAGCGCCAAAACTGTGGGCCCCGTTTGGGTAAATTGGTGGTTCAACTTCCCGGGGACGTAACTTTGGCATCCGATCTCCATTTGATGCGCTCAATAGCTCGTTAAAAGATCTGTCCGAGGAGTACAACTTTTGAATGAGAAACATCGGTCCATGGACCCATGTTGCTCTCCGTTTTCCCAAAAAACGTCGTTTAGGGCCTCAAAACGGCTCCGGAAGTTTAAGACCCGAAAAACTGCTAAAAATAGTAAGTTGTGCCGAAACTTACAAACTAAAATAACTGATGGTGGGGGTTCAAATGGACTTGATGGGTGGCCACCAATATCCACCTGGATTATTAATGCCCCAAAACGGCTCCGGGTGTCACAGGGACATAGAAAGCATATAAATAGTAAGCTGTGCTGAAGCTGAAAAACTGAAAGAATTGATGCTGCGGGTCCAAATGGAATAGGTGGGAGGCCACCGATATCCACCTGGATCACCAGAGTATACGAGGGACCATTAAAGAAGTTCAGCAAGTGTATAGGAACCCTGCCCATATGGAGAAAATAAAGAAGTCTGACGGAGAAGATGCAAACGCGCGCCTTGAGGAGATGTCCGATGTGGAGTTGCACGTTTCAATGGAGCAACTATTCCAAGAAAGGCTGACATTCATATCTCAAGGTACTCCTATTCCCCAAAGTTCAAGTAGCTCTAGTCCCAACCTTCCCCTGGTGCTTTATCAACCACTAAGTGAAAATTTTGTTAAGTTGTGTGAGTTAAGCAAGTTGCATAGTATTCAGTCTCCAGCAGTAATACACACTAGTAGTAGAATTTCTAGTGGTACCATTTCACAACTAGGAACCAACGGGTTCATTTTAATAATGCCTACTCAAGTGAACATGGCGGGATCACTTACCCGGTACCCAGAGTTCTCTGGGAGGGGTAATGACGATGTAGAATGGCACTGGTACCTCTGTGAGGCCATATGGAGGGCACGGCAGACACCAGATGCGGGGAAGTTAATAGAATTTCAAACCACTCTTAGGGAGAGAGCTCTACACCGGTTTATAAAGTGGTTTGAAGCTCATCAAAATCCAACGATGGAAAATGTGAAGAGGGACTTCGTTAAGGAGTTCAAACTACCCCAAACAAACTAGCAGGGTCTGTCAGAAATGTGGGAAATCAAGCAGCAGGAAGGAGAGACTGCTTAGAATTTGATGCGATGATTCAAAGATGTGATTGGAAAACTCGGCTATCTAATAGATCTGAACCATCAGAGGGATTGGTTCATCAAAGCTCTACGACCCTTGACAAGAAATCCATTAACTCAACAGAGGATCGAGACTTTGTAAGATGCACTAGAGAAAGTAATGAAAATAGAAGCCATGGCGGGTTATCCACAAGAGTTTAAGGGAGGAACATCAGTACAGGGCCCCTGTATAATGGGTTTGCAGCATCAAATAGCGAGCTTGACAAAGAAACTCAAGGAAATTCAACCAATGCGGCCAACGAGACCGAATGTATGGTGCACACACTGTCTAATGGAAGGACATGTGGTAAGCGAATGTCCTCGGTTGCGGGGTAAAAATGGGGGGGCATCGGCTACAGGGGCACAGGGGGCTCCACCAATGGGAGGATTTGCGCAAATAAACACCCATGGAATATATCCACCGCAATAACAATACACGGGGTTCACTGCGCAACAAAGTCCAAACACTATTGAGTATTGTGAAATATGTAAGAACATGGGTCATCCACCTCGCCTATGCCCTATTTTAAAAAAATATTCCACCATTTCAAATAACACATATTGTGATTTCTATGCCTAAACAACACACAGCACAAAGCAATGTAGAGCTCTGGATGCATTGGCGGAATGATTGGACCAGCCTTCATGCCGAGTGAATGAGACTCCCCGAGGAAGAGGAGGAGGCATGAGAGGAGGCAGAGTAGGGGGTAGAGGTCCAGTAAGATGTTACAACTGCAACCAATAAGGACACGTAGCTAGGTAATGTCCACTTCCTAGAAGACCCTAGTGTTCCTAGTGCCTGGTTAATATGCACACAACAGAAGATTGCCCTAAGCTCATTAAAAGATGGGAGGAAAGAACTAGACAGAGGGGAACAAATATAGTAAATGCAGAACCCAGGATAATGGAGACTCAAACAATGCAGAACGTGGCCATAGTGACACAAGGAGGAAAAAGAACGGGGGAAGATGCACATACAGTGGACCCAATAAAATTGATCAGGCCAGCATCCCCAAAACTGCTGATCAAACCAAAAAGACAGAAGCAATTTTTTCAAGAAGCAGTAAAAAAAATTTCCCAACTGGGGGGAAAAAAGGTATTGAGTTACAGAAAACCCAGGAAAAAAATGAAAACCAAGCCAATTCAAGTACTATAATTCAAGAATGGTTCCATCTATTCCTGAAGATTGTTAACAATGCACCAATGTTGGAGCAGCTAAAGCAGAACCTGGAAGGAGCGGTGCAGAAGAACACAGGATCAAGGGAATCACCCGACGCAACCCAGAAGTATGTATAGAGAGTGAAAATAAATAAAATAAGGACAGGAAAAGAGTTCCGAGTAAACACCCAGGTTGCGGGTTTCCAAATTAAAGACACCATGCTTGATTTGGGATCTAATGTCAATATTTTACCAAGGAAAACCTAGGAAGCATTAGGAAGGCCAAGATTAACATACTCACCAATCCAACTTCGGATGGTGAACTAGTACTGCATTGTGCCCATAGGAATACTGGAGGAAGTTGAAGTTGATATTGCAGGAGTAAAGACATATACAGACTTTGAGGTCATCGACATCATGGGGGATAAATATCCTTATCCTGCATTGTTGGGAATTGACTGGGCCTTTGAAAATTATGCAATAATAGATATAAAAAAAGAATTGATGATATTTGAGGACGAGGAGGTCAGATTCACTCAGCCACTCAACCCGTATCAAGGTCCAAGATACAAAGAGACTGTAGATAACAGAGAAGATGCTCAGCTTATGGACCATATTTATCAAATGACCGCAAGAATAAGGGAAGATTACATCAACCCAACAGCAGGCGGCTCTGTAAGCTAGAGAAGCATCCAAAGCTCAGAATTAGGCTCATAAATAGCTTGGGATGATTGGCAGCAAGGAGGGTATGAGACCAATACAAGGAGATGTGCCAACATCGGAAGAATAAATTAGATCGGGACTGAGGTAAGGGATTACCCAACTTTGTCCAATATGAACGATGTAAACATTTTCATAACAGAAATAGAAGATAAGGTACCAGAAGGACATAGGGTACCACTAATGGACATGGCGTTGAAGCCCACATCATCAAGATGGTGGAGTAACCACCGCAACTCACTGTCGCAATGGGGCAGAGTTGTCGAAGCATTGAAAGTGAGATTTAAGGAAGAGGAAGGACCTCGGGTTAGAGAGAAATACCAAGGGGACTCAGACCCCAGAAACCATTTGAAGGAATTTTAGGATCAATGGAGAACCGCGAGACATCTACAAGAGTTATGGGTACACAGATTTATCCATTCTGTGGAATTTATTCCACAGGCCTGGTACCTGACGAAAGAAAAGAAAAGAGGGACCAACACATGGCGGGAAGTTGCGGATAAATTTACACAATGTTTCTTGTTTGAAGGAAAAACAGAACTAATCACACAAGCTTTGCAAGCTATAAAGAAGGTATTTTTCTTCCCATAAATTCAAAAGGAGGATGAGCAGTCGCTTCCAAACCTAAGATTCAAACAAAAGGTGGCATGTCAAAAGATAAACAGCAAAATGGATGATGATAATCTAGAAGATCTCAGGCATCTGTATTTTGAAGAGATGGAAGGGGAGAGGGATATCAAAGAAGAATCGATGACAGAAGGGATCCACCTATTACCATTAAGAACCAAGACACTAAATATTGGAACAGAATATAAGCCCAAACTAGCTACAATTGGAGATTATTGGGATGAATAGACAACTAAGGAGATATAAAATTTGTTGCAGGAATATGAGGACTTGTTCCCTTCATCGGTAGCAGATCTAAAGGGAATAAAAGGGGATATGGAGGAGATGCGAATAATATTTAAGCCTGAAACAGGTCATGTGAAACATAGACCATATCGTCTGAATCCAAGGGTGAAGGAAAAAGTTAAGGTAGAGATCGAAAAGATGTTAAAGGCGGGATTAATATTCCCAGTAAAGGAAGCAGAGTGGGTAAGTCCTATAGTGATACAGAATAAAAAGGAGAAGTCTAAGGTTCAAGTCTGTGTCGATTACAGGAGCTTAAACAATTCCTGTATACATGACCCATTTCCCACTCTGTTTAGTGATGAATTCCTAGACAATGTTGTGGGAAATGAGGCATATTCGTTCACCGATGGATTCTCAGGATACCATCAAGTAAGGATAGCAAAGGAAGATATGAAAAATACAACATTCACCATTGAATGGGGCTCTTTCACATATAATGTGATGCCATTTGGATTGAAGAAATCACCTATAGTATTTTATCGCATTGTGATAGCCGCTTTTCGGGAATACATCCACAAGTTCTTAGAGGTCTACATGGATGACTGGACAGTCTACAGCTTATTAAAATACCATGCAACGTTATTAAGGATAATGTTTGATAGGTGTAGGCAACTTCAGATCTCATTGAACCTAAATAAGTGTATCTTTGCAGTACCGTTTGGAACTCTGCTAAGACACGTGGTATGTACCCAAGGAGCTTACGTGGACCTAGCCAAAGTAGCAGTGATAGTCAACATGGAGGCACCAGAAACAGTAAAATATTTGAGATCACTGCTGGGCCACACAGGTTACTACCGGTGATTTATCCGCAACTATGCGAAGATAACAACCCCTTTAGAGAAGTTGTTGCAGAAGTCTGAGTAGTTTCACTGGACAAAGAGTTGCAGAACAGCCCTGAATACCCTGAAAGAAAAACTAGCAAGTGTGCTAATATTAGTTCACCCAAATTGGGACAAACAATTTCATGTGCACATCGATGCTTCCAGCATTGCCCTTGGAGCAGTCTTGGCTCAACCAGGGGACACTTCAATTGACCACCCAGTATATTTTGCAAGTCGGAAATTGTCCACAACAGAACGGAACTACACCACAACAGAGTGGGAGGCATTGGAAATGGTGTATTCCCTTCAGAAGTTTCGCCACTACCTGTTGGGAGGTACATTAAAATTTTTCACAGACCACTCAGCTTTGAAATATTTGGTAAACAAACCGGTATTAGAAGTAATAATCTGCAGATGGCGCCTACTCTTCCAGGATTTCACCTTTGAGGTGATCATAAAGCCCGGAAGATTGAACGTAGGGCCTGATCACCTGTCTCGACTAGAGAATAGAGAAAATGGAGGATCTCTAGATGATCAGTTACCAGACGTTGATCTTTTCAGAGTAGAAGTCATCCCAGAATATTTGGACCAAATAGAAACCTACCTCACGAAAAGGCAGTGTCCACAGGAATATACATCAGTCCAAAAAATAAACCTGGTAGTTCAAGCTGCAGAATATCAACTCATAGCGGGACACCTATATAAGATGGGACTGGACCATATTCTTAGGAGATGTTTCATGGACCACGAAATGGAAGCAGTACTATGGGAATGCCATATTGGGGTTGTTGGAGGACACGTGGGAGCAAAACCGACGGAAATAAAGGTACTATAAGCAGGGTTGTGGTGGCCGAGAGTACATATGACAGCAAAGCATTTGTTAAGAAGTGTGATATATGTCAGCGGACGGGACGCCCATCCCACAGAGGTGAACTTCCACTTCATCCGATAAAAGTGTTGCAGTTGTTTGAAAAAAGGGCAGTCGATTTTGTAGGACCAATTACACCTACAAGACACTCGCAGGCGAGGTACATAATAACGGCGACAGACTGATTGACGAGGTGGGCAGAAGCATTGCCAGTAAAAAATTGCACGACAGAGACTATTGCCAGGTTCATATTTGAAAACATAATCAGCCGATTCAGTTGCCCAAAGAGCCTAACCAGCGACCAAGGTACACACTTCATCAATGACACCATTAAATCCCTACTAGAAAGATTCATGATACAACATCATAAAAGTAGTCTATATCGCCCGCAATCCAACGGTACGGTAGAAGAATTCAACAAAATATTGGAGAAGGGCCTGACAAAAATATGCAATGCGCAACAGGATGACTAGGATGAGCGAATACCAGCAACTTTATGGGCACACCGGACAACGGTAAAGCGACTGAACAACCAAACACCGTTCCAGCTAGTATACGGGAGAGAAGCAGTAGTCCCAACTGAATTCGTCATACCCAGCCTCCTAGTCGCAACATCACTCCAACTATCAGAAGAGGACTCGCTAAAGGAACGATTTCAGGAATTACAAGGCCTAGAGGAAGAATGATTTTTGGCAGAATTTCACCAAACGGTACAGAAGGATAGAAAAAAATTTTGGCATGACCGACACATCAAGCGCAAGACTTTTCAAGTCGGGGGAAAAGCTCTACTCTACGACAGTAAGTACCAGAATTTCCCAGGGAAACTGCAAATGCATTGGCTAGGGCCATTTTACGTGATAGAAATCGAAGATTCGGGAGCAGTTCGGTTATCACAACTAGACGGCCAAGTTCTACAAGGATGGGTGAGCGGCGCATGCCTGAAGCCCTATCAAGAGTAAGTTACTCATTTCCAATTGCAATAACTCTTGCAACCACGAGGAGTCATTAGGGTAGAATAGCATCAGTAACTCTCTCGCACCCGAGAAGAGCATAGATAGTATTTCCAATTTAGCGAAAACAAAAAAATAAGTAAAGTTGTGTTGCGGAGACCGCAACGCAACCAATTGTGGTCGGGGAAGGGTAGTGTCCAACGTGTCATCCACGTCAGATAGAAAATCGTGTCGAACATCAGCCCATCATCATTACGTGTAGTACCCGTGTCAGTCCATAAGATTACCGAGATTTGGAAATAATTGCCATAATTAGCATCACCCATACTGTAATAAATTTTCCATAATAAGGCATAACCACCAACCATCGTGTCTTCCCCAAATCCCGAAGCCACAGTCAGCATTGTCAGAACCCACCTCAGCCGGTAACTAATCACATGATTGTAGCCACGGGCAAGGCCAGAGGGAAATTTATTAGTTATGGGGTCTCATCAACCGCACCTGTGCTGGTTAATTACATAACCCGCATGCAAAGAAGCACGAGAATGCTGGAAAATTCCAAGTTAGAACTAGAAACATCCAAGGGACCAAGAGAAACAAAACCAGAAGAAGCGCAGAGAAGGCACGCAGAAGAAGGAATTCAAGAGAAAAGAGAAGGATTTGTTCTACAGGTGTATCAGAGAAGAGCCAGAATGACAAGAGCAACAATAGCAGTTGTGGAGCAAGAGCTCGATAACAAAGTTCAAAAGATGGAATCGCTAGTGAGGAAATACGACAGTGCATCATTGATCGACACCGACCTCACGAACTATTTCGAGTTTCCAGCAACGAAAAGACAAGTATATATGGAGAATTATACCACAGAAGCAGGGCAGCACAGCAAGAGTCCTACCAGAGTTTCGGGTCATTCAACAGTCTACCATACTAAACTTAAGAAATCTCCCAGTGTTCAGTGTTACAAGCGTTACAATGCAATGCACCAAGTTCTTATTGAGCAGAATTCATAATGGTTCGATATGGCTAGGGAAAGAAATCCCAATTCATGTGGAGGACATCCATGGGTTAACTGGACTGTCACAGGAAGGGAGGGATGTCTCAACAGTATTCCAAACTGTATCCAAGAGGGTGAAGAAGACCAGAGATAACGACTACTACACAAAGTACGACACCAAGAGGAGGGGGGAAGGAGCCAAAATCGACTTGATCAACAAGCCAGAGGTCAAGTTCTTATGTTAATTAATTGCAAGTAAAACGATGAGGCACTATACAAAAGGAGAATGCACACTGGATACAATTTCGGTTGTGGAGCATTGTTTCTAGGGGGCACAACTAAACTGGTGCTCATTTTTGCTAAACGAGTTGTTCAAAGCTTGCGAGGACAACTACAAGAGGGCAACCGGATTCATCTACGGATATCTAATTATGGAACTGGCAATGTGGAAATGGACTTTTCCAGGCATTCGAGTACCTGTGGAGATAGCAACAGGACAACCATTGGCAATGAAGTTCGTGCCTTGGAAGGTATCTGGGGATCCTAGCACGAAGGAGGTAAACACAGAAGCTTTCAGATTATGGTACATCCAAATGGTTGATGTCGTGATGAGTCAAAAAATAATCCCATGAATTTTGCTGGATGGTTATAGCGCGCAAATATGGTTTGGAGTTACCTAGAAGCAAACCTTTATCAGGCCAACATGCGTACCAGAACCGAATTTCAAAATGAAGCCATTAAAGTTCTAGATTGATGAAACAACCTTCCACACAGAAATCTGTTCATGGCCAGGAGTATCAATGGAGCTTAGAAGCGGAGTCTACACCTATATCTTTGATGGGATGCTGCCAAACCCACTTCCGGGAGAGACTTCAGAGCAGACGGTGACTAGGATGGCGCAGTTGCAGCTATCCCCGATCATTAAGCAGTTGAACACAAAGGTACAGACTTTTAATAAAGTATTTCAAGTGTTAACAAGTGATTCCACTACATTTCCTACATTTTCAGAGTTTCAAGCATCCCACTTCAAACCATCTTCCGCCACGGCCTCCCTAATAGCACCAATACCCAACATTTTGTTTAGCTCACCGCCCCTAGTGACTACAGCGTTGGACAGAAAGACTAAAGCTGTGAAACCCCCAGTAGCAGCACCAAAAGCAAAAAAGGCCAAGATCGCAGTATCTAGTACAGTGGTTGATCTCACAGGGGATGATCAGCCACGACCTTTGAGTATAGGATTACCAATCAGGGAAGAGCCCGTAGTGGAGCCTCATGTGACCAGGGGGCTACTACCCATCAACCCCCTCGATTTCTTAAATATTTGCATATCTCCACATCGCATCCACCAAACATCGGCCCCCGCCTCATCCACCGTTCAGGAACCACCCATTACCACGCCCTCCACTTCATCAGCCACTATATCAGACCCAAACATCATAGGAAGACCAAATGAGAACCCCAAGGCGGAAGTTAACTCAGATACATCAGAAGTACCCCTATTTGGCCAAACCCTGGTTCAACATGCTACGTTCACAGAGCTTTTAAATCAGATAGAACATTCTATGGAAGAAACAGGTGCTTCGCTCCCTGAGAAAAGTCCACTATAGCAAGCTAATCTGACAGCCCAAGAAACGCGACTCGATCTAAACATGGCCAACTCTAGTAACCGACTGTCGCATCAAACACCACTACACTCACTACAGGCACAATCAACAAAATCTATCACCAGGGGACAGCCACTTCAAGCACGATGGCTAGATCAGGGAACCTTTGGTGCTGAGAGCATGGAGACATGGGGAATAGCCCAACTATACCATTTAATTCAGAGAGAAACACAGCAAGAAGAAGGGCTTCACTCGGAGCTCCAGCAAAGATGCGAGCAACAGCAATTACAAATCAGCATGCTTGTTGAAGAGCGTGAACAGTTGAGGACAGAAAAGGGTAGTCTGCAAGAACAACTGGAGATAGTGACAAGAATATTCTGAGACATTTGTCCCACAGTAATGGCCAACAACAACCAAATACCAGAAGGGATAAAGGATAATGATATAGTCGAACACTCGGTCCACATCAGGGTGGCATGTTCGAACCTCCATAAGGAAAATGAGGAGCTCAGAGCAGTGTTGGCAGCCCAGCCCGTGTTTCCAGACCCAGCGGTTGTATACACATAGAAGATATCCGAAAGACAGAGCCAGGTGACAAAAATGCAGGAAGTTCTGAGTACTGCATCGAAAGAAGCGTATGACCTACTGAAGGGTCTACAGGAATGTTCGGCCTTGCTCACACTGAAGTCTCAACCAGTTTCATTACAGCTACAACAAGTATCAAGGGAGATCCAGGAGGCCACAGACCCTACTAGACTCGACCAACTATATGCTCAAGTGAATTCTCTGGAGGTCTAAATACATCAGATTGTAGAAAGCTCAACTGCAGCAAAGCAAGCCCTCTGGGAACTGAGATAGCTGATAAAAACTAGTGCCCAAATAATGCAATCACTGGTCTCCGAGGCCGATACGAAAATCCATAACGTTTTTGGTAGCCTACCAGCTATTTCAGGGGAGGAAGTGGTCGCGCAAGTCACAACACAAACTAACTCACTCATGCAAGGATGGCATCACGCCATGACGACCTTTCAAGAACTCAAGGCATCAGCTCTAACAAAGGTCCCAGAATTGGGGCCCTTGTTTGGACAGTCGGGAGAAAGGGGACAAGCAGAGAAGAACACAGGGCCGAGCGGACCAATGGAAATAGAGAGAGTAAAAATCAATTGACTCAGGGTGAGTCAATAGGATGTCGTCAGGGCCTGTTGGGGCCCTTGTTTTGAAATCAAACAGTTTTGAGTTGCGGATAGTATGTGGCGGGATGCAACCACGGTAGGTAGAGAGCTGTCAAGGTTGCGAAGGAGTGAAGAACAGGTGGCATGGCTGTTGCAGGAGCAAGCAAAGATGGTATAAGAACGTGGCAGGAGACAAGCAATAGAACTCCCGATGAACAGAGAGAAGCAGAAGACAGTCGAGCGAGAAGAAAGGAAGAACTGTCAATTGTGCTAGCAGCAGAACAAATAGGCATCCGGACAGTGGAGAAAGGAGTTTGGCACGAGAGGAATCAGGGACCAGGAGCCGTAGGACAGCTCTATTCATGTTGTTTCATTCTCTATCTCTCTTTATCTATGTGTTCTAATCTACTGGATAGGACCTCTTTGTAATCTGTTCGGTTAAAGCTCATGTTGAGGAGCATTGTAATAGTCTGTTGCCGATAAGTGGTTTATAATATGATCAGAGTTTGTTTTTCACAATATATGTTGTAGTCCATACTGATTAGTGTGGTAGTATTTTAAAATTTTATTAATTGTCTTTCTGAATGTGCTTCTAAGGGATATCACCCATGTAATGTTGCATTTTCTTAAGCTCTGAGATAGTTCTAGTTCATATATATCTCATTTGCTAGACTGATATTAATATTCTCCCAATCTTAGTAAGGTCACAGCACGCCTCGGGTGAGACTCTCTGATCCTCGGAGCAGGGTGAAAATGACGGCGTGGTGCTAGACTACAGTGGAAATTCTTGTTGGCCTCTAATCTGAACCTGGGTCTTGCCTAAGAGACCTTTTTTCTTGCCAACAAGAGGCTAACACTTCCAAGGGTATAGGGTGTTTTGGTATAGGGAAAACAATTGCCAACTTACATAGGTATGTATACTAGCGTAGCATGCAAGGAGATGTAGCTAGGTTCATAAGAGGATGTATGCTTTGTTGTACCAATAAGCCTAGTAATAGGAAATAGGGTTGATATTATACCTTACCTATACCCACTCATCTGTGGAAATAATTTCCATGGAATTTTGAGGGAGGTTTATGAAAAACCAGGAAGCGACATGACTATTTGTTCGTGGAAGTTGATAAGTTCAACAATAAGAGTGTTCTCATGCCTTATAAAAGGACCATCGATAAGCAAGAAGTAATAAGCTTGTTCTTTGGACCAGTCTTAGGTGCACTTTAGGATACTAAGGAGAATTGTTTTAGACAAGGACATAATATTTTCTCAATGCATTTTGGACTAAATTGTGGGTGAAGATGGGCACGAAGTAGAAAAGATCTACAACATTCCATCCACAGATAGATGGAAAACATAAGTAGTCAACGATAATTAGGTGCATCTTTTATGGGTCACAAGTAGAATCATTTGAAGAATTGGGATGAAAATATGGTATATATACATCAATCTTACAATATAACAATCCACAATTCTACTGGTAAGTCCCCATTTGAAACTTGTTTTGGGTATTTTCCAGCTTCACCTTTTGATATTACATATGGGAAGCAAGGAGTGAAGTAGGCTCTCAAAAATGATGCTTTAAGGGTAGAGAAATTCGTTGATAAGATCAAACATATCCATCTACAAGTATAGGAGAAATTGAAGAATTTGATGATAAAATTACAAGGCCATGCATGATCAACATTTAATAGTGAAGTTATTCAAGGAGGGAGACAACCTATGGCTATAGTTGAGTAGGGAGAAGCTACAGGGTTCTAATAATAAAATCAAGGCTATGAGATATCGTCCCTTCAAGATATGAGAAAAGTTGGGAAATAACACATATATACTCAATATACCCTCATACATGCACATTTACATAGTAGTGAATGTGCAAAATATCAAAATCTATGAGCATTCCATGTTGGATCAGGCAAAGGAGCAGGTATTACCTTCTAGAGAGGATTTAGCATCATATGCTCAAGCAGAGTTGATAAAGGATACAGTTTTTCATAAGAGTCATAGAGTTGCAAGACAGTGGAAACATGACCTTTGGAAAGGATAACTTCCAGGGAAGGCTAAATGCTTTTTCAAGAAGAAGGCGAAGGGAAAATTTCCTCATCTCATTCAATAAAAGCTTTTACGGAACAAAAGGTGGAAAAAATATAGAAATCATCGAATAATTATGTTTTTTTTAATCCATATCAATGCTTTGAAGGTGGGAAAATGATATAAATTAACTTACAAGAGAAATTTTAGCGATGAGACACAATTTGGAGAATTGGGGTCAAAAAAATTCTAGGGCTAGTTTGAGGGATTAAAAGACATTATTTTGGGGGTATTACTTTATCACTTATGCATGGAAATCTATAGCACTATTATGCACTCGAAGAAATTTCCAATGGTGCAATAATCACATCAATTAGGGTTCAAAAGAAAAAGTTATGCCTCCCAGAATTTGACCTATCGTGACTGACCACCATAATTTGAGAGGATGCCATGTTAGCCCTTGTCACTTATGGAAAAGGTAGATAGATACATGGGCACCATGAAGAATATTCTAGAAGGGTCGAATTGTAACCCCTAGTTTGTTATTGCGTTGTGATGCAACCAAACCATTGGGAGGAAAAAGGGTCAAATTTTGTTCTAGTGCATTTTATTCCATAACAGAGAAAACTAGATGAGAGTGAATATAGAGAGGGAATAACAGAGAGGGTTGTGCTTTGTAGCAGCCTAATCCACATGTCTCACTCCTTTATATTTGCACCAATTTCATTCATAGAAAAAGACAGCACGGTAGCCTCATGTTCAAGTTTGGTTTTCTCCCAAAAGGGTTTCCAAGGTCATATATTGGTGTTATTGTTGTTTGTAAGTGATTTTTTTTTATCTATTCTCTATTTTTTCACATTTTATATATTGCATGCATAAGAAGAAAACATTAATTTAATAAATCAAGAAAATATAAGGTGAATTAACCCTCATAGTATAAATTTCAGATTTCAATATATTTTTGTTAGATGTATTGTAACAAATTGTCTGGTGTAATATCTATGGCAATTTATAGATCAAAAAAATAATTTTAAACCATCTTTTGGGGAAGTTGCTCTAAGATCCCTCATTAAATACAATTGTCTACCACATTTCATTTCTAAACTCATTTTTTAATCTAGTGGCATATCGGATTCCTTCCCCTGTGAGGAGATTTTTGGTTTTTCACATCTATGAATATCAAACTCCTCGCCACCTTCTATGGGAAATAAAATTTACCTTTTCTCTTTGATCTAAGATTATGTTTTGAGGTTTCCATGGAATTTTTATCTGTACAAGCCTCCAATACTTTTGGTTCTATACCTAGGTTTGCAAAGTACCTTGTGAGACTTTACATCTAACTAGGTCTCCCCTATCTCAGGGAGAAGAATGAGAGATGGGGGTTAGGATTTTTAATTCTAGAAATTCTATGCATAAATCACTCAATGGTTCAAGCTTTTATTTTCTACATTAATACACCATGTGCCAAATGTTATATTTTTAAAAGGATTTTTTTTTGTTGAAGAAATAAACTTTACAAACTTACCTAGTTAAAGCGGGCATTCATTTCTATCAAAGTAGCTTCCATAATCAAATCCTTATTTTGGCTTGTGTTCAAAGGTTTATATTTAACTTATAAAGGTACTTTTGTGGACAACTAGTACACCAACTTAGTGTTTGGAATTTTTTCCTTCAAGTCTTCCTTCACAACTATTAGCTACTTATCTGAGCCCATGTCTTCCTATAATTTGTATAAGTGCATTAAACTACTATGTTGCCATTATTATGGAAACAGTCACACCCAAAGGGAATACTTTCATAGTTTCCAATTAAGTGAAAATAGTTATAATTTTTCGTTATCTCCATAGACTCCACCAACCTCTTGCTTATATTTATATCTACAAGTATATGAGCCAAACCCCAATAATTTTATTTATGATAAGACAAATCAAATTTATAAAACATGTCAAGGGCATTCCCTATTTCCTCAAAAACTTCTTCTGAATGCAAAACCAAAGGGAGCCCTAGAAATCATGCCTTGAATAGGCGGATATCTAATCATGTTAATCAAGCATCAAAATCTAATTGACACCTTTTAAGAAAAAATGTTGTGTTCACCATTCCCATATTTTGTGAAGAATTTTTTCAACATCACACATAGTTAATAAAATCCAAAGCATCCACCCTTTTATCGAAATTAATGTTTGAGAGTTGCAACCTAAGATAGGTTTGATTTAGATTTTTTCGATACCTTAAGTGTTTCACTAATCATTTTTATACTTGGGAATCTACCTACTAGCATCATATCAACCACCTATATAATTTCAATTAGCTTTGCCCTTTCTCCTAATTTTAGTTTGACTAGATCCAATAGCTTCTTGACACATTTATGACATTATTGTTTCTTCTCACCCTTTAGTTTTCATGACATTAATCTCTCTGTTGGCCCTCGTTTTTTATCAATTTTTGCTTATTAAATCCACCTAATTTCCATCATTTTCCACTTTATACACCCAAATATGACCTATTTTGACCTTATTATGCATATTCAAGAAAATAAATTATGTTTTTCAATTTTTAGAAATTTTAGTAAAAATTGGGTTTTGAGAGTATTTTTGGATAGAACTAGAAATTGGGCCGTAATGGCTTCATTGATGTCATACTTGCAAGACACCTAGGCACAAGCTGAGCACATATTTAGAAAGCTTGGGAACTAAGAATGGAATAACACCTATTGGTTCGGTCAAACCAAGCTAAAACATGCCCGGTCAATGCTGGTCAAACATGACCTGTTTTTCAAGAATCCCTAGAAAATAGGGCCAAAATAGTAGATTTTGGGATTTTTCCAGATTTGGTGTAACTAATTGGATGAGTTCAACCTAGATGGATGGGATTAGGATAAGATAAGGTTGTTAGAGGAACAATAGCATAGTTTTTTTATTATTTCTCTATTTATACCAAGTTTGTGAACCATTGATGTAGCATGTAGCAAATGGAACTTGTATGACTTATTATTATTATTTCTGAGACTTGGAGACATAATTGAAGATCTGTTATATCATATTTTTATGTTGTTACATGCTGGTTTATTTATTGAATTCTTAAGTAGTTGAATTTACCTTCATTGTGCGTGGCAAGGGTGGCAGGCCCCCACACCGAGCTAAGTGCACTTCTTAGTTCATTTCGTAGCTGCAATTTCTGAATTAGTTTGCTTATGTTTGATTTGTTTATTTTCAAGTATTGATGAATATACTGATCATTATTAAACTTCATGTGAAAGGACAAACAAGTGTTTAAGTTAAGCACTCTTTCTATCGACTCTAGATTTGCAGTTAGCATTCATCCTTACATGCTTTTACATGCTTATGTTTGATTTATTTATTTTCAAGTATTGGTGAATCTAATGATCATTCTTAAACTACATATGAAAGGGCAAACAAGTGTTTAAGTTAAGCACTCTTTCTATCAACTCAATATTTTCCATTAGAATTCATCTTTACATGCCTTTACATGCTTTGATTGTTGATGGATCTTAAGGTTATTTCTTTCTGCATACGAAGAGACAAACCAGTATTTGAGTTAAATACTTCTTCTATCTGATCAAGAGTTCAAAACTAAGATTCATCTTTTCCTGTTTTTTTTAATTCCTATTTTCACAATAGCATTAATGATAAAATGAAATCAATGATGAAGGACAACCAGGACCTCTTAGTGAAGAGCCTCTTCAATTATTATTTCATGTATCTTGATCTATTGTTTAGAATTTAATTAAGTTAGATTTATATTTGTAATATGTATTTCCCTAATCATCAACAATTCATCTTCTAAACTTGAATGTGGTTGAAATCCATATATTTTGGAGATGCTTCTAAGTTCTACAAACTCGGATTGATAATTAAATGCTCGTGTTAATTTACCCAGTAAATTGACCCAACACTCTCCATATCAATTTTTGAGAACCATTGATATGTTTGAACTCTAGAAGTTATACAATGAGTGCTAGCTTTGTTAACTAATCATTCGTTTTGACCATGCATAGAAGGAAATTCCAAAACATTTGCATGTATAAATTATAGGAAATGCAATGTTAATTCCATTATGAGACAATATTAACCCCTTGTCCTCTTATAGCCTTTGGATTAAAGCCCAAGGATGGTCCAAATATGGCCTAATGTAATTTTTAAGAACTTTTCCATCCATACATTAAAAGACACTGTCAGTAACATCAACCAAACTCAACACTCCTTCCTTTGACATATCATCAATTCATCAAGCTAAATATGGTTATTGGAAAAAACTTGAGACATTTCATCCATGATGCCTATAATCTCCTCTACTAGTGGGTGTGATCTGAGGTGAAGGGCCCTCCAAGTATCTTACATTGTTCCATGTGTTAAAATTGTTAGTCTGGAACATATTTGTTGGCTCTCTAGTCCTTTGTCCAAGTAGTATATGTACTTGCACCTATTTAATGTTAACAAGTGTGCATGGTTAACCCTCAAAATCATCATATGTCAATCTTGTACTAATGTAATTTCAATTCACATTATCCTAACATTTTGTGAGAGGAATTTTGTATTGATTGATAAATTTTAAGGTATTGATGATTTTATTTTATTTTATTATAAGGTAAAAACATCTTAGTTTTTATTAAAGTATAAAAATTACATTTTGTAGACACACATAGTGTGTCTGCAAATAGGAACAGTAAAAAACAAAACAAAGTTGAAGTGTTAGAAAAAAATAAATCTAGATTCTTGTAATGACTATAAACCACAAGTCATATGCTGAGAAAAACAATAGAAGAGAAAATTAAGACTGACAACTAGTGTTGATCTTTTCTTTCTTATTTTTCCTTTTTTGTACCTTTTGCCAACCATTGAAATTGGTTCAACAAGAACCAAAGTTGATTCTTGTTCCACGTGAAAGACCTCTTTTTCAAAATCTGAGCTCTTTGAGACATGAGCTCTTTTTGTGCCCCCAATTCCATCCAGTGTCAAAGAGTCTTCAGGATCCATTTAAATTTGTTGGTTGTTGACATTTCCTGACAGAACCATGACATCCTCATTTGGTTTGTCTCCCTGTTGGTCCATATCATTTGTTTCTTCTTTTTTCAGGTTGACTTTCTTTGTTGTCTTCTTTTTCATCCTCATAAGAAATATGCCGTGAAAAATGCCACCATTTTGGTCTATTATAAAAACCTCTTTTTCTTCTTAGGATTCTTCTTTGCCTGTGGATATGAGTTTTTCAAATGACCTGCATAAAATCATATGCAAAATTGCATTGTCGTGTTCTCATAAGCGAGAACTTGAGACTAGAGTAAGTTGGTTTGTTTCAAAATTATATGATCTTGGAGCCCTTTGTTAATATCAATCTCCACACATATTCTTGCATATGTGAAGAGGCCATTTTTGTTCTATCCATATCCATTTTTTTGAATTTATCCAAAGTGTTTCCTATATCTTCAATTACTTTATGATTCCAGAAAGGAAGTGGGAGTTTTGGAAACCCTGTTAGCGCTCGAATCTACCTTAGGCTGAAATAAGGTAAAAACTCAAGGCAGCATCAAACTAAGATCAGCCTCATAGCTAGCCCTACGAGGACAGGAGAGGGCTCTCTCCGGGTCTATCTCGGCAAAAGGTCTTCAAAAGGGGCTGAGATGACTTATAATGGATACTGATTTTAGGCTAGTAAATAAATATGGAAAAGGTATTTTGAGAAATGACTGAGTTTTCTGGGCTGTATGGGACCAAGGAACAGCATGAGCAGAGAAATTAAATCAAGACACAGATTATCTCATGAGGCAAGATAGGCGAAAGGTTTAGCATTCAAATTGAAATTATATGGGGTGAAAGACAGCTGAGAGGCCGAAAAAGGCATCTATAATGAATCCTTCTCAGACAAAAGAAGATACACAGAAAATGAACACTTTCTCAAGGTAGAGCAATTAACATGGATTCTACCTTTCTCACTTAAAAGCATTCATCTAGAAATGATTATGAAATGAACAGTAAACATAATGAGAAACATATGCTAAACATTGTACCACATGAATCTCATGAACCAGAGTTGTATATTTTCATTAAATCTCTGTCAAAACTGTACAATGAAGCTCTCTGTTATTCCTCTACACGTTTCCCCAGAACTCCTCTTTACAAAATATTCTCCATACAATAAATAAACTACACTATGAGAAAACAAATCGACCAAAAATGAGGGAGCTGTTTCAACTAAAATCATGAAGATAGAAAAGGAGCTGTCCATCTGTTCTGAAAAGGGGCAGCGCTACATGTGAAATATGTTGATAACCACAAGGAGGCAACACCTGTAGCATAGATCTCGTAACTGAAGACAAACATAGGCAATCCCACCTATCTTCCTGTTGTTGTAGATATCTTCGCTTTGCATTTAGGCATTTGGTTTTTGACTTTTCACCTTCTCGTTTAAATGAAACCTATTTTAATACAAATAGAAAAACCCACCCATAAAAATAGTAACCGAAAACCAACGCTGCCAACAGAATAGTTTGTGGAGACATGTAGCAGCAGGGCATCAATAATTCTTACAGCAATTGATCCGTCTATACACTCTGACATGTGAGAAGCTTCGAATTGCTCTAGAATACTGACAGACTCCCATAAAATCGTGACTGAGGACAGAATAGGCAATACGCTACTATTTCTTTGCTGTGGTATATACTCTTCATTTATTTTTAGGTTTAACTGTCCGCTTTCCCTTTTCAATAGCCACTTCACTCTGATCTAATGCTCCATTCTATCCCAACCTGTCTGGGCATTTCCAGTGTTTGCATCAATATTACCAAGCATCCCATAAATTCGTGCCATTTCCAGCTTATGATGACAACTATGCCCGGAGAGGTTTGCATGGTTGCACTCAATGTTCACTGCAATTCCATATCTCTGCAGGACCTGCGGTGCCCTCAAAATATGTTTTTAGTATTATATTTCGTAATTGAGCTCCTCCTTCAAAGACCTTTAGTGCTGCTAGTTCTGAATCGCGTCCACCAGCACTTGATGGCATAGATCGTTCTGCAAAAGAGATATTTCCTCCCTGTTTCAAGAAGGCATTGATAGAATTGGCAATCATCAATATACTATCATAGGCATACAGTCCAAACACATTCCATTACACATTAATCAGGTTAGCTGTTTGTAATTTTCTCCACTTTTGTCTCAACACAGCTTGTCGTCCTGAATTTGGAGTATGTGGACGCAAGCTAATTAATCCTTGAAGTGAGCTCATGATGTCCACTTCCAGAGAACCAGAATCTAAAATATAAGTTAACCAATCTGTGGCTATCCAGACATATCCGGTGCTCAACACTCCAATGTCCTTGGCTTGGGAAAAAATTTAAGACCAGCATTTGAATACGTATGGACTACAAAAACTCGTGTATCCATTAAAGCCAACTTTGCCAAAACATCACCCATGTCGCTTCTGTTAACTCCATCCGTAGGCACTACAGTCAAATCAATTTCATGCTCCATGCGCTGAAGATTGGGCTCTTCCATGGATAGCCTGCATGTACGCCTCCATATTTACACCAGTTCCCCATTTTTCCATATCTGAAAGAACTCTAACCAAAGGCATTTCAAGGGATCTGAAGACTTGATCAAATCCCTCTTATCTGATTAACTTCCAGAGAGTAAAATGTAGAGCGTGAGCCTGAGCAACACGGTGACAGCAGCCATTGTGCGCTATTCTTCCCATCTGATTTGACCATCTACCAGCTCGTTGGCTGCAGCTGCAACTTCTCCTAACAACCCCCTTTTTTTTTACTTCCTTTAGCTGCCCATGAAGACGCCTCAAAAAGAGCCTTACAAGTTCCAGAAGAGGTGCTTCAGCAACTGCTTGAGGAGTACGCAGACCAGCCTTATAAAGTGCTCTAACCCTTGCTCCCACGTGTCATGATACTGGTTCATCAATACGGCGCACCACTTCACCTTTTGAATCACTTGTAGACCAATAAACTGAACCAAATTGAGTTTTGATGGATCGGTGATTAATTTCGGCCTTTTGGATTCAGTGCGCCGCGCGCAATCCCAACGCACTGCGCGCAATGGATGCGCCACACACATGTATTTTTACACTGTACAAAAGCGCTCTACGCGCCGCGCTGATCCTGTGCGCCGCGCTGATACTTACCCATAAATTTGGCTCTAAAATGAACGCTGCGCCCTTCCATTTGACTATCATGATTTTGTGTCTCAATACCAGATGTCTGTAGTTCATTTTAAATGATGTCATCACAAGCGTTCTTTATAACTCCACTCATGTTATCAACTGGATTAATAGTTTCCAGATTGGGAGTCTCATCATTTGTTGAGTGGAGTTTACTTACAGAAGAGGGAGTTATTTTTAATGAAGATCCTCCAGCATACTTTCCAAGCTTTCCATCATCAAGTTTACTTGAAATATTTGGCAAATCTGCTATTACATCAGAGCTACTGACCTTTTTACACCCTGAATTATTAATAGTTTTATCTTTTGAAGGTTCAAACATAAGCTCTTGGAGATATGTGATCATAGGAGTGTAGTTGATCGTAAGGGAAAGATTCTTCTGGATGTGCCTGAATGTCCCAAAACTGAAATGGATGTCTATGAAGGAGACCTCCTTAGGCATTGAACCTTGGCAAATAATGACCAACGTTTGCATGGTGAAGAAAGATACATTTTATTACAAAGAACAAAATTGACAATTTCTTGTTCAAAACAAAGTTTTGAACAAGAAATTCCTCGAGCATGTTTGATGACGAAACTCTTAAAATGAAAACTTATTTGAAAACCTCTTCATGGCCTGCGGCATTATTTAGCAATTCTAAAGACCAAACCCTAGACTGAGAAGCTAAAATGACTCTTTTTGACCAAAATAGCATTAATGACTGCAAATGACGAGAAATGAACTTTGGTGAATTTGACTCTGACGAAGGACTGACAGGATCGAGTCTAACAAACCTCACCCAAATTGGCATGGTAGAGACAACCATAATGTTGACATCAAACTCAGGGAACCATGGAGTGATGAATAGCCCCGCTCTGCCCATAAACCAATGCCCTTCATTTAGAGCATAATCCAATTCCTTCTGAGATTCAAATTGGACAATGAAAAATCATTTTGAGAAATAATAATTGTCATAGTTTAGAGCCCATATGGAGAAAATGCACTAAATTAAGGCATAAGGTTTTGGCCAAAAGCCATTAAATTTGAAAATAAATTCTTTTTGACAGAAGAATAGAGAAAAGAGAAGATAACTTAGGGAGATCTATTTCCATGTATGGAGATTTCTCCATTTTTTCTACTATAACACCCTCCTGCCACGTTTACCCAAGTTATTGGTTTATGAACTCTTAGCTAAACTGAGAGGGGGGGTGAATAAGTTTAGTACATGCATGGACATTTAAAACTCTTTTCATTCAACTCAATTACACCTTCAATTCATAAGCAGCTTAATACATAATGAATCAACAAACTTAATTTGTGTAGAGCAAGTAATTAAGTATCTTAAAACATCACATCAACACGTAATCATCAAACACATAGACAGCAGATATAAGTGGAAACCCATAAGGGAGAAAACCACATCTTATTGTTGTTTTGATGCAAAGGCAAGCTCCAACTCCCTCTCACCACTAATTTTATGTAGGCACCAACCTACAGGAAGCTACTACCTCAAATTCTGCAAGCTACAACTTGCAAGGAAGCTCCAACTCCCATCTATTTTCTGCAAGATACAACCCACGGGAGGCTCCTACCTCAACCAGCTCCAACTGGACATCTATCAAGCTACAAATTGAAACGGAAGCACCAACTCCTATGTATTTTTTTGCAAGCTACAACCCACAGAGGCTCCTACCTCAACCAGCTCCAACTAGACATTTATCAAGCTACAACTTGAAACGGAAGCACCAACTCCCATTTATTTTTTTGCAAGCTACAACCCACAGGAGGCTTCTACCTCAACCAGCTACAACTAGAAATATATCAAGCTACAACTTGATATGGAAGCACCAACTTCCTCACACTACAATAAAATCATATGTTGATTTACCTTGATACTAGATCTGTTTTACTCCTTCTTCATTGTTGCCTTTTCATCCTTCATATATGCTTCATATGAACTCGTGATATGCACAGCATTTCTATCAGTCCTATCTTATTCTTTCACTCTGCAACCATTTGCAGCTTTCTTATATTCTTTTGCTCTCATCCATTTTGCAGTTTTCTAACAATCTTCAACTCTCTTCAATTTTGTTGCACTCTTTCTCTCTCTCTCTCTCTCTCTCTCTCTCTCTCTCTTTGTTTTCATAACCTTCTGCACATGGATATTACCTGTTTTATATAGATAACTTCATGGTTGTTTTCATTCTACAGGGAATATGAATTGAATAGGCACTATTGTTGCCTTTCACCCACTCATTTCCTCACTCAGCATATTCTGAATGTTACAACAATATATACAATCATTACAGTATCAAATTGGAGTTTTGACATTATGCCTACGGAGACTTGACATTGCATCAAAAACAATATGAAAATAAATAATACATTTTCAGTTACAATCAATTATTACTTAGCCCATTAGTTTCTTTGCTTTGTTGTGCATTTTTCCTCTTCTGCTTGTTGTCTTTGTGTCTTTTATGCTTCTGCCGTTATATTCCACCTTTGTTGCATAACTGCCCCTTTTAGCCCAACTCTTCTTCCGCGTTCAGCCCCTTTGTTAGCTTTACTGTCATAACATTGTGTTGCCTGAGCTCCTGGTCCTTTGATTTGCGTTCAGATCGTTTCTTTGTGACCTGTGGGATATGGCCCACATACAACTCCCTTTATACACGCGTCAGATTACAAATCCAAGCTTTAATCAACATACATAATTTTATCGATCTACATCGCATATATATATAACATGCATACGATTAGCAAACAACAGCGTAAACTTTATAATATGGTGCATATAACATACATGGAACAATGGCTATTGGGTCCCACAGTGCTTGACCAATCATATCTCATCGCACATGCTTGCCTGCAGGTTTCCCACTCTACCATTAGTGATAAAACTTAAACCGTGTGATCTGTGATCTGCACTCGAGTGCGGTGCTACCACGTGGACTCCCTTCATCACATCGTGTCGCTTGATCCTTACCGCATTGCAACCAAAACAAGATACCTTGCGATGTATTTGAAGTTAAACCCTATTTCTTGTGGGATGTGATGTTGTGCAAGGTCGACACGTGTCCCTTCATTTCACATCGCAAAAACTTTAACATAACTTTTGGTTTCCTTCTTGCTATTCCTTAAGCATTGCAATGTGTGGTCTCACGATTCGCCATTCGCCGTTGGTCTGCCCCCAGACCTAAGGTTCCTCATTAGATCGCACTTCGCACTTTATAAGATTTAATTTGTGGTTATACTCTATTTCTTTCGATCTGCAATGTTACGTCGTGCCAACATGTGTATTCTCCATTTTGCATCACTAATACTTTAACTTACCATGCGATGCCTTAATGCTAAACTCTTCAATGTTGCGATTTGTGAAATCACTCCTGATGCTAGTCAATCTCCGTCGTTCATCTCTCGCCTTCACTTTTGCGATCTAATCTTGACCATCCATTCGCCTCCCTTGGAATTCTTCAAATAATTCTCTGCCTTAGTCGATTTTTCATTTTTTTACATTGTCCCTCTCTGTAACTCTAGTTTCTCCATGATGTTCCTCCCATGCTTGTCTTTGTTAATAAATTTCATCCCGAGTTATCACACTCGACATCTACTGATTAAATCCCTCTCTTTCTCTCAGCTCTCGCCTCTCTCTCTTGGCTTAATCACCTTTGTGTAAGATATCTGGTTCTCGCTGTGTCTGGAAAATCCGAATGCTTTCATCTGTCTCTGTCTTTTTATTGTCTCTGCTCCATTCGTTGCCTCCATTGCCTTGGCTGCTGAGTCTGTTGTGTTTGTTCCCTCTGCAATGATCGCTGCATCTCTGTTATTTCTGCTTCTTTGCTACCTTTGTTGCCTTGCTGCCTTTTTCTACCTTCTTAGTTGCATTCTCTGCCTCTGCTGCATTCGTTGCCTCTCTACATTCGCTGCCTCTCGGCTTTTGCTGCTTCTCTGTATTTGTTGTATCTATGCTGCATTTGCTGCCTCTCTACATTCGATGTCTCTCTTCTTTTGCTGCTTCTATGTCTTTATTGTATCTCTACTGCCTTTGGTGCCTTTCACTTCGTTTCGCTGCCTTAACTGCGTTGACTACCTTTGTCCTTTTGCTACTTCTATGCCTTAAATAATCACATTAAAGCTTCTCCATGATGCTCCTTTGCCTATTTGTTGATTCTCTCTGCTTTAGGTTATACTTCTATTGCTACTACTTTGCCTCTCTACTGCACATTGCTGCACATTTCCTGATCTGCTCCTTTGCCTTATAACTATTGCTTCTCTACTCCTTTGCCATCAATGATAATTCTGGTGTAACTCCTTTCTGATCCTTTGCCATCAATGACAATATTTCCAACACCAGTCTGTCACAATAAACATGTGACGAATAGTTACTATGATATGATTCAAACTCCTATATCACCTTAAGGAAATGGAATAAATAAGAAAAAAACCTTAATGACTTTCCTCAAGTGCTACAAGACCCCCAAGGTCTAAACCACACTTCCAGGTACTCAAGCCCTGAGATAAAACTTTGTTTTAGTTCCCAAATCTCCCAGAAGCTAACACAGCACTGGTATAATTCAACTGTAATCCTCCAGTCACATGCATGATGCTTACAAGGGAGCAATAGCAGTATTTTTTACCTAGTTCTGTGCCTGCGACTGTGGGATTTAAGTCACTTTTTCAGGCTAGGATTCAGATCTCTACCCAGAATTTAATGAAACTTTCCAGAACCATGAATTACACAAGGAAAAATCCTTCCACACAAATATTAGACAATAACTTGACATAACCAGGCCTAACCATGACATACATTTCGTTAAACACATCATGAACATGTAATGTGCATGTCATAAATACACATCTGAACATAAGGATATCATACTTATCTAAGAATCGTTAAGAAGGCCTAATGCCCTCTCATAATAGCTGCAACATCATATATTAGGTAATGTATTCATTAACATTTAATTTAGTAACCAAAACATGATGAGAGCCATAGCTCAAGTCTTTCATAAAACCATGCTTATAACCAACATATAACAACAGAAATATCAATGATAGAACAACCATTAAAGCCACATAATGACAAGTACATTTACTCAAAAGATACAAGAGGAAAAGAGCTCTTATTAACATATGCAAAATACAACCAATTCAGGGAATTTCACGTACCACTTGACCATAGATTGGGTTGATCCAAATCTCTCTTTCAATCAATCACCCCCGCTGTAGAACCCTCCTCCCACATTTACCCAAGTTAATCGGTTTGTTGGGGTAAACATGTGACAAGAGGCTACTATGATCTAGTTCAACCTCCTAGGTCTCCTTAAGGAAGTGGAACCGACAAAACACCACCAAACTGATCATCCACAAAACCAACAGAACCTTCAGGAGCTACCCCATCTTTCCATATAACCAACCCCTGAGGAAATTCAGCAATTCAAGCTCCTAGAGCCCCAGTCGCTCCCTTGCCAAGCCCTCCAAGCAACTGTGGGTCCCAGTCGCTCAAATGAGCCTGCCTAAGTGTGAATGTGTCCTTTTTCTGCTAGTGCTATGCCAGCAACTACGACATTTAAGGCTGAATTCTAGGGCTAGGACCCAGTCACTGCCCAGAACTTCATGGAACTTACAGAAATGAAATGAAACATAGAGAAAATTATGCCAATGAAAATTATTGAATAGAGACTTTACTTGACCCCTACTAGCCATGAAAGGAATTTCGTCAAACATGTCACAAAGATGCATTCTACAAGTCATAATAACATATTTGAACATAAGGGTCTTATACTTATCTGAGAATCACTAAGAAGAACTAATGCCTTATATAATTAGTTTCATTACCATCTATTAGGTCATATATTTGTTGCTCATTCATTTTAAATTCAGACATGATGAGAACCATACATTTTCTATATCATAAAACATATCCATAATCAACATTATAAAAACAAAAATAATGAGGATACAACAACCATACATGCCATAAATGAAACAATACATTTACACATGAAATACCAAGGAAAGGAACTCGTATTGATGAATGTAAAAGCAACCTCGGTATGGGACTATCACGCTCTACCCGACCATATATTGGATGAGCCAAATATCTCTTCATCCAATCACCCCTGGCCATATTCCAAGCATGAATGTGGAACTCAAACCAAAAGAAACAATCAAGGCTTCCATAGGCTAAACCACCTCACCTCATCAATAGAAACTGAATTTACCGCAATCCTCACTGGATCACTAGGCCATAAACAAGCATGTATGCCACCAGTTTTCTCCACGTACACCATGAGGAATTTTCTTGTCTCCTAGTCTCTAGGATTTAATGCAATCCACAATCTGATCTAGGGATCACTAGGCCATAATCGAGACACCACCCTCTAGGATTTACTGTATATATTGCCATTCACTGGTAAGAATTCCTAGGCATGATCAAGGGAAACCACCTCTAGGATTTACCATATATCCCACCATTCACTTGTCGAGGGTTCCTAGACCCACCAAGGCACAAAATACTTGGCTTTAATGCAACCAATAGTTTGGTTAAAGGGTTACTGGGCCAGTGCCTTTACTGAAATCCATAGTCCAATCCAAGGATTACTAGGCCATGTGTTCCTCCATTCAGAGATCCACCTCACTTAGTTTCAAATCCATTCGGAAATCCAGCTCAACGAAAACATGAGAACCCCATCACACCATGGCTATTCATAAATGGAAAGGCTAAAGAACATTCTCACACCTAGAAAAACCCATGTAAATGACATATAGACAACCAAGAACACACATGCATAACCATGCAGGCCAAATCTAACAAGGAAATCACACATGCAAATCGATACCTGCCAGTATACATGTTGTAGCTACTTGATCCTACTTTTCTTTACTTGATCTTTTCTTCCTCTTTTCCTTCCTTGCCTTTCCTAATCCAATGTTGAAGTGCTCCAAGAAAAATATAAGTGTTCAAGAGTATGAGAGAGAGAATAGAGAGAGAGATCCAAAATTGAACTGACAAAAAACCATGAATTGATCCTCATAAGCCTTTTTATCAATTAGGCCTCTATTTTCTTCATTTTCCTCCTCACATGCAACCTGTGACCTTTCACCTTCCTTTTCTCCTAATTTCCATTATTTTCATAAATAAATTGCCAAAAATGTCATTTTTCCTTTCCAAATGCCTTTGTGATTGACTTTTCCAATTTCATTAGCCATAATAAACCAAATGAACTCCCGCACTAGGATGTTTTTCCCAGCATTCAACTTGGAATAAGTGTCACATAATCGTGGCTATTATTTTTCCTTTATTAAATTTCATTACATGGAATTTTCACCAGGTTTGTTACAGAACCCTCCCCTTTGGGGGAACACTGTCATCGGTGTTCAATGTTACCTATATCCAACAAGGCTATTGAAATCAAAACATACTACCCGTGGAGCTTTATAACTTAGCTTGTTGCAATTTTTACAACGATCAACCTGCTAAGAAGCAAACCAACATGACAACATAACAACATGCCAACCATAATGACATGACACCCATATTGCTTATTGGAGATTTATAACACATATCACGGCGGTATTTACATCCATATACATATGTACATATACAAAACATCACATCAAAACATATATCAAGGACATTCACTCAACCAGAGAATAAGGAAGGATACACAGCTCGCATCTGATATGCCATCTCCCACGTAGCTTCATCAAGCCCGAAATGCTTCCAATGCACTTTAACCTGCTCAATTGCTCAGTTCTACAGCATTAGAACCTTACTCTGCAATATAAATTGAGATTATAGCTAGAATTATCCATCTGTCTCAACCTGCAACACAAACCAGTCAATCACATTATCAACATATTTAACATACTTCTTAAGCAATGATACATGGAAAACATCGTGGACTTTCACTCTCGGAGGTAGCGCAATTTGATAGGCTACTGGTCCAATCCTTTCAATAATCTTGAAAGGTCCACAAAACCGAGGTGCCAACTTGGCACACGATCCAATCCACAAGGATCTCTTCTTTGAATTGATGCACAAGTACACTTGTTCCTCAACCTGAAACTCCTTAAACAACTTGTTCTGATCTGCACAAATTTTCTTCATGTCTTGTGCTACCTTTAGATTCTTTTTTTATCACCTACATTTCCTATTCCATTTATGCTAACATGTTTGGTCTAATCAGTACCCTCTTGTTGGCGCCTTTGTTTTGAAAAAGGAAAAGTTTTGAGTTGTAGAGAATAGGTGATAGAGTGCAATCATGGTAGACATGGAGTTGTCACGATTGCAGATAGCTGGAATATAGGTGGCGCGAAAGTTGCGGAAAACAGGTATGGGAGACAAAGACAATTAGCGAAACTCCCAGTAATCAGGAAGAAGCGGAAAACAATGAAGTAGGAAAAGAGGAAAGACTGACAGTCACGTTGGCGGAAGAACAAATAGGCAATCATCCAGTATAGACAAGAGAGTTAGTCCCACAGAGGGCCGAGTGAGAGAGTCGTAGGAGAGCTCTATTAGATCTCTGTTGTACTGAACCACCCTGTAATAGACTCTGCAGAGTGATGTAAGATGTTTGATAATGATAATGAAAGATGGTTCTTGTTGTGTTTGATGTTCTAAGTTAAGTGTTAACCAGTTGCTTATTGTGAATGTATGCCCTGTTTTAAATTTTAGTTCAGCATCCTGACTATGCTTAATGAGTAATATCTTATACAAAGTAGTGATATATGTTTACTGTTTCAAGTTCTCTTAGTTGCTCTTCATGGTTTTAATTGGTTGATACTTGATATGCTTCCTAACCTCACTAAGTTCACGGCACACCTCGGGTGAGACGCTCTGCTCCTTGGAGTAGGGTGAAAATGTCGGCGTTGTGCTAGACTACTGCAGAAACCTTGTTGGCCTCTCTCCTGAACCTAGGTCTTGTTCAGAGACCTCATTTTTTGCCAACAAATGGTTCCATTGTCGGGACCTGAAAATTCATTTAGGAGATATATCATGGTATCGTGGATCTACAAGAGAGAAGTACAAAGCTGGTGGGATAATCACTTAGATCAATTCATATCACAGCAATCGGAGTTGCGGCAACAGAGGGAGAAAATTGTCAAGGATCGGGTCCTATTTTCTGAATTTGCAAGTGACCTATACAAAAATTTCTAGGGAAAGTTTCCAGAAGAACTTTATAATTGGTTGCGGCGACTACAAGTCAAGTCACTCCAAGGAGGGTCGCATAGGGTCTATCGCAAGTGGGCGTACGTGAACCTAGTAGCACTCCATCGGTTAGATACCGATTTGACCCGACCTGTAGATTTATGGGTACAATCTACCTTGGGAGGATACATTGTGGATTTGCAGCCGAGTGTTAACAATCCTTTTCAAAAGCGGATGACATATTTGGATCCAGATTGTGGGGAGAACTATTGAAGGAAATTCCATTGTGGATCAAAGCTTTAATGGTGGGCGAGGGTTTGATAGAATTTCAAAAGTCTGAGATGGAGAATTAAACCTCCAGTACTGGGGGAAAGAGCTGAAGGAGAGATGCTACAAGTAAGTTGGAAAGGGGAATAGGGATATGGATGTCAAAACCTGCAGTAGATTGAGAGAACGATGAGCACATCGGAGGGAAAAGATTGCTAAGAAGTGGCGGGAAAGGATGATGGAGTTTGAGAAGCAGGAAAGTAGTCGACATGACAAGGAGAAGGCGCCGCAGATGACAAAGGAAATGGAAGGTCAAACGGGATCCCAAGGAGTAGGAGGGACCATCAAAGAAGTTAGGCAAGTGTATAGGAGCCCAACCTAAAGAGAAAAGGGAGAAAAGTCCAACGTGGAGGACGTGCACCCCGAGGAGATATCCGATGTGGAGTTGCATGTTGCGATGGAGAAACTATTTCAAGAGAGGCCGACACCTGTAATTCAAGGTAACTCTATTCCCCAAAGTTCAAGTAGCTCTAATCCCAACCTTCCCCTAGTACTCTATCAGCCACCAGGTAAATATTTTGTTAAGTTACGAGAGTTTAGCAAGTTGAATAGTGTTCAGTCTACATTACAAATATCTACTAGCAATAGTTCTAGTAATACAATTTCACAGCCAGGAAAGAGAGGTTTTATTATAGTACCACCCATACAAAGAAATATAGCAAGATCGTTTACCCAATACCCATAATTCTCTGGGAGGGGCAACGATGATGTGGAACAGCACTGGAATATTTGCGAAGCCATATGGAGGGCTCGACAAACACTAGAGGCGTTTAAGTTGATCGAGTTCCAAACTACTCTAAGCGAGAGAGATCTTCTCTTATTCATTAAATGGTCTGAATCTCATCCAAACCTAGTGATAGATGATGTAAAGAAAGAATTTGTCAAAGAATTTAAGTTACCTCAGACAAATTAGCAAGGGTTATCTAAGATGTGGGAGATTAAACAGCGAGAAGGTGAAACGACATGGGACTTGATGGGGAGGTTCAAGGATGTGATTAGGAAACTGAGTTACCCAATTGATCTGAAGCATCACTAAGATTGGTTTATTAAAGCAGTTCTTCCATTCACGAGAACTCCACTGACACAACAAAATATTGATACCTTACAAGATTCCCTGGAGTAAACTATGAAGATAGAGGCTATGGCAGGGTATCCACAAGAATTCAAAGGAGGAGCAGTAGCTCAAGACCCTTCCATATTTGGGCTACAACATCAGATAGCCAGTTTAACGAAGAAATTGAAAGACATTCAGCCGATACGACCTGCAAGGCCTAATGTGTGGTGTACCCATTATCTGATGGAGGGACACGTGGTCACAGAATTCCCAAGGTTGTGGGGATAGAATGCGAGAGGTTCAGCAGCAAGGATACAAGGGACTCCACCAGTTGGGGGATTTGCGCAGATAAACACTCAAGGAGTATACCAGCCGCAACCCCACTTTCCAGGGTTCCCCACTCAACAAAATCATACTGCAACTGAATATTTCAAAATTTGTAAAGGCATTGGTCATCCACCACGACTATGCCCAATTTTGCAGAAGTACTCCAACATTCCAAATAATACATATTGTGAGTTCTACGCTTCCACAACACATAATACAGAGTAGTGTAGAGCCCTAGATGCACTGGCAGAACGATTAGACAGACCATCTTATAGAGTGAATGAGGCTCCAAGGGGACGAGGAGGAGGAATGAGAGGAGGCAGAACTGGCGGAAGAGGACCTGTAAGGTGTTACAATTGTGATAAATAAGGACATGTAGCAAGGGAATGACCACTACCCAGAATACCATGGTGTTCTCAGTGCAGATTCAATACACATGAAACTGAAGACTGTCCAGAATTAATTAAGAGGTGGGAGAAAAGAGCCAGACAGAGAGGAGCGAATCTGGTGAATGCAGAACCAAGAATAGTAGAGGCTCAGGCTATGCAAAATGTAGCCATAGTAACCCGGGGAGGAAAGAGAACAAGGGAGGATGCACATAATCTAGACTCGATAAAGTTGATCAAGCCAGCATCTCCAAAACCCATTTTCAGACTAGATAGACAGAAGCAATATTTTAAAGAGGCAGTGGAAAAAATTTCCCAAATCGGAGGGAGCAAAGGCATTGAGCTTCCACATCCGACCGTAGAGAACGAGAAGTAGACCCATACAAGTACAATGATTGAAGAATGGTTCTGACTATTTTTTAAAATTGTAACCAATGCACCAATGCTGGAACAACTGAAAAAAAAAATCTAGAGATGGTGGTGCAGGAAAATGCAGAACCGAAAGAGTCAAGAGATTCAACCTAGAGATACATAAGGAGGATCAAAATAAATAAAGGAATAACGGGAAAGGAATTCTACGTGAATACTCAAGTTGTGGGATTTCAAATCAAATACACCATGCTCAACCTAGGATCAGATGTCAACATTCTACCAAGAAATACATGGGAAGCACTAAGGAGGCCTAAGTTGAAATACTCACCAATATAGCTCCGCATGGAAAATCAATACCGCATTGTGCCCACAGGAAGGTTAGAAGAGGTCGAAGTTGACATTGCGGGAGTTGGAATGGAGATCAGAAGTGGAATACATCACTATTCGTTCGAGGGCATGCTTCCAAGAGCACTCCCAGGGGAGACACTTGATGAAACAGTGTGTAGAGTTTCTCGACTGCAGCTAACACCTATACTAGAATAGCTAGACACAAGGATAAAGGTCTTCAATCAGGTAATACAAACTCTCACAAGTGCTTCTCCTGTGTTTCCTTCTTTTTCATAGTTTCAGCCTTCAAGTTCTGCATCACCATCCATGATTGCACCTATTGTCACTGCCCTACCTCCCACCATGTTTAATTCACCCCCAGCCACCACAGTAATTCCAATCTGGAAGAGCAAGGCACCTAAACTACCCGTAGCTACCCCTCAGACCAAGAAAGCAAGAATCATGGTGCCTAGGAAAATAATTGACCTCACCGAGGAAGATCAGACCCAACCAATGGATACGAGGGTACCAATTCAAGAAGAGCCAAAGGTTGCCACCCAGGTCACCTCCGAACTACCTATGTTTGATCCGTTCTCAATTTTTAATATTAAAACATCATCTCCACCCCACACTCACACCTCTTCACCTCGCACTCACCATTCATCACCCCATACTTCATTTACTTCCAAGGACTAATCCACCCGCACTCCATCCACCTCAGCAACTATCTCAGACCCAGTAAAGGTAAGAAATAAGACAAATGGGGACACCGAGGTAGAATTTAACTCGAGTACGACTATGGTACCCAAGGTTAACCAACCTCTGGTGGGGAAGGGCACTTTCCTAGAACTATTAGTTCAGGGAGGATCTTTTACTGCAAACACAACGCCCTCGCCAAAAGAGTTGAACACATTTCAGCGAGCCAATTTGATACTATAGCAAATTCAGTCGACCACGAGTATGAATAACCCAGAAGGTCAGCCGCTACAACAAAACAAACCTGCATCACTGCATGAGAATTCAGTAAGATCAATAGCCAGTGGCCAACCCCTCAAAGAGAGATTGCTAATCCACGACATGTCCGGCACTGAGAGTATGCAGACCCGGGGTACTAAAAAACTACACAACTTCATTCAGCGGGAAGCACAGTAGGCAGAAGGGCTACATAACGACCTCTAGTAGAGGTTTGAGCAACAAAAACAGCAAATCAGTGTGCTTACTAAAGAGCTCAATCAGCTAAAAGAGGAGAAGGAAAGTCTATAGGAACAACTGGAAAAGGTAATGTGGATCTTAAAGGATCTCTGGCCAACAATAGTTTCCCAGGATGATAAGACGTCGAAGGAAATATTGGCTTGCTCCATGTTCGAACGGTTTATTCAAGTAAAAATAACATGTGCAAATCCCAGCAAGGAAGACGAAGAGCTCAAACAAATGCTCGCAGAACGACTAGCATTACCAGATACTGCTGTAATATATGTTAAGAAGGTTACTAAGAAGAAGAAGCAGGTAACTGGAAAAGGAACCCTAGGGACGACAGTCAGAGAGGCTTACAACCTCCTAAAGCATTTACATGAATTCTCTAATTAGTTAACTATGAAAGCCCAACCTATCTCAGCACAGCTTCAGCAGATTTCACAAGAGATAAAAGAGGCCACAGATCTCGTCGGCATAACCGAGCTATACAACCAAGCAGAGGTACTGGAAACCAAGATACAGAATATAGAGGAGCATTATGCTGCCACAAAGTAGGTCCTCCAAGAGCTAAGGCAACCATTCAAGCAGACAGCAGAAGCAATACAACATATGGTCGTTGAGGCTGAAATAAAAATCCAAGAAGTATTCAGCAAACTGTTGCCGTTGCAGGCGAAACCGAGGCTGAAATAGTTGCCATCAAAACCGACCAAATAATTAAGGAATGGCAACAGGCAATTAATGAGTTCGAAAAATTCAATTCTTCAGCACTGAGAAAGGTTCCCGAGCTAGGGCCTTTGTTTGGATAGAGCAAGGAAACGAAGAAGACAGAGGCAGCCACAGAAGCAGACAGACCAATGGAAAATGAAGCAACAGGAAAGGATTGAATCAGGACGAGTCAATAGCAAGTGGTCGGGGCCTGTTGGGGCCTTTGTTTTGAAAATGAACATTTTTGAGTTGCGGAGAACAGGTGGCGGAGTGCAATCATGGTAGATAGGGAGCTGTCACGGTTGCAGATAACTGGAAGATAGGTGGCGCGGCAGTGGCGGAAAATAGCACAGATGGCAGGTATGGGAGACAAAGACAATCAGTGAAACTCCTAGTAATCAAGAAGAAGCAGCAAACAACGAAGCAGGAAAAGAGGAAATATTGACAGTCGCGTTGGCATAAGAACAAATAAGAAATCAGCCAGCATAGACAAGAGAGTTAGTCTGGCAGAGGGTCGAGTGAGAGAGCTATAGGAGAGCTCTGTTAGATCTATGTTTTACTGAACCACCCTATAACAGACTCTGCGGAGTGATGTAAGTTGTTTGATAATGATAATGAAAGATGGTTCTTACTGTGTTTGATGCTCTAAGTTAAGTGTTAACCAGTTGCTTATTGTGAATGTATGCCCTGTTTTCAATTTTATTTCAGCATCCTGACTAAGCTTAATGAGTAATATCTTATACAATGCTTCAAATAGACTCATCCTTAGTGGCTCTTAGTAACCATTGTTGTAAGTAAACTCAACCAACGAAATATACTCCTCTCATCTCCTTTGTTGATGCATCACACACATCCTCAACATGTCCTCCAATATCTTGTTGACCCTTTTAGTCTGTCCATCTGTCTACGGATGATAAGTTGTATTGAAAGCTAACTCTATACCTAAACTTGAAAACAACTCCTTCCAAAACTTGGAAGTGAACTTTGCATCCCTGTATGACACAATATTCTTTGGAACGCCATGCAATCTGACCACATCTCTGATGAACACTTGTGCCACATCACTAGTTGAATCTGTAGTCTTAACTGGAATAAAGTGTGCCACCTTAGTCAACCTGTCTATCACAACCATGACAAACTCATGTTTTCTAGATGTCCTCTGTAAACCTGTAATGAAATCCATGGAAATGGCCTCCCATTTCAACTCTAGAATTGTAATCGTTTTTAGTAGTCCACCTCGATGCCTACTCTCTACCTTTACCTTCTAACAATCCAAACATCTAGCCAAAAACTCTGCCATATCCTTTTTCAGATTCGGCAAATAATAAAACTTTTTTACTCTCGTCAGTGTCTTCTAGTAGCTTGGGTGATCTGAATATGGTTTCGCTTGAAAATCCCTCAAGATAATCTTATTGAGCTCACTATTTTCTGGCACATATATTTTGTCCCTAAATTTGATCAAGTCATATGTTGAGAGATGATAGTCCACATCCTGAGCACTTATACCTATACATGTACAACTACCTGTACCTGTACATGTACATGTACTCTATTGTAACCTGTGCATGAGCCCTTTATACATGTCATGCTGCTGACCTACTTGTAAAATCTGATCTTGTAAGTTTGTACCATGGGAACTCATGGCTGCAATGTGATCTACCTATATCCACCTGCTAAGAGAATCTGCAACCTTGTTCTCTTTTCCCTTGATGTACCTGATCTCAAAAACGAACTCATTGATCATGGCCAAGCATTTGTATTTCCTGGCATTCAGATTTGGCTAGTCAAACAACTATCTAAACCCACTATGATCACTCATCAGTACAAACCTCCTGCCAAGAAGATAGAGCCCCACATATTCAATGCATGAATGATCGTTGCCAACTCAAGATCATGTGTTGGATATTTTTTCTTGTGCTCATTCAATTTCTGTGAATCATAACATATTACATGTCCTTCCTGCATAAGGAATCCACCAATCCCTCTCTTGCAAGCATCTATACACATTGCAAACTCTTTTTCTTCGTCTGTAATCCTTAACACTGGAGCATTTGTCAACAATTGTTTCAACTATTCAAAACTTGTTGCACATTCCTCTGTCCCTTCAAATTTCTTAGCTTTCCTCTCTAGTGACGTAATAGGATATGCAATGCAAGAGAAGTTCTTGATGAACCTCCTATAGTAGCCTGCTAGCCCCATGAATGATATTGCCTCATCCACATTTCTAGGAGTTTCCCACTCCATGATTACCCTTATCTTCTCTAGATCCACTGCTATTTCCTTGAAGACCACATGCCCCAAGTAATGTACCTTTATCTGAAATAAACTGCATTTACTCAGCTTAGCATACAATTGATGCTCTCTAAGCAATTTCAACACTGCTTTTTAATGTTTGGCATGCTCTTCCTCATTCTTAGAATATATCAGAATTTCATCAATGAAACCAATAACAAACTTGTCCAGATAAGGACACAACACATTATTCATCAAGCACATAAAAGTGGTTGGAGCATTGGGCAAACCAAATGGAACTACAAAAAAACTCACAATGCCAATACCTAGTCCCTAAAGTTGTCTTATAAATGTCCTCTTCCTTTATGTGTACCTGATGATATCGATATATCAAATAAAACTTTGAGAACAGTGTTGCTCCCTTCAACTGATCAAATAACTCATCAATCCACTTTCACAAATACTAGTTCTTGATGGTCACCTTATTCAACTTCCTGTAATCAATTCACAACCTTAGAGTACCATACTTATTCTTCACGAACAAGACCGATGCACTCCACGGTGATACACTTGGCCTAATGTATCCCTTTTCAAGCATTTTCTTCAACTACAACTTCAGCTCTACTAACTCTATAGTACTCGTCATATACAATGCCTTTGATGCTGGTGTTGCCCCTAGTACCAAGTCAATGGAGAAGTCAACTTCTCTGTGAGCCGGTAACTCTGAGATCTCTTCTGAAAACACATCCTGAAATTGTTGTAAGATAGGTTACCTACTCAGTATCTCTATGTCATCATCCTCCTTACCTTTATCACAATAAATGTGCACTACAAATAACACACACCATTTTCTACGACAATGCTTTTCCTGCATAGCTGTCAACATCCTAATTGATGTTGTTTTCTTCTTACCCTGTAAGATTCTTTACTCTCCATTGTCATCCAAGCACTCAATGCTTTTGTCGTAAAATTCCACTTTGGTCTTATGAAGATACAGCCAATCCATACCGAAAATCATACTATATGACCCCAATGGTAATACTTTCAAATGTTCTAAAGTAGGCATACCACTCAACTCAAATGCACAAGATCTTACCCAATGATGAATTGGCTTCTTTGTACCTATAGCCAATTGCACTAACCAAGACTCTACATGTGCTTCTTTATTCAAACCATATGTATCCACCAAGTTAGGGTTAACATAAATATAATTAGATCCAGGGCCAATAAAAATAGAAACAACTTGATCAAAAAGCTTATCATCCATCTTGGTAATAGACACGTGGTGATATTCCCTCCTATTATCCAATGATGCATAGATACAAGGATTGCTCTGCCTAACATCCCAACGGTCTGCGCCTCCTGTCCACTATAGATATGAGGCCTACCACCCTAATTCTACTGAAAATCCTTTTTAAAATGCTACTTACCACATGTCCAACACTCCAACGGTCTTGTACCATCACCTCCATTTTGTTGTTGTGGCCCATGTCCCTATCTAGCTACATTGAACTTATTATGTGGTGAAACATTCTCTTTCTCCTCTACATTTTTAGGCCTTGTATTTTTGGCTTCCATTTACCTTTACCTTTATATTTATCTTTTCCTTTCCATCCTTGTTGAGATTCATTCTTACGCTTTGACGGATCATATCAGTGCTTTAGTTTCCCAATAAATTCTTCAAGTTATCGAGGCTCATCATTTTCAATCTTATCTCTAAATGTTAATGGTAATCCACTAACAAATCTATGAACTTTTTCCTTTTCATATTTAATATACGATACATACCTCAATAGCTCCAAGAACTTTTTCATGTATTCCTCGTCTTTCATCGATCCCATTTTAAGCTCATAGAATTCCTTGGCTTTCCTCTCATAATACCTTTCTGACAAGTACTTCTTCCTGAAGAGTCTCTTGAATTCATGCCAAATCAACTACTTTTCCTTGATCTATTTGACCTATTTTACATCTTCCCATCAAATATACCCTTTCACTTTGAGGTTGAAGATAGTTATTTTGGCCTTCATATTCTCTGTATACTCATGACTTTCAAAGAACTTATTCATTCCAAGTAACCAAGACTTTGCATCCGCAGGCTTCTTCAACTCTCCATCAAAAGTAGGTGGCTTCACTTTATTAAAATCATCTATAAAGTATCCCCTATCACTCCTCATATAAGGGTGATAACAGTGATGATCATAGTGCCTGTCAAAACCAAAACTAGAATAGTACTTATGTCCATCACCTCTGGTATCCAGAGTATCCAAGAATCAACTACCTTTGATCATGTCATCTCCATATGACCTATGACCACCTATTTCCATATGCCCCATTAGTCCCATCCTCCTATCCATAGCTAATCCGAAATGGTCCTTGTCTCTGCAATTCTGACAAACTTTGAAGAATTACTTCATTGACCTCTGCTTTTTTTTCCTGTGCCTGCATGATTTTGTCATTATCTACTTTGCAACTCCTTATTTCTTCCATCAAAGTACGTTATGTGTCTGCTAAGTTAGAATAGTGCCCAACACCATGCTTCTCATCTAATTCGTTGGGAAAATCTTTGTAGTCTACCATCTTTCTAGTCATATTGATTTCTTCCTGCAAGGCTTACTATGTCAGCTAAACCAAATCATAAACAAACCGATGTACCTCAGTATAATTCGAGGAGGATATCTCATCTATAAGACCAACCATATTAGAACAATACATATATATATAAACATAATCATATCAACATTTAATCATAATCTCAACCATTATCCAGTTTTTGATGCATGACCATACCCACCACTCACCATTACCTCATGCATATGTGAATACAACCATAACACCAACTAGAGACAATGCATGCATAATAACATATGTGTGACACGCATGCATATAAATTACATACAAACATTTACATGCATATCCAGTGCGTAACTGGCATAAACTCATGATAAACACATCCAACAACAATGCCCTTAACTTTCACATGGAAACACCACTGCAACCATAACCAACACCACTCATTCACATCTAGTGCATAGACCACAAACATGAGAAAACATATGCAACCAACATGAATGCATGACCAACATACCACCCATTTAGTCCAAGGGGTGAACCATGCTCTGATACCACTCTGTAACACCCTCCTCCCACAATTATCCAAGTTAACCAGTCCACTAGGGTAAACATGTGACGAGAGGCTACTATGATCTGATTCACCCTCCTAGGTCACATTAAGGAAGTGGAACCGAAAAAACAACACCAAATTGATCATGCACACAACCAACAGAACCTCCAGGAGCTACCCCACCTTTCCAGGTGACCAACCCCTGAGGAAACTCAGCAATTCAAGCTCCAAGAGCCCCAATCGCTCCCTTGACAAGCCCTCCAAGCAATTGTGGGTCCTAGTCGCTCCCATGAGCATGCCTGAGTGCAATTGTGGCCTTTCTCTGCCAGTGTTATGCCAACAATTGCGAGATTTAAGTCTGAATTCGAGGGCTAAGACCCAGTCACTGCCCAGAAATTCATGGAACTTACAGAAATGAAATGAAACATAGATACAATGATGCCAATGTAAATTATTGAATAGAGAATTGATTGGACCCCTACTAACCATGGCAAGAATTTTGTCACACATGTCACAAAGATGCATTCTACAGGTCATAATAACATATCTTAACATAGGGGTCTTATACTTATCTGAGAATCAGTAAGAAGCACTTATGCCTTATATCATTAGTTGTGTTACCATCTATTAGGTCATATTTTCATTTCTCATTCATTTACAATTCATAAATGATGAGAACCACACATTTTATCTGTCATTAAACATATCCATAACCAACATATAAACAACATAAATAACGACGATACAACAACCATACATGCCACGAATGAACTAGTACATTTACACCTAAAATACCAAGGAGAGGAACTCTTATTGATGAATGCAAAATCCAACTAGTATGGGGCTACCACATTCTTCCCAACCATAGATTGGTTGAGCCAAATATCTCTTTATCCAATCACCCTCGTTCCATATTCCAAGCATGAATGTGGGAATAAAACCAAAAGAACCAACAAGGGCTTCCCAAGGCTAAACCACCTCACCCTCACCAATATAAATTGACTTTACTGCAATCCTCACCAAATCACTAGGCCATAAACAAGCATGGATGCCACCGGATTACTCCACCTACACCGTGAGGAATTTTCATGTCTCCTAGTCTTTAGGCTTTACCGCAATCCACATTCTGATCCAGGGATCACTAGGTTGTAATCAAGACACCACCCTTCGGGATTTATCGTATATCCCGCCATTCACTGGCAAATATTCCTAGGCTTGATCAAGGGAAACCACCTATTTATCGTGTATCCCACCATTCACTGGTCAAGGAGTCCTAGGCCCACCGAGGCACAAAATAAATAGCTTTACCTCAACCCATAGTATGGTTCAGGGGTTACTAGGACAGTGGCTTTACTGTAATCCACAGTTCGGTTCAGGGATTACTATGTCATGTGTTCTTTCATTCATAGATCCACCTCACTCAGTTTCAAATCCATCCGACAATCTAGATCAACCAAAACATGAGAACCCATCACACCATGGCTATTTGGAAATGGGAAGGCAATGCTGAAGAACATTGTCACACTTGGAAAAACACATGCCAATGACAAGAATATAACCAAGAACACACATGCATAACCATGCATGCCAAATCTAGAAATGAAACCACACATAAAAATTGATACCTGCAAGTATACCCGCTATATCAACTTGATCCTACTCTTCCTTGCTTGATTTTGCTTCCTCTTTGCCTTCTTTGCCTTTCTTGATCCAATGTTGAAGTGCTCCAAGAAAAATCTAAGTGTACAAGAGTATGAGAGAGAGAAGAGAGAGAGCTCCAAAATTGAACTGACAAAAAGCCATGAACTGATCCTCATAAGCATCTTTATCAATTAGGCCTCTATTTTTTTCCTTTTCCATTATTTTCCTTCATTTTCCTCCTCACATGCAACATGTGACCTTTTACCTTCCTTTTCTCCTAATTTCCATTATTTTCATAAATAAATTTCCAAAAATGCCATTTTGCCTTTCCAAATGCCTTTGTCATTGCCTTTGCCAATTTCCTTAGCCATAATAAAACAAATTAACACCTGCAATAAGATGTTTTGCTCAATATTCTACTTAGAATAAGTGCCCCATTACCGTGGTTATTATTTTTCCTTTATTAACTTTTATTACATGGAATTTTCACCAGGGTTATGACATAACCCTGCCCCTTGGGGGAACACTGTCCTCGATTTTCAATGACACCTATATCCAACAAGAGTACTGAAAGAAAAACGTATTTCTCATGGAACTTTATAACTTAGCTTGTTGCAGTATTTTCAATGAAAAACCTGCTGAGAAGCAAACCAACATGACAAAATTACAACATGCCAACCATAATGACATGACACATGTACTGCTTATTGGAGCTTTATAACATAGCTCATGGTGGTATTTACATCCATATACATATGTACATATACCAAACATCACATCAAAACATATATCAAGGACATTCTCTCCACCAACGAATAAAGAAGTATACATAGCCTGCATATGATCTGCCATATCCAATGCAGCTTCATCGAGACCAAAGTTCTTCCGCTGCACTTTAACCTGCTAGACTTCTTGGTTCCAGAGCATGAGCACATTTCTCTATAATATACACTGAGGTTCTGCCTAGAATTCTCCATCTGGCTCCACCTACAATACATACCAGTCAATCACATGATAACCATATTTAACATACCTCTTAAGCAATGATACATGGAAAACATCATGGACTTTCACTGTCGGAGGCAGTGCAAGTCAATAGGCTACTAGCCCAATCCTTTAAAGAATCTTGTAAGGTCCATAAAACCAAGGTTCCAGCTTGGCACACGATCCAATCAGCAAGGATTTATTCTTTGGCTTGATGCAAAAGTACACTTGTTCCCCAACCTAAAACTCCTTAAACAACTTGTTCTGATCTGCATAATTTTTCTGCCTATCTTGTGCTACATTTAGATTCTTTTTTATCACCTGCATTTCCTGTTCCAGTTCTGCTAACATGTCTGGTTCAATCAGTACCATGTTCACTAAATCACTCCAACTAATGGGAGTATTACAACTCTACCCATACAATGCCTCAAAAATACCCATCCTCAGTGACTCCTGGTAGCCATTTTTGTAAGTAAACTCAGCCAATGGAAGATACTCCTCCCATCTCCTTTATTGATGCATCACATGCATACTCAACATGTCCTTCAATATCCTATTGACCCTCTCAATCTTGCCATTTTTCTGTGAATGATAAGTTGTACTGAAGGCCAACTCTGTACCTAAACCTGCAAAAAAAATCCTTCCAAAACTTGGAATTTAACTTTGCATCCATGTCTGACACGGGATTCTTTGGAACACCATGCAACCTGACAACATCTCTGATGACACCTATGCCACATCACTAGTTGAATACGCATTTTTCGCTAGAATAAAGTGTGATACCTTAGGCAACCTGTCCATTACACCCATGATGGAATCATGTTGTCTAGATGTCCTCGAAAAAACTGTAATGAAATCCATGGAAATTACCTCCCATTTCCACTTTGGAATCGCAATCAGTTGTAGCAGTCCACCTGGATGCCTACACTCTGCCTTTACCTACTAACAGTCCAAACATCTAGCCACAAACTATACCACATATTTCTTCACATTCAGCCAATAATAAAACTTATTTATTGCCGTCAGTGTCTTCTGGTAGCCTGGGTGACCTGAATACGGCTTCTCATGAAACTACCTCAAGATAGTATTCTTTAGATCACTGCTATCTGGCACATATATTTCGTCTATGGATCTGATCAAGCCATCTGTTGAGAGATGATAGTCCACATCTTGAGCACCTTTACTTGTACCTTGTAACACCCTCTTCCCACATATACCCAAGTAACCGGCCAACCGGGGTAAACATGTAATGAGAGGCTACTAATATGAAATTCAACCTCATATATGACTTTGAGGAAGTGGAACCAACAAAAACATAACAAACAAACCTTGCACTACATCATTGACATCCCGAGGTAACCCAACCTTCTAGGGCCGTGTTCCCTGAGGGGGAATTGAGTTTTAACTCATTTGAGGCTTAGATGTGGGAATGTAAGGGAAAGGGAGCAGTTATAGACCCTTATTCATGGACTTTCCTTGTCAAGGCCACGATCAGGGCCCTAAAAGGTTAATATTGTGCCTGCATCTTCAGAATTCATGCCATATTTTTATCCCCTGAGCCCAAGTCACTACCCAGAACTTCCTATAACTTCAGAAGAGGATAAATATCATTAAAACAAATACATTGAAGCAATCACATCATCAGGAACTCATCCATGCCAGGAATTTCGTCAAACATGTCACAAACATTGCATCTACAGGTGTAAACAAAAAAAATAAACATGGGGGTCTCCTACAGATATGGTAATAGCTAAGAAGCATTGCTCCCCTACATCACAAGCTACAATACAGTCTATTTTACCATAGATGCATTGTGTATTCATTTCCAGGAAAAAGCATAGATAAAGCCATACATCATCACTGATAGAATACATGCTTATAACCAACATAATAACAACAGAAATACCATGGATATAACATCAATTAAATCCACATAATAACCAATACATTTGCATACCAAATACCAAAGGAATGACCTCTTCATTTCTGAATGTAAAAACCAATTGAAGATGGGACTTCCACGTTCCACCCGACCATAGATTGGATGAGCCAAGACTCACTTCAGCCAATCACCCCCATGCCATATTCTAAGCATTAATGTGGTATCTCATCAAACACATCACTCACAACCAATCCAAGGCTTCCAGAGGCCAAACCACCTCAACCCTTAACCAGTGATTCCACCTTACAGTCGGACATCACAACCATCACAGATTGGTCTCTATCCAAGTTGTTCCACGGCTCCATAGTGTTTGTTCCAACGTTTGAGGTTTTGTGTATTTTGGGTAGCATCAGTTGTGCTCTAGGTCCCAAATTTTGAGGAAGGACTAGATTTCACCTGATCTACAAGACCCATAAATGGATTTGGGAAATTTCATCTGGTTTAGGAGATATTAAATTAATTAATTAATTTAATATATTTCCTAAGCTAAAACTTAGGAAAATAAAATAATTAAAGTGAATTTAATTAAACATGTGATGAAATTGTTTTAAGTCACACGGATCAAGCTTTCTTTTAATCTTAGCCATTGATTAAAGATTTAATCTTGGCCGTTGATTTGTCAACGAGAAAAGTATAAAGGAAAGGCTTGGGGTCATTTGTAAGACACAGAGAGGCAGAGCACTAAAGCTAAGATGAGATTCTACGGCGAGGTTGCTAAGAATTCTCAGGAGTGCTTCAGTTGTAGAGAGGGGAATTTAGACCAAGGGGATGATCTGATCTTGGGGTCTAGAATACACAAGAAGCAGAGAAGAGATCAGGAAAGCCAGCACAGCAGACGGCAGCAATAGCAGCAACAGACGACAATAGCAGCAGCAGCAGCAGTAGAAGTAGTAGCAAGGACAGCGTGATTTTCAGAAACCCTTCAGGGGTTACGAAAAGACCCTTAGGAGAAGCGTAGTGACTGCGTCACCTAGTCTGGGGTAACACAATCCCTTCTAGTGATAGCGCTGATCATTTGGAGGCTAGCCAAGGTTGAAGCAGAGCCCAGCAGGGGCTTCAGAGGCTGACGCAGTGTCTTTCAGAGGCAGATTTGGGGTTTCTAGGCCTAGATCTGGCTGAGTCCTGTAAATCCCGTTTGAGGGTGTGGATCAGTTAGTGTTTGTGGTCTTATATCAGCCAAGTGTTGCAGATCTAGAGTTTTCTCTGTAGGGTTTTCTAGATCTGGAAACCAGAGTTGTGTATTCAGAAATATTCTTAATAATAGAGCCCTTCAACAGCCAGAGACCGATTTTCCCACATTAGGTTTTTCCAGGGACAGTTTGTCCATAAATAACTTTGTCACTTTGTCTATGTGTGCATGTTCTTATTCTAGATCTGAATTGGTAGAGATATGTTAAGTGTTTTGCTTTGATGTTAACTTGAATTTATTCAGTTGATAACTTGTATAAGTAGGAGAAGCTTAACCAAGTTAACAGAAATAATTTTTGCATAAGAATTAAGATTCAGAAATTTCTACATGGTGTCGAAGCAATTGGATATCTAGAAGGGTCACCAATTGAATAATCTAAAGGATCTAGCTGCAGAAAGCAGCTGCAAAATCAGCAGAGAAGCAGATCTAAAGGGACAGTGCAGTTTTCAGGAGCAGATTCACGCAGAGGGAAGGGTGACGTTGCCTAGCGTTGTGTCTAGAAAGCCCATGCAATTACTGCGCAGAGGCAGCTCAGAAACAACGCTGGTTGGGTTTGGAGCCAGCCAGTGTTATTCAAATCTGAATCTGTCAGATCTAGAAAAAGTCTGCAGAAATTCATAAGAGTTGGTGGGGTTAAACTTCTGAAGTTTTCAGATTTTTAATCTTAGCACAAGTGACAAAGTTTGGGAAGAGATCAGCTTCTCAGAGAGTTTCTTGCCAAAGGAAACTTGCAGTTTGGTCAGAGGATCAAAGAAGAAGTTGAATCATAGTTGATTTGGTAGATTTCCAAGGAGGGAAATCAAGTGTCAGAGGGAGCAGAGGGTTCCCAGTTCGAAAATGACCCTAGATCCAAGATCTCTTGCTTAGAGAAGAGGAGCTCCAACACATTCTGAGTAGATGGCTTCTCATGGACTGTGTGATCAGGATAGGCTAGAGGGCCTCTCAAAATTTTCGGTTATTGAAAGTTAGGATCCTAATTGTCCTAGTGGCATATGGTCTAAGAGACCATGCAGAGCAGACCCTTACCACACCAACAAATGCGGATCTCCTAAGGAAGCATAGAGAAGCTGTTGGACATGCCAAGCGGCTGATAATGGACAGTATCAAGGACCATATTGTACCACACATAGCTGAGAAGAAGACAGCTATTGAGATGTGGAAGGCCTTGAATTCCCTATATGAGGGAAAATCAGTCCAAAGAAATATGTTGTTGGAGGCCCAAATGAGGTCATTCATGATGACCAATGGAGAAGACATCGAGCATTCCCTCTTCAGATTGCAGTCAATCAAGGATCAGCTAACTGCAACAGGTGCAACTATAGATGATGCAGTGATAGTCAGGACTACCCTCAATGTAGTCACAAATGAGTGGGAAACCTTTGTCGAAAGTATCTTGGGCAGAGCGGACCTCCCAGATTGGAACAGCTTTTGGTTGATCCTGCAGCAAGAATAACTACGAAGGCTCACCAAGAAACATCACAACCCTGCTTTGAGCAAGGTTAAGAAGGAAGAGGAGGAAGATGTATCCTTGGCATCGAAGAAGCAGCCGAAGAAGAAGAATGATCTTTCTAAGATCAAGTGCTTCCAGTGTGGTGAAATGGGACATTTTGCCAGCCATTGTCCAAAAAAGAAGAAGGATAAGGAAGCATATTCTTCTAAAGCAGCATTGGCAGATGATGGGTCAGGCGATGATGTAGCCATGAGTGCTAATGAACCACGGAGGTGTGGTGACATGGACATGTAGAGGAGCTACATGGAAGTAAGGCGGGATCCTTGAGCAGCTCATCTCTTGGATCACAAGAGAGCTATGGCAGCCTTAAGACAGTAGTGGGACAAGTGGAGCAGAGGGTGCATAGATCAAAGATGAGGCAAAGGCAAAGGCAAATCTGGAAACTAGAAGGAGCAGCGCAGAGTAAAGTAGCAGCAACGTAGAAGCAGTAGCAGCCCAGAGGTTGATGTGACTTCAACAGTGTAGTGCAGTGCAGTGCAGAGCTACAGTAGCGTAGAGAGCTTCAGAGGGATAGCACAGTGCAGCAACAGCATGATAGATTTTAGCAAAAGGAACTGATGTGACTTCAGTAGTGCAGAGGGAGTCTGATTACGCTAGCAGAGTTGTAATTGTGCATCACTCTATAGATGCCAGCACATATTTGTAGCCTATGGAGCTTCAGTGATGAGGATGCAGCCCATCTGACTTTTCTGTCAAAGATTGGGGAGGAGATTCAGTTGTTACTCTCAACAACTGAAGTTGCAGTGTAGCAGAACAGCAGTGGCAGTGTGATGCAGCATATTGAGAGGGAGCTGCAGTACAGTGGTTGCAATGGCAGTGGAAAAGTCATGGGCTGCAGTACAGAATGGCAGCAGCATTGCAGAGTTGAGTGGAAAGAGGCCAAGCTTCAATAGCACAGAACCAGTGCCCAAAATCATGTAATGCATAAGTGTGATGTATTGCTAGAGCACACCCTTGATGCTAAGAGGGAGTGTTGAAATTTTATGTATTTGTGGTAGCATCAATTGTGCTCTAGGTCCAAAATTTTGAGGAAGGACTAGAGTTCACCAGATCTACAAGACCCAGAAATGGATTTGGGAAATTCCATCTGGTTTAGGAGATATTAAATAAATTAATTATTTTAATGTATTTCCTAAGTTAAAACTTAGGAAAATAAAATAATTAAAGTGAATTTAATTAAACATGTGATGAAATTGTCTTAAGTCACATGGATCAAGCTTTCTTTTAATCTTAGCCATTGATTAAAGATTTAATCTTGGTCGTTGATTTGTCAATGAGAAAAGAATAAAGGAAAGGCTTGGGGTCATTTGTAAGACACACAGAGGTAGAGCACTAAAGCTAAGCTGAGATTCTAGGGCGAAGTTGCTCAGAATTCTTAAAAGTGCTTCAGTTGCAGAGAGGGGAATTTAGACCAAGGGGATGATCTGATCCCGGAGTCTAGAATAAATAAGAAGCAGAGAAGAGATCAGGAAAGACATCGCATCAAACGGCAGTAGCAGATGGTAGCAGCAACAGTAGCAGACAGCAGCAGCAAGGACAGCGTGATTTTTAGGAAACCCTTCAGGGGTTACGCAGAGACCCTTAGGGGTAGCGTAGTGACTGCGTCACCCAGTCTGGGGTAACGCAGTCCCTTCCAGTGAAAGCGCTGAGCATTTGGAGGCTAGCCAAGGCTGACGCAGAGCCTAGCAAGGGCTTCTGAGGCTAACGCAGTGTCTTTCAGAGGCAGATCTGGGGTTTCTAGGCCTAGAACTGGCTGAGCTCTGTAAATCTCATTTGAGGGTGTGGATTAGTCAGTGTTTGTGGTCTTAGATCAGCCAGGTGCTGCAAATATAGAGTGTTATCTGTAGGGTTTTCCAGATATGGAACCCAGAGTTGTGTATTCAGAAATATTCTTAATAATAGAGCCCTCCGGCAACTAGAGACCGATTTTCCCACATTAGGTTTTTCCGGGGACAGTTTGTCCAGAAATAACTGTCACTTTTTCTATGTGTGCATGTGCTTATTCTAGATCTGAATTGGTAGAGATATTTTATGTGTTTTTCTTTGATGTTAACTTGGATTTATTCAGTTGATAACTTGTATATGTAGGAGAAGCTTAACCGGGTTAACAGAAAAAATTTCTGCATAAGAGTTAAGATTCAGAAATTTCTACACCAAGTAGGGCTTCCAGGCCTAGTAACTCAACCCCAACTGTTACAGGGCTTCCAAAGCGTTTGTCCAATTAGGGCTTCTAGGACTAGTAACTCAACCCCAGTTGTTTCTGAGCTCCAGAGTGTTTGTCCAACCAAGGCTCTAGGACTAGTAACTCAACCCACCTAGGGCTCCAAAGCATTTTCCAACCAAGGTTCCAAGACTAGTAACTCAACCCAACAGTTGTCCGTCGGGCTCAAAAGCATTTGTCCAACCAAGAATTCTAGGACCAGTAACTTAACCCACAGTCGTCCGTCGGACTCCAAATAATTTGTCCAACGAAGGCACTAGGAACTAATAACTTAACCCACAACTATACGAATCATGAGAACCAACCATAAAACAATCAATGGAAATAAACCCACAACACTGTGGCTATCCAGGAAATGGCAATTCTAGGAAAATCCACATGCATGCACCATGCATGCCAAAACTAGCGAAGAAAACGTACATGCAACTTGGTACCTACACTCAAAACCTGTTGTAGATGCTGATCTCGATGTCCTCTTGCATTTTCCTGCTCTTCCTTTTCCTTCTTGCTCCAAATCACCAAGTATCCACACTCTCCAAATAAGAAAATAAGTAAATAATAAGAAAACTTGAGCTATAATCTCTCTAACAGCCCTATCCATCCTAATCCCATCCATCTACATTGAACTCATCCATTCATTTTCACAAAATCAGAAAAATCCCAAAAAATACTAATTCTTTCCTTTTTCCTAGGGATTTATGAAAAATGGATCATGTTTGACTAGCGTTGACCGGGCCTCTTTTAGCTTAGTTTGACCGAACCAATAGATGTTTTTCCATCCGTGGTTCCCAAGCTTTCCAAATATATGCTCAGATTGCGCCCAGGTGTCCTGCACATATTACTTCCATGAAGTTATTACAGGAATTTCCAGTTCTGTCCAAAAATACTCTTAAAACCCAATTTCTACAAAAATCTCTAAAAATTGAAAAAATTAATTTATTTACCTTAATATGCATAATAAGGTCAAAATGAGGCATATATGGATGATATAAGGGGGAATATGATGGAAATTAGGTGGATTTTTTATAAGCAAAATTGACCAAAATTGAGGGCCAACATCTCCCCCTTGTTGATCTTCAAGCATGTCATCATGCTTGCTTTCTCCTCTTTGATCTTCTGAGTGATGATGTGCCCATTGTCCCTGATCTTGTAGTCTCTTGTTGTGCAGCCTAAAGAAGACAATCAATACCTTCATACTTTCCTTCCTTGTTGATGGTAGCCTTTACCTTCTGTCTCTCATATTTGTATTGCCATGTTTTCTTCTCATTGAGCCATCTATAAGCTTGTTTAGAGATAAGGACGTTCTTTGTTTCAAGCTTACCAAGTTTCTTGGTCAATTTCTCATTTTCTTTGATTAGATTTTTATTGTTTTCTTTGTACATCTTATTCTCTTTCTTCAAATGTCTTTCCAAGATTTTTTTGACCTCAAACTCTCTTGTCAACTCTTATATCTTCTTAAGATGTTCTTCTTTATGCAGCTTTCTTTATTCTCCTACAATTTCCTTAGAAAATTAATGTGATGAACTGGCTCCTATCCAAGCATTTTCAAAGTAGGATTCCCTCTCCAAAGGTTCTTCTTGGACATCTCTTTCCATCCTTTGTAATATCTCATTAATTTGTTTTGATGTTGTTGGAGATTTAACAATTTCTATCTTTGGGTAATCTCCTTTCTGACTTGGCTCTTCTTGTATTTTCCTCCCAGGCTTCCTACGAACAGATAGGAAGGATATTTCTTTCTCAGCCATGAGACTATCCTACTTTTTCTTTGATCTAGTCTTAGGATACATAGGAGAGTTCATATTTCTCCTTGTCACATGCATTTGTTCAAAATTTTCCTCTATTGTTTTCTCCTCGAGATGATTCTACACCAAAAATTCTTTCCAAACCAATCCCTTGTTTCTCACCTGATGTTCTACAAATATTTTAATGAGCCCTTGATGATAAATGTGTGTTTTTTTGGCTTCAGCTTTGTTTTTAACACCCTTTATCATTTTGATCAAGCTTCTTGAAAATAAATAGGGTAGATTGATCTCGGATTCTCCCCTCATGTGTTGAAGCAATCTAATGTGATAGAGATAGACCACACTAAACTGGTTGTCACAGGTAAAATACCTTTGTATGTTAAAAACTACTTCAGACCATGGTTCACTTAACCAGTCCCTTGGGATCCGTTTTACCCTGTCAAAGGATCCTTTTCTCTGTTTTTCTAGGAAGAATTTCCATCCTTTCTCTTTGAAGTGTAAACCTTTATGATATTCATCTCCAGTCAAAGGAAGATCTAGTGCTTGGGAGAGAAATTATGGGTTTAGTGGTATGGAGAGGTCACCCACTATTGTTTTTCCATGTTTATAATGATTTATGAATTCTTTTGTAATATTTTCATTATGCCCATTAAATTTATGAAGAAACTCTATCAATCATTCTTGATAAAATCTCTCTATGGTTTCTTTCCCCCAATTCTCTAACTTGAATTCCTTTGGCTCAATTTTGGTTGCCATGTTCTATGTATACCAATTAATGTATCCTTGGACAGTTAACATCCTCATCATAAACAAATATATATATATATATATATATATACCTATGTATTTTTGTTCATGAAATTTTCATTCATGGATAATTATCATGGTAAATAGGCTTACCTGATCTTTGAATCTCTTTGAAAAAAATGAAATTATTCCCTTGCTTGAATCTTCTTCAATATCCTCTGTTCTGTTGCAAAAAGGAGTTCTCTTCTCTTAAAAACTGATAGAAATCTCACTGTGTAAAATACCATAAAAACATCTTAACAATGTTTTACTGCTCCATAAACTCGTGCTTCAATCTCCATTTTTCCAAGTTTTTCACGAAAATCCCTTCTCTATTTAAATTTATTTTGCTCACTATGTGTATGAAAATAGGACTTTGCGTTTTATATGTAACAATTTTCATAATTAAGCATGAAGGAATTCGAGATTCAAGCTAGAATACCTGATCTGGAAGAAAAGTTGTAAATGTCTCTGATTAATAACTCGTTTTCCTGTGTTAAACAATATCATTTTAATTAGAACTCCTCTCAACATCTTCTAAGACTCATTCATGACATAGGTGGCAAGGTATGTTTAATGGTGGCAAGGTTTTCAAATCCATAATTGAAGTCTTACTCCCTCATATAATGACACATATTAACCAACATCTCGAGCTTAACTACCCTTGGAATTCGTTCAACTGGTGATAGAAATTCGGGATTGATTCTTACCTCTTATCTTTGCAGAATTTTTGGATTTTGTTGGGAAGCACATTCAACATAGCATAGAGGAAATATCGGCCTTCAATCTCCTCGTTAAAACCGATGTGTATCTCCTTATTTCTCCACAGACTTCTTAATCTCCTTGCCTATTTCTTATGCAACTTCTTCTCTATTCAGGGCTTCTCTGACTTACGCAAACCTCTCTAGCGTTTCTCCTGCTTGTTTCCTCCTTCCACGAGGGTGCTACTTACGCTGTATGAGTTCACAGTGTTTCTCTCATCTTCTGAGCTTAGTTTTTGTTGTGATGGTGGAAGAGAGCCTTACGCAGAGCTTGGTTTGTGCTATGATGGTGAAAGAGATCATTACATGGAGCTTCGTTTGTTTGTTTTTTTTTTTTTTAACCATTTATTGCTCCCGACTCATACTCTGACTTTTGTACCCGTGGCTGCCTATGTGTCATAATTTTGATTGCGTTCTCTGTTTCATGTACATTCTTCCTTCCACGGGTTTACATGCCTGTCTTATCACCATAATATTTGCATTACCCACGTTCTGTTATGTACATTATTCAACGTGGCTTCGTTCATTTCTTTGTATGCCCACTATTGCATGTATTTGCAATCATGCGTTTGTCTTTTCATTCCTTTACATGTTTTCATATTGTATGTTGTATTTCATATGTTTTTCTTTTTGATTCCTATGTTTGCCATTTATATATTTTCATCATTAATTTGTTTTTGAAATGACCATATACATAGGGAATTTCAAAATCAAATTTATCTTATAATTACACTAACTCCTCTTTGGTTTTGTAGGCAAACAAGGCAATTCCTTATGGGGAAAATTTTGAGCCTCAATTTTTGGTCAAAAATGCTTATGTAGGAGGATAATGTATGAGTATATGGGGTTAATGTAGGATTATGATGAAATTTTAGATGTAGGATGTAGGGTAGGGTAATGAATATAATAGGATTATGATGAGGGTAAGATAATGAATGTAATATTATTATCATGAGGGTAGGATGAGGTTAATGTAACGTTTTTAATGTGGGATGTAGGTAGGATAAATGTAGGATGTAGGATGTAGGATGATAAATGTAATAAGATGCATATCCAAGTTAAATTAGTTTTAACAATTCTAGAAAAAAATTCAAAATCAAAGGTTTTAAGAACATTTGTTTACACTTACAATACTTCTCCTTTCGCCTAATAGTTCAATGTCAATGCTCGTTGATGATGACCTTTGCTATTTTGACTCTTTTAATGATGATAGTTCCTTTTGACTTCAAAGATGAATTCTGATGGAATGTAGATGTGTGTATCTACTGATTTGATCCTCTTTATGTAGATTATGTTGTTTCATGTTCATTTTGCATCTCATATTGATTCGGGTCCATTATAATGAATATTGATGTTGTTTAGGTCCCTTCTACAATGATATTTTAATGATGTTTTAGGTCCCTTCTGTTATCACTCCGCCAGATATCTAAGGCTGAAGAAGAAATCCCAATAGAGGTAACCACAGACCAATCTTTTGGCTTGGTATCTAGCCCTACCAAACCGGAGAGGGCTCTCTCCATAATGTCAGAGACAAGAGGGTGGATGAAATAGGGTTTTAGGCTAGGTATAAGTACAGGGGTTTGATTTGGTTGAATTGGGTTGTTGAATGAGGATCAGGTCAAAGAGGCTAGGTAGGGGCAAATAAGATTAGGGTTGCAGAGATTCTATGGGGCAAGGTAGGTAGAAAACCTAACACTTTAGGGTTTCTTTTAGTGGGATGGATCATATAGGTGAGATGCTAGAAAGAGAAAGGCAAGGCTTAAATTATTTATAAACTAAAGAGGATGGACAAAATATGAAGGTTTTTCCAAAACAGAGCATGAGATATGTATTATATTCATCAACTTAAAAACTAGCATATCATAGAAATGAAATGAATCATGAAACAAAGCATTCATACATAATGAGACATAAGAAAAACAATGCTAAAGTATCATACCACATGTATCCCAAAGAAATAGCTACAACCTTTTCATTAATTTCCTGCCAAAATGATTACATTAGAGTCTATGATCAAGAACTTTACATCCAACAATTTCCAACCTGTGTAATAAGTCAAAATTACATGCTATAGACCTCAAAACAACTCCTCCCATCCTCAGGGGTCGAATCCATGAGACGAGGAGCAGTTCCACCAAAACTTGAGCTGAATACCTAGAGTGTAGGTAGGTCAAACTGACTCATCCCTCACATTTTGCAAATTGATTCATTACATGTCATCAAAACTTTTCACCTAATGTATTTACACTAGGTAAGTCAACCACATCATATTTACTTTTACATTCATGATTTACATTGGTAAAAATCCCATTGACCATGGTCAAACTGGAAAAACTGAGAAAAATAGGAAAATATCAACAAATTCAGAAAAATTGTCCTATGCTCAGCGCCACTGTCCTATGCGCAGCGCCAAACTCAAGCTGAATTTTGGACGGGTTACCAATGTCCAAACTGAGCTCAGGATATCTCATTGGAAAGCTTATCCATTCTACTTTCTAAATATGTGCTTTTTTTGTAGATTTGAATTGATTTTGCCTCCCCAAAAAATGATTCTCCCATGACTGCTCTATGCGCAGCGCCAGGCTCAAAAAGAGGGCATAAACATGAAATTTTGGGTATTTTTTGCCCTTTTCACTAACCATTTTGTCTCAAAAAACTTAAAAAATTGACAGGGTGCATGTCTTCATTATTCAGAATCAAATGGTGGTATCTGTTTGTCTAAAATATGCCTCAAAAGTGTGTGCAGTGCCTAGGGCGTTGCGCATAGGACAATCCAACTGTCACATGACTGTCCAAGTATGCACAAAACTTCAAAATTTTGCAAAAATGTGTCAAAACTTGTCAAAATTAGCTGAATGGTGGTTGATGATGATGGCTAGGCATGGATTGAAGCTTCAGACCTATCCAGGAGATAAGAGAAAGGAAAGAACCTTTTTCTGTCATTCTTGTAGCTTGGCTTAATATATGGGTCAAAGTAATGATTCTCCAATTCCTTTGCCTTATACCATTTTTCACCAACATTTGGAATTCTGGTGGCATCTATTATGAATATTAGATATGAAAAGCCTACTCAAAACAGGGTGATGTTGGACCTTTTGTATTTTCTCACAAAATTCAAAGCATCCTACATGCTTGAAACATTTCACTATAATGGGAGAGGCCATGAGTTCTCTAGTGTTTGTAGGTTAAATTCTGATGATGTTCCCTCCTTTATGTGGCCTCCTCTCTTCCCTTTCTTCTTCCTCACTGAATTCTCTGTTTTCTTCTTCCATAGTGTCTTGTCTAGAAACCCTAGGGGGATGAATTGGGAGTGAAATGTAGGTTTAGGGAGTGGGGAATGGGATGGAAAAAATTAGGTAGATGGGAGAAGGGATTATTGAATTGAGGGAGGTGATAGGGAGTGGAAATGTTGTGGGAATTAGGAATAGGAATTTTATTACAGGTATATAGATTTGGGAGCCTAGGAATTTGAGATACCTAGGTCTTAGGGTTTATGGGATAAAGGGGTTTGGGATAGGGATTTCATGATATAAGGGTAAGGATAGTATATTTTGATGTAGGAAAGGTATAAGGGGTCTTCAAGGATCAAATTAGGATTATGAAGTAAAACTAGGGTTTTTAGCCTTTAACTCTCCAATTTTTTCACAAAAACTTAAATACCATGAAATTTACACTTGAGGAATGGAAGGAGGGTGTTATGGTGACTTACTTGCTTGCCAAGAAGGAGTGACAACCTTTGTTGAAGGTTAGGAGTGGTGACACAAAGTTTGGGAGGCTTCAAATGAAGTTTTCCAGGTGCACAGCGCCTCTGGCTCTATGCGCAGCGCCTCCAAGTTTTTCGACCTTGCACCCTTCAAATCTGATTTTATAAGCTATGTGAGTGATGGATTGATAACATGGAGAGAAAATGAGTGTCTTGAGGGCTTTTATACTTGATGAATTGGTTTCTTTGAGCTTTGGGACCCACTTTTCCCTCTTGTTTTCACTTTAATCCTTCGAAACTTTACCTTTCATTTTGACTTCTTTCCTTTGGCAATTGATCATTTTGATGGACTAGGAATTTTTTGAATTTGATGTTTTGGAATCTTTGGAACACCAAGTTGGCAGCTTTGGGATGATGAAATTATTACATTTGAAGGACATAAAATTACATAATAAAAAATATAAAAAATTACATTTGAACTTAAAAATTACATGCTGAAATAAGATATTTTCTTCACAAATAATCTTCACCTAGTGAAGAGAAGCTTATTTGGATCACCCTTTATTTTCTGGTCTTATGCAATGAAATGGAGTTTTATTGAACCATGGAAACCTTAATGACCTAATGAAACCTTGAAAATCCTAAAAGACCTATTGGGACCTTGAAGGACTAAATTTCAAGATGACATGACTCATATTGACTTTATGGATGGTGTACAGTCAGCAAGGTATGAAGATATGCCAGCAAGTAATCAAATTTGTGGAAGAGTGATGATTTTTGGACTTGGGGCTACCATTAGTGACTAATTTTTTTCATGTCCTAGCGGAATGATAAAAAAATTATGAGTGGGACTCCTAAAATGATATGAAAATAGGATTTTGATCACTGATGGCAGGATGAAAATACTGACACTAACACCTTCTGCAATGATATTTGAATGCTATCTCAGGTCCCTTTTGTAATTATATTTGAATGTTATCTCAGGTCCCTTCTGCAATAAAACTGCTTAACTATTTGAATAGTTTTATTATGTATCTTCCCCCTTGCTTATTTTAAGACTTGTCCTCAAGTCTTGGAATTCTGGAGGATTATTTTTGTAAAATAAAACTAAAGAAAAAGCAAAACAAATAAGGAATTCATATTGGCAAAACAAGTTAGTTTTTCGATATGAATTCGAGTTTGTATTGTGCCAGTTTCCTGGATTTTCACAACCAAACTCCTTTATTATTTTTTATTTTTTATTTTGATTCTGGAAGTAAGGAAAGAATATTAATATGTTGTTCCAATATTTCCATATTATTTTCTCTTGAGAGTATTTTCAGAAAGTCCTCTTTATTGATAGGCTTATTATAGACTTTAAGCCTATGTCCATTAACTAGAAATGAAATTGTTGCTTCATCAATTGTCTTTATTTTAACTGCTCCATTGTCAAAGATTTCTTCTATCTCATATGGCCCAAGCCAATGAGTTGTAAACTTTGCTTTGAAATCTTTGAACTTGGAGTAAAAAAGTAATGCCCACTCTCCTTTATGAAAAAAAATATTTTAATAAATATGTCATGCTATTTGATTCTATGTTGTTGCACTAGTGATGTATGTTCAACTGCTTGCTTTCTGATTTCATCTAGTTCATTTAATTGCATGACTCTCCGTTGTTGTGCTTCTGACAAGTCTAATCCCAATTCTGCTGCAAGTTTATATGTATGAATTTGAAATTCAATGGGTAACAGAACATCCTTACCATATATCAACTGATATGGGTTGAATCTAGTTTTATTCTTCCACGTAATTCTACATGTCCATAGTGCATCTCTTAACTTTTCTGACCAATCCTTTCTGTTCAATTGCACTATTTTTGTCATGATATTTTCCAGGATCTTATTACTGGATTCTAATTTTCCATTTGCTTGGGGATGGTACGGAGTAGACTTTCTGTGTTTTATTTTATACTTTTCCGTAAGATCCCGGAAGTTTGGAGGTGAATTGTGCTCCCTGGTCTATAAAAATTTGTCTTGGAACTCCAAATCTGACAAATATTTCCTCAAAGAGGAATGATACCATTGTTTCTTTTATTGTTTTTGCCACTACTTTTGCTTCTACCCACTTTGTAACATAATCGGTACACACTAGAATGTACTTATTTCCATTTGAAGGCGGGTTAATTGGTAACACAAAGTCAAGAACCCCTTGTTCAAATGGCTCTATAAGAAATTGTGGTTTCATTGGCATTTCATATGATATTACAGGTCTTCCATTTATTTGGCAGCTGTCACATCTTTTAACATAGGATTTTGAGTCCTTAAAGATTGTTGGCCAGTAGTATCCAAGTTTGAGCACCTTGTATGTTGTCTGCTTGTCTGCAAAATGGCCACCACATGGCTCGTTATGAAATGCTTTAAAAATATCAGTAATTTCATCTTCTCTAACACCTTTTCTTATTAATAGATCAGAACTAGTATAAAAGAGGTCACCATTGACCCAACTATATCTAGCACTTTCTCTGATTATTTTTCTTTTTTTCTTATTAGTGAAATGGGATGGTAATATTCCAGATTATAAATAATTGGATACATATGCAAACCATGGGGTTTTAGTTTTTATAGCAAATAAATGTTCATCTGGAAAATTGTCTAAAACAAGAATTGGATCACCATGTGAATGAAGTCTTGACAGAAAATCTGTTACTAGATTATATTTACCTAGTCGATCTAGAACAATGATATTAAATTCTTGCATTAATAACAACCACCTACTAATTATGCCATTGTTAATTGCTTTGTTCATTAAGTATTTAATGGTTGAATGATCTATATGAATAAATACTTGATAGCCTGTTATATAATGCCTAAATTTATTAACTGCATGCACAACAGCTAGAATTTATTTTTCAGTGACTGTATAGTTCAATTCTATCGAAGTTAATTTTTTTCTTATGAAGTATATGGCATAATTAAACTTATTTTCTTTTTGTCCAAGTGATGCTCCTAGAGTTGTATCAGATGCATAAGTAGATATGTGAGATGGCAATGACCAGTTTGGTCCTTGAATAATGGGTGCTACTGACAATTTTTCTTTCAATATTTCAAATATATTTTGACAATTTGTTGTCCATTGAAACTCAATGTCTTTTGCAAGTAACTTTAATAGGGGTAGAGCTATTTTACTGAAATTTTCAATGAATCTTCTGTAATAGCTTGCATATCCCAAGAAACTTCTTACTTCTTCCTGTGTTGTTCATGGCATTAATTTTACAATGACTTGTATCTTTGTTGGGTCCACCTTGATTCCTGAAGAAGAAATGTGGTGTCCCAACACTATCCCTTTAGTTAACATCATAAAGAATTTTTCATTGTTGAGGGATAGGTTTGTCTCTATGCATCTCTTTAAAAAAAAATCAATATTATTCAAACAATCATCAAATGTACCTCCATATATAGTAAAATCATCCATGTAGACCTCTACACACTCATGAATTAGATCAACAAATATTGCAAGGACTGCTCTTTGAAAAGTAGCAGGTGCATTACATAACCCAAAGGGAAAAACATTATATGTATATGTTCCCCATGGACAAGTAAATGTGGTTTTATCCTGATCCTCCAATGATATCTTAATCTGATTGTATCCACTAAATTCATCAAGAAAATAAACTAATTTCTTTCCAGCTAATGAATCTAGTACTTGGTCAATAAATGGTAATGGGAAATTATCTTTCAATGTGGCTTTATTCAGTTCCTTATAGTCTACAGATATTCTCCATTTTCCATTTTTCTTTGGCACCACAACTAAGGGAGAAACCCATTGACTATCTGAAATAGGATAGATGAATCCTACTTGTAACAATTTTTGCAGTTCCTCTTTCATTATTTCTTTCATCATAGGATTCATTCTTCTTTGTGGTTCTCTAACTGGTTTGATATGATCTTCAGTATAGATATAGTGAATACATGTCTTTGGTTGAATTCCTTGCATGTCTGTATAATCCTAGGAAAAATCTTTTGAATATTTCTGTAGTAATGTAATTACCTGTTGTTCTTGTTATGACTGTACATTATTACCAATATTTAAACTCTTTCCAGGATTGATTTCAATTATTTTTCTTTGTGAATTGGTAATTGAGTTAACCGGAATATACTTTCAAATGAATTTTGCAATGATTGAATGGTACAATTTTCCTGAAAACATTGATTTAAAAGATGATTTGCAGCTTCATATTGTGTTATTCTTAGTTGCTCTGAAATATCAGGTTCTGAGATGAAAAGTTCTATTAGATCCTCATTTTCTTCCTCTTCTCTAAAATTAAAGACTTGATTAATACTTAGAACATATTGAGTTTCCTATTGTTGTTGTTCATCAAGCCATGATAATAAAGAAGGATATTGTGCTGGAGGATAGAGTGTAACATGTTACCTTTCATCACCATGTACTATGATCATACTTCCTGATCTGCATCCAATGAAGGCATTTGTTGTGGCTAACCATGGTCTTCCTAGAATTAAAGGATGGCCTCCTAGATTTTTTTTTGGTTGCAAGATTATAAATTCTTTAGGATATTCCCATGAATCCAAAGAAACAATGATGTCTTCTAATATTCCCTCTAGTACAACTTTAGATCTATCTGCTAGCTCTAAAATTGTAGTAGTAGGTCGAATACTGGGCAATTTCAAATATTTCATAGTTTCTGTTGTCATGACACTTATAGTTTCTCCCAAATATATTAAAGTGTTTGGAATTGAAAAATCATTGATTGAAATGGTAACCATAGGTATCCCATGATCAATATATTTTCAATTGTTGTTTTTGCAGACATGAGACTAGCTAATTTTCCAATGACCTAGATTGTGGGTGGATCTCTTTTCTTTCTGCCAGTTTTCTTAATGCATAATTCCTTTATTGTTTTTTCATAAATTGGAATATCTTTGATAGATTGCAACAAACGAATTTTGATATAAGAATTCTTTAATTAATCCAAAATATCGAATTCAGGAAAAGAAATTGGAGTTTTATGCTCTACTAACCTCTTTGGATAAGGTGGTGTTTGAGTCATAATAGATTTTCCTTTCTGAATTTGTTTTTCTGGATTAGATTTTTCATATTGTTCTCCTTGTTCAGTTTTTTCTTCTCTGATTGGTGGAGAATCTTTGCGTAATACTTTCCTAGGCCTTAAGTGTACATTTTGTATAAGAAGAATAGAATATGAAGGAAAATATGTTGCTTCTTCCAAATTATATGCTGGTATTTCCATCTTGTTACTCGGATTTGCTATTGGTTGAGCTGGTAATTAAGTTGGTTTAGGTGGGGGTTGGTTAGAAGGCAGTTGAAGCTATTGTGGTTGAGTTAGTAAGGGTGCAGGGTTTTGTTGTGGAAATGGAATTGGTTGAGGATGTTGCTGGAATTGTTGATATTGAAATGGTTGTTGAAGATATGGTTGTTGATGTGGTTGTTGATATGGTTGTTGGTATTGTTGAGGATACATTTGTTGAGGTTGATGGGTTCCATAACCATATCCTTACCAACCTTGTGCAAGTTGGTTTTGGTATTATTGTGGAGGCCAAGCCTCCCATGGCATCGGAGCATTCCATGAATTTTGAGGAGGATATTGATAATTATGAGTGATTTTTTGAGAAAATTGTTGAGGAATCCTTGGCTGCCAAGGTCTCCTTGGTGCCATATAGTAAAGAGAATCAATCTCTTGTACTTATTCCATTGAATTCACTTGCAATTCTTTAAGCTTTGGACAATTTTCAGTTGAATGATTCTTTCTACAAATTCCACACACTTGAGTACTATCCAAAGGACATTCTCTTAGTGGATGTTTATTTCTACAATTAGGACAAAAAATTGATAAGATCTGATCGGTTTCATATTTCTTTTTCTTGACTTTTAAAACATCAACTTGTGTTCCTAAAGTGCTCAAAAGGTCAATTTTAAATTTTTCTAACAAACTCCCTACTTTTGATCTTGTTACTCCTCCTGCTGATTTGGAAGCTCTTGAATTAACATCTCTTTTTCCATTCTTTGCTCTTCCCCTAGAATATTTTCAACATAGTTCAGCAATTTCATCAAATGGAAAATTTGAGATGTCTCCTTTGCCCATTACATTGAGAATATCAAGGTATTCATCTCTTATACCTTTGAGAAAAATTGTGCAAATGGTATCAAGATTCAAAGAGTGTTCTTTGGATTTTTGCAGATCGTAAAGGAATGTTCTAAGTATTCTTCCAAACTCTTATCTTCTTGTTGAGAAATTCTGATAATATCTTCTTTTGAATCTCTATGCCTACAATAGGCTTTATACTTCTTGAGAAAATTTATCTTCATGTCATCCCAAGAAGCAATAGTGTGCTCTCCTAATCCCATAAAATATTTTAGTGCAGTTGCTTTAAGAGTAGCAGGAAAGAGAAAAATTTTATGTGTTTCATCTGTGTATCCATAAGTACGACATAAGATATCAAACTCAAACATAAATGAATCGGGATCTTTAGTAGACGTTCCATAAAAATTGGGCAAAACATAAGGTGGAATATTCTTCATTTTTACCTCCTCTCTGAGAATTTCTCTTGTGTCTAAAATTGGGAAGCCAAAAGTAGCTTCTTGATCATTATTTGGTTCTATATCATTACATCTCTTATTATCATATTCTCTTTTTGTCTCTTCTTCTCTTTTCCTCTCTGCTTATATTCTCCTTTCTTCCTCTCTTTTTCTCTGCCATTCTTTTTATTGCCTCTCATATTGAATTCTTTGTTGTGGGGTCATTATTAGTATATTAGATTCTTATCCTTCCTCCGCCATTTTATTTTCAATTGTTTTTAATTTTTCAATAAGAGGCTGAATTGGTGTTTCCTCAACTTTTTATATTTGTTCAAGAACTGGTTGCTCTAATTTTTTAACGATTGGTCTCCTTGTCTCCTTTCATTTTTTTCATAAAAATGTGTTTCTTTTGGTGTTTGTTTTCTTTGCACTTCATAGGCTAACAAGGTTTGTCTTTCAATAAGAGACTGCCTTTGTCCCGATCTTTGTTTTCCTTCCAATTCCTTTAAAGTTGGTCTCCCATCAACTGGTGTAATTAGTCCTGATAGTCCTACTCCTATCGATGATTGAATTGTTGGTGGGTTTTGTTTAGTAAATATACTTTTTTTATCTCTTTCTCTAGCCATAAAGAAACATAAAACAAAAAACAAAAAACAAAAAACAAAACATTTTTTTTTTTAATCTTCCTATTTCACTATCTTGAAGTATGCTTCCCTGGCAACGGCACCAAAAATGTTGGGTCAATTTATTGGGTAAACTAACACAAGGATTTATTTATCACTCCGGGTTTGCAAACTTGGAAGCGTGTCCAAAATATATGTATTTCAGGTGTAATCAATTTTAGAAGATAAAATGTAGAAGTTGAAAGAAATGCATATTACAAATATATTCTAAATTCGAAGATTTATAGAAATTCATATTACGAATATAAAATCTAACTAAGTAGTTTCTGATCAATATGTAATACATGAGGGAAGAGGCTCCTAACTTAGGAGATCATGATTGTCCTTCCCCACGGTACTACCTTCATGAAGAGAAACCAAATAACTGATTAACAATAGTTTATGATGTATAAAAAGTAGGAGAAGAAGCTCCTAACTTAGGAGGTCCAGCGTGTCCTTTTTTACAATTCTATTCCATCATTGTTACCATTGCATTAAAACTAGAAATTCAGGAAATAACTCAAGCAAGGAAAAGAGGATGAATTTTAGTTGTTTTTCTTGATCAGATAGAAGGATAACTTAACTTAAACTCTTGTTTGTCCCTTCATATGAAAATTAGAATTAAACCAAGAATCATCCAACAAACATAAGAAATATTTACACATTTAAATGACTAAATAAATCTGAAGCAAAACTAGTTCATGAAAATTATGCTAATTTAACCAAAAAGTGTACTTAGCTTGGTGTGAGGGCCCTCCACCCTTGCCTTGCACACTTTAATAACTTCTCAGCTAAAACAACTCAATCAATCATTCACAACATGAAAAACAAATAGAAAATGGAATAGGTTCTTTAAATTATCTCCAAGTCTTCAAAACATCTCAATACAAAATTATACAAATTCTACATGCTTGAATGGTTCATAAACTAGGTTTAAATAAGAAAATAATAAACAAAATTGAGCTATAATGTCTCTAACAGCCCTATCCATCCTAATCACATCCATCTAGTTCGAACTCATCCATTAAGTTTCACAAAATCAGGAAAATACCAAAAAATACTAATTCTGCCTTTTTTCCTAGGGATTTCTGAAAAACATGTCATGTTTGACCAGCGTTGATCGAGCCTGTTTTAGCTCAGTTTGACTGAACCAATAGATGTTTTTCCATCTGTGGTTCCCAATCTTTCCAAATCTATTCTCATCTTGCGCCCAGGTGTCCTGCACATATGACTTCCATGAATCTATTATGGGAATTTCCAGTTCATTCCAAAAATACTCTTAGAACCCAATTTTTACAAAAAGCTCTAAAATTTGAAAAAAATAATTTATTTACCTGAATATGTATAATAAGGTCAAAATGAGACATATATGGATGATATAAGGTGGAATATGATGGAAATTAGGTGGATTTTTTATAAGCAAAATTGACCAAAATTGAGGACCAATACTATGCATGAGCCCTCTTTACCTATCATGTTGCTGACATGCCTATAAAATTCGATCACTTAAGTCTATCCCATAGGAACTCATAATTGCAATATAATTTACTTGTATCCACCTATTAAGAGAATTTTCAACCCTGTTCTCTTTTCCCTTGATGTACCTAATCTCAAAATCAAACTCACTAATCGTAGCCAACCATCTAGCTTGCCTAGCATTCAGATTTGGCTGGTCAAACAAGTATCTCCACCCATTATGATCACTCATCAATACAAACCTCCTACCAAGAAGATAGTTCCTCCACATCTTCAATGCATGAATGATTATTTCCAACTAAATATCATCTGTTGGATAGTTCTACTCATGCACATTCAGTTTTCGTGATTCATAACATACTACATGTCCTTCATGCATAAGGACTCCACCAATACCTCTCTTGCAAGCATTTGTACAAACTACAAACTCTTTGTCCGGGTCTGAAATCTTTAAAACTAGAGAGTTTGTCAACAATTATTTCAATTGTTCAAAAATTGTTGCATATTCCTCTGTCTATTCAAATTTCTTACCTTTCCTCTGCAGCGACGTAATACGATATGAAATGCGAGAGAAGTTCCTCATGAACCTCCTATAGTATCTCGCTAGCCCCATGAATGATCTTACATTATCCACATTTCTAGGAGTCGCCCACTCCATGATTGCCCTTATCTTCTCTGGATCCACAACTATGCCTTCCTTGGAGACCACATTCCCCAAGTAATGTACCTTTGTCTAAAAGAAACTGCATTTACTAAGCTCAACTTACAATTGATGGTATCTTAGAAATTTCAACACTTCTTTTAAATGTTCGACATGCTCTTCCTCATTCTTAAAATAAATCAGAATGTCATCAATGAAACCAATAACAAACTTTTCTAGATAAGGACGTAACACAATATTCATCAAGCACATAAAACTAGCTAGAGCATTAATCAAACCAAATGGAACTACAACAAACTCATAATGCCCATATCTGGTCTCAAAATTTGTCTTGTAAATGTCCTCTTCCTTGATGTGTACCTGATGATATCGAGATCGCAAATCAATCTTTGAGAACATTGTTTCTCCATTCAACTGATCAAATAAGTAATCACTCATTGACAAAAAATACTTGTTCTTGATGGTCACCTTGTTCAACTGCCTATAATCAATGCACAACCTGAGAGTACCATCCTTCTTCTTGACGAACAAGACTGGTGCACCCCACGGTGATACACTTGGCCTAATTTATCTCTTGTCAATCATTTTCGTCAACTGCAACTTCAACTTTACTAAATCTGGAGTACTCATCCTATACGATGCTTTTGATGCTGGTGCTGCCCCTGGTACTAACTCAATGGATAAGTCCACTTCTCTGTGAAGCAGAAACTCTGAGATCTCTGTTGGAAACACATCCCGAAACTATTGTAAGATCAGGTACCTACTCAATATATTTGCATCCTCATCCTCTTTACCTTTATCACTAGAAATATGCACTGCAAACAACACACACCCTTTTCAGTAGCTGCACTTTTCCTGCATAACTGTCATCATCCTAACTGATGTTGCTTTCTTATTACCTTGTAAGATTTTATGCTCTCCATTTTCATCCAAGCACTCAATGGATTTATCGTAGCATTCTACTTTGGTCCTATGAAGATATAGCGAGTCCATAACCAAAAACATACTATATGACCCCAACAGTAATACGTTCAAATGTGCCAAAGCAAACATACCACTCAACTCAAATGAAAAAGCTCTAACCCAATGATGAACCCACTTCTTTGTACATGTATCCAACTGCACTAACCAAGACTCTACATGCAATTATTTATTCAAACCACACTTGTCCACCAAGTTAGGGTTAACATAATTATAATTAGATTCAAGGTAAATCAAAATAGAAACAACTTGATCACAAATCGTACCATCCATCTCGATAATAGACGTCAGGTCATATGCCTACCTGTTATCCAACATTGCATAGATACGAGGAATGCTCTGCACAACATCCCTAATAGTATACACCTCGCGTGTACTATAGATCTGAGGACTACCACCCTAATCTTGCAGACAATCCCTTTTAAGATGATCCTTACCACATGTCCAACACTCCAACAATCTTGTACAATCACCTCTATTTTGTTGTTGTGACCCATGTCCCTTTCTGGTTGCATTGAACTTCTTATGTGGTGCAACATTCTCTTTTTCTTCTGCATTCTAAGGCCTTGTTCTTTTCAATTGCCAGTCACCTTTACCTTTATATTTATCTTTTCATTTCCATCCTTGATGAGATTCTGGTCCAGGTGGATATTAGGGGCCACCCACCTATTCCATTTGGACCCACACCATAGGTTCTTTTAGTTTTTCAGTTTCAGCACAACTTACTATTTTTAGCAGTCTGTCGAGTCCTGAACTTCCGGGGTTGTTTTGAGGCCCTAATAACCTAAGTGGATATTGGTGTCCACCCACCTATTCCATTTGAACCCCCACCATCGGTTCTGTCAGTTTTTCAGTTTCAGCACAACTTCCTATTTTTTGCAGTTTTTCGGGTCCTAAACTTCGGAGCTGTTTTGAGGCCCTAAACGACGTTTTTTGAGAAAACCAAGAGCAACATGGAAGTTCCCTCAATGTTTCTCACTTCAAAAGTTGTAGTCCTTGGATAGATATTTCTAATGAGGTATTGAGCATGTCAAACGAAGATCGTATGCCAAAGTTACGTCCTCGGGAAGATTGATGTACCAATTTACCCAAACGGTGCCCACGGTTTTGGTGCTTCATCTCCTAGGGTTAGGTTTTTGGATATTTAGGGTTTTCCATTATTTATCAACAATAAATAGGCCTTCAAGCCTCATTTTAACAAAATTCAGAGGCACGTAGGTGCCACATCTCTTCTCGAAGATAAGCTACAATCGCCCTAGTTGGTTTATTTCCATTATGTATGTAAGCATATTTCTATTATATGATATGATATTAATTAAATGAAGTTTTATTTCCGCTACATCTCTATATTTATGTTTATTTCTGTATATTATTGCGTTCCTGCATAAATCTAGATCAGTGGTATCAGAGAGGTCTTCTCTTTCTCAAATTTTCTTTAGATTTACCCAACGAGGTCAGGGTATAAGGATTTAGGGCTCGATCTAGTTGAACCCTTGCCAGATCAGCCTCACAAACCCCAACGACCTCCCATGGTGGAAGAAAAGAGAGATGAGGGAGCAGTATATCCTATCAAAATATTTCTTGAGGAGGCCCTCGAGAAACAGAGGAACACGATGATCGATAATTTTGCCCAGATCCTTCAACTGTTGCCCACCGGCGGCACATCTACATCCAGCAGCCACTCTGGAGGCACCTCTCCTTTCAAGGTACAAGTCAACTTTGACATTCATGTATTTGAAGGCTAGATAGATGCAGACATTGTATATAAATGGTTGAATTTGTTGGAAGGGTATTTCTCGGTCCATGATTTCTCTAACCGAGAAAATATTATTTTTACACTCCTCAAAGCCACCCCCCACGTCAAAGACTAGTGGGAAACCTACTGTGAGCAAAAGGACGGGAGTGAACCCTCTCTATTCTCGGCCACACCCACTTGGAATTCGTTCTGAGACGGAATCAAGGAACAATATTACCCATTGGGGAGCTATGAGGACAAGTACATCCAATGGGCCACATTGCGGTAGCAAAGGGATCAAGATGTGCACGAACTGACGAATGTGTTCCATACCCTACACACAAAGTTGGGTATTAAAGATTCAGAGATACATTTGGTGCTCAAGTGCCACAGTTGTTTGCACAGATACATTCAGGAGGAAATGGAGTTCTTCAACATTACCTCACTTGGCACGCCATATCGCTATGTTGCAAAGATTGAGCAGAAATTTAAGCAGAAGAAGCAAGACTTAGGATCCGTGAATCCAAAGCTAGGGAAATACACCCCCAAACTGCAGAACAAGGGGCAAATCCAAAGCGAGGAAACTAAAAAAAAACACCACAAATCCAAAGAAGGACATAGGGAAGTGGTGTGAATTTCATAACAACCCCACTCACATCACAAACGAGTGTAGGGCCAAATAGTCGTTGGTGGTCAAACTAAAGGCACCCAAATCAGATGCATGATATGATCCTGAGTCAGAACCAGACAAGGGAAATGAAAAAGGGAAGTAGATCATTGATGTGGATCCTAGTGCCATCGTTTCCATCACAAAGCTCCAGAGGGAGGATCCCATGGTTCCAGAGGAGGGGGAGCGCCTCTTCCATTCACAAATGTGGGTGAAGGGTTCTCCAATGAAACTCCTTATCGATAGTGGAAGCCAAAAGAAACTCATTTTAGTAGAGGTCTTGAAGTGGCTTGGCCTACCAACCATAGCACACCCACAGTTGTATACCATTGAGTGGCTTCACCAAGGAAGAGATCTTTGCATCCGCCAGCAGTGCCGCCTTTCGTACAGCATCAAGCCATTCACAGATGAGGTATTGTGTCATGTTTCTCCTCTTGATGTGCCTAATGTATTATTGGGCTAACCATACTTTTGGAAGAGACATGTTGTGTATGAGTCGAGACCTCATGCTATTATTATTACTTTGGGAAATAAATTGTACATGATACCTAAGGTAGTACCGCCTCCTGCCATCTCTTTGACTACTGCAAAACAATGCAGTAAGCTTGTTTCCCAAACCAGGAATTTATTTACATTACAATTCGCCCATAATGCAAGAATAATATTGTGGCCACAACCTCGAAAAAAGGATCCCCTGCATGACAAAAGTAGATGGAAAAATTCGTGGAGGAATACGAGGACATTTTCTCCTCACCCACAGAGGTTCCTCTACACTGTCAGGTCATGCACTCCATTGATCTAACCCCAGGCACACTTCCGCCTGATGTTGCCATACCTCATGTGACCACATAGAGAGAATCCGCACATATACTGTCTGAGGCTGATAAAGCAACCAAATTTATTGAACGCATCCAACACATCCGCCAGCAGGTCCATGACATCTTCGACAAATCCAATACCAAGTTCAGCAAAATTTGCCTCATCTCATGGAGGAACTAAACACAATGGGGAACATTTCTTCCTAGGGGGGGGGGGGATGATCCAGGTGTATATTGGTGGCCACCCACCTATTTCATTTGGACCCCGACCATTTGTTCTTTCAGTTTTTCAGTTTCAGCACAACTTACTGTTTTTAGCAGTTTGTCGGGTCCTGAACTTCCGAAGTTGTTTTGAGGCCCTAATGACCCAGGTGGATATTGGTGGCCACCCACCTATTCCATTTGGACCCCACCATCGGTTCTGTTAGTTTTTCAGTTTCAACACAACTTACTATTTTTAGCAGTTTTTCGAGTCTTGAACTTTGGAGCCATTTTGGGGCCCTAAACGACGTTTTTTGGGAAAACTGGGAGCAACATGTAAGTCCCATTGATGTTTATCACATCAAAATTTTTAGTCCTCGAATAGATATTTCTAACGAGGTATTGAGCGCGTCAAACGGAGATCGTATGCCAAAGTTACGTCCCCGGGAAGATTGATGTACCAATTTACCCAAACGGGGCCCACAATTTTAGCGCTTCGTCTTCTAGGTTTAGGTTTTTGGATGTTTAAGGTTTTCTATTTTTTCTCAACAATAAATAGGCCTTCAAGCCTCATTCTAACATAATTCAGAGGCATGTAGCCGCCACATATCTTCTCATAGATAAGCTACCATTGCCCTAGCTGGTTTATTTCCATTATGTCTGTAAGCATATTTATGCTATATGATATTAATGAAATGAAGTTTTATTTCAGCTGCATCTCTGTGTTTATGTTTATTTATGTATATTATTGTGTTCCTGCATAAATTTGGATCAGATTCATTCTTACGCTTTGACTGCTCATAACAGTGCTTCAGTTTCCCAATAACTTCTTCAAGTGACCGAGGCTCATCATACTAAATCTAATCTCTAAATGTTAATGGTAATCCACTAACAAATATCTGAACTTTGACCTTTTCATCTTTAAGATATGGTACATACCTCAATAGATCCAAGAACTTGTTCATGTATTCCTCATCTGTCATCGATCCCATTTCAAGCTCATAGAATTCCTTGGCTTTGCTATCATAATACCTTTCTGACAAGTATGTCTTTCTTAAGAGTCTCTTTAATTCATGCCAACTCAAATCCTTTGTCTTGATGTCTTTGACCTGTTTTACATATTCCCACCAAATATCTACTTGCCCTTTGAGGCTGAAGATAACTATTATGGCCTTCATATTCTCTATATAGTCAAGTAGTTCAAAGAAATTATTCATGCCAAGTAATGAAGCCCCTACATCCTCAAGCTTCTTCAAGTCTCCATCAAAATTAGGTCGCTTCACTTTCTTAAACTCATTTGGCAAGTATCCCTTATCACTCCTCCTGTAAGGGTGATAACGATGACGATCCAGAACTAGAATAGTACATGTGTCCATCACCTCTCCTATCTGTAGTATCCAAGAATATACCACCTATGATCATGTCATCTCTATCTGACCTATGACCACCATGAGACCTCTTTCCATATGCCCCATTAGTCCCATCCTCCTATACATAGTTGATTCGGGGTGGTCCTTTTCTCTGCAATTCTGACAAACTCTGAAGAATTACTGCATTGGCCTCTACTTGTTTTTCCTGTGCCTACATGATTTTGTCATTTATCTGCTTTGCAACTCATTGTTTCTTCTTCAAACTCCTCAATGTGTCTGCTAAGTCAGAAGAGTTCCCAACACCATGTTTCTCATATGATTCATAGGGAGAATCTTTGTAGTATACCATCTTTCTAGTCATCTTTATTTCTTCCTACAAGGCATACTATGCCAGCTAAACCAAATCATAAACAAATCAACATACCTCAGTATAATTCAAGGAGGATATCTCGTTTGCGAGACTGACCAGATTAGCACAATACATATATATATAAACATAATCATATCAACATTTAATAATTATCTCAACCATTATCCAGTTGTCGATGCATGACCATACCCACCACATATCATTACCTCATGCCTAACAACTACAACCATAACACCAACTAGACACAATGCATGAATAATAACATATGTGTGACAAGCATGCATACACACTACATACAAACATTGACATGCATATCCAGTGCATAATCGACATAAACTCATGATAAACACATCCAACAACAATGCCCTTAACTTTCACATGGCAACACCACTGCAACCATAACCAACACCATGCATACACAAACAATGCATAGACCACAAACATGAGAACACATATGAAACCAACATGAATGCATGACCAACATACCACCCATCCAGTCCAAGGGGTGAACCATGCTCTGATGCCACTCTGTAACACCCTCCTCCCATATTTATCCAAGTCAACCAGTATGTTAGGTTAAACATGTGACGAGAGGCTACTATGATATTATTCAACCTCCTAGGTCACCTTAAGGAATTAGAACCATCAAAACACCACCAAACTGATCATCCACACAACCAACAGAACCTCCAGGAGCTAACCCACCTTTCCAGGTGACCAACCCCTAAGGAAACTCAACAATTCAAGCTGCTAGAGCCCTAGTCACTTTGTTTCCAAGCCCTCCAAGCGATTGTGGGTCCCAGCTGCTCCCATGAGCCTGCCTAAGTACGACAGTGGACTTTTTCTGCAATTGTTGTGCCAAAAATTGTGATATTTCAGGGTAGGACCCAATCACTGCCCATAACTTCATGGAACTTACAAAAATGAATTGAAACATAGAGACAATGATGTCGATGCAAATTATTGAATAGAGACTTGACTGGACCCCTAATAGCCATGACATACATTCTATCAAACATGTCACAAAGATGCATTCTACAGGTCATAATATCAGATATGGGGATAGGAGTCTTATACTTATATGAGAATCGCTAAGAAGCACTAATTCCTAATATCATTAGCTGCATTACCATCTATTAGGTCATATATTCATTGCTCATTCATTTACAATTCAAACGTGATGAGAACCATAAATTTTCTTTGTCATAAAACATATATGTAACCAACATATAAATGACAAAAATAATGAGGATACAACAACCATTTATTACACAAATGAACCAATGCATTTACACATAAAATACCAAGGAATGGAACTCTTATTGATGAATGAAAAATCCAACTCGATATGGGACTACCACATTCCACCCGACCATACATTTTCTGATGAAAATCTCTCTTCAGCCAATCACCCTTGTGCCATATTCCAAGCATGAATGTGGAACTCAAACAAAAAGAACCAACCATGGCTTCCCAAGGCTAAACCACCTCACCCTCATCAGTAGAAATCGGTTTTACCACAATCCTCACCGGATCACTATTCCATAAACAAACATGGATGCCATCATATTTCTCCACCTACACCGTGAGGAATTTTCTTGTCTCCTAATCTCTAGGCTTTACCGCAATCCACAGTCTGATCCGGGGATCACTAGGCCGTAATCGAGACACCACCTCCAGGCTTTACTGTATATCCTGCCATTCACCGGAAAGGATTCCTAGGTGATCATATTTGGATCAAGGACCTAAGTGATAGCTCAAATTTTAAAGTGTTCAAAAGTGTGTCAAACCTAAGCGACCGGATAGACTCGTCTCCCTGATTTCGGCACTATGAACGATTCGAAAAACCAACACCGTATGAAGAAGTTATCGCGTTTCGAAAAGTCCAGTAAACTACAATTTTTTACATTTGACTAGGGTTAACTGGGTTTTTGAAAAGTAAAAAAAGAATATTCTAGGGAATACTCCTCAGAATATTCCTTCTGGGCCAGTCACAGTGTGACAAGTGTCGAATGGTTATTCGTTGCAGGGTTTTGTGGGCCAATGAAAAGGTTCCACGTAGGTAGCCCTGAGGCCACCACGTGGCCCTTAAACCACTATTTAAAATTTTGGTTTTTGTCCCCAGATTCAACCCTGCAACCTCTAAGCGCACACACACAAGGCTTAACCGTCTCCCCTATGAGTTGTTACTTAACAGTTATGGGACACGGGTTTGATTTAAAGTTTAACTATTTTATATGCAGTGGAGCGGAGGGGCTAGCCCCTCCACATATGGCCTTCGCCCAAGATACAAGGGCTAAACCTCCAGCATAAACCTTAACTGTCAGCGTTAAATTGCTTTTTTCACATGGAAAACGATAACGTAACCGCCCGGGTTCATCGCAACGACTACCTCTGACATCCGCCAGCAGTCTCAACCTTGTCACATGGTGACGATTCGCCACGTGGTTTATGAAAAAACATCACCTCAAACATTCCGGAGATTTAGTGTCACATGGCTAAATTTTAAGTTTAATGCGACTGTTAGCATTAACTGCTAACCCAACCACAGTTACGACTTCAACCAAGGTTTAAACCTGAATTTCCGCCAACTGTCATGGTAACCGCGGGTATGGGAGGTGTGCATGTGGCCACTCCCAACCCCTAATTTTAATGTTGCGGTTAGGATTGGTGGGATAGTTGGAAAAGTGCACCTAAAGAAGCAGAGTTCCTATTTTGACTGCAGTTAAAGTTAGGTCCTCCATTTTTAGTGGAGTGTTTTTAGTTGAAACTAGGCAAAGTTGTTTTTGGGGATAACTCACTCATTATTCGACCATTCTGGGAGTGTGATTAGTTAATTTTGACTTTATTGGACATTATAGACTCATTTGTGAGGGTTGCAAAGCCATCAAAGCACTTCTAAGCGTGATTTTTCTTCAGAGAAGTTCTAGGGGCCACCAAGAGCCAATAGCAGAATGAGGCCTAGCTAGGGTAGCTAGAGGCATTTCTCAAGAAACCAATAGTCATTTTTGGATGTTTCAGACATTATGGATCTAATGGTGAGGTTTTCAGAGCCATTAGAGGACTTTTTAAGGCCGATATGCTTCAGAGATGTTCCAAGGGCCACTAGGTGCCAGCAAGAGAATGAGGCCTATCCAGAGCAGCCAATATCCATTCTCAGCAAAAAAGTAGTCTATTCTGACTATTTTGAGCCTTATGAATCCAATGGAAGGATTTATAGAAGCTTTTTAAGACTTCTAAAGGTCAATATCCTTCATAGAATTTTTCAGTGAACCCTAAGCCAAGGGGTGCCACCAGGTGTTGGAGGCGTAACCGGAGCAGCCGGAGGCCAATTTAAGTAAGTGAATATTATATTCTAACTATTTTGGACATTATAAATCCATTGAATGGATTTTAAGAGCCATTTGGAGACTTCTTAAGGTCCAGAAGCCACAGGGAAGTTTCGGGCAGCCCAGGGCCACCAGGGGTTGGAGGCCTAGATTTAGGAGCCATAGCTCATTTTGACAAAATGATCAGTATATTTTGGATGTTTGATATGTTCTAGAGATATTAGGTGAGGTTTCAGGGATAGAAAAGGATTTATTAAGGATTTAGTGCCACAGAGAATCTTAGGGAAGCTTAAGGGTGTCGAAAGAAGAGGTCAAGTCTAAGGGAACCTAGGTTTATCTTCAGAGAGATAACAACCATTCCAAGGGTATGATGGTATTATACACCCAATGGTACATTCCAAATAACCATTGGAGTTTAGTTGCTACTTGTAAAAGAAAATTTCCATCATAATCTCAAAGATCCAAGTCAATTTAACAAGGGCTTAAGGAGATGTAGCCCACGATATTCGGGTGAACACCTTTATTAAATTTGTTGTTATGTGTTGATGCTTATTTGTTGCACTTTATGGTTGTTGTAAATGCTTAATATTAGCAAAAAAAAAAAAAAATTCCTCACACATAAAGGTTTAAAAAAGTTAAAACACATACACCTGAATCAAGAATTCAATTATGCACAGTTAAGTATAAGCTAGATCTTAATTTGTTTACTGAGTGGGAGGTGCTTGCAAAGCATAACAAGTTATCCACCCACTTCAGATCACTAGGCCTGATCAAGGGAAACCACATCTAATTTTTACCGTATATCCCACCATTCACCAATCGAGGATTCCTAGGCCCACCAAGGCACACAATACATGGAATTATCGCAACCCAAAATGCAGTTCAGGGGTTACTAGGCCAGTGGCTTTACCGCAATCCACAGTCTAGTTCAAGGATTAGTGGTCATGTTTTCTTTCATTCAGAAATCCACCTCACTTATTTTTTAATCCATCCAGTAATATATATCAACCAAAACATGAGAACCCCATCACATTATGGTTATCCGTAAATGGAAACGCAAGGATGAAGAACACTGTCACACCTGGAAAAACCCATGCCAATGACAACAAGATAACCAAGAACACACATGCATAACCATGCATGCCAAATATAGCAAGGAAATCACACATGAAAATAGATACATGCAAGAATACCCATTGTAGTTTGTTGATCTTGCTCTTCCTTGCTTGATCTTTACTTCCTCTTTCCCTTCTTTGCCTTTCTTGATCCAATGTTGAAGTGCTCCAAGAAAACTCTAAGTGTACACAAGTATGAGAGAGATCTCCAAAACTAAACTGACAAAAAGTCATGAACTAGTCCTCAGAAGCCTTTTTATCAATCAGGCCTCTATTTTCTTCATTTTCCTCCTCACATGCAACCTGCGACCTTTCACCTTCCTTTTCTCCTAATTTCCATTATTTTCGTAAATAAATTGCCAAAAATGCCATTTTGACTTTCCAAATGCCTTTTCCAATTTCCTTAGCCATATTAAACCAAATGAGCACTCACACTAAGATGTTTTTCCCAACTTTCAGCGTGGAATATGTGTCCCATAACCGTGGTTATCATTGTGCATTGATTAACTTTTATTGCATGGAATTTTCATTAGGGTTGTTACACTCATACCATATTTCGAGCATGAATGTGGGATCTCATGGAATAAACCAAACATAACCAAAATAGGGCTTCCAAAGGCCAAATGGTTTCAACTCTCAACCACTGATTCCACCTCAAGGTCAAACAACAATAACCATCACCAGATTAGTCTCTACCAAAGTTATCCAAGGCTCCAAAGCTTTTGTTCCAACCCAACTTCCAGGACTAGTAACTCAACTCACAGCTTCTGCTAGGCTCCAGATCATTTGTCAGACCATGGCTTCAAGGACTGGTAACTCAACCCACCAAGGGCTCTAGAGTGTTTCTCCAACTAAGGCTTCCAAGACTAGTAACTCAACCCAATTTGTTAGAGGGCTTCCAAAGCGTTTGTCAAACCAAGGCTCCAGGAACTAGTAACTCAACCCACAACCATATGGAACATGAGCACCAATCAAAAAATAAATGGGAAAACCCGCAACACCATGACTATCCATGAAATGGAATGGGTAGGAAAAACCATTGTCAATCTAGGCAATCGTCCATGTCAATGACAAATCATAACCAAATAACCACATGCATATGCCATGTATGCCAAAACTAGCAAGGAAATCATACATAAAACTTGATACCTACAAAGAAAACATGTTGTAGTTGTCAATCCCACTGTTTCCTTGCATTTTTCTTCTTTCCTTTGTCTTCTTACTCCAAATCCAAAGTATGCCCAAAATCCTCCAAGACTGCTCCAAGAAACTCTAAGTGTGCAAGAGTGTGAGAGAGAGATAATAGAACGAGAGTTCCAAAGACTGAACTGACAAAAGCAGTGGATTGATCCTCATAAGAATTTTTATCATTGAGGCCTTTATTTTCTTCATTTTCCATTATTTTCCTTCATTTTCCTCCTCACATGCAATTTGTGACCTTTCACCTTCCTATTCTCCTATTTTCCATTATTTTCATAAATAAAATTCCAAATAATGCCTCTTTGCCTTTTCAAATGCCTTTTCCTTTTCCTTTCCAAAGCCTTTGCCATTGCCTTTGCCAATTTCCTTAGCCATAATAAACCAAATGAACACCCAAAATAGGATGTTTTCCCCAACATTCAGATTGGAATATGTGTCCCATGAGCTTGGTCTTATTTTTCCTTTATTAACTTTATTACATTTTTTTTAACCAAGGCTATTACAGAACCCTCCCTCCTCAGGGGAACAGCGTCCTCAATGTTCAATGACAGTTATAAACTAGAAAACCACATGCTTCCCATGGAGATTTATAACATAACTCGATGCAGAATTTACATCATATCACACTGCTGAGAATAAAACCAACATATCATGAACACCATACCACTTAGTGGAGCTTTATAACACAACTCAAAGTGATATTTGCATACATATACATATATAGACATAACCAAACACAACATCAAAACATATACCAAAATACATTCGCTCAACCGACGAATAGAGAAGGATACATAGCCCGCATCTACTCAACCATCTCCCATGTAGCTTCATTGGGCCCAAAGTGCTTCCACTTCACTTTAACTTGCTCGATTGCTCGATTCTAGAGCATGAGCATCTTTCGTTGCAAAATGCACTAAGGTTCCGGTTGAAATTATCCTTCTGGATCCACCTGCAATACAAACTAGTCAATCACATGATCCACGTCATTCACATACTTCTTGAGCAATGACACATATAAAACATCATGGACTTTCATTGTCAGAGGTAGTGCAAGTCGGTAAGCTACTCGTTCAATCCTCTCAAGAATATTGAAAGGCCAACTTTATTTATGTGCCAGCTTTGCACATGATTTAATCCTAAAGGATCTCTTCTTTGGCTTGATGTGCAAGTACACATGTTCCCCAACGTGAAACTCCTTAAACATTGTGTCCTAATCTGCACAACTCTTCTTTCTGCCCTATGCTTCCTTTAGATTCTTCTTGATAGCCTACATTTCATGTTCCATTTCTGCCAACATGTCTGGTCCTATCAATATCTTATTCACTGGATCACTCCAACTGATGGGAGTATTACAACTCCACCCATAAAGTGCCTCAAACTGACTCATCCTCAAAGATTCATGATACACGTTGTTGTAAGCAAAATCAGCCAGTGGAATATACTCTTCCCACTTCCACTGCTAATGCATCACACACATTATAAACATGTCCTCCAAAATCTTGTTTACCCTCTTCGTTTGTTCATTTGTCTACGGATGATAAGTTGTGCTGAAGGCTAACTCTATACCCAAACCTGCAAATAACTCTTTCCAGAACCTAGAAGTGAACTTAGCATCCCTGTCTGACACAATATTCATCGGAACACCATGAAACCTCACTATATCTTTGATGAAGACCCATGCTACCTTGCTAGTCAAATTAGTAAACTTAACTGAAATGAAGTGACCTACCTTTGTCATCCTGTCAACCACAACCATAATAGAATCATGTTGTCTAGATTTCCTCGACAAACCTGTAATGAAATCCATGGAAATGACCTCCCATTTCCACTGTGGAATTGGAATCAGTTGTAGTAAACCACCTAGATGCTTACACTTTGCTTTTACATGTTTACAATTGAAACATCTAGCCACAAACTCTACCACTTCCTTCTTCATATTCAACCAATAGTAGAACTTCTTCACTATTGTCAATGTCTTATGATATCCCGGATGAACTAAATATGACTTAGCATGAAATTCCCTCGAGATAAGCTTCTTGATCTCACTATTTTCTAACACATATATCCTATCCCTAAATCTGACCAAACCATATGTCGTGAGATGATAATCCACATCCTGTTCACATGTACCCTATTGTAAACTACGCCTAAGCTCACTTTACCTTTCATCCTATTGTCTTGCCTACAAAATCCGATCTTGTAAGTCTGTCCCGTATGACCTCATAGATGCTATGTGATTTACATGTACTCTTTTGCTAAGAGCATCTACAACCCTGTTCTTTTTTCCCTTAATGTACCTGATTTCGAAGTCAAACTCATTGATCGTGGCCAACCACCTAGCTTTCCTATCATTCAGATTCAGTTGGTCAAATAAGTATCTCAATCCACTTTGATCACTCATCAAGATGAACTTCCTGCCAAGAATATAGTGTCTCCACATCTTCAAATCATGGATGATCGTTAACTCAAGATCATGTGTCACAAATTTCTACTCGTGCTCATTAAATTTCCTTGATTCGTATCAAAGTACCTGTCCTTCCCACATTAGAACCCCACCAAGTAATATCTTGCAAGCATTTGTACATACCACAAACTCTTTGTCAGGATCTGCAAACTTTGGAATTGGAGCATTTGTCAACAACTACTTCAACTGCTCAAAACTTGTTTAACATTCCTCTGTCCATTCAAATTTCTTCCCTTTCCTATGCAATTATGTAATAGGATATGAAATCGTCGATAAGTTCCTGATGAACCTCCTATAATAACCTGATAAACCCATGAATTATCTGACATCATCCATATTCCTAGAATCTTCCCATTTCATGATGGATTTCATCTTTTCCAAATCCACTACTATGCCTTCCTTAGAAACCACATGCCCCAAATAATGTACCTTTGTCTGAAAGAAACTGCATTTTCTAAGCTTGGCATACAATTGATGCTCTCTTAATAATCTCAATACTAGTGCTAAGTGTTTGACATGATATTCCTCATTCTTAGAATATATCAATATATCATAAATGAATACAATAACAAAATTGTCCAAATAAGGATGAAACACACTATTCATCAAACACATAAAAGTAGTTGGAGCATTAGTCAAACCGAAAGGAACTACAACCAACTCATAATGCGTGTACCTGGTTCGGAAAGAAATGTTGTAAATATCCTCTTCTTTGATGCATACCTGATGGTATCATGATCTCAAATCAATCTTCGAGAACATTGTTTCTCCCTTCAATTTTTCAAACAAGTCATCGATCCTCGACAATGGATACATGTTATTGATCGTCACTTTGTTAAACTGCCTATAATAAATACACAACCTCATAGTACCATCCTTCTTATTCAAAAGCAATATTGGCGCACCACAAGGTGACACACTTGGCCTAATGTATCCTTTTTCAAACATTTCCTTCAATTGTAGCTTCAATTCTACTAACTGTAGAGTGCTCATCCTGTAAGGTTCCTTTGATGTTGGTGTTGCTCCTGGTACCAACTCAATAGAAAATTTCATTTCCCTGTGAGGCAGTAAATTTGAGATATTTGTTGGAAATGCATCCTGAAACCGCTACAAGACCAGGTACCTCTTCAATACCTCATCATCCTCAACATCCTTATCTTTATCACTGGAGATATCCAGTGAAAATAACACACACCCTTTCTTGCGACTGCACTTTTCCTACTTAGATGTGACCAATATGATATGTGTAGCCTTCTTCTTACCCTATAATATTCTTTGTTCCCCATTGTCATCCAAGCACTCAATATTCTTGTCATAACAATCCACCTTAGTCATGTGAAGATACAACCCATACATGCTCAATAGCATAATGTATGATCCCAACGGAAGCACATTTAGATGCACTAATGTAGGCATACCATTCAAATCAAATGCACAAGCTCTTATCCAATGATGAATTATTTTCATTGTACCTGCAGCCAACTGCACTAACCAAGATTTTGCATGTACTTTATTCAAAACACACTTATCCACTAGGTTAGGATTAACATAACTATAATTAGATCCAGAGTCAATCAACATAGAAACAAATTGATCACAAAGCTTACCGTCCATCTTGAAAATAGATGCTCAATGATCAGCCAGTTGTTATCCAACGCTGCATAAATCTAGGGAATACTTTGTCCAACATCCCCCACTATTTTTGCTTCCCGACCACTATAAATCTGTGGTCTCTCACCCTCGTGTGGTGGACAATCTCTCCAAAAATGATCCTTGCCACAAGTCCAACACTATAAAGGCTTCCTACCATCACCCTTGTTCTACTCCTCATACTGAAATCCCGGTCCTCTGTCAGTTGCATTGAACTTCTTAGGCATTGCTACATTATCTTTTTTACCTGTGTCCTGAGGTCTAGATCGCTTCTTATCCCATTTCCCTTTATTCTTATCATTACCCTTCTAATCCTACTTAGTCTCAGACCTGCACTTTGATTGCCCATAAAAATGCTTTAGTTTTCTAATGGCTTCCTCCAACAATCTAGGCTCATCAAAATCAATCATGTCATTGAATGCTACCGACAACCAACTGATGAATATTTGAATCTTTTATTTCTCCTCCTTCAGTTAAGGCACATATCTCAACAACTCTAAGAAATTGTTAGTGTACTCCTCATCAGTCATAGATACCATTTTCAACTGATATAATTCCTTTTCCCTGTCATCATAGTATCTCTCAAATAGATACTTCTTCCTAAAAAGTCTCTCAAACTTGCTCCAAATCAACTCCTCTTCCAGGATGGCTCTGACGTTATTTACATGTTCCCACCAAATGTCTGCTTTACCCTTAATACTGAACGTAGCTATTTCAGCCTTCATGTTCTCTAAGTAATCATGCAATCAAAAGAACTTATCCATCCCAAGTAACCATGCTTTTTCATCCTGTGAAATCTTCATTTATCCATCAAGTGTAGGTGGCTTTGCTTTCTTGAACTCATCTGACAAATGTCCCCTGTCACTCCTCCTATAAGGATGATAATGATGATGACCATAATTCCTGTCTAAACTAGAACTAGAATAAAGTCCATGTCCATCGCCTTGTTTATCAAGTGTATCCAAGAACCTACCATATTTGATGGTATCATCTCTATCTGACCTGTACCCACCATGAGACCTACTACCATATGCTCCATTAGTCTTGTGCTCCTATCCATGGTTGATCCTAAGTGGTCCCTATCTCTTCAAGTCTGACAAACTCTGAAGAATGATTGCATTGACCTTTGCTTGTTTCTCCTGTGCCCTACCAAGTCTCTCTTGGAACTGAATGATCCTGTCGTTATCCACTTTGCAAATTTATTTTTTCCTTCAAACTTCTCAATGTATCTGCTATGTGAGGGGAGTACTCATCACCATGTTGCTCATTTGATCTATAGGGAGAGTCTTGTGAACTGTATTCTACCATCTTGCGTGTCATCTTTTATCTTATTCCTGCAACATACCATGTCAGATAACTAAATATAAAAAAAAATCACATGTACATAAGTGAATTTCAAGGGAGGTTATCTCGGCATATATATATCTATATAATGAAGTCATAAATTCATCATTTCAACATCAACCTAGGCATGACGACACAACTGCCACAATAACCTCATGCATGACAATAATAGCCATAACCATACATGCATAACAACCATACAGACACTGAAACACATAACGAACACACATGTAACTGATAAGTATGCATGGCAAACACATCCTCAACTTCTACATGACAACGCAACTATAACGATGACTACCATGATGCATACATAACAAACACATATAAAACCTACGTGCATGCAAGACAAACACATTCGTCCCATCTAGTCTAAGTGTTGAAATCGAAAGCTCTGATACCACTTTGTAACACCCCTCCCACATTTACCCAAGTTACCGGCCTGCTAAGGTAAACATGTGAAAAAGAGTTACTATGATATGATTCAACCTCCTAGATCACCTTAATGAAGTGGAATCGATAAGACAAAAACCTTAATGACTTCCTTAAAATGCTACAGGGCCCTCAAGGGCTAAACCACCCTTCCAAGTGCTCAAACCCTGAGATAAAACTCAGTTTCAGTGCCCTGATCTCCCAAACACTATAAAAACATTGCTTGAATTATAATTTAACCCTCCACTCGTATGCATGATGCCTACAAGGGAGAGATTGTAGTCCTTTTCACCCAGTTCTGTGCCTGCGACCATGAGATTTAAGCCACCTTTTCAGGTAAGGATCCACACCTCTACCCAGAACTTAATGAAATTTTCGAGAACCATGAATGACACAAGGAAAAACCCTTCCACACAAATCTTAGATAAGAACTTGACCTAGCCATGCCTAACCATGACAAAAAATTCACCAAACACATCATGAACGTGTAATGTACAGGCCATAAATACACATCTAAATATAGGGATCTCATACTTATTTGAGAATCATCAAGAAGGTTTGATTCCCTCTCATAATAGTTGCAACATCATCTATTAATTCATGTATTCATTAACATTTCATTTAGTAACCAAAACATGATGACAGCCATAACTCAATTCTGTCATAAAACCATGCTTATAACCAACATATAACTAGAGAAATATCAATGATAAAACAACCATTAAAGCCACACAATGACAAGTACATTTACTCACAAAATACAAGAGGATAAGAGATCTTATTAACATATGAAAAATGCAACCAAGTTAAGGACTTTCAAGTGTTGGTGCATTAAGATGACTATTTAAAATCAATCCTAATACCTACATTAATTATCAACCCAGGGTATATCTGTTTATTTCAAGAGTATTCAACAAAGTTTATGCAAGTGAAATCATAGGTTAACAAATTGAAATCGTTGCAAGATGTAAAGTCTAATTCTAGAAGTTCAATCAAGATAATGCTGAAAGCAATCATTAAATAAATTTAATCGATCAACTTAACCTAATTCTGATTTATTCTATGGAGGCAACAAACCGAAATGCAAGGATTAAAGAATTCACACTTAACCATAATCACTAATCAACATCTATAGCAATCTATTTAATCAGACAGGGAATACTGTAGCAACTGAACAGTGATTAACTCATTCATGCTCTGTAATTGAAATTCTCAATGACTGATCAACCAAATAATATCACTCAGAATCAACAACAATCGAAATATTTAAATAACTCTGGTAAATGAAAGAATAACATTCATGCATAAAGTAAAAGCGATTAAGAATTTTAATCAATGGAAACGGAAACCACTCAATGCTGATGAGAATTGACTCAATTATAATTCTACGAACACAAAATGATTAATTGCATAAAAGGAAAATAAGAATATAACACAGGACAGCAGTAGAGTTCCTAGTGACCAGGCCCAAAGCCTCCAGAATTCTATGCCAGAAGATATTCAGAACATGATTACGAAGGAACCACTATCTCTTTCATTCAATTCAATAGTCAAGATACAACATCGTTGAGAGCGAAAACTCTGTTCTGAAGGAATGTAAATAATACACAATTACAACATACGGGTAAAAATCCTCTCATTCTATTTCACCTATTAGTATTTTATATCCTATGGAAAAATAGAACGGATAATAGCGAATCCTCAGGATCAGGAGATCATGAGGGTTTCGCAGCTGTACAACAGATTGCATTATAAAATAGGCATGATCCTCCTCATATTTCGCTGGTTTGTATGAAAAAAACACTATCTTTTCCCTTTCTTGGCCGTTGATGTTCAGTCTTTTGAACAACAGTTATTTGGTTCAAAATTCCTGCACTTAACAACAGCGAAAGTTAGTTTTTATGCCAATGATCACATAGTTTGTTGATAATTAGTTTTACCATTTGTTTACAATTAAATCTTCTATATTTATTTCCAAAGTGAAGGTAAACACATGAAAGTTACTAATAAATTGAGCTATTTATGAGGGTAAAACGTACCTTTTTCATGGTCCAAAATACTCCCCAGCTTACCTTGTTGCATGTCCTCATGCAATGAGATGGTTAAGGTGTACCAATGTCAAGGAATAAGCAGGATAGACTTCCTCCTTATATAATCTAAAACCATGTTTTTGTTTTACTTTTGCAAAATCCTGGTTTACATGACCCTTTAGAAGATCATAGTCATGGCAATAGAATTCAGGAGGGTACCATATAATAGGACCCATGTAGGACCCATGCATAAAATTATGTTGTTGTATGTGTTAAAACGAACAGCAACAACTTTATGTTTCTTGTAATTAAATGGCTCCTGATTTTTAACGTTGTTAGTGGAAGCCTGCCATCTTTGCTTGGTTACTAACAAAGAATCTTCTTTGATCTCCTGAAAGTATTCTCTCTGTGCATGTACAATGTCCTTGTGGATTGGCTCCAATTTAGCTATGACCCCTTCCTGTTTCATGAATCTCTTATGTTGAGTGAAGAGATGCAGGGGTTTAGTGGGTTCTCCTCTAACCTAGATATCCAAGCCATGTTCCCTTCTCTGAAAAATGTTATAATCTTTAGCCCATTTGATATGATTATCGGCAAAAGAAAGGAAGTCTTGAAATTGGATGTCCCCTATGAAGGGACTAGGGTTACTATCTCACTCATCTTCAAAAAATAAATTGTGTAGATACAATTCACATAGGACGTGCTGAACCTTCTCATTATGTTGCCCACAACACTGGACAAATTCTTCAGTGGTCTTAAATTCGGTGGGTTTCCCTGCTCTAATGGCTTTCACTTTTAATAATGGATATCTCTTTAATAAAAACAGAGCATAATTACTAGCATGAGATTTGCGATATAAGACAATTGTTTAAAGCAACCAAATAGTATTTGTTTGCTTTATTAGCGTAAGGCTGAGATGGCGCTGGGCGGGAGACTGAAGTTTTTGAACGGAGAAGGGAATTTCTCTGTAACCGATGAACAGACATGGCCAGCGAAGGAGTTTGCTCAGGAATTATGTGACCATACTAGCGAAGAACAACCCTTTACCGGTGTACAGTTTGGGACGTTTTCAACAGGTCTTCTGGAGGCTTGTTCTCTCCTGGTCGGTTGCCAATCGCCCTTACAGATCGATGGTGGTAAAGCTGGAAGGGAGGGAAGCAGCCTGACAGGCGTTTGGAGCGCGGCACCGGCCAACAGTTCTGTTATTCACGGGAAGGGCGTGCACCAATGTTTGAATGCGGAAGAGCAATGTTTGAATGCGGAAGAGAAGGGAGTGGGTAGATATCAGAGAGCTTTTGACTTTGGGAATGAAATCAGTCAGGATCCCTCTGTACATTTGCTTCGTAGGGTGGAGGATTCCGGGGATAGGGAAGAACAAACCCACTTCAGTTGGGAAGAACAGAGTGGGTATCATTTTTCTGAAGGTTTTAAAGAGTCGGATTTAAACAAGGTTAAGGAGGCTGGAGCTTTGAAGAAGGGGAGAAGAAAGAAGAACTGGATCAAGGTTAAAAGAGTTGAATACAACTATGTATTGGGGGAGGACATAGGTTGGGATCAGGTGTCTCAAATGGCAAGCAGAACACTGGTTGGCAGGGTTGTGGGAAGGTCTTTCATACTGAAGACAGTTGTTGCATGGGCTGATATGCAATGGAAAGATGCTCTTGGTTACGTGCCTGAGGTGGTGTCTCTCTCTAAGGGGTGGTTTGCCTTCAACTTTCTGCACTCTGACCATGTCCAGTGGGTGATGCATCGGTGCTGGGTTGTTGCTCATTCTCCAATGCTTCTAAAACCTTGGCATCCACTCTTTGATGCTAGCAGGGAGAGGGTGGATTCGGTCCCTGTATGGGTTCGTTTGCCTGGCCTGCCCTTACATTATTGGACAGAGGAACATCTCCGTGGTATTGGCAATACGATTGGGGATTTTTTAGAGGTAGACCTCTCCTTTATCAATACAAATCATAGGCGGGTAGCTAGAATCCTTGTTATGACTAACATCAGAGAAGGCCTTGCTGAATCTCTGAATCTACGGTGGGGGAGATTTGACATTAAGCAGATTCTTGATTATGAGAATGTCCCATTTAGGTGTCGTCGGTGTCATGCTTATGGACACCCTGCCAAGGAATGTGGTCTTTCCTTTCGAAATGTCAAAAGTCGGGGCTCTAGTCGACCTGAGGAGGATCCTATATTGAAGGGGGCTGGCCCTGGCTCTCCCATTTTGCAGAAAAAGCACTGTTCTGTTTCCACAAACGTTTTGCTCTATGATGCAAATACTTCAAATTATCAATGTGTGTTAGGTTGCCAGTCGTTGGGAGCGGACTCTGGTTTGGGTGCTGAGTCTGGTCTATTCACAGGGCAGAAGTCACTTTCTCATAATTCTAATTGCAGACAGACTGCCATAAAGGTCCACAGTTGTCACTATGGTGCAGATTTTCAGTTGAAGAACGATGGTATGTTGAAAGAAGTTTTAATTCTGTTGAATTCTTCACTAATGGGTTCCTTCCCATTCTCCCCAAATATCAACATTTCACTTAATTTGGCATCGACTTCAGTTGAGGCTCGGTCAGAAGATTGGGGTATATTAACCACTACTGTTCCTGCACTTTCTACTTTGCTAGCTCTTCATGAGAAGGCTACTGTTTTTGAACAAGGTGATGAGCTATTGGCCCCTTTGGAAATCACTGCCCCCTTGGTCACTGGCTACAACCTGAGATCTAGTGCAAAAAAAGGTGCAGGAGGGTTTGGGAGGGGTAAATCTCTTTCAGCCCGAGGCAGGGGCAAAATCTCTCTTCTGGCGAAAGCTCAGGATCGAGCTATGATTGAGGTACATGATGGGAGGCAGATTTCGATTGACAGGGCGCTTAGAGCAAGCAAATCCCTGAAGCCTGGTGTGTTATGAAGATTATGTCCTTCAATTGTACGGGCTTGGCAGGTCCCCTTAAGCAATCTGCATTCCGAAGAATTATTGTGCTGGAGTGCCCGGATATTATTCTGCTTCAAGAGACGTTAGGTGAAGGAACTATGGTCAAAGTTAGATTGGAAGGCTGGTTGCCAGGTTGGAAATTTGAGTCGCTGGATGTTAGAGGAAGGTCGGGTGGACTGGTTGTTGGTTGGAATGAAAGAACAGTCAAATCACTAAACTTCTGGGGTCTGGAGTCGGTCTTGGGCCTTAATTTTCTATCGCTGGAGCTCGGTGAAGTTTTTAATATTTTTAATATTTATGGTCCTTACCAAGACAGGATTCCTTTTTGGGACTCACTCCTGGGTAACTCATTACTCAAGGAGGATTCGGTGATTTTGGGTGGGGACCTGAATTTTACTTTGGGACAATCTGAGGTCTGGGGTCCTCATGCACATATTGACTCCTTGACTGGATATTTCACTCAAAAATTGGAGGAGAATCATCTTCTTGATATAGAGCCCATAAAGTTGAAACCCACCTGGAGGAATAATCGATGTGCTGAAGAAAGAATAGCGAAGAGATTGGATTGGTTCCTGGTGGCTGAACAGCTTGTGGACAGGCCTTTTCAGATTAGGCAGTGGATTGGTTGTGGGGGTGCATCTGATCATTTCCTTATTTTTCTTGAGTTCAAGATAGGGCCCAAGATGCCTCCTAGCCCTCTAAAGTTCAACAAAATCTGGCTAAAGGATGAGTCCTTCAAAGCTCTTGTTCTCACTAGGTGGGTCCCTTATAGGGCGGACAGTACTCTTTCTGCAGCTTTTCACTTTGCTGAAAATTTAAAACGCATAAAGGAAGCTGTGAAGGTCTGGTCGACTGTTAAGAGACAGAGGGAGGATGTAGATTTTAAGCAGGTGGAGGAGGATCTTCGTTTGATATATGAAGGGAATGGAGGGGGTTTTCAATCACAAGTGGAAAAAGACACTCTTGTTGCACTTGAAAAAAGAAGGAACGCCCTACTAATGGATAAGGAGGAAACTTGGAGATTGAAAAGTAGGGCCACATGGCTGGCAAGTGGGGATGATAATACAAAATTTTTCCATGCTTATGCTCGTTCGAAAGGCGGCTAATACTATCTGGAGTTTAAGAGATGGTCAGGGCAATGAGCATGCCTCATTTGAGGCTAAAGCTAAGCTGGGGGTTGACCACTTTAAGGATCTCTTTAAAGCCCCAGCTCATGCATCACTTGCGGAAGTTATAAGAGTTGCACAGCTCTTTCTGAGATTTGTGGAGGAGGCTGATAACAGATCTCTGATGGCTGAGGTTTCTGAGAAGGAGTTAAAGGAGGTACTTCACAGTTTCCAAAAAGATAAAAGTCCTGGTCATGACGATTGGTCCATCGAGTTTTTCTTGGCTCTTTTTGAGGTTTTAGGGACAGATCTGCTGAAAGTTGTGGAGTATATCAGGATTTCAGGGCGGTTTCCTGCTTGCTTTAACTCCACTTTCATAGCTCTTATCCCGAAAGTGGATAATCCCTCTTCTTTGGCTGATTTTCGCCCTATCTCTCTGTTCAACTGTATTTACAAAGTGTTAGCCAAGGTGGCTGCGAGAATACTCAAAAGCATTTTGTCTACTCATATCTCTAGAGAACAATTTGGTTTCCTGGAAGGTCGTCAAATACATGAAGCAATCGGAACTGCTCAAGAGGCTCTCCACAGCATGAAGACAAAGCACCTCAAAGGGACTGTTCTGAAAATAGATCTCTCCAAAGCATATGATCGGGTAAGCTGGTTATATATTCGTATGCTTCTGACTCATCTTGGTTTTGGCATTGGCTTTATAAGATGGATTATGAGCTACATTACCACCGTCTCTTTCTCAGTTTTAATTAATGGGGCTGCCTCTCCTTTTTTTCATGCTGAAAGGGGTCTACGCCAAGGCTGCCCCCTTTCTCCCCTTTTGTTTTTATTGATTGCTGAGGGTCTGAGCAGAGCTCTTCAGGATGCTAAGAGACAGGGTTCCTTGAAGGGCATACAGGTTGCTACAAAATTTTTCATCACACATTTACTATTTGTAGATGATGTATTAATTTTCTGCTCTGGATCGGTGCGTGATGCAAACACTATTGCTGAGATTTTAGATCTGTTTAGCACGACTACTGGTATGATTGTGAACGCTGATAAGTCCTCTATCACTACTCATCTTCTGAGGGATGAAGAGAGACGTGAGTTTGGGAGGATCTTTTCTTATAATCATGTTGATTTGGATGAAGGGCTGAACTATTTGGGGTTCCATTTAAAACCCAATGACTATAGAAAACTTGACTGGAACTAGCTGCTGGAAAAGCTGGAAAAACGTTTAAGAGTTTGGTCCCATAAATGGCTGTCCAGAGCGGGGCGGTTGACTTTAGTAAAGTCTGTTTTGGAGGCTATCCTGGTCTATTGGTTGTCTTTGTCTTGGATTCCAAAGGGTATTCTGGAGGCTGCCAGGAGGATTTGCTTTCGTTTCCTATGGAGCGGGAAACAAGACTCTTTGGTGACCCCTTGGGTCCGGTGGGAGAAAATTGCTGTCCCAAAAGGGATGGGAGGATGGGGATTGAAAAATATTTTTCTCTTTGCTCAGGCCCTAGCTGCAAAGAGTGGGTGGAGGCTTATCAATGTTGATAGTCTTTGGACTTAGGTGATCAGTCAGAAATATATTGCTCCATTCTCTATTGTGGATTGGATAAGGAATCCTAGAAAATCCTTTGCTGGTGGCTCGGTGATTTGGAAGGCACTTCTTAAGTCATTTCATATTTTGGAAACAAGTCTGGCTTGGGATGTGGGTAGTGGCAGGAAGCTCCGGGTTGGTGAGGACCCTTGGTTGGGCAGTGAAATACAACACCTCCTTCCCAGGCGTACAGTTGAAGCTTTAAGGCTGAGGGGGATTACTTTTCTCTCCCAACTTGCTGATCCAGTTAGGAGAAGGCTGGGCATTCAGCCTTGGATTTTGGCCTCTTCCCTGGGGCTGGAAGAACAAGACGAGAGGGCTTTGGCTGCTTATATTCGTGCTTTAAAACAAGCTCATATTTTGTTGCAGGATAGGGAGGATATGATTGCTTGGGATTATGATTCTTCGGGGATCTATTCCCCCAGGGCTGGTTACTCAAAACTTAGTTCTGGGGCTGTCTTGGGTGAGGAGCGGTGGTGGTGGAAAAAACTCTGGAAACTACATTTCCCTCCTAAGACTCGCCTTTTTATGTGGTGTGTCCTTGAAAATAAAGTCCCCACTTGGGATGTGCTACAACACAGAGGTTTTCAGGGTCCAGGTTGGTGCAGTTTGTGTCACTATGATGTGGAATCTGTCAATCATCTCTTCCTCAACTATCCTTTCATTAGAGGTATCTGGCTGGAATGTTCCAGATTATTGGGGTTTCTTTGCAGATGGGAGGGTGTATCTCTGTCTCATGCATGGGATTCGTGGTGGGGGTCCTATGCTGAACAGAATATAAAAGCTTTGCCTCTCCTTGTCATCTGGGGTTGTTGGTTGGCACGTAATCGGCTACTATTTGATGGGACGGTTAGCACTCCAGAGATCGTTGGGGCAATGACCACTGGACTGCACTCTGCTTTCCCTGTCCACATTCGGGCTGCTAATCAAAGGGAGGTCCTATTGTTGGATATTGATAGGAGGAATCCTTGGGGTTTTTTTGATGGGGCTATGCAGCAAAATGTCTGTGGTGGGGGGGCTCTGCTGTATCTGTCGAATGCACATTGGTTTGAGATCTCGGCTGGGCTTGGCGTAGGTACAAACAATTTTGCTGAAATGATGAGCCTCAAGATCCTTCTGATGTTTGCGGTGGAGAAAGGTTGCCGAGTGCTAAATTTCTTTGGGGACTCCTTGAATGTGATTAATTGGATTAATGGTATTCAGCAGTGCAGAGTTCATCATCTTCAAAATCTGCTCTGTTCCATTAAGGAGATCCTCCGCTCGCTAGATTCTTTCTCCTGCCTGCATATATATCGAGAGAATAATGGTTTTGCTGATCAAGCCTCAAAGAGGGGGCTTCTGCAGGTTGAAGGTCTCTGGAGAATTCGTGAACATCAGGATGGAGGCACTACTGAGTTTTTCCATCCTTCCTTATTTGACTGAGAGGCTAATGGTCTCCTTAGTTGGCCTGATCAAAACTTGCATTCAGAGAGGCTAACACATGGTGGTTCTTTAACACAAATGTTTTTGTGAAGTTGGACGTGGATTCCCACTGGGCTACACTGTCAAATTGCTCAATGGGCGGTCTGCGGTGGGATGGATCTTTCCACAGATTCGACACCTATCAGATATGGACTGTTTTTGGTGTGCGTTTTCTTTTTCTACAACTGGAACGTGGTTTTCTTGTAATGGCCGATTTCCATTTCTATACAGCCTACACAGAAGCAGCGCAGGAAAATGCACGAATCACATGTGTGCCTGGCTACAACGTGTTTTTCATCCTTCAGAACATTATGGAGGACATGACACCTTTTTTCCTTCAGGATGAAACATTCGTTTGCTTGCTGAGGGTCGATATGGTATATCTGGAGGGTTGTTGATATTGTTAACGGGTTGCCATTCCTGTAGAACACTTTCACATTTTTTTAGATGTTGAAGACTGTATATTTCTCTGGTATCCTTGTCGGTTCTCAATGATGGTCTACAGCAGCAGGCTGATTTAATTAAAATACAGAGTCCCTGGGCGGTGCTCTATACAGACTGTGGACTTTAATTTGCTGGCAGTTTCCTGTTATGGCTCGAGTGAGTGACTGTACAGGAGCCAGCTTATCTTTTGAGTGGTTGATTTTTATTTTATTGGCTGTGGACTTGGTCTGTGCCTTAGTAGAGCAGTATTATTGCTTAGTTATGACATGATAATTCTCAAAAGGGACTTATTGACAGTTTTGGTTTTTGAACAGCTTGTATAAGCCTGACAACTGGATCTGCATAGGCTATGTTAGACTCAGTATTTGACTCTTGTAAACAAACTTCGGGGTTTGTTTTTTCTGAACACACATCTATGTGTTTTCTCATTGTAATTTTGTACACATCTGCTGAAATAAAATTACGCTTTTTTCTCGAGGGAAAAAAAAGTATTTGTTTGCTTTGTGGCTTCCTCAAGCTGATCTTATGATTTATTTACCTTCTCTTGTTCACCTCTGAGGTTGGTGAAAGTTTCATCTTCGGTTGCAACAAGCTTGTTGATTTTTTCCAACAACTCTTGATGCACCTGTAAGGGTACCACTTCCTTCTTATATTTGGCGAACTCTTGTTGGGTCTGTGTCAACTCATTTTGAAGCCTTGAAATAACAAATTCTTTTATCAAAGGAGTATAACACGGTGTTTCATCTGTCTGAGTTTCCTCTGTCTATGTTTCCAATTTCGTTTGGGTTTCAAAAGTGTCTGTTTATTTTTTAGGCTTCCAGGCCTTATCTGCCTCTTTTAACCATTCCCTTAATTGCTTGACTATTTTCTTCAATTTCTTGTATTTCTTGTGACACTTCCTCAACTTAGCCCTAACTAGCTTATTCTTCTTTATAGGGTTTTCAGTGGAAGAGGGCATAGTATTTTTTTCAAGCACAAGGGGAGTTGTGCCAATTTCTAGGCCATAATATAGTGAGACAGTGTTTTCTTCAAGCACCAAAGGTGTTTTTCCTATATTGGTATCATGGTCCAATGGGAAAATGTTTTCTTCAGGCACCAAAGGGGTTGTGCCTATATCAGTATCTTGGTCCAATGGGACAGTATCTCCCGACTAGTTTTTAGATTCAGAAGCTCTCTCTGCAAGGGTTTATTTTTCCAAATATTCATTACCACAGGGAGTTGAATCCCTTGAATCCTGCAATTCTTCATCAGAAGGTAAAATCTCAATGTGGCCAGAATTTCCAGCAGAGGCAGACTGGTCTAGGGGATTATTCTGTCCCTCCGAATTCCCGGAGGGATTTCTTTCTTCGCAGAATGCACTCATGCGTTCCAGCACTCATGGCCATTTCTGCCTCATAATCATGTACGAATTCATCTTGCATGCTTAGAGGAGGTGTATGCGATGGCCCTACCTCATTAGCCAAGGTTGAGGTGTCTTGTCGTGAACTTAATCATTCAGAGCATCTTCGTTTTACTGGGCTAGAGTTGAGGGATAAGTCCTTTTTCTTCTTTCTTTCTTTGGAACTGATATCTCTATTCTTGGCTGGTCAATTTCTTTATTATCAGTATTTTCTTTTGGTGGGGTTAGGGCAAGGTTTACAAAGTTGTCCCAAGTTAACTGATGTTTGGTTAATTCATGAATGATAATAATATTTATCATACCATGATGGCTAATAACTGTATGTGGATTCTTAGCCCTCCTAACCCAACTAGATATGTCATGCAACAAAGAATTCAAGAAGAATGGAAAATTAATTTAAATTTTATTTTTGAGTATGGCTAGAAGTTTGAGTTGTCGGGGTTTTACCATATCTTTGCGTCTGTCGCACGTAATATACTTCTAAACGGTGATTTCCAATTCTTGCCAAGGTTCCTTCAAAGATACAGGGTGAATCCCTTTTCCTTTGCGTACCAATTTCTCGTCTGGGTCTTGGAACATTGCAACTGCTTCATGTAAGATAACATGCTTAACAGTCCACCTTGTTCCTACTGTCGTAATTCCAGAAACCTCAACTATTACAGCTTCTAATACTGTTATGTCTCTACCCTTCACAATTGTGTGTACATCCTACAGGTTCTGCAGGAATTCTAGTGCTATCTCAGTGTGGAATCCCTGTAATTTTTCCATATATGGGAGCCAGCCAGCTCTCTGAAGGATATCACAAGCTTGTTCTCTGATATTGAGTACTTTGGTCTCGTTGCGGACAGATCTCCCACCCATGACTGTTGTGTTTCAGAGACCAAATTCACACTTCTTCATGCACTTCTCACGACTTCGTAAAATTGGAACAACACAAATACTGTATGCAAATACTTTAAAATTGTTTTAAAAAGAGTATAAATGCAATTATATTTGTCTGTCATATTAGCAGGTTTTGGAGGATTTTGATAATTATTTCACATGCTTGCTCATAATGTACACCTTTCCCCGATACCAAGAATTAGGGATTCATAGAGGAAACAATAAACTAGGGTTAGAGAAACCTTTTTGGAAGAACGATGGAAAGCGCATCTGTTAGGGTTCCCCGCAATGGCTTCCTATGCGGCTCTGGGTCAGCCGCCCCCTCGCGAACTAGAGAATGGAGGCTTCTGTCCGGCATGGAGTTTCTAAGCCCCATATGCAGGCTTCCCGCCTTCAAAATACCTCCACGCGCTTGCAGAAGTAAATTTTTTGTGTTACTTGCAGATTCACGCCTTAATCAAGCCTGCTTCTGTTTGGGGTCTCAATTCGCCCCTGTTACCTTTTCAGATCTGCTAGTTGTTCTTCGCATGGTCAAACTTTCTGTTGCATTCCCAACTGTGAAGGACGACAGATCCCTGCATTGGTCTCTCCTCGGCTCAGAGGCGGACGTTGTCGGCGTGGATTCATATCTTGCTATAGCTTCTAGTAGAACTGCAATAATCGCCCTCATAGTAAGGAGAAGAAATTCAGATGAAGCCCAATATTGGGGTTCTTTCCCTCCTCACTGGGCTGCCGCCTACCCTTTTGTTGCTAGGTCTTCTGTGGCTTTCACTAATGGCTCTGCCGCTTTACAGAGTGCCCATCTCCACAGCAGAACTGTGGCTTGTAGAGGGTCAGAGATTGCTTCAGAACATGCGCTCCTCACAGGTGAGGCTTCAGATTCGGCCTTCACAGCTAGCCAAATGCATATGTGTCTCTTGGACCAGCCAGATCTGCCAGAAGAAGCACCTGCTTTTCAGATCCAAATCACTCTCCTCTCAGGCAAAACGATGATGCTTTGGGTGAGGGCTACAGATCTTGTGGAGGATCTTTTTCTAAAACTTGAACTCCAGCTGAGGATCCCATCCTCTTTCCAGATATTGATATATCAAGGTAAACAGCTAAAGGATCCCCTTCCCCTCTCCTTTTACTGTATTAAAAAAGATGCTTCTATTATGGTCATTTCTCGTCTTAGATGAGGGTCCTTTGGGCAAACCTCCTCTGCTCCTCCTTTCTCTTTTAAAGATGCAGTCCATAAAGGTGTTGCCCATCCTTAGTTTTATTCGAAAGCAGCTCAACCAACTATGGCTTCCAAGCCCTTTCTGGTGGATAAATCGAAGGAAATCCCTTCCATTGATTGCTCTCATCCCGCAATTGAAGATCACTACCAGCAATTTACAGAATCTGCAATCATATGCAAATTTAATGGTCTTTGGCCTCGTACAGCAGATTTATACCAGTGGATCCATACCAACTGGACTAATAAAAGCAAAATCTACTTATGCTTGAAAGGCTTCTTCATTGTAGCTTTTGACTTGGATGAAGATTACCAAAAAGCCTTAACGGGAGGCCCTTGGTTCTAGGGCTCGGCTGGACTTTTCCTCACTCCATGGTTTCCAGACTTCGACCCTTCCACAGCTGTCATCACCAAAATTCCCATTTGGGTTAGGCTCCCGAACCTTCCGGCGCATCTATGGCACATCTCTGTTTTCATAGCCATTGGAGACACCTTAGGACGATATCTCGCTATAGACTCCTCAAGGAGGGAGAATGGACTCTATACTTATGGCAGATTATGTGCAGAAATAGATATCAGCAAAGGGTTTTCGGATCAGATCTATCTCAAGATTGGGGATTTCCACTGGACACAAACCTTGGACTATGAAAATACAGCCTTCCGTTGTCGCCATTGTCATCAAACGGGGCACCTCCAAAATGCATGTACCCAGTTCCACGACAAAAAGAAGAATCTGAATCACAAGCACAGATCCAAGAGCTGGAATCCCTGTGTTCCTCCCCCCCCCCCCATGGATGACTCAGATTCCTCCAGCTCGGATGAGGAGGAAATTGAAGCAGATGGGCAGAATCTTGGGTCACCGTTGGATGTTCCATCTGCCAGTCCTGCGGATCCCTCTGCCCCGCCGATCTCTCAGAAACGCACTCACGTATCTTCGTCCTCGGACTCCGATAAGGATATTCCGCCCCCTAGGCAGAATAGTCTACAACTGGTCATGGCTCAGTCAAATTCCACTGGCTGGGTCAAAGTAAGCAAGAAAAAAGGGGAAAAAATGTCATTTGGCAGTATCCACCCTAACTGGGTAGATACCTATGTACTGATCCAGCTTCTATGCTTTTCTGTGTTATCTTTTGCTCATTCTCTGATTTTCATCCAGGAGCAAGGTTGATAGCCTATCACCTTCGGCTCCCTGGCTTTTTCTGCTTCGCTTGCATGCAAGCTTGATTGTACCATATATTTCTCCTCTTAATAGAATTAGTCTTATTCAGAAAAAAAATGTACACCTTTCCCCCTCCAATGAGAGAAGGGCGTCCACGCCCTTAGAGCGTAGAAAAAGAGGAAAGACGTTGAGGATCATTAATGTAGCGGAATAATAATTAGAGCGATGTACATTGAGGTAGAAATCAGTCAAATCAGATCAAATCCTAAGAAAGGTGGGGAAATGATCAAAAAAGTAAAAAACGGAGAAATATTATTATGAGAAAAAAGATTTTTTTGCTTTGATGGAAAGTTGTGACAAAAACATGATAGGTAAGGAGTGGTAACAGCTGTTGGTAGCAAGTGATCAGGCATAATTAATTTAATTCATATGAAAGTGTAGTTTTACCATGCATAATGGTTAATATAAAGATAACGATGTTCAAATGGTAAATTCACCTTTGGGGATGTGTCAGTAGGAATAATTGAATATAGATTGATTGGTTGTTATCATGAAACTCCAATGCCAAAAGCAGATCCACTGCTGCCACTAGGCGTCCATAGGCTCGACAGGGTTGATTTTTAACCTAAAAATGAGCCAGAATCCTCTGTTTAGTATTTAGATAATTTGTTTGTTCTTATAGAGAGACCACTATGCTGGCATGGTAATCAGATAACCACAATGCCATTCACTAGGATTTACCAAAGTAATCAGGCCGACTCGTGATGAGACCTCGTGTCCTTCAGGCAGTTTTTTCTTGGCTAAAAGGTCATTGCCCTGGTGTGGTGGCCATTATGGGAATATTACTTTCTATTTCCTTATGATCATGGTAGGATGGGTCATGATGAGACCCCCTATCCTCTCTAAAAAGATTTGCATATTATTTTCTTATTTATTTATTTATAAATTTTGGATCATAAATAGAGGGAGGCTCATTAACTCCTTAAGAGTTAGGGATGGTGTGAGGAGTAAAAAGGAAATGCCAATAAAAGTTATACCCTTATTCCTAAGTCATCATGCCCCAGAGGATCATCCATTGATAGTGTAAAAATATAAACCAACATGGTATTAAGATAATGAATCCTTTATAATATATTTGAAGAGGAGATATCTAGCAAGCCATTATATAGATGAACCATATCAATGTCCGAAAATAAAGATACCCATTAAATGTAAAAAAAAAAAATCATAATGTTATTAGTATCGTTGTTTTCTCTTTCTTAGATACACATTCCCCATTCAACGGGATGATTTTCATGACAAAATGTATGAAAAAATAGTTATATGGCAATAAAACTGGCAAAATTTCATTTTATTAGACAACTATTTATTACAAAAGTGTGGTTGTTCATTTGATCGAACAACAGTTGTTCAATTGATCGAACAACAGTTGTTCAATCAATTGAACATAAAAAATTTAAAAAAATTTATATATATATATATATATATATATATATATATATCACTTGTTCATTTGACCGAACAACAGTTGTTCAGATGATTGAATAGTAGTTGTTCAATTGATTGAACAATAAAAACACGTAAAAAAAATCAGTTGTTCATTTGACCAAACAGTAGTTGTTCAGTCGATTGAACAACAGTTGTTCAATCGATTGAACAACAAAAACACACAAAATAAAGATCAGTTGTTCATTTGACCGAACAACAGTTGTTCAGTCGATTGAATAACTGTTGTTCAATTGATTGAATAGCAAAAACATGCAAAAAGAAAAATCAACTTTTCATTTGACTGAACAACAGTTGTTCAGTCGATTGAACACCAGTTGTTCAATTGATTGGACAACAAAAACACACAAAATAAATATCAGTTGTTTATTTGACCGAATAGCAGCTATTCAGTAGATTTAACAATAGTTGTTCAATTTTTTGAACAACAAAAACATGCAAAAGAAAATCGATTGTTCATTTGACCGAACAACAGCTGTTTATTCAATTGAACAACAACAACAACAAATACACGCAAAAGAAAATCAACTGTTCATTCGACCGAACAACAACTGTTCAAACGATTCAACAACAATTATTCAATTGATTGAACAACAAAAACATGCAAAATAAATCGGTTGTTCATTTGACCGAACAACAGTTGTTTAGTCGATTGAACAACAACTGTTCAATTGATTGAACAACAAAAACACGCAAAAAAAAAGAAAAAAGGAAAGAAAGAAAAGACAACGGATTTTTTCATTTGTACAGTGATGCTTATCTGAAAACAACAAATTACAATCAAATGCAAGAAAATATATACATTATTTACAAACTAAAAGGAACAGATTTTCATGAAAGTAAATATGTCAGGTCATTACTCCCTATAGCTAAAATTTGCATAGCGAGGTTGTCACATACCTGTTGGAAAAAAGACTCCTTTGTGATTGGTTTATGATAAATACATACCCAATGTTTGTTTACTCAAAAGGAAGATTTAGACCCATCTATGGTGGTCAAAGTGAGAGTGCCATTGTTTTTCACTTCTTGAATTTCATATGGGCAGAGCCATCTTGTTTGTAATTTACCTAGGAAGTCTTGAAATCTGGAATCGTAGAGCAGTGCCCAGTCTCCTTCCTGAAACGTCTTCTTCTTGATAAGTTGTCATGCCACTTAGCCCGTTGTTGTTGAATGACTTTGGTACATTGTAGAGCAAGTAACTAGGCTTCATATAATTTGTTTATCTGTTGAAGTGTTTGAGTTTGAGCCTCTGTCAATTCGAATCCCACTTCTTGAGCTGTTCTGAGAGTCTTTTTTTCAAATTCGAAGGGAAAAATAGGTTCCTTGCCAAATACAAGTTGGTACGAAGAATATCCAGTAGTATTTCGCCAAGTTGTGTGATAATCCCACAAGGTCTCTGGCAGTCTAGTAGCCCAGTCTCACCGATGTGTCGAAACTGTCTTAGTCAGAATTGCTTCAATGACCTTATTGGTACTTTCGACATGCCTCTTTGCCTACGGGTGATATGGAGAAGTGATTCTATGCGTGATGTGGTGGTTCCGTAAAGTGGTTGTAATCTTGTGTCCTACGAACTGTGCCCCTCCGTTTGTTATCACTTCCTTGGGTAAACCATACCGCAAAAATATCTCAAAAAAAAAATTAATAACAGTTTCTTTTGTAGCTCTTGGCAACGCTACTGTTTCAACCCATTTCGTTACATAGTCTGTGGCAACCAGTATGTAGGCTTTTTGGTTTGAAGGTGGATTGAATGGGTCAACAAAATCCAACGCCCTCTGTTCAAAAGGTTCTATTGCCAATTGTGGTTGTAGTGGCATTCAACGTATTGACCAGGGTGACCCATCCTTTGGCAGCTATCACAAGCCTGCACATATTTCTTAGCATCCTTAAAAATAGTGGGCCAAGAATAGCCCATTTGTAATACCTTGTGCCCGGTTCTGCGGTCTGCGAAGTGTCCACCTTAAGGTTCGTTGTGGAAGGCCTTCGGGATGTCGAAAATTTCATCTTCCTGAATGCATCTGCGTATGTGCATATCTGACCCTGTGTGGAAGATAGATCCACCAATCCAATAAAATCGAGCGATGCGCTGGACAATGAGCTTTCTTTATTTTGTTGTTAAATGCCTAGGCAGTTTTACCACTGCGAGATAATTTTCCACACCTGCATACCATGGCACTTTCACTGCTATGGTAAATAAGTGTTCATTAGGAAACTAGTCATCTACTGTTAGTGGATCATTTATCTTTGGAACCTGAGACAGAAAATATGCAACCGGGTTCTCCTTTCTTGAACGGTCTTTAAAGGTGATATTAAAGTCCTGCAAAAGTAACAGCCAATGAGTCACTCTCCCATTTGTAATTGGTTTATTAGCTAAGTATCTAATGGAATAATGATCATTATACAGAAATACTTGAGAGCCATTTATGTAATGTCTAAATTTATTTATGGCATATATGACTGCTAATAATTCCTTTTCTGTTACTGTATAATTTAGTTTAGCAGGGGTGAGATTTTTGCTGATATAATAAATAGCATAGGGCTTTTTGTCCTCTTCTTGACCGTGAATAGCTCCTATCGTTGTGTCTGATGCATCTGACGAAATATGAAATGGTAGTTCCTAATTGGGACCATGCAATATTGGTGCAGTCGAGACTAATTTCTTTAAATCTATAAAAGCAGTGTCACACTTATCAGACCATTTAAATTCAATGTTTCCAGTTAAAGCATACAAAGGCACAGAAATTTGTGAAAAAAAAATTATGAACCTACGATAATATCCTGCATATCCGAGGAAGCTACGTACCTCTGTCTGAGTACAAAGTGTGGATATTAAGAGAATTACCTCTATCTTTTCTGGATCTTCCTGTATTCTAGCCGCATAAATATAGTGTCTTAGGATTACGCCTTTTGTCATCATCACGTGACACTTTTCATTACTCAAACATAACTTGGTGGCGATACATAGTTCCAACACTTTTTCAAATGTTTGCAGTTCTTGTTCAAAATCGTCCCCATATGGGGTGAAGTCGCCCATATAAACTTTGAGTCCTTCGTTTATTAGATCAGCGAAAATGCTGAGTATGGCCCTCTGAAATGTATTTGGGGCGTTACCTAAGCCGAAGGGTAATACTCTATAAGAAAATGTACCCTATGGGCAGGTGAAAGTGGTTTTTTCTTGGTCTTCAGGGGCAATTTGGATCTGATTATAGCCGTTGAAGCTATCGAGGAAGGAAAAGAATCATTTCCCTGCCAATGTATCAAGGAATTGATCGATAAACGGAAGAGGGAAGTGGTCCTTCTGCATGGATTTGTTTAATTCCCTGTAATCCACACAGATTCGCCACTTGTCATTTTTCTTAGGGACAACCACCAGTGGAGAGGCCCATTTACTATCCGAAATAGGATAAATAAAATTCACATCTAGCAACTTCTGTAATTATTCCTTCACGATATCTTTAAGGTGAGGTTTCAATCTTCGTTGAGGTTGCCTGATGGGACGAGCATCTTTTTCGGTGTAAATATGATGTGTACACAGTTGGGGATCTATGCCCTTCATGTCTGGATAATCCCAAGCAAAATCCCCTTTGTATTTTTGTAAAATTTTAATGAGCTTCTGTTGTTGGTCACTGTTCATATTGTCATTTATGTTCAAAGTTTTGCCTAGTTCAATTTCAACAGGTCTGCTATTATGAACGACAGTTGTGGGTATGTGTTGGTCATCATTATCCTTTAGAGGATATTTCTCATCCTCATTGTCAATAATTTCTCTTAATATTTGGCATTTTTCATTTTCTGCAGCAGCTAGTTGATTAAAAAATTATTAATTATGTCATCTTCAGTCCGATTTTTAAATTTAAGCACTTTTTCTACTGTGAGTGGTGAACGAATATTTTCTAACAGGTATGTGGGCAGATGTTTATGATTTTTTACAATGGGAATTATTGGTTTGGAAAGGGGATATATAACAAGGTTTTTTACAGCATCCCCCTTAGCAATGGTCATGATGCATGTACGACAACTTATGTAAGCGTCGGTTGTCGTCAACCAAGGTTGACCCAGAATCAAGGGATGTCCATCCAATCGGCTTTTCAGATTGATGACTAGAAAATCTACAGGGTATTCCCATGAGTTAATTAAAACCATGATATCCCGTAAAGTTCCTTCTGGTTTAACGATTTATCGGTCAGCAAGTTCCAGCAAGGTGGTGGTTGGTTCTAAAGCGGTGATACCAAGTGTTTCACAGGTTTCCGCAGTCAAAATATTAATGGTTGCGCCCAAGTCGACTAATGTGTTCGAAAAGAGCAACAATATATTTGGACTGTAAATATAGGACTCCCCAGATCTTCATATTTTACTGGTGTTTCCTTGCCCAACAGTAAATCAGACAAGGTTCCTATGACATGGACAGTTGGTGAAGTTTTTGTTTTCCTCACAGGTTTTTTTGTGCACAGTTCTTTAATTATCTTTGCATAGATAGGGATATCTTGAATGTCCTGGAGGAGAGGAATTTTAATACAAAGATTTTTAAGTTCCCCCAAAAGATCAAAAACTAGATATACAATTGGTTTAGGTATCACTAATCTTTTAAGGAACGGGGGAGAGGTATTGATAAGTTTTCTATAATCTTCTTGTTCAACTGTGCCTTCTCCCTATTTTATTTCTGTGTTGATCACAGTTGATGGATTGATTACAATTGGGGGTACTAATTTGTTTTGTTACAGGTTTTTAATTTCCCCCAGGTTAATAATGCGCCCAGATCTCAACCTAAGTTCACTACATTATTTTTGTTCAATTTCGAGGTCTGAATTTTCGACGATCTGTTTCAGCTACACCAGTCTATTATTGGGATTCAGTTTCGATTGAGTTGACAGTTGAGGAAGTATCATAGGCTAATAATTTTGTGGTAACAGATATAGAGCTGGTAATGTCGGTTGAGGTTGAGGACCCGTTCCCATAGGTGAATTGGTTATTCCCAAAGGTCGTTGCCATTTTTGGGACCAGTTTGGATTTTTTGAAGTAGAGGCGAGCCACTGGGATGAGTATGGATTGTTTTGCCAAAATGGAGGAGAGAAAGAAGAATTTGGCCAACTGCTTCCTCGAAAGGATTGAGTTGGCCAAGGGGCATGGAGAATGGTTGGGATGGCTAGCTGTAAAAAGGTGGTTGAGTTTGCCACGATGTTTCAGAGTTTTTGTTGTTGATTAAATTGCGAAGAAAGAAAGAACTGAGATGGGTCTTGTGACAAACCTGAAGATCGGGCTTGCCATTGTCGACGTTGATTCATTAAATATATTGGTTATGTTTCTTCTTCCGCTTCTTTGAAGACTGCTTTCAACCCTGGAAGTGACGTGCACTATTTAGTGGCATGGTATTTAGTGCATATGGCGCACGTTTGGACCATGTCCAATGGGCATTCTCGTTGGTTGTGCTTCTTTCAATAGCATGGGAAAAATACGACCAAGTTCTATTCTGCTAATGCTTACTTCATCTTGCCCTGTAGGACATCTAATTGTGTTGTGAGGGTACCCAAGATATCGATCTTGAAATCTTCCAAGAGATTTTTTATTTCTGTTCGTGTTACATTGCCACCTGAAGTTCTATTATTCCTGGCAACCGAATCCTGTCCTGTTGGCCTAATGCACATGTTGCCTCTAGATCACCTGACACATAATGAAATAATATCGTCATAATTTTCCTGAGAGACATCTCCTTTCCCCATTAGATTTAATGTTTCTATCCATTCATATTTCATTCCTTTTATCATAGTTACTTTTAATACATCTTTAGACAATGCAACATAAGGGAACCTTTGTGGCTTGTATTGAAACCGTTCAACATATTCTTCTATTGTTTCGTTATCCTTTGCAGTCATGTTCAAGATTTCATCTTTTAATTCTCTAGTCCTGTAGTAGTCTTGATATTTAGCAAGGAAAGAGTTTTTCATTTGATCCCAGGAATTAATAGTCCCTCCACCGAGCCCCATAAACCAACGCAAAGTTGCTCCCTTTAATGTAGAGGGAAAAAATTTTAGTTTATGAGGGTTAGTGGTGTAATCGTACCCCCTACACAAAGCATCAAATTCAAACAAGAAATCATTCGGATCTTCTGAAGTTAATCCATGGAAAGTGGGGATGTTTTGAAACAGAATAACTTTCATAGGGGCATTAGCGAAGGGGTCAAAAATGGGGTACTCCAATGTTGATTTTTGTCCCTAAGGTTGATTGTGCGCCATCTGGTCAAAGATATGCCAATAAAATTCAGGGATTTCCTAGTCTGGAAGATTAATTCGGACCAGACTAGACGTCAGTTTTGGAAAAGGTCTTATAGTACTACCATGATCTGGGATGTCAGGCGTTTCTTCTTCAACCAAGATTTTAGGAGATCCAAGTTCTGGAGATTGTAAGTTTGTTTCTACAGCACCACTAGTTTCTCCCTCTCCTTCTTGCGAGTTGCAAGAATTTACCTCTTGTGAAGAGTCGGGATTCAAATGTTATGTGAACTGAAAGCTCTATTCTGACCCTTTTGTTTCACTATGGATCTTGGCGTAAGCTGCAGATGGTGAGCCTGATGCCTAAGGGATTATAGTAGGACTTTTTTCAGAAATGGTCTTGGGTCGTACAGATGGCTGAGATTCATCTTTTCTTATGATTTCATCTATGAATGTTGTTCTTCCAAGGGTCACTGGTCCCTTGGTTTTCATGGATTTCGATGGGGGGTTCATATTTGTTTCTATCTTTTTCTTTCTAGTCATTCATAATAAAAATAAAAAACACCTATTGCTATTTAACCTCTATCTTTTTGTTGAAAATCGGGATAATGGGCAAGTGTTTTACTTGCTGGCACGCATGTTCTTACCTTTCGTTTTCAGTACCCAATTCTTCTATAGCAAAAGAAAAAGAAAAAAAAAAAACATCACTTGTAAACACTCTCCCCGACAACGGCACCAAAATGTTGGTGCATTAAGATGAAAATTTAAAATCAATTCTAATACCTACATTAATTATCAACCCAAGATAAGTCTGTTTATTTCAAGAGTGTTCAGTAAATTTTATGCAAGTAAAATAAGAGGTTAACAAATCGAAATCGTTGCAAAAAGTAAAGTTTAATTCTTGAAGTTCAATCCAGACAATTCTGAAAGCAATCATTAAATAACTTTAATCAATCAAATTAACCTAATTATGATTTATTCTATGGAGGAAAAAAAACTAAAATGCAAGGATTAAAGAATTCACACTTAACCATAATCACTAATCAACATCTATAGCAATCTATTTAATCGGACAAGGAATACTGTAGCAATTGAATAGTGAGTAAATCATTCATGCTTTGCAATTGAAATTCTCAGTGACTTATAAACCAAATAATATCACTCAGAATGAACAACAATCGAAATATTTAAATAACTCTGGTAAATGAAAGAATAACATTCATGCAGAGAGTAAAAGCGATTAAGACTTTAAATCAATGGAAACGCAAACCACTCAATGTTGATGAGAATTAAATCAATTATAATTCTACGAAACACATAAATGATTGATTGTAGAAAAGGAAAATAATAATAGAACACAGGAAATTAGTAGAGCTCCTAGTGGCCAAGCCTAAAGCCTCTAGAAGTCTCTACGAGAATATATTCAGAACACAATTACGAAGGAACCACTATCTCTTCCATTCAATTCAATAGTCAAGACACAACATCGTTGAGAATGAAAACTATGTTCTAAAGTAATGTAAATAATACGCAATTACAACATATGGGTAAAAATCCACTCGCTCTATTTCACCTATTAGTATTTTACAGATTGCATTATAAAATAAGCATGATCCTCCTCATCTTTCGTTGGTTCATATGAATAGAACAATACCTTTTCCCTTTCTTGGCCATTGTTGTTCAGTTGTTTGAACAACAGTTATTTGGTTCATATTTCCTACACATAAAAACAACGAAAGTTATCTTTTATGCCAATAATCACAAAGTTTGTTGATAATTTGTTTTACCCTTTGTTTACAATTAATTCTTCTAGATTTATTTCTAGAGTGAAGGTAAACACATGAAATTTAGTAATAGATAAAGTTAATTATGAGGTTAAACGTACCTTTTTCATGGCCCAACACCAAGTACCACCCGACCATAGATTGGGATGAACCGAATCTCTCTTTTAGCTAATCACCCTCGTGCCATATTCCAACCATGAATGTGGGATCTCATGGAATAAACCAAACATAACCAAAATAGGGCTTATAGAGGCCAAACTGCCTAAACCCTCAACCAATGATTCGACCTCGCGGTTAGACATCACTAACCATCACTAGATTGGTATCTACCAAAGTTTTCCAAGGCTCGAGAGCATTTGTTCCAGCCCGGCTTCCAGGACCAGTAACTCAACCCACATCTTCCGCCAGGCTCTAGATCATTTGTCCAACCAAGGCCTCGAGGACTAGTAGCTCAACCCACTAAGGGCTCCAAATCGTTTTTCCAACCAAGGCTTCCGGGACTAATAACTCAACCCAAGTTATTGCAAGGATTCCAGAGCGTTTTTCCATCCAAGGCTCCAGGAACTAGTAACTCAACCCACTTCCATATGGAACACGAGAACCAATCATAAAACAAATGGGAAAACCCACAACACCATGATTATCCAGGAAACAACAAGGCTGGGTGTTACCAGGATTAATCCCTCTTGCGGACAAGAGAAATCTCCCTAGTACTCTAATGAGTAACTAGAAATAAAGATCCATTTGAATATCTCTTTATCTATATTATTTGTATTTTAAGATCATTATAATAGTAAAGTAGAGAGGACATGCTCCTACCTTTAAATCTAAATGTATGATGTAGCCCTTTGTCCGTCGCTCCAAAGTAGTTCTCCAACAATGAGTAGAACCTACAATCAAACACAAGACAAATAATCAAAGCATCTACAATATATAATAATAAAAAAATACTAACCTAACTTAGTGACCAAGGAATATAAGTATTGGCATCATTCCCATGAATTCAGAAACAAGACAATGAGAAAAAGAGATCCATATGTATTATCATAAATTAGAAAAAGTAATCTTACAACCAAATGCCTTGATGTTGTACAGATTCCTCCCGCGGTCCAAGAAATTGTTCTCCTTCAGTCTCATAAGCCTTCCTCTCTATAATAACCAACATGAAGTCATGGACACAAAGGTGTGATCTTCAGTGTGTCAACAATAACTCACTAGTATATAAAGTATGCACTCTATGAACTCTCTCCATCTTAGAAACTATACAGATCAGTTTCTATTCACATTAATAACTCAGGTATCTACCCTTGAACCTGAAAATTGTGCTTAATTTATAGGGAGATTGAAGTAGTTTCTAATCCATTAAGAGAGGGATGGATTCCTCACATGAAGGGATTTGAGTTCCTTGGACCAAGGAATAAGATCCATGAGTGGAGGGATAAATTTAGAACTGACGTGACTCTAGAGGCTTCCAGTTGGCAGAATATTCGACCAACTAGGCTTCTAAAAGTTACAATTTTTTTTTACTTGCTTTTCACGGGGGTGCGCAGGTTTTAGTGGTGAACAGAGTGGTGATCGTCGTGGCTAATGGAAGGACCATCAGCGCATTGCGCAGGGAAAGGCTAGTAAAACCACGCAGGTAAAATTTTAAGGGTTTTATAGAGTTTTCTCCAATTTCCAAGACTTGATTAAGGAATATGAGTGTTTTTGACCTCTAAGGGAACATGATGTGGATGGTGATAAACCCATATGAACAGTCAAATGTCATGGTGAAAAAATGATGTGTAATAGATTTCCCCCTAAAGTGGGAACTCTGAGAGCTTTTCTTAAGAGTGAAGTGATTTATCATTCCAAGGATTGGATTGGAGACATTGGTCGAAAACCTGTAAAAACATTCAATGAAAATATATATCATTGTTGAGGTAAGCATTCCCATTCTTAGATCAAAACTAACTAAATGTTCTGGTGCATATATGACTTCAGTATTACATCAAAATTAGACACAGTATGGGTGCAACCATCTGTCATAAGCAGTCTACTATATCATGAATAATACAACTCCTCGCAGCCTGGATGGTGGAAACTAGATCCAGGGTCTTGATTTCCACTTCTCGAACTAGTACGTATCTATCCATGTGATTGATTGTGTCTAATTAGAACATGGTAGAAACCACTTGATTACCGGTCAATGAAAATAACCATTAACGAGTGTGAGAGAAACCATCAATAATGACAATGCCCCTCAAAGGACTTCAATACAATCTATGAAGTGTGATTGAATGATTTGCAGTCGAACACTCATAGAATCATTCGATCGAAGGTCAATGATGGAAACATATCATCGAAGGCGATGTACCTACCATTAGGGCATGCAGATCCCAAGGTACTGATAGGATTCTAGATCAACTTTCTAGATAATGAGTTGATGTCGATAGAAAGTGATTTGTTGCAGGAAAGCCTACGACACAAAACCATTAGATCAAGTTTTGAAGAAATGTTTGCAAGGACTGACTCAGGTATGGTCAACGCAAATGGAGACAAATGTTTGCAATGAATGGTTTACTTAACTTTCTCTTGAACACATAATGACATTGTAAATGTCTTAGTAACATTTGACCTAAAGATAATACCCAGAAACCAGCTCAAGACTTTCAATGTGGTTTTATTAACTTTTGGGCAAAGGATTTTCCAACCCAGGTAAAAGTGTGACAAAGTATCGTGTTCAAGAGCGACATGCTGCTTTCTAAAACAAGGATGAAAAATGGATTATTTTTCTCTCTTTTCCCCCCACCATTACTGGCAAGTACCTCTTTATTTTTGTCAAGCTTGAGGAGAATAACATTTTCTTGTTTGTGTAAGCTCATCCTTCAGATGATTCCACCTTAGTATTAAAATTGAACCCTAAGAAGGAGTGGTTTGGTCCTATTGTGATCGACAGGTCCTGTACTGTTTAGTTTTAACGAGTCTAGTATAGGAATAACTCGACATTTTTCAGTTTTAGGGAGTCATAAGAAAAACATAAGTAAACTCCATGATTTTTATTTTTCGTAAATTTAGTCCCTCAAGCCCCAAAAAGGATAAAATAATGTAGGAGAGAACTCTATTGACCATGATCAATCAACATATATCTTTTTCGTAATTAGTCCAATTCAGTCCTTAAGAGGGTAAACTTACACTGAATGGATGATTGTTCATTTACTTTAACGAGTTCAAATAGTCAAGTACTCGGCAATATTTTCATGTTTCGAGTCTCAAAAGGGCTTAAAAGAGGACTCCAGGGTTTCGCTTTTTCATATTTTTACAGCGCCCGAAAAAGTGATAAAAGTGTACTCGATATCAAAATAATTATTTTCACCAAAATCCTGTATCCTGCACAAAAACTCAAACAATTACCAACATCTGCTCTCAAAAAGGAAAAATATTTTGATTTGACATTTTAAAAGTAAAAATAAATAAAACAATATTATTTTATTCATTTAAAACTACAAAAAAAAAGTTTAAACAAGTCATTTTCACCTTTTTATTTTCAGAACAGAGCAGAGAGAGCTTTTGCCCAAAAACTTCCGGAGCTGATATCAGAAGGACCGACCAACCATTTCAAGAACTGTCTGAACCAGGTAATCCACATCATCATTGTATTTGTTTTCATCCATTTCATTTCTTATTTTAATATTTCATGGAATTTTTAGAAGTAAATTGTGTTTTAAAATCCGCCCTCGGGGGTGCACGGGTTCTCTTGGCGAAAACTGCGCACCTCGAAGATTTTTTAAAAGAAAAATCGTCGAGCCGCCACGGGTTTTGTGTATGACAAGTGCGCAAAAACTCATTGTGTAAACACAGAACCTACGCAAGTGTCGTAGGTTTTTGAAAAACATAATTCTCTCCATAAAAATGGCTCAAACTTCCCCTAACTGAATTTTAATGTTTAATTTGTTTATTTGTAGGTCTTTAATCATGTTGGAATGGCGGGAACGAGAGCATGAACTCGTGGAAAATGAAGCTATGGATGATCCAACAACTATGTGTGCATTAAAAAGTTGTGGCTTATACAATTTTTGGGCGATTCAGGGCATGAAAGCAGAAGTTGAGTTGATGACCTGTCTAGTGAATGCATGGGATGTAGAAGATCAATGTTTCATTATCGGAGACCATCGGCTTGTGATCGAGCTGGAGGACATATATTTCCTCCCTGGATTTCCTCGTAGAGGGAGGAACATTTCCTTATTTGGGACTAGACTAGGAGGTCTTCCCACTGCTACCTACAAGGCTCAATATTATAGCCGAGATTCAAAGCTAAAGGACAGTCGCATAGACATCAAAACTATTGTGCGACTAGAACTCAAAATCATAGCATTCACGATTACCGGGTTATGTGGGAGTGCAGCTCCTCATGTGGCTACCAAAGCACAAATGCAGACCACAGTTGAGTGTTTCAGAGGAACAATATTCAACTGGAGTGAAGGGGTGTTGGCTAATATGAAATGCTAACTCACGAGAGCCAAGAAAGGGAAGTTGAAAAACTTTGGGTATGGTGCCATTCTTATCTCTTTTGCTTTAGAGAGGATCCCACTCCTTATGCCTCAATAGTCTCTGGTGGATCCTAGAAGTCCTCGAGGTGGGTAGCATTGATGGCTCACCATGGTGGCGAAGGAGGTGCAGTGGTTCGGTTTACTCCGCAGTATTTCTCATGGCTTAGGAATCAGATTTTCACGATTGAAGATTTTCCTTATGCAGGGATGGATTATAAAGGTGGTCCTAAAAAATCTATGCCACTAGGGGAATAATGGGATGAGACAGGTTAGTGAATCATTTTGAAGCTTTTATATAATTTTTATTTGATTTTTTATCATTCAATACTAACAAAAATTTTAAATGCAGATGTCGGTCCAACACGACCGGCAGCGCTTCATCGCTTTGATAACAGCCCCACAGGATGATGCAACAGATATCCTGGCAAAGTTGGATCACAACATTGAGATGTTGACTATGGATATTCCTGAGACATGAATAGATGATATACCTCTCAGGCTCCAGAGACATGTGACTGGTGTCCTAGGTCCACTCAGGATATTTCTACGCAGGGTAGCACGTGCCATAGTTTGCTATCATGATCATCATCATGGATAGCTAATGGTCAATGTAGATTGACATTTTGTTTTCTGTATCAGTATCTTTTAGATCATAAGGTGTTTGAACCTATGATCATAGACGATGTAATATTTTTTGACAAAAACTTGTTTAACCTAATGATATTACTACCTTTATTCGCTGAGTATCTTGTTCAACATGGATTGAATGTTGTTTTGTTTTACTTTTTAATGTTGTAGATGTCTATTTAAAACTTGATTAGCTAATGCATCAACCAATGTGTTTAAATTTCTTGAAATGTGTTGATGTTCGATATAATCAAATTGTCTTTCCAAGAGATGAACCTTCAAAAATAATCTTGACAAAGCTAGATTTTTTATAGCATAAACTTCGTTTAAATGCAATACAATGAGTTGCAAATCTTGTTGAATTCTTAGTTAAACTGAGATGGGGGGGGTGAATCAGTTTAACACATACATGAATTTTTTAAATTTTATCATCTAAATTACAGCGTACTTTTATATTCAACCTTAGTATATGAACAGTCTTAAAATGTTGCAGCAAGTATTAAATTAATGTGACATCAACCTAATTACGAGAGCAGAAAACATTAAGGAGATTTGATAAATCATCTCAGCACACAGGCAACACAGATAGAGACAACAGATTTAAGTGGAAACCCGTAAAGGGAGAAAACCACATCTTATTATTGTTGTGATGCAAGGGCAAGCTCCAACTCCCTCTCACCACTGTTTTTCGGCAAGCACCAACCTATAGGAGGCTCCAACCTCAATTCTGCAAGCTACAACTTGCAAGGAAGCTCCAACTCCCTTCAATTTTCTGCAGGCACCAACCTACAAGAGGCTCCAACCTCAGTCAACTACAACTGACAGCTATCAAGCTTCAACTTGATAGGGAAGCTCCAACTTCCTCAATTTATTAAAAGAAATGTTTGCTGACTTTCCTCAGATATCAGCTCTATTCTGTAGCATCTCTTTCTGCTCCTCTCTTCCTTATCTTCTCTGCCTCAATCTTCTATACTTTGCATTGTCTATCCTTACTCTCTCTAACCTCTCAATGCATATCAAGTTGATATTGTATATAGAGTTCATCACATGACTGTTTGTATTCCACAAGGAATTTGAAGTGAACAACCATGACTCTTTGGCTTCTGTCTTCTCATTCCTTTTTCCAACTCATTTTAAAAATATAACAATATGTACAAGTTTCCATGTTACAGTGGGATTTTTCTTTTCCTTAGGATACTTGCCTTTGCATCACAAACAATATAAAAATAATTAAACATTTTCATTTTCATTTTCAATACATAAACTTCACTCAGCCCTTGGCTTGTTGGTTTTGTACTTTCTGTTGCTGTCATGCAGCTGTCCTGTATACTTCTGTTTACTGCAACTCTGTGCACCTGTGCGTGTATACCTGTCAAACCCACATTTTCATTCCTATGTATATTCACCTGTTCACTGCAATTGTGTACCTGTTATATATCTATATAACTGATTTACAAATTCATGGCCCAAATAACTTCACAATATGGCAATCTTTACATGTGGAAGCTTTTCTTATTTCATGGTTCAAACCATAGTCAATTTCATTTCTCCAACTCTTAATCGAAGGCTAACTTTACTTTCTAAATTTTGAATTCTGCACGAACTTGAGCGCTCACACATGATTATCTGAATACTTACATATATTCGGTCACAGCATTATCAACTCACATTAAACTTTCTATGTGCATTAAAAAATGCATCCCAAAAATTGCCTCCAATACAAATCCACAATCTGGCAACTCACAATAGTCTCAGTTGACAATTTCAACACTGTGCGAAGCCTTCCTTTAATAAGGTTATAAACCCTCAAGCATATACGTTGTTCTTTTAATAACACCTAGCCAATGTTCGAATACCCTTGCATACATCGACTCAGCGTTCATTAACAAACCTTGTACATTCAACTTTACTACTTGGTTTTGGTTTAATTAACCTCGTAATATATCACGTAAACTAAGTTCAGATTGGTGGATTTAATACCATGGCATCCAACTATATCATATGAGCCTTCGCATATTATTCGCACACTGTATATATATATATATATATATATATATATATATATATATATATATATATTCTTACACATCCCTGACTTGATTACCAATCAACTGCCAACAATAAAACAATATTGGACCCACGCATACATACCATTTCATCCGACGGTCGCAATCGCCTCGCGCCCCATCCAACTGATCCGACGGCAATCAACGAGTGTCGCGCAGATTAAAAGCACGGGTTTTAAACCTCAGACTCTGCGTGATGAAATGGGGCCCAACCTCTTATCGTGCCATCCCTTGAGTTATATTTCGTGCTAGTTGACGTGCGACTACCGTTCGATGGACCCGCCTCCAGATCGGACGGCGTACGTCGATATCGTGCAGAGTCCTCAGTCGACAGTTAACGCGCGATGGCATGCGACAAGGGCTATATTTCCAAACCGCTTACGACCACGTGTTAGCCGATGGCCTTGTTCGCGTTCGAATTGGGAATACAACTTATGTAGCAGCGGAAACTGTAGATTTGGTTACTGTAGCAGCAAGATTTGTAGATTTGTAGACTTAATAGCAAAAGCAGCTTTAATTATAAAAAATACACGAGGTATTTATAATAATAAATATTTACTAATATGATATGATATAAGACGATTGAATGATTACAATGAGGCCCTGCTTTTATACCCACGCAGGTGACCTTTCATGAATAGGCATGTCTTTTAGACATGCCTTTTCAGCTAACTTAATCACTAATTTACATAATTACTATTTAACTAATTAGTAATTATATTTATTCTATTAATGACTATATTTATTACATTAGTTATGAATTAGGTTCATAACATTGCCTCCTTCTCGAAAAGCTTTGTCCTCAAAGCTTAACTTTTCGACAATTTCCTTTACTTGGGATTATCTGCTAGACACGTCATTCTTCACTGGTACCTTGGCATGTATAATTCTCCAATAATGCTTCATTGAAACTGGGTTCTCCTATATATATATATATATATATATATATGTATGTATGTATGTATGTATGTATTTTTCTAAATAATTATTATTACTATTATTTAAATAATAATAATAATTGATTTTTTTTTTGGTTAATCACTGATTTTTTTTTATATATAATTCATATAACATATATAATTTTATATTATATAAAATATATATATTATATATAATTAAAATTTATCCATGTGTTGAACCGATGCCACCTTTTACGCAAATATTATAACCTGTCCATCAACAGTTTCAGCGTTTATTACCGGAGATTCTGATGCTGTGGATACTGATTTTCCTCTGGAAATTGATATAGCAAAGAAGGATAATGGCTGCATTGCGCTTACCCATTCGAAGCGAGTGAAGTCGGTTGAGGTACGAACGAATAACTATTCCCCTCAGGCATTTGACCATGGCCATAACCCGCAGCTTGAGGAATCGCATACTGGTATGGAGGAGAGATTTGATTCACGCAATTATAATTCAGATTACCCTAAAGAACATGATTCACGTGATTCACGATAGAGTTCGGTTCTGCTGGTCTACTCGACTGTGAATGGGAAGCGACTAAAGTCGGTTGAACTCCATACACACACCTATTTCCTTCCGGCGATTGACACAAGCCATAAGCTCCAACTTGAGGTTGAAATCTAGCCGTCATAGAACTGGGACGATAGGATGCCATTTTTTGAATCGTCCCCATATGAAAATTATCTACCGGAGATGGAGTTAGGGCTCCATTTGATATTCCACCGGCGTGATCAACAAACAATGCTATGACATCGAGAATAGGTTGAGGGTTTTTGCAAAGCGAATGAGTTGAGCCAATTTCTTGAAACACTGTAAATCATTGAGTGTGTGTATCCCTATAATGTTTAAGCTGCTCGTTCCCTATAATGTTCTGCAGTGCTATTGTCTTTTCGATCACCACTTTGTTTTGACTGTCGGATTCGGTGTTTGTTTGGATATTCGCAGATTTATAGCCATGGGCTCCATGGACAAGGTGACGGCTTTGACCAAGCATAAGCCGGAGCGATAAAACACAGACATACAGTGACCATGCTTCAGCGTTATGTGTGACGTCTACGCCACACTGTGGATGCCACCATCTACAAAAATCGTGGTCCGACTTTGCAATGACATCCAAAACTCTATCCCAGACCCCATCTTTATCACGCAAATCCGAGTGATATTTTCTGGGCAATGCAATTAGAAAGTGATTAAGCGGATCCTCTATATGAAACGACGTTACAGATGAGCTAAACGGACCCTTTTTTGGATCCGATTTATCTTTGATAGTCATATTCACAGTTGTTCCAAACTTTTTGCTGTCATCTGAATTAAATCTGCTTCCTTCAACTCCTGTTTTTTTTTCTCCACTTATATTTGAATGATAATCACCAATGGTCAACGTGCCTTGAATTCTTCCAATACTCCGAGAGTTCATTTTCTCAGAATTAGATGTATTGACTTTGCTGCTCATGTAATTTGAACCAGATTGACATGGATCTTGTTGACCTTCCACAAAAGAGTTTATTTGTTCAGGATGTGTTGAGCTTTTTAGTTTTTCTTTTTCATTGAAACCACCACCTTTGACATTGTGAGGACCACCATCCACACGTTGTGAGTGCAAATTAAGGTATTCATTTATTATAGAGGTAGACAGCGCAGCTTCACTATCAAAGAGACCTCCCGCAACCATTTCTGGATGAAGTTTTCTGTTAAAACTACTTGAAATAACCTGGTGTGCAGTAGTTTCCATTCCTTTGCTAGTTATGCTTGCATGTACAGGAGTGGTTGAAGTTTCCTGATTACCAACAATGCACTGGAAATTGGGAACTCCCGATAGTCGTGAAGCAGCAGTGTCAATGCCAATGTCGTTGTCATAACCAGAAATGTCTTGGAATTAGACAAAATATCATCATAAGGTATGTATGGATTACAAAGTGCAGCCTCAAGCATAGCTTTGAAATCGAGAGCAGTTGAAACCGCAGGCTCCATTCCAATCTGGTCACCTTTATCTGATTCTGTTCCAGACCAGTCAGCCTCTAAAAGACTTTTGGTTCTAGCCATTTTTGAATAGGACTAGATGGCTATTGGCTTTCCCCCGATTATTTCAAAACGTTTTTTCCGTCTAGTGTCGAAATCCATGTTGCTTGCCTCATCTGCTGCCATTTGTAGTGAATGTTTTTTTTCTGAAAATAACAAGGAATGTCGAGACTGTGATATATTGATTGTATGGGACTGTGGCAGCAGCAGAGGCAAGGTTTAAATGGTGGAAGGCATAACCTTGTACCTTCTCTTGAAGATTTCTACACATCTGTTCTTTCCATTTAAGTTTTTCCAGATATTGCAATCTCTCCTTATCTATTTGCTGTCTCTGCTCTTTTGTCTGTTGCAGATTAGTTGTATTAGAAATTGATTTAACTAGATGAAAATCCACATCAGTTTTTTTTTTTTTTTTTTGGGTGTAGCTGGCAATGATATTTCTTTACTAAAAGGCACATTTATGTCCCATGAAATAATTGTCTCCACATTTCCAACATTTCCCTTCTTCTTTATTTTCAATATTAGTTGGTTGTTTTCCTTTATTACGCATTGGTGGGGGAATGTATTTACTTGAATTTACCACGGACGTTCTACTTGATTTTCCCTTTGCATAACTAACTGCCTTCTCATTATTACAACGTTTTTCATCTTTCTTTTTGTCATGATTTTCTTCTCTATTATGGATTACTGCAGAAATTTTTTTAAGATCTGCAGAAATTTTTTTATAACCATTTGTGACTTTTGCACAAGAATTCTCTAATTGCTAAAGCTTTTGTTGAATTTTTCTAATCTACTCAATTTTTTTGGGATCTTCACGTAATGGCACATTATACGGTAAACAGTGTTCCCGAGCTCTTACACTACGCTCATAGGCTTGTAAGACGATATTATGTGCCATGGCTCTGACGGCTCTGATACCACTGTAGCAGCGGAAACTGTAGATTTGGTTACTGTAGCAGCAAGATTTGTAGATTTGTAGACTTAATAGAAAAAACAGCTTTAATTATAAAAAATACACGAGGTATTTATAATAATAAATATTTATTAATATGATATGATATAAGACGATTGAATGATTACAATGAGGCCCTGCTTTTATACCCACGCAGGTGACCTTTCATGAATAGGCATGTCTTTTAGACATGCCTTTTCAGCTAACTTAATCACTAATTTACATAATTACTATTTAACTAATTAGTAATTATATTTATTCTATTTATTATATTAATGACTATATTTATTACATTAGTTATGAATTAGGTTCATAACAACTTACCGAACAAAGGTGGTGCGATGAAAACCATAGGGTGTTCCAAAACCACTGTCATTGTTCCTTCACGGTTCTGTTTTGCACATGGTTCCATCTCGCGTACTATCAATAATTCATTTATTTGATTTATAACTTCTCGTTTCGGTTCTTCTCCCTTTGATACATAGCTCCACCCTTAATTGTAATTTGAAAGCCCTCGACGATTATGTAGACTCTGCGTGCCATTGCTCTATTGCCAATCCCAAGCTCGACTCCTCAAAAACGGAGTATGTAATGGAAATCGATCCAATTCAAGCTTTATTCTTCATCGATCCTCTTCAGACCTTCATATCACTTACGCGCCTTCGACGCTCATATAACTCCATGATTCTGATGTGCAGATTCTACAATTCCACTGGTTACTTCTCCATTTCCTTCACGAGCCTAATTCACCCACGCTCACATATATAATTCAGAACCATCAACCAAAACCAAGGTCCTTCTTCAGACAGTGAACCCCCAAATTCAATTTGCTGCCAATGCTTTGCATAAAGGCATTTGTTTCAACAAGACTCAATGTGGTTCCAGCTCGGTTTCACTCAATCTGTGAATCCAATTAGTTCCTTTTATAAACCCTTGCGAAATTATGCTCTCTGCTGCTCGACTAATGTCGATAGACTCTACAACTGCCTCTGCTTCATGTTTCATGCTCTCTGCTGCTCGACTGATTCATCTTTTTACTTTGCTTCTACTGCTGTCCTTCGCCATCAATGACAACATTTCCAGCAAATCTAACCTAACGATTAAATTTCAGATACCAAATTTAATGGGATCAGATAATAACTCAATGACTATGCTATATTTTGCAATATTGTTCCTTGTTTGACCAAGGCATATCCCGTGTGTTGTCGACAATTGTTGTCTCCCCTAGAGACAGTCTAGAGTTGCCATAGACCAGTGCCGAGGACATCTTAGCATAGCAAGGAGCATATAATAAAGATGGAGTGTCAATCCAAAACTCTCCTGCTATCTCTTGTAAAAAGAGGAAATTGATTTAAATGGAACCAGAAATCACAGAAACTGTCACGGAGAAAGTAATGTTGCAGAGGCACAATGCAAAGCTCCAATATTAAAGCATCAGACAGTTAGGAGACAATTTACTGTAAAGAGGGTCGATTCAAATGATATTCCACAGAAATTAAATATCAGAAGGTGTATGCAGGGAAAGAAACATAAGAGGATATTAGTTGACTTTGGTCTGATACCCAGATACACAACAGAACCATGTATGGACTTATCAATCTAAGAATCCATACATGACAATGGCGTTTTAAAAGCACCCTCCCAAAACAACTAATATAGCAGAAAGATGGATGAAATGAACATGAAACAGTATATCATGCCTGAGCCATATTTAAAGCGCTTGACTGATCCAATTATGGGCATCAACTAGGATGAATCCTTACCTAAAATCAGCGAGCCACTCGCATTCCAGTACATGATACAAGAAGATATATGAAATGAGATGTTGTATTAAACACATAAGAGAAGTTTACATATTGTGAGATATCAAAGACCAGAATCCTCTAAAACAGATAGAACTCCTCCTCACTGAGACCCTATGGGCTCTGAGCCTCGATACAAAGATTTACAAAATGTATACAAAAAAATGCCTTTCACTGCTCAATTTTCTGATAAAAATCTGGAACCCTTACAATGTCTTTTTCCTCCCTTTTTATAGAGGAAGGAGAAGAGAAACTAATAAAAGAAGTAGGTGAAACATTTAATTTGCTTAACTTGAACAAAATGGTGGAAACATTCGTGCCCTTGTTGCTTAATTAATATGCTGAGCTATAGGTACTCTGAGGCTGGCTCCATGAAGTAAATGTTGTAGGTGCAAATTTCTCCAGGGATAAGACATGAAGAATAAAATATGTAGCATTATGTACTTTCTTGAAGAGAATTTGGCTGAAGTAAACCTTGAGGGCATGATTTTCTGTGAAAAGATCTTTCTAGCAATCTGCAAGGTCTTCGATCTGGTACTTTGCCTCCAAAAGGGTATGTAAAAGCCCCAAAATCCTTAAATACATTTCTTTAATCCCCTGCTCTTCACTGATATTCTCTACCTGCGCCATTAATTCTTCATCTGCTCAACCTGTGCATTTGAATGACCCTGGAGGGTTTGATAGATTTAAATCCTTGCTTTCTTTAATAGTGGTCATATCATAGCGGCTCCCGGATCTTTTTCATAAATTTTGGTCCTGAAACATAGTCCTGTCATGCATTCTCGGCTTCTGTAATGGAGGCGATGAATCATGATAATTCTCCGCAGAGGGAAACCTGCAAAACCACAAACTTGTCAATGAAACCAGACACAGGGATGATGAACGTGGCGAGGTTGATGGAAATGGTGGTGCAGACTTGGTGGAATGATGAAACGATGTGGGGTGACGGGGAGATGCAGAGAAACGATGGAGGACGAGCTGGTGATAACTTTCCATGTGAAACGTAGAAATATGACTTACGAATGAAATATGTGGATGGCGCAGGAAAAATACGATAGACGTGTGGATGATGACGTGGTGGGAGATTCGGTCAACAGGCGGTCACGCGAATGATCTGGGCCACATGATCCTTTAAACGAGATCAATGGTTGAAACTTAGTCAGAGGGCGATGGAATGGCGGGCCCGGGGTGTCGTATATTTAAATTAAAACTCGTGCATCTTGGGAGATTGGCAGCCGTTAGATGGAGCGCTCGAGATCGGATGGCTCACGTTAATTTCGCTGCGCGTCCGGGATCGAACGATAACACACGAAATGGAGCGGTTTTGGAACAGTGGCTTGGGACACGCGGCGATCAGCGTATGGAATCACTGCGATTTGCGGAATACCGCCTGCCCAGCAAAGGTGGTGCGGAAAAATCAGGCTGGTTTTAAGGGGTAAGGCGCGGCGGGGACCACCAGACAGGGACAGGTTGCGGATCATCGATCTGTGGCATGATCGGACGGCGCACAATGCACCCGATGGCCGTTTATGGTAAGCGCTTTTTGGTCTAGCACGAGGTCTAGCGCCTTGGTCACGCGGGGAATAAAGTGCAGGGGGCGGGGCTGAGACCGAAAGGAGCTGGGCCCTAAAACATTTTCAAATATGGACTTTGGGCATTAAACATGTGATTTTAAAGCTAAGAGAGGGCAACGATATACAGCTAATGAACTTTGCAAGACAGGGCGAGAGAATTTGATGATTTAAACCAGATGGCTCATGGAAATTTTGATAAGAGGAAGATCGTGGTCAACACCGTGAATAGAGACTAACTCATAGGTGGGTGAATAGAGAACCCAAGCCACGGAAGAGATGTTCAGTGTACTACGACAGGCATCGCCAGCAAAACCAATCTAAGTTTGAAGGGATGTCGACATCTGCAATATCAAGAGTAAACAAGATAAGCAACAAAAGTTGTAACAGTTGTAAAACAAAAATAACTAATCCTAAGGCACACTTGTCTAATCTAAGGCACACTGTTCTAAAATGTAACTAATGTAAAAGGGAGATCTTCACATGAAAATTTATGCATAATATCTCTTGAGATAAAGACCATTTATGGGTTTATCTAAAGAGACGTCATCATAATCAATTAATTCATAGGCTCCTTTTGCAAGCACACGCTTAACAATACAGGGACCATGCCACATCGGTTCGAATTTACCAGCGCCTAGCTTGTCGTTAGCTTGATCATATACTAAAACTAGCTCACCTTATGAATGAATGCGAGGGTTAACACATTGATCATACTGAGATTTAACACATTTTTTCTGAGCTTCAACAGCTAATGTAGCGGTGCGACGAGTCTCATCTAGTTGTGATACGTAAAGAAAGAGTTTCTCCTCTTCAGAGGTAGCTGGTAACAACTCAATGGCTAATTTGAGTGATGGTATTTCACAATCAATGGGTAACACATCTTCTAAACCGTAAACAAGTTGAAAAGGAGTGAATCCTGTAACAGTTTTTTCAGAGGTGCGGTATGCCCATAATGCCGAAAAAAGCATGGTATGCTAATTAGATTTATGAGTTCTGAAAAATATGTTTAATTATGGTATTTAAAACCTTGTTGACGGCCTCAACTTGACCATTATCCTCTGGGTAATATGGTGTAGAATTATCACGACTTAGGCCAAGTTGATCAAAAAGTTCGGTCATCATAATATTTTGAAAATGGCTCCCATAGTCCGTAGTGATAGCTTGAGGGACATTGAACCAACCAACTACATCATTGAATATGAAAGTAGCTGCAGTTTTTCCATCATCTGTGAATGTAGGCATCGCCTCAACCCATTTGGTAAAGTAATCTATGGCAAGAATAATATACCCATGCCCCCTGCCCGAGTGAGGGTTACATGTAATGAAGTCGATGTCCCATTTGGCAAAACGACCAACAACAATGATTGGGTGAAGAGGAGCTGGAGGTGCACGCATATTTTGATAAAAAATCTGGCAATTGTGGCATTTTCGAACCATGATAATACAATATTTGAATAAAGACGGCCAAAAATAACCAACGCGCAATATATTTTAGGTTGTGGAGTGGAAAACCCATACATATGACCACCACACGCTCCAAAGTGGCAATAATTTAAAACCCTTTCAGCCTCTTCGTGAGTAATACAATGTCGAAACACAGAATCGACACCACAACGATAAAGAGTGTTACCAACAAAATTGTATTGCTGAGATTGGTATTGGATTCTCTGTCGATCTGATCGTGAAAGCTTTGCGTAAAAGGTTTGGGTTAGAAGATATATAATGATATATCCATACCAAGGATCTAAAGTACTGATTAGAAACATAGATTCATCAGTGATAGGATTCTTTGCCACCGTTTCAGGCTCAGTATTGGGAAAATCACACATAAGTTCGGAAAACACTAGTGATTTCTTAGACTTGGACTTCTCGAACTCCAAATCAAACACTTGCAGGATAACAGTCCATTTGGAGTATTTTCCCTCGAGCAATTGTTTTGTCAATATGTACATCATGGGGTTGCAATTAGATATCACTATGGTTTTGCGTAACAATATGTAATTACAAAAATGTTGGACAACTTTCCCCTGCAAACTCTGGAGTTGGCAAAGAGTCGAAGGAGGAGGTAAATTGATGAGAGCCTCAACCTTCGATGGATCAACATGAATGCCCTCTTTCGAAATGACAAACCCAATTAAATGTCTTGATTGTACACAAAAAACACATTTGTGTGGATTCAAACTAATTTTATAATGCCTACATCTCATGAAGATAGCACGTAAGTGCATAGGGTGATCTTCTTTGCGCAAAGAATGAGTAGGTAATTCATCCAAGTAAGGCTGTACAATATGTTTGATATCGTGAAATGCATAAGACATAGCTCTTTGAAAAGTTGCACCAGCATTTTTCAGTCCAAAAGGTAATTTACAACATGAAAACGTGCCCCAAGGACATATAAACGTTGTTTTAGGTTGATCGACAAGGAGTATTTTTATTTGATTGTAGCCAGAAAAACCATCCATAAACTAGAATATTTCGTTTCTGGCACAATCATCAACAATTTGATCGATATAAGGTGTAGGATAGTTGTCTTTGGGACAAGCCTTGTTAATATCCTGGTAATCGACACATACTCTGATAGTCACTTGTTTTTTCGTTATGGGAATTGTGTTAGATACCCAATTTGTCAGAGGAATAGGATAAATAAATCCTGCATGTAATAATTTTTCAGCTTCATCTTTGATTACTGCAGCTTTCTGCGGATGTATTGGACGTAATCTCTGTCTAATAGGCTTAGCATCTGGGTATGTCTTGATTTCATGAATTACAATCTTAGGATCGATACCTGACATATCTTCGTAAGACCAGGCAAAAAGGTCTCGGAATTCTTGAAATAGGGCTTTGTAATTTTTAATCTCTTCAATCAAACAAGAAGCACCTATATGAATGTTTTCAATAATTTCAGGTTTAATTGATATGTCAATAGGAATTGTTGTAGAAATATTTCCCAAATTTGTCTCAGAATCTGAATGTGTGATCGATCTGGGATTCTGAGGTTCCTTGAAATAATCAATTGTAAATATAGATGAAAAAACATTTTCAAGTTTATCAAGATTAGGAAAAAAAGAAGATCGATGATGTAGATCATCCCATGGAAATTCATCCGATGATAAGATTTTCTATTTGCTTTCATCAGTTGCGAACACATGTTGAAAGGGATCCAGAAATGATGTCAAAGTTGAGCTTGATATAGAAGATGATTTTTCACTGACCACATTCATTTGATTAGTAGAATTTGATGGGGTGTCAGAACACGATTGTACTACTACATATTCCGATTCAAAAGGACTTAAATGAATCTCGCCATTATAAGAGTCCAATTCTGATTCCGAAGGCACAATCCATGTGCCATAAAATGGCATTGTGCTTGATGTGATCATATTGATATTAGAAATTTTTCGCGGTACGTTGGGAGAGGGCATAGCGAAAGTTCCCATGAGAGCGTAATCCTTCATTAGCCCTACACCAACATCTTCGTATGGGATAACCCATTTTCTGACATGTTGGATACTATCTATAGAAGTAGGGTCTGAAGAGAAGTAAGACAACTGATCGATTTTAACAATCTTTCATTTATGAGGAAACATTATCATCCGAAAGACTGAAGAAACGAACAAAATCATTGCATAAGACCAACTGCAACCCAGAAGAAGGTTGTAATCAAGAGGGGCATCAACAACTTCCACCTTTAGGTTTACAGTTTTTCCTTCAACTTCTATAGGTAGATCCTGGATTATTCCATATGGATGAAAACCTCTTCCATAAAAGGCTTTAAGGATAGTCGGTGATTGGTTGAGTGTTAGAGAACCAAGGGTCTTCCAATATTTTAATGAAATTATACACGTAGACGCCCCCTCATCAATTACAGTACGAAAAACTCGTCTTGATTTGACTAATACTGGAATCTGAAAATCCATTTGATGTGGGAGTCTAAGTACAAAATTTTCGAGATCAAAGACCACTAGATTCGAGTCTTGAGGATCAATAGCTCTGATGGCTGATAATAGTAATTTCCTTTGTGCTGGACAAGATTGAAACACTTTTAAGGCCGACATTGTTGAAGGGGATATGGCCAAATCTTCAACAATGTTGTAATTCTGAGCGGCTCTCGCATGTGGATTGAAAGCAAATTTTTGAAGTACACCTTTAGCAGGCAGTTTAATCACTAAATCAGAGTTAGGTTTCTCAATTTGTAGTGCTTCAGAAACTGAAGGAGTTTTTCTTGGTGTTTGACTGGACGATTCAGTCTCTTTACCAGTTACATGACTCTTAGATCCATAGTCTTGAGATCGTGTCATAACCATGACCTGAGACATCATTAAAATATATGTCGATGAATTGGAAGAAGATTCGATAATTTTACTATCTTGAGATGGAAATGGATCCTTAAAGACAATAGGTGTGGGTGAACCTTTGACAAATTTGGATACCTCGGCCTGATGTGGACACTCTTTGGTATAGTGATCCTCGTCACAGATAAGACAAGGATAACGAGGTTTCCGCTTTTCATCTGATGGTGCGATTTTTTATGTTTTCTCTTTAGGAGATGTGTTTTGTTTATTTTTACTCTTCCCTTTCTTCTTATAACCAGATTTAGCTTTAGTTGTGGATGAGTCTACAACGTGAATTTCAGCAAAAGTTTCGAGGGAAGAATCTCCTTTGGGTGAATGTGGTAGATTTATAATGGGAGAAGTAGATTTTGATTATTTATTCTTACTCTTTGTAGTATTAACTGTACTAGTTACATCATCTGCAGAATGAGAACTTGAAGGAGTTGCAGCAATTTTTCCTAGGTGTGGTAAATCAAGAATTTTTTTATATAGAGTACCAGACTATGTGTATACAAGGTCTAAGTATTGCGCTTGAGCTATGACCTATTCTTTTGTAATAATACCTCCCTTAGCTACGTATTCAGTGATCTTTGGAAGTAGTGATTTAATGAACCATTCTGCCAAAATTTGATCCGGAATGAAAACCTTCACTAAACGTCATCTACGTCGCCATTCGTGTATGTGATCTGAAATGTATGTAGACAGACTTAGTTTTAATGAAGTTAAAAGTTCCATGCCATTTTCATAACTGACTTGCAACTGGAAGTGAGTTAGGAAAGTTGTTGTTAAAGCATTGAAATTATTGAAAGAGCCACGTGGTAATTCAATATACCACTTTGCATCTAAGCCTATCAATGCTCTTTGAAAAAGTCTCAATCGAATGGAATCATCGATTAAGGAGTTGGATGTGCACCAAAGATGATAAGTCATCACATGATTTGAGGGGTCTTCTCCTGATTTTCCTTCAAACTTAGGTATATCACTAGGCAACTTAGTTGGCATTTCCATCCAGAATGGAAGATAATAAATTGGATCATTCGTGAGGCAAGACAAATCTGGTAAGTCTAAATTTACAATTAATGGTAACCGACGGTTAGGGTCATGTTGAGAAAACTGATAACCTTGAGGAACAATACCAGTACCTCGAGGAGGATATCCAGGATAACCTGGAATAGCCTAAGCAAATGGGATTGCAATACCTCTGGGGTATCCAAGGTTAGCCGTACCAAAGTGAGGTTGAGCTAGTATTTGATATGTATAACCAGGGTATGGTTGACCTTGGTAGACTGGATTTTGTCCTGTTGGTCCATATTGATACTACCCTTGAAATGGTTGACTTTGCACAAACTGACCTACAAAAGGATGGCTTGTTTGAACTGTAGCTGCACCAAGTTGTCCTACAGAGGTTTGAATAGTAGACTGAATGACAGGTCCAGTTTGATGAGCAGTGACTTGAGGGATTTCTTGTGTAACAGTTGATGCAGTCGTTTCAAGGGTTGTAGCAACAGGGACTTGAGAAACTCAAGGGATAGGTGTACTTGGTTGTTGAACATAAGTTTGCACAGTTGATTGGATAGGAATACTTGGAGTACTCATACCAACTTGCTAACTACTAAGTACATATACCTGAGGCGTAATTGGGAGTGCAGTCTAAACAGGCTGTTGGACTTGGGTATAACCAAATTGTCCAGATGGCTACCCAAGTTGATTATAAGGTACTTGTAAAGTAGGTTGCAAAGATTGTTAATTCAACGACGGGTTCCACACAGTATTAACGCCTGGGTAAGGAGCTCCCATTAAAGGTTGCGATGCATAAGGTTGACCATAACCAGTTTGAGGTATTGGAACATAAGTTTGATAATTTGCCGGATAAGTTCTAGTAAAAGGTTGACCTCCTTGAAAGGATAGTCGCTCTTGATAAAACTGGTACCCTTGAAGAGGTTGTTGTCATTTAATAGGTTGTTGCCCTAGATTAGGGTACCGCCCTTGAAAAGGCTATGGCCCTGGAATAAGGTATTGCCCTTGAAGAGGTTGTCCTTGAGGAGTATACTGCCCCCCAGGCTGTAAATTTCCACCTTGAGAACTAGTTTGAGGAATATTTCCGGACATCATATAGACTTGTTCCATTGTCAAAGTTTTAGCAGTAGATTCATTAAGACCAGTTGATTGTGTAATATTTTTAGAAGAGGGACATGCTCGTGAGAAAGTACCAAAGAGCGACTAGTATCCAGCAGGAACTGATGGACCACCATAAAAAAAAATTTCCGACAATGAAGAAAACATGGATGACTCACTTGACATGCTTGATGAAGCCATGTAACTACCTCTAGGTATAAATTTAAAAGGAATGTGGTGTGGTGAATAATTGAGACCAATGCTATGTAGAAAGTTAGTAAATTGTTGATACCAAGGATCCGGTTTAAAAGGATTGTAAGGGTAAATCGATTCGCTATACCTTAGATCTAAAGATTCTTGACGCGAAGGAATTGTGATATCTTCTTCCGTGTTAGTAATCTCTTCGATACTAATTATGCCAGGAGGAAGATTCTCAGTAATGTGAAGCTTCACTCGAGGTGAATGAGGACAACTAGGAGTTCAAGCTATGAACTTAGAAGTTGACTCAGACGAAGTAGATTCATATTCAGGTTCAAATATTTCGGGTTCAGTGAGTTGAGTATCTAACAATTCACCGGTAATAGATTCAACTGTGATTACTTTAGAAATTTCTGGTTGTTCTTTATTTATTTCTATTGTCTGAGGTTGATTAACTTTAAAATCAGGATGTATAATTACAGATGTTTCTCCTTGTTCAGTAGACCCAGTTCCTGATTGTTGACCTCTTTCAGATTTAAGCTTTTCCAATTGACTCGGTGTATATTCAGGGGGTTTCCCCTGCATTCTACGGGAGTGTCTTGGTAATTCAACCACGGTTAATGTTTAACACACGAAATAAAAAAATATTTCAACAAAATACAGCTAAGGTCGCTAAGAAAACAAGCAATTTGAACACATGCCTACAAAATATAAGAGACAAACCATGCACAAATAGTATGTTTCCACACTAAAAACACTAGTTGGTGATGAATTCAAATGTCATAGAAGTTAATGTGGAAAACTTGGCGGTTGGAACAATTACCTCGACAACCTGCTTAATGAAACAATTTGGTGCAACTCCCTCCACTATTCCATCTCAAAGTGAATATTACCCTCCGGAAAGTCCAAGTGAGTCTAGCCAACATCTATTCCAGGTACAATGGGACCTTCCCTTCACCGTCACCTTGGGAAAAATCCTAAATATTTCACTAAGGTCACCAACAGAGACAAATGCACCTGGGGGAATAGTTTACGATCCGATATACACGCAAGGGCAGAGTATCAAGCTCAATCCCCTTGAAATATCCTCGACATGGTAAATATGAGCTTTGCTAACAAGTGACCCCAGGCTCCTCAACAATGGTTAATCTGAGGTTTACCGTTTGTATTACGTGCACGTCTTCTATCTTCGCCAATGAGATAGGTATGATTACCTCACTGGGTCCGAAATGACCTCGTGCTTGACTCTTTTAAGAAGATATTTCCAGAGTACAAATGCAACAATTCGATTTCCCTATCGCAAGATTCTACTTGTTTGTTTTGACTTCTTTGGAACGTTTATTGCAACTTATTCCAAAACACTAGCCTAAGCTATATTGGTGGAATGAGCCCTAGAAAATGTAAAAATGTCTAGATTGATTTTATTAGGCGCTCTATTGTTTTGGTTGTTATTTAACGCAAAGGATATGGAGTTGAAATTTTGATGATGTTGTGACCCGACACAAAATACTCGAAATGCATCTATATGACAAATGCAACTCTTTCTTTTCAATGAATTCTATTTAGGAGAAAGTTGAGAGTTTTTTTGAATTTAAAACACAATCTTCCTCATCCTTAAACAAAATCCTTTATGAAAATAAAACAATTTCATTAAGAACTAAATTTCCAAATATGATCAATTTCTCTTTTTGAATAAAATTCCATTGACAACCAAGTCAAAAACTACAATTTCAACAAACAGACAATTCCCAAAAGAAAGCAATTCCTAAAAAACCCTAAAAAGTATGAATTTCAAAATCAAATCAAAATTCTAATTATGAATCCTAACTAGGATACCTATGAATGTTTTGTAGATGATTTCTCTTAGTTGTAATCTTAAAAAGAATGTATCTACTTATCCCAGCAGAAATTAAAACATGCAAGAGCGCTTGGTGTTGAATTAGGCTTCAGTGATCTAGAAGCTTTTTCGCTTTGCAAATGAATAAGGAACGAATATTAATAAAAGTAAGGTTGCTTATAATCCTGATGGCTCAATAAGACAAAAATCATAAAACTAGTGATCTGAGGCAAATGAAGGTATCTTCGATACAGAGCAATAGTAAACCAGGATAAACCCTAACTTGTAAAATGAAAACAGGATGATTAATCACATAAGACTCAAAATTGTTGAAAAGGAGTTCTCACACAAGGTCTGACAAGTGGAATGGATCAAGGAAAACTTCGAAAATTTGGTTATCTGGCTCTGAAAGAGAGAAATTTATTTTTTTCAAAATTTTCCAGGGAGTGCGCAGCCTATCAGTTAACAACAGTGCGCATGCACATTCGATTGAACTAACAAGTTGTGCAGGATGTCGCTCTTCCTTCCACATAAAACCGCGCAGGCAGAGAAAAAGTTGGAAAAAATAAAATATAGGTTTTCTTTCTCAGAGATTCTAAAAATTTATCTACCCAACCACACTCAGAGAAGTCAAAATCAGAAAACTAAAAATTCAAACTGAACATAAACAAATAAAACTAACCTCTAATCCCCAGTATGGTCACCAATTTGTTACTGGGACTAATCCCTCTTGCGAATAAGAGCGATCTCCCTAGTACTCCAATGAGTAACTAGAAACAAAGATCCTTTGAATATCTCTTTCTCTAGATAATTTATATTTTAAGATCATTATAACACTAAAGTAGAGAGGACACGTTCCTACCTTTAAATCCAAACGTTTGATGTAGCCCTTTGTCTGTTGCTCCAAAGTAGTTGTCTAATGACGAGTAGAACCTGCAAAGAAAGATAAGACAAATAATCAAAGCATCTGCAATATATAATAATAAAAAAGTACAAATCCAACTTAGTGATCAAGGAATCTAAGTATTGACATCATTCCCATGAATTCATAAACACGACAATGAGAAAAAGAGATCCATATGTATTATCATAAATTAGAAAGAGTAATCGTACAACCAGATGCCTTGATGTTGTACAAATTCCTCCCAGGGTCCGAGAAATCTTTCTCCTTCAGTCTGATAAACCTTCCTCTCTATAATAACCAGCATGAAGTCATGGACACAAAGGTGTGATCTTCAATGTGTCAACAACAACTCACTAGTATATAAAGTATGCACTCTATGAACTCTCTCCAGCTTAGAAACTATATAGATCAGTTTCTATTCACATTAATAACTCGAGTATCTACCCTTGAACTTGAAACTTGAGCTCAATTTATAGGGATATTGAAGTATTTTCAGATCCATTAAGAGAGGGATGGTTTCCTCACATGAAGGGATTTGAGTTCCTTGGACCAAGGGATTAGCTCCATGAATGGAGGGATAAAGCTCGAACTACTACGACTCTAGAGGCTTCTAGTTGGGAGAATATTCGAGCAACTAGGCTTCTAGAAGTTACTTTTTCTTTTTACTTGCTTTTCATGGGGGTGAGTAGGTTTAAGTGGTGAACATAGTGGCGATCGTCACGGCTAATGAAAGGATCATCAGTGCATGCACAGGGAAAGGCTAGTAAAATCACACAGGTAGACTTTTAAGGGTTTTACAGAGCTTTTCTCGAATTTCCAAGACTTGATTCAGGAATATGAGTGTTTTTCATGTCTAAGGGAACATGATATGGATTGTGATAAACCCATATGAACAGTCAAATGTCATGGTGACAAAATGACATGTAACACTGGGAAAAACCACTGTCAATCCAGGCAATCCTCTATGCCAATGACAAATCATAACTAAATAACCACATGCATATGCCATGCATGCCAAAACTAGTAAGGAAAACATAAATGCAACTCAATACCTGCAAAGCAAACCCGATGTAGTTGTGTAGAAAATTTGAATAACTGATATATTATTCACCGAGATTCTCCTGATCACACACTATTTTAGCTTCATGCATAATACAAAATCTCTTCTACCATTGATCATCACATGCGGAAATAAAATCAATTGCATGCATACATTAAAACCACAAACAATCACACATATGAACACAGTATTTAATGGGAAAGATTAAAGCTGAAAACCCCAACTATCTGTATATTATACATGTCATGGAGATCATGTAACAATCATAGTACAAAGCTCTTTGCAAGTTCTCAGCACTACCTCACTTGCTACACACTATCAAGCTAGATCTAGCAAAACTCATGCTCCAACCTTTTTCCACTTGATAGCCAACCTCTATTGCTTGTTTCAATGCTATGGGATGGCCTCTTTATATAGATAAACCACCAGCCTGAACTGCGCAATCCTCATGGGCTTACTCCACCTATCTGTGTGTTGAAAATAGCAACAGTATAGTCACCACTAATAGTTAACCTGCTCTTTCACCTATTCCTGCACTGGTCTCCACTGAAACTGTCCATGCACTGAAGTTAACTGATGTATTCTTTAGTTGATTAATGAGTATTTAATTAGTGAATTAATTAATAATTAATTCACACCACTCTCACTAATTGTATCTATTAGTTAACTTGGATACAAAAAGCTCAATTATGTTTAGATTAGTTAAACTGAATACAACTCCACTAACTTCCTCAATCAACTCCACCAAACTCTGTCACATGAGTTCTAACTGAAGTCTTTCATGCAATAGCTCCACTAAACCCTAGGAATTGCGTAATTCCTTCTGTCAGCTGCATGTGCCACTTCTAGGCATCAAAATGAAGTGCTCCAAGAGAATAAGATAATGTTTAGAGTCTAAATATTATTAAGAGCTAATAATATTTGACATCCCTATTTTTAGACTGGCAATCTAAAAATAGATTATGCCCAATATGTCTAAAAATAGAAGTCCATCTATTTTTCCAACTTGATCAACCCTCCGCAAATAGCATCCTGCAACTCATAGAATCATGATCCACATGTCTAAAAATAGACTTTGCGCCAAAAATAGCCTGCAGGGCCACTTAGTGAAGGCGACTCCTTTCCACTAAGCTCATCATCTTGTTGCAATCTCAACACTCCCTCTCAACAAGATATGGATTATCTGCAACCCCTATCCTGCCCCTGTGGTATTCGAATTTGCTCCTGGTGAGCGCCTTCGTCAAGATATCAGCATCCTGATCCTCCATAGGAATGTATGAAAGTAACATGATCTTCCGCTGCACACAATCTCTGATATGATGATACCAATTAGTGAAGCCATGCCGCCTCAACTCATCCTCATGTCTGTACCATGATCCATATCCCGATGTGCCTCTGAGATAATATCTTAATACATGCTTGCCTGCCTCCTAGAAGAGCTTGGTTGGCTTAACCATAGCTTGTGAAAGCTAGTTAACAGCATAGCATATGTTGGGTCGTGTATTGACCAGATACATGAGCGACCCCACCAACTATCGATAAACAGTGGCATCCACTACTTTCGCCGAAGTAGCATCCTCCTTCCTCCAACCTCCAGGAAGAGGAGTATCAACAGGCTTGCAACCATGCATGTTGAACTTCTCCAGTATCTCCCGAGCATACTTACCTTGAGAAACAAACAGTCCACCACTGCGTTGCCAAATTTCCAATCCCAGGAAATAATGAAGGAGGCCCAATTCCTTCATCTCAAACTCTTTTGCAAGATCCTCCTTGCATGAGAGTATCAACAGCTCATCACCTGTCAAAATCGAATCATCTACATAAAGTACAATGATCAACAACTTACCCTCCACCACAATTTGGTATAGGTTAGGATCCGCCTCACTCTTGGAGAATCCAAGTCCGGTGAAATAACTGTCTATCCGTGGGTACCAAGCACGAGGTGCTTGTTCCAGCCCACTCTGAGCGCTCTCTTGAGCCTGCACACATGCGACTCGCTCCTGAAGATCTCGAAACCTTCGGGCTGCTCTATGTACACCTCCTCCTCAATCACCCCGTTGAGGAACGCAGTCTTCACATCCAGCTGATGAATGTGCCACCCCATCTGCACTAAGAGAGCAAGAATCGTCCGTATGGAAGAATACCTTGCGACAGGTGCAAAGGTTTCCTCATAATCGATCCCCCCATTCTGTGAGAAGCCTCGGGCAACAAATCTTGCCTTGTACTTCTCCACACTCTTGTCAGCTACTTGCTTCACTTTGTAGATCCATCTCGAACCCACCACTGATTTCCCTTCTGGCCTTCGGACAATCTCCCATGCCTTGACCCGACAATCGAATCCATACTCTTCCACCATGGCATCTGCCCATGCGGGGTTCTCCATGCAGGGTTCTCCACGGCTTCCTCGAAAGAGGATGGCTCTGTCACAATACTGCTTGCTCCTGACGCCATGTATCCGAGATTGCGGTTGGGTATTGTCTGTGTATGGCCAGTGTAGGTACTCCTACAGCCCTTCTGCGCTCTTGAGCGATCGCTAAACACATGAGTGTGTAGCCCTACGATGGTTGGCGATGCACAGGAGTGGTCTCTTCCACTCCATGAACTTCCTCTTGTGGCTGATCCACATCCTGAAGCTCATCCTTAGGAACTAATAGCTCCTCCTCTACATGCAAGTGTGGCTCCCTCTCAAGCAAACACTTCATGGCTTTTTCGTCTTGAAATTTGATATCCCGTCGCACAACAGTTTTGCGACTGTCTGGAAAATACACACGATAGTTGTGGGGCATATCTGTGTACCCCACAAATATCCCAACCTCTGCGGTCGGCTCCATCTTCTTCCTGGCATCCTTCATCACATGAATGTAAACAGGTGAACCAAAAATCCTCGAATGGGAAATATCAGGCCTCTTACTAGAAAACGCCTCCTCGGGTGTACTCATGCCAAGTATCCTGTGAGGACAACGGTTCTGCACATATACTGCAGTATTGCATGCCTCCGCCCACAAGTGTATGGGTAGGCCCTGATCATGCAACATCGCCCGTGCAACACCCATGATCGTTCTGTTCTTCTGCTCAGCAACCCCGTTCTGTTGTGGGTTATGAGGTGTTATGAGCTCTCTTCGAATTCCTTCTGCGCTGCAAAAGTCCTTGAATTCGCCAGAGATGAATTCACTACCATTGTTGCTCTTAAGAGCCTTCACCTGCTTCCCCGATTCTTTCTCAACCAGTGCCTTGAACTCACAGAATTTTGAGTATGTCTCGCTCTTCTTCTGCCTGAAGAAGATCTAGCACTTATGAGAAAAATCATCAACAAATATCACATAATACCTGTGCTTTGCTGTCGAAGCTACTGAGAAAGGTCCACACACGTCTATGTGAATTCTCTCAAGGATCGTCATGGCGTGACTATCCTTCTCGTGAAAGGTGGCTTTCACAAATTTTCCCAAGGTACATCCCTTGCACTGATCTGACTGCGCAAGAGTACCCTTAGGAAGCCCAGTAGAAATCTGCTGCAGTATCTTCAAAGCTCCATGGTGAAGGTGGCCCAATCTCCGGTGCCACAACTCGCCATCATCCCGACTCACCACTCCTTCTGCCTTGCCTGCCATTGTTGCGCAGCCATCTACCTGCAATTGATAAAGGTTCTTAACTCGAACCCCTATCCTCCAGGTCTCACCAGTTGCCTTACTGCGCAGGAAAGCCTTTCCCTCGCTAAAGACAATATCATATCCTTTGTCTTCTAATATCGCCACAGAGATAAGATTCTTCTTCAATCCTACAACATGCATCACTTCCTTCAATACGAAGGGTTTACCAGACTCCCTCTCAAAGGAAATGGTACCGATACCGGTCGCACTGTATCTGCCATCATCGCCCATCTCGATGTGCACTCCAAGATCTTTCTCATCCAGATCAGTAAACAAATCTCGATCTCCTGTCATGTGAAAAGACGCACCACTGTCAAGAAACCACACTGATCCCGTCATACTTGAGACCAAGCATGCGATCAGCAAAAAATCCAGCTCAAACTGTGAGGCTAAGGCCTCTCCAGCTGCAGTCCCAGCAGCCTGCTTATTTTTCTTCTTCTGTGGACAATTAGTGGCGTAATGTCCGTGTTGGTGACAGTGAAAGCACTTCACCTTGGACATATCCTGCTTCTTGCCTTTCACACCGGATTGAGAAGATTGCTTGCTCTTCCCCTTCTTTGCTTTGGTAGCCAAAGCGCAATTCTCTTCATCAGATGCCTTTGATGAAGATCCATCCCTGGTACTTCGCCTTATCTCCTCTTGCATAAGATCCGACCAAAGTCGCTCCCATCCTGGTAATTTCTCCCGACCATTGACAGAGTCCTGATAGGAGTGCCAACTCTTCGGAAGCCCAAGGAGAGCCAAGCTCACCAAGTCCTCATCATCAACAGTCGCCCCCACACTTCCCAGCTCATCCCTGCATTGGATGAACTTCGTGAGGTACTTGGGCATACTGTCGCCTTTCTCCATCTTTATGTTCTTGAGTTTGTCCTTGAGCGCCAACTTCCTCTGGTCGCTCTTGCTTTGGAATAAATCTGTCAAAGCTTTCCACATCAAGAATGGAGAAGCCTTACCATGAAGGCTAGATACTATGTGATCCTTCACGCCCTCCAACAGAATCCTTTGACACTTTGCTGTCTTCTTTTGCCATGCGTCAAGTGCGGCAGCATCACTAGAAGTAGGCTTTTGGACTTCAACATCTATGAACTCCTTCAACCCATTATCATCCAGCACCGCCTCCATCCTGTCCTTCCATGCAATATAATTCGAGCTGCCCTCAAGGGCATACTCCAATCGCAATCCGTTGAAAGACATCTCAACTTCGACACCAAGAAAACCCTCCTGCAAATTCGAATTCCACCAGCACAAAACTCAACCGCTTCAATGTTTTGCAATTGCTCCAATGATCAATATTGCTTTGATACCATGTAGAGAATTTGAATAACTGATATATTATTCACTGAGATTCTCCTGATCACACACTATTTTATCTTCATGCATAATACATAATCTCTTCTACCATTGATCATCACATGCAGAAATAAAATCAATTGCATGCATACATTAAAACCACAAACAATCACACATATGAACACAATATTTAATGGGAAAGCTTAAAGTTGAAAACCCCAACTATCTGTATATTATACATGTCATGGAGATCATGTAACAATCATAGTACAAAGCTCTTTGCAAGATCTCAGCACTACCTCACTTGCTACACACTATCAAGCTAGATCTAGCAAAACTCATGCTCCAACCTTTTGCCACTTGATATCCAACCTCTATTGCTTGTTTCAATGCTATGGGATGGCCTCTTTATATAGATAAACCACCAGCCTGAACTACGCAATCCTCATGGGCTTACTCCACCTATCTATGTGTTGCAAATAGCAACATTATAGTCACCACTGATAGTTAACCTGCTCTTTCACCTATTCCTGCACTGGTCTCCACTGAAACTGTCCATGCACTGAAGTTAACTGATGTATTCTTTAGTTGATTAATGAGTATTTAATTAGTGAATTAATTAATAATTAATTCACACCACTCTCACTAATTGTATCAATTAGTTAACTTGGATACAAAAAGCTCAACTATGTTTAGATTAGTTAAACTGAATACAACTCCACTAACTTCCTCAATCAACTCCACCAAACTCTGTCACATGAGTTCTAACTGAAGTCTTTCATGCAATAGCTCCACTAAACCCTATGAATTACGTAATTCCTTCTGTCAGCTGCATGTGCCACTTCTAGGCATCAAACTGAAGTGCTCCAAGAGAATAAGATAATGTTTAGAGTCTAAATATTATTAAGAGCTAATAATATTTGACATCCCTATTTTTAGACTAGCAATCTAAAAATAGATTCCGCCCAATATGTCTAAAAATAGAAGTCCATTTATTTTTCCAACTTGACCAACCCTCCACAAATAGCATCCTGCAACTCATAGAATCATGATCCACATGTCTAAAAATAGACTTTGCGCCAAAAAATAGCCTGCAGGCCCACTTAGTGAAGGCGACTCCTTTCCACTAAGCTCATCATCTTGTTGCAATCTCAACAAGTTGATCCTGTTGTTCCCTTGTGCTTTCCTTCTTTCCTCTGCCTTCTTGATCCAAATCCAAAATATGCCAAAAATCCTCCATGAGTGCTCCAAGAAACTCCAAGTGTGCAAGAGTGAGAGAGAGAGAGAGAATATAATGACAATGCCAAATACTGAACTGACAAAAGTTGCGAACTAATCCTCTAAATCATTTTTAGCATTGAGGCCTCTATTTTCTTCATTTTCCATTATTTTCCTTCAATTTCCTCCTCACATGCAACTTCTGACCTTTCACCTTCTTTTTCTCTTATTTTCCATTATTTTCATAAATAAAATGCCGAATAATGCATGTTTGCCTTTTCAAATGCCTTTTCCTTTGCCTTTCCTTGCCTTTGCCAATTTACTTAGCCATAATAAACCAAATGAACACCCACACTAGGATGTTTTTCCCAACATTCAGCTTGGAATACATATCCCATGACCTTGGTCTTATTTTGCCTTTATTAGTTTTATTACAAGGATTTTTAACTAGGATTGTTATAATAGGGATTTGGAATATTTTGGTTCTGATCTGTCTGGCTTGAGGCCTTCCATTTAACAACATCTTTGAATGAGACAAAGGTACCTTTTGATGAAGCTCCATTCACATTCCTGGCACCAGGATCTCCCCCACGTAATCTGGAGTTCGGGATGATGGTTGAATCTTTTAAGATTTTGTAGTCTTTGAGCCGGGACATATATTGAATAACCTTCCCATCAAACCATAAGCATTTAAATGTTATGAGGATTCCCCAATTTTGTTTTAAAGCCCCTTGTCTAGAAAAAATAGAGATTGTGCTTTTGGTCCACACGGGGAAGATTTTCCTCTAAATTTTCTTATATATATCTGGAAATTTTTATCCTGTAACAACTCATTATGTGGGGATGGAGAATCATCACAAGAGGGAAAATCACAGAGGCTATCCAACTGCAACACTCGCAAAGCACCCAAAACCACAACGGCCGAAGGAGCAGGGAAAAACCATGAAGAGAAATGATGCAGAAGAAAGTAATCTATGGCAGGGATAGATAAAGACATAATACCTTTATAGTGTTCCTTCTTCACCAACATCACTGAAAAGTAACCTCCATTTTCCATGTTTCCATTTCTCCTGGGGTTGGTATTGAATCCGGGGTCAAATTTAGATCGACCCTAAATAGGGGAGGTGTCAACAAGGATGAGACTCCCACTATAGTTAAACTCCAACGACACTTCGTGTTGGAAATGCATGTGCATACCCTTAGTGGCGGACTGTAATCCTCCATAATCATCACGATAAGCAAAAAAATTATCGCTTCCTCCACATCCTGAAGCTTCAAGCACACCAGGGGTTAGTCCAAGCAGGATGACGCCGACCAATTCATTATTTCCTCACAAAAAACCCTAGAAAATGGTGTCATCTCTCCAGGTATTTATGATTTATTAAGGCTTTCAACACTTAAGTGTTACTAATTCTCAACACTTTATCACATCAATCATATGTTAAAATCAATTAAACAAATATATAATACTCTTTTATTCATTATTTTAAAAAAAGAAAAAATGAAAAAACCCAAAAAAACATACTTTTATGTGACTTTTTTCTAAAACATTTATATAATTATACATAATTAAATATTTTTACAATTATAAAAATCTCTTTTATTTTATAAAATTATCTTCTATTATTGTAAATTTTTTTATAAATACTTTATATATATTTAAACATTTTTAATTTATTAATTATATTATAAAATTTATTAATTTTCATTGCTTTATAAAAATTTATTTATTTTAAGGGGGAAGCAGGAGCAGGAGCAGGAGGGGTTATTTTTCACCTTGACAAAAAAATTGAGTCTCAATATGCTTGAGGATTGGGCATAGCAACCAATAAACAAGCCAAATATTTACCACTATGGTAGGGCCTAGAAATTGCATTCGCTAAGAATGTTCTCAAAGTATTGGTATTTGGAGGCTCAATGATCGTTATTCGCCAATTGCCGAAGACCAAGAAAATGCTAAGCCCAGATCATCTTCCTATTTTTTAAATGATCATTCTAATTGCTAGTCAATTTGAGCAGTAGGAGTTCTTCGACGTGTACAAGTAGTTAAACTCAGTGGCAAATTCAATGGAAAAAAAAAGGGGCAACAATGAAACATGGTAGAATTGAATTGGATCAAAGCTTAATTCAACATGCTCCTATCCCATAATTATGGTTGAAAATCTTAGTTATCATAGTTTTAATTTCAAAGTCCTCATCATTATAACTTTAGTTCTTAATTTTGTGGGGGGTCCAATTCATATCCCACTCTTTGCTTGGATCTCAACTTGCATTTCAGAAAAGGCTAGCATTTGGGTGTGACGTACATTTGACTCTCGTCCACAGAGACTTAAGGCACTTCCCCTATGTCTTAATCATTTTAATAGGTGGCATTCCCAGGCTGTGAATCCCAATTTTATGCGGTACGTGAATTTAATTCGATTGGGATGGGAGTTGATGTGAACTTCCTCGGCTCTAGAGAAACATTCATTTTGTAGTGGGATGGAGTTAATTTCGTCACCCCTCCATATCCCTTGATTGTCTCTTCTCTGGATTCATCTAGATTATGGCCACGGTATGGATTCTTTGTTCCACTTGGGCTCATGGAAAAGGTCCTACCTTAGTTATTTAAAGGGTTCTCAGTTCCCTTAGATTCAATGTGTTTTATTGTTTTATGTGGGTTCCGGTGTGTGGTGGAAGCTTGCGTGTTTGTTGGCTCATTGTGTGTAATGGTTTTTCCCTGCTTGATTAGGTGCTCGAAATTATGCTAAAAAATGAAAGTTTTCAGAATGGCGTGGAACCTGAATGACCACATAGATCTCATCGTTTTGAATCCAGCGCAACTCGTTTCGTGGAAAACTGACACCGTATTCTCCTGGAAACACGATTTGTTTGTTTTCCCAAACAAACAAATTTTCCAAAATTCGCAGTTGACAGGGAAAAAATCTGGGCCAGTGGCAGGTTGGCACGTGGCCTCTTCTGGTTGGTTGAAAGCTATTTTTTTAGGCCAATTTGGCCTCTCCACTTATTTGAACGTTATTGGTTCAGTGTGGGAAAATTTTGATTGGTTGTAAGATGGCCAACCACATGCTGCCACGTGGCCCAACCGGAGGTCGCCATGTGGCAACACGGGGGCCACCAAAAATTTGTTGTCAATTCGAATTAGCCTCCGCAGGATTTGACATGGTGACCTCTCTCCAAATAATGCACCACCATATCGTTGGGCCACCGCTACACTTACTAACCATAGTCTTAAAACCATATTTGAATGTATTTGTGGCAAAGGTTTGGGGGAAGGGGTCAGGGCTTAGCACACCCCCCCCTCCATATTATGTCACCATATGACCTTTGCTCGAGACCGGGGGCGCAGAGCTAGCCACCCACCCAAAACCGTCACCAAACAGTCCACATGACACTGTCAACTAACCGTCGTCAGTTAGCAAGTCTGCCGAAATTTTTATTTTATTTTATTTTGACCATATACAATATGGTTTGAATTTTGGATTTATGGTGTTAGTGGTCAAATTAACGGTCTGACAATTTCACCCGAAATTCTAGAACATTGTCGCTCCATTAGCTGAAAATGGGGCGAAATTGTAGGACCGGTCCGGATTTTGGGGAAATTGTGGAGTGATTAGCGGGAAAACTAGGGAGGCTCATAATTTCTTCAATTTTTGATCAATTTCAGATCAGAAAGAGCTTAGACAAACATTTTTGGGCATTATGAAGATGATGGAACAGGTTTTGAAGCCATTTGAGCACTATAAATGTATGCAATCACCATTTTGAACATAATGAAAGACGTCCAAGCCATTGGAAGCTGGACAAAGGAGACATAGCCTAGGAGGGGTGAAATTCTTCATCATTTGCTGTGTTGTGGTTATTATTATGGTGCATTTGTCTTCTTTTTTTTCCCTGTATATTTCAGAGTTTATTTACATGCTTTATGTGTTTAAAAATTAACATAAAAGCTCTCAAAAACACAATTTTAACACTTGCAAGTTACAAACCCTCAAGCACATTTTCATTAAGATCTCATACATATCACTGCTATGACAAACCCACCGCCAAATTCAGAGAATTTTAATGTTAGCTTGTTGTTAGATAGGTTGTTGGATTTGGTTGAAGGCATGCTAGCGACAATGCAACGACATAAGGAAATGGCATAGCGACAAAGGAAATAATTTCAACTTTATATGGAAGCTAAGCAAGAATGTCGATAGAGCAATCTGGCGCATCTCATGGACGTCGTGCATGTAGAAATTATAACACTGAGCATTAGGGCGACTGCTTTCGAGGAACTGAAGAATGGTGGTGATCAACATGGCGCGTGTTGAGAAATGAGGGCGTTTAATTCAAATTTCTCTTCATGATAATTACTTGTGAACTTGTTATGATTCTATTACTTAGATCTTATCTTCATTAGCTTATTATGTCTTTCATCAAGTCAATTATCAAAGCACAAGAGACACAAATTTTAGGCTCTTCAAGCCAGGGCCAAAACCTCTCCCTCTTGGAGAGGAAAACCCGAAAGTAATTCTTCTTATAGATCTTCAGTTGACAAGTACCATTACCATGATGTAGACCCTTGACTTTAGAATGCCTCCAAGACCTTGTCACTCCTTCTCTGCACCGTACTGCACTAGTATTGAACTCGGTCCCTAACTGATGTACTTTTGTTTGCTCCTTCCTCGGCCTTCTCTTAGAATCTCCTTTTCAATCTACTATATGCACCTTTGATACCCAAGACATAGTCCTTGTACTTGTTGGTATATTCCTCTTTAACATTGAGCTTATCCAAGAGTATAATGGACTCCTTAACACTTGTGATACCCTTCTCTACGTTGTCAATGTATCTGTTTAAGGATCGTATTCCTAGTTGAATTATATCATTTTCTTCCACGTTGATTCGTCTCTCTACTAGCTTGATTACAGTCCTGTATCTTCACACTTAATCTCAGATATTGACATTGCAAATTGGACCCAAGACAAAGGTAAGTAATCCTTCCTTTCTTTCACTATTCTAGTTTCCTTTCAACATATCAATTGTACCCTTAACTTGTTCTTAAAATTCAAAGCTTATCCAATCCTTGTCCAAACTGTTACAGACCCTTATCTGAATTTCCTCCTGTAATCTAGCCCGAGAATCTCAGAGATATGCGAGATTATGTTCTCCTGTAATGCAAGGTGCCTAGGCACCTATTTATAGTGGTTTGACCCTGTTTATTAGCTGACCTTTTCCAGTGAACCATTGTGACTTATTTCTGTGAGCCGACATGACTAATAGTGCATATTGAGGCCAACATCAGGGAGGAGAACTGTGCCAAGGTCTTTGAAGACTTTCTAGATATTTTCTAAGTGTCACAATCCTTCATTTACATGACTCTAAATTATACATTTATGAGAAGATGACAAACCCCTAAAGACTTCAAGAAGAAGCATTTGAACTATATTAAAAACTCCTTACCCATGAAACCCATGAAACAAGTATTTACAAAATACATTTTATTATATTTATCTTCTTCATTACATAAATTTATAATTACAAGTCACTATGAAGACCGAACCTAGTTACACTTTCCAACATTCCCTTTTAACTAGGGAGGCATTTATAATGGTACATGGTCACTTTCAATCTGAAGAATCTCATAGGAAGAATTCGATTGGTAATCATCTATTATAGCATCATATTAACCAACATTGTTACAATGCAAGGCCTTGACTAATAGCTCCATTTCTCCACGAGACCATGAGCTACAATGCTGGTGAGACCAATCATTATAGACACCTTCATCATTGTCTCCAAGGTACATACTCCACTCAGGTGTTCACAAAGGTAAGTTATCCTTCCTTTCTTTCACTGTTCTGGCTTCGTTTCATTGTATCAATTGTACCCTTAATTCTTCCTTAAAATTCAAAGCTTATCCAATCCTTGTCCAAACTGTTACAAACCCTTATCCGAATTGCCCCTGCAATCTAGCTTGAGAATCTCAGAGATATGTGAGATTCTATTCTCCTGTAATGCGAGGTGCCTAAGAACCTATTTATAGTGGTTCGAGCCTTTTTATTAACCCACGTTTTCCAGTGAATCGTTGTGAATTATTCCTGTGAGTCGACATGACTAATAGTGCATCTTGAGGCTGACATCAAGGAGGAGAATCATGCCAAGGTTTTGGAGGACTTTCTAGATATTTTCTCAGTGTAACAATGTTTCATTTACATGACTCCAAATTATACATTTATGACAAGATAACAAACCCCTAAAGACATCAAGAAGAAGACTTTGACCTATAATAAAAAGTCATAGATTCGTCTTTGGCATAATAAAATTTTCATAGATTCGTCGTTCGCCAACTGTGAAATTTATTATTTTAATAATAATTTTTTAAATTTATTATTTATTTATTTTATTTTTTTCTGTTTCCATGACAAGTCATCATTGAAGCGTATGGATTTTATTGAACCCAAGAGTTATAAAACAAGAAAGAAATATATGAAACTGAATGGAAACCTTAAAACACACACAAGTAAACACACAAAACACACGCAAAATTTACGTGGTAAAACCTTGACAATGTGCCAAGGAAACCTCCACGGGGCAAGGGATTGGAAACTCTATTAATCAAGAATGATTCTCCTCATCTTACAAACCTCTAGGCCATCCCAATTTAATATGAGCAACTTAGTAATTCTAATTTCATTTGGTTATACAACCAACTACCTGGTAAAAAGTAAATTTGCCCAAAATTACATTTGTTGTCCTATTTCAAATGATAAATTTGTGATACCTGCTCTGTCCGTGCCCTTTTCACCCCTTTGCACCATGTGCAAATGCTAGTTTTGAAACCTATACACGGGCACGAACGAAGTAGTACTTCATTATTTGGATGGTTTTGCCACCAGGTGAGATCTCTAATCTAATATACTAAAGGAGACAAAAGGAGATAAGCACACTCACGGCATCATACAATAAGGCAAAAGCAAAAATATAGCGAAGTGGGGAAGCACAAAAATAGTTTCCAATCGAATCCTTGAACAGAAAAGGAAGAAATAGCAGCATGAGAACTCCCAATGGCCCTCCAGTACTCTCAAATGGTTCTCTTCATGAAGAAAATCAAGAGACTTTCGAACTTGTTGAAGCTTTACTCGAGGTTTATCTTCTCTCCCTAAGTTTTATTTTGGTACTCGCAAGTTATTCACAAAATTAAATTTACCCTAGGGTTATGTATGTTGATTCTACAATAGTTTCGACAAGACATGAAATCGGAAAAAAAATATGTGATTTTCAGATCTATCCGAGGTCTCTTGTTTTGAATTCTTGTGTGTGTTGTGAGTACATTGTAATGCCAGATAGATGGTTCTTTATTCTGAAGTTTTCATCTACTCTGGATCAGTTGCCATCCTGTATCCTCAGCTCCAACCACCACGATGAACCAAATATACCGCCAAAAACTGGACTACATACTTAGATAAGATATAACAATTTACTCATGCAAGTTCATAACTGGATTCTGGTGTGATAAAACAAACATCTCATGAAACACATGAAATCTTCCCTTGTGTTTGGTTATGAACCAAAACAATCAGACATCAAATATCATCAAATATCATCAGACATCATATCAACCAAAACCATCAGACATGCATGTTTTATCCAATGTTGGATAGGGCTGATATAATCACTTGTCAAAACATCAAGCAGCGAGGATTTTGAAGGTGGGTACAGATAAACTTGCAAATACTTGGCTGCCCCTTATTACTACCATCAAACCAAGCTCTATCTGTCTAGTTTATTGTTTTCTGGAAATTCTAGTGTCCTGAACCCTCAAAATCTGAATATGCTTTTGTAATAATTATTCATATTCTTTTGACTTCTTCCAGACTTCCACTTTTAGAATGGTAGTTTAAGAAATCCTTTCTTAAACCCAGCCTACTCTATTAGCATGTTAAACAAGTTCTCAGACCAGAAAGAATCATGCAAAAATATCATTGAAATCCGTTCTGCAATCCCAGAAAAGAGTTTGCAAAAATTGGCAAGAGATCAGCTTGAGAACTAGGTTTTACTTAACTTCAAAAGATTTTACTGCAATAATACCATAATTAGACCTCATTTTTTAGGTATGTAATAAAAGAGTAGTAGTTTTAATTAAGAATACGTAAGTGTGGATATTTGGTAGGATGTCCGTTGCCTTGAACCATCAAAAATTTGAATACAATATTTTAGTCTTGACATCCTTTTGATTTATTCCTATCCAGAATGCCAATTTAAGAAATCTTTGACCCATTCTTTTTATCCTTGATTAACTATGCGAACATGGTAAAGGAGTCCTTGATTTAATTCAGAAAGTGACATGCACAAACATCATTGAAATATGTGCAGCAAATCGTAGGAGTGAGCTGCAAAAATTCTAAAGAAATCAGCTTGAGAAGTCTAGTTACACCCAATCCGGATGCTTGTTCTTATTATCTCTGTTCTGCTACCGCAATTATTACCTTGGGATATGGTATGGTATGTAGTAAAAGGGTGCTAGATATAATCAACATGTAATCACCATATCATGTGACATGAATCATTCACTCTGAAAAGCAAAAATTAGCGAGCAGATTATAATACTTACAATCAACCACATTAGAGTTAGAAACTAAATACAAACACCAGACTGACTCTCTGGGAATTTATTTCCCTGAAGGTATGCCATGGCTAAAGTACTTGGCTTACTTTTTTTATGTACCTTATTTAGAAATTACCACCAGATCTGGTAATGCAACTTAAGGGATTTCACCTTTTTTCTAATGGTTTCCCGGAGCTTAACAGTATGAATATTCAACTGTAATGTTCCTGAGAAATAAATTGTCCAAGTGACGAAGTAGCCTATCGATCTCTGTAGGATATAGTCATTGATAAAGGGGAAAACCCCAAAATACCCAATGTTTGGGCAAGTTTTGGGGCAGTTGGGGAAAGAAACCCAAAGTTGGCGGCAAAGAAACCCAAAGTTGAGGTTTTGAGTGAACCTCACTCGATCAATTACGGAGAAAAATCCCCTCAAGGAAATCTATAAATACAAGAGGGATGATTTCATTTGAGGATCATTGGATTGGATCAATTATCTCTGTTTGTCTTTGAGCCTGAGGCTCTAAAGGTTTTAAGACCCCCTCTCCTATCAATTTTGGTGGTGAAAGATTCCACCATAGTTGATAAATCTATTTTTTCTTCTATTTTTCCTTTGCCTTCTTGTTCTGGTACAGGGATCTTTCTCTCTACAAGCTGTAGTGAAGTATTGTATTTGTGGATAAAGTCTGAGTCAAGGAAGATTGAACCAGATCCCAGTTGAGCAGATTGCCTACTGAGGTCAATTCTGGGCAAAGCGAAATTTTCAGCCGAGTGGATTTCCTTCTGAAGTCCATTCTGGACAGACCGAAGTTTTCCTAGATGAGCGGATTTCCTTCTGAGGTCAGTTCTGGACAAAGCAAAGTTTTTCCAGCCAAACGGATTTCCTTCTGAGGTCAGTTCTGGACAAAGTGGCGCTTGTCAAATCTGAGTGTAGTCTTCCTGAGGCGGGCTCTGGGCAGAGCAAAAATTCTTTCCAGTCAACATCTGTGGATATCATTTATAGTTGGCCGATAGTATTGTGAGTTTGATGTTCAAGCCTGGAATCGCTCCTGAGGACAAGGTTAGGGTGGATAAACCGAGTACCAAATCCACCAAGTTAAGGTTGGATCAGAGCCAAATCCTCCTTCAATCCTTCTTGAGGCAGCACGTATTGTATTGAGGATAGCCCTGAAGCAAAGAGGAAGATCAGTCTAGAGTTAACTTATGAGGTCAGAATTAAAATATCATAGCTGGGGTCATTAGACTCATTACAGAGGACTGTTATCTGCTCCTGTTGTATTTCAAAATTACTTGGAATTATCGGAAATTGTACTAAAGGGACTGGAATCTGGATTACTTGAATGGCGGAATTTGGGTCATATATTTACTGTTGAAATACTGAATGACTCGCTCTGTATTGTGTGATTGGGTGCATTACTGAAAGTGCAAGAATGTTTTATTGAAGAATATTTTTTATGCTGAATTAGTTAATTCTTTTATGTGAATAAAAATAAATTTTATTGAAGCTCTGGCTACTGAAGGGAAAATCTAGGGCAAAAATTACCCTAACTCACTACACAACCTTAGGGTTGAATGAAATATGGTAAAACAGCAGCAACAATGGACAATATTTCACCTCTTAACAACATGAATCAACAAGGCAATCAAAGAGAAAAGATACCGATTTGTGCCAACAAGCATCAGCCCACTGTGGCAATATTATCATGCAAAAACCAGATCTTAAAATTACCTTATGACTGGAGTAATAACAGCAGTAAATCTGCTCTATCTCTTCAATTGTAATGTCAAATCACTTCACAATTTCAGCCTTATCTCAAATCAGTGAGACATACTAGTACTGGAAATTACCAAATAGAAAAATAGATAGCTGAAAATTAAATCTTGAATAAGACAATTTAAGCAGCTGAAAAACTATCTGCTATAACACAATTTTGAATAGCTGAAAACTACATATATACATATATGTAATGTTGAAATCACATACATTCCATAGCCTCATCTCAAGGTTAGTACCATCTTCTAGCTCTCCAAAACCCTAATTATGGAAAACCAATAAAACCCCTAGCCAACATCAAGGAGCTCCAACAAGCAAGGATCACACTAGCAAGTCTTCTAAAGCAAGATGTTTCCTTTTCTATGCTCTTAACAAGTACAATATAGGGTAATCACAAAACCCTAGCTCTAATGTCTCCAAGGGATAAAACTCTAATCATAGTATTCAAGATGCTCCAAAAACTTCAAGAAACACTAGTGCCTCCAAGACGAGAGAGAGAGTACAAAGATGAAGATCAGGGAGAGAGAGAGAGATTAGTGTGCTCCTCTCCTGAGTCCTCACATCTTAACGCAAGATGACGATGAATGAGAACGTGATTAGATCACCATATCCTACATCCTTCTCAAAAGAGAAAATCCTAGTATCTCACAAGAATCCTTTGACAAAGACATCCTCCTTCATAGTAACTCCTATGGTTTCTTCATGAAATCTAACACCTTGCTCCAAGAAGGCAAATACAAAGGAAAGAGTACAATGATGATGAGGAAAGGACTCTCTCCTAGTCCTTCCTTTATATAAATGAGAGGTAAGGAAAGACAACAATATATTCGTGGGCCTAAACTCTTACAAGCAACCTACAAAGCCACAAGTAGGCCAACACATGTGGAGCACTTCACTCCATTGTTACACATGTCAAGCTTCAAGGTCATGTTGTACACAAGCATGGCTCCAATGTAAGATTTCTCCACAAGATGTGTCCAATGCTCCTCTTACAAGCCTTCAAGGACTCCAACTCTCCTTCTAAGCCATGTGCTCCACTAGGTCCACTCCCCTTGCATGAACGTTCTTGCAACCTAGGCATCCCCAAGTCAACTCCATGCCTTCATGCAAGCATCCAAGCTACCCCATGTTGTCTAGGGCTCAATACCCTTCTCTAGAATGCCAAATGCTCCTCCTCCAACGTGGCTAGCAAGCAACATCATCCATGTGGCTAGCATGTAGAATGTCACCAAGCTGTCTAAATATCTCCAATGCTCCAAGGAAGAATGTCATGCAAGTATTCAATTAAGGTCACACAACCATTGAGTAAGCCACCTCCAATATGAAGATCCATCACAGCTCATCAACTGATCATACACCATGTAACTCAAATCTCATGAAGCACCCCCAAACATTGTTCAAACACTTTCTGAGTAGCCTCGGAAGCTAACACCTTACATGCTAATTTGTCTTTCAAGCTCATTCACCCCTTTCTGTTCATTAGAGGACACTAATTGAATTTAGAATTTAATTGCAATTTCTATGTTTCTTTATTATCGAGGATTGCAAAAATCTCAGTTTTAGGTGACATGCATGGTGTGAGAAAGATGTTTCATTACTGATGTCATAATCAGTTTGATTTTCTATATCATTAAAGCGACTTCTTACTCTTTATTGACTGTTAAAGATATGAGATTCATTTTGGCAAGGAAATGTAAGGGGTTTCAGCTTTAATGAATTCATGCAGAGTAGGCTGCAAGGTATGGAGATATTGATGATGTGATAGATCTGGCATCTCGTGGAGTTCTTCTTAACTCGCAGGATTCTCAAGGGCGCACAGGTTCTTCTTTCCTAGATGTTTTTCCTGACTTCTTCTGTGTTTAGTTAATTGTCTCTAAGAAACAAAGAAACGAATGATACTTAACCCTAACCCTTTCTCCAGTCTTATTTATTCAAGTTGATTAATAAACTATTGACATGATGTTGCTGAAACAAGAGGTGCTAAGTGCATATGCATAGGCCATGGTTGTGCCAAGGATACAATGGTCAGAGAAGTAATTCAAATTGAGTGTTTAAGGGATCTACTTGTAAATCCAACTCTATATTGCATGTCAGTGTTCAACACTTGGCGTTCTTTCAATCTATTGTTATGAATCCTTGCAGGACTGTGTTCTTATACCCCTTGTGATTATGAGTTTACTGTAGTTGTTTCTATAACTTTTAATTCAATGGGCACATTGTAGACTAGTAATTGAATTCTTATTAGACCTTTGTTGCACATGATTACATTTAACCTTAATATCATTTATTATATACAACTTATTTCCTCTTTAGGATATTACATTATTGCTTTAATACATACTTTTTTTGTTGGCTTGACCCATGGGGGATTTGAACCTTGAATCTCATAGTTTACATAATACTTCATAGCATGCGGTCGCCAATTGAGCTTCCCCCTGTGGGCTTGCTTTAATATATTTATTACTAATGAAATAGACATTACATTATCTAACAAGTTGAACTTTGTAGTTGTCTCGATTACCTATGAACTACTTTGGTTAAAGTTACTAGGGCCAGTTATGGGCCAGCTATGGCTTCAAGTTCAGATTTATATGCATATGGTGACTGGTCAATTCTTGTCTCAAAAGTTCTGATTTTTAATATGATCTCTTTCATGGAAAGAATGACTAGTTTGAATTTCTTGTCTAGAGTTATAGTCAATGTTCCAAGTTTCTGGGATGGGAAAACGCGGGAGTGGGGATACGCACAAGGGGGATGTATATAAGCAACCGCAAAATTTAGGGAAATTTCGGGGAAACAAGGGGATGTCAAATTCATAAAAATTTTAAAATTATTAAAAATTTAACGTATAAAAATAAAAAATAAAATCCCAAAAATATGTAAATAACTAAGTTAGTAAATAGTAAATCTTAATAATTATGAAGTGTACATCTAAATATGATCATCATTTCATATTAGACTATTATTAATCATAATTATCATTTGACATTTCAGCAATTATCAATGTAAACTTGTAAATCTAAAAGTAAATTCCTAAATTGAATCCATGATTTGATATTATGCAATGTTCCATTGAAATTCATCATTTGGAAATGGGCATTAAAATTATGCAAGGTACATCTCAATTAAATTTATCATTTGACAATTGAAATTAGACAATGCACATCGAAAGTAAATTCATCATATGACAATGACATTATGCTGAAGTCTAAAATAGCCATAGAATACTAAACTAAAAGTAAACATAGAAAGCAGTGAAATACTAGTAAATTTCTCAAAAAGTGCTAAATAATAAATCGCAGCTCCAATCTGGTGGCTCCAAGTCACAAAATGAAAATTGCAACTCCAATCCAACAACTCCAAGTCACAAAATGAAAATCGCAGCTCCAAATGTCTCAGGCCCCAGTCGATGGTAAATCCAAATCACAACAAATTGCAGATGGAAAATGTCGAGCAACGATAAAATCTCTAGCGGAAAGGTAAAATGTTGAGCGACAGTAGAAGGAAATGTTGGGTGATAAGGTAAAATCGTAGGGTTAATGAGAAATGTGAATGATTATGTTTTAAAGTTTTAACTTTTAATTTATCCTTTAGTTTTTATTTTCATTTTTGTTAAAAATTATATTAATATTTGTAATATTTTATGTTTTGAATTGTTATTGGCAAAAAATTTGGGGTGATGCGGGGGGACGCTTTTCGTCACCAGGAAAAAGTCCCCTCATAGTTTCCCTGAGTTCCCCCAAAAAAGGGGACTTGGGGAAATGTTTCCCCAGGAGTTTCCTTGTCCCGGGAACGTGGGGGAGCGGGGAAGTGCGTCCCCCACCCTGGGGGCACGTCCCCGTGGAACATGGGTTATAGTTTTTATGTTAATGCACTCATATTTAAGGTGCCATTTGAAAATGACGTCAACTGATTCTACTTGTCAAAACATTTTCTTTCAGAAGTTAATTGAATTTGCAGTATATTTTGACCATTGTTTGGTCATATTAGAACTTGATTTTTTGTTTTGTTTTGTTTTAAATTTATTATAGTTTTAGATTAAATGCTAGGGTTCTTCTCAATGCTTGAAGAAAGAACATATTAGGTAGGGTTGCATGGGGTTCAGAGACTGTTTTTCATCCTTTTCTTCATGATCAAACCAAGGAGAATAGAAAATAATTGTGGGGGTTAACATGAGGGTAGGAAATGGTAAAAGGGTTTTATTAATTTGACAAGGATCTATGGCTAAATCATTTTCTGGCAAGCAATCTGTAATATTCCTTTTTAGTTTGCAAGAATCAGCTAAAAATACCTAGAAAATTTCACAGCATAGATTTGTTGCCGGAAATGCTGGTAAAATGCAACACATATTCACAGAAATTGTTCTGATACCACTGCAATATTCTTTTAATTAAAATTTCCAGGAAGATGTTTTAGGAAAATTTGCCACAAAATTTATCAAAGGAAATAGCACAATTTTGTACAAGTTATACTGGCACAAATGAAATGCTGCAACTCAAAAATACACACGAGACATATGCAGCAAAACTCAGCCTTATTATAATAACTGGAATATGATATTACATGCCAAACATGGTTCTAAGAACCTGATAAAAACACCAGCAAATATCTAGATGGCTGATAAATGTTCCTCATCACTAGATCAGCTAGATTTGCTTCAGTTCAAGTAGCTCCCAACCTTCCATTAAATTGCTAGAAATGAAGTCCAAATTGGAGATCTGGGTATCCCCACTTCCAACCCACAGATCTGTTCACCAATTGATGCCGATGAAACTCTATGAGATTTCTGAATGAAATCTCCACAATAGTGAGTTGGGGTTTCGTCCAACACACCAAGAAACCCAAGGGTTTTCGTCATAGGGCTCTCTAAATCTGAAAACCAAGTTCTCACAAACTTCCCAAGAGAATATTTCAAATACAGGTTGTCCCAAATGAGTTGCTTTTCCCCTCTTTTAAAGATTTGATGGATCTAACTTCAACCTTCTAGAGGCATTTTAATTTTATTGTTTTATTTTCATTCTAGAAGCTTCTCCCTTTTATTTTATTTAAGTGACTCTTTTTATTTCATTTTATTTAAGTTACTTTTAATCCCGGAAAATGATTAATTTTCCTCTATGATTCCTCTAGCCACTAAAAGTCACTTTTCATCATCCCGTCCTGTAGATCTCTTCATCCCGGTTCCAATGAGTTATTACAGTCAAGTGTTTCTCCAAATAATCCACTCCAAATAACACCTTTAGCATATTTAATTAAAATTTGCTTGATAATAACCCCGTTTTAGGGGAATTGCCCCGAATGCAATGGAACCAAGAACGAATTGTGCAAAATTGACCTTGATGATGAAATATAGCAAGTGAACCCTATTGGACCCCATAAAACTCCTCTAAAACCCTCTAGGTCCACTGATGACGTAATCTCGCTCATGTGACTTGGTTGACACAAACCCTATATATCCATCCTAACCGCATCATGAGGGAAACCAAAAATGGGGATTTTACACAATTTAACTATCTATTGCTTTTAGTAAAAAAACAACATTAACTTCTGTAATAACCATTGTTGGCCTTCTTAAGGTATCTAGGGTATTTTCTTGCCTTTCTACTTAGATATAGGTTAGTAGTAATACTGTAATCAAATCAAGTAAATCAAATGGAAGAGTAATACTAAAATCAATGGAAATAATATGTAGCTGTAACCTTGGGCCTTGTTGATGACCAGTGCCTTCTCCAAACCAGTGCCCCAATACAAAAATGCCAATAAGAGGTAGATCTCACCCAAAGGTAACTTTCCACCAATCCAATGCAACACTTGAATCCAAGTATTGTCGCCCAAATAGGGCTCAAGCCTAATAATTATGGAGGTCAAAACATTTCAAACACTCGACTTAAATCACTCGCCTACCCAATAATTACATCAATGGGTTAGACATCTAATTGATCAGTTATATATGGTGGAGAGTTCCAACCACCCCATAGCTGTCGAGGCTATGGTGTGCAAGAAGACCCACTCTAGAATTTATCTCTTGAGTAGTTATACACTGTTCTCATCAAATTCACATACCTAACCATTCTCTATCTGAAGGAAATAATCACAATAATCAACAAGAGTCAAGCCCCCTTACATAAGGCAAGATACTCTTTTTCGAACCCTTCACAAGATAATAACTCACTCAGGAAAGTATCTTGGCCTTTCCCATCCCCCCTTCCTAAATACACTTTGGGTGAAATTAGGTTTAGGGAAAAATTATAAGTGTCATAAAATGGACAATAGGTGAAATGAACTCAACCCTTTTAGGGTTTTGACCCCTAAATCAACTTCAAAAGCATTTTTAAGTCAATATTCCCTTTCCCATTCTCAAAAGGTACTATGTCTAAGTTGGCCATCCTCATTGTGCAAGAGCCCCTTCCCTTGGGCATAATTTCCACCAATCACTCACATTCTTTTGGGATGCTCCCATCATCTGACCTAGGTCAATGTGTGTCCTGTGAAACATAACCTTTTACAAAGGTTAGGTTTCCAAAGAACGTCATAATATTTCTCAAATCATGAACCACAAAGTATTCAAACTTCTCAGTTATCATAAAAGGAAATAACTCAACGAATCATCGAGGAAATAACGAGTCCACAACATCATCTCCTATCTAAGCGTTAAAATGCTTATCATGACAAAATGGGTGAAGTCCATAATGAAGTATCAACAAAACAAACAAGGTGCACTTGTTCAAAATATTTGGCTAAAATAGCAGGGATTTTATAATGACAAATTTATTCTAGAAAACAATGTTTTGAAAATTGTGATCGGGATTAAATTGGTGGGGGAAGAAATCGGGAAAAATCGTAAAAATCGGGAAAAAATCGGCACATACAAAAATATTCATTTTTTTCAATTTTTTTAATATCTAAATCATCCACAGCATAAAATAAATGCATTGACACATAAATATGAAAAAAAAACTAATATATAAGATGCGTAATATCATGTCTAGTGCTACATCACACATAAAACTGAATCATGTCCTGAATACTAAGTCCTGAGTCTCAAGAGTCAACTCAGCCTCAAAATATCAACAAAAAATATAATAATGTATCTCATATCATGAGTCATAATGTCATATACAAAGGAATGTCAATGCACCATATAACCTATGGTCCTATATTACTGATTTCCTTTGCCCCTCTTGCGAGAAAATGTAACAGCTTTCCCTCTAAATGAAGAAGCTGGTGGGGTTGGCAATGGACTCTATTGTGCTCTAGAAGTAGAACCTGAAGCACCAGAACAGGAACTTGAAGCACCAGGAGCTAAAGGAGGCAGACCACGTCCTCTACCGGTAGCAGGGGTAGGTGGTGTCACCTCCTGCTACTGCTGCTCCTCCTCCTCCTTGTCCTCCTCCCCCTCCACTATCTCTTGCTCTATCCAATCAGGGGCTGACTCCATGACAGGCCTTTTAGCCTCAACCCTCCATTCAGCAGTGGTGTCAATCGCATCTAAAGAGATGGCCTCCATATCAGGTGTCCTCTCAAGTTGTCTCACCCACAATCTAAGATTGTAGTAGATGTTAACCATGTCATTGAGGCGCTGGGACTCCAATCTGTACAAGGGTCATAAATTAATAAATTAAAAATATATATTATAAACAATAAATTAATAATTATAAAAAAAATTGTTTAATGAATTCAAAAAATCAGTTGGAATATTTTAAGTTTTTAACCTGTTGCGTCTTTTGGTGTGTATTTTTTCAAATACACTCCAGTTGCGCTCGCATCTTGAAGAGCTACATGTTTGGCTGAGTATTCTAATGGCAAGATTTTGGAGTTTTGGTAATCTGCCACCGTAGCTCCTCCACTATGCATCTACAAGTTACAAGTTACAACAAATAAGATAAACTTACAAAATTACAAACATAAGAAAAATTTTAAAATAATGAAAATCTTACCTGGCATTTTAGTAGTCCTATCCTGGACAGCCATGTCAAAGCTCAAGGTGCCACCTGCCATTCTGTATACCTCCATTTCTTTGGATATCTCTGCACGTTCTGATGGAGATGGAACCATCTTCTGAACACAAGTGAAAAAGCCATCCATGACCTCAGCATCAAATAGGAAACTACATGAGTAAGCAAATTCGGGGTTCAGGAAGACCCCTGCAGCATGAATGGGACGATGGAGTGTGTTGTTCCATCGGTCATCAATCACTTCCTATAAAAAAAGTTGTCTCTGAAACCTCTCATCACCCTTATCATCATAGTAGCTGCGAATGGCTTCTTTGGCCCTATCCATGGCCTCATACAAGTAGCCCATTGTGGGCTTCTCTCCATCAACCAATCTAAGAATCTTTACCAAAGGTTTAGTAACGCTGCACACCTCTTGCACTCCCGCCCAGAAGCTTTCCTGATATGAAACCAACTTGCAGATGACCTCTCCCTCTGGTTTGCGGCTGACAGTCAAAGCACGCCACTCCTCTGAAAGAAACATTCTCTTCAAATCCCACATAGAATTCAAGAGGGATTGAAGAGATATGAAACTAGTGGCAAATCGTGTAATAGCAGGGTGCACAAACTCCTCCTTGTTGGTGAATGTTCTCATCAAATGAAACACAAATGCATGATTATATATAAATTTTGTAATGCTCGTTGATGATTCTACAATATCTTTGACAAAATTAATCTTTCCTATGTCCTCTAACAACAAATCAAGGCAATGTGCAGCACAAGGTGTCCAAAATATGCTCGAATGCTTTTCCATAAGCATCTTGCCAGCAGCGACATAGTTTGCAGCGTTGTCCGTTATGATTTGGATAGCATATTGGGGACCCACCTTCAGAATGAACACATCCAATAAATCACATAATAATCATGCATCTTTGACATGTGCAGATGCATCAACAGATTTCATAAACATTGTCCCCTTGGGACAACTGACCAAGAAGTTAATAAGGGTCCTACCCTTTTGATCAGTCCAACCATTTGACATCAAAGTGCAATCTGTGACTTCCCATGATGCCCTTAACTCCTCCAATCTCTTGGTGCAGTCAACTTTCTCATTTTGAAGAATGTGCCTTCTAAAGTCATCATATGAAGGGGCTTTGTATCCTGGGCCAACAACAACGATAACATCAATCGTAGCTTGATAAAATGGATTGTTCCTGGCAACAGAGAAAGGAATATCATTCCAAAGAAACAGTTTGCCCAATAACCTGTCAGCTTTTTCCTTCTCCTTTTTTTTAATAAGTGAGGAGATAGATGGCTGTGCACAGGACTGGTTCTAGGAACAAAATATGAGGAGGTCGCTACGGGGTTGGGTGTAGAAGATGCTGATGCTGAAGAACCACTACCACTCTCACGGTCAACTCTAAACCCTGATATTTGACTCTTCAGAGCTGCCTCGCTGAGTTTAGTTGTTTCTATTTCTTCTAATGATTTGATGGTTTTTCTGATTATTTCTGGATTGGTATTTGTGCAAGGGTCTACTTCATGTCCAAGAATTTGTGACAGGTGGTATTTCAACCTGTATACCCCCCTCCATCATGTGTTGACCACATAACTTGCAACTCAAGTTTGATCGGTCAAACCCCTGAGCAGGTTCACCAAATTCTCATAAAGGATCCAATTTCCTTTGCATGTTTGTAAATTTGTTGAACTCTTGACTCTTGAGTTTTACTGTAAGATGAACTTTGAACTTTGAACTTTGAAATTTGAACCTAGGGCACAAGAAAAATTGCAAGTTAAAAAATAAAATAAAAAAATTACAATTTTACATACAACATTTTGATTTTTTCACAAAAATAAAACCCTCAACTCAATGCAAAAATAATGGGAAAAAATACATGTCGAAACACAAGCAAAAATAATGGAAAGAAATTAGGAGCACAAGAAGAAATATAAAAAAATAAATTTAACAACCAATCTTTTGCATTTTTGAACAAAATAAACCCTCTCCTCTCGATTAAAAAAAAAAAAAAACACAACCAAATGCAATAAAAAATGGTGAAAATACATGGGTGATAGAAACTCATGGAAGAACAAGAAAAAACAAAAAAAAGGGTCAAATTTGATGCCCGTACCGGGAAAAAAACGTTTTGTCGAAGAAACTTGGTCCAAATTCGAATTTTGTTGGCTTGGCTTGCTAAAATCCTTCACTTTTGTCCACTCTTGCCCTTGTAGATCACTTATCCTCCTCCTTAGCTCTCCTTCAGTCCTTAGCTCTCATTAGCAAACCTCTCACTGCAAAAATGAGACAAAAAAAAATCAAAATCGCACTTAAAAAGTCGCTGTTTTGAGGGCCGGCGATTAATTCCAATCGGACCGCTCGATTTTTTGGCGATTTTTTCAAATCCAAAAAATTGCTGATTAAATCGGCCTTCCGAAAAAATCGTGATCGGTATTTAATCGCGATTTTCAAAACATTGCTAGAAAATACACGCAGAAAGCCCATAGATTCGTAGTATCTAACACAATAATTGTTGTCAGCAATATATTTAGAATAGTAATAAAACCCAAGAATACACAATGCTTTTACTACATCGATCTCATTAAACACTGCAACACAAGAAAGAACTCGAAATATTGCAACAAATAAACTCAGCTTTATTTATTATAGTATAGGAGCAAGGTTACATGCCAATACAATCGCTAAGGTAATAGCTAAGAAGACCTCCAAATATTCTGCTGCAATGTTGAATCAACCTCCTAAATTGTAATTGGAAATATGGCTCAATTCAAGGATATGGATGATCCTCACTCTAATCTACAAATCTACCTCCCAAAATGTAGCTGAAACCAATACACGCACTTGTGAATTCTGAATGCATTCACCAAGGGATGAGATGGGTTTTCGTCCACTCTCACCAAATCACCCAAGGGTTTTCATCCTGGGGCTCACTGAAGTTGAGAACGAAGTTCTCCAAACCTCACCAACATAAAATAATACCAATCCAAGATGTCCCAAATGCATTTGCTTCCCCTTCTTTTAAAGATCCAATGGATCCCTCTCCAATCTTCTAGAAGCACTTTATTTTATTATTTATTTCCATTCTAGAAGATTCTCCCCTTTGTTGAAAAGCTTAACTAGGTTCGGTCTTCATAATGACATGCAATTATGATTTTATGTAAAGAAGAGACAAAGGAAAATAAAATGTATTTATTGTATTACTTGCATCATGGGTTTCATGAGCAAGAATTTTATTTATAGGTCAAATACTTCTTCTTGATGTCTTTAGGATTTTTTCATCTTGTCATAAAGATAGTTAGAGTCATGTAAATGAAGTCATGTTACACTTAGAAGTTGTCTAGTAACTCTCCAATAGACAAGAACAATCATCCTCTTCTTGATGTCGGTCTCAGAATATACACAAATGACATGTTGGCTCACATATGAAGACACACCCGTTCAATTGGTCATGTTGGCTCAAGTGTAAGGGAAACTACAAATAGGAGGCTAGACTCCTCACATTTTCCTAAGATCAATTCGGTGCAATCTATAAGATTTCAGATGCGTTCAATAGAGATAAAGGTGCGGATCAACCATAGTACAGTTCGGTGTAATGTCTGAGATATCGGATGGGTAATGACATAGAGAAAGGTGCTGATCATCCACAAAATCTTCTCGACATACTTACAGTTCGGATGGTATACACAAAATCTCCTCATATATTTTAAGTTATGCGGACATATCACAGTGGTCTTGGTACCGTGATGATAAGGTGATGCTCTGTCAAGTGCAGTCATAGTGAGTGACCTCGGTGTTTCTAAGTGCAGTGCTCGGTGGTACAGTCATGTTGTGATGCTACATGGTGCAACTCGGTGCTAGTGACAATGTGAAGGTAGGATGTGCAATTTGGCGAGGCCACAGTTCAGAGATATATATCTATGTTTAGATGATGCTTCAGTGGTCATGTCTTCATGCCATGAAGAGAAGATCTCAGATGAAGGAAGATTGAAGAATCAAGGAAGAAGGATGATTGTGTCTTGGTCTGGGAGCAGTAACATAGGTCAAGTGTCATGGTCTTGGTATTCGTCAATTGGAATCTCTATAAGAAGAATTAATGCGGGTTTTCCTCTCAAAGAGTGAAAGGTTTTGGCCCTGGCTTGCAAGCCTAACTATTGTGTCTCTTGTGTATTTGATAATTGACTTGATGAAGAACATAATAATCTAATGAAGATAAGATCTAAGAGAAAGAAGCATGAAGTGAATCACAAGTAATTATCAAGAAGAGAAATTTTAATAAAAGCCCTAATTTCTCAACACCCTTTACTTTATTTAAGTCACTTTTCCCCCTTTTGGCCTCTTTTCTTCAATTAAGCATTTTCCTCTTTTTATTTAATTAAGTGACTAATTAAAGTCACTTTTAATCTAGGAAAATGGTAAATCCGCCTCTACGATCTCTTTGGCCAATGAAATTCACTTATTATCATTCCTGTAGATCTCATTTCGGTTCCAACGAGCTATTACACTTACGTGTTCCTCCAAATAATCTGCCCCCAACAACACCTTTAGTGTTTTTAATTAACATATTCTAATTATGACCTCGTTTTACGGGAATCATCTAGCATGAGTGGCTAGGCTCCCAAGGCGCCTTGTAGTTGAAGCAAATATTTTTCCTCCTCAACTCATTCTTGCTGCTTGTTATACCCTTTGCATCCTTGTCTCCACCACAAATCCTCATCAACTCCTTCTTGGTCAATTGTCTTCTAAATGGTTTCATGTTCTGCTCAACCAACCTGTCATCTAACTCATAAGCAGCATGTGATACAACTTGTTCATTTCTCCAAATGGCCAACCACTTGGATTGCAACTTCTTGCAAATGGCATCATGGTCCCCCATAACCGAAGACAAAATAGACTGTGTTTGTTGTGACACCGTTTGGATGATGTTCCTTAATATTGAAGTAGCAATGGAACATTTTAAGAATCAAATCATTGCACTCCAGGTCAAACATGATGTCATATCATTTGATTTTGGCCATGACTTCTAAAATCTTGAGCTTCTACCCCAAGGTAGGACCCAAGGTGTTATCCAAATATTGGAAGCTTTCTAATATCAACTGGAAAACTTCCCTCATAATATCATCATTGTAAGGAGGTATAGGTGAAGTTATCGTATGATTTCACTAAGACATGAAGTAGCTATAAGTCTTACCGCCTCACAAGGATGTTCCAAGAACTTTTGTTGAATAAAGGCAAGCATTGCTGGTTTTAGGGCCCAATTTAGAAGCCTTAGATCTGATTGACCCACTTTGGAAAGAAGTGAGTATTTTCTCCAGATTAAGGAGGGCTTTTTTAATTATCTTCATGTTCTTCAAATCTGACCCAAGTGTAAAAACTTGAACTCTAGCAAGTGTATTGAGTAAGTTCATCAGGCTATCATTGATTTTGTTAGTGAAGGTGCTCGCTTGAGGAGCCGCCCTTGTAATCTTTATAAATTCAAAGTAATCTTGCTAAACCCTAAGGTGAATTTATCTCTGATTCAAGTTCCTTCTTATTGCATATCAACCTATTTATTGTGGACTTGTTTCAAGCAAATTGGGTTGTTATTCCATTTGATATCATAAAACTTTAATACATTATCCAAGTCATCTTGCTTCAAAGTTGATAATCAATTTTCTTGGGTTGATTTTTCTCCGTGTATTAAATTTGGAATTTTGCATAAATTAACTCCTAAAAGAGATTCGGAGATCAAGGACAAACCAAGTCTCACCTTTGACTTGCCCTCTAATAAGCACACAATTGATTTACTCTTAAAATCATATTATCTAAGGTCAACTTATGTTGAATGATTACATCTCTTGTGGTTTTGGTTGGCCTAGAGTTGATTCTATTAGTTGTTTGCTTGTTCTATGTTGTTATTAGCTTGGGATGTTAATCATCATATTGCTAATCTCTCTTTGTTGCATACTTTATAAATCAGATTTGGTACTAATCCACTAGGTTCTAACTCGTAAAACATTTAATTGTATCATTGTTGTTTATGCTTTTTATCTTGTAGTCCTATCTTGAAGCATTCAATCACTTTTTAGTTGGAATCCTTAAACTTACATATTATATATTTAATAAGATTCATTTGTTGAAGTAAATTTCTGCTTTTGTTGATTAAGTCACAATATAATGTTTACTTAAGCTCTCCCAATGATAGATTGTGTATAAGAGGGATAGGCCCCTTGGCCTTTGAGAGCCAACCAATAATGAAGGGGAAATTGTGTTGAGGTGATAGTGACATAATTGCCATCTATTACCCCAGGGTGGCATCCATGGTTGGGCTTTCCACTTGGATGCTAGTTTACATAGTTATAGGCCCATATTTTGTGGGACACATTCCACATTGGCGTACTTTTCTTATCAAAACTTTTATTTGTTTTTGAGAATTTAACTTATCATTTAATACACTATGCATGCACAAAGCTAATTTTATTTGTACAAGAATCGTCTTATTTAGGGCTTGTTACCCACAAAAAGTGGGTAATCCATAGGGGAAAATTTGTATCCTCGTTTGACAATGAGCCAACCAACAACCCTTTGATGGTCAACAAATAGCATTATGCTAGAGTTCTACACCCTTTGCTTTGGTCAGATCTCTCTCCCATTTGACATTCTTCTTGAAGGAAGGTGGGCATCTCTCAATAGGTACTCTAACCATTTTAGCAATCATGTGCTTCCATTTAATGTTATGGGCATATTAATACAAATCACGTGGCAAATTGGATGATTGACCGATCTTGATTGTATCCTTGTTCCCACACTTCATCTAGGAGGTTAGGCTTTGACTCTTGAGGCCTTGGGGTTTTAGGAATGGAACTATTGGGGAGGCACTGATTGTTATAGCGTGTCCAAAATAATCCAAAATTACCACTTTCCATCTCTCTCAATTATCCATCTCCATTCTTTGAGTTGGTAGTGACTAGTCATTGGTCATCGGGATTAAAACTTTGAGTTAGGGTTCAAAAACTTGGCCTTGGAGGTTGATGCAACTACAATAATGATAAAAGCATATAAAGCCATAGTGAAAGAAAATTTAAAATGCAAAAGATGACTAGGACATGTTTAGTGCGTGGGCAAAAGCCTAGCATAAGCTCTGCCCCCCCTCATTAGCCATCACCTAGTTCCTCGAGTACTCAATGCGTCATCTAAATAAATGAACTCTTGAATGTCCCAACCTTGATGAGCGAGAAACTGCTACATCTTAAAGGGGTGTTGGAAAAACATAAAACAAGCTTGGGCTTCTAAGCTATGCACCAAATAAAGGCAAATCGTTAAAGTAAAAGGTGCACTAGAGGGGTGGAAAAAGTAAGCCGAGGAAAGAGTAAGTCATACAACCACAACTACTCTCTCCTTACATCATTTCACTTTGGATGTTGGAACCCATTAGCTATTCTCATGGTTGTGGCATCTTCCTTAAAGTCTTTCCCACTCCATGTCCATTATATCACATACACCTATGGATGGATGGGTCAACTTGGGACATGACACTCCTCTTGGGGGTTAGAAACACCTAAAAGAGTTGTTGACCTAATCATCCTTAACATAAGTGAGGTGACTTGTTTACAAGTCCTAATTTACTTAGACATATAAAGATGAGTTTTTTGTGAAGTATTTATGTGCCCCTAGCACTAGATATGGTCCATCATGATTCTTTAATGTTTTCATGTCCCTAATGAAGTTGATCTCACCTGATCTTGAGAAGTTTTGTTTAGGTGGTTTTACACATGTAGCACAGATCCCTTAAGGGACAACTTGGTTCCACTTCAACACTTTCTAGGGGGTTCTTTGCCTTGTTTTGAAAGCAATCTGGACTTTGTGACCTTAAAGTTGTCGCTTCAGAGATGAGTGTTGGGCCTTGAGCAACTTCTACATGCTTCTACACCTCTTGATGATCCTCTAGATGTTGAAACACTGACCTTGAAAGCTTGGTCATTGGACTATTTGATGATGTGCACAAATGAACCTAGGACGCCACTAGGTTGGCCTTGACCCTATTTACTGGATGGTACCTTGTTCTGGAGCCTGAATGAGGATGGTTATGAATGAGATTGCTATGAGGGCTAGCACATCCCTCTTTGATGCGAACACTTGCCCTAAGAGGTGCCACATCACTCTCACATGCATGAAGAGGGTGATCAAGGGCTTCTTTTAGATGATGTCATAGTGGAGGAGGTGCCTTTTTGAGATGTTCACATAAACTTTGGGTGTTTCTTGGAGTGAGCAACAATCTTGGGCCATTACCTTAGTTCCTTGATGCATTATTTGTAATATCCCAAATGGGAAAATAACAGTAATAACAGGCTAAAAGATATTAAGGAGACAACAAAACAAAAAAATTGATATCAAAACACCAACGAAGCCATAAAATACTGCTGAGCCATTTTATAAATTTGCTAGAAACGAGTACAATGGAGGTGCTAGAATGAAGGCATTTGGGCTTGCTCAAGACAAGCTAGAGAAGCCCTCTAAATCAATGTTGAAATCCCCCCATTGATGGTACGTTGTATGGCTATAGCTCTGCGCTGCAATCTGCTAGAAATGTTGTTGCTGCTCCCGAAGAAATATCGCTCGGGCCTGCTACACTGCTCAGAAAATTCCGAGACTTTAACCCTAGACTTTACTCAAGAAACCCACAAAAACCCACAAAGGAATTGGCCAAACGTTGACCCTGGAATTTCGGTCCAATTTCCCCTAACTCCTCTAGTTGCTGGTTGAATTAGGATCTCTGTTTGACACCTCAAATCTGCCCATAAAATTTTGCCAAATTAATGTTGGCTTCTCCTCAATAAACCTAGAAAAACCCAGAAAGGGTTCGCCCAAAACTTGACCTCGAAAATTGGCCCTCTTGGGCTTGGCTCACTGCACTGCTGGGTAAATCGATCCTCCTGTAAATTCTGCTGCTAGAAGTCTCCAAAATGCCACAAAAATCCTTGTTAGGAAGCTCCAAGCCTCCCCACCAAATCTTAGTAGCAACTCCCTCTCTTCTCACCTCCCGGAACAACCAAATCCTCTCTGCACTATGTCCTCCCCTATGCAGTTTCCTCCTCTGCGCAATCCAGAACTGGCTACGCTTCCTCCTGATGTCGCTAATGGAAATTCTTGCTAATGGAAATTCTCCTCACAAGGTGTGGAACTACTCTCTTGAGTGGGCACTCGAAGTCCCCCGAGGTAGAGGCTGAGATCTTGTCTGCTAAACAACACTGCAGACTTGGCTCTCTGGCTCAAGCGTGCTCTATCAAAATGACAAGAAGAAAATATCTGAATGAATGGATTTTGAATGAGCCTTCCCTTCTTCCTTTTTATCCATTGAGGCCCAACATATGCCTCAGGTCCCACCTTGACCTGCACTGCCTCTCTTTGGCCAATCACGTGCTGCCTTGCTCTAGCCAATCTCACGCTGTCCTTTTCGTGCCGCTTCTATGTTGCCACCTAAGGCCAACTCGACCCCACCACTAGAGCCTCAATTATTCCTTAGGGACTTTAGGAAAAGACTTTATTTGGCCTAATTATTAATTGTGGGTCCCCTACCAACTTTATTTCCACCCAACATTAGAATTTGCCAAAATTAATCAAAATTAATATCCCAATTAATTGACTGCTAATTTGGGGATATTACAGTCCTCCCCGCCAAAAAATGCTTGTCTTCAAGCAATGGCTGAACAAGCATCCTCTCTAGATGATGCTCCCCACTGTCACTATGAAGTTGTGCCAGGGTCCCAGATGCACCACTGAATCATCCCTGACCTCTGCATCCCCCGGATATGAAGGGATCCCTCAATACCCAGATCCAAGCCATCATGTCCAACATGAAGCTCCCCCTGCTCCACTCACCATCCTGCTAGGAACAAGTAGCAGAAGCCCTCAGAACATCATCAGTGAGTAGGGAATCATGATAATGTGGCACTATGCCCAATTCCTCATGAAGTTTCCCTACCAAGTAGTCCATCCCATGCACTCCGAGAGTAAACCCTCGAAGATACCGCCTAATCCCTATAACGTCTTGCTCACATGAGCCCCTCCTGTTATCATCCTGTTGACCAACTTGCCATACTAATGAAGTCCCCCACTCCATCAGTGACTTGCTAAAGCCCAATGGAAGACCTACATGATCTCCCCATGTAGTATACAACTCACCCCTAGAGGTTATCGAGCTGTGTAGAGCTGTAATGCTCGGGTCGCCTGCTAATCTCATAGAGGTGCCACCTTGCTGTCGCTGCGCCACACTGACTATGAGATACCCCCCATTGTGCACACACTGTATCTCTCTCTCTTGGGGCCTTGTGGCGAAAAATTTGTGAAGGCAAAGCTCATCCTGCTCGGGCATCTCCATGATGCTGATATCTACCCCTCCATTGTCGATCATGACCTTGAGCAACAACATGATAAGTCTGCCTCGCCATGTAATGGAGGTCTCAGTTCTCCCCCACGTGTCAAACCCAAGGTGGACTGGATCACCGTCTGCTCATCACAAAGTGGAGTGATCCACCTGCCCAACAGACCCCTGGATCCCCCAACCATACTGTGAGCTCACAACTCCCACTCCCCGCGGGATGCCGCTGCTATCTGCTAGAACCCATCTGGCCCTCATCTCTGACCCCTGTATGTATCCCCTGGGTGGACCCCAAGTATCAGGAGTCTGTCCCAAGCATGCGTACCTACCCTATTCGATATCCCAACTCCTGCTGATACACCTGGATACTGCTCGGAGTCTGGGTACTCTCCTGAGGCGAAGTCTACCATCCACCGTCCCTCAAATGTGAGCTTAGGGGTGGAACATATGGTACCTTGGCAATAAACCATGCCATCCCTAAGCTTAGACTCATCAACTCGTGCACCTACCAAGTGTCTCAACTGGAGAGTCTCCTCTCGGCTCATGACACGCCATATCTCATCCAACTGTCTAGGGTGAGCCTTCCATGCCCTGCTGCCTGAATGGAGAGTGTCAAGGGACACCAACCATACACTCCGCGACCATAAGCTATATTGGAGGATGATGGGTAGGTATGTCCCAAAGGGTGTGACCAAGAGTCTACCTGAATGCTCAAGAGTAATCCTCCAGATGACACTCTCTCTGCCTTGGATCTGCTGATAACACCCTTGTATCCCTGTCTCCGCTAAACGTGGCATCTCCAGATGCTCAACAAGATCCTCATCGATCCTAGGTGAGCTGCATCCCATGGTACACCTACTGCTCCTTTCCATATGTCTCTTTGGAGGCAATGCTCCAAGAGCCCACTGCTTCGCATCATGTGTCACTACATGCCACCAAGTATCACCGCACTCCTCGACCTGCCATTGTATACCGCAACCCGCCCCTGTACACCAATGGATACCCCTGGCAACCACTGTATCCTTCTGTACCATCATGTGTCCATCCTGCATCACCGCACCTATCACTCCCCGCATGTACTCAATGTGATGGGAAGCACTCCTACTCAACGACGCAGTCCGACATACTACAACGCACCCCCATGCATCTCCATGCCCATCTACAGACCACTGCTCAATGATGGATGCTCCTACACGTCCCAGGGTGTGATGGCCTACTCTTTGGAGGCAATGCTCCAAGAGCCCACTGCTCCGCATCATGTGTCACTACATGCCACCAAGTATCACCCAACTCCTCGACTTGCCATTGTATACCGTAACCTGCCCCTATACACCAATGGATACCCCTGGCAACAACTATACCGTTCTGTACCGTCATGTGTCCATCCTGTGTCGTCGCACTTGTCACTCCCTGCATGTACTCAATGTGATGGGAAGCACTCCTACTCAACAACGCAGTTCGACATACTACGACACACCCCCATGCATCTCCATGCCCATCTATAGGCCACTGCCCAATGATGGATGCTCCTACACATCCTAGGGTGTGATGGCCTAAGGTTGTATCCATATGCATCGACCCATACTTGATCGGTACCATCACCATACTCTCCAATGACTGGATTTCCCTTCCAAATCCTCCCTGAGGGACCCAAGAAGTGAATCTCCCTAGGTAGTAGCGATGCCAATCCTGCTTTGCTCCATCGTTTCCTCCGTGCCTCACACAAATGCGAAGAATTCCTAGCTCCATACAAGGCACTGTCTGGTGGCATACCAATGCCCCCTCCTCTGTCAAACTCCTGCTAGAGTATGTTGATCATCCCGTGATCCTTTGTACAATCCTCGTACCAAGACAACTCAAGAAGTCTGTACCTAAACTGGTTGGACACTAGTGCTGGCTGAAACTCCCCTAGTGAATGTGCACGCTCAATTGCTAGGTCAGTTGTACCTTCCAGGTCATAGTCAACCTGTATACCTGGGAAGTGATAGGTAGTCCCGCTCGGATCCCAATGCTAGTCCGGGCTCCCAGTAACCCTAGTGCCTGGAAGCTCCTGCTGAGCTACACCTCGGTGCATTACCATCTCCATAACCGACTCCCCTAGGTACCAACTCAGAATCTCTCGCCATCCAACCCTAAGAGAGGGATCAATTGCATGAACTCCTGCACCTAGAGCAACCTTGACATGCAGATCTTGCACCCTGTGCAACTCAGGTTGTCTCATCCCGCAATCGAAGTCAACGCACAAGATCTGACTAGGTAGCTCTCTCTCTCTCTCTCCAATGGCCAAAGGTGACCCAACCGTGCTGCTAGCCCCAACTATGTATGCTTGAAGGGGGCTGCTCCGACGCTCCAATGTGCCCTCTAGTTGTACCATAAGTTGCTCCAACTGAATCATCACAAGTGACTCATCATCCTGAATATCTCCCATGGTGTCCCCTGATACCACATGCACACTGGAATACGAATCCGGCCTACTGTCATCAACTCTACATGATTGCTCATGCTCCCCAAAAGCATTCTTATATGACCCCATGGACTCATCCAGAGAAGAGTCCTCATCCTGACAAACAGAAGGAATGTCCTCCTGCTCTACCTCTGTATCTCTTAGTGCCTCATTAAAGGTGGATACATCTCCTGACACCTCACCCATCTGTTGCGTGCAGTTGTCACCCAAAAACTCTGGCACGACTTCGGTCATCACCTCAATGGATGGCTCTACTGGGGTATGCTCTACTCTCTCCACTAAGATGTCAACTGACACGGTCAAGGAAGTCTCCAACAAGGGTGTGTCCTGCGTCACACTAGGTGTATCTACAAGCTCCCCACAATCCTGTGTGCCCTTTTTGATGGCTTCCCCCTCTGTTATTCGGTCAAGCTGGAAAGAGGTATCTAACTTTTCCACCCGATCCTGAGCTGTGCAATCAATGGATCCATCATACGTGGGAAAATGTGTCCTCCTAATGGTAGGTTGCAAATCTGAACTCTGCGTGCTAGACCCCCCACTGTTCCTTCCTTCTTCATCCCGCTTGAGCTGGCAGTAATCTCTGAAGGACAAAGTTGCTCTGAAGTTTTCCCCCATGGACTGCCATTCTCGGAAATAATCTCCCATGGGTATATGATCATGCCACCTACCTTGCTCACTCGGTACTGGAGGTAAGAATGTAGGCATCGTGATCCTGGTTGGCCTACTGAAGGCTGGCGGGTGAGTGGCTGGTAAAGGGTGGTCACACTGTTGTGAGACCCCTGAAGTCTCCCCAATTAGGAACTCATGATGAATGCTCTTATCCCTATTTTGTTGCTTGAGTCCTTCCAACATTCCCTTCTTTTCTTTGGCTAAATCATTTAGGGCCTTTAAGATGCTATCAATTGTTGATTCCCCTTTGCTCCTTGACTCCTCCATTTTTTCCACCTCTACTGCCTACCCTCCTTGTTCATGGGAAAAGATCCCCATGACTGAGCCAAGAACGAAGCTCTGATACCACTGTAATATCCCAAATGGGAAAATAATAGTAATAACATGCTAAAAGATATTAGGGAGACAACAAAACAAAAAACTGATATTAAAACACCAACGGAGCCATAAAATACTGCTGAGCCATTTTATTAATTTGCTAGAAACGAGTACAATGGAGGTGCTAGAATGAAGGCATCTGGGCTTGCTCAAGGCAAGCTAGAGAAGCCCTCTAAATCAATGCTGAAATCCCCCCACTGATGGTACGTTGTATGGCTATAGCTTTGTGCTGCAATCTGCTAGAAATGTTGCTGCTGCTCCTGAAGAAATGCCGCTAGGGCCTGCTACACTGTTAAGAAAATTCCGAGACTTTAACCCTGGAATCTACTCAAGAAACCCACAAAACCCACGAATGAATTGGCCAAATGTTGACCCTGGAATTTCGGCCCAATTTCCCCTAGCTCCTCTAGCTGCTAGCTGAGTTAGAATCTCTGTTTGACACCTCAAATCTGCCCAGAAAATTTTGCCAAATTAATCTTGGCTTCTCCTCAATAAACCCAGAAAAACCCAGAAAGGGTTTGCCCAAAGCTTGACCCCAAAAATTGGCCCTCTTGGGCTTGGCTCACTGCACTGCTGGGTAAATCGATCCTCCTGTAAATCCTGCTGCTGGAAGTCTCCAAAATGCCACAGAAATCCTTGTTAGGAAGTTCCAAGTCTCTCAACCAAATCTCAGTTGCAACTCCTCTTCTCACCTCCTGGAACAACCAAATCCTCTCTGCATTGCGTCCTCCCCCACGTAGTCTCCTCCTCCTCTGCGCAGTCCATAATTGGCTATGCTTCCTCCTGATGTTGCTAATGGAAATTCTCTTCACAAGGTGTGGAACTCCTCTCTTGAGTGGGCACTTGAAGTCCCCCGAGGTAGAGGTTGAGATCTCCGCTTGAAGATCTCGTGTGCTAAACAACATTGCAGACTTGGCTCTCCGGCTCAAGCGTGCTCTGTGAAAATGACAAGAAAAAAATATCTGAATGAATGGATTTTGAATGAGCCTTCCCTTCTTCCTTTTATCCATTGAGGTCCAACGTATGCATTGAGTCCCACCTTGACTTAAGCTGCCTCTCCTTGGCCAATCACGTGTTGCCTTCCTCTAGCCAATCTCACGCTGTCCTTTTTGTGCCTCTTCTATGCTGCCACCTAAGGCCAACTCGACTTCACCACTAGAGCCTCAATTTTCGCTTAGGGACTTTAGGAAAAGACTTTATTTGGCCTAATTATTAATTGTGGGTCCCCTACCCACTTTATTTCCACCCAACATTAGGATTTGCCAAATTTAATCAAAATTAATATCCTAATTAGTTGACTGCTAATTTGGGGATATTACATTATTGCTTATTTTAGAGGATGAGGTCATGGTGGAGACCATTTTTATCCCACACGTGTGGGTTATTTTTGGCATCCAACTTTTTTTTAAAAGCTATTTCAATGTTAACTTGTGAGCTTTGACCTTGTTGAACACTCAAGCAAACTTGTTTAGGGTTTTTGCTTGTAAAATCATGAAAACGTGACTTGGTTACCCTCATATAAATGGAGGGGAGTCACTTTTCATTTTATCATCATTCATTATCACACTTTTCTCTGTTTGGAAGTGCACACTAACTCTCCTCTTCTATTCTACTTGGTCGCAATGTGATTCTATGGTGTGAAATTGCCTTGGAGGATGATATTTGCATGAAGGTTTCTTGGAATAGATTGAAAAGTTTCTTGTGGAGATTTTTTAAGTTTATTGTCTATCTTTTATATTTTGCATGCTATCTTATATGAATTAGGGTTTCTATATGTGCCATGTTTAAAATAGCTGTATTTATTTTGAAATCATGATTCCTTATGCCATGCGAAATCGTTTTCCATGAATTCTTCTAGGGAACTCTGAATTGTGCATCTCTTGAACTTCATATCTACCTTTTAAGGAAGTTACTAGGGTTTGTCAGAAGACAATATCGTTCTCACTCTTTTCATCATGGCCATCTTCATTAAATTTTCCCCAAGTAACTACATTGCCCATTAAGAGTAAGGCACTAGTCTAGGAAGTGTTGATCAATCCTTTTTAAATAACTATTTTCTTCTCTTCTCGCTAAAATTCTAGATATCTAGGGTTAGGGTTAGGGTTTCTTTGAAATATATGCCAAAAAGTATTTTTACTGATGTGTTATTGCCATTTTAGTAGGGATTGCATTTAATGATTGGTAAAAAGCAAAATCTAGCATTAATTACATTATAAAACCCTAGTTATAGGGTTGATGTCATCAATATATTGTTGTGTTATGCATGTTTCAATTTTAAAAGCTCATTTGCAAATCCTAAATCTTGCATATCTAATTGATATCCTTGTAACTTTGTTGATCAATTATTGTAAGGCTATTTTTTTTGGTTGTTATATGACATTGCATGTCATATCATTGAAAATCTATCAAACCCTAACTTATAACAACTCTCTAATTTACTTAAGTGGTCTAAGGATAGAGTGCTTGAATGGTGAAGAGTATCTTAGCCCTCTTGGCTATACCAGTACCCTATGCCAAACATTAGGCCTTTCCATCACCATGAACCCTTGTTGAATATTCTTTAGGTGATCGATATATAGGAAAGCCTCCTTTTGGTTCAATTTGCGACAAAATAGCTGGAGAAAGGTTGCTGAGCTGACAGTGTTGGTTGATCTCTTGTTTCCATAAGGTTTGGATTTACCTAATGAGGCTTTGCACTAGGCCTAGTAGATTTTGTGGTAACAAGGCCAAGGCAATGGTAGCGGATTACTAGATATGTGTAGCCAACTCTTTTGCAATAGCACCTATAGGCTTAAGGGTGGATTGCTACTACAAATCTAAGTGATGAAGGAAAATGTTTCCAATAAATTGGTTGTTTATATTTTCAAAATGATAAGAGTTACAAACAAGAAGGGGGAAACCCCTAGGTCTACCAAGAAGAGGCAAAATCCCTAACTTAAAGCTTAACTAATACAAGTGATACGTTCCTTACATAAAAGTGGCCTTTTACTAATATTCATATACAAAACTATAAAGGCCTAGGACTAGAACATATTACAAAATCATGAGCATACATATGAAATAGCTTAAATATATAAAGTTAATAGCTGGTAAAGTTGTTGTGGCAATGGTTAGTACAACTTGCCATGATGATGTATGGAACAAGGGCTGCTTGGGTGCTGTCTATATTGCCTAAGTAGTACTTAATGAAGTTGGTAAGTACTCTTCTGCAGGGTGGCCTATAGTGAGTTTAATATGGGTTCACACCTTGTGGAACACTTGTATGCTTACATTGGCCTACTTTTCTTATCGAAATTTTTATTCAGTTCTGAGAATTTAGGCCTTCATTTAATATATTGTTTTAATTTTCCACTGTTCTATGCTATAACAATTACTTAGCCCAATCTTTTCTTCAATTAGCAATACAATTTAATCTTCCAATGATAAATAACAATTGTAGATAGAACAGTAAATGCAATAGAAGACAATCAAGAGTAATAACAAGAGACACAAGATTTGGTCAAAGATTAGGGAAAAACCCCACAAGGGGGAAACCCTTTCAAATTCTTCTTCTATTAGATTGTCATCAAACGTTCAACAAAGATATTACAATGTTCCAATTCATCAATTAAGAGTCAAAGTAAAACCTTTGACTATCCAACAAAACCAGTCAATCAATATCCAAATGATGAGCCCAATAGTAAATCTGGTCAACAAGACAAATCTGCAATTCTGGTCAATGTCAATGGCAGCAGCAACAGTCCCAAATGGTCAAGAGTCAAGAGTCAACTTGCTTCCAAAAGAGCTTGGTCAACTGTCCAAAATATGCAGCCTTGAATGCTAGTCAAAATGCAGTCAAAACAATCCTCCAAAATTGGTCAAAGTCGAAGTCAAAGTCTGCTGAAACCCTAGTTGCAGAACTGCAGTCAACCAAGGTCAAAATGCCCAGAAAAGTTCATCCTCCTTGCCAAAGAATTCAGCCACCAAAACAGATGCAAAATTTCAAGTCAAACCAAGTCAAACTCTTCCCAAACACCAAAAAGTCAACACTGGTCAAAGGGTGGTCAAAGACAGATTTCGGCCCAATCAAAGAGACTCTCTCTCCTCGCACATGTAGAAAAAGACCTGCAATTTCAGAAGTATTCGAACCTCCGAAGAGAAGATGTGTGTGATGATGCCTCCAAATGATGTGACATGAGGTGTATTTATGTGTCCAAGGAGGTCGAATTTCACTGCCCAGGTCGACTTGAACTTTTGTTCACTTTTGGGTTTTCCAAAAAAAATATACTTTTCCTTAACAAAATTAATTTCTTTCAAGGGCAAAGAGGGTCTTCTCTAGATGAGGAAGTGTTAAATTTGGCAACTAGGGCCAAATTCCACCTTGGGACAACTCATTTCATGGAGATGATGATTGCATTGGATTCCTCCTTTTGAGAGGTCCAAGATTGATCTAAATATCATCTAATTAGGACAAGCATAAGTGTAATTTTGAATTTATTCTCTCACATGTGCAAATTGTTCAGGTCGACCTCAGCTTAATGTAGGCTCAAGAAGCCCAATAGACGTGTCTCTTAACCCACAACGAATCATATAAATAGGAGTGACCTCTCACCTCATTTGGACATCATTCACTCACACATTCTTCTCTCTTCTTCTCATTGGGTCGTACAACTATTGGGCATCTTCTTTCTCTCACATGTGTGGCAAGAAGGACGAAATTTCAGAGCTGAATTGCAGGCCAAAAATTTCAGAGTTCAGGGACAGTTTGACCAGTGTTGACCGAGGTGTTCTTGACCAAGTTTGACTTCGATTTTGGATGGAAAAGTTTGATTTTTGCTGGCCATACAATTGGGCACAAAAACTGAGAATTTTTGTTCTAAATCATAGAACCGAAATTGCAGAAATTTCAGACTGTTGACCAGCATTGACCGAGACCTTCCAGGCATCATTTGACTTCGATCGTTTGGGGAAATTTCTGTCTCAGCGGCCCGCAACTTTTGGCATAGAAACCAAGGTTTTCTGAGCACTTTGACCGCAGACCAAATTGCAAGTTGATGGCAGAAAATTACACCAGTTTTGGACTGATTTTGACCCCCTGATCAAGGCCCAGTTTGACTGGAGAAGATAGAGTTGTTTTGAGGACATTTTTTTGCTGCTTCGGTCAACATTGACTTTCTGATTAGGGCTGATTTGACTGCAAAATTTGACAGGGCTAATTTGATTGTGTTTTGGGCAAGTGAATTTGATTTTTGTACTCTCTCTGCTGAACTATTGAATAATAATAAGAATTGATCAAAGGGTTTTCCCCACATTGGGGTTTTTCCCTGGCATCCTTCAAATCCGATGTTCTTTTGTCTTGGCTTGTCTTCTGCATTTTGTTTTATGTTTTATCTGCATTTACTGTCAATGTGATTAAGTTAATGTGATTGCTACTAGATATTATTGGAAATTGTCATTGCGCTGCTAAACGAACATTGAAGTAAATTGTGCTAAGCATAGAACATATGTAATATCCCGAATAGGAAATAGACAATAATATAAAGCAACATAAACAAGTTACTACAACAAATAGAGAGACATCATAAAAACACTACAAATATGGAGAAACGTTGAGCCATTTTAATTATAAACTGAAAGATAACAATAGGTACAAAGGTGATCAGAATGATGGCACCTTGGCTTGCCAAGCCAAGGCAAGCTGGAAATACTCTCAGAATCTATCTCTGAATGGCTGCTCTCTCATGGACTGCGTAACTCCAGAAACTGCTACTGCTGGAATGGAGCTGCTCCTTGGGGCTGTTCCCCTGCTCAGAAAAAATATGAAACTCAGGATACAATCTCTCCTCCAATAACTCGGAAAAACCTAGGAAGGAATCTCAGAATGGCTGACCCCGAAAATTAACCTCCCTTGGAAAGTCACGCACTCCAGATGAGTACGCTGGCCCTGAACTGATAAACTGTAACTGATGGCCTCCTCCTGCAAAAGATGATTTGTGAAGTGCTGATTCCTTCACAATACTCCCGGACTGAAATCTCCTACTTACCCTCTCTCTCAGTGCTGCCTCCTCTCCAAACTGCGTAATCTCCTAGAGGGATTGCGCTGTCTGAGAAACTGCGTGCTCCTGGCTGAAGGATGTTGAGTACTAAGCTCTTGAGTTGTGACATTTACTGGATCAATGTTCGTTTTTCCTGCAACTTGAACTTCTACATTTGTCAGTGTCGACGATTCTTTTTCGACAAGTTGTTGCACCTTGTTTTCCAATGACTTCTTGTCTTTCTTCAACTTCTAATTTGCGTTAGTAATTTATTGTTATGATCTTTGAGGCGAGCAACCTTTTCATTCTTGTTAGTGGGGATTTTTTCAATTTTCTTCTGCATATTTTGTACCACCTTTTTACCTTCTTGAGAAATTACTTTTGAAATTCTTGAATGTTTTCAGGTGTCACTGAATTTGGCTTTAAGTTAACGTCCTGTAGCGTTATTTTCTTCTTTTTATATGAGAATGTTAAAAACTTCTTTTTTGTATCAAGGACAAATGACCCTAGTGATTCCATCCAGAGCGAACCCAAAATTATATCACTATCGTTACAAAATAAGGTTTTAACGGTAAATTGCGAGACCAAGGAATACTCCCCCAATACTTAGGTGTAGATTCCTTATGTCATATTGTTTTTCATTTGCGTTAATTGAATTTGTTTCAATTATATTTGATATAGGGATCACTAATTGGTTAGCATATTCAGTACTAACATAATTATCCTTTTGATTAAGATCGATAGATATGAAAACTTCCTTTCCCGCAAGTGACCCTTTAATTTTAATTAGCGCACGGACAAACATACTATAATTTTCAGGAAATCTTCCCTCTTTCCTTTTCGAATTGGACTCCATTTGCGTTTATCGAGGTGAAATTAAGGTTTTTAAAAGTAATATAATAGTTACTTTATATATAAGCTTTTTAAAGTCACCCTCCTTTAATGATAACTCTTTTTATATAATTCAAACTTACTTTAAGCCTTGTTTTATTCCAAGGGTTATAATAAAAGTTGGATACTTCTATTCCACTTTATATATATATATTAGCAAAAATACTTGATCAAAATTCAATATCCTTTTAATATATATCACCTTTTTTTATTTTTATTTTGTTAAATATTAAGAAATATATTTCCTATGTCTTAACTCTTAACTTTTCTCTTGATTCAAAAATTAAATTTCGTTTTTCCTTTTTAAGGTTCCTTTGACACTTGTATTCAAAATTTTCCTCACAAATTTGAATTATGGTTTATATTTTTTCCTTTTCAATAAATCACTTTAAATATATATTCCACTTTATAAAAAGTTGAAATATCTTCCATTAAAATTTATATAATTAACTATTCAAGTTAACGCAAAAACGTTTTTATCAACTTTGGAGATTGAGTGGATGCGTCGGTATGGGATGCACTATGTAATAACCGGCTAGATGATGGTGGGAGATACGGTAGGCGGCAGTGCTGGACCGTAAGCAGTAGTGGGGATTGTTGTCGCACAGATTGTCCAGGCACCGCGACAATCGCTCAGATTGGGGGCTGTCACTCTTATCCCCAATCTCTCTATTTAAACTGTCTCCTTGCAAGCTAAGGGAGGTAGACCCTATTACAAATGAGGATGATAAATCTAGGAGACACAGCTAAAACATCAAATACTTGATAGAATGAACGAAATTCCACAGATCTAAATTAGATTTTACGTTTAAGACCAGTGCCTTATGGAGTCAAACAAAATCCCGTTATGCAATTATAAGCAAATAAGTGACGATTAACTGCTGCTTATTAAAACACGATTGATCACAATGATATTTAATTGAAAATGTCACAACCATGAATAACCATAACATGCGAATGCCAAATGCTTGAAAATTTCCGAAAAATAAGATATTCCAATTATAACCCAGTTTGAAAATCAAAATGTTCCATAGTCAAACTTTAGAATAAAAATTTTAGCACATTTGACTATAGAAAATTTATAATTTTGTATTTTCGAAATTTTTTTTAGAAATTGTTCGGAATTTTTTATTTTTTATTATTTATATTTTTTTTAATCTAAAACAAGAAATCTAAATCTATACTAAAGCTTTAATCTAAATAAAAATTAAAATTTAAGTCTAAATCTAAAATTCCTAACAAAACTGAAGCTAAAATTAAATAAAACAAATTTAGAAATCTAAACTTAAGCTAAAAATTAAAATCTACATTAAAACTACAGAAACGGAAATCTATCTAACATTATCTAACAAAACTAAACAAAATTAATGAAATTAAATTAATCTAAAAAATTAAAATCCAAATTAAATAAAATCTAAACTAAACTTATCAAAATTGAATTTAACTAAACTAACACTAAAGTCGAATTGAAACAAAATAAAACTAACCAACGGTTAAAAAAAATAAGATCGTAAAAGCTTTACAAAAGAAAAAGGAGAAAATTTTTTCAACGCATATAAATGGGTTTTCGTTTTTTATGTGTGTGCGTTTATGGTTGTCGTTTTGCAGGTCAGAGCTCATTGGACGCGTGAGGAAATGGGCTTCGAAGGGAAGAGGAACGATGGTATGAAGGTTGGGGCACGATAGAGATCAAGAAAGGGATGGCGAATGGATTCGAAGGTAGATGCAAAGGGCTGCTGCGGATATGATAAATCGGACAGCGGCTTGGACTGCACGCAGAAGAGACGGGGTCAACAGATTGAAGAGCAGACTTGGACGGCGTGGAGATTAAAGGCGAGTGAAACTCGGACGGTAAAGGCAGCAAGACAAAAGCTGAATGACGACTAGGGGAAACAATGCAGGCAGAATGGAAGGGCAATTTGCAGAGATAGATCTGCTGGATGAGGAGGGTCGATAGCAGAGAACGGCTAGGTTTAAGGGAAATCGATAACAGTCTAATGCAGGACGATGGGTAGAGCAGCGTGGAAACTGAAAAAAATCGAATGGGAGAATCGGTAAAAATGTAGGTAGGAGTAGAGGATAGTCAATGGATCGATGAGCATATGAAATGAAGATGATAAGACATATGAGTAAATGTGTACAGGACTTTGATAGCAGCGTTTAATGCAGAACCCAATACTCATTTAAAATGCCCAACAAACAAATTTTTCTCCGCAAAACTCAGATTTTAATGCTCTTTAAATTAAAATATTGTCCGAATTTGCCCACAGTGGCAGTTTGAGGCCAGTTCTGGCCTTTGGAGGCTAGATATGCCTCAGATCTTAAAATATTTTCTGATTAGAACACTGAACCTACAAGAAACCAGCCAGATCTGAAGACACACACGCCAATTTAATGATTAAACCCTGACAATCTTGAAAAATTTACAAATATACAAACTAGTTTACAAATTTAAAACCCTCATGGTCAGATCTGAATCTGTTTTAGCACAATTTTCAGAGATTTAAAGTTTTAGTGAGAGGCACAAGCCCTAGAAAACCCTGCAAAACCACCAATTTCGTAAGATAGACCTGGAATTTAACAAATAAAGAGCTTATCAGATTTATGTTTATTGAGAGTCGGCTGGTCCAACCGAAGACTTCCCTAGACGCCCAATCTTAAATTTTTTTTTCCTGCACACTTAGATTGATAGAGATTTAAGAAAACAACATGAGACCTTTGCAGAAAAAAAATCAGAATGTTATTTTATAAACCCAGAAAACTGCACAAGATACCTGTATGTAGATTAATCCATGAAGGCCATCAACCATAAAATACAAGAAGCAAAGTAGCAGAGTTTAGAGACAATTCACCACATAGATCTGAGAAGGGACATCCAGATTTGTAACCCCAAAGTCTTTATGCTTTATTCCTCAAAAAAATGTAACCCCAAAGTCTTTATGCTTTATTCCTCAAAAAAATTTACAAGAGCTTCTAAGAGCAAGTGCACGATCCTGAGATCGGATAACTCAAGAATGAGAAAGGCCTCTAAATTTATAGGACAAGATCTCTAACGGCTAGTTTGGATGATCCTCGTCAAAATAATCTCAACCGTTCAAAAGATTTAATTATCTTTTAATCCGGAGTGTTGAAATTAAAATTTTGGGGAAAAAACGAATTTATCATTTAATTCAATTTTAATTAACTCAAAAGTATTATTTTTGAGTTAATTACCCCAAAATTTTGATCTTGACTTAACCACCAAGGCCCAAGGGTCCAATATTTCTTAAAATTCTCAATATTCCCTTGGCCTGGGGCTTTCAAAATCATTTTCCAAGGACCCACAAATTTTTCCTTTAAAGATTTAATCCTAACTTAAGACCCTAAATTAATTAAATTTTTGGTTTAAGATTTTATTAATTAATTGACCAGAAAACTCAATTAATTGACTAAGAGGGGATTATAATTATTTTTCCAACCCTCTTTTACATGAGATAATACATTTACATACATGAAGGGGGGAAACCCATTCGTATAGACCCTCAAATAAATACCCAATTCTGCGACTCAAAATATGATCTAGTAGATCAAATAGTTCAAACTACTTTTACAAGAACTCGATAGAACACTAGGACTCACTTAGTATGCTGATGATAAAATCCACCCTAGCTTTGGGGTGAGGCTGGAGGGAAAAACTCTACCGATCACTTTCGTGAATCAGTGAGACAAAAAACCTCCTAGGATGGAAATCATCAACAACATACTAGGCTTACCTAGGTTGTTACATACATTGACGGTCTTACTTAGATCATTTACATCATAACATGCAGAATGAGTTTACATCATTATAAAAAACTGTCGATCGGCGATGAAATCTGGATGACATGAGCCTCGAACATGATAAGTCCCATTTGAAAAAATGGGGGTGTACTGCTATGGGGTCGTTGACAAAGTGTGGTCAACATCTGGCTCTACTTGGGGACACGTTGCTTCATCGAAGGAATGTGAGAATCCAGAATCTGCATCCAAGCAACACACAAAATTATATAAGTAGTGTCCATCCAAATATCATCATATAACATTAAGTACATGAAAAGTAGAAGCTCTTCTTTTATTCATTATTCTACTTAACATGAAAATAAATCTACTCTAACTCCAAAATGAATGCTGAAATAACAAGGAATAGGGTTAGAAATACAATACAGAGGATGCCCAAATGGCATCAGATGTGCTCAATATAGTGCATGTTGAGCATTTTCCTGCTTTTAGGCAAGTCTGTAGGCTGCGTTTCAGATGTGCCATGTCCAATCTTGCTAATTGTAGGACTCTGTCTTATCCAAATATCAAGCTGCTCTCGACCATTAGACGAATCAAACCACTTACTTCTTTTTTGCTTCTTTCTCTTCTTCTGAGTGGGTTGTGATGTCAGTAATGAGACCACTGTAAACTCCTTGTCCTCATCTTGAAGATGTTTTGTACAAAATATCTGAAGAACCTGGAGCGTGACCAATATTATTCTGGATATACTCTGTCAATGGTGACACATAAGCTTGGTCTTTCTCAACATCCTTTGAAACTATAGTTAAATCCTCCGTGTGATGAGATGGGAATGGCTTTAGTAGACAAGAAGTCTTATGATCTGTTGATGAATCTTCATAATCAAATTTCGGTTGAAAGTTTTGTAATTCTTCCATTTTTTCCAATTTCTTTTGTATGGACCTCATCTCCCTGGCATGCCTTACTATTAATTTCGTCTGATTTGCCTCCATATTTTTTATTTCCAACAAGTGATTTTCCTTCATGGCAGTGATTTCCTGGGTATGTCTTGCTTCCATTGCAATCATATGATTCTGTATAATGGCCATCTGATTAATCATTATCTTTAACCTGTTTTCCATGACATTTATTTCCTTAACATGACTTTCTTCCATGGAAGTTATCTTATTTTGAAGACTGATTTGGTTAGATTCCATGTTTTGAATTATTTGCGTACGATTGGGTTGCACATCCTTAATCATTTGAGCTGGCTCCTTAACCTGACTTTCATGATCTTCTATATGCATGTGATAGTCCTTACCAACAACATTAATTTGATGACTTGACCTTGCCATTCTACTAGCTATGATCCTTTTGACAATGGGACAAGTAGCCTCTTCATGAAGAGCATCACAAACTCTACAATAAGGAGGAACTTCATCAACCAAATTAGTAGATTCAAGCGGATTGGGAGTTCTCTACTCACTCGACTGACCCTTTCTCTGCCAAGTATTATTATTTCGATTATTAGTATTATGATTCCTAGGTTGGGAATTATGCGTTTGAGCCCTTTCCATTTGGACCAACATAGCCTGTAAGACACTTATTTCCTTAGCATGATTAAGCTTCATGCTTTCAAGCTTTTGCATTAACCTTTTCATAGGGTCATCATCATCTTCTAGAGTATCTGTCAAAGACCTATCAAAATCTGGAGTTTTGGACATTCCAGATGCTTTCTTATCTTTTTCAATCTCCTCAGCTAAAGATTGACAAGCCTTATAATTTGCAGTTTTAGCCCGCCTTAACTCATATGAAGTATCAGAATCAAAAGCATCAATGTAAAAATTCAGAAGAGATCCATCAGGAGGTTTATGAGTTTGAGATATTTCTCTGAGGATACCATTAAATCTCCTGTTAAAGTCTTCAGTCGTTTCATCTTCTTTCTTTTTATGGTACTGATCTCCCTTACCAAATGCCTATCTTCCCTTTTATCACCATACTTTTCCTTAAAAGCAGTTACAATGGATTCAAAAGTATTGAATGAATTATCAGGGTTTTCCATAAACCATTCAGCAACATCCTCACCAAAAATAAGAACAAAAGTTTTCATCTTTACATCCTCGAAATTATTTTTTTGCAATTGCAATTCTATTCCACCAGTTAGTGAAAGCAAACAAATGAGATTTAACACTAACTCCATCATTTCCTTGAAAAGAAGGTAATTTATCCATTTGAGGGAGATCATGGGGATAACCCTGAATATTAGCAAAATTACACGGGGCAAAAACATCCATGATATCGGGTTGAGGATTTTAGAAACAGATCCGTGTTCAAGAATAGTCAAAAGGTCCTCAAGAAGTGAACTTCTTGGCAGGAAATCTTGTAAGAAATGAAAGAATTGGAGTCGCCACTTGAACATGGAACTGATTCTAAAACAGAAGAAATAATCGAGAGATAGCAGATGGATATCAGGGGAGATTCTTGTCTGGGAGTAAATAGATGAATAAGTGGAGTCGCCACCCAAACAAGAAGCCAACCGAAATGTCCAGGTGCTAAAGATACAATGAAGAAATGATTAGTGATATGACGAAAGATAAGACGATGAAAATATGAAGAGATGAAAAGTCACCAGGAAATGTGATCCCTTGCGACAGGCTAATGAATGGCGAAAGAAGATCAGAAGATTATAAAATGTAGATTATAAAATGTCTCTAAGACCAAGGACAGAAAAAAATCTCTCCCCGGCAACGGCGCCAAAAAATGTTGTCGCACAGATTGTCCAGGCACCGCGACAATGGCTTAGATTGGGGGCTGTCACTCTTATCTCCAATCTCTCAATTTAAACTGTCTCCTTGCAAGCTAAGGGAGGTAGACCCTATTACAAATGAGGATGATAAATTTAGGAGACACAGCTAAAACATCAAATACTTGATAGAATGAACGAAATTCCACAGATCTAAATTAGATTTTACGTTTAAGACCAGTGCCTTATGGAGTCAAACAAAATCCCGTTATGCAATTATAAGCAAGTGAGTGACGATTAACTGCTGTTTATTAAAACACGATCACAATGATATTTAATTGAAAATGTCACAACCATGAATAACCATAACATGCGAATGCCAGATGCTTGAAAATTTCCGAAAAATAAGATATTCCAATTATAACCCAGTTCGAAAATCAAAATGTTCCACAGTCAAACTTTAGAATAAAAATTTTAGCACATTTGACTATAGAAAATTTATAATTTTGTATTTTTTGTATTTTCTAAATTTTTTTTAGAAATTGTTTGGAATTTTTTATTTTTTATTATTTATATTTTTTTTAATCTAAAACAAGAAATCTAAATCTATACTAAAGCTTTAATCTAAATAAAAATTAAAATTTAAGTCTAAATCTAAAAATCCTAACAAAACTGAAGCTAAAATTAAATAAAACAAATTTAGAAATCTAAACTTAAGCTAAAAATTAAAATCTACATTAAAACTACAGAAACGGAAATCTATCTAACGCTATCTAACAAAACTAAACAAAATTAATGAAATTAAATTAATCTAAAAAATTAAAATCCAAATTAAATAAAATCTAAACTAAACTTATCAAAATTGAATTTAACTAAACTAACACTAAAGTTGAATTGAAACAAAATAAAACTAACCGACGGTTAAAAAAAATAAGATCGTAAAAGCTTTACAAAAGAAAAAGGAGAAATTTTTTTCAACGCATATAAATGGGTTTTCGTTTTTTATGTGTGTGCGTTTATGGTTGTCGTTTTGCAGGTTGGAGCTCATTGGACGCGTGAGGAAATGGGCTTCGAAGGGAAGAGGAACGATGGTATGAAGGTTGGGGCATGACAGAGATCAAGAAAGGGATGGCGAATGGATTCGAAGGTAGATGCAAAGGGCTGCTGCGGATATGATAAATCGGACAGCGGCTTGGACTGCACGCAGAAGAGACAGGGTCAACGGATTGAAGAGCAGACTTGGACGACGTGGAGATTAAAGGTGAGTGAAACTCGGACGATAAAGGCAGCAAGAGAAAAGCTGAATGATGACTAGGGGAAACAATGCAGGCATAATGGAAGGGCAATTTGCAGAGATAGATCTGCTGGATGAGGAGGGTTGATAGCAGAGAACGGCTAGGTTTAAGGGAAATCGATAACAGTCTAATGCAGGACGATGGGTAGAGCAGCGTGGAAACTGAAAAAAATCGAATGGGAGAATCAGTAAAAATGTAGGTAGGAGTAGAGGATAGTCAATGGATCGATGAGCATATGAAATGAAATTGATAAGACAAATGAGTAAATGTGTACAGGGATTTGATAGCAGCATTTAATGCAGAACCCAATACTCATTTAAAATGCCCAACAAACAAATTTTTCTCCGCAAAACTCATATTTTAATGCTCTTTAAATTAAAATATTGTCCGAATTTGCCCACAGTGGCAGTTTGAGGCCAGATCTGGCCTTTGGAGGCTAGATCTGCCTCAGATCTTAAAATATTTTCCGATTAGAACACTGAACCTGCAAGAAACCAGCCAAATTTGAAGACACACATGCCAATTTAATGATTAAACCCTGACAATCTTGAAAAATTTACAAATATACAAACTAGTTTACAAATTTAAAACCCTCATGGTCAGATCTGAATCCGTTTTAGCACAATTTTCAGAGATTTAAAGTTTTAGTGAGAGGCACAAGCCCTAGAAAACCCTGCAAAACCACCAATTTCGTAAGATAAGACCTGGAATTTTTTTTTTTAACTAGAACGGTTATATTATTGAGAAAGAGTGCTGGTATGGCAGAGCCTATACAGCCAGTACAATCAAAATCTCATCCAGAGCAGCTATTACATCAAAGTCGCCATTAGCCTTTTAGGGGATAATGGTCATATGCGGAGCTTCTGCATTTAGGCTTATCATTCCTTCTTGAAGCGTACAGCCAATGTTGGCCAGTCTATATGCTTCCTTGTTAAGGTCTCTGAGTATGTGGAAGACTTTTACTGAGGGGAAGTTCCTCAGTATTCTGTTAACTCTAGCTAGTTGCTTATTGAGCACCGGGTTCTTGAGATCCTTCTTGCTAGCTATTGCTTTTATCATCACCTCAGAGTCTCCAAAGACTGCTATTTCACTTGGATTTTCTTTTTTGACAATTTGACATGCTTTCCATAAACTTAGAATTTCTGCTTGGTTGTTGGATTTCAGTCCTAGGCCCCAACTGAATTCTTCTTTGTTCCCATTGGGATGATAGATCACCCCGCCTGCACCGGATCTTCCCGGATTGCCTTTTGAGGCACCATCAAAGAAGACAGCGTACTTTCCTTGAGATTTCCACCACTGATGAAATCTGTCCTCCGGAATGCGGATCTGCCAATTTTCCATGTAGACAGTGCGAAGATTTGCTGGAGAGCTGGTCTTGCCGGTGAAAGGAGCCAACCACATCCTTTCTTCGGGCCGAAGAGTATGATCCTCTTTGATCTGGGAGTGAGTCAAGGTCTCTAATAGGAGGGATTTGGCCTGATCCGCCACTTTAGCTGCTGTCGTTTCTTTATTGCTGAAGATGATTTCGTTTCGGGCCAGCCAGATCTTCCAGCAAACATATTTGGGGGCGGCTGTCCACACCTTTTGCCATAAAGATTTGCTAGCAGTTTTATAGGGGTAAGCTGAATTCCAAGTGAGAAACATGGAGTCTATCGCACAGTGAGATGGAGTGTGCACATTCAGTCCAGCTAGAAAGAAGGACCAAACATCCTTCGCGAAATCACATTCCAGAAACAGATGACCTGTAGTTTCCAACGCTGCTTTGCATAGAGCACAACGGTGAGGACCAGCAATATTCCTCTTGCTCAGATTTTCTCCTGTCAAGATTTTGTTTTGGAACAGGATCCAGAAAAAAAAGTTAATTTTGGGAATGCTAAGTTTGTCCCAGATCAGTTTCCATACAGCCACAGGATGAGACGAGTCTTTTTTGCTTTGGATTTGAAGGTATCCATGCTTTGCTGTGTAGACCCCTGTTTTCCCCCAACCCCAGTGATCTGCATCGTCTAAGTGCACCGGGGCGTAGTCAGAAATTGCGCTTTTGAATAAGACAAGCTGGGAATGTAAGTGCGCTGGTGGCATGGGAATGTTCCATTGTATCCAATTGCCATTGGTGTCCCAAACTGAAATATCATTTAGTTTCCTTATTCCTTTCGCTTTGAGCCAATCTCTGAACTCTGCGAAGTCATTGGAGTCGTTGAGAGGAGGATGACCCAAAACGCTATCTCTCCAAATCCTGATATTTTCCCCATTGCCTGGCACTCTGTACAAGTGAGAAATGAAGAAGGGAATACCTCTGCTGCAGAGCTTCCACACTTGCGAACCTTTTGAGGATTTATCAACTGAGTATGAGGAAAGAGGTCGATTCTGAAGATATTTAATCCTGAAGATTTGACTAACAGGGTGATGGGGATTATTAATTAGCTGCCACAGAAGTTTGCAACCCAGAGCTAGGTTAGCGTTCTGGGGATCTCGAATCTGCAATCCACCTTCCAGAAGTGGGCGTTTCACTGTTTCCCAATTGATTAAGTGAAATTTGCTGTGATTGCCGCGACCGCCCTTCCACAAGAAATTTCGAATAAGTCTGGAGATCTGATCTGAGATAGCTTTGGGGGCGAGCATCAAAGCTGCCTGGTATGTGGGCAAAGCTGAGAGGACGGCCTTAATAAGTGTAAGTTTGCCCCCCGTGGAGAGCCAGAATCCTCCCCACGCGCCAATCTTCTTCTTAAATTTCGTTATGACGTCCTCCCAGAGCTGATTTCTGTTGGATCTTAACGTGATTGGCAGTCCCAGATATTTCAGCTTATCCCACTCAGCATAGCCAGTAAAACCCAGATCGTTGGCGATTTTGTTAATGGTGAAATGATCAGTATTCCATCCATATACAGCACTCTTCTTCTCACTTATTAGCGCTCCTGAAACACTGCAAAACTTCTGGAGTGTGTTTCTGAAGGAGTTTGCCACTCTAGCAGAGGCACCCCCAAGCAGGATCGAATCGTCAGCAAATAAGGCATGATTCACTGGATCGATGCCATTTGCAATTCTTATGCCAGCACTGTTTCCATTGTTTTTATCTTTGGTGAGCTTTCTGCTCAAGGAGTCCGCCATGATAATATAGAGGAAGGGGGAGAGAGGGCAACCCTGTCTCAGCCCTCTGGTGGCCAGAAAGAAATTCGCCGGTCTGCCATTGACCAGTGGTGCAATCCAAGTCTTTTCTAGACAGGCTTTGATTAGATTTATGAAATCTTGACTAAACCCGAAGGAGGAGAGAACCCTGTATAGGAAGGATCTGTTAACTCTGTCAAAAGCATTACACATATCCAATTTAATGAGCATACCTTGTTCTTTGCGAGCGTGGCTGGAGTGCAGAGCTTCTTGGACTTGAATGACATTGTCCAGAATATGACGGCCTTGCACGAATCCACCTTGAGCTGGAGAGATCAACTTTTGCAGAAGAGGTTTAAGTCTGTTCGCCAGGAGTTTGGCCATTATCTTATAGGAGGCATTACAAAGTGAAATTGGCCTATATCTATCAAAAGAGCCAGGGTTTGCTTCCTTGGGAATTAAGGCAAGGAATGTGGAATTGATTCCACCACCCACCTTAGCCTTTCTCATGATCCCTTGAGTCATTTTTAGCAGATCAGATTTGATTAACGCCCAGCATATTTTGTAAAAATGTATTGAAAATCCGTCGGGGCCAGGAGCTTTATCCTGCTCCATTGACCACACGATCTTGTAGATTTCTTCCTCCGAGACTGGTTTCAAAAGGGAGTTGTTGTCTTCAGAGTTGACCAACTTCGGAATGTTTGACAGGAATTCATTAATGTCATCCTCGCTCCCATTTCTTTCGGCAGTGAGAAGATTATGGAAATGTCCCTCAGCAGCGGCCTTAATTTGTTCAAAACCTTTACAAACCTGACCATTGACTAAGGTAATTTCGTTGATATGATTTTTTGAAAGTCTAGCCCTGTACTGTTTGTGGAAATAAGCAGTGTTTCTGTCTCCAGCTTTAAGCCAAAGGCTGCGAGACTTCAAGCGCCAATACTGCTCTTCGTTTCTGAAAGAATTGTATACTCTCCTTTGCTCATTGTTTTCCACTATTAGATCTGTTGGAGAAATGTCTTTTTTTTCCAAGTCAAATTGCAATTCTTCCAACTGGAGAACAACCTCTTTTCTCTGAGAGGTGGGCGTTTTGTTGGCTTTTTTAATCTAGTCTTTTAGAGCCTTTTTTGTGCTCTTTATCTTCTGCTCCCATACGTAGCTTGGAGAGCCCGTAACCTCTGTTTTCCAAGCAGATTGAACTGTTTCGTGGAACCCATCTATTTCTGCCCAGAGAGGGTTAAACCGAAATGGCAGAGGTCCTAAATCTTCTTCATCTTTAATACACAGAAGAATTGGTTTATGGTCAGATGTGAGTTTTGGAAGGATCTTGGTTAGCACAATTCTGTTGTCCAGCATAATGGAGCTGCTGAAAAGGAACCTGTCCAATCTTGCTGAGATGTGGTCTCCCCCTGTTCTATTGTTGGTTCTACGTATAAGCTCCTTTAACAGGCTTGAAGTCTACAAGATCCCATTGTATAATAAGATCTTCTACAATGGGAAGGAAGGGATCCCTCGAAGAGCTCCCTCCTCTCTTCTCATTAGGATCCAGCACAATATTCAAGTCACCTCCTAGAATTAAATTCTGCAGATTGTGAAGCTCTAGATAGGCTGAGAGTGACTTCCAGCACTCTTTCTTTTCCTCATAATGTACAGGAACATATAAATTGAACAATGCCAGAACTGTGTTGCTTGCTTTATGTCGAAGTTCAGTAAAAATCCAGTGTTGAGATTCATGGGATCTTTCTAGTGTAAAGAGATTTTGAGACCAGAAGGTACCTATTCCCCCTGCTGTTCCTCTTGCACTGATTGCCTTTCCTGAGTCAAATTTCCACTTGGTGTTGCTTATGTTCAGGAGGTGCTCCCCCTCAATTTTTGTCTCTTGAAGCATTAGGATGTCTGCGGATTCCGTTTTCAGTAAATCTTTGATTGCTTCTGCCTTAGTGGGATTCCCCAGGCCCCTACAGTTCCAAGAGACCATCTGCATCATTTAAAATTGGAAGGGGTAGGTCCACCCCCCTTGGGGGTCCTTAGTCTAGTATTCCTTCCGAGAGTCATCTCAATGGTAGACTGGCTGCCTAGGGTTTTTTGTCTTTCTGATTCTTCTTCCCTAGTTTCTCTATTAGATTTCCTACCAGCTCTCTTAGATGGCCTCTCAAAGGTCTCATCATCCGAGGATCCCATAATTTCTGTGTTCTTCTTTTTAGCCTTAATGATATCTGCATAAGAAGGGGAAGAGGTGTTACCTTGAGAGGGGATTGAGATGTTGCCAGGATCTGGAGCTGTGTTGTTGTTCATCGGGATTGATCCATCCGGCTCTGCTTCTGGAGGGTCTGGCTGGGGGGTTAGAGATTCGAAGGGATTCTTGTCCGCTTTTGTACTGACTTTGTCCTTACTTCCTGCTGCTTGGGTGTCTGCATTTTCTTGCCCTGCTTTGTTCTCCACTCCTTTGCCCTTGTTTTTGTTATTATGTCTGCTGTTTGATGGCTTCTTAACTTGGTTCCAGTGCTCTCCTTTTTCTTTCTCTGTTAGCTCTTCATTTTTTTCTTGCAGTATCTGGCGAAATGCCCGTATTCATGGCAGTGTCGGCATTTGAATGGGAGCTGCTTGTAATCAAGCTCTTGAATGTGTGACCAGTCTGCTACCGTGAGTTTGATGGCCTCAGGCAGCCCGAATTCTAGGTCAACTTCGACACAAATGCGAGCACAGGAATACTGGTCCTTTCTCGGTGCCTGATCGATGTATTTTCCTAGGGCGTTGCCAATAGACTGCAGAGATCTCTGATTCCAGCAGTGGAGGGGGAGGTGGGGAAGTCGCACCCAAACTGGCACCGCCGTGGGCACATCCTGAGCGGGGTCGAAGTCTGGCGACCATTTATTCAGATAAAGACCTTGAGGGCCCATAAAATATGGCCCATTTCGGAAGATCAGACTTCTATCTTCCACATTATCAAAGACGAAGACAAAAAAGCCTTTCCCCACAAAATGACTCTTGATGCTTTCCTTAACCAGGGGAATCCAGTTCCTTTTAACCCAATCGTCGACAGCCTTCGGGGAGGGCCAAAGCCCTGTGAACTGGCCAATAAGGCCCCTCTCTGCCAGATTCAGGGCAGATTTGCACGTTTCCTCCACAGGCAAAGACACCGTGGGAATGCTAGCCAGTTTCTTCACGAATTTCTGCTGGGAGCCTGAAGGGGGGCCGATTGCCCGATGCAGCAACGAGGGAGATGAATGCAGCAAGCTCCGGGGGAGAAGGGGGGGAGGCCGCAGGTCCTCCTCCGGGATCCATGATGGAGGAGACCGCTCTAAAGAGGTGCCGACCAGGCGCAGCTAGGGCTGCAGCAGATCGAGCATGAGAGCACGCGCGAGAAAAAACATATTAGACCTGGAATTTAACAAATAAAGAGCTTATCAGATTTATGTTTATTGAGAGTCGGCTGGTCCAACCGAAGACTTCCCTAGACGCCCAATCTTAAATTTTTTTTTCCTGCACATTTAGATTTGAATCTTAGATTGATAGAGATTTAAGAAAACAACATGAGACCTTTGCAGAAAAAAAATCAGAATGTTATTTTATAAACCCAGAAAACTGCACAAGATACCTGTATGTAGATTAATCCATGAAGGCCATCAACCATAAAATACAAGAAGCAAAGTAGCAGAGTTTAGAGACAATTCACCACATAGATTTGAGAAGGAACATCCAGATTTGTAACCCCAAAGTCTTTATACTTTATTCCTCAAAAAAATTTACAAGAGCTTCTAAGAGCAAGTGCACGATCCTGAGATCGGATGACTCAAGAATGAGAAAGACCTCCAAATTTATAGGACAAGATCTCTAATGACTAGTTTGGATGATCCTCGTCAAAATAATCTCAACCGTCCAAAAGATGTAATTATCTTTTAATCCAGAGCGTTGAAATTAAAATTTTGGGGAAAAAACGAATTTATCATTTAATTCAATTTTAATTAACTCAAAAGTATTATTTTTGAGTTAATTACCCCAAAATTTTGATCTTGACTTAACCACCAAGGCCCAAGGGTCTAATATTTCTTAAAATTATCAATATTCCCTTGGCCTGGGGCTTTCAAAATCATTTTCCAAGGACCCACAAATTTTGCCTTTAAAGATTTAATCCTAACTTAGGATGCTAAATTAATTAAATTTCTGGTTTAAGATTTTATTAATTAATTGACCAGAAAACTCAATTAATTGACTAAGAGGGGATTATAATTATTTTTCCAACCCTCTTTTACATGAGATAATACATTTACATACATGAAGGGGGAAAACCCATTCGTATAGACCCTCAAATAAATACCCAATTCTACGACTCAAAATATGATCTAGTAGATCAAGTAGTTCAAACTACTTTTACAAGGACTCGATAGAACACTAGGACTCACTTAGTATGCTGATGATAAAATCCACCCTAGCTTTGGGGTGAGGCTGGAGAGAAAAACTCTGCCGATCACTTTCGTGAATCAGTGAGACAAAAAACCTCCCCAGGTGGAAATCATCAACAACATACTAGGCACTGGTGTTACATACATTATTTGTCTTACTTAGATCATTTACATCATAACATGCAGAATGAGTTTACATCATTATAAAAAACTGTCGATCGGCGATGAAATCTGGATGACATGAGCCTCGAACATGATAAGTCCCATTTGAAAAAATGGGGGTGTACTGCTATGGGGTCGTTGACAAAGTGTGGTCAACAGGGATTACGGGCAGTGGTTTATCGAGGGGTGGAGAGTTGATGGCGGCAGTGGTTTAGCGACATAACTGAACTTGGATGATATAGAGACCACAGAGGACGGAATTGCGGTTGAGGCTGCAAAACGTCGACCGGTTTTCTGTGTGGGTGGCACGATGATGCAGGGAGGAACAAGGTCGAAATGGCATGACTGTGCAGGCAGAGGTGGCAGTGGAATTTGAAGCCAAATGTAGGTTCGATGGTGTAGCGGATGGAAGAAGGAACGATGAATTCAAGTGGTGGTATGTGGTTCGCAATTGTTCAGGCGCGGTTGTGTGGCTCAGACGGCGGGAAATGTATAGTGGCTGGAATGGAGCAACGGTAGGACAGACGACTGGTTGGTGGTTGCGGATGTCTGTGCGTCCGGGTATTGCAACTTAAAAAAAAAAAAATGCCCTTCTTCTCGCCGAGATCTCCAGAATCTCCCGTCGGTAGAGCTGGAGAGAGTTCCCTCTAACCAAAGGCAATGACGGCAGTTGTGGCTGCTACTACGACTGCAACTGTTATTTTTATTTTTTCTATTAAATCCACCGTCGGGAAGCGTCTGCGATCCGGTTCGTTTGGTGTCGACGGCTACTATTTGGTTGCTTTGTGTGTGGCAAGTGGCTGGGGTTGCAGCGTATTCGCAATGGTTTCGGTGGTATGCAGGAGCGCTGTTTGGCGTCCAGTCGACGATGGTGGAGTTGTAGCGCACGGGAATTTGATTTTTATTTTTTATTTTTTAATATATATTTTTTATTGTTTTTTATATTATTTTTTTATTTATCAATATATTCTATATAATTTTTTTCACTTCTTTTTCTTTTCGCTTTTTCTTTTCTATATATATATATATAATGAATATTATTATTATTTTTTTAACTTGATTTTATTTATTTTTAAATGGTATACTTTCTCTTTTTTTATATGATTTTTTTGACTTTCCTTTTTTTTTTTTTTTTAAATGTGAGTAGCTTTTTTTTGTTTTTTTTTAAATTTCTACTCTTCTTCTTTTCAGAAATTTCCCTCTTTTTTCTTCAAATTTTTAATTTTGGCCAAAGGCCTATGGGTGAAATTTCTTCAAATTTTTAAGTCTGGGCAAAGGCCTACTGGTGAAAATGGAGAAACTCCAAGACTGGTAGTGAAACGCTTCGACGACAACAATGTTGACGAATTTTTTTGATGGCCAAAGGCGTGGACCAAGGAGCGTAGCTCCGTGCAGCGATGAGCGGCCAAAAGATCGAACTCCTCTGATACCAAATGAAGAGAACAAAGTTCTTTCTCAAGTTAAATGCTCCAAAAGACTTGGAATACAAAGATATCCATGAGGATACAAATATTATATTAGATAGTATGATGAATGAGATATGAGATAGATGATTGAATGTTACAAATGAGGCCTGCTTATATACCTACGTAGGTGCCTCTTCACGAAAGGTCATGTCTTATCAGACATGGCCTTTCAACCTAATTATTAATTAACTAATTAATCACTATTTACATTATTTTATTCATTACAAAAGGGCTGATTCCTTCACAATACTCCTGGACTGAAATCTGCTACTTCCCCTATCTCTCGGTGTTGCCTCCTCTCCAAACTGCGTAATCTCCTAAAGGGACTGCGCTGTTTGAGAAACTGTGCGCTCCTGGCTGAAGGATGCTGAGTACCAAGCTCTGAAAAACAATGGTGGAACTCCTCACCTGAGCAGGCACTCGAAGTCCCCCGAGGCTGAGGTTGGGATCTCTGCTCGGAGACACCTGTGTGCTGAACAACATTTGCAGACTTCGCTCAACAACAAAAGCGTGCTCAATGTCAAAAGACAGAAATCATAAGATGCATAATAGAATGACTGAATGGTGAGCCTCCTCTCCCTTTTATGCTTGAGAGCCTAGCTCCCCTTGGGCCCCACTCATCTGTGCTGTCTCTCCTTGGCCACGCTGCCCCTGCCACTGCGCTGCCTTGGCCCACGCTGCCACTGCGCTGCCTGGCCCACGCTGCCTCCACACTGCCCCTTCCCTGTGCTATCACTTGGCCCTCCTGGGTCCCACACTGCCAAATAATATTTGCTCAAGTGAATATAGAGAATTATTATTTCCTAAGTGTGGGTTATGGGTCCCATCACCCCCTTTATTGACTGACTAACATTAGAAAATAAAAACTGAACAAAATTAATATTGCCAATTAGCTGCTCGTAATTGGGAATATTACAACATACCATTGTTATCTAAAATTAACATGGTATCGAAGCTCAAGTGAAGACAAAGCCCAAGCAAGAGAGAGAAAAGCAATCGCTAAGATCTATTGGACAAGGACAAAGGCTCAATGGCTTCTACATCTTGCTTCAAATCTGAGGATAAGCTCGATGATAAATCTGATTATCATGCATGGGAGATGTCTTTGGACTTGACTTTGGAAGAAAATGATGTCATGGATTATGTGCAGGGAAATATGGTGCAGCCTCCTTCAAATGCATCGACTGCTACTAAGACAAAGTATAAGAAAGGTGAGGTCAAAGCTAAGAAGATTATTAGAGGCTCCATTCAAAAACATTTGGTTGCTTACATTTCTGATTTGGGCACGTCTAAGGAGATATATGACAAGTTGGTTGGGATGTTCAAAGCCAACAATGCAAACCAAATCCTCCTTCTCAAGAACAAGTTGAAGGACATCAAGATGGATAGAGGGGAATTGATCCAATCCTACTTCATGAGGATTATCGAAATCAAGAATAATCTTCTATCTATTGGAGAAGTTGTTTCTGATAGGGAGCTCACTCTTATTGCCCTTGGAGGCCTCCCACGAGCATGGGACGTGTTTAACACCACTATTCTTAACAATGACAAGATTCCTGGTTTTGACGAATTATTGACTAGATGCACGTAAGAAGAGATGAGGATGATGGAGAGAGACAAGCCTTCACATGGAAATGTGCCCACTGCAATCTCCGCTCATGCTAAGAGGAAGAACAATGTTGGTCCAAAGAAACAAGGTCAAGGCTTCAAGTAGGGATTCAAAGAAGGAAGAAGGGGAAGATGCTTCAATTGTAACAGGTTTGGCCACTATGCTAGAGAGTGTCCTCATAAGAAGGATACACCTCAGGATGATGACAACAATAACAACCGTAATAATTTCAAAGGCAATGTTAATCGATGGAACAAGAAGTTCAAAAATAAAGGAAAGAGGAATGCTTCTGCTGTTCGATATGAAAATGGTCAACCTCCCAAAAGTTCGAGAAACTCCAAGTATGAGGAATGTAATGTTGTAGAAAAGCAAAAAGAATTTTATCTTATTTTTGCCCTCACCACTGCCTCTCCTCTGGACACTTTGGATAATTGGTTGATTGATAGTGGTGCCTCAAGGCACTTCACTGGGTACAAGGAGACCCTCTTTAATTTGATTTAAAAGAAGACTAATTTGGAGATCATACTTGGAGACAATGCCACCTACCTCGTGAAAGGGATAGGGACTATCACTTTTCACTTGAATCATGGTCAAATCCTTCATCTACAAGGGGAAACGGATACGAGTTTCCGAAACGGGGAAACGGATATGAGTTTCTGAAATGGGCATGGGTATGAAACGCGACCCCCCCAAATTTTAGAAACGTGGAAACACGATATATATATATATATATATTAGAAATTAGAATTTAGGACATTTAAGAAATGTTATGTGCAATCATAAAGCATATATGAAAAATTATAATTTATTACATTTAAAGTTTAAACATTATGATTAAATTGTCCAATGTTAATGCATAAACTATAAGTAACTATAAGTCTCTAAATTTACATCACATTTACTCATGAATGATCATAGACATTGAAAATAGCAATATTGGAATATCCAAAATCAACCTTTATTATATATCCAAATCTCAAAATCATCATTTATTATATATATGAGGCTGCAAGTACAATAAAGGCTATGAGGCTGCAAGTACTATAAAGACAAAAGACTAATACTCATCATCAGAATCCTCGTAAAAAATAGCAGCAGAAGCATGCACAATAGTGGATGGTGTAGCTGAAGAAGATGATTGGCCATTTCCACTTCTATGCTCCTGGTCCTCAATATTCATGGTAGCAAGAGAGAGCTCGAAATCAGGACTTTCTGGATCCACATCCCATTCTTTAGAAGGACCATTGCCATATTCTTGACCCCTACGAGATGCAAGGCGAAGGTTGGAGTGCACATAAACAAGATCCTCTGCCTTTTGTGAGCCCAACCTGTTGCGCTTCACAAAATGAATAAAACCATAGGTGCTCTAATTCCTTTTTGCTAATGAAGAGCTTGCCACTTGTGAAAGGACGCGAATGCCAAGGTTTTGCAAATGTACACCATTTTCTCCATTACAAATCCACCACCTAACTAGATTCATGGTGCTTCTCTCTTTCAAAGATGATATATCTGAATAATCATCTATTCCTGCAGCAAAAATGGGAAATTCTTCCTTCACCTCCATGCGTAGATGCGCTGGAAAAATTCTCATAAGGGATTTTTTCACCCCATTAGCCACCTCTCTATCCTTATGGGGTGCCTTCCTCTTCCCATTGCTTTAAGCAATAAGCTCCTCATCATAAAATTTGGGGTTCAAGGCATGTGCTAAAGTTTGCAATGGAGTGTTGAAATTGTTCCACCTATCAACAATGATTTTCTTGACTAAATCAACAAAATGATCATCTACAAACAAAAGTTGTGGAGACTCTTGTGAAATGATTTCCATAGTTTTCTCAACCATGGAATCCATGCCATCATATACCTCTCTTAAGAAAGGTTGGCCAGTGTCAGCATTCCGAAGAAGCTCAAATGCAAGGGTTGTGAAATTTAGCAAGAAATCTATCTTGCTCCACCAATCCTCATCAAGGCACAATCTACGCACCGTATATCCCCGCTCTGAATTTGCTTGTCTCCACTCAGTCCAAACTTGACTCACCACCATAGAAACTAATGCTTGCTTAACCTCAACAAGGCGACACAACATTATGAAGTTTGAGGCATATCTTGTCTCAACAACTTTTAACAACTCCAATTTGGAGTACTCTCGAAATATTGCTTGAGATTGGTGGTGGTTAGTGATGAATTTAACAATCTCCTTTGCTTCCCTTGTGATTTCCTTTATCCATGGAACTTTATTGTCGTCTCCTTTAAGATCAGATTTAGATTATGAACAATGCAGGGTGTCCAAAAGATGTGGTCATACCTCCCCTCAATAATTAAACCTGCAACTTTGCAAACTGGTGCATTATCCATGATAACTTGCACCCCCCTGTTAGGACCCATTTGTTCAATAAATTTTATAATAACATCAACAATGAATTATGCATATTTTACCTCTCCTGAGCAGTCTTCCGCCTTTAAAAACATTGCTCCTTTTGGTGAAGTGGCAATGATAGTTATCAATGGTCTGTGCCTTGTATCTGTCTATCCATCTGAGACTATGGTAACCCAGAGCTACTCCATGAAGAACAAATTGGTGATAAGATATCCTCCACAAGATCCTTCTCATTTTTGAGAATCTAAGTTCTAACTTTCTCATAGTTGGCCCCCTTGTACCTTTGAGGAGCTTTGTTAATTGCCCTTATCATATCTTGCCAATAAGGAGAGTGAACAACATTGAATGGGATACCACATGCATAGATGCACCTAGCCACTATGGAATTAACTTTTTCTCTTGCTTGCACATTCACCAATTTAGCAATTCTGCTATCTTGAATTGTAGTGGATGCCCCTTTGGATGGTGGTTGTTTTGGTTGTTGAGTGGCCCTCTTGTTTGCTTCAGCTACAATCCTTGGTTCAATGTTTGCTAGAGCTTTAGGAGTAGCTTGACTAAGCTCATCATGCCTTCTTTTAATTCCATCCGCATGATCTTGCTCTCTTTGATATTCCCTCCTCACCAATGGGTCTGTTGTTTTTGTGCAACCTACAATTCCCTGTCCTCCTCCATGCAAAAGATGTTCCTTCACTCTTGGGTAAGAGCCCTTGTTCTAATTACTGCAAAGATTACATCGCCATTTCCATGAGCCACCACCTCCACATTTTTGAAGCTTCTGAACATGCTTCTAAAGAGAATAATATTTAGCCCTTGGGTTGGACTTGGGGCTTGAACTTGAACCTTGGATGGAAGCCATTGCTGCAAAAAAAAATTAAAAAAACAAATTTGTAAAAAAAAAACGTTTTTCATAATTTTGGTAGCATAAACCCTCGAAAAGTAGAAGAAACAATGGGAAAAAACCAAGAAAACTAATGCTTCTCACCCAAATTAATTTTGTGTAGTTGAAGCTACCCTAAAATGCCACAAAAATAAGAGAAATATGGCTGTAGCTGAGCCAAAAACCAAGAATGTCGTAGCTGGAAACTTCGCACTCCAAATTTGCTTTTGAAATCTCTTTCTCTTGCTGCTGAAATCTCCTTTGCTCACTGGTGAAAACAACCTAGCTGAAGCACTATGTTCTTCTTTTCTCCTTGCTAAAATCCCCCTTCTCCAAGTGAAACGACTTGCTCAATTCGTGTGATGAGGGAATGAGGCGAGAGTCTTTATAAACTAAGAGAGCCATCTAGAAGCATCCAAAAGATACTTTCCACGCCTAATAAAATAATAAAAAATACAAACCGAAAAAAAAGCGCAATAAAAGAATATTAAACGCTGGAAACACGCCCATATGTCCTGGAAACACGTTTCAATCCGTACTGGGCATGTTTCCTCAATGCGAAACGACCCAGTACAGGCAGAAACCCGTTTCCACTCCGTACGGTACGGTGAAACGCGTTTCCGTTTCGTTTCCAAGGGGAAACGACCCTCTGCCCAACGTTCCCTGCAACTTAGGTCACAGGTATGCCCAAATTCAACATAGATCATGAAGGTGTTTGTCAGGGTTGTGCAGCTGGAAAACATACAAGGGGACCATTCCCTTCAAGTGAGATTTAATCTAACGACATTCTTCAATTGGTCCATTCTGATCTATCTGGTATGTTGGCCGTAACATCATTGGGAGGATACTTGTACTATGCAATTTGTGCGGATGACTTCTCCCGCAAAACATGGATCTATTTCTTGAAGAAGGAAGACTAAGTATTCAAATGTTTCCGCTCTTTCAAAGCCTTGATTGAAAATCAAACAAGGAAGAAGATCAAAATATTGGGGACCGATAATGGGACCAAATATGAATTAAATGAATTCAATGACTATTGTAGAGAAGTTGGCTTTAAGAGGGAGACCACTACTGCATATACTCCTGAGCAAAATGGAGTTTTCGAAAGGAAGAATCGAACAATCATAGAAGCTACTCGTGCCATGCTTCATGACCAAGGCCTACCAAAGTTCTTATGGGGAGATGCTGCCAACACTACCGTATATGTTCAAAATAGATGCCCACATCAAGCATTGGACTTCAAGAAGTTTTCACTGGAAAGCTGGACGAATCTCCGACAGATGAACCGAAAGCCCTCTGTGGGTTGAAGCAAGCCCCTAGGGCTTGGTATGAGAGGATTGATAGCTATCTTATGAAGTTGGGATTTACAAGGAGTGAAGGTGACCCGAACCTATACTTCAAGGTTGAAAAGGACAGACCTCTCATTCTGTTTCTTTTAGTGAATGATCTCTTTTTGACAGGTGCATACCCTCTCATTTTATCAATGCAAGAGGGAGTTGGCTTCTGAATTCAAGATGAAGTACCTAGGGTTGATGCACTACTTCCTAGGCTTGGAGGTCTGACAAAAGCCGGGTGAGATTTTCCTTTTTCAAGGAAAATACATTGTGAAGCTACTCGAGAGATGTGGGATGGTGGATTGCAAGTCTGTGTCTACTCCAAAGGAACTCAACTTCAAGAAGCTATGTGGAAGTGCTGCTGGGCCCGATTTGGAAAATCCTTTCATGTATCGACAACTTGTGGGGGCCCTGATGTTCTTGGTAAACTCCCGTCCGGACATATGCTTCACTGTGAAGACATTGAGTCAATTTATGGCCGAGCCTCATCACATACCTTGGATTGCTGCTAAGAATCTCTTGAGATATCTCCAGGGCACAATCAACTATGGTTTGAGATACACTGCCGGGAATTTGAGGCTACGTTGATATACTGATGCTGACTGGGCTGTCAGTGTGGTGGAACGTAAGAGCACATCTGGATGTTGCTTCTCATTTGGGTTTGCTTCTATATCTTGGATGAGCAGGAAGCAAAAATCGGTTACTTTAAGCACCGCCGACGCCGAATACATTGCTGCTAATATGGCTTGTTGTGAAGCTGTTTGGTTGAGGAAGCTCTTTAGTGAGCTATTTGAGCATGTGCCGGATACCACCGTGATCTACTTCGACAACCAAAGTGGGATTCGCCTTTCAAAGAATCTTGTGTTCCACGACCGTTCCAAGAATATTGATATCAGGTCCCACTTTATCCGGGATATGGTACAACAGGTAGCAATAAGGCTCCATCACATCATGATTGATGAATAGGTAGCAGACATTCTCACAAAGCCCTTAAGGAAGGTCAAATTCTTCACCTTTCGTGAGAGACTTGGAGTAGTGGTAAGACCCTCCTATGAGGGTCTCGCATGAGTTGGACACTGAGCTTTGGGAGCTCCTTGGGGCTTGGGGTACTTCTTGGAGTTATGAGTGACCATAAGGTGAGAGGCCTTCCCCTAGTGGTGTGCTATGTACAGGGTGAGTGGTTCACCTTCCCCTGTGATATCCCATGATGGTTGACATGTGTGTAGGGTGAGTGGTTCACCTTCTCCTACTATTGATGACATATGCATAGGATGAGTGGTTCACCTTCTCCTATGGCATATGAGCAGGATGAGTGGTTCACCTTCTCCTGTGGATACCCCCATGAGAGATGCATTCAGGCATATGAGTGTGGACATGTCGATGGGACGTGGTTCACCCTTTCCCCACATGTAGGATGCTCATTCCTTACGATTGATGGTTGACATGTTGGTGGGATGTGGTTCATCCTTTCCCCACGAGTAAGATCCTTCCTACGATTGGTTGGTTGGAATGCATGTAGGACGTGGTTCATCCTTTCCATACTCTCGATAGTTTGCATGTGTGTAGGATGTGGTTTATCCTTTCCCTACGTGTGGTTATGATATGTGTTTGTAGGTTGTGGTTTCTCCTTTCCCTATGTATGGTTGTGAGCAGGATGTGATATATTCTTTCCCTGCTAGTGTTTTTGCATCATCCTACCCATGTAGTTCGGGACGCATGGGAAGTACCTCTCATCTGGCCAATGAGTTGGGAAAAGTAGTTAGGGACCATAGCACTACCGATGGACGCATCGTGTACTGCCGTACTCCCTATGTCTAGGATGCATGGTGTTCAACAACTTGATCTAGGATCAACCTCTGGACTGACTTTTGTCAGTGGAGAGTGGCAAGGTCTTGTGACTCACTCTCGATCAATTCTTCTTCATTATTACTTCATGGTTCAGCAAAGCAGAGCAGAGTAGAGATGACAAAGATGGTACATGATGTCAGGATGGCATGATGATTAGTCACAACAGTTGGATTGTCAGGTGGAATTCTCCCTAGTTGAGAGGGAGTGTTAAATTTGGCAACTAGGGCAAAATTCCACCTTGGGACAACTCGTTTGATGGAGATGATGATTGCATTGGATTCCTCCTTTTGAGAGGTCGAAGATTGATCTAAAGATCATCTCATTCAGACAAGCATAAGTGTAATTTTGAATTTATTCTCTCCCATGTACAAATTGTTGAGGTCGGCCTCAACTTAATGTAGGCTCAAGAAGCCCAATAAACGTGTCTCGTCACCCACAACGAATTGTATAAATAGGAGTGACCTCTCACGTCATTTGGACATCATTCACTCACACATTATTCTCTCTTCTTCTGATTGGGTCATACAACTATTAGGCAACTTCTTTCTCTCACATGTGTGGAAAGGACAAAATTTTGGAGCTGAATTGCAGGCCGAAAATTTCAAAGTTCAGGGATAGTTTGACCAACGTTGATCGAGGTGTTCTTGACCAAGTTTGACTTTGATTTTGGGCAAAAAAGTTCAATTTTTGCAGGCCGTACAACTCGGCACAAAAACCGAGAATTTTTGGGCTAAATCACATAATCGAAATTGTAGAAATTTCAAACTATTGACCAGCGTTGACTGAGACCTTCCAGTTATCATTTGACTTCAATCTTTTGGGGAAATGTCTGTCTCAACAGGCCACAACTTTTGGCATAGAAACCGAGGTTTTCCGAGCACTTTGACCGCAAACCAAATTGTAGGTTGACCACAAAAAATTACAGCAATTTTATCTCTCATTTTACCAATTTTGACTGGACTATTTTCGACTGATTTTGACCTCCTGATCAGGCCAAGTTTGACTGGAGAAGACCGAGCTGTTTTGAGGACATTTTATTGTTGCTTTGACCAGCGTTGACTTTCTAGTTAGGGCTGATTTGACTGTAGAATTTGACAGGGCTGATTTGATTGTGTATTGGTCAAGTGAATTTGATTTTTGTACTCTCTCTGTGCTGAAATATTGAATAATAAGAAGAATTGATCAAAGGGTTTTCCCAACATTGGGGTTTTTCCCTGGTATGCGCCAAATCCGGTGTTCTCTTGTCTTGGCTTGTCTTCAGCATTTTGTTTTATGTTTATCCGCATTCACTATGAATGTGATTAAGTTAATGTGATTGCTACTGGATATCATTGGAAATTGTCATTGGGTTGCTAAAGGAACATTGAAGTAAATTGTGCTAAGCATAAAACATACCATTGTTATCTAAAATTAGCAGGAAGGCTCTCTAAAGGAAGGATTTTTCCCCTGAACTGCCAAATTAACACTCCCTCTGAGCTAGGGAGGAATTTCCAACTGCATTAAGAATCTCGTCATCTCGAATCAAGTCATATCTCTTCTCTGCTCATTTGCTAAACACTTTCGAATCTAAAGAAGAAGAATTTGACATCATAAGGGAGGTCAAACTACCACCCTTTATCTAATGACAATAGGCGAGATACAACTCACCAAGCAAGGATCACAACCATTCTGTTGTCTAATGACAACATGTGAGATACAACTTTCTATGAGAGGTAAGGATCACATCCATCCTATCGTCCAGTGACAATGGGCGAGATACAACTTACCGGGCAAGGATCATACCCATCTTGTTGAGTAATTGGCGAGATACCACTTGCCATAAAAGGTAAGGACATGCATCCCATCGTCTGCTGATCTTCCCACACTGATCCTCAAGTGTCTAGTGGTAGAACACTTGCATCCTTATCACTTGGGCGAGATATCACTTGCCATGAGAGGCAACAATCACAACCATCTCAAGTCATCTCAACCCATTGGCCAGATGGGGAGGAACAATCCCAACAAGCCCAACTTGTGGGTAGGATGCATACTGGGGTATACTCAGTCTAGTCCTATCATGACAGGGGAAGATACCCAACTTGCCATAAATGATAAGGTTCATACACACCCTATAGTGATAATAGGCGAGATACTACTTATTGCAAGGGGTAAGGATCACAACCATCCTATTGTCCAAAAATCCCTCAACCCCAGGAGCTCTATGGCTCAATTCCTCACCCTGGGAGCTCAGACAGGGGGGAAGAGCATAACTCAGTGTCCTCGATTAGTCGGGACCCTTACCCTGGAGGGTCACATCCATCAATCCAAGCTACTCTCTGAAGACCAGGAACTTCCTTTTCGGCAAAGCCTTGGTGAGTATGTTTGCTATCTGCTCGTTAGTCAAAATGTGATGGAGTCTCATTGCTCCTCTCTACACCATATCTCGAATATAGTGATACGTGATCTCAATATGCTTGGACTTGTCATGAAACATGAGATTCTCTACTAATCGAATCCTGCTCTTGTTGTTGCAATATATCACAGTAGTATCCAAAACCTACAACTCTACAAAGAGCTTCCTCAACCATATAGCCTCATAACTTGCCATGTTGGCAACAATATACTCAACTTCGATAGTACTAAGGGCAACCAACTTCTGCTTCCTACTCATCTAAGATATAATTGCAGATCCAAGACTAAAAGAACATCCTTAAGTGCTTTTCCCGTTAATGACATTTCCAACCTAGTGAGCATCAGTGTCGTACATCTCCAACAATATATCTCAGTCCGAGGTTAATCGTCCTATGCAAATATCTCAGCACATACTTGGCAGCAACCCAGTGTGCATGAAGAGGCTTTGTCATGAATTGACTCAAAGTGTTAACTGCAAAACATATGTCCAGATGAGTGTTCACGAGGAACATCAATGCTCCAATCAATTGTCGATACTCAGAAGGATTCGCCAGATCAAGTCCTGCAACGTTTCCACATAACTTCTTGAAATTCATCTCCATTGGAGTAGCCAGGGACTTGCATTCTACCATTCCAAATCTTTTCAGCAATTTCACAACATATTTTCCTTGAGACAGGAAAATATCTCCGGGCTTTTGCCATACTTCTAATTCCAGGAAGTAATGCATCAAACCAAGATCTTTCATTTCCAACTCAGAGGCCAACTCCCTCTTACACTTGAGCATCAGAGGCTCACTACTTGTCAAGAATAGATCGTCAACATATAAAACCAAAATCAAAGGTATACTTTGAACCACTTTGAAGTAGAGGTTTGGGTCAACATTGCTTCTTGTGAATCCAAGCTTCACCAGGTAACTATCAATGTGGGCATACCAGGCTCTGGGTGCTTGCTTCAAACCATATATTGCCTTCTTCAATTGCAAGCGTGAATCTTCCTGTCCTTCACTTCAAATCCCTATGGCTGCTCAACATATACTTATTCCTGTAGAATGGCATGAAGAAATGCGGTATTCACATCCATCTAGTGAAGGTTCCATCCTTTACTAGCAGCAAGGGCAACACTGGATCTAATAGTGGTATAGAGGGCAATAGGTGCAAATATATCATCATTGTCTTCTCCCTCTTTTTGGGAGAAACCTCTAGCCATGAACATTGCTTTATATTTCTCAATGCTTCCATCAACACCATGCTTGATCTTATCACGACAAACTTTCCTTTAGGTCTCAAAACAACATCCCATACATCATTCTTCATAATAGACTCGTACTCTTTGACCATGGAATCCTTCCAAACCTGTTCTTTCACAACTTCTTCAAAGGTGGAAGGTTCAACCTGTATGATGTTGCTCATAGCTACAACGTATTCCTGGTACCGACATGGCTTCTTTCTTTCTCTAAAGGTTCCTCTGGCAACGACATGTCTCTTAATATCCTGTAATGTATCACGAAGCCAAAGGGGTCTCTCCCTGGAAGGGGGATCACATGGAGGAGGATCCAAGGGGTCGGTAGGTTCCATGGGATCATCAACAATATCCTTCTCAGATTCCAATACAAAAGGGCCTTCTAGTAGGTCCATGTTATCATCTTTCTTCTCAACAGGAGGAGGTGGAGGAAGGTCCCTTGCCTTTCCAAGGGCAACATCTTCATCGAAAGTCACATCCCTACTAAACTCGATTTCCTTTGACCAGATTTATATATTCTAAAGGCCTTAGAATTTTCACAATATCCAACAAACATACCTTTCTTTTCGGTAGCTTCCAGCTTGTTCCTCTTGTCCTTTGGCACATGAAAGTACACAAGGCAACCAAATATCCTCAGATGTCCAACATCGGGTTTCACACCTGTGAAAACTTCTTCGGGAGTCTTGTTACCCAGGGCTTGATGAGGAACTTTGTTTTGAACATAGATTGCTGTATTTGTGGCTTCTCCCCAAAGGAACTTCGACAACTTTTGATCATGCAACATGGCTCGGGAAGCTTCCATGATAGACCTATTCTTTCTTTCAGCCACAACATTTTGCTCAAAATTATATGGTATGAAAATCTCTTTCTTGATTCCAACCTCCTTGCAAAATTCAACAAACTTATTTGACGTATATTCTACACCATTGTCGGACTTGAAAACTTTGATTCTCTTCCCCGTTTGATTCTTTATCAACGCCTTGAAGTCCTTGAACATGTCAAATGCTTCGTCCTTGTGCTTTAAATAGAAGATCCATGTTTGCCTGGAGAAGTCATCAATAAAGACAATATAATAGAGGTGTAGCCACCAAGGGAGTGCATTGGAATGGGTCCACATAAGTCAGAATGAATGAGTTGTAGAATATCATTGGTCCTGCTTTTACTGGAGGGGAATGGTCCCCTTGACTTCTTTCCACTAGCACATCCCGGACATACTCCATTATGAGTAGATTGAACATTAGGCATCCCATAAACTAATCTTCTAACTTTAGGCAGGCCTTCATAGTGAATGTGTGCCAGCCTTCAGCGCCATAGCTCGCTTTGATGATTGCTATCATGAACCAATGCTTGCAGTGGTCTTCCATTGGCTCTATAGAGTCCTTCAATTCTAGATCCCAAGGTGAAAGCATCCCTCATGAGAGACTTCGTAGGCCAGGTGAGGACCTTTCCTCTTATGAAGGCAACTCTCATCCCTTTATCTTCCAAGGCAGATATAGATACCAAGTTATTTTTTAATCATGGAACATGCATAACATCACAAAGAAGAACGAATTCCCCAAAGTCCAAACGAAATTTAACAAAACCAAAACCTTTCACAAGATGGGTAGAGTTGTCTCCAAGAATGATCTTTAGATTGCTCTCCCTTAACCAGATTTGAGAGGACTTCCTGGTATCAAGAGGCCCACTATCTATCGACCATCATACGAATCTGGAGGAGAACTAGAAAGAGAAAAAAATAATTATATATTCAGATTGAGTAGCAACAACATTATTTCCACACCTAGAGTTCCTTGATCTCTTTTGAGGAAGATGACCTTCTTAATGATCATTAGGAGTATCTCTTCTTCTTCCATCATCACCTCTTCTTCTATCATTGAACTTCTTGTTGTCGAAGCCATGATTGTTGTTGTAGTTGGACCTTGGAGCATTCCTCTTTTCTGGACAATCTTTAGCATAATGACCATACCTGTGACAATTACAGCATTCAATCTTTGACATATCCTTATCCCTTCTTGATATTCTATTAGAGTCCTTGGATGCTGGAGTAGGCTTTCTTGAATTAGATGGTCCTCCTCTTCCTTTCCTTTCTTATCTCGAGCAACAAATGCAGAGGGCTCTCCTTCTTCATGCTTTTGAATCCTCCCTTAGGAGATCATCTTGAATTCTTCTTGAGTACATTTGCCAACCAACTCATCAAACGTCGGAAAATTTTCATTGTTTCTTATAGCAGTAATGAAGGTTTCCTAAATAGGAGGAATACCTTGAAGAGTGACCAACACTAGCTCTCTATTAGAAATAGGCTCACCAGCAGTTTGCAATTGACCCCTTAATTGAGATATCCTTGTGACATAGGATTGGACAAATTATCCTTTGTTCATTTTCATGTCCTTGAGTTGATTCTTCAAGGAGAGGATATGATTCAGATTGTTTACCTCATACATCCCAACCAACTTATCAAAGATATCCTTAGATTTCTTCAATTTTCCAACATAAGTAAGCAAATGATCTTTCAAAGACTTAATAAGAATTTTCTTGGCTTTGAGCTCACCTTTCTTATATTTGGCCTTGGTAGCAGTTGGAGCATTTTCTGAAGGCTCAGGTACCTTTCCTTCCACATATTCCAAAATGTCATTGTCATCCAGTATGACTTCCAACCTGATCTTCCAAGCAACAAAGTTTGATGAGTCACCCATCTTCTCAGTGTCCTTGAAATAAGAGGTAGACATCTTGACCAAGTAAAATAGGGTCCTTTAGTTTCTTCCAAAGATGATTGCTCTTGTCTCTTGATTCCTTGGGCTTGTCTTCACCTCACCTCTGATACCATGCTAATTTTTCACTGTTCTATGCTATAACAATTACTTAGCCCAATCTTTTCGTCAATTAGTAATCAAATTTAGTCTTCCAATGATAAATAGAAATTGTAGATAGAACAAAAAATGGAATAGAAGACAATCAAGAGCAATAACAAGAGACACAAGATTTGGTCAAAGACTAGGGAAAAACCCCATAAGGGGGAAAACTCTTTCATATTCTTCTTCTATTATATTTTCATCAAATGTTCAACAAAGATATTACTTAAGTCACTTGACACGGGGACACGGGACACTCAGGACACGAAAATTAGAGTGTCAGACACATACACGTTGATCCCTCGGAACATGACACGTTATATATATATATATATATATATATATATATATATATATATATATATTAAAATTAGATATTTCTTACACAAATTCTCATTCATGATACAAATTCAGACATAGATCTAGATTCTACATTATAAATTTAAAATTTGTAAGTTTTACAAAGTAACATTATGCATACAAATACAATTGTGACAAATTCATCAATGATCTAATAGGAGAAATACAAGAAACTTCAAACTGCAGTTTTATCCTTAAGTCATCAATATCAAAATGTGTTACATAGGTAGTAGCCAATGCCAATGGCAAATAGAAATAGCAAATACAAAACAACTACAAGCCTCATCAATCATCATCATCAAAATCAACATCACTATCATCATCATGGTCACCACTGCTCTGCTCTGCTGCATCCTCCTCCTTTGTATCTAATGTCATCTTTGCATCTGCTGGTGTGGAGGATGACCCCTCAATAATATCATCATCATCAAAAGTGACAGGCTCTAGCACTGGCTCATTAAGATCCAATCTGGCCAATGCCAACTCGACACTGCTATCCAAACCCATATCATCAGGAAAGACATCCCACATATTTGTCTTTCCCTTCAACCACTCATCCCTTTGCCTGTAAATAAGACGAAGGTTGGTTTGCACATACACCATTGTCTCTGCCCTGGGCTTCTCTAGCCTACTTCTTGACACTATACAAATTCCCATATGTGCTCCAATTTCTCTCGCAACAAGAGGATGAAGTCATTTGAGAGAGGAGCCTCATGGCTAACTGCTGTAGTGGAGGGCTTGTTTCCCCATGAGTTGCCCACCAAGAATAGGGCTTCTTAGCCCCCCTTGTGTCTAATCACATCATGTCATGCAAATCGACTAGTGCTAGTGGAAAACTCTACAAAAGCATCCTCCACCTCATCAAGGGATGCTCTATCGTGAGAAATATGCCTCAATGCGTGCTTCCTCCCCTTTGAAATTTCACCATCCATGTGAGGAGGGAATTTGTTGAAGGTTCACCATTCAACCACTCATGGCTGTAGTATTTTGGGTTCAATGAGTGAGCCAAACAATGAAAAGGTGTGCAATTCTTGTCCCATCTGCGGGCAAGAATATCCTGTATGGTGGTGAAGAAGGCCTCTGATGATGTATCATACTCGGGGCACTCACTTTGTAAAATAATGGTCCTCACAGACTCAATCGTGAAATACCATCCCTCATAAACCTCTCCTAGGATGGGTTTTTCTGTATCTGCAAATCGTAGTAAAGCAATGATAGGGTCCATGATCTTAATAAGTAGATCTACCCTCTCCCACCAAGCATCATCTAACATTGTGTCCACTCTTTTTGAGGCTGCTTGATTTATCTTTCTCCAAATAGACCAAAACTATGAAATAACCATGGCCCCAAGAGTGGTCTTGACCTCCCTCAACCTCTTCAACATGATGAATGAAGAGGCAAATCAGGACACGATTAGGACATGATTAGACACGATCGGGACACGATGGGACATGACCGGGGGACACATGTCCCATCGAATTTTTGAAGAATGTAACTAGGTTTGGTCTTCATTATTAATGTGTTTGTCAAAATAATTTATTATTATTATTATTATTAAATGACTTTTAAAGCATGGGTTTCATGCTTGGGTCATACTTAATTTAAGGTCCCAATTGTGGACTTCTAGGTTAGTCATTAGAGATTTAAATTGATCCAACTTGGGCTTTTAAATCATGTAATACTAGGTTGGTCAAAAGGCTCCTCCATTAAGTCATCTCCTTCAAAGGTCATCATCCTCGGTCTTCAACAAAATCTACTTCAAAGACAACCCTAAAGTCAAGTGATACAAGTCATCTAAGTAGTCTCCTTAAGTTGGCCTCAATCTATCTTCATGTCAGCTCAAATCAAGACACAACTCATCATACTGTCAAGTCGGCTCAATAACTATGGCAAACAACTATATATACAAGGGTATATTTTCACATTTCAATCTCGAGAATTCAGACTTCTTTGAAATTTCGGATCACTGTATACAACTATAGTTCGGACATCTCTCTTAGAAGCTCGGAAAAGACTACAGTGGTACTGTGGCTCGGTAACATGATGATATAACTGTGACAGTGGCTCGGTGATGGATACGGTTTTACAGAAAGGAAGGATCAGACAGTAAGACAGTGACTCAGTGAAGTGATGTTATGATGTGATACTATAATGCTACTCTCTATGGATCTCGGTGTTATTCGGTGAAGCTATCTTTGTCCTGAATACTCGGTGCTATGTCATGACGATGATTTGATATTTGATACTCAGTGCTATATTTCTCGATGCGATGATGTTATCTCAGACATGATGCCTAAGTGCTATTAGAACTACTACTATGGTGATCAGAGTAAAGTTAGATCTCAGGAGGAAGAAGGATGAAGTTTCAAGTGCAAGCAAGGGAGATCTCGATGCTAACACAGTGAAGGGATGACTTGATGGAGGAAGGCTATAGTCTAAGGGTCTTGGTTGTCTCATCTTGAACCTATTGAAGAAAGAATTTTGACTGGGTTTTCCCCAAAGAGTGGGGTTTTACCCTAACAGCGTGCCTCCATCTTGTGTCCTCTTCTATTTGTTTCGGATTAGTCTTGATGATAAAAGATAAAATGCAAGAACACATAATAATAATCATAAGATAATGTCATGATAAGAGAAACTAATTAACTGCCATTTCTCTAACACGAATCCCATAAGTCGGACACGATCAAAGGACACATGTCCCATTGAATCATGTTCGATTTGTGGGATTCAGGACACAGCTGGGTTTTTGAGTGAATCTGGTTTCTTAGGATATTACAATGTTCTAATTCATCAATTAAGAGTCAAAGTAAAACTTGACTATCCAACAAAACCAACCAATCAATATCCAAATGATGAGCCCAATAGTTCTGGTCAACAAGACAAATTTGCAATTATGGTTAAAGTCGACGACAACAACAACAATCCCAAATGGTCAATGGTCAACATTCAACTTGCTTCCAAAAGAGCTCGGTCAACTGTCCAAAAATGAGGCCTTGAATGTTGGTCAAAATGCAGTCAAAACCGTCCCAAAAAAGTCCTCCAAAATTGGTCAAAGTCAAAGACAAAGTCTGTTGAAACCCTAGTTGTAGAATTGCAGTCAACCAAGGTCAAAATTCCCATAAAATTTCTTCCTCACCAAAGAATTCTACTGCCAAAACAGATGCAAACTGTCAAGTCAAACCAAATCAAACTCTTCCCAAACACCAAAAGTCAACGCTGGTCAAATGCTGGTCAAAGACAGATTTCAGCCCAATCAAAGAGACTCTCTCTCCTCCTCGAATGTGTGGAAAAATACCTGCAATTTCAGAAGTAGTCGAACCTCCAAAGAGAAGATGTGTGTGATGATGCCTCCAAATTATGTGACATGAGGTGTATTTATGTGTCCAAGGAGGTCGAATTTCCCTGCCTAGGCCGACTTGAACTTTTGTGTAGTAGGCTAGGGCAATTTCTCGTACTAGGGTTTCATAGGGCTTCATTCAAGATTCCTTTTATTACATGACTAATTCAACACAATTGATGTCATTTCCAAAAAATAGTACCAATATTGCAATTAAATTGAGCAGAGCAATAGATTTGTTTAACACTCCAGTGAATACCACAACAAAACCCCTAGTAATGTAACGTTCTCAAATTCAACAATAAAATATAAGACCACAATATATTCCTCATTCGACAACTGGAGTTAATTAGTCAATACCCTAACTAAAAAATTGAACCTCTACTAATTGCTAAGCCTTATATGAGTTCTAGATAGTTCAAATGAAAATACCTAAGCTTGCCCAAATTCGTTCTATTTCAAATTTTAAATGGTCTTTTTTTCTTCACTGTTGTATATGTCCTACAGTTATAACGCTGAGTCGAGAAAGCCGCTACAGGTCCGTTTTCTTGCTATAATCACAACAAGCAGTTCGCTCCTCTGCTACATTCTGCGAACAATCATGTGTCATTTAGAGAGATTCATTCTAATCTATGGTATACAAGATACAATGACAAACTCGATGTTGTATCTCGTCCTGCCAATCCTTCGCTCCTGTACTGCTCACTAGCTGCCCCTTTGTCCTTCAAAGGACAACACATCAAGACTCCAGGAGGGCTGCCACCTAACACTGCTGCAAGTCACTTCTGTAGCATGTACGCATGCTGATCCAATCTGCTCTCTTTGTAGGCCTACTTCCCGAGCTCCAAACTGCCAGACTAGCAATCACCTTTGTCCACAAGGGTGTCACACTTTGGCACCAAACTTCACCCAACCTTCAGCTCTTCTTCGTCACTTCAAGATAGCTCGTCTAGGGCTACTTTGGGTAGCCAACACACTACCCTCCACCAGATCAACGACACCCAATGCTACATTGCGGAATCTACTCCTAGTTGGAGTCTTATCGCTTAAGACAACCCAACACACGGCTCCCACAGGCTCCTCCAATTCTGATCCAAATCCGGTCAACTCCTTTGACCCAACACTCCTCCAAATGTTGTTGTTCTGACTTGCTGCAATGCTGCAACTCTGGGACTAGTTAGGGCATTGGCCACTGTCCTTAACCACCCAACAAAATAGCCCAAAATTACTCCTTATTGCTGCGACTGTCCTCCAAGGATATGCTGCTCTTCATGCTGCTCTTTTAGGGTAGTTTCCAGCCCAAAGCAAGGGACTGTCTCCCTAAAAGTACTACGACACCCTATAACACCCTAACTAGGGTTGTGACAACCTCTTGGGAGGACTGTCCACCCTCCAAAACGTCCCAAAACAACCTCGCTACTCCTTCCTGGGCTGCGGCCCTCTAAACAACAACTCAGATGCCCTTAAACCAACCCGCCTTCAACCCTTAAGGGCCTGGTCTACCACAAGGGTCTCGACCTCCAACAATAGCTTTGGTCCCTATTTTAGCCTTAAGACAGTCCCTCTAAGCATCGCTATTTCTTGCCTCCTTGCTGCGTACTTCTCCTCCTCAACGAGCCCTCTTCTTGAGTATCCGTTGCACAAGATGGATGATGAATCACCTCATACTCACCCTCTATTTATACATAAATGAGGGGCTCCATAAAACGTCACACAAGGGCTTCAACCATTGTCATATGTCAGTTTTACACCAAGCCGACCTTGACACACATGTGAAAACTCCTTAATTAATCTTCAAAAATTCATATCTCCACTTCTACAACTAGGAATTTGACGATTCTCAAAGCGTTGGGTTCTCCTTTCTTCCCTCTATCGTCTCATGCCACCACATGTAGAAATGTGCCCACGGAAATGCCCAAAACATGATTTGGTGCAAAACCCCATACTTGGGTTCCAAGCCCACAAGTGACCCTAGTGGCGCTTTGCCCTCCAAACCCCGAACCCTAGGGCTTGGAGTACCTCCCTAGCTACTAAAAAATCAACACTCCCTCTTAGCGAGGGGGGTACTTCCAAGAATAGGAAGTAACTCGTCATCATCATCACTACTCGCAACACTTGCCCAACTCCTGGTGCTCACAATTGCAGCAATCCCTGTCCTGTGAACTACGCCTCGCTCTGAAGTGTCACTCTCACTGCTGGAAGTATCTTGCTTCTTCTTCTTTTCCTGTATCGCTTTCCAATCTCTCCATGATTCCTTCTTGGTAGATGTAGAAGCACCCTTGCTCCTCGCTGACCACGCGCTCTTCTTGGGCTGCAAAGTCTCCGTCTGAACCTACAAGCTCCCGCTAGAACTTGACTCCCTCTGAGTCTCTGGAACCTGGACCTTCTCAGGAAAGTGTACCTTCTTCTCGAGAACCTATACCTGCTCCTTTGAAGCCTGCTCTTGCTCCAGCTTCTCTGGAACCTGCACCTGCTCCACATGTCCTTTCCATGATCCATATTCTTGCCCGTCAACCTGTAGAGACCATGCTGTCTAATTCCGAGTACAATCCCATCAGACTTAGAGCCTCTGGGCTTGAGTCTTGCCTTCCCATCCTGGAACAAGACCTCAATCCCCTTACTCTCCATCATCGAGACAAAAATCACACTATATCTCAGTCCTAGTACAAACAATACACCTCAAGCCCCTTACTCTCCATCATCGAGACGAAAATCACACTATATCTCAGTCCTGGTATAAACAATAAATCCTGGACCCGCATCATACGTCCTGTCTCCATCTTGAATGACACAACACCTGATCCTCAGATCCCCAACTGACTCTTGTTTCCCAACACCGTGTGCAACTTTGTGTCCTATTCAGCTAGAGTCTCAAAAGCCGCCTGTGACCTTGTCATATGCTTCATCGCACCATTGTCCACGTACCATCCATCCTCCTTGATAGTACCCTGCGAGAAATGAGAAATCATAGCAAAGTCTTCCTCTTCCAATCTCCTGGAGAGATCATCTATCTCAGCTGAAGTGGCAACATTGGCGACCTGCTTTCCTTTCCTCTTCTCATCATCTCCCTTCTTCATCGGACATCTCAACTAAAAATGACCTATCTTGCCACAGTTGAAACACTTGACTTTACTCAAGTCCTTCTTCGGCTTACCCTTCATTCATGCTACAAGTGCCACGTCCTCATTTGCTTTCTTTGATATATGAAGATCCTTGTCTCGCAACTCTTCTTGAGTGAAGTTGTCCCACAGTCTATTCCAAACTGGAAATTTCTCCATGGCAATGATTCCTTTGATGAAGGGCTTCCATTCCTCGGTGAACCCTTTCAAGGCAATCCTTACCATATCAACATCTGAAATTTTCACACCGACGATAGCAAGCTCATCTCTGACCTTAAGACAACCTCGTCAGATACGAAGTCACTCCTTCACCCTTTATCATCTTGGTGGCCTTCAACTTGTCCTCCAATACCAGTACATGGTTTTCGTTCTTATTTTGGAAATAATTCTAAAGAGCCATCCACATCTCATGTGCATTGTTCTTCCCGAACAAATGAAGTATTAAGGAATCCTTCACACCATCAAGGATGATCAACATCGCCTTCGTATTCAAATCTTCACCATATATCCAACACCTTACGGTCGGTTGGCTTCTTGATCTCTTTGTCGACAAAATCCCGGTCCTGTTGACCTGGAAGACCAACTTGATCCTTTCCTTCCTAGGAGTATAATTGGACAATCCTTCCAACCTGTCCTCATACCGGAGACCTGCCTGCAACTTTGACATTGTAGTGAACCCTTCACTTACAATGTGACCAACTCCCTCTCAAGTTGTACTTCGCTGTGCACAACTCTGATTCACTGACTTCCAAAGTAGCTCAGACACTCTCTGATACCATGTTGAATTTCCACGATCTTGGGTCTAGGTTAGAGTCTTAAAATCACTGACGCAACCAAACCAAGAATCTCAACCAAAATTACTTTGCACAACTGAAAATATAAAGCAATAAATCACACATGCACAAATATACATAGTACTTAACAAAATTGTACAATAATGTACAATCCCAATCTTCATTATATTAAACCAAATCTGAATAATACAACAGTTTATGGTATACAAAATACAATGCAAACTCGATGGCATATCTTGTCCTGCCGGTCCTTCGCTCCCATACTGGTCAGTAGCTGCCCCTTAGTCCTTCAACGGCCACACATCGAGACTCCAGGAAGGCTGCCACCTAACACTGCTGCAAGTCATTTCTGTAGCATGTACACGGGCTGATCCAATCTGCTATCTGGGTAGGCCTAATTCCCGAGCTCCAAACTGCCAGGCTAGCAGTCACCTTTCTCCATCAAGGTGCTGTACTTCGGCACCAAACTTCACCCAACCTTCAGCTCCTCTTTGTCACTTCAAGATAGCTCGTCTAGGGCTACTTTGGGTAGCCAACTCGCTGCCCTCCACCAGATAAATGGCACCCAATACTACACTGCGGAATCTGCTCCTAGTTGGAGTCTTATCGCACAAGACAACACAACACACGGTTCCCACAGGCTCCTCCAAGTCTGATCCAAATCTGGTCAACTCCTTTGACCCAACGCTGCTGTTCTGACTTGCTGCAATGCTGCAACTCTGGGACTGGTTAGGGCACTAGCCACAGTCCCTAACCACCCAACAAAATAGTCCATAATTACTCCTTATTGCTGCGGCTGTCCTCCAAGGTTATGCTTCCCTTCATGCTGCTCTTTTAGGGTAGTTTCCAGCCCAAAACAAGGGACTGTCTCCCTAAAAGTACTGCGGCACTCTACAACACCCTAACTAGGGCTGCGGAAGCCTCTTGGGAGGACTGACCACCCTCCAAAACATCCCCAAACAACCTCGCTGCTCCTTCCTGGGCTGTGCTGCGGCCTCGAAGAACAGGGCTGTGGCTCTCTAAACAGCAGCTCGGATGCCCTTAAACCAGCCTGCATTCCCTTATGGGCTCGGTCTACCACAGCAAGGGTCTCGGCCTCCAACAGCAGCCTCGGTCCCTGTTTTACCCTTAAGACAGTCCCTCCAAGCCTCGCTGTTCCTTGCCTCCTTGCTGCGTCCTTCTCCTCCTCAATGAGCCCTCTTCATGAGTATGCATTGCAAAAGATGGATGATGAATCACCTCTTATTCACCCTCTATTTAATATTTATACATAAATGAGGGGCTCCATAAAACGTCACACAAGGGCTTCAACCATTGTCATATGTCAACTTTACTCCAAGCCGACCTTGACACATGTGAAAACTCCTTAATTAATCTTCAAAAATTCATATCTCCACTTCTACAACTCGGAATTCGACGATTCTCGAAGCGTTGGATTCTCCTTTCTGCCCTCTATCGTCTCATGCCATCATATATAGAAATGTGCCCATGGAAATGCCCAAAACACAATTTGGTGCAAAAGCCCACAAGCGACCCTAGTGGTGCTTTGCCCTCCAAACCCCGAACCCTAGGGCTTGGAGTACCTCCCAAGCTACTCAGAAATCAACAATATATCCTACGTTGAACGTTTGTTTATTGAGATGTGTGGTATGTACCAATAGTAAACTGGACCAAAATCTGCATCTAATTTGGCTATGCATGTTTCAGTATGTTTCCACCTCGTGTAGGGAATGTGCAACTATATATGTGATTTTCATGGATTTGGACAAGAGAAGCAATTGCAGAGTCTCATTTATGTGCATGAGAGGCATAAATGTAACAGCTGCTTAAAAAGATTTGTGCAAATACATGCCACACTTTCATATTTTGGCATAATCATAATCTTTACATTCATCCATGGATTCTTTTGTAACTTCATTCAGTTTTCATACAAGTGTCTAACATTCATTGCTATTCATTTTTGTAGCACTTCATATGGCAGCTGCAAATGGGCATCTTGATGTTGTACACTATTTGATCAGTCACGGAGTGGTAAGCAAGATAAAAGAATTATCAGGCTTAACTATATTCACATGTCTAGCTATATATTAGTGTTGCTATCAGTCAGAATCTCTGGACACATAATGGATGGACATCTTTCTGTAGATTGATACTATGATTTGTATAAAAGGGTCTCTTTTCAAACAATTGCTGTAGCATGTCAACTATCAATGAAATGAAAAATTTCCTACTTCCATATCTGTCATTATCTAGTTCTAGTTGGATTCGAATACATGAGTGTCTATGATGGTATTTATTAACATGCATGTGGAATAAGAGAGTTTGAATGAAGCAGTCAAATTTATTGGGTAGCTATGGAGGAGGGATGCAATTTCATTGATGTTCCATGCACTTTCACATAATTATAAGTTGATTTTCTTTACAGTTCATCAGCTATCTACAGATGGATTTTAAGTGGTTATAGCTAGGAGTTGCCAAAAAAAGCCGATAATGGGAATGAGAGTAATATATCATAGTTAAATATCAAACAGCTCTAAAGACACCGTTATGAATAAAATATATATAAATAAAATAAATATAAACAATGATGATAATTGTAATAATGATTAGTTAATTAGTAATTAAGAGGCATGTCTAAATAGGACATGACCTTCCATGAAGAGGCACCTGCCTAGGGTATATAACCAGGCCCTCACTCTCATTTGTATCATCATTCTCATTCATACATTTTAATATATATTCTTGTATCTTCAATGGAGATCTATATATTCCAAGTCTTTTGGAGTATTTAACCTACTATAACGAACTTTGTTCGTTCCAGACACTGTGATAAGGATCCTGTGCTTCTTGTATCTCTAATCTAGTAGATGTGGAGATTTACTTGAATAACACTATTTAAAATGTATTCCTCATCAAAACCATTTAAAGGCTATTTTCAATAAATTCTTTTGCTCTGTTGTGAAGACAATCCATATCCGGTTTATGCTTTGTTGAGGATGTTACAATTTTTTATAACTTTTTTAGTCGTTAAATATATGTGCAAAAGGACTAACGCATATACTTTTTATTTTGGTGTTTGCGTGCTTCTTTATAAGCTACTTATATCTTTTGATATTTGTATTCTATCTGGTATTTACCTGAGCAATACTGCAAATAATATCTGTTACAGGATCTCAATGCTCGCAACTTTGAGGAGAATACACCTCTTCATTGGGCTGCCTTGAATGGACATGCACAGGTTAAGGACATATTGTTGCAAATCATTTTTGTGTGCATATGCATTTGATTATATAGTATTTTGTCAAGCAATTAACCCTGCTTATGCTTTACATAGATCTTATATGATTCTAAAAGTTTCCATCCTTTTGCCTCATATTCAGGTTGTTCATGAGCTGATTCTTGCAGGTGCAAATGCAGCTGTTTTAAACTGGTATAGCCCTTTCAGTGCTCTTAATTTCTCTTTCACAATGCATAAAATAGAGCTGAGGTCCATACCAAATGTTTTGTTGACTTTGATGCTCTATTGTTTATTTAGCTTATTTCGTTATTGACTTTTAACTTATTCTATTCACACTATTATTATAAATATGACTTACTGAGATTGTGCAAATAAACAGCTTTGACCGAACTCCCTTGGATGAGGCACTCAGCAGAGATAAAATGGAAGTTGTCAATTCAATTAATGTTGCAACAGCTGCATTAGAACTCAATGTAACCGACATTAACTAATGATATCATATGTATGGTAGGTACTCATTTATGTATTTTCATTGTCAGTGACAACAACTTTGCTCATCAAGAAGTGATTCTATGTTGAAAATATTGTAAATATCTGAAGTTTATGATCTCGTTGATAATGTTGTACTAGACAGCTTGTTATTTAGATCAGGAGAACAGATTTTAAAATTGCAAAAAATCTTACAAATGTTAGTAAAATTGAATGTAAGAGTAATGGTTGGGATTGAAATGTTCTTGCTGAGTTGAATTCCTACACTATTAAATTTTATGCCAACGTTCAGTCATCTCTCTATATGGATGTTCAATCAATACAAAATCAATGCAAATTTGGGTGAAGATATTTCATTTAGTTTATAGTGTTTTAGATGGTAGTTATGAAGGCAGAATCTCATCGGGCTGATAAATGTTTTTTATTTTTATAATTAGTTGCTCATATTTTAATGATTGTACTAGAGGATATACTAGTATTACAGGCTAGTATTCTAACATAGAGTTCATAATAGAGGATATACTTTTCCTAGTATTAAACATGCAAGAAAAACCAAAAGAGAGCTAACATCAGACTCGGTTGCTCCTAGTTCTCATTTTCAGAGACAGTCCACAGATGAAAGAAGGATTGATGTCTGCAGGGACCTCTGTGCCTTGTGTCTGGTCATCTTGAATCTGGATTGCACTACTGCCTACACATCTGAAAGAGCCTTGACTAAGGCCTCATATTTATGGTCCAAATAACCCCCTTTGAAATTGATGACATGATAAACTGACATAACCATCACCATGGATTGAAGTGCCTCAATGTCATCAATGTCCAATGGATGATAAAAAATAACTTCTCTTCCTTTCTTGTCACAAAATGAATAAGAATATCCAACATCATTAGATAGACTAAAATAATACACGTGATTTTTCAATACTAGTCATAGATTGATCATTTGCCATCTCATAATCCTACGCTGAATTAATTGGAGATTCATAATTACTTTGTTTTAGAATAGTTTCCTTATCATTTGAATATAAATATGTATACAAATGAAACTGCACGTGAGAATTGATAGAATAACTTCTATTTGAATTATAATTTGAATATAAATATGTATACAAATGAAACTCTCACCATAGATTGAAGTGCCTCAGTGTCATCAATGTCCAATGGATAATAAAAAATAACTTCTCTTCCTTCCATGTCACAAAATGAATAAGAATATCCAACATCATTAGATAGACTAAAATAATACACGTGATTTTTCAATACTAGTCATAGATTGATCATTTACCATCTCATAATCCTACGCTGAAGTAATTGGAGATTCATAATTACTTTGTTTTAGAATAGTTTCCTTATCATTTGAATATAAATATGTATGCAAATGAAACTACACGTGAGAATTGATAGAATAACTTCTATTTGAACTGTAATTTGAATATAAATATGTATACAAATGAAACTCTTAGAATTGATAGAATAACTTATATTTGAACTGTAATTAGGAAATAGATTTGGATACAATGATGAACAAATTTCAGAGATATTAAATTAAAAACATCTTTGCATGATCATTATTATTTTTTTTAAATTAAATTTTTTTATATGATTTAATGACATTGAATTAACTTCATTTAAGTTTTCTCCAAAAGAAGAATTATAATGGATTTCAAAGTGATTTGTGTTAGAGTTAGAATTATTTGATGAGTTTTTATATTTTTTAACAGGGATATCATTATATCTATCATTTCTATTTTATTTCTTTATACAAAGAGAAGATAAAAGTGAAAGAAATCCTTCCTTCCATTAAATATTCACTAGAAAGATTTTCATTCATAAGAAATATATAGCAAATCAATCTAAATATAAAAATAAATTCTTCTATGACTTCACTTTCATACATGTGAAGATTTTCTATTTCTAAAAACTACTCGTAATCAAAATTTTGATGGGATTAAGGAAATACTTCCATGAATTAATGGATTTGGCTGGTATTACCTGTAACTAGATTTTGATTCTTTCTCACAAGGTAAGGGTAAATAATTTGTAGATCTCATTTTTATGAAATATATAAAAATAATTTAAAATGACAATAATTTCAGAAACATGCCAAAAATAAGAAATTTCAACTTCTATTAAAGTTCAATTTTCACAAGTGTCTATCTTCTTGGAAATGCTCCCTAGTAGGCCTAGGTGAACTAAAAGTATTTTCCAAAACAGAAATAAGAACAATTATTATTAGGTAAATACATTCTCAAGAATAACCATGAAGGGTTAGTTTGCAATTCCTCCTTCTAGGTCAAATTATTGATAGTTAGAAAAGTTATTCCACAAACAAAAGAAAAATTGATAAATGGCAAGTCCCAATTATACTTTCTTACTTGGTATGGCCATTTCCACCAGTGTATAGACACAATTTACACTAAATAGATTACTCCTCAAAATGATGCTTTCTCATTGACGTTTTCCTAAATTCTAAACGCAGTTCTAAATTAATGTGTGCAATCTTGTTTTAACTCTTAACTGCGTCTAATCTAGAAGTGAAAAAAGGTTGATTTCAGACTTGTACTTCATTACTAGAAAATTCATTATTCAATCATAAACCACCCTACATATTCAAATAACATGAATGAGAAGAAATTCCACATACAAATAATATAAAACATACCCATTCAATCAAATTCACAACCAGACAATCATATTTCATCAAGTGATCCCAATAATGAAAAGAAATTGATAAAATATTTGATAGAAATGCACAATTAAACAAATCGGTCATGTATTATCTTTTTCTTACGTCAAACTTTCATAAACAACTCTTCAGTATCAGATCTAATAAAAAAGCATCCATTCTTCAATTCTTTTATTATACTTGGTGACAATATACAAGTTGTAATATAAAAGTTTTCCTTACTCCCAGGTTTTCAATCCTTCCATTTATGTTGACAGGATAAAACTAGTTATAATTCTGGATTTTTCAACCCCCATTATTCTCAAACATCAATTGCTTTTTATAATCATATTCCTCATAGCTGCTCTTACTCTTTTTTGTTTTACAGTTACATTCATTGTATTTTCCGATTTATGTTTTGATTTTTTTTTTCCTTAAACATTCTTAGAAAATCAATCCCAAGAAAAAATAATATCTTCTCCAACAATTATGTTGCTATAGATTTTTTTATCTTTCACGTTCTTTCTTCTTCCTTTGTCTACCTATCACTTGCACAAAACAAATTAATATTATTTTGAAAAAATATTTTGTTAATATTTTTGTTAGAAGGAAATTATTCTTTGAAAATCATAAAGAATAAATCAATCAATAAAATCTTGATGGAAATATTGCCAATCCATTTCATTTTCAATAGAATTTCTTTATTTTAAAAGATTGATAAGATGTTAATATCTAGAATAAGTCTTTATTATTATTATTTTTTCCATATTCTTTGGCTTCTAAGCTTCTATTATTATTTCATTCATATAACTCAAATAGATATATAATTAAAGACAAATGAAATACATCTAATCAAAAAATAATTTGAGACACAAATGAAATACATCTAATCAAATAGAAGTCTCAATGTCAAATCTAATCATATAACATGAATTTACATAATAAATTTGAGTAATTATGTTTAACCGTTTTCCTTTTTTTAATAATCCCTTGGTGTTTTTTATTAACCATATAAGATTAATTTACAGAGTAGTTTTGATTAATTAAGTTTAACAATTTTTCCTTTTTAATAATCTCTAGGTGTTTTTTATTTTAGTTTTAGTTTTTATTTCTTTTATAAATAATTTAGCCAATTCGTGCATTTTTTTTCAACAAAATTTTAGCCTTTTTAGCCTTTATATTATATTTGGCTCCCCACTTAATTTGTGTGTGAAATCGATAGAAGTATATGCTATTGGGTCTATGTAAGTGTTTTGTTCAAATTTCATAAAAAATAAATAATAAAAAAATCCACTAGATTACAACCATTGGCTCACCAATTATATCAACTAGCTCATTGAGTTTTAGCCACTAGGCCACCAAAAAAATTAAAAATCATAAAAAACCAAAGTGCTTGGTATCCCAATAGTCTAATATTCCTGTTAATTGATGTCAAACATTTTGTTACTTGGGTCCCCTTTACCGACATAGAAATCACCCTACCAAATTTTGTCAATTAGCTCACCAAATTTTGGCAATTAGACTATCAAGCCATTGCGCCGCTACACTATCGGACTATCAAAACATTGAAATATTGGGATATCAAGCCACTAGGCTATTGGGCCCTTGGATTTCATCAGTTGGGTCACCATATTTCAGCCATTAGGTACCAAATTCTATCAATCAGGCCATGAGGTTTTGCATTGAACTATTGGGCCCTTGGATTTCATCAATTGGGTCACCAGATTTCAGCCATTAGGTACCAAATTCTATCAATCAGGCCACGAGGTTTTGCCAATACACAAAAAATTCCCATTAACTATGTTCCATTAATAGACATGAAAAATTATTGTTAACCATTTTACCTTAATCGACATAAAAGTTACTACATTCTATTAACTAATGTTATCTGGTAAAAATAAATAAATAAATAGAATGATAATAAAATAATAAAGCAAAAACAATAAAATTAAAATAATGATAAGAATTGATACTATCCACATATCTTCCATGTCATCACATTCAATACAATTATTTTCCATGTGCATCTTGGGGACATGTAATCTTCCACGTCACTAGAACATGATGATAGTACAAAAACTTCCGAGGGCCATAACTTTGTGTCCTAAACTCAAAATGAGAAAAAAATTGTATCGTTGGAAAGCTCTTGATGAGTAGAATATGACGGTGGTTCAAAATAGGGAAAAATTGGAATATATATATATATATATATATATATATATATATATATAACCTACTTAGTGCGTTAAAAATGAATTATACGTCAATTTATGACCTATCAAATTTAACAAAAAAAGTACCAAAGATTTAATTATATAAACAAAAAATAGTGAAATAATAGATAGTAAATTTACAAGATTTAGAATTAAAATAAAATTTGATAGGGGTCTCTTTTCTTTTACTTAGATAAATGAAATAAATGAGGTGGTCATTAAAGGTGTCAACACTACCATAAACTTATGTACTCTTTTTGAAACCCCCTCCCTTCTTTTAGATTTCCTTTGGGTGGTGACTATCTAAAATAGGTCCACATCACATAATCCCATTTCCTCAAACGAGTGGAAAAGAAAATCAACTATTGTTAATCCCTAGACAAGCTTCATGATAACCCTAAATTTCCTCATTAAACCCTCAAAATTGAGTTTTTACATATCTAGTGTTATGTTATTACGTAGACTTGAACATGTCATTGTACTCTTATTATAATTGTACCCTTTGTTTCCTATATATACACCAAGGAGCCCCAGTCTTAGGAGTATCTCTTCTTATCTTATACATTGTATTAATTGTAAATGTATTTCCCCCCTACGAAATGGACTATAATTCTTAGCTACTTATCATTTTTTAGGTGCATAGTTCATAACATTTGGTATCTGAGCATATGAACCTAGGTTTTTTCTGTTTCAAATGAATCATTGTTCAATTTTCACTATTCTTTTTTTGTGACGCTTCATAATATGACATTTTGAAAAGATTGAGAGATCGTAAATTACATATGGTCAACTAGTTCACTATAATTTCAAAGAAATAACCTATGGAAGTTAGGGTTTGTGAATGTTCCTAAAATCAATTTAAAACTAGTGATCTTGGCATTTTCACTATATATATTTTTTCTAGGACACTTCAAACCATGAATTTTTTAAGAGAATAAGGAGAGATCTTGAGGCACAATTGCTAAAAACATTAGGTTTGGTTCTCTACATTTTTGGAAATATACCTTTTTGGAAGTTAATATGAGTTAATAGCCTTGAAATTAGTTTCAAACGAGTGATCTTGGAAATTTTACTGTTTCTCCCAGAGAAGTTTTAGATTATGAAATTTTTGGCTATCTACGGGGACATGCTAAGGTATATTAGGTAAAATTTTTGGAATAATATTTGAAAAATTGGACACATGGTATGCTATACAATTTCGCTTCAAGAAGAGGTAAAAAATCAACATGTTTTGGGGAAATTATCATAACTTTCATTTGAAACACCAAATTTTGGTCAAATTATGGAATTGCAAAGCAAACATATCATAGTACTATAGAAAAATTTCGGATTCATAAGGGTTTAAATTTTAGAGATATATCAGGGCAAAGGCCAACCATTTAGATAGTATACCAATTAGGGTTTTGAAAAGTACATAACTTTCAAATGACATAACTTTTGATTGTAATATTTATTTTTGGTGACTGAAAACGTTTGGTAAAGAGGGAAAATAAGAGCATTATTATTTACTCACATGGTTTCTAAGGTTGCCTCAAAATTTACTTCACCACTTAAACCTCTAGAAATCTCATCCACGATTCATGAAGAAATAGAATATGTCCAATACTCAGTATCCAAGTTGGAAATTTAGTTGAATTGGTGCAAGGATCAATGAAAAATATAGAACAAAATATTGAATATAAAAAGTAAGGAATATGAAAACCTATCAAGGAATAAAAATAAATCTATCAAGGGATAAAAATAAAAATCCAATAAAGAAATACAAAAATAACGAATTCCATGGAAAATCTTCTTTGGGAGAGACTTTGTAAAAAACGTATGGAGATCCTAGGAAGTCACAAAAATAACGATAGAAATTATATTGAAACTCAATCACATATGGGGTGCATTTTATCATTAACAGATAGAACAAGTATTAAATCACATAACTATAATCATGATTTTTCAATTCAGGATCTATATCATTAGTGATTCAAGTCAACATCAAGGAACTACTTCATTCCAAAGGTAAATATGAGGAAGTTTGATGGTACTCATCATATAACATGGATATTCCACATGTAGAAATACTTTTATCTGCACCAAGTGGCATACTTACAAAATGCCACCAAGTGGCATACTTACAAAATGTAAATATTGCAGTCTTATTTAGAACAAGATCAATTTGTATGGTATCAATGGCTCATTAATGGCCTTGTGAAATAAAATGGATTATATTGTATCTTGACGCATTTTTATGGAGGAATTGATAGCACGTTATGGGTATATTAAGAGAAATACATTCTTTAGTCAATTGGTAAATATTTGACAAAAAGGTCCAACTATAGAGTCTTATAGTAAAGAAAATTTTAGACGATAATTTGTTAGACTTCTTTATGGGAAATTTAAAGGAAAGCATCTAACATGAGGTACATATTTTTGAACCTAAATCCCTAGAGCATGCTTTTATTCCAGTAAGGAAAGTTCAAAGTAAAATTATGGTTAATAGAAGAGTGGTCTTTAATGACTATAGAGAACATCACACTCTCTCTCTTAACCTCATTTAACTGACAAGGTTGAAACCTCAACGAATGGATGAAATAATAGAAAATACACTATGTTTCAATTGTGATAACAAGTACAGTAAGTGGCAAAAATGTGGGGAGAAGAAATTATTCTACATAGACTGTGAAGAGGAAGAAGTTCAAGAATTAATTTTGTTACTGTTGATTTTCCACGATCTTGGGTCTTGGTTAGAGTCTTCAAATCACTGACACTACCAAACCAAGAATCTCAACCAAAACTACTTTTCACGATGGAATATAAATAATAGTAAATCACACATGCACACAATATAGACAACTTTTTTTCAACCCAACTTCGTTTTATTAATCCAATTGATATAATACTATTGGAACACCTAATCCTACATGGGTAGGTGTGGAATGCGAAAAGTCACAATGGAGTCCAAGTGACCTTGGAATGTGAAACCAAGAGTCACACCATTGTACTATAAATGTACATCTTTGTATAATGGAAAGTAAGTGAGCTACACGCTTATCTTTCATTGTGTGTTGAGTCTCTTGTGTGTGTGTTTATCTTCCTCATACACCATGTGTGTGCTTCAACATGGTGTTTAACATGGTATCAGAGCGGGCGATTGCTGGCCCTACTTCAATTTGAGTGAGCCATTTGTGTTTATGGCCTGTGCATATCTGCAAAAATTCTTGACATTTTTGCAGCACTCAAAGATTTCTGCAGCAGTGTTTTTTCCGCCATTCAGAAGTGTTTTGAGAAGGAGCTGCATTCAAAATCCCAGCATTCAGAAATTGGTTTGGAGAAGAGCAGCACTGCCCATCTGAAGGTTTTCATTCTCATTTTTTCTGCAACTTCTGCTCATTAAAATCTGCAATTTGAAGCGCTGCTGGATACTATTTATATTGAGAAGAAATTTCTGGTTTTTAATGGCAAAGATTTCTGAGTTTTTTAAGTGAAAATTTCTGAGTTTTTCATTGAAAAATCTCTGCAAGTTTCAAGATTTCTGAATTCTGTTAAAGTCTGAAATGGAGTAGATTGCTATATATTTGGAAAAATCTGCTGTTCTGAAGACTAAAATTCTGAAGTTGCCCTCATTTCTGCACTTTCTACTACTGCTGGATTTGTTCTGCTATACATTTGAAGAAAAAAATTCTGCTATGTATTTGAAAGAAAAATTCTTATGCCATTCTGCAAAGTCTTTCTCTCATCTCTGCTCTCTGCTGTTATAAATAAAAATTAAAAACTTAAAAAAAAAAATCAATTCAAACTTCAGGGCATTCGGCCCCCTCCTCTGCAACCTGCAATTTATTTTTTCAACTGCATAACTAGCTCTCTCTCCATACATACCCAGCGCACCCGACGCTACCTCCCTTCTCACATACCTACTCTCCTCTACCTCACGGCCTTTCGGCCTTCCCACTACACATTCCCCTCGCTGCTATTCACTCAAACCAACCCCTCACCTCACTTCTCCCTACGCTAACGAACAGACTATGCCCTCATTTAACTACAGCCTTCTCCCTACACACTCTCCACACCTATGCCATCCCTACGGACATCCCCTCGCAGCACTCATCCCAAACCCCCTAGCTGCACTACGCCCTCTCCAACTATCGCTCCACGGCTCTTTCAATTTTTTTTTTAAAACACCGCTCCCTCTGCGCTATACATTACAGCCCTCTCAACGCTGTACGCTCCATACCCCACTCCATTGCAAACGCTCCCCATTCCAATTTTAAAAATTTTTTAAATTATTTTTAAATATACGCCTTTCCCGCCCATATAATTCCCTCCCCTCTCAGCTCTACGAGCTCTCACATTCCACTCGAGTCACATCCCATTTCCCATACCCATCTCTCAACGCACCGCCCTATACGCATACTTCTCCCTTCTTACGTCCCCTATACGCATACTCTTAGTTACGCTCTCCCATTACGCATCTATTCTCCTCCCATTAATTCGATTCCCATTTACATTAATCCACTCTCTCATATAATACTACTCCTCTTAAATTTTCATATTTAATTTCATCCCCTCCTCTCCCATTTTAATAATTCCCTTCATTTTAATTAAATCCCTTTTTTAAATTAATCCCCTTTCCCTTTTAAATTAAATTTTCGCCCACCCTTTTGTAACTAATTCCCATTTTAATTTTTTTTTTAATTAATTTTTAATTAATTTTAAAAAAAAAAGAGAGGAAAGAGAAATATGAACAACAAAAATGGAAAATGGCATATGAGGAGCACATGGACTGAAATTTGTAGATTTGACATTGTCTGATTTGTGGCATTGACATGAGAGTGATTTTTTGAAGAAATTGACATTTGAAGACAAGTTTACCATCATTGAAAACAACTATTTGAAGAAGAAATTTCAGCTGCCTTAAAGGCTTCTTGCATAGTGTTTCAGCTGCACATCTTTACAAAATACTTTACAGAAATATTGTATTGTATTGCTTCTTCATTCATAGTTGCAATCAAGACTTGAAGTGTAAATTTGAGTTGTTGGATTGTTGATTGCCCTCCATCATTTGAGGAGCAGATTTTGTGCCTTGAGAATTCCTTGGAGTCATTTGTAATTTTTGAAAGCAAGTTGCATCACATTGTAAACGGGTGCATTTTCGGTTGAAGCTGACACCCTTTCATTTTTTGAGCCTAAGTTGTTGAAAATGGCCAAAATCAATGAGGTATTAGTGTTGTTGAATGACCTCATTCATTCAAATGTTCATGATATGATAAAAATGAGCAAGGATGCTCTTTGTAATATTTAGAGTTGTTTGTTAGATGCACATGAAAAGAATGAGTTTTTGCAGTTGGAAACTCAGTTCCAACAAGACGAACTTCAGCAAAAGAGTCACCATTCTGAACCTGTTTCTGTTCAGAAGATTGAGAAAGACTCCCATCAGCAGCAAGTTAGTAAAGTTGCAGTTGATCCACATTCAGTTCATTGCACTAGAGCAGATGTACATGTGAATGCAACAGCTCAGCCTGCACTTCCTAAGCCCATCATCAGACCTTGGGAAGAGCTTGTCCACAACAAGCACCGAATTGGTCTTGGATATGACAAGGTTGTGTCCTTTCATATTCCAGACTACACCAAGCCCATCATATTTCAGAATGCCGGATTCATGTATGACAGTTCACCTGCAGCTGTTCCAGATCTTGTTCCACTTTCACAACAGATTGAAAAATGCCAACACTGTGATCGAGTTGGCCATATGAAAAATCACTGTTTTGATCTTCATCCATGCAAGCACTGTGGTCGGCACACTCATTCTTCAGACAGATGCTTCAGACACAAGCCTCCTGCAAGAACCAAGACTCATCTTGGATGGATCGCTTCTTGGCAATGGGCATCAACAGCCAAGAAGATGTTTAAGACACATGTCAGAACTTGTTCACAGATATTGAGCAAACTTGCAGTTGAGTTTTCGCCATCATCTCACCTTGTCCCTGACAGGGGGGAAAATGGTGGTCATGTACAAGCTTCGACGACAGATCAAGCGAGCCTGAGCCACAATCTCTCATTCCATGTTCAGAGTTGTAGCCAGCAGTTCAAGCGAGCCCGAGCCACAATTCGTCATTCCGGATTCAGAGATGTAGCCAGAGACACGGATGCCCATGAGCATGCCTTCGGTTGGTGGACAACCTTAAACCATCATCTTTGGTTGGTGGATAACCTAAAACCATCATAGGTAGTAGACCTCCCTTCTTTTAGGTCGAAGGTCTCCCTTTCATATATGAGGAACACTTTCTCTAGCAGAAGCCTTCAGCTTCTTGCCAGCTTTGGTTGAGTTCCAGGAAATGCTTCAAGCATTCCAGAGTTGTTGGTAATCCTAAAACCATCACAAGTAGTAGACCTCCCTTCTTTTAGGTTGAAGGTCTCCCTTTTTTATGAGGGACAATTCCTCTAGCAGAAGCTTTCAACTTCTTGCCAGTTTTGGAAGAGTTCCGGGAACTGCAACAAGTTTTGCATTCCAGTGTTGGTGGTCATCCTTAAACCACCTCTTTTTTCCAAAATTCCAGAGAGTTGATTCATCCCAAGTGCTACCATGTATACTTTGCAGATTTGTATTACAACTCTTTTCTTGGACTCACACATACCCCTTCGGATTAAGGGGGGATGTTGGAATACCTAATCCTACATGGGTAGGTGTGGAATGCGAAAAGTCACAATGGAGTCCAAGTGACCTTGGAATGTGAAACCAAGAGTCACACCATTGTACTATAAATGTACATCTTTGTATAATGGAAAATAAGTGAGCTACACGCTTATCTTTCATTGTGTGTTGAGTCTCTTGTGTGTGTGTTTATCTTCCTCATACACCATGTGTGCGCTTCAACATGGTGTTTAACAAATACAACAGTCTATGGCTCCCATACCAGTGATAATGGCCATCATACATCCACTAGTACAAGGTACAAAACAATATACTCTGACCATCTGGCTATAGAATGCTCTTTCGACTCCTCTCGGTCGTACCCTGTATCTTCCCGGTCCTTCGGATCCCGATTTGCAGCTCTTGCCTCTATCAATGCTCCAAGTCCATATGGCCATTGAACCTCAGCTGTCGATCTTCTCTCTAGTTGTGACTTACTCCATCAAGGGCACAACACATCAAGACTCCTGTCGAGTTATTCATAGCTCCACTTGTGAGCAAATCGTAATCTGCCCACTGCTGCTCCTTAACTACTTGGGACTTAAACCCACTATGGTCTTCCTGTGCTACTCCGATGAAGACCAACATAGGCTATAGAGGGTTGACACCTATCACTGCAAGATGTCCATCTCCCACAATAAACATAGGTTAGGAGGACTGCTCATCATCTGATGTGGAAGTACTTCTCCACACACAAGTCTCGAGCTCCACAAAATGCTCCTAGCTGATCAGATCCTTGAGCTCCAATAACGACCACTCTAGCAACTACCTCTATCCATCAAGGTGTTGCACACCAAGCTCCAACTTGGACACTATCACGTTATCCTCCAAAAAACCATAAGTTCCCTATCCACGTATACACTTGGTCCAATATCATGCTGCCCTCCAACAATCCACAAGTGACCAAGACCACGCTGTAGCATCTGCACCTAGTTAGGGCATCCAATCATATATGGAGACCTTTAAAAATGGCTGATATAGGCTCCTAAAATAAGTGCTCTCCTAGGACACTACATCACTCCTAGTTGGTTCTGCTCCTACTTGTATTTCCTTCATGCCCAAGGAAACTCCAACAAATGGATCCCCACAGATTGATCCAAGACATTGAGTTTCATTGTGGAATCTGCCCACTAGTAAGGGTTGCTAAATAACATGTTAACCCTTCCTCCTTAACTTCCACTTGCTATACAAAATCCTGATCCAAACTAGCAAAAAAACAACTCACCATATCATGGGCATACCTATACATTCATCCTGGACTGAGGTTTTCATTGCTGTAATTTCTGTGTCTTGGTTAGGGAATTGTCATGACCTATTACAACCCTGCAACCCACCTTAACAATCCATTTTCTACTCGTCTAGGGTCCTTCTAGTCCTCCTCTTGTATGCTGCTATTTAGGGATAATAACCAACCCAAAATCACCCTTAATTGACCCCTATTTAGGCCTGTGGCCTATTACTTCAGGTATCTAGGGCCGCAACCTTATAAACAGGGACAAAAATCCCTCTTATCCACACCAAAATTCCTCAGATTCTATCGAGGGAATGCAACATCCATTCTGCTCCTCTTTAGGACCTACAATCAATGCCCAAGCACATGAAATATTCCTAGCATATTACATAGACCCTGTGACTGTCCTTCTACAAAAAATCAGACTCCAAACAAACTTCAATCACCCTTGTTTTGTCCTCTCTTAGAGCTCGATTTCCTCAGGGATATATCTCCATGTTTTGATGCACCAAGGATGAGTAGAATGAATCTAACACCTCTTATTTATGCACATAAGAGGGCTCCACGAATCATATGAAGAGACATGACTTTTGGACCAAGCCGACATGACTTGTCTGTTTGACAATTAATTTCCAACTTCAAAAATCATAACTCAAGTTCTAGAGCTCTGATTTGGGTGATTTTCGAAGCGTCGGAATAAACACTCCAAGCTATATGACCTAAATTTTTCTCAAGCTCAAATTCATCATGGTTTTGGCCCAAATATTGATGGGTGAAAAACCCCAAGCTTGGGTTCCAAGCCCACAAGCCTACTTGTGGCGCTTTTCCCTCCAATCCCTGAACCCTAGGGCTTGGAGTACCTCCTAAGCTAAAAAAAAATCAACACTCCCTCTTAGCGAGGGAGGTATTTCCAAGACTGGGAAGTAACCATCTTCATATCGGGCGACACTAGCCCATCTGACATCCATCACTACAACATACCCTATAGAATGAACCCAACAATCTTGATACTGCCCTTGCCTCATCATATCCGAACCTGAAGATCCCAAACCTCCATAGGGTTGCTACCTCTGACGCTAGAATCCATTTGAGCCTACACAATATCCACTGGCTCAGTCCTGCAAGAAATCATCCTCCTGGATCAAATAACACTCATGCAAATCCCTCCAATCTCGGATATGCAACATCACGATCCGATGAATACTATAGCCTGCCAACCTGTAGTCCATCACTTGAAGCCATCTTTATCAACCTAATCTCGTCCATGCCAAAGTAACCCTTGAGATATCCCAACCATCCATGGAAAATCAATGGAAATCCATGATCAAAAATCTTCCCTACAACAAACTGTTGTTCACCAGGCTCACCACCAATCCACCATAACTCCCAACCAATCTTGTCGCCAAGCCAGTCAATACCACATCTCCATGTATTCAACTGAACCCTCTACTCCATGGTCTAAACACCCACAAATCCCTTTGAGTTTCTTTGCTGTGCACATTCTGATTTATTGTCCCTAAAAGTAGCTCATATACGCTCCGATACCATGTTGATTTTCCATGATCTTGGGTCTAGGTTAGGGTCTTAAAATCATTGATGCTACCAAACTAAGAATATCAACCATGACTACTTTTCACAGCAGAATATAAATAACAGTAAATCAAATATGTACAAAATATAGATAACGTTTTAAAATTTTCAACCCAACTTCGTTATATTAATCCAACTGATATAAAACAATAGTCTAGGGCTCCCTTACTAGGGATAATGGCCCTCATACATCCACTAGTACAAGATAAAAAACAAGATACTCTAACCATCTGGATGTAGCATGCTCTGTCAGCTCCTCTCGGTCGTACCCTGTACCTTCCTAGTCCTTCGGCTCTCGATCTGTAACTCTTGCCTCTATCAATTCTCCAAGTCCATCTAGCCACTGAAACTCGGCTCTCAATCTGCTCTCTAGTTGTGCCTTAGTCCATCAAGGGAAAACTACGTTGAGACTCCTGTCGAGTTGTTCATAGCTCCACTTGTGAAAAAATATCAATCTTGCCACTGCTACTCCTCATCTACTCAGGGATTGCAACCCACTATGGTCTTCCTGCGCTGCTCCGATGAAGACCAACATAGGGAACATAGGGCTGCCCCCTATCACTGCAAGATTTCAATCTCCCATAATGAACATAGGCTAGGAGGACTTCCCATGATATGCTGTAGAAGTCCTTCCCCAAACACAAGTCTTGGGCTCCACAAATTTCTCTTAGCTGATCAGACCCTTGAGCTCCAACAACTGCCACTCTAGCAACTACCTCTGCCCATCAAGGTGTTGCACACCATGATCCAACTTGGACACTGTCACGCTGTCCTCTAGCAAACCATAATTTCCCAATCCACGTCCACACTTGGTCCACTGTCATGCTGCCCTCCAATAGTGTACAAGTGACCAAGTCCATGCTGTAGCATCTGCACCTAGTTAGGGAATCCAATCATCTATGGAGACCCTTCCACATGGCTGCTACAGGCCCCTCAAATCAGTCCTCTTCTAGGACACTACATCACTCCATTGTGGGATATGCTCCTAGTTGGAGTTCCTTCATGGCCAAGGAAACTCCAAAATGTAGCTCCCCACAAACTGATCCAAGACATTGAGTTTCACTACGGAATATGCCCACTAGTAAGGGATGTTAACTAACATGTTAACCCTTCCTCCTTAGCTTCCACATGCTACACAAAATCTTGATCCAAACTAGCATAAAAAAAAACTCACCATATCATGAACATGGATTATGCATTCCTCATGGATTGAGGTTTTTACTACTATAAATTCTGTGTCCCTCCTAAGCTACATAAAAATCAATAGTCATATGATATAGAGCTAGAAGGGACTATTCCAACAATAGTTTGTCATGCATTAGTTGAAATTAGTGCTGGACACAACCTCAATATTGAATATTATATTAAAAAAAAATGTAACAATGTTGTTTGATTCTAGTAGTACTCATAATTTCATCAATTAAGAATTGCAGAACTTGACAATTGCTTTGTATTCCCAACACTAGAATTTCAAGTAATGGTTGTAGATGGAGGTACAATAAATTTCTCATTAAAGTGCCATAGTATCAAGCTAAATATGGACAAAAATTTAATGGGTAGTCCCATGATTCCAATCCAAATGGGGGGCGTTGACATTGTATTAAGGGTCTAATGGTTATAATCAATTGGAATGGTGGTCCTTAAATTTCCGATCTTTCATAATATTTTCCTTAGAGGATAAGGAAATTGATTTTAGAGGCATCCAAGGGAAATCATCTAAACTGATTAGTTCTAATAGGATAACAAAAATACTCAAAATGGGACACCATTGTGTAACTTCACACTTCTTAATTTGGATTGAATCATTATATATTTTTTCATCCATTTTGATGCTTTTAGAGTAGAAAAAGTGGAGGAATCATCTCACATGACCATTTTTACTAGTGGGACCCAATTTGGCGAATTGGGGTTCGAAACCTTCTGGGAGCATTTTGAGGCATCAAACGATGTTTTTTTGGGGGTAAAACTTTGCCACATTAGTGATGTGCCATTTTTTCCTATTATAATTATTAAAACCTTTCCAACTACACAAAAATTGACTCAATTCAAGTCCGTATGCAAAATTTATGTCATTCAGAAGTTCACCTTCCTAATTTTTCCACCATGATTAAAAATAATGCTACATCATCCCCCATTACTCATGGAAAGGGGGCTATCCACGTGATAATGATTAAGAAGAATCTAGAATAATATATTGTAGCTCTGTTTAACATATGGGGAAGTCAAACCTAACGACTAGAAGGCTATCGAACTATGCTATAATTAGGCCACTAGGAGGAAAAAGAGTTTCGTTCTTTTTTAGGGCATCTTGTTCCATAAAAGAGCATAGTAGGCGAGAGGGATAAGGAGAGAGCACACCAAGTGTATTTTTTCACTGTAGCATCCCATGGGCCACGAACCTTAATTCATTGGAATCACATCCATTTTATATTCAGAAAAAGAGAGCAAAGCAATCTCACCTTCCAACTGGGTTTCCTCCCAAAAGGGTTTTCTAGGTTATGTCTTGTGTGAATTTGGTTTATGAGTTTTTATTTTGTTGTTCTCTATTTTATGCATTATTTTAATTTTCATGCATACATAATAAAAAATAATTTACATATACATATCTAAAGAGAAATAAACCCTTAAGTATAATTATATCAAATCTACTGTGACGAACTATCTAATGAAATATCCACGAAAATTATATATCATATTAGTGTTAGAGTAGGTTTATTTGGGTATATTGTGGGTATATTGTGGGTATTTGTAGTGGATCTAGATTGGCTAATCCAAAGGTCATAAAACCCCAGTCATTGCCGACGAATCTGTGAATAACCCTCCTGATCCCATAAAGGAGAGGATTTTGTGGTTGGAAGGAAAAGTTGCAGATATAAACCATAATGTGAACCTTCTCATGGTATTCGTGACCAATAAGATTGGGCTATTCAGAGGGACCAGGGTTGTAACGTAAAGGTCCAATCAGAGGGAATATCAGGAGATTAGGAAGAAACAAAGGAGCTAAAGAAATAAGCCAAAAAATATCAACCTAGTTCAGGTGTTGTGAACCATTCACAGTCCGTGTTCAAAATGAAAATGAAGGTTGATATCAAGTTGTATAAAGGTGAGATAGACACTCTAAATCTTAATCACTAGTTTTAATAATTGGAACTTTATTTCAATGTTCATAATATAGAGGAAGAAAAAAATATTTCATTTGCGTAGCTGAAATTAGAGGGACATGCTGTAATGTCCCCTCTAATTAATATTATGCTAAGTGAATTATACATTTTGCAATTTTGACGGAGGACAAATTTTGGGCAAAAAACTTAGAAAAATTGGCTCTGAGACAAAAAATTAATTTATGTGAGAAAGGAGACTCCGAAACATTATAGAAGAGGAAAAAATATTTGGTAGTGGAATGCGAGGGCCACCCAAGGAGAAATTCAATATCCCTTGAGGAATTCAACTTGGATGGAAGAAGGATATAGAAGGAGGTCAAATGGGATGGCCTGCAAGGATAAACTAGCATAAACAGAAGAGAAGAGCTCAATTTTGGGAAATTTTTCCAATTTCAAATATGGACACTAGTTTGCTTGAGTTTCTCAGCCAAGTCAACTTGTGCTGTTTAGCACAAGAGATTTCCAGGCAAGAATCTCACCTCCTTCTTCAATGGAATTTGAGTGCCACTCTAGGGGAGTTTGCATTCATCATTGTAGAGTTGTTCCAAAGCTAATTAAAGGAGAACTCATCCCATTTTGAGAACAAACTGGGCGCTAAAAAGGAACACACATTTCTTAGGAGAGGTAGCTCCAAGACCAACAAGTTTCTGGCTCTTTCAAGGGTTATCATCCATTGAATTTGTAGGAGGTTTGAAGTGGTTTGCAGGGCTGAGAGTGGAGGAGAGGCTCAACTCGAATTTGGGGCTTTCCCAGGCCTGCACAAGTTATCACTGGAAAGAATTGCGCATGAGTTTTAGGGTGGAGTTTAGGAGGAGAAAAGGGTTGGAAAGACTAGATATTTTGAGAGGGGAATTGTAGGGGAAATCTGCAGGAATTTTATTAGCTATTTTGGGATAATTCTACAACAATGCACCGATAGTACGACTAGGAGGATGAATTGGGAAAACACACATTTTGTGGATCTTCCGGAGAGATGGTTTGGAGCCAAAAATTTTATGGGTTTTTCTGGCCTTGAGGAGAAAGTACACTAACTGAAGTTACATAATTTTCTAAGCACTTTGGAGGGTAGAATTCCTATTTCTAGTCGAGAAGTAGTAGTAACAAAATTCTGGTCCAACACAAAGCATGGAGTGGAGCATATCTAGCACTTGGGCAACATGATTATTACTTGGGTTTGGCGTTGCTTGCTGTAGCAAGCCCAAGTTCTTCTATTCCCAAATATTGTACTCCATTTGAACAATTTAATAAAATGGATCAACTTCTTTGGTGCAATTACTGGCATAACTGATTTTTTTGTATGTGTGTAAATTTTTGGTTGCATGTATATTATTTTTCTTATGTTATCACTTAATATTTGTACTAGGAATATGACAGTGGTATCATAGTTGTGATTTGGCTAGTTGTGGGAAGAATCCTTTCTATGAAAATAAAAATGAGACAATAAAAATGTAACTTACTAGAGGTACAAATACAAGGGAAAAGAGAGGGAATTAGAGATTAACCCAGACTCATAGGTCCCTAAGTAGGAGGTGGAAGTTATGACAAGAAAATATGGCACAAATTTTCAGAGAATATTGAAGGATCTCAATGATACGGTAAAGGGACAAAGGTAAGTGATGGATGGATGAGGAAACAACACATTAGAGACAACCATAGGGAGTTCATGGGAGGAGAGAGTTTAGGTGCATCCCACCACACAGATAACACTATCCCTCAGATCCACCACCTCATTCACAATGGTCCATCCAAATATACCGTACCCATGTTCTTGTTTACAAGAATTGGGGAACATCCAAACACATATTAGATGCCTATGGGGGACTATTTTGTGAATATCAATACATGAGGGAAGATTTTCGATCTGCCTGGAATTTCAAGGATTTTTTCCAACTCTAGCATGGTAACAGAGGCAAAGGATCTGGTGGCTCATCTATGCAGGGCTAAGATTTACAACATAGTTGGGAGGTTGTAACTTCCCACTTTTGATGGCTCTTCTAAGTGCACCACTACGGCATGGGAGGAAAAAATTGACACCTACTTCCACCTTAACTAGATGAAAAAAGTAGAAGCGAGAAATATGTCTACTTTGCACTTGGAGGGAGATGCTCATGATTGGTGGTTCCATGATCTGTCCACGTTGGGACATGCAAGCATGGCCTCTTATGAGGACTTGAGAGATCCTAAGGCACACTTCATAGAGTTGAACCAGCTCAAGAAGGCATGCAACATAGAACAATACATTACATAATTTTTGAGGCTGTTACTGATGGTTCCATATCTATTAGAGGCCAGGAGAGTATTCATATTTGTGGAGGGTTTAGCTAAGCCTTTATGAGGATTAGTGAGTTTGAAAAAACCTAATACACTCTAAGATGCAGTGAGTAGGGCTCGAGACTTGTAGGGTGAAATTCCCAATACTAGAGCACCAATACCCATGAGGCCCATTTTCCCATAGAGAGGTATATATACAATACCCCAGCCACAAAGGGAGATGCTAAGGTCTGGGTAGTTGGATGATCATAATAGGATGAGGCAACAACACTTCAGAGATAACTAGGGCACATGTGAACCAAGGGTAAGGCCCATTACATAGAGGTGTTCTTGGACAATGAAATAGAGGACGAGGCATAGTGGGAGGCCGAGGAAGGTAACAACAAGCCTTGAAACTATTGGAGGAGGAGGCCCACCTCCCCCACCTAGAGGAGGTCCTTTCTTGCCTACAGGAGGAGTTATTTTTTCACTTCAGGGTGTACCAAAGTACCTAATGTTGAGGATTAGACATGTTGAAAAATTTAACTGATGTTAGTCTTCAAAATTTTATTTCAGTCAAAATATGATATATTTGTCAAAATAAAGAAAAATATTTTTTTATTGTAAAATAAATTGACATTAAAGCATGGGTTTAATTCTTAGCTCAATGATTAATAGGTTGAAGCCTCCATTGTAGGCTTCTAGGGTTTATGCCAAGAGTCCTTATCATTTTCATCATGTAAAAGACCCTTCTTGGGATTGATCTATCAAGAAATAAATTTATTTGATGTAAATTAGGTCATTTAGGCCTCCTCCACGAAGTCGACCTCAACCTGGACAACTTGGCCTCAATGGGATACTGAAACCACTATATATATATAAAGGATGAAATTCAACCTCATTTTAAGTACATCCTCAACAATTTTGATCTGCAGTTGCTGGAGAAGGAAAAAATGTGCAAAATTTTTGGATGAAGGACAAAAACCATAGCGAATAAGAATAAAACCTAGGGAAGAAGTTTGGAGACCATTCGCCCTCTCTTGTGATTCACACGTGCGAAATTATGGTCCTGTTGGAGTGCTGAAGTTACAGGGCTCCAATAGGGTTGAAATTCTGAAGCCGGGAGGCCAAAATTCTGTACTGTTGTTGGGATGAAGCTGCTAGACAATAAGGGACTACTGAAGTTTTCATAATCACCTTGGAAAGCTAACTTGGTGGAGGAGGAAGGTATTTTGATCTAGTCTAAGGTCTTGGATTGTCTCAAGTTTGATTTGAATTTTCTAGTGGAAGATTTTGATTGGATTTTCCCCTATAGAGGGGTTTTAGCCTTGATTGATTGCCTATATTTGGTGTCATTGATCTTCATGTTTTGATTTGATGATTTCTTGATGAAAGGAAGATAAAATATGGACATAAATAAATTTAATAACACTACAATAATATCACAAGTAATTATCAACACAAGATATTCTTTTCGCCTTTTTGATTTTATAACATGGTATCAGAGCTAAGGTGAAGGAAAAAATAAAAAAGGCAACTTGAAGGTCTATTGAAAGAAGGGTTAATCATTAAGGAAATGATCATATAAGATGAAAATAATACTATCTATATCAAGTGAAGGAGATATTATAAATTTTATTGAAACCTCAATGAAGAAAAAAAATAAGCTAGAAGGAGCCTCCAAATACAAGGCATGGAAGAAGATGATGGATCTTATTCTTGCTAAGCATAAATTTTTTGGTTTTGCTCAAGGAAAAGTTAAGAAACCTATAGATGATGCAGGAAAGGAAAATTAATGGGAAAATAAAATCCTTATAGTAGATGGAGTGAAGGAAAATATAATACCATACATATCCAATATATATTTTGTACATGAAATGTATGAAGCTCTCTTCAATTTGTTTACCATCAAGAACATTAGTCAGATATCTAGTATCAAGAATGAACTAAGAACAATAAATATGAAAATATATGAAACTGTATAATCCTATTTTTTAAGGATCTCTAGAATAAGAGATTAAATCCAAGCTATTGACAAAGCTGTACAAGAGAAATGATTTGAAAATGTAAGTATTTTTAATGCTATGCAAAGTATCCATTTCCATTTAATTAAGTGTGCAAAGTGTTCTCCATGTCTTGCAAGTTAAACAAAGTGTTTTTGGTAACTGTTTCTGAGTTTATGTGTGAGAGTATGTTAATTAAAATTACTGTTTAACATCTTAAATCAGAAATACACAGTAGATAAACTTCACCATAACATAACACAACAACATGATGAGGCAGCTCACCCCTCCTGGGCTACATCTGCAGGGTCCAAGGCTCCCAATGGGCATGTCCTTGCTCTATTAAGTTGCTCAAAATGGTTATACAGTGAGAAAAATGCCTAAAAAGGAAAAACGAGCTATGAAAATGACTTCATAAGACATAAATAAGCTACGAATGGCTTATGTTTCACCTTAAACAGTGAAGTATAGCCCAATATAGCTCCATTTCCCTGATGGCCCTGATGTCTCTTCAAGCTTCCCTGAAGAAAAAGTGAATAAAGAACACCTCTGTTCACTTTGCAACCTGTCCAAAACTCTCCAAAATGCTCAGAATATCCAAAATTGACTAAAATTTCGTCCAAATTGGTTCAATATTGAGGAAGTTACGACCTCCACAAATTTTTGCCCAATGTCCCTTGAAAACCCCACCAAATGTGGGCTAACTGCAGTTAACGTGCTAAAGATGGCATAAATTCTAGATTTAGTGGAGCGCACCCAAAACTGGCGGAACTGCTTGGGCTGACATTAAATGTCACATGAGCGCATGTGATTAGCTCTGCGTTTAACCCGCCGGCTTAACCGCCTACACAACGGTTGAAAAACCGTTACATTTAAATGCTGCATCTAGCCACATGCAAGGTTGGCGGGTGGCAGTTTTAACCGTAACCGCCGGCTTGGCTCTTCCTAGTCGCAGGATATGGTCATTTGGAGGGTCGGTTTATCGCGGGGCTAGCCCTTCTTTCTGCCAACAAATATAATTTCAAACCTTAAATATAAAATTTATTGCATAGAGGTTAAGATTCATCGGACAACCCGAATGGTTGGGTGCTTGTGCTAGCGGCAGTGAAGTTCGGGGTTCGAACCTCGCGGACCCATAAAAATTTTAACATACGCCATTCTATTCAACCTGGGGCCACGTGGAAACCTCTGGGCCTGCCACGTGGCAGCTCATGATTGGCTCGCCAAAATAAAAGTCAACGAACTAACCAACCGTAAATTCCCACTTGCCCATCAATGATTCGTCTAGTTGGAATATTATATGGAATATTCCAATGAATATTCTCGAAATATTTGTTGGAATATTCTTTTTAAAATATTTCCAAAGTCAAAAGTCAACTTTGGTCAACTGGATTTTTTTTTGAGTTTACTAGAGACTTCAAAACTGCATAACTTTCACATATGACGTCAGATTTGAGTGCCGTTCATGGCACCAGAATTGTAGTGATGAGGCCTTTCCGGTCATTCAGGTTGCAACCACTTCTGAGCAGTTCCATGTTTGAGCATTTTTTCAACTTGGACATGATCACCTGATCACACCTCCCAAATGGGAAGCTTTTGGACCCAAAAATCTCTCTGAACTACAGAAAGGGAAGATGAGGAGACTGATTCTCCACTCTTCCAACCTTGAACCACTGAAATCTTCCTGAATTCATCAAATTGAGCTTCTCATAAAAAGACAAATTCTTCCTTGAATCTGTTGACCGACCGTTGCTAACTTTGACAGTGTCATGATGCAAATTTTTGAAATTTGCAGAATAGCAACTGAACTTTGTAGAATACATACTGTTTCTACAATGGTCTAAATTCAAAGGAAACTGAAAATAATATTCACCTTTCCAACTGTCCTCATGGTGAATTTTTACTGAATGAGCCATGTACTTGTGTCGAATCCCGACCAAGTTTTCTCACCATACCAATTTTCCATTCTGAAACCAGAATTGACCCATGCTAAAATTTGTGTCCTCTTTACTTGCATGCCCTTCCATCTTTTGGATTCTTGCACCACTTTTCACCGGCACTTTGTTCTTTGCACCGATTGAAACCAAAGGCACTTTCTGCAACGTCTTGTCATCTTCCAAAGACGACCTGCTTTCAGGTTGAATCATATCATCATTTATATCAGCAATAACATGAAAAGGATAATGTAAAAACTATTTTTTCTTAACCATCAACAAAGTCATATTTTGACTTGCATTTATAAGCCTTTTCAATTTCCCTCCATTGACTAAAGAATATTCTAGCTTCTTCCGATGTGCTCTCACAATAAACTCCTTTCCATCCTGGAACAGATGATACTTGTTCTCATGGCGATGGAAGATCACTTTTCTGTCATATAAATACGGACTACCCAACACCACACCTATAATGTCAAGCGGTACCACATCTAGTTCAACCAAATCAACATAATGAACTGTTATGGCAAAGCGCAACATGCACTTTCTTGAGATTTCTAAATTAGCATCCTTGCAAATCCATCCAAGTGGATATGGCTTTGGATGTGGAATGGTCTCAAGTTTCAGATTCTTGACTAAGTCTTCTGAGATGAGGTTTGCTTGAGACCCACTGTCAAATAGTGTGTGTATCTTTGTGTGTTTTGAGATTATCCTCACATGAAACAACTCTATCCTCCTCTCTTCATTTGGAGCTTCTATGTGATAGTTTAAAGTGCTATAACTGGGATTTGTTTCTTTTACAACCTTTTTCCCCTTTATGTTCTTTAGTACCATGGCTATTATTTTAGTTTCATCACCTGATTCAGGCCCGAAGTCTTGTTCAATAGTTGCAACCATTTTTCCCTTTTCTTTGGCCTTATCTTTGTTTTTAAATTTCTCTGGTTTCAGCTCTGGATGAAATTTCCAGCAATGGTCTTCATCGTGGCTTGTTTGGAACAATTTTTACAAAACAACTTTCCTTTTTCTTTCCTAGAGTTTGCATTTCTTTTATTCCCTTTGCCTTTAAATTCACTATCCATATTCCCATCAAAATATTGTTTCCCTCTAGCCTCTAAATGCGTAGCTTGCACACAAACTTTGTCTAGACTAGTAGGATTGAACATAAGGATAGTATGTATAAGATAATTGTGTAAACCACCTATATATTTCAGCAAAGTCTCTTGGCTATGAAAATAAATTCCTAACAACAGAGCCCTTCTTCTAAACTCTTGAGTGTAATCTTGAACACTTTGTTATTTAAATTGTTTAAAACTTTGCCAATTCATGATAGCCTTTTGTAAATGAGCTAATGGATAAAATTGCTGCTTAATTGTGGAAATAAATTCAGCCCATGATAAAGTGATCTTACCATGTTTTTTAATTTCATCCTTGGTCTTGGCCTCCCACCATACCAATTTTGCTCCTTCCATTCTTAAAGAGGCTAACTGAATCTTGGTGTCGTCTTCATGAAGGTTTTGTATCCTCAAGTAAACTTCCAACTGTCTTATCCAATTGTCAAGTTTCTCTACATTGACTTCACCGTTAAACATAGGAAACTCAAATTTAACATCAAGCTTTAAAAGTGGAATTTTACCAGTGTTTTTAGACTTGTGAGATTTATTCACTGAATTAGAGGATGACGATGTATAGGAAGAGGATGAAGATGGGGATGGTGGATCACCATTTCCTCCATGTCCTTTCTTTGACTTGTCATCACTTTTCTTTCCTCCTGAAGATCCCTCTCCTTCTTTCTAATGTTTAGACCCTTCTCCAACAAGCCTATCATTCCTTTCTTGGTAGAGTATCCTCACCATATCAGTCATGTCCAAAAAATCTTTTTGGAATACTCGTTCTTTTTCCTTGGGATCAATGTATTCAGGAGCTTCTCCTTATGTTGAAGACATGATTTAGGCTTCTTCAATAACTCTTGGGGGTGTAATATATGGTGGAGGTAATGGCTCTCTGGCCCTCCTTGGTTGAGGATTAGCTTGTGCTCTAACCAATTGTCCTTCCCCTCTTTTGAGTTTAAGCCTAATAAGCATCAAAAATTGCAAACAATCAACTATATATTTGCACAAAACAAATGCAGAGTAAAACTCTAGCTCCTAATACTCAAATCTCGGGCTTTGATACCAACTGATCTGAAAATGGAAGTATTTGTAATGCTATGAAAAGTATCCATTTCCATTTAATTAAGTGTGCAAAGTGTTCTCCATGTCTTGCAAGTTAAACAAAGTGTTTTTGGTAACTGTTTCTGAGTTTATGTGTGAGATTATGTTAATTAAAATTACTGTTTAACATCTTAAATTAGAAATATACAGCAGATAACACCATAACATAACACAACAACATGATGAGGCAGCTCACCCCTCCTAGGCTACATCTGCCAGGTCCAAGGCTCCCAATGGGCATGTCCTTGCTCTATTAAGTTGCTCAAAATGGTTATACAGTGAGAAAAATGCCTAAACAGGCAAAACCAACTGTGAAAATGACTTCAGAAGATAGAAATAAACTAATAATGGCTTTTGTTTCACCTAAAACAGTGAAGTATAGCCCAATACAACTCCATTTCCCTGATGGCCCTGATGGCTCTTCAAGATTCCCTGAATAAAAAGTGGCCGAAGAACACCTCTGTTCACTCTAAAACCTATCCCAAACTCTCCATAATGCTTATAATAGCAAAAATTGACTAAAATTTCATCCAAATTGGTTCAATATTGAGGAAGTTATCACCTCCACAAATTTCTGCCCAATGTCCCTTGAAAACCCCACCAAATGTGGGCTAACTGCAGTTAACGCGCTAAAGATGGCATACATGCCGGATTTAGTTGAGCGCGCCCCAAACTGGCGGACCTTCTTGGGTTGACATTAAATGTCACTTGAGTGCATGTGACTGTCTCTACGTTTAACCTGCCGGCTTAACCACCTACACAACGGTTGAAAAACTGTTACACTTAAATGTTGCATCTAGCCACATGCAAGGTTGGCGGGCGACAATTTTAATCGTAACCACTGGCTTGGATCCTTGTCATAGGCTGTGGTCATCTGGAGGGTCGAATTATCATGGGGCTAGCCCTTAACCATAACCCTCCTTCTTTTCGCCAATGTATATAATTTCAAACCTTAAATACAAACTTTATTGCATAGAGGTTAAGATTCATCAGACAACCCGAATGGTTGGGCGCTTGTGCTAGTGGCGGTGAGGTCCGGGGTTCGAACCTTGTGGACCCATAAAAATGTTAACATACACCATTCTATTTGAACTGGGGCCACGTGGCGACCTCTGCGCCTGCCACGTGGCAGCTCATGATTGGCCCGCCAAAATAAAAGTCAACCAACCAACCAACCGTAAATTTCCACTTGTCCATCAATGATTCGTCCAGTTGGAATATTCCATGGAATATTCCAAGGAATATTCTTGAAATATTCTTTGGAATGTTCTTTTTTTAATATTTCCAAAGTCAAAAGTCAACTTTGGTCAACTGATTTTTTTTTGAGTTTACCGAAGACTTCAAACCTACATAACTTTCACATACGATGTCGGATTTGAGTGCCGTTCATGGCACCCAAATCGCAGCGACAAGGCATTTCTGGTTGTTTAGGTTGCAACCAATTCTAAGCAATTCCATTTTTGAGCATTTTTCTAACTTGGACATGATCACCTGATCAAGAAAGAACTCATGATTTCTACACTACTAGGTCTACCAAAATCTTGGAGATATTTTGCATTAAGAATTAGTAGTTGGAAAAATAAACCAACCTTTGAAAAATTGTGGAATGCATGCAGTCAAGAAGAAGCCCACATCTCATTAGTAAGTGACAAAAAGGGATATGAAGAAAAAAAACACTTCAAATTCCTACTCTGCTCATCACAAGAAGAAGGGAGTATACAATAAGTTGATAGGACCAAAGAAAAAGATTGATCTATCAAAGATTGAATGCTACACTTGTCATAAGATGGGACACTACAAAATTCAATGTCCTGAAAATCCAAGAAATAAGAAGAGAGAAAGAGACCATGCAAATTTTTCTGATGAAGCTCCACCTAATAAGAATAAGATTGAATAATCTGAAGTCAAAGACTTATACTATTAAGTCTTTCATTGCATATCCTTCTAGATTACTTTTTAAAGTTTTTGTAATGTTTTGATTTTTAAAATTCATAATATTCCTTGTTAGAAATTCTTAATTTTTTTTGATAAATTGTAGGTATCCCTCACAAATATTGGATTAAAAGGGATCCTTCACCATTTTACCAAAAGATAAGTATATTTTTCTCTGTTTCATCTTTCATGTTTTTTTTCCTCCTCACATTGATATTTGTTTGTATTGCATACTCATAATCCTTTCCTTTATATTCTCCTTGGAAGGAAAGCTTGCATAATACACAAAGGTTATGGAGCAAAATTCAAAGGAAATATTAAAGTCATGAAAGAAACTCTGTTGCAAAGGAATCCCATTAGCATGATACTTTACAATGTTTGTTAAAGAACAACTCAAGGTATGCCTTAGTCTACAAGTTTTGTTGCAAAATTTATGATCATTCTCACTTGAAATTTGCTTTATATTACTAACATCTTTATGTCTAGGGTTTTGAATCATAAATGTTCTTGTTAGGGTGATTAATAATTAGATTGAATCTTCCCTTGTTATATTTTCTCTTGTTATATGATCAATTTTGTGAAACCATAACCTTTAGGGTTCAAGGTAAAACCCTATCATATTGATTCTAAGGGTATGTCAATGTTAATGAAACCTAGTCTACTTAGGGGTTATAATGAAGTCCTATTCTTTTGAAGTTTAGGGTTATGATAATATCATGGTGAAAACCCGAGTCCTTTAGGGTTTGTTGTTAATGTCTAACCTATATAATGAAACCCTAGATTTTAGAAACTTGTGATTTAGGGTTTCTGAAAAAAACCCTTGTTATAATTAGAATAAAGTCCTAGAAATAAAAACCTAGGTGTAGATTCTTCCATATGATCAAAACCCTAGCCTAGTCAAAATTGTTTACTAATTTTGGAGTTTGATGTTTGCATCTGGGGTTTACAACAAAACCATAGAAAGAAGGAAATAACAATGAATCCTTGATATGAAATTTTGTTATGGTAATTTCATTGTTAATATACATAATTTGACTTTATTAGTGAAATATTGGGTTTGAAACAAACCGTAGTAGAGTTTGACATGTAATTCTAAGAGCATATTATTGAAACCCTATGATTGGATTGATATCTTAATTGAATTGTTGATAACTAAGGCTTTATATCTAGAAGATGGAGTCTATGGTTTATGACAAAACCCTTGCAAGATGTTGAAGTTTATTATATAAAATATGTGACCCTTGTTAATTATGAACCTAACTAGGTTTAGGTATTTGATGTCTAAAGCTTGAATGTTTTGATGCTTCCATTGTAATGACATGATTTTGATATAGTTAAATTCATGCTTCTGTGTATTTGTATTTCGTTGTACTTGATATTAATGTTTTGTAGCTACATAATCTTCAATATGTTAAATATGTTCATAATTGAAGATGATAATAATGATGAACATGATGAAGGAAGCTACAAGAATGATGATGGTCAAGATGACCTTGATGCCATAAAGCCTTAAAATATTGAAGTCTCTCCATAAAAGAAGGACATTGTTGAGTTGAAGCTTGGATAAAAGAAAATGTATACCTCCCTAGTTAAGAGGGATGGAATATTATGGAAGTCATAGTAAATACCTTGAAGAAAGAATGAAACCAAAGAATGAATGAAAATAATGCATATGGATTTACAAACAAAAGACTTGAGAAGTACCAAGGCTGTATTTAGTGCCACTAAAGTGTTAAAAAATGGCAACAAAAAAATACTGATTTAATTTTCCCTTAAATTAAATTAGTCTAAAATTGAAATTCCACATCAAAAGACAACCAGTGAATGAGTGAACTGAGTTTTTATCACTCAATTAGCTTAGTTAATTCGATTTGAGGGCCTAAATTGAGTTGTGTAGAGTGTCTCATAAATTTTAGGATCCTAGGTTGAGTTTGATTTGATTTTTAATAATTAAATGAAGTCAAAATGATTTAAATTCAGTTAAACCAGTTCCACTGTTGGAGGAAGTAGTGGGGTGTGGACTCAGTGATCAACCAGTTAACTGATAAATCAACCATAATAAACTCATGCATGCATTATCTACGAGTTACCCATTTGAGATTGGAGTTCAAGGGCAGTGTACTATCAATTGTATAATTATCCAAGTTGTACAGGTGGTGCATGCAGTCAGAGAAGGGCCTATAGGGATTGTGTAGTTATGGATGAGGAATTTCCATAAATAATAGGGGCTAATTCCCAATGAAACAATGTAAGGAAATAGAGATTTGGGGAAGTAGAAATTTGGTTAAGTATTGACCAGAGAAGGCTTATGAAGCAGTGAGATAGATTCTACTTGTGTAGAAGTTGCTCTGGCTTGAGAAAGCATTGCATTTCTCCTTTATTTTCTGATTAATGCAATACATATAGGAAGTGGTTTTGAGTATTGGCTTTCCTCTAGATATATACTCATGTATGTGTCTTAAATTTTGATGCATGTTTTTGATATTTCTTCTCAATCGTAATTTTTTTTCCACAGATGAGTAGAGTAGATTTGAGTCTTATGTTTTAGAGAATTACATGAGAAATATTGAATCTACAATTAATTTCAACATGGTATAAAATCTAGATTCACAGTAGAGAATAGTACTCGAAGTTGTCTTTGTAGGAGGTTCAAATTTCAATATCAATGTTGTAGGATTTCTCCAGGATTGAGAAGATGACTTCCACCAGAATCAGGCTCAAGTATGCTTTGGAAGGAACCACAAATTTTGTGGCATGGAAGATCCATACGGAGGCAGTATTGGATGACAATGGGTTGCTATATTACATCAAGTTTGATGTAGTAAAGCCCCACACATATGATACCCAAGATCTCACTTAGTGGAACAAGGATGTGGCTAAAGCGCGAACTATCATATTGGAGGGAGTTTAGGATCATATTGTATTGAATCTCCACGGGAAAGAAAATCCATTCGTGATGTGGAAAACACTAACAAATTTGTTTGAGAAAAATAGTTACCACAAGAATATGGCTCTCAAGGACAAGCTTTAGAGAATCAAGATGCAAAAGAATGAAACAATTTCGCAGTACGTAAGAAATTTCACACAATGTCGTGATGAACTTGGTGGGGTCGAGATTACTATTATAGAAGAAGACATGGTAGCTCTAGCTCTGTTGGGTCTTCCCAAGAGTTGGAAAAGTTATCAGTATTCCGTGAATGGTAGATACAAACTACCAAGTTGAGAGCGGTTATGGTCCTAACTAGTGTAGGAAGCAATAAGGTGGGACAACCGAGATGGGACCTCAAAAGAAGAGGAAGAGGACCTTGAATTAGTAAACAAAGTAAATAAATCCAAGGGAAATATGTCCTAATGAGAGGAGTGCAAGAGTAAATACTTGTCTAATATAAAGTGCTTTCACTGTCATGAATTCAGGCACCATGCCACGAAATGTTCACAAAAGAAGGAAAGCAAGAAGGAGCCTGCCGTAGAGAAACAAGTGAAGCTATAGCTTCACAATTTGAGCTTGATTTTACTCTCACTAGATGCATGGAAAGCACAATAATGGGAATCATGTGGTATCTCAACAACGATTCCTCATTCCGCATGACGGGGAATAGATATTTATTCGGTGGTTTGGAGGAGAAAGACCTCAAGCATAACATAGAGTTTGGAGATGATGGGAGGTATAACACGACCAATATTAGTACACTTACATTTTAGAGGGAGTCTAGCTTCCTTATGAGACTCACAAATGTGATGTTTATTTCAGGACTAAATAAGAATATTTTCTCCGTCGCAGTATTGGAAGACCATGGCTACGATGTGATATTTAGCAAAGGGAAAGTTTTCCGTAGAGACAACGCCACGCGATAGGTGAAGAAGATCAGTGTGCAAGTCAATAAAATTTATACACTTAGGTATAATATGCATGAAAATACTTTAGGGGAAAGGAAAATGTTAGAGACTTGGTGGTTGAGAGGGAGCATGGTTTACTTCTAAAAATGGAGCCTCAGAAGCAACCTCAACAAGTTGTGGAGTAGCCACAATTGGAGAAGCAGAGAGGAGACAAAGTGGAGACATCCACTAAAGTAGATACCTCTAGCAGGGGGAAATTTTGATCCAAGTGGGCAGAGGGAGCACATGCAGCCATACCTCTAGGTGTGAGGTGGGGCGATGTGAAGCAATAGTCCCAGGAGTTCAGAAATTTGGGCAGGGTCCATTGACGTGTTTTTTTGTCTCATGAATCATTACCTTGTTATGGGGGCCTACAATATTTAGTATAAAGAGGATCAATTGAGGAGTGCATAGGAATGTTGACAAAAGAGAAGGAGGCTCAATATCAGAGTCAACATAATCATCCCAGTAGACAGTCATAGATTGATTCAGTGATTTTATTTTTTATTTTTTTTGAATGTTTTTCAGTTGCAGATGTATCAGTAGCAAAAAAAAATGTGAGAAGTGTTGCATGCAGTACATTCCAAAGGTGATGGATCAGGGTATATGTGAATCCATTTCTTGTTGAGAGGGAGTGTTGAAAAATGTTGGCAAGAAAATCTTGATTTAATTTTCCCTTGAATTAAATTAGGAGAAAATCGAAATTCCACTCCACAAGACAACTTGAATGAGTTAACTGAGTTGTTATCACTAATTTAGCTTAGTTAATTTGAGTTTAGGGCCTAAATTGAGTTGTGTATAATGTCCTCTAAATTTTAGGAGCCTAGGTTGAGTTTAATTTGAGTTGTAATAATTTAATTCAATTAAATTGAGTTAAAGTCAGTTAAACTAGTTCCAATTGTTGGAGGAACTAGTGGGAGGCCTAGTAGTGGGGTGTGTACTAAGTGATAAACCAGTTGACTGATAAATCAACAATAATAAACTCATGCACGCATGATCTACAAGGTACCAAATTGATATTGGAGTTCAAGGTAAGTGTACTATTATTTGTATAATTATCTAAGTTGTACAAGTGGTACATGCTGTCAGAGAAGGGCCTATATGCATTGCGCAATTATGGATGAGGAATTTCCCTAAATAGTAGGGGATAATTCCAAAGGAAACATTGTAAGGAAATAGGGACTTGGGAAAGCATAAATTTGGTTAAGTATTGACCAGAACAGGCTTGTGAAGCAGTGAGATAGATTGTACTTATGCAGAAGTTGCTTACGATTGAGCAAGAATTATGTTTATCCTGTATTTTCTGATTAATGCAATGCATATAGGAAGGGGTTCTGAACAATGTCTTTCCCATAGAAATATCCTCATGTATGTGTGTTAAATTCTGATGCATGTTTTTGATATTGCTTCTTGTTGGCTCGAGGGGTCCTGACCCAGGTTCGAAGGTGAAGGTTTTCCAACAAACCCCTATACTACTGGCCCTTTCGGGAGTGACCTTATTGCGTAGGTCAAAGTCTCACCTGAAGCAGTATGGGAGGGTGCTGTAACCAAGTTTCTGACCCGAGGATAGGGTAGGTAAGTCAAGCAGAGCTGCGTTCGACTTCACAATTACCATATCGTATATCGAAGAACCCAAATCTATAGATCCCTTCACATCCACGTGTGAAATATCAATTATAATCACAGTAATCAATAGATATTAAATTCACAAAACAATAATGCAACTATCACAAATGTTCTTGCATAAAATATAACAGATAGATCAGAATAGATGTCAATGCTGCATAAGAAAATAACACAGTTACTTTCGTAGCTTAACACAGAACCATGCATGAAATTAACAGATTCAGATATTCTAACAACGTTCCCCTTTCATTAATCCTTCAGATGATTTTACAATACCGAAAACCCAACCTGTGCACACAGCAGCATGGCCCACACACAGCAGGACTGAGGATCTCCGCGCACACAACCAACAGGAGTCCTTTCCCCCAATAACCCAAATAGATCTTTTAAGTTTTAATTTGCACCAATATTGATTCATCCCTCCTTATTGACTCAAAATTTCCTTCTATTTATAACGATCTAGCCTAATCTTTCCCGTGGTCCGCAAACCGTGGTTTGTGGACTCTATGTCTACCCTTTGACCTATTACAATTCTTTCAGGGCTTTGACCCACCCCAAAACCCCCACGCTAGACTAAAATATGCCAAAAATATACAGAAATACTTAAAACTGTCCCAATTCGCAACCTTTGGAGGACCCTGTTCCAACATTCCCCCAACACAATCTTGTGAATCGTCCAGAGTCATTGTGGTGGTGCGGTCTCCACCTACACTTGTATGGCTACTCCGACCATATATTCATTTGATCCGATACAGTTTGAGATGACTACCATTGACATAGCTTGGTATCATATCACCGCACAGGGTAGCTAGCCTAACAGCTCCACCATCCGTGATCTCCTTAACTGTGTAGGGACCAAGCAAATGCTGTCGGAACTTTCTAGGATGATTTTCAAACTGGATTTTGTATAAGAGGACCAATTCACCCTCCGCGAATGTCTTTTGGTGAATATGTCAATCATGCCATGATTTATCGCGAGCCTTCTGGAATTGCTGATGGAAATTCGCAAGAAATCGATCTTCCTCCAAAGCCATAAGCTGCGCTAATCGCTCCTCGATGATGTCAGGTTCTGCCATGTTTGTAAATGTTGCGATACGCAGACTAGGAACAATATAATACATTGGCATAATGGCTTCTTTACCATAAACCATCTTGAATGGGGTTTTTCTTGTTAGCTTCTTGAAGGTTGTTCGATAGGCCCAGAGGACCGATGGGATGTGCACATCCCAATCGCTGCGATCAAAATTGCATACCTTTGTCATCGCTTTCTCCAATATTTTATTAAAAGCTTCAACCACGTCGTTGGCCTGTAGGTGATATGGTGTGCTCTTTGTATGATGGATTTGTAACTCCTCGGTCAAAGCTTGGATTGTTTCATTAACAAAGTGCATACCTTTGTCGCTCATGAGGATCTTCGGGCATCCAAATCTGGTCAGGATTTGTTCAAAGATGAAATGTGCAGCAGTATCTCCAGTACAATATTTTACTGCTTATGCTTCAGTCCACCTGGTTACATAATCAGTGGTAGTAATAATGTAGCGTGCACCCGTCTTCTTCCCTGGTGGGTTGATAGGCCCGATGAAATTGATAGCTCACTTATCAAATGCTTGTAGAGCCATTTGTGGTTGAAGGGGCATTTCATATTTGCGGGATGACCTCCCTGTTCATTGGCACATATCGCATGCTTTACAATAGTCGTGTGCATCACTATGCAGGGTTGGCCACCATAACCTAGCTCTCAAGATATTTTGCGCCGTTGCTTTCCCTGCGTAGTGACCTCCTGCGATTTCATCACGAGCCTCTGCCAAGATAGCGTGCCTTTCATTTTCCAAAAAATATCGCCGTAATACTTCATCTACTCCCATCTTATACAAATGACCTGCGATGATGGTAAAATCTGCTGCGCGGGTGACTAACTCTTTCTTCTGCTATACAGAGTACGCTGGAGGTGCCGTCCCAGTAGTCAAGAACTGAATGATATCATTGAAGTGTGCATCTACTACCTTAATAGAAAATAGCTGCGCATTAGGCAATCTGGCTTCTAAGTCAGTTGGTTCCTCGCCACTCTCTATTTGGGATAGGTGATCTGGCCCAACATTCAACTTTCTTGGCTTGACGATGATTTCAAAGTCATATTCCTGAAATAGAAGTAACCATCGGCATATTCCCCCCCGAACACAGGTTTATTTACCAGGTACTTTAAAGATGAATGGTCTGTGAAAATTTTGAAGTGTCCTCCTAACAAGTAATGCCGATATGTTTGCAAAGCGTAGACCATGGCCAATCCCTCCCGCTCTGTGGTGGAGTTGTTGCGTTCTGCACCAGAGAGTTTCCTACTTGCAAAGGTAATTGGATGGTCAATATCTCCTTCTCCTGGTTGCATAAGGACAACCCCGAGGGAAATGCTCGACGCATCAAAGTGAACATGGAATACCTTCTCCCAATCAGGAAAGATGAGAATAGGTTTTGAGACCATCTTTTCTTTAAGGAACTCGAAGCTCTTTTGACATTTGTCATTCCAAAAGAATGACACAGTCTTCTTGAATTTTTTTTCCATAGGGGCAGTAATTAGCGCATAGCCTTGAATGAGTTTCCTGTAGTAGCCTGTGTGTCCAAGGATCGAGCGTAGCTCTTTCTCCATGGTTGGTACTAGCAAGTTTATGATAACTTCGATTTTGGCAGGATCTACCATTAGTCCTTTCCGACAGACTATGTGGCCGAGCAAGATTTCGAAGGGTACGCAGAAGATACACTTATTGATATTTAGGGAAATATGGTGTTTCCAGAAGGCATCCAACATCATGCGCAGGTTTGATACGTGTGCCTTTACCAGGCCGAAGACAGTCCAGTCATCGAAATAGACCTCAAGGAACTTGTGGATGAATTCCTTGAATACTACGACAACGACCCACGAGAAGATAGCAGGGGAATTTTTGAGCCCAAATGGCATGACAGTATACTGAAAAGATCCCCACTCAGTGGTGAACTTGGTTTTGCTGCGGTCCTCAGGTGCGATTCTGATCTGATGGTATCCTGAGAACCCATCCATGAAGGAGTATGCTTCCTGTCCTCCCATGCTGTCTAATATTTCGTCTGAGAATGGTGTCGAGAATGGACCATGAACGCATGCATCGTTCAACTTGCGCAGGTCTACACAGATCCGAATCTCCCCCTTAGTTTTTTTCTCCTAAACCACCATTGGACTGACCCAGTCTAACTGTTTAACAAGTTCGATGATACCTGTAACAATCATTTTATCGAGTTCATCCTTGAACTTTTGCTTATACTTGGGGTTCAACCTATAAGGTCGCTGCTTTACAGGCCGCGCATCGGGTTTGAGAGTGATATGCATGACCCCTAAGTCCCCTGTGATCCCCTTCAGCTTTGAAAAATTTGTCGAGAACAAGTCCTGGTATTCAGTAAGTAATTCGGCCACTTTTCCTACTGTATCCTCATCCCAGTAGTCCACAATATTAGCCAACTTAGGGTGCTCTTTCATCCCAATGTTTACTTCGCACAGCTTGAGAGGCTTAGTGACATTGACTTCTTGCAGTTGAGGTCCTTCAACGACGCGCTCCCCTTCCAAATCTGGGATAGAGACAGACCGCGGATCATATTCACCATCCTCCCTTTCCAAGCTACGGTAGTTGAAAATATATTGCATCTACATTTCGCATGTCGACGCCCCGGATACTGCAGAGGAGACGGATTTACCAAACACAAATGTATCTATGTCCTGCAGAGCTTCGTCAAGCGCCTCGGAACCCCCTATAAGTCCGAATGTTCCTATGAAGTCACTCATCAGAGTTTCCCAATGGTGGGTGCATTGATGTAGCTCCACATCCAGGTACCATGTAGTAGGGATTGGACCCAACACATGAATGAATAAGTGAACCCCCTCTTCTGCAGTTCGGTCGCCCCACGTCTTCATCCATGCAACCACGTGCTCACGTGGATCCCCAGGGTGAAGAAACATCTTGACCTGCACCTCCGCCGGAGTCTCAAATCACAGGAGCATCATGTCCCGACAATCCTCCCACTCCTAGAACGCTCCCTTATGCGTATCCCACCATCGTGCAGGGGTTGCATGCATAGCTAGGTCAAGGGCCCATAACCTTCATTCTCTGGGAACCTCTGCTTCAAATGCCTACAAAAAGTCCCTAACATTACCAAAACCATCAAAATAGGGTAGATCTCTTACCTCTGAGGAAATGCAGCGGAGGTTATTTATGACCTGAAGGCATCGCAACTCAAAGACCTCATGTAACAGATTGTGCTAGTTCTCCATCTCCTCGTCGAATTCAGAGAAGCATTCACTGTCCTTTTCCCAGTAGAGTACTCCATCCACCATGGGGTTGATCCAATCTTCATCCCATGCAGTCAACTTATATATGTGATCCACCTCCTCTTCGTCGCACACCAGCTCTGTGTATCGTTTGCCTTCCGCGGGATATAATGGTACTATCACCCTTTTACCATTATTCTTAAACACCATGCTTCTCTTCTTCAAGTTAATGATACCTCCCATATCTATGGCCCAGTCTAACCCTAGAAGCGCAGGGTAGGGGTCCGCATCTTCTACAATCTGAATGACTTCAAAATCAACCCGAACCTTGACTCCTACGATATCCACCAAGATATTCGATAGTCTCCCCAAGGGTATGATATTTTGCTGATTGGACATACGCAGCTGGATAGTGGACCATTCCAACTTAGGTTTCCCCATTCATTGCCAAGTCTGTGTAGGTAATAAATTCACATATGACCTTATGTCAAAAATAACCTGATCCATATCGTAATCACCGATCTGCATAGTCAACCGCATCTCCCTACTAGTGTGTTTCTTATATCTATATAGTTTGTGTACATCCTTGATTTTCGGAGGGGGGATAGGTCGTGCTGCACGGCTATCTTTTAATGCCTGAAGATTTTCCACAACCTTTGGGTTACGCAACAGCTTCATACATGCATGTAAAAATGGTTTGACCCCCTCATCTACCTTGAGGTTTCTTGGCGGTTGCGAAGTAGATGCCGCTGCCTTAGCAAAGTCTTTGCGAGATGCGACCAATGTTTATTTTTCCTTTCTTAGATCCAAACCTTCCTGCTTGATAAATTATTGTAAGATCAGAGGTTCGGTTGCAGTATTCTCCCCAGGCCCCCCAGTGGCCACCCTACTGCGTGTTACGATATTCACGCTTGTATATTTGTCTCACGTTCAACTTTAACCCTTTGCACATTCTACATAGGTGTCAGCTGATTCTCCTACATCCTTGCTATCAATATTGGATAGTCTTCAATTGCATGGTCCAGCTGTCTGCAATACCGGCAGGACATCCTTGTAGGGTTTGGGCAGTCCCTGGAAAAGTGTCCTACTTCTCCACAATTATAATAGATTAGTTTCATCCCCGACCTGCGCTTCCACCTCTCCCGCCCCCCCTCGCTGTGGAGCCACCTGTGCTCGAGAGGGATCTTGGCGAGGAAGGATCCGATTGTGCCCTATAGAGGTTCCCTCAATCGATCATCAAATCATATGTCCAACAGTTCTGTTCATCGTGTCCTACTGACCTGCAGAACCTGCACCATTGCCGTTTTACTTCTGGGATATACACAGCAAGGCAGGGACAATGGTTTGTGTCATGCAGCCCCACAACGCGACAATCATCACACCATAGCGCCGACCCACTTGATCCTGCAAATTCCTTAGGGTGCAATGGACTAGGTCCCCCAGCCTGCATATAGTCTGCTAATAGAGGGCAGTTATCCTTGGTGTGACCATTCTTCCTACATCGTATGCACCATATTTCAGGGCTAGATTCTGCTCCTCGCTCCTTTCGAAGGTTCTGTATCTCCATGTGCATCGCCTCCAATTGTCTTTGGATATGTTGGACGCCTAGTTGAGTATCATCTCTGGGTGAAACTTATAACTTCATAGCGACCTCCAAAGCTTTTTCCTATGATTCGAAGGTTTGGTGACCCATAGGTACACGCAAGTGAGGCAGCAGCATAGCAATGAACCATTCTGTGTGCTGTTTGTCATCATACTGGAATCCTCCCCTGATCACCTTCTTCAGTCACTGATCGGCTTCCCACACAGACTCAGAAGGCCCTTGCTTGAAATAGTTTAGATCAACCACTATTTGAGAGTATGATTTAGGATTCTTGAAATGTTGCTTCAAGGCATTCTTAATCTCTTCAATGGTTTCATTTGCATTCTAGCCAATGTATCCCATGTACCAGTCCAAATCTCTTCCTTCGAAGGCAAGGGACAGTTGTTCCCTTTTCACCACATCGCTAGCTACATTCTGCATAGTCCATATCGATCCTGCGACAAACCAGAACTGATCCATGTCTTAATCTCCCACACCCTTAAAGGTAGGCAAATTCATGTGCGCAACTATGTCGTCTTCCAGTGGGGGTGGAGGGGTAGGTGAATTCTTACCCCTATGCTGGTTGGAAAGTGGTGTGGCTAGAGGAATCTGCGCAGATGCTTCTCTTATCGGACTGTAGACAGATCTATCTCCTTCTTGGTTGTTCCGATAGTATTTTCCACTTCATATCATACTCCCATCCAGATCAGAGGTCATTCATTCAGTGTGGCTGCACATAATACTCTTTTCGCATAGTAATATCTTAATCAACAATGGTAAGGTCTTCAGAATCTTACCCCGGAAACCCTTGAAGAATCTTCACTTTGGTTTAGAGTAGGAGACAAAATAATCGATGGAAAATTCTATCACAAACCCTCCTAGCACACTGTCCACCCAGTGGTCCACTGTGCGAGTGATGGTGTTATCAGTTTTCTCTAACTTCTGGATCAATTCAGGGGTCCACTGTGTGACCCGCTCGTCGTTCCAACACCTTTGAAATTCGACCAACCTTGCGAGCCACTCCTGGAGCTCGATCGCAATTGTTACAAAGAAAATCTCGTAGATCTCCGTGAAAATATACTTATTCTTCCACTCTTCGATGGTCAACCTCTTACTGCGGTTTTCTTTTACTATGAATTCCTGAACTTACGGTTCAAACCATTCATAAATTTTTTTTCTTTCAGGTTTCCAATACGGCCTTCGCATTACCCAATCCCTCTCTCAAAATTATCCTAGTCTCGACAACGGAACCATTTGTTGGCTCGAGGGATCCTGACCCAGGTTCGGAGGTGAAGGTTTTCCAACAAAACCCTATACTACTATCCCTTTCGGCAGTGACCTGCTTGTGCAGGCCAAAGTCTCACCTGAAGCAGTATGGAGGGTGCTGGAGCCAGGTTTCTGCACCCTGGGAGAGGGTAGGTAAGTCAAGCAGAGCTGCGTTTGACTTCATAATTACCGGATCATATATCGCAGAACTTAGATCTATAGATCCCTTCGAATCCACATGCACAATATCAATTATAATCACAGTAATCAATAGATCTTAAATTCACATAACAATAACGCAAATATCACAAATGTTCTTGCATAAAATATAACAGATAGATCAGATTAGATGTCAACACTGTCTAAGAAAATAACACAGTTACTTTCGTAGCTTAACACAGAACCATGCATGCAATTAAAAAATTCAGATATTCCAACAACCTTCCGCTTTCATTAATCCTTCAGATGATTTTACAATACTAAAAACCTAACCTGTGCACATAGTAGCATGGTCTGCACACAGCAGGACTGAGGATCTCCGCACACACGGTCAGTAGGATTCCTTTCCCCCAATAACCCAAAAATATCTATTAAGTCATGATTCACACCAATCTTGATTCATCCCTCCTTATTGACTCAAAATGTCCTTCTATTTATAACGATATAGCCTAATCTTTCCGGTGGTATACAAACCATGGTTTGCGGACTCTAGGTCTACCCTTTGACCCATTACAATGCTTTTGGGGCTTTGATCCACCCAAAAACCCCTGCGCTAGACTACAATATGCCAAAACTATACAAAAATACTCAAAAATGTCCCAATTCACAGCCTTTGGAGGACCCTGTTCCAACACTTCTCAATTGTGAACTACTTTCCGTAGATGAGTTGAGTAGATTTGAGTCTTATGTTTTAGAGCATTACATGAGTATTGTTAAATCTACAATTATTTTATACATAAAGAATTGAAAGAAGAAAGTTTCAAAAAATTTGTATTTGGATAACTTGATGATGATATAAGTAGCATCAGAATGATTGAGAACCATGAAGGCTTGTGTTTACTTGTATAGATATTTGAAGGTTTATTACTGATTGGGGTTGTGAATGTGCTAGATATCTCTGTAAAAAGGTTGAAAGTTTGAAGTATGCTTGGATTGGTGGATATATCTGATTTAGTTGCTTAGGAGAGATAAAACATCTTGGGGTGACAAGATGCTTGGGAGGATATGTGGCCGACCTATGTGTTGATGTCTAGATTCCGAAGTAGGGAGGGTGGCATTGTTCTTGGAGCTCCAACCTTAGATACACACCTGGATCCCTGAGTTGGTGTTAGATATTAAAAGTCTAACTGTACCGAGAGTGGCTAAAGTTTCATTACACCTTAGTCCCACTTGATTATAGTACCTTGGTCAGGTATCTAATATATAACACTATGTGTGATATGACTCTTCATAAAGCATATCATTTTGAGATCTTTCATGTACCTTTGTATATGTGTAATTATGAAGACCTCCCTAGTTAACAGGGATTGTTGTAAAATGTAACTAGTGTTGGTCTTCATAATTTTATTTGAGTCATAATATGATATATTTGTCAAAATAAGGAAAAATAAATTTTATTGTAAAATAAATTGACATTAAATCATGGGTTTCATGCGTGGGTGAATGATTAATACGACAAAGCCTCTATTGTAGGCTTCTAGGGTTTATGTCAAGAGTCCTTGTCCTTTTAATCATGTAAAAGATGCTTCTTTGGGTTTATCTATCAAGAAAGAAATTTGTTTTGATGTAAATTAGGTCATTCAGGCCTCCTCCACCAAGTCAGCCTCAACTTAGACAAGTTGTCCTCATTGGGAGACTGAAACCACTATATAAAGGATGAAATTCAACCTCATTTGAAGTACATCCTTAAAAAGTTTGATCTATATTTGTTGTAGAAGGAAAAAGGGTACGAAATTCTTGGAATAAGGATACAAACCCTATTGAGGAAGAGGAAACTCTAGCAAAGAAGTTTGGAGACCATTTTCTCTCCCTTGTGATTCACACGTGTGAAATTCAGGAGCTGCAAGAGGGCCAAATTTGCAGGGTTGTAGTAGGGCCAAAATTATGAAGTTGGGAGGCTGAAATTATGGAATGTTGTTGTGCTGAAGATGCTAGAAAAGAAGAGACTACTGAAGTTTTGAATAATCATCTTGGAAGGCTAACTTGGTGGAGGAGGAAGGTCTTTTGGTCTAGTCTAAGGTCTTGGATTGTCTCAAGTTTGATTTAAATATGTTAGTGGAAGATTTTGACTTGGTTTTCCCCTATAGAGGGGTTTTAGCCCTGGATGAGTACCTATATTTGGTGTTGTTGATATTCATTTTTTGATTTGATGAAAATAATATAAAAGAAGAACATAGAGAAAGTTAATAAGACTTAAAGAATATCACAAGTAATTATTGACATAATAGAATATTTCTACCTTTCTGATTTTCTAGCAAGGGGAATGGTGCAAGGAAATCATGTATTAGTGTTGGTGGAATGTGGAGCTACCGAAAATTTCATTGATGCCTAGATGGTGGAGCGGGGAGGGATACATACAAATACCTTTGAGCGATTTTCGATTCTAGTTCCTAGGGACATGACCATGTGGTGCACCAGATACATACCTATCTTGACCATGACCATGGGGAACTATTCAATGGTAGATCACTTATTTGTAGCTAATTTTTTAGACACCAATGTGGTGATGGGTGTCTAGTGTCTTTAATCCCTTGCACATGTCACCACATACTAGAATAAGTTAGAGATAGAGTTTACAGGGCCAGATGGGAAACTAGTTGTGTTGAGGGCATTCACTCGTACCCATCGCAAATAGTGTCAGCACAGCGGATGGAGGTTTATTTGCAACATGCGGATATAGAGTGGGCTACAGATATTAGGATTTCAGAAGCAGGGACTCAACCACGACCACCACACCCTGATATTCAAGCAATATTGGACAAGTACCCAACAATTTTTGGAGACATCCCTCCAAGTCGTCCACCAGACAAGGGGTTTGAGCACATGATAAAGTTGGAGGAGGGAGTAAATGCAACCATCAATACTCCATACAGGTATCCAAAGGATCACAAGGATGATATCGAGCGGGCCATACAAGAGTTGTTGGCTTTAGGTCACATCAGACCCTGTTCTAGACCTTTTACTTCTTCTGTGGTGTTGGTGAAGAAGAAGGATGAGACCCTATGTATGTGTATTGACTACATGGCGCTGAACAAGAATAATTTTAAGAACTAGTACTCGATTCTATGTATTTACGATTTAATGGATGAGCTTAGAGGAGCCAAGTACTTCTCTAAGATAGATTTACACTGGAGGTACCATCATATTCGGGTGAGGGAGCATGATATCCCAAATATAGATTTCATATGTCAATATGGACACTTTTAGCTCTTGGTGATGCCCTTAGGGCTAGCCAATAGTCCAACTACCTTCCATTCTTGCACGAACCATGTGTTTTACAAGTAGTTGCATAGATACATACTAGTTTTTTTTGATGACATCCTAATTTATAACAAGGTGTGGGAGGAGAATTTAAAACACTTGGAGGAGGTGCTACACATCCTAAATGAGAAAAAATTGTATGCCAAGATGTACAAGTGTGAGTTTAGACTAAAAAATATGTTGTATATTGGTCATATCATTGGGGAGGATGGGGTGCGAGTTCATCAGGAGAAGATCATAACCATATTGGATTGGTCTACACCTTAGAATGTGACAACGTTGCAGGGATTTGTGGGCACATGTAATTATTACAGGAGGTTTGTGAGGGGATTTTCCTAACTGGAAACACCCCTCATATATTTAACAAAGAGGGGGGCGTTTATATGGATAGATTTAGCACAGGAAAATTTTGAGCACCTCAAGAGGGTGATGAGAAGTTGTGAAATGCTATCTTTGGATGATTTATCACAACCCTTTGTTTTGGAGTGCGATGCATCTGGAGAGGGACTTGGGGTAGTTCTGATGCAAGGGTGTCACCCAATTGAATTTTAGAGATGGAAGCTACAACCACATGAGAAGTTGTATTATATACACGACAAGGAGATGATAGACATTATGCATGCACTAGCGAAGTTATGGAAGTATTTGGTGGGAAAAGGTTTAAGGTAAAAACCAATCACAACAACCTCATATTTTTCTTGGAGCAAAGAGAGATGAATGAGAGGCATTAGAATTAGGTCAGCAAGATCCAAGAATATGATTTTGACATAGAGTATGTCAAGGGAAAGAAGAAATGGTGGCAAACACATTATCTAGGAAGCTCGCAACACTCTCACTCATGAGCATTTCTTAATATTTGAGAGAACAATTTTTGGTTGAGTAATCCAAGGATAGACATGCATGTGATATCCTAGATGGAATAGCTAGGGATGGATGGTACAAGGTGATGAATGATGTGATTTACTACAAGGATATGATTTCTTTGGTACCAGGCTCCCAATTGCGAGAGAATATCATGTAGGCTGTACATGGCTCACCACTAGTATGAAATTAGGGGTTATTGAAGACATACATGGCCATTAGAGAGTGTTTCACTTGGAGGGGACTCAAGGAGGATGTTTTGAGGCATGTTCGGGAGTATGACACTTGTCAGAGTAACAAGGGCCAGCATACACACTCGACTGGCCTATTGCAATCTCTCCCTATTCTTGAGAGAAAACGGGAGAGTATCTCTATGGAATTCATCAAGGGATACGGGAGAGTATCTCTATTCCATTCTGACTTGGTATTCAGCTTCATAGGTAGCCGAGTTATTCTTTTGGGAGGTGTTTAGGAAACATAGTCTCCCTAAGACCATTGTTAGTGTTAGGGAAAATAGATTCGTGGGAGGATTTGGGCATGAGTTGTTTTGTATTTTGGGGATTGATCTCACACCGAGTAGTAGCTATCATCCACAGATGGACGAACAAACATAGATAGTGAATAAGTGGCTAGAGCTATACTTATGCAACTATGTGAGGGGGAAACAACATGCATGGGTGAAATGTTTGCATCTTGGAGATTACTCCTATAACCACCTACCACATGTCCATAAGTATGTCACATTTTCATGCTTTGTATGGTTATGATGCAATAATATTTTCTGATATGATATTTGTAGCTAGAAGGGCCCCAGGGGATAAGGATTGGATACAGGAGCGGCAGGATATTGTTAGAGCTCTCAAGGATAACCAAAAAATGGCCCAAAACCAATAGAAGCTTTATGAAGTTAGGGGCAAAGTTGAGAGGCACTTTGAGGTTGGGGACCTGGTATTTTTGAGAATCCAACTGCATAGGCAGTCCACCCTTAAGTATAAGGGAACATAGAAACTCAAGCCACATTTTTATGGGCCTTACAGGGTAACCATGCGAGTTGGCGAGGTAGTGTATGAGCTGGAGCTCCCACCAGGGAGAAAATTACACAACAGATTCCATGTCTATTGCTTGAAAAATGCTTTGGGACATAAAGTTAGAAAAATGACAGATATTCCACCTATGGATGATGAGGGGAATCTGATTTTAGTTCCTAAGGCCATTCTGGAGACAAGAGAGAGGAAAATCCAAAGCATAGTCATTAAGGAGTTTTTGGTTCGGTGGAAGGACCTAACAGAGGAGGACGCCACATGGGAGGGAGAGAAAATACTACAATACCAAACATTACAGTTACTTGAGGACAAGCAAAATTTGAGTGGGGAGGAATTTAATGTCCCCTATAATTAAAATTCCGCTAAGTAACTTCTACAATTTTTCGATTTTGATGAAGGAAAAATTTTGGGCACAAAACCTAGGAAAAGTGGCTGAGAGACATCAAATTATTTTTTTTTAGAAAGGAAACACCTAAACATTAGAGAAGAGGATAAATTATTTGGGTAGTGGAATGTGGGTACCACCTGAGGAAAAATTCAAACTCCCTTGAGGAATTCGACTTCGAGGGAAGAAGTAGAGAGGAGGAGGTTGAATAAGAGGGACCACAAGGAGAGAGAAGGCACCTGAGATAAATAGAAGAGAAAATATCGATTTTAGGACTTTTTTCCAATTTTAGATATGAAGACTAGTTTGCTTGAGTTTCTCGGTCAAGTCGACTCGTGCTACTTAGCACAAGATATTTCTAGGCTGGAATCTCACCTCCTTCTTCAATGGACTTTGAGTGCCATTCTAGGGGAGTCTAACTTCATCATTGCAGAGCTGTTCTAGAGCCAATTTTAGGAAAACTCAACCCATTTTGAGAACAAATTGGGCAAAAAAAAGGAACACACATTTCTTGGGAGAGGTAGATCCAGGACCAAAAAGTTTTTGGGTCTTTTAGGGGTTAAAATCCATCAATTTTTCTAGATTTTAGAAGTGGTTTGTAGGATTGAGAGTGGAGGAGAACCTAAACTTGAATTTGGGGCTTTCCTAGGCTTGGGTAGGCTATCATTGGAAATAATTGCGTAGAAGTTTTATGATGGAGTTTATAAGGAGAAAAGGGCTGGAAAGAATAGATATTTTGAGAGGGAAATTGCAGGGGAAATCTACAAGAAATATATTGGTGATTTGGGGATAATTTTATAGCAATGCACCAGTAATATGACCAAGAGGGTGAATTGGGAAAACACACTATTTTGTGGATATTTTGGAGAGCTAGTTTGGAGCTAAACCCTTTATAGGTTTTCATGGCCTCGAGGAGAAAGTACACCAACTACAGTTAAAAAATTTTCCAAGCACTTTGGAGGGAATAATTCCTATTTCAATTTGAGCAAAAACAACATAAAAATTATTGGCCAGCGTAGAGAATGGAGCGGAGCCTATCTATCACTTGGGAAACACAATTATTACCTAGATTTTTCTTTGCTTGATGTAGCAAGCCCAGGTCCTTCTATTCCCAACTATTGTACTCCATTTGCAATGTTTAATAAAATGGATCAATATTTTTGGTGCAATTACTTGTGTAAGTAATTTTTCTGTGTGTGTGTGTAAATTTTTGGTCCCATGTCTATGATTTTGCCTTTGTTATCACTTAATATTTCCACTAGGAATATTACTGGCACTATCTAGTAGGCAAGCCACACAAAGACCTTGAGGTTGGAGATAAATCCTCCAGTGACTAGGTGGGAGGTCTTTAAAACCATCATAAAGTCACAATTTTACCCTATCAGGTTTGTAGAGGACCATTAGATCTACTGGCACTACTTTAGGTAGAAGCAGGGGTAGAGTGTACAAGAATACATGACAAAATTTAGAAGAATGGACATAAAGGTGGGTATCTCCCCAAATAACCCATATGTACTCCTCAAGTATTTGGGGGGTATACAAAACAATCTGCGAAATCAAGTGAGGCTGTTCAAGCCCATATTGATGGAAGAGGCTTGTGTATAGGCATTGTTGTAACTCATTTTTCACTATGTTTTTAAAATTGTAGAAAAACAAAAATGATGTATGGGAAAAAAAAAAAAAAAATCAAAATACATAGGGAAATTTTTATTTTTGTAAAAGGTGGAATAATATTATTGTTCAAAATGGTGCAACATTTAGGACTGTCACACATGGGAAAATATTTTTGTAATAAAATATGCTAAAATATACGATGGTTAGAAAGTTCACATTTACGACAAGAGGACTTGGATGTCATGTATGGAGCCCACGATGGCGCAAACCCGAGAACACAACTTGCACAATGGTTATGCCATCGGGTGCCTCCGTAAACTCTAGACAATGATTTCGGTTGAATACAGGTCGATGACCAATATCAATTATGGGAGCACTCTTGACGGGATTACCCCGTACTGGTAGGTGCCCCCGCAACTCCACGACAAGTGAGCGTGATAACACATGTCACCACTCCGTCACCACTTCGTCACAACCAAGTCATTGCCTCATCACTCTGTCATTTCACCAATTATTTTTTGCCAACTCATCATTTTCCACTTTTCATTTATGTATTTATTTTGCATTTTCCCCCCATTTTTCTCATTTTCGTATAAATCTCGTTTACAATCATTCCTCTCATTTTATCAATCTTGGTCCTCCATATTCTTAACACGTCACAGTCACTGTCTGTTGAATTCCAAGTCAGCATCAATAATTTGTTAACTAGGTAATTACACATCATATCCACTTGTTCCAATTGTCAAAATGTCAAAGAAAGTTGTGTTGTCAGGGTCTTCCTCCCACATTCTTCTCATGGACATCGAGAGGGATGTTTTCGACCCAATTTTATCTCTAGATTTAATGGAATTTCTCCAGCATATTCAAGTTAGCCAAAGGAATCCCTGATGTATGTTTCAGTTTTGAAGTCTGGTCTTTTTGCTGCAATAATTACCAAAACCTATGTTTTCCCTGAGTTTATCTAGTGGCTAGTCTCTACTCTCTATCCACAAAAGTGATTTGTGATGAATAAAATCAGGTGAAATTTTTTTTCAAGTATCTACCCTCTTCATTCAACAAGCCCTGGTTGTTCCACCTTCAAATATTTATACATCATTTTAAGAGGAAACCTTGTTGTTAGCTTTTCAAAACCTATTTGGTAAAGATTATGCTCATATGAATTTCTTTCTGATTCTCTTAGGACAACATTTTCCTTTGGAACCTACTCATTTTTCTCTTGAAATTTTAGTGAACATGTGAGGCAAATTATACAAATCATTTCCAGGGTTTTGGGAAGGGAGGATACACATGTCATTGATCGTGCCATTTCAGGGATGTTTAATTTTTTGTTGCAACCTGAGACAATACTTGATATACCTGATTATTTGGAAAAAATGGTTAATTCACAGTTGACAGATCTTACTCTCACTGGATGTTTTAGATTTCCCTCATTAATAACATATATTTTCTACACACATGTGGAGAAATTTATGCACCTGGGAATGAATATAATGGATATACATAAAAATAAGTAGTTAGTGGTGAATTGGACAAATGCCATAAGAAGTAATGCCAATTATGAAGGGTTCACATATTTAACTAATTCTTTCTTGTCAGTTTCTTATTCCATTATAAATAGCTCTCCTTCACCTTGTATTTTGAAAAAGGCTCAATATCTCCTTCAGCTTAGAAAAGATGTTAAATTGGGTGATTGGTTCTAGTTTGAAGACCATGTTGAGATTAGATGTAATATCCCAAAATAGGGAATTTCTACAATGTTAGGAATATCTTATAGTATTCCTAAATTGGAGATCCAACAATACATAAACATACAATAGAGTAGAAGTGAAAAATCAACTCATAGAATGTAAGAAGAGCACATAGCCATCACATTAAATTACAGCAGCAGAATGTATACAAGATCTTGAGGAAAGAGCTACTCAAGATAGGAAAATTCAGCCTCAAGAAACATGTACATAAAATATGACAAAAGCACTGCTATACAAGAATGCCCAAGGCTATGACTGCGTAGTTTATAAAGAGAAACTACTGCTAGCATATGTAAATACATGGATATACAAATGTATGGATCATACAACATTGGGAGTGAAGATCTATGCTCCCAGACACTATTTCAAGACTATCCTGGAAGGATTGGCTGAAATATGAAAAACTGTAGAAATGCCGGAGTTGCAGTAGTAGCTGCAACTAAAGAACTGAAACTAGATGGAGATGGTTGAAAATGCTGCATTAGATAAAAAGACCCCCTCAAATGGATCTTCCAAGTGAAAGGCTGATCCTAACACTGAAGATCTCACCCTTCGACAATCATTGTAATCCCTCGCTACAAATACCCAGTGAAAATAATGCAGTCACTAAGGGATACTGCGCTATAGGTGCAAGAAAAAGTGTTGGCCAAGTGCCAAGATCTGAAATATGCTCCAAGGGCTTCGCAACTGATCACCCAAAGGAAGGAAAGCTTCCTCCTCTGAAAGATAAGCTCAGTAAGTGGTGTTGAGGAACCTCCACTGCAACACCCTGCAACACAACTCAGATCTAAACAGAAACTATGTTGTAGCTGAAGGAGGATGCTTGGCCTGAAGCCTGAATGTGGATAAATGAAGAACAAGCTCCTTCAAGAGGCCTCTCTTGAAAGGAGAAGGAATTTCTAAACAAGAAATCCTTGTGCTAAGCAGCACTGCAACTCTGCTAAACAACAGGAGAATGCACAAAGTCAAAGCAGACAATGAAATCAATAATCCATAACATGTATAGCAATGGCTGCCTTGCCCTCCTTTTAAACAAATGGAAGCCCTCTCATCATGGGTCCCACTCATTAGGGTTTCCTCCACCAAGGAATCTTCCTCCAATTCATACTGCGCTGTCTCTCCAAGTGTTCTCCACCTCCTATCCCAGCACTGTTGACTTGGTCAAACTTGACCTTGTCCACATGCAAATGATCGTGTTCACACATGAGGGTGTGAAATATAGCTCCAATGATGATCCCTTTTCATACTATGAGGGATTTTATTCATATTTTATTGTTCATGGGCCTCCTTACCCATTTATTCAATCTAATAGGTGTAAACAACAAAATTTAATATTCCATTTAGCTGTGTGCTAATGTGGGAATATTACAGTCCTCCCCTCCCAAATGTTGCTTGTCCTCAAGCAACTGCAAAGATAAAACTGAGGGGCCTTCTTGAGGCATGAGGTTTGACATGATTTTGGATCTACCATCCCCATATGAAGCTCCCATCCCCAAGCAATCATCCATACAAGATGAGTTACCTCCCAATAGGGAAACTCTTGAAAATCCTCTTCCACCTTTGGCTCCCACAATGTAGGTGGGCTGAAAATCTGATCTTGGTAGACAAAATAGCCTACCCCACGCTGTCCTCCTCTCCACTTAAGACAAGTGTAGAGTTTTTCTGATCCTGGGCTACAATAATGTTTCCCTCAAGTGACAAGAAGAAGACTAGATCCTCAAGGATCTCCTCTCCAACGTTATGAAACATGCTGGCCCAAATCCTTCCATATATGATGAGTTCGAAATCACCATCATATGGCATCCAATCAATCCCATGGCTCACCTCATAAAGAAACCAATGTTTTGCTGTGGTGTCCATATCAAATCTCATGCACCCCTTAGAACATGCAATGCAAACAATGTGGGAAATATTTCCCCCAAGGGACACATACAACCAAAGTGTCACTCCCCCAATCATGATCTCAATAAAAATAAGAACAACATCAATATAAGGAACTACAATGAGAATCATGCTGGCTGCTATATGAAGCAAGGGAGAAGGAAAATGGTCCCTCAAATTTAGCCAACACAATTTGACTCTCAACTGCAATAGAAAATGAAATGATGGGTGGTCTCCCCACCATTTGCTTTCTGCCCCAATCTCCTCACAAGTTTGGAGAAAGTGTATGGTGTATGGTGCAAAGTGAGCCTGCTTTTCAAAATATAGAGCCTCCCCAAATCCTCCTAAGGAGTGACCATCACCAATACTACTTATGGCCTCAAGTAGACCATGAGATCTAGAAGGAAGAATGCTCCTCCTTTGAGAAAATTCCTGCACATATATGGTTAAGGGATGCATATATACATTATACAAGTCAGCATGCAAACCGAAAATACCCTTACCATATGTCTTGCTCATACAAATGGAGTGGCTCATAGATGAGCCTCCTCTCATCCTCAAAGAGAAAAGATGTGGCTGTGCTAACTCTTTCAAAGAGTTATGTATCTCCTCCATCTCCACACGATCCATGCATCTCCTCAAATGCTGATATATCTCCTCCTCAAAGCCTCCCAAAAAATACCCCTCCATGATGGTGTGGTATGTCCTCATAGAATAAGTGTGGCTGAAAAGGAAATCTCCATGAGATGCTTGTAGAAAATTTTCCTTGAGCTTGGAAGCTACAAATAAGAAGATCCTACCATGATAGCAGATGACCACATCTTTGACTGAATATCCCTCCTCATGCAATTGGTCATCCAATATCATGCAAGTGAAAAGATCCTTGGAATACTCCACCAACAGCTGGGAGTTCCAATATGGATCTATCCTCCATAGTGACAACGCTGATGATTTCTCATGAAGAACATCTATCATATGGTCATCCTCCTCTTTGAAATCTCCCATGCCAAATATGCAAGTTGAAAGGCTGTTAGCCTTCCCTTGCTGCTTCTGCCACAACGCATAATCTAAATTGAGAGTGGGTAAAGATGATGTTGAAAGAATGCCTCTCTCCTCCTTGAGTCTACCCAAGAATCTCAGCACTGTAAAATGACCTCCCAAGGTCTCCACTCCTCTGAAATCAATGAATGGTGCCTCAAAATGTGAGTCATCTCTCATCATTTTCTGATTTGGTGGTCTCCTTGGTGAAATTTCTCCATGCAATGAGACATCCTCATCAAGAGTAGACTACATATAGGAATGGACAGAATTGTCCCTGCTTTCACTATGCAATCCAGTCTCCCTCTTAGGTGCATCAACCTTAGGAAATAGATAGGGGTGTGTGCTCTTCATCACATGATGCTGGTCATCCTCCCTATCTCCTCCTTGTATCCCCATACATTCACACCCTATCATCAATGGCACATGTGAATCATGAGTTGTGCCTTGATCTCCACATGTGAGATCCTGGGGAATTTCTTACAATGATAAAAGAATCCCTCTATTTGGAGCAAGAGCTCCCTCTTCCTCTACATGAGGTGCTAGATAAACTCTAGACATGACAGTGCTGTTGCCCTCCTCCCCATCAACATGTATGGGAAACCTCCCAAGAATTGGATCCTCTTTTGAAAAATAGATCCCCATGCCCTCTTGTTCAGGAATATGAGATAGAGGCATAACCTATAACAAGGTATGATACAAGATGTCAGTCTCCTCCATGGGTTTCTGAAGTGGATTTATAGTTTTCTCCATCACACGCAAGGTTTTTGTTTGTTTATGTTTGTTTAACTTCACCACATGTGTTGCATAAAGTTTTCCATCAAACCTTTCCACCAAATTCTTAATAAACCTTGCATAGGAAGTAGTATTTGCATTTTTCAAAGAAAAAGACTCAAATATCCACCATGCATAGGCCTTACCTCCAATATGTAGCGTTGCAACTCTGATGGTTTCATCTTCAGAAATTTGGTGCTGCTGTAAAAAGGTGTCTAGTTCTTCCACCCAAGCTCCAGCTGAACATGTAGGTAAACCATCAAAAGTAGATAGAAGGAATCTACCCCTATCATGCTGCTTGCTCCTTTTCACCTTGATCTTGCAAAACTCTGGAAAAGTAATATGATCTCTAAACTTCTGAGTTTGAGATTCACACTCTTGCAAAAAGTCACTAAGAGTTTCCCTCTTAGCCATTCCTTCTTCTTCCATCTCTCTCATGGAAATTCTGGGCATGTGACTGCACTGTGCATCATGGTGTGTAGTTGCATGCTCACACTTACCATGTGCAAATCTAGATATAGCTTTAGATCCAAACTCTTCTGGAGATTCCATCTCTATTATTATTTTCTTCATATCTCCTTGAAAGCTCTGTATAGATCTTGGAAGAAGATTTGTAAGCCTGTATTCCTTTCTTCCTCCACATAATGGAGTCTTCTATTTTCTGTACATCTCCCCTTCTTTTGATGGCATAATGGCTGAGATTCACAGGCTATGCCAAGATAGTTGCTCCGATACCACTGTAATATCCAAAAATACATAATTTCTACAATGTTAGGAATATCTTATAGTATTCCTAAATTGGATATCCAACAATACATAAACATAAACTGGAGTAGCACTGAAAAATAAACTCATAGAATGTAATAAGAGCACATAGCCATCATATTAAATTACAGCAGTAGAATTTATACAAGATCTTGAGGAAAGAGCTACTCAAGATAGGCAAATTCAACCTCAAGAAACATGTACACAAAATATGACAAAAACACTGCTATACAAGAATGACCAAGGCTATGACTGCACAGTTTTATAAAATGAAACTGCTACTAGCATATGTCAATACATGGATATAAAAATGTATGGCTCATACAACATTGGGAGTGAAGATCTATGCTCCCAAACACTATTTCAAGACAATCCTAGAAGGATTGGCTAAAATATACAAAACTGCAGGAATGCCGGAGTTGCAGTAGAAGCTGCAACTCAAGAACTAGAACTGGATATAGATGGCTGAAGATGATGCATCAGATAAAAATACCTCCTCCAATGGATCTTCCAAGTGAAAGGCTGATCCTGACACTGAAGATCTCACCCTCTGACAAGCACTGCAATCACTCACTGCAAATACCCACTGAAAATAACGCAGTCAGTGAGGGATACTGTGCTGTAGGTGCAAGAAAAAGTGTTGGCCAAGTGCTAAGATCTACAATATGCTCCAAGGGCTTCCCAACTGATCACCCAAAGGAAGGAAGGCTTTCTCCTCTGAAAGATAAGCTCAGGAAGTGGTGTTGAGGAACCTCCACTGCAACACCCTGCAACACAACTAAGCTCTAAATAGAAACCATGCTGTACCTGAAGGAGGATGCTTGGCCTGCAGCCTGAATGTGGAGAAATGAAGAACAAGATCTTTCAAGAGGCCTCTCTTTAAAGGAGAAGGAATTCCTAAACATGAAATCCTTGTGCTAAGCAACACTGCAACTCTGCTAAACAGCAGGAGAATGCACAAAGTCTAAGCAGACAATGAAATCAATAATCCATAACATGTATAACAATTGCTGCCTTGCCCTCCTTTTAAACAAATGGAAGCCCTCTCATCATGGGTCCCACTCATTAGGTTTTCGTCCACCAAGGAATATTCCTCCCATTCACACTATGCTGTCTCTCCAAGTGTTCTCCACCTCCTATCCGAGCGTTGTTGACTTGGTCAAACTTGACCTTGTCCACATGCAAATGATCCTGTTCACACATGAGGGTGTGAAATCCAGCTCCAATGATTATCCCTTTTCATACTATGAGGGATTTTATTCATATTTTATTGTTCATGGGCCTCCTTACCCATTTATTCAATCTCCTAGGTGTAAACAACAAAATTTAATATTCCATTTAGCTGTGTGCTAAAGTGGGAATATTACATTAGACTATATGGAGCAAAGGTTGCCCCTTATAGGCTTCCCAAATTTTTACTTATAAGGTTATGTTCTTTGGAGTTCATTAGGAAAAGTTTAAATGTTGATCAGGTCCATATTGTCCCTGTACATAAGGGACACTTATTCAAATTTCCAAGAACAATTGTATCTTTTATTGTGAATAACAAGCAGGCCGTGGAAGAAATGCATAAATTTCTTGAAGACATGAAATTACAACTGGGTGAAATATGGTCATATCATCCCCATGATATTATTTATAATAGAAGAGTTGAAAATTCCTATGCTCCTTATACACATGAAACTCGACCAGATATAGAGAAATTGGGAAATGGTGGTTAGACAAGTGCATAAGGAGGAATGGAGGTTGAAACGCCACATCCTATTGATAAAATTTTGAAAAGGGGAATTGAAGATATAATTGATTTAGAAGGTGAAGAAGATAAAAGTTCAAAGAGCTCAAAGCTTTCAGAAAGGGAAACATAACCTGGATCTCTGGTTGGAAGTTCCTCAAGCATAATGGAATTTCAATTACAATTGGGAGATGCTACTTGTACATCCTCTTCCCCAGTTCTTGAAGAAAATTCTCAGACTTTTGTTCCTGTAATACATAAATTGTATAGTCAAATAAAATAAAGAAACATGAAGGCGAAAGAAAATATGGAACCTCAACTTGAAGCTCAATATATGTCTGAATATCACACCAGACTATTTTTTGCCATGGACCTTGAGAGAAATCAATTGAATTTATCTTTCTCTTATCTTTCTGCATTGACTGTCTCTTCATCATTTTGTTTCAAGACTATCAACTTGACTTTAGATGCAAGAGAAATCCCACTGTTCGATAATATTAATTTACACAAGAAAACTGGATAATTAATCTATAGTGATTTAAATAAAACATCCTTGTCTACTTGCAAATCTAAAGCTTTGTTAGGAAAAGTGGTTAATCAATTGTAGCTGGAAAAGGAAAATTCTAGATATTTTTCCACACAAAATGAAGAATTAAATAATAAAATTGTGAAGGTTGGTGTAAATCTCGAGGACAGGAGTGATGTTCAGAAGCTGTTGTAGGGAGAAGAAAATGAAATTCAAGTACCGAGAAAGAAGATAAAACTTCCTTCTGTGGAGCATGTCATGACCCCAGAAATAACTTAGGTGGAGAAAGAAAAATATATTTTGAAAAGTGAAATCTTGCAGAGGAATAATGAAATTTTTACTCTTAAAGAGATGAATTCTGTTTTGTAACAGGAATTGGATTCGCATGTTTGTACTATATTAGTACTACCTAACTCTAAATATCCTGAAGATAAGCTGACTAGAGTAATGAATGAACTGCAAATATGAGAATATGAAATGAACAAGATACAAATAAATTTTGATGATACACAACATATTATGAAAATAATAGAGACATAATTAGCCATGGGTCAAGAAACTTCCTCCAAGTATCAAAATGATTTTAAGGTTGCTTATGAAATTAAGGAACTAAAGGAGAAAGTGAAGGGAAACATGTCCCTCATTCAATCCAGGGAAATAATCTGGAATGATATTATTCATACAATAAGAAATGTTTTGAAGTTTTTATCAATTATTGATGAATAAAAATCCATTTTCAGAGATTTGGAAAGCATAATCGCTGTCAGTAAGCAAAAGCTCCAGCAACGTGCTCAATTCGCTAAAAAGACGATTAATTTCCTTAAATCTAATTCATCATAAGAGTTAAGAGAAATGAAGATTGAATATAGAACAAAATTGGTTTTGGAGATACACAATATGGTTTTGAATAATTTATATAGAAAAACAAATGAGGCAAAGCTGATAGAGGTCAAATAATCTGTTTTAAAATTTAATACTAATTTTGACAAAATAATGAGGGCAGGACTATCTTCATGCTGGGATCAACAGGGAAATCTACTGCCCTGGGAGACTTATGAAACCTTACTGGTAGAATCCAAGAGAAATATTGGAACTTCACATGAAAAAACATCAGTTCTAATGGGGGAAACAATCATGAATTATTTTCACGTCTCAACTTTTGTGGTTAATTAGAGCTCTTTTTTATTGACAAGCCAACTTAAAGTAGGATCACCAAAAGTTAGAGCTCATATATGATAGTGTGGAATAAATGTAGAGAGTAGATGTCTCCTACAAAAATGAGTACAAAGGCTGGACCTTCAACTGCTCCAAAATCTCATATGACTCAATGAGCTTATGCCACATGTTACTTCATAATAATTTTGAAAGTATTTTTGTAAAATGTTGTAATTTTGTTTTATTTTCATCCCGAATATAGGCTTTCAAAGGACCAAGTAGTTTATAGACAATTCAAGTAGTTAACATTTTTGAAAATTAACAATTTCATAACTGTACTCATTGTAATAATCTTAGAAAAAGAAATCTTGAGGAACGAGAAAGGGTTCCAAGGGTTTTGGACTTCAAAAGAAAAAGTTCATTTTGTAATTTTTGTCTTCTTGTCGATTTCAATAAATATTTCAAAGTGATTCCAGACATATGATGAATGTGATATGTGTTTCCTGTTGTATCTCAATTTAATTTTATTATGCTATGGAAGAAAGTAATGAAGCTGTTGGTCTTTAACATTACAATCTCACTGAAATTTTGGTATTCTGTAAGTTAAAGTTAAAACAAAATTAATATGCACTCCTCTTTTCTATATTTCATTTCTACTTGCTTCCATAATTCTGCAAAAGTTTAAAACAATAGATTCTGCTACAAGTATCCTATTGTTTGAAGCTTTCTTCAAAACATTTCACTCACTATACTGCAATTTATAATTGCATTAATCATCCGAAGGCCACTTTGAAAGAATGTTTTTTCCAAGAAGAATTTAAAAGGTTATCTGTAAAATAAATACTTATGGAGTTTAACAATGGAACAAAAAATTAACAAATTTATAATCTTGGATAAATGTCTTGGGCACTGACCTCTACTCATCCAGGGGTTGTCTTCCAAGAAACAACATTTTTTGGTGCCGTTTCTGGGGAACGGAGACTGAAGTCATTTTTACCTGGGTTTCTTTTTTTTTGTCATTTCTTTGTTTGGTGAGAAAAGAAAGTGCCTTAGGCTGAGTTATCTCACCAAGAAAAACAGTCCTGACTCCCAGAAGGCCTCACAAAAGTTCTGATACCTTACAACAAAAGGCTCCCGTCCTTTTTGATCTAGAGAAGTTAGTTTCTTAAAGAATTTGGAAAGAAAAATATCCGGTAACTCCAAACCCTACCCTATGAGCTCTTGGTACCAATTTTGTCTCTCAATATCCTAGATTTTATCACTTAGAATAAGATGTTAGAAACCTTGAATTTTCTCAAAGACGATTGTTTTCTCCTTAGAGTATATTTCCTAGACCTACACTTGAAGAAGATTCCTTTGAATATGTTTCCTTTTATTTCCATAAATTGAATAAATCAAAACAATTGATTTGTTAGTTTTACATCATATTGTCCTTTTTGTTTCTCAGCCAGTTCGTATTTCTATCATTCCACCTCAATCTGTTGTATTTCAGGCAGGAGGTTCTTTTGTTTCTTCTCAAAATCAAAACATGGTGATTCCGACTTACCTTCCAAACAAATATGAACCATTGAATCTTCCTCAATCCACGAATGCCATGACTCAAGATTATTTAAAGCTATTACCAAGATTTACAGGGGAGGATTAAGTAACAACATAAAAGCATGTGAAAACTTTCTGTGCCTTTGCTGAAAATTTGAATGTTGAGTACTTGGATGTGATAATGGGAATTTTTCTGTAGTCACTATATGGAGAAGTAATAAAATGTATTAAAAAAATTCCTGCTAATTCAATAAATACTTGGGAAGAATTGGAAAATTCATATACAAAAAGATGGGGTGAAAATAAGGATCATAGTTATTTCATGACCGATTTTAATGCAATTAAGAGAAATATTGATGAAGATGTAGCTGAATTCATTAAGAGGTTTAATAAGTTATAAAATAAATTTCATGCAGAAATAAAACCACCACCTGATCATAGTGAAAAAGTGGTGTTTGCAGGGGAATTTGAATCTGATTTTGGTTTTCCTTGGAGAGAAAGGCGATCTCCTACTTTGGACCAAATTCAGACTGATGCACTGGAAATTGAAGCTAATTTATCTATTGTAGGGAACATCAAATCAAAATATCAAGCTGAAGATAAAAATAAGGGAAATGAGGAAGCTAAGCCTGTTAGTCATCCTAAATATTCTCATGAGCAGAAGCTATATGAAATGTATAAATTTATCAAAAAATTATCTAATAGGCTAGTAAAATTAGAACTGGAAAATAAAAGTCCTTCGAGGCAGATTCAACAAGCTCAAAATATAAATTTTAGTCATTAGTTCAAGAGACAACCACTGCAAATTATGCAGAGAGATAAAAGGGACTAGGATCAGGTGAAATCACCTTTATACATTGAATATGAACCAAAAGAAGTAGTGGAGAAGACTCTTAAATAGTAGGAAAATCATTATTCTACTTTGTCTAAAGAAGAAGGAGAAATAGTAATTAATGAGCATTCAAATTTGGAACCTAGAATTGCTTTCGATGATAAAGAGATCAAAGAATATTGTAAAAGGTTCAAAAATTTCATGCAAGACGAATTGCATAAATAATATGATCTCATGTTGAGGAAGAGATCAAGAACTAAAGACCACGTGGAAGATCAAATCGAATCAAGCAATTCAGTAGTAGGTACCAAAGAAAAATGATAAAGGAAATAAACTACTGAATATAGTCCCAATAGTACAAATTCATTAAGGGGAGAGTTCAAGAAGCAAGCGAGACATAGGGATTCTGCATAAATCATCCCAACAACCTATTGTTAGTTTAAAAAATGTGCCAAAGCAAAAGTTAGCTAAAGAAGAGAAGTCAAAAGCTGTGAAGGAGGTTCATTCTTTTAATTTGAAAAAATAATTAGAGAAAATAATAGTGATGTTTGGCCTTCATGTGGAAGAACATGATTCTTCCACCCCTCCTTTTTACATTTCTTTGCTGATGCACACTTTTATCCTTCATAACTGCATGTTGGATTCAGGGGATTCTCATAATCTAATTCCTCTCTCAGTTATGAAACAAATTAATCTACAGATTATAAAGCATTATAAGGACTTATATTATTTTCATTAAAAAGGATCAAATGAGTGGGGATTATTATATGTTTGGCAGTTTCATTGGCTCAGATTCTAGTTAGAAGCATTGTAATGGATGTTGTTGTTGAAGATATTTCAAATCAATTTGGAATGTTACTTTCTAGGTCCCGGGGAGCCAAATTGGGAGGAGTGCTTAAACTAGATTTTAGATATGCTATCATTTAGTCTTTGGTGGGTAAGAAACAAGGTTATATCGAGAAACCAAAATTATGAAGACTATTACCAAGGATAATTCAAGTAATTGTCCTATTTACAATCAGGAAAATGATGAATTTTCCTATTTTATGTTGCAAGAATCTCAGTAAATTTCGGAAGATAAAAAAGTGCAGGTTTCTTCAAAAATTCAAAGAAAGGAAGTAGTATTCAGTGGAGTTTGGAAGATTTATTTTGATGGTGCATATTCAAAAGAAGGGAATGGAGCTGGGGTTCTTATTCCTTCCCCTAAAGGTCATATTATTCCATTTTATCATAAATTAGAGTTTTACTCCACAACAATATTACTGAATATGAGGCTCTGATTCTTGGTTTACAAGTTGCTAAAAACATAGGAATACAATGCGTTTCTATGTCTGGGTACTCTGAATTGATTGTAAAACAAGTCAAGAATGAATTCCAAACTAAGAATCCAAGGATTAAAGCCTATATAAATGAAGTGTGGGATTTAGTGGATAATTTATTTTCTTCTTTTAACATACAATTTTCACCAAGGGAAGGTAACATACTAGTTGACTCACTGGCAGTTGCAACTAGTAATTTCAAGCCTCCACTAAATCCCAAACTCATATATGAAGTTGAAATTAGGAGCATACCTTCCATTCCAGATAATATAAAATACTGGTAGGTTTTTGAAGATGAAGAACAAATTAAAAGATTTATGGAGATGGTAGGAGAGTTTTAAAACCTATAGATCGATTAAGAGGATGAAATTGAGGAGCTTCAAGAAGAAGAACCAAATAATGAGCTCCCTTTGAAGAATTATGTGGGAGGTCAGAAGATAGTGCAACAAAAAAATAATGTGATACCTGAAGGTTTGGTACCCCTGGAAAGGTTGTTCAATGAAAATGATGTTGTTATAAATGCAAGTAAAAAAAATGGGAAGATGATCTTGAAGACTGCAACCTTGGAACAGAGCAACAACCAAAGTTCGTGAAGCTAGCAAAGGACATTCCAAACGAATATAAACATAGGTATGTAGATATTTTCTAAAAATATGTTGATGTGTTTGCATGGTCTTACTAAGACCTTAAAACTTATGATACCAACATTATTCAACATAAAATTCCTTTGAAACTAGGAGTTAAGCCATATAAGCAGAAGTTGAGGAAAATAAAACATTTATTGTTGCCATCAATTGAGAAGGAAGTCAAAAAGTTATTACAAGAAAAGATAATTGTCCCTCTTAGGTATTTAGATTGGGTGGTTAATTTGGTTCCAATGAGGAAGAAAAATTGGGAGATTCGGTTATGTATAAACTTTTGAAATTTGAATAGAGCCTCATTAAAGGATAATAATCCTCTCCCATAGATAGATAAAATTCTACAAAGAGTAACATGATCTTCAAAATTATCTATGATTGATGGCTTTTTAGGGTACAATTAGATTGCATTGCATCCATAAGACCAAAAGAATAAAACATTCACAACCCCATGGGGAACCTTCATGTATGCAAAGATGCCATTCAGGTTAATGAATGCTGGTGCTAATTTTCATAGGGCTATGGATATAGCCTTTGTAGGAGAAAATGAAAAGTTTGTGGTAATCTATTTAGATGATACTACAATTTTATCTAGGTCTAATGAGGAGCATCTAAAACATTTTAACCAAACTTTTGAAAAGTGTAGAAGGTATGGCCTATCCTTAAACCCCAAAATGTCTCATTTTGTTTTGAAAGAGGGGAAATTACTTGGGCATATTGTATCAAGTGAAGGAGTAAATATTGACACTAAACGAGTATAAGAAATTAAGAATATACCGCTGCCAAGGAGTAAAAAAAAATCCATATTTTTTGGGGAAAAATAAATTTCCTCAGGAGATTTATCCCAAATTATGCAAAGATTGTGAAAGAAATTAGTTGTATGTTGAAAAACGATGCATAAGTCATATGGACCACAGTTTCAAGAGAATATTTTGCAAGAATCAAGGAATATTTTGGATAATCTCCAGTATTGGTGAGTCCTGATTATAAAATCCTTTTCAATATTTTCATTTTCTTCTCCTTTTACTGTAGAAACGGTGATTTTGCAGAGAAATCAAGATAATAGGGAACAACTAGTAGCATTTCAGGATGTTAAGGGACCTTAAAACTTATGATACCAACATTATTCAACATAAAATTCCTTTAAAACTATGAGTTAAGCCATATAAGTAGAAGTTGAGGAAAATAAATCCTTTATTGTTTCCATCAATTGAGAAGGAAGTAAAAAAGTTATTACAAGCAAAGATAATTGTCCCTCTTAGGTATTAAGTTTGGGTGGTTAATTTGGTACCAACGAGGAAGAAAAATTGAGAGATTCGGTTATGTATAAACTTTCAAAATTTGAGTAGAGCCTCATTAAAGGATAATAATCTTCTCCCAAAGATGGATAACATTCTATAAAGAGTAGCATGATCTTCAAAATTACCTATGATTGATCGCTTTTCAGGGTACAATCAGATTGTAGTGCATCCATAAGACCAAAAGAAAAAAACATTCACAACCCCATAGGGAGCCTTCATGTATGAAAATATGCCATTCAGGTTAACGAATGCTGGTGCTAATTTCCATAGGGCTATGGATATAGCCTTTGTAGGAGAAAAGGAGAATTTTGTGGTAATCTATTTAGATGATATTACAGTTTTATCCAGGTCTAATGAGGAGCATCTAAAACATTTTCAACAAACTTTTGAAAAGTGTAGAAGGTATGGCCTATCCTTAAACCCCCAAAAGTCTCATTTTTTTTTGAAAGAGGGGAAATTACTTGGGAATATTGTATCAAGTGAAGGAGTAAATATTGACACTAAATGGGTATAAGCAATTAAGAATATACCGCTGCCAAGGAGTAAAAAAGAAATCTATAGTTTTTTGGGAAAAATAAATTTCCTCAGCAGATTTATCCCAAATTATGCAAATATTGTGAAAGAAATCAGTGCTATGTTGAAAAAGGATGCGGAAGTTAGATGGACCACAATTTCCTGAGAATATTTTGCAAGAATCAAGGAATATTTTGGATAATCTCAAGTATTGGTGAGTCCTGATTATAAAAATCCTTTTCAAATATTTTCTTTTTCTTATCCTTTTACTGTAGCAACAATGATTTTGCAGAGAAATCAAGATAATAGGGAATAACCAATAGCATTTCAGGGTGTTAAGGGATGAAAAGTTGAAGTATAAAATCCTATAATAGCAAGCCTATGCTTTGGTTAAAGCATTGAAAGGCTTTAGAATTTATGTTCTCCAGTCTCAAATCACTGCATATGTTCCCAATGCTGCTGTTAAGGATGTGCCGACTCAGAGTGATAGTGATGGAAAAGGGGAAAGTGGATAGCAAGGATTCAAGACTACGATATGGACATCAAACATAAAAAATTGGTAAAGGGACAAGGAATAGCAAAGATCTTGATATAAGCCAATTGTTAAGCTATGGGAATCAATTTTCTAGTTGAGGTCTCCGAATAAAAAATTGCAGAAGAAAAAGGTAAGGAGAAAGAATTTGACGATAAAATTAAATATAAGTACCTTTGTTCTGAATGGTATAAATATATTGTCCATTATCTATGTTTTCTTAGCTAGCCAACTTTGCTAAATAAAAAAAAGTACAAAGATATCATATTGAAAGCCTAGAAGTATGAAATAACAAATGGTAGGTTGTACTAGAAATATCCGGTTGGTATTTTGTTTCTCTATTTGATAGAAGGGGAGACTATATAAATTTTTAATGAGTATCATGGGCGTCTCCGTAGTGGTCATTATAATTGGAAAGTTACAACACATAAGATCTTGAAAGTTAGTTTCTACTGGCCCTCTTTGTTTTTAGATGTCTTCATATTATTGAGAAGTTGTGAAAAGTATCAAATATTTGTTGAAAAAAGGAAATTTAAACCTTTACCACCAATTCCTGTGTTTGTTGAGGAGGCATTCAGACAATGGGGTCTGGATTTTATAGGAGAAATAAATCCACCTTCCAGTGGACAACAAAAATGGATCCTAACATGTACATATTATTTTACTAAATGGGTGGAAGTTGTTCCAACCATGAGGGCGATAGATTCAATGGTAATTAAATTTCTAGAGGATAATATTTTCAATAGATTTGGATGTCCAAAGAATTTAGTGGCTGATAGTGCTTAGGTGTTCAGGTATGCAAAGTTGATTTATTTTTGCCATAAATATAATGTGGTACTCTCACATTCTACCACCTATCATCATCAAGGAAATGGGTTGGAAAAATCTTGAAACAAAACTCAGGTAAGAATACTTAATAAAACCATTCCAAAGAATAAGAAAAACTGGGATTCACAACTAAAGTTTGCCTTATTGGCAAATAGGGTGACCATTAAGAGGTCACTGGAAAGTCACCTTTTGAGTTGGTATATGGAGCAACTACATTATTTCCCAGTCAATTAGAAAAACCAGTAGTTTCACTCATTCAGGATGTTGAGGAGGGACCTAATGCAATAACTAGAAGGACGAACTTGTTGGTGGAATTGAATGAAAATAGAGAAAAGGTAATGGATAATTTAATCAGCTATCAAGAGAAGATGAAATGGATTTTTGACAGAAAAGCTATATATATATATATATATATATGGGAATCAATTTTCTAGTTGAGGTCTCTAAATAAAAAATTGCAGAAGAAAAAGGTAAGGAGAAAGAATTTGACAATAAAATTCAATACAAGTACCTTTGTTCTGAATGGTATAAATATATTGTCCATTATCTATGTTTTCTTAGCTAGCCAACTTTGCTAAATAGAAAAAAATACAAACTATCATATTGAAAACCCAGAAGTATGTAATAACAAATGGTAGGTTGTACTGGAAAGATCCCGTTGGTATTTTGTTTCTCTATTTGACAGAAGGGGAGACTATAGAAATTTTTAATGAGGATCATGGGCGTCTCTGTGGTGGTCATTATAATTGGAAAGTTACAACACATAAGATCTTGAAAGCTAGTTTCTACTAGCCCTCTTTTTTTTTAGATGTTTTCATATTATTGAGAAGTTGTGAAAGTATCAAATATTTGATGAAAAGAAGAAATTTAAACCTTTACCACTAATTCCCATGTTTTTTGAGGAGGCATTCAGACAATGGGGTCTGTATTTTATAGGAGAAATAAATCCACCTTCCAGTGGACAACACAAATGGATCCTAACATGTACATATTATTTTACTAAATGGGTAAAAGCTGTTCCAACCATGAGGGCGATAGATTCAATAGTAATTGAATTTATAGAGGATAATATTTTCATTAGATTTGGATGTTCGAAGAAGTTAGTGGCAGATAATTCTTAGGTGATCAGGTATGCAAAGTTGATTGATTTTTTCCATAAATATAATGTTGTACTCTCACATTCTACCACCTATCATTATCAAGGAAATGGGTTGGAAAAATCTTGAAACAAAACTAAGGTAAGAATACTTAAGAAAACCATGCCAAATAATAAGAAAAACTAGGATTCACAACTAAAGTTTGCCTTATGGGAAAATAGGGTGACCATTAAGAGGTCAACTGGAAATTCACCTTTTGAGTTGGTATATGGAGCAACTACTTTATTTCCCATTCAATTAGAAAAACCAGTTGTTTCACTCATTCAGGATGTTGAGGAGGGACCTAATGCAATAAATAGAAGGACAAACTTGTTGGTGGAATTGAATGAAAACAGAGAAAAGGTAATGGATAATTTAATCAGCTATCAAGAGAAGATGAAATTTATTTTTGACAGAAAATATAGAAATATATATATATATATATATATATTTCTATATATATATATATATATATTTCCAGCTAGAAGATTTAGTTCTTAGATGGGATGTGAGAAGAGAGGATAAGGGAAAACATGGTGAATTTGATCCTCTATGGTTTGGTCCATTTCGAATAACAGAAGTTAGAGCCAATAATATCTTCATTTTAGAAAATTTGGATGGATAACTACTGCAACTGCCTATTAATGGGCAGTATTTGAAGCATTATTTTCAAAACTAGATCTTTTACTTTTCCATTGTAGATAACCGGTCAGTTCTTCATTGTAATGTTTGAAGTTATAGCTTGACTCCATGTCTGAGGTGAAGGCAATAATCTGCAATTCTCAGTGCTTCATTCTGAAGCACTATACCCAAGTGGAGATAGATGTTGTAACTCATTTTTCACTATGTTTTTTAAATTGTAGAAAAATAAAAATGATATATTTGAAAAAAAAATCAAAAATAAAAATACATAGGAGAATTTTGATTTTTGTAAAAGGTGGAATAATATTATTGTTTAGCATGGTGCAAAAATTAGGTATGTCAGACACGGGCGGATATTTTTACAATAAAATATGCTAAAATATACGATGGTTAAAAAGTGCACATTTGTGACAAGCGGACTTGAATGTCATGTTTGGCCCCCACGATGGCACAAATCCGAAAAAAAAACTTGGACAATGGTTATGACACCGGGTGCCTCTGTAAACTCAAGTCAATGATCATGGTTGACTATAGATCGATGAAAAATATCAATTACGGGAGCACTCCTAGTGGGATTACCTTGTACTAGTGTGTGCCCCCGCAGGTCTACGACAAGTGATCATGATAACACATGTCACCATTTCGTCACCACTTCATCACCGCCACGTCATTGCTTCATCACTCCATCATTTCACCAAGTATTTTCTGCCACTTCATCATTTAATACTTTTAATTTATGTATTTATTTATGTTTTCCCCCATTTTTCCCGTTTTCCTATAAATCCCAATTACCCTCATTCCCCTCTTTTTATCATTCTCAGTCCTTCGTATTCTTAACACGTCAGAGTCACTGTCTATTTGAAGTCCAAGTCAGCAAGTCATCCCTTAGCCAGGTAATTACACATAATCCCCACTTGTTCTAATTTTCAAAATGTCAAAGAAAGTTGTGTTTTCAAGGTCTTCCTCCCACACTCCTCTCATGGACACTGAGAGGGATGTTTTTGACCTAATTTTCTCTCTAGATTTAATGGAATTTCACCAGCATATCCTAGTTATCCAAAATGAATCCCCAATTTATGTTGCAGTTTTGAAGTCTGGTCTTTTTACTGCAATAATTCACCAAACCTATGTTTCTCCTGAGTTTATATACTGGTTAGTCTCTCCTCTCTATCCACATAAGTGCTTTGTGATGAATAAATCAGGTGAGAATGTTTTTAAAGTATATACCCTCTTAATTCAACAAGCCCTAATATTTCGACCTTCAAATATTTATACATCATTTTCAGAGGAAACTTTATTTTTAGCTTTTCAAAACCTATCTGGGCAAGAATACATCCTGATGAATTTCTTTCTAATTCCCTCAGGAAATTTTTTTCCTTTGGAACCTACTCATTTTTCTCTTGAAAATTTTGCTGAAGATGTAAGGCCAATTCTGAAAATCATTTCCAAGGTCTTGGGAAGGGAGGATACAAATGTCATCGATCGAGCCATTTTGGGGATGTTTAATTTGATGTTGCTACTTGAGATAGTACTTGATATACCTGCTTATTGGGAAAAAATGGTTAATTCACAGTTGAAAAACCTTACTCTCACTGGATGTTTTATATTTCCCTCATTAGTAACCTATCTTTTCTTGTATACTTATGTGGATAAATTCATGCAATTGGGACTGAATATAATGGATATATATAAAAATAAGAAGTCAGTGGTGAACAGGACAAATACCATAAGAAGTCATGCCAATTATAAAGGGTTAAAATATTTCACTACTTCTTTCTTGCCAGTTTCTTATTCCATTATAAATAGCTCTCCTTCACCTTGTATTTTTCGAAAGGCTCAATATCTCCTTCAACTTAGAAAAGATGTTAAAGTGGGTGATTGGTTCCAATTTGAAGACCATGCTGAGATGATACTATATGGAGCATAGGTTTCCCCTTACAGGCTTCCTACATTTTTACCTATGAGGTTATTTTCTTTGGAGTTTATCAGGAAAATTTTAAATGTTGATTAGGTTCATTTTGTCCCAGAAAAGAAGGGACACTTATTCAAATTGCCAAGAACGATTGGACCTTTTATTGTGAATAACATGCGGGCCATGGAAGAAGTGCCTAAAATTCTTGAAGGCATGAAATTACAAATGGGTGAAATATGGTCATATGATCCCCACCATATTATTTCTAATAGAACAGTTGAAAATTCCTATGCTCCTTATACACATGAACCTCAACCATATGTAGAGAAATTAGAAAATGGTGGCCAAAAAAGTTAACAAAGAGGAATGGAGGTTGAAACTCCACATCCTATTGAGAAAAGTTTGAAAAGGGGTAGTGAAGGTATAATTGATTTAGAAGGTGAAGCAGAGAAAAATTCAAAGAGGGAAAAGTTGTGAGAAAGGGAAACAAAAAACTGGATCTCTGGCTGGAAGTTCCTCAACCATAATGGGCTTTCAATTACAGTTGGGAGATGCTACTTTTACACCTTCTTACCCAGTTCCCAAAGAAACGTCTCAGAGTTTTGTTCCCGTTATAAAGAAATTGTACATTAAAATAGAAGAAATCAACAATAAGGTTATGGAATCTCAGCTTGAAGCTCAGTATATATCTGAATATCACACCAGAATATTATCTGCCATGGACCTTGAGAGAAATCAATTGAACTTATTTTTCTCTCATCCTTCTGCATTGGATGTCTCTTCATCATCTAGTTTCAAGAATTTCAACTTGACTGCACATGCAAGAGAAATCCCACTGCATGATAAGATTAATTTACATAGGAAAATTGGGGAATTAATCTACAGTGATTTAAATAAAACGTCCTTGGTTTCTAGAAAAGGTGAAGCTTTGTTAGGAAAAGTGCTTAATCAATTGAAGCTGGAAAAGAAAAATTTCAAATATTTGTCCACACAAAACAAAGAATTAAAGAAGATAATTGTGAAGGTTGGAGTAAATCCCGAGGACAAGAAGGCTGTTCAGAAGCTGTTGCAGGGAGAAGAACCAAAAATTCAAGTACTGAGAAAGAAGCTAAAACTGCCTTCTGTGGAGCATGTCATGGCCCCATAAATAAGTCAGGTGGAGAAAGAAAAAGAGATTTTGACAAATGAAATCTTGTATAGGAATAATGAAATTGCTACTCTTAAATAGACGAATTCTGTTTTGCAATAGAAATTGGATTCACATGTTTGTACTATCTTAGTACAACTTGACTATGAAGATCCTGCAGATAAGATGAATAAAGTAATGATTGAATTGCAAATATCAGAAAATGAAATGAAGAAGATACAAATAAATTTTGATGATGCACAACAAATTCTGAAAATTACAAAGAGAGAATTAGCCATGTCTCAAGAAAATGCCTCCAAGTATCAAAATGATTTTTAGGTTGCTTCTCATGAAATTAAGGAACCAAAGGAGAAAGTGAAGGGAAACATGTCCCTCATTCAAGGCTAGGAAATAATTTGGAATTATATTATTCATACAGTGAGAAATATTTTGGAGTTTTTATCAATTATTTTTGAAGAAAAATCCATTGTCAGATATTTGGAAAGAATAATTGCTGCCAGTAAGAAAAAGCTCCAGTAATGTACTCATTTCACTAAAATGATGATTGATTTCCTTAACTCTAAGTCATCAGAGGAGTTAAGATAAATTAAGATTGAAGACATAGCATAATTGGTGTTGGATATAAACAAGATGGTTTTGAATAATTTATATAGAAAAACAACTGAGAGAAAGCTGACAGAGGTCAAAAACTCCATTTTAAAATTTAATACTAATTTTGATAAAAGAACTAGAGTAGGTTTTCCTTCATACTGGGATCAACAGGGAAATATTATTCTCTAGGAGACTTATGAAAAATTACAGGTAGAATCCAAGAGAAACATTGGCACTTCATATGAAAAAACAATAGTTTAAAGGGGGAAACAATCGTGAATTATTTTCACAGGGATTTCAGTTGTTGTGGTTAATTAGAACTCTTTTTACTGACAAGCTAACTTATAACAGGATCACCAATTTCAGAATGGGTCTTACCAGGTTGGTCAAAATTTAGAGCTCAGATATGACAATATGGAAGAAATTTAGAGAGTTTATTTCTCCTACAACAATGAGTACATAAGTTGGACCTTCAAGTACACCAGAATCTCAGATGACTCAATGAGATTATGCCACCTGTTACTTCAAAATTTTTTTTGAATTTTTTTTTGTAAAATGATGTAATTTTATTTTATTTTCATCCTGAATATAGTTTTTTGAAGGACCAAGTAGTCTATAGACAATTCAAGCAGTTAACAGTTTTGAAATTTGACAGTTTCATAACTGTCCTCATTGTAATAATATTATAAAAATAAATCTTGAGGAATGAGAAAGGGTTCCGAGGATTTTTGACTTCAGAAGAAAAAGCTGTTTTTGTAATTTTGATATTCTTGGTGATTCAAATAAATATTTCAAAGTGATTCCAGACATATGCTGAATGTGAGATGTGTTTCCTGTTGTCTCTCAATTTAATATTATTATGCTATGGAAGAGAGTAATGAAGCTGCTAGTCTTTAGCATTACAATTTCACTCAAATTATGGTGTCTGTAAGTTAAAGTTAAAAAACCTTAATATGCACTCCTCATTTTTATATTTCATTTCATATTTCTTCCATAGTTATTCTAAAGTATAAAACAAGAGATTCTGCTACAAGTAGCCTGCTATTTGAAGCTTTTTCAAAACCTTTCACTCACTATACTGCAATTTACAATTACATTCATCATCTGAAGGCCACTTTGAAAGAATGTTTTTTCCAAGAAGAACTTAAAGGGTTATCTATAAAATAAATAATTTTGGAGTTTAATAATGGAACAAAAAACTGATAAATTCACAATCCTGGATAAATGTCTTGGGAACTGATCTCTACTTAGCCAGGGGTTGTATTCCAAGGAACAATTGGAACAATACCTAGAGAAAAAAGGATTGAAGAAAGGGAAATCAAGTGGATTGAATAAAAAACAACAACATGACACTTCTAAGGCAGGGAAGAAGTGGGAAGGGGGAAAAGTTAAAAATACAGTGGCCACAACACACTAGTGAAAATATCCCATTAACCACTACAACCACTATAGCATTGATGGTCATTCATAAGATAAATGTTGGAATTTGCAAATAAATCTTAACACAAAGAACAAAAAAGAAAGATAATAAGAACAAGAATCTCATGGCCACTGATTCAAGAAACTAGGTTAAAATAAACTCAGATGTGGATGAAAATATTGTTTGTACATGTGTAGAAAGAGATGAATGTAAGTATCTATTAACATTAGGAATATAATGAAAAGAATAGACTCTTCCATATCAAGATACAAGTTAAAAAGTCAAATATTGATGCTTTTTTTGAGTCAGGATCATAGACAAATGTGACTACAACAGAGTTGGTCAGAAAATTAGGATTGGATGTTCATGATCATCCAAGCCCATATCCATTGGGATGGGTAAATCAAAATGTAGAGATAAAGGTAACAAAGCAATGAAAAATTAGATTTTCTACCAGTGTTGATTTTATAGAACTAGTTGTAGTTCACCTTTATGTATGTGGAGTGGTTTTTGAAAGTCCCTATATGTACATGCAGGATGGAATGTTCATGCAGAGATCCAAGTAGTGTCGTCTTGTCAAGGATGGAAAAATTTTCACCACAACACGTGCAAAGTTAAGTCCAAAATTTCGCTGGTAAGTGCTAAACAAGCCAATAAACTGATCGGTTCTAGCAAGAAGTATCTTTTGATATTTTTAAGAGAAAAATAGTTCTTAGAAGAGTGAGTAAGAGCAAAGGCATCCCTAGAGGAGTGTACTAAGAAAAAAAAACAACAAATGAAAGAGTATGGTTATAGGCATACATGGATATTCTTCAGGATCCTAAAGGGCCACCACCCAAAAGGGAAGTGGAGCATAAGATCCAACCATGGATGGAATCCCCATTTCCAAATATTGAGATGTATAGGTAGTCTTCTATAGAAGAAATTAAGGTGAAGAAACAATTGTAGAAACTACTGGAACATGGTGTCGTTCGACCGAGTATATCACCATGTGGGTAACCCATCATAATTGTGCCAAATAAGGATGGGAATTAGTGAGCATGTATAGATTGGAGGGTGTTGAACAAAATTGTGCTCAACAATAGGTACCCCCTGACTAGAATAGATGATTTTCTGGATTAGTTAGAATAAGCAAAATTCTTCACCAAGCTAGACTTAAAGTTTGGATATCACCAAGTTTGAGTTTGAGAAGAAGATATTTGGAATACTGCCTTCAAAACCAAGGAATGTTTGTGTGAGTGGTTAGTCATGAAGTGTGAGTTTGCAGAATAGTATTTGGTGTATCTAGGGCATGTGATAGGTGGAGGAGAGCTGAAAATAGATCCTACCAAGATGGAGGCCATCATGAAATGTTCAATGCCTATAAATGTTTCTTGAGGTTAGGATTTTCATTGTTGAAACAAAATATATGGTGAAATTCATAACCTCATTTTCAAAAGTAGCAGTACCACTTCACACCATAAAAATGAGTGGATAAAATTTCCACTAGGGAAAGGGTTAACTAATGGATTTTGAGGAGCTAAAGAAGAACATGGATCAAGCACCAACTTTGAAATTTCCAAACTTTTAACAACCCTTCAAAGTGGAGACAAATGCGAGTGGTTATGTTATGGGAGTGATCTTGATGCAGGGAGGAAGCCCTCTATGCTACCATTATGAAGTATTTCATGTGGTATTTCTTAAATACCCTTCCTATAACAAGGATCTCTATGACTTGATGCAAGCTATGAATAAGTGGAAACAATATCTAATGGGAAAGGGGATATTAATCCACACAGATCATTAATCACTACACTAATTTCAGGCCCAAAGTAAGCTATAAAATACTAGGAATTACAAGTGGATGGGGTTTCTATAATAGTTTCATTTAGTGATGAAGTATAAGAAGTGCATCAAAAACAAGTTGGACAACATCATTTCAAGGCCACCCACATCAACAACCACAAATTTGGGAACTTTGATGCATATGGAGCCATTCAGTCATGATGCATACATAAAGACATATTTAGAAGATGAGGACTTCAAGGAGGTGTTTTATCATTTGTAGAGCTAGATTCATGTGCATGATGGTGACAACATAGTTTCTACCATCTTTAGAACGATTTTCTCTATAGGCTGGATAAGTTATGTGTTACTAAAGGTGAGTGATTGAATTTGATTAAAGATTCTCACACCTCCAAGGTTGCATGACACTTTGGTGTAGGGAAGATAGTGGCCAAATTGTAGAGGTATGCGTATTGGCGTAATATGCAAGAATAGGTAGCTAGGTTCAGAAGAGGATGCATGATTTGTTGTACCAACAAGCCTGATAACAAGAAAAAATGTCTATATCATCCCTTACTTGTATGCACTCATCCTTTGGAGATAATTTCCATGGAATTTGTGGGAGGTCTAATAACTACCAGGAAGGGACATGACTACCTATTTTTTGTAGTTGACCTGTTCAACAAGTTGCATGTTTTGATGCCTTATAAAAAGACAATCAGCTGGAAAGAAACAACACAAGTTTTATTTGGATAGGTATGGGTGTGCTTTGGGATACCAAGGAGCATGATCATTTTAGATAGGGACAAGATATTTCTTAGTGCATTTTGGATTTCATTGTGGGAGAAGATGGACACGAATTTAAAGAGGTCATACACCATTCCATCGACAGAAATATTGGTAGACATAAGTAGTCAACATGATTTTGGTGCAAATTTTCAGGGGTTACAATCAAAATCATTCGAAGACCTTAGATGAAATTTGGTATATTTACAACAATATTATAATAGAGAAATGCATATTTATACTGTTAAGTCCCCATTTGATTTTGTTTTTGATATTTTCAACCTTCACCTTTGGATATTGGATATGGGTAGCAAGGAGGCATGATGGAGGATACCACAGGGGATGCCTTGAGGGTTAAATTTTTTTTTGGGATGACCAGGAAGATCCATATATAGGTACAAGAGACCCTACAAAAGTTACATGAATAATATAAGGCTAGACATGATCAACATAAAACGTAGAAGTAGTTCAAGGTGGGAGACATAGTATGGTTATAATTTAACAAGGAGAGGATACATGGCCTTATTAAGAAACTCAAGGCTCTACAACATGGTCCCTTTGAAATAATGGAAAATGTGGGAGATAATGGCTATAGAATCAGTCTAGCCCAATACATGTGAATTTAATCAGTTGCAAATGTAGAGAATCTGAAACTCTATGAGCCTTCCATCTATATCAGGAAGAGGAACATGTCCTACCTTCTATAAAGTATTTGGCACCAGATGATGAAGCAGAGTTGATATAGGATATAATTTTTCATAAGAATTTTATTACTACAAGACATATGAAACATGACCTTTCGAAGATTGAGTTGAAAGGACAACTTCCAGGCAAGGCTAAATGGTAGACCCGAAATAGGGTGAAGGAAATATTTCCTCAACTCATTCAATAAAATATTTTGGCAAAAAAAATCCTCCCAAAATGGGGGAGTGCGATCTAGATTGGATCATTAGATTGTTTTTCATCCATCTTGATACTTTTAAAGTAGAAAAGGTGGAGGGATTATGTCATAGGAACATTTTTAGTAGTGGGATCTAGTTTGGAAAATTCGGGTTTGAAACCTTCTAGGATCATTTCGAGGAATCAAACAACATTTTTTGGGGTAAAAATTTTCTGCGTTAGTGCCGCACATATTTTTCCTATTCTACCAAAAAATACCTTTTTAATAGTCCAATAATCACCTCAATCAGAGTCCCTATGAAAAATTTATAACGTTTGGAAGCTGACCTTCATGTTTTGTCCACCATAATTCGACAGTATGCCATGTTAGCCCCCATTTATCATGGAAAAGAGGATATCCATGTAATAATGATGAATAAGTGTCTAAAAAATTCCATATTTGTAACACTCCCTCCCACCCCCTTGTAATTTTTTGGGTTGTGGAAGGTCTTACTTGTTGATTTAACCTGACTTCTTAGGTTGTTATGAAGACGGGGTTGAAAAGATATTATTTTACTAATTTCATAGAAATTTTAAAAATTTCCACCACCACATTCATCTAATCGAGAGCTTTCGAGCGATATAAATTTTATACCAATCTGACCCCTGAACTGAAGGTTATGCCCATTTGAAGTTGAACTAATTATATAGAGCCACATTAACATTGAGCTACCACTTGGCATCCACATGGATCCTATATTGTCCACATGGAACCACCACATCAACATAATGTGTGGTCCACATCATCAAAGTTCTGCCATGTGAAATCCATGTGTAGTCCACAAGGAGCTACTGCATCATCACAACGTGGGTCCACATCATTATGGGTTGCTATGTGGCATCCACATGGTCACTTTCAGATACCTATGGCCCTTGCATGTAAAATTGAGTATAAAGGCCCACCATGTCTGTCCAAAAAGTTTTTGTGACACTTCCACGTTATATCTAGTGCAGGCTTAATTTTTTGTCACAATACTATGTCAAATTTATTCCCCTATAGACCCAAAAATATCCAGATATGACATTCACTATATGATATTTTAATCGCCATGAATTTTTCCCCTCACCAAAATTCACACTCTCATCACCCTTGAATGTACCAATCTCGGATGTGGGCCACATTGAATAAGGGGAATATAGCCCAAATGGGATCTATCCTACACACATGGGCGATGGCCCTTTCCACCATTGGATGTAGAATACTGAATGTGGGCCACATTGCATAAGGGAGATCCATATAGATGGATTATATTTGGATAACTATGTCAAGTCCCAAATGGGGGACCCACATTGGAAAAAGCTTAAATAAATCTCGATATGCCCATCCATGGGTCCGGTCATAACTTGATTGTGCACACCTTGTCCAAGCTGGATGACAGAGGAATAGATATCTAATAGCTTACCAATTTATTTGAAATAGACATTTCATGACTCTAGTTATTAACAGACTCATCGTTTGACCTTGAATATGATCTAGTCTGGAGTTCATTGTTATTTCTCTATTCTAAATTGAAGCCGATTTGATTCAAAGACAAAGGATTATAAATTTATCCCGCGACTAGCTACAAGAATCCGAAATTTATATATAAGATTAACCATGATCATTAAGCATGTATTAAACAATTATAAACTCTAGGAACTATAAAAATGCATAGTTGATGCACATGGAGTAAAATAAAATACCAGATCCAGGGTAGAAGAAAGATATGGGTCCACAATCCAACTCCTCAATTTCAATACTATCTAAATTAAGTATGCTTGATTATACATCTGCTACATGTGGGGGTTAGTTGAATTATTTAATGGGATAATATGCCTTCAATCATTCTCAAGGAAGATTAAAGGTGTTCATGATTACAAAGGAGAGTTACAGGCCATGTATTAAACATTGAACGTTAACTTATTAGCTGATTACAATTCTTAATCACAGTAATAGTACGTGTGAAAAATTCATAGATTTACCACATCATTCATGAACTATCTATCCTCAAAATTAACTAAACATTCATTGAAATCATAACATATAAAAAAATCAATGAGCAAATTTTCAGTTTGACAACAAAATTAACAATATAAAAAATTCCATATAACCAAAGACATAATAAGCTATTGTCAACAATGAATATACACCGATTAGAAGTAATCCTTCATGAGGAATGCTGGACTAGACATCAACCAATAATAAAAAACATTTTAATAACTCATAATCAAATATGCTTAAACCATTATAATTATCTACGTGATTTATATTAGTTGGTAATTGGAGGGATTTCTACTCTCCACCCAACCGTAGACTAACTGCTGTGCAATCTCTCTTGACACTAGACACCACTGAGGTAGATTCAGGGTATGAGGATATGCTTGCACAGGGGGAATTAAAACCAATGGATTGGTGAAACATTCAATATATGGAGTCCACTGTCTAGTTGGTTCATCAACTGCTCTCTGGTAGTAAGCACCATAGTGGCTCACTTACTCTCTGAGTTAAAACACATGGCTTCACTGAAAAGTCAGGGGGGGTTATGTCACTTAGTTCCAAGGGATTGAATCCACTATGAAGGTGTTTCATTAGCCAATTAGAAAATTCATAACAAGCATTGAGTGGTTCATCATCATAAATATAAGCATTAATTAGCTGCATTCAATCACTAAAATTTATATAGGATACATAATATTTCAGAAATATTTTTAGCGGTATTAAACATAGTCAAGGTGGTTAATACCCTAATTCACAGGGTGCAGGCTCAAGGTCATAGAGCACTAGACTATAATTCAACTTAAACACTGTTAGTTCATATAGGTTACACTTCACAACTACACACTTTCTCAAACCAACCTTGAATTCTTTAATCCTCCAAGATATATGAATGCCCATGCTCCACTCAGAGTTTAAATGGTGAAGTGATAAGCGATTGAATTCCAATCTAAATGTTGAACCCTGAATTCACTTATCCTAGGCGTATTTGTAGGATTTATCCTCCATCCATTAGTACCACTGAGAGAAAAGGATCATTGACCTTCATTCTCAGTGTCTATTCATGAGTTCTACAAAGAGCCCTAATTTATCCTTCTTGAGTTTTCTATAGTTCCCGGTTTGGATCTTCAACACCATCTTCTAAAGGGTTGTCTTCTCAATCTACAAGAGGAAAAGGGGAATGGGAACCATATGTCCTTTCACTGTCTGAGTCCAATCATATAATGAATTTAAATGGCTCTTACAAATCAGTTTATCCTCAATCACATCACATTGAACCTGTAATACAATGGTTACTCTCGACTATAAGAAACTATGTCATTTAATTTAGGTACGGTACAGGTCATGGATTTTTGAACCATGTGGGAAAGTAAGAAACTTCAGGCAATAAAGTGGCTCTAGGAAAAAATAGGAAAGCAAGCAAGCTTCCCTTAGATCAAGGATTCGTAAGGATGTCCCTTCCTTAGTTGTGTTTTTAAATTAATTAATTATTTTCAAATAAAATTATCAGGTGTTTAAGCAGATTTCATCCAATGTGGTTCTCCACACTGAAGTGGAAATTAAAAATTTCATTACAAGAGAAGGGGTATAACTTGGGTATGTTACAATATTGTAACTGTATTTGAGTGTTGAGGGAGTCAAACCCAACCGCTAGTCGACTATTGATATGTGTTATAATTGGGCCACTATGAGAAAAAAGTGGTTCCATTATTTTTGAGGGAATTTTGTTCCATAGAATAGGAAAGTAGCTCAAAGGGATATGGAGAGAGCACATAGAGAGGATTTGTGAATTTTAGTAGCTCACAGGTCACATGGCTTACTTATTTATACTCACATGCATTTTATATTCAAATAAAGAGAGTAGAATGACCTCACCCTCCAGTTGGGTTTTCTCTCGAGAGGGTTTCCCAGGTTATATATTGTGTCAATCACAAGTTTCCAATTAGATTAATCATTGTTTTTAAATAAAATCAAACCACAATTTTAAAAAGAAATTATTTAAACTAATAGTGATTTTTATAGTTACATTTTGCTTCCTTTGTCTCCATGGGCAGTAAATCCAACTCTGCCTTTAATAAACATGCCCCTCATTCTCACATCCTAATGAGCATGGGGAATATTTATTCTCCCATTATATACTCACCCTTTACAGACCTAGGCAACCCCCATTTCATGCAGTCTACCTGTCCAAAGGTTTTTCACATGGACCCCCATCAACTACTTACCCTTCTGGGCATAGGAAAATCTCATTCTAGGTTCTAGGTAGTCTAATTATCCAAGAGTTTTTGTGCATGGGGCAATCATTAGAGTCTTACAACCAAGTGGCAGTCTGGCATGCTTTAATGTAATTTTCATGGAGTTTTATATCCAAGTGTTGATTTGGAGTGTTCCACTACGCTGCTCATGGAGTCTTATAGTTAAGGTATTGGTTATCAATTTATCCCATGAGGTAAAAAAAAGTGCCACATGGCTATAATGCCATGAAAATAGTATTATTTCTTAGCTCCATGCTCCATCTTTTCACCTATTTCATAACATTTAGTTTCCATAAGATAAACTCAAAATTTTAAATCAGAATTTTCATTTTCCCAACTTTTCTTCATTCCAAAGCCAAATATCATAAGCACGAGACTTCTAGTCATGTCATTGAGCTCGCTTATAGGTGATTTTACTAAGTTATAGTGGCTGCTATCTCATACCCCATTCCAAAACTCTTACTCCAATCCGATATTGTAATAATCCAAACAACTGACAATACTGACATATACATTATTTTCACTATAAAGGTCCAAAATATCCTAAAGTGATCTATGAATTATTGTACACATAACAATTCTACCATTCCATATGATTTCAATTAGATTGAAATGAAACTATCATAGTATTATAAGTGTACACCAAATTCATTCTAAGGATCTCATAATACATTTAATTTTTATTTTAGTAACCTAGCGAGTCAGAAATGGGAAATGCATGTCTTAAATTCATGAAAAATTTAGTTCTCTACTTCATTTTGCATGCATTACAAAAGTTATGTCCATATTTCATATTGAATTCTTCCCACCCTAAACATACCTCTTCCTGTGCATCCATCCAATACATGCATTAATTTTGAAACAAAAAATATCAAATTCAATGGAAAGGAATTGTTACCCAATTCCCTTCCCTTATCATTTTGCTTTTTCTTATTGTTTTCCTCACTCACTTTCAACAAAATCCTTTTGAAGGAGTCCAATTGGCTTGTAGCATACCTACTATTGGAATATTCAACAATATATGAAATTATATTCAACTTCAAATATTAGTGAAAAATATATCAGTTCAAATGTTTACATGTTTCAATGAAAATTTATAAAGGAATTTGCATTATATATCCAGTTTACACATTCATATTATTTCAAAAATAAAATATATTAGCGATTTTTTGTTTTGTTTTGTTAAGGAAAATTCTTTCTTATGACACTTTTACAAATGTAACATTACTTTTCAACTGGTTCATATAAATCTAATTAGGCATTCTTGATTAATATTTGTTCCTCATCCTCTCTCTAAGGCTTTTCTTAGATTTTTGGTAGGCTTATGGCCCAATTTTGTTTCTTGTAACCATTATGGGATCCCTTCCCCTTTTGCACTCCTGTACATAACAAATATCTACACACACATAATTTGTTAGTCAATTGATTCATGAATGAGCCACAACATCTCAATTTCACAACTAATTTAATTTCTTGAATTCTTGGGTTCAACATGTCAACTTATATTTAACATTTGTCGAAAATAAAACAATATACATTTACTTCAAAAAAAATACCTAACATATTATCAAAAACACATAATTTACGCAGAGTCTTTCCTAAGGTCTATAGCAAAATTAAAATCCCAAAATATTCCTAAATAGTTCAAGAGGAAAATATTCAATATTTCAGAGAGTTTGTGGGGATTCTCCCTCATCTCTCTCTTCTTCTTTGAGTTACTTCCTTCATTATTGCTAGTTGTTGGTTCATGTGTTTGGAGTTTACATGGGCTATCGTTCTTTTGTTGTTTGAAAGGGAATTTATGGACAAGGTGTTCTCCTTCGCAACCCCAACATATCAAAGGAATTTTTATTCTTCCCAACATTATGATGTTTCTCTCTAATCTTGTTATTACGATACTCTTCCATATCTCCAGAGCCTAATTCTTGTTGCAACAACCCTTGTATGAATCGTAGGTGTTTTAACAACATTTTTTTAAACTTTTCTTATTGTTTTTGTTTATAATGAGTCTTCCACTCTTTTCTTTGCAAAAATTCAATTCAACTCTCAAGATCATAAGGTTATTTATTCCATTAGGGGAAATTTCCTCTTATTTCTCATGATGGATTTGTTCCATATTGTATTGCACCATTCTGCTACCTATTCCTCTATTTATTACTGCAAATGGTATCTTCTTATGTCCTATCAAACACACATAGTTATTATTTATATCAAGCATACACATTTAACTTGTTACCTTGTCATGCAAAATCTAAGAATTCTTATTTGAGGCATGCTGATCTATTGTTGTTCACACATCTAAAACACACGTTAGTATCAATAAAAATAAATGTAAACATTTTATCAAGGTTAGCAACCATGACATTTTCAAGTTTAAAGTTATCATATATGAATTAAATTACTAGAATAAATGTTAATCACTTGTGTGTGAGCCTCTTCAGGTCCAGTGACTGTATATAAGGGGGGATTGGTGGAAGGAAAAGGAGAGTTGAATCTCTATAAAGTTTTCCCAAGAAAGATTAAATGGGCCAATCACTGTATATTCAGGCCAATTTATACAAGTTTTAGTGTTAATGATAAATGTTTGGAAACATACTTTGTCAATTATGTGTTTATTTTTGTAAATTTTTTGTTAATATTATGTGATGAGGAAAAATGTTTGAATCCACCCATAAAATGGTTAACAAAGTCAGGTAATGGACAGTTACATGTCAATTTCTGTGCCATCTCTTGACATTAGCACTTCAAAAAAAAATCTACAAGTAAGTTTTGTTATGAATTGAAGTTCAACCCTAGTGCATGATTCTTCCTAGTGTGAAGTTTCGCCTTAAGGATCTAGAAGAAAAGAAGAGTTTTTATTTGTGAGCGGTATCTACTTCGGACCCCCCATTATTAACCTACGATAGACCAGGGGGCTCTGAAGTAAAATTTCTAGGCTATAGATCGATCCCTTATTTTGATTGTGATATTGATAGGAATTTTTCCATTAAGCAGGGGTCCCACACCATCAGTTTCCACTTTAGACCCCCCTGATAACCCAAAACAGGCAAGGGGGAATTGAAGTGAACCTTGGCCATTAATCTAACCTTGATTTCAATCATACCATCCAAAATAATCCACTTGATAAACAAGGGGTCCATGGTTGTCCTTCCACCAACACTTTGAGGTGGTCATATGATGGGAATGAAGTAAGCATTTGAAGCCTAAATATTAAGGGATAGTATATTTTCTCTTTTAAGGCCCATTCAACTTGATTATTTATATCCATTGTGTTCCTTTGACCCTCCATTTCTAATGTTTAAAATTTTCTCTGATAGCACTATGAACACTCCCTCCCACCCCCTCGTCCTTTCTCGGGTTATGGGAGATGTTACCTATTAATTTAACCTAACATAAAAGGTATGTAATGAATATGGGGTTACAAAAATCCTCTTTTCCAATGTCATCAAAATTCAAAAAAACACATCATCTTGTTTAGCTCATCGATATATTTCCATTGATACAAATTTTATACCATTCCGAATCCTAGATTTAAATTTATGCCCTTTTGAAGTTGGACAAATTATATAGAGACACATCAAAATTGACGTCCTAGTCCACATGGAACCATCATGTCAACATAATGTAGGGTCCACATCATCATAGTTTTTCCATTTTACACCAACGTGTAGTATGCATGACACTACCGTGTCATCATAGTGTGGGTCCATATCATTATGGGTTCATATGTGGTGTTTATGTGGCCATAGTTAGAGCCTTGTGGCACCTTCCATGTCAAATTGGGTACTAGGGCCCACAAATTCCACCCCCACCCCCAGTGTGTTTATGACAGTTTCACATTACATCTGGTGTGTTCTTAATCCATTTTCATAATTCTATGTCAACCTTTATTCCCCTTTATGCCCATGTATCTTCGGATCTGAAATTTGTGCAATGTATCTCGTGTGGGACCCACCAGATGATATCTGATTCACCATGAATCTGGTCCCTCAACAAAGTTCACACCCTCTTCATCCCTAGACGTGGGACATTTTGAACAAGGGGAAATCAACTTGGAAGGGATTCGACCTCCACACATGGGGGATGGACCTTGCCACCACCAGATGCTAGATACCTTGCATGGAAAATTTTAGGGGCTAATATTCACAGGTGGGCTGATTTTCCATGATACTTCCAAAAAATAGATTCTCCAATTCCCATTTTTTATAAAAATGACTCACCAAAATTTTACAATATAAAATAATTTTACCTTAAAAATTTCCAATATTATATAGAGAGTATATATAAAATCTTTATAAATTTTAATAATATTACAAACACATCAATAAATATTTCATAGTTTTCATATTAGGGACTAGTGAGATTCACCAATGATTTTAAACTTCAAGATACTTTTCCACCCTTAAATTTTTCCCTGATACCCTGATGTGGTCTATGCTACTTAAGGGAGATCCAACCAGATATCTTAAAGCCAGATAGCTATTTCAAGTATCATATGTCATAAACACACTCGGTAATGCTTAAACAAAATCATGATGTGCCCATCTAGGGATCCATTCATAAATCGATCGCACACACCTTGGCCAAGATCGATGGCATAGGGATGGATATTCAATCACTAAAGACTTTATTTTACAGAAAAATTTCATGAATCCTTTTATTGATGGTCTCGTCATTTGACCTCAAATTTGGTCTAGTCTATAGTTCATTGTAGAAATTAATATAAATTTGCTACTTTTGATGTATTCAAACTGAAAGCAAGATATTAAAAATTTCCTCTACAATATTGCGGGATGGAAATCACAATTAAGAAACACATGCAATGAAATGAAACCATCAAAACCACAAGAACACAATGATTTACAAGGGAACCCAACTGGGGAAAAACCCCTCGGCTGCTTTGCATTAATCCATATTAAAAGTGAAACAATTACAATGTATTGCTTCAAATATGAAGCAAACCCTGCACTACAATCTTGTTCTCCTCCTTCCTGACCTGCTCTGGCCAACAATTAGCCAACTCAAGCCTCATCTAATCTCCTATTTCATTGCACAATCCTGGAGGAATTAGCCCCTAAAAATAGGAGAAATTCCCTATTTTCTTGTGAAATGGCTTGAGGAAATGATCACCCACTCGATGCAAAGGCACAATACACAGAAATATACAAATATAAATACAAACATGCATTTTCCTCCACCTGAATAGGAAATTTGAATTCCATGCATGCATGAGCTATTTTTAGCAGATTAATTAGTTAATTGACAAATCTCTTAGTTAGACTGCTATCTCATTTCACGACTGACCTTCAACTGACTCTATTAATTAGCACAGGTAAATTAACTAAGTACAACTAAAAATAACTGAACTATATTGGTAAAATTTAGCAATCAACATGTGCGTGACTGAACTCCAAGCCCACTAACTCAAATTTTCTAATTTAACTGAGTTACAAGAGCCATGTCACACTAGTTAACTACCTCTAAATTGTCATGCTAATGTTGAAATTCGATTTACTAATTTTGACTAAGGCTAAAGTAATATTGAGCATTACTTGATAAACTTTCTAACAATCCCTCTTAGCAAGAAAATGAATTTTCATCACCCCTATACAAAACCTATGGAATTTACTATAGCACTACCTCTCACTATTTCTGTTACTGCTACAACAAATGCAACTAAGAATCATAAAAAAAACAATGAATCAACAATGTAATTGCAACTGTCCACTCGAAAAATTGCACTGGTGTTGATTCTACACTATGCCTCTTGCATTTCTATCAAAACTGCTCTATGCTCCTCAAAATTTTACCACACCAACTGAAACTGATCCTTTTGCTACTGAATACTATGGGCCCCTGTAGCAAGGTAATGATCCATGAAAAGGACACCTCAATGGACCCTTCCCAAATCTCTGCAACCATTGGGGTTAAGGCTCGACATATCCCCACCTACCTCTTGGAGGTATAGATGCAATTGATCCCTCTGCCCACTTGGATCAAAATATCCTTCTACTAGATGTATCTGAATGGCCCTCATTGTCATAATACTGCTGGTCATCCCTACTGCCAACTGGCTGAGGCTCCATATTGAGAGGTATATCCTACCCCCTCTCAACCATCACATCTCTAATATATGCCTTTATCCTAAAGGATGCAAATGCATCCTCCTCTTAAACCAATTTTTTTGATCCAACCTAAAGAAAAATGCTTGAGGTAGGCCTTCCCATTATTGAAGAATAACTCATACCCTTTTCCTTCAATCCTCAATTTGTTTATCGAATGAAGTTTTATGGCATCATTTCTATTTTTGAATAGCTCAATGAGGGTCTTCCACATAGGAAAGGGAGTCCCCTTTCCATGTAACTTCGAGAATATGTGGTCTCTCACAACCTCCATGATGATCCTCCTAGATCTTGCAGTATATTTCTTCCATTGGTATAACTACCGTGCATCAAACTGTTGGGGTTTCATAATGTTATTTTTAACATATTCTAACGCACACCATTATCATTAAGAACTACTTCCATTCGATCCTTCCAGGATATGAAATTCGAGCTACCCTCCAAGGCATACTCCAATCTCAGTCCATTGAAAGACATTCTCCCGAACCTGAAGAAAAGTTGCTACATTGAAGCTGCAAATTCTAAATTCCTGAGGGACAAATTTGAAACATTGGTTCTAATGAGATTTCATAGATATGATACCATGTAGAAATTAATAGTTATTTTCTACTATTGATGTATTCAAACTAAAAATAAGATATTAGAAATTTACTCTACAATAGTGCGGAATGGAAATGATAATTTAGAAACACATGAAATTACATACAACCATCAAAACCACAAGAAACAAATTATTTACACAGGAAACCAAGTGGGAAAAAACCCCTCCACTGCTTTGCATTAATCCAAATGAACAGAGAAACAATTATAGTATCTTTCTTGAACTTTGAAGCACACCCTGCACTGCAATCGTGTTCTTCTGCTTCCTTTACTACTCTGGCCAACACTTAGCCAATTAAAGCCTCTACCAATCACCAATTTCCTTATGCAATCCTGGGGAATTAGCCCCTATAAGATAGGAGAAATTCCCTATTTTCTTATGCAATAGCTCGAGGAATTTATCACCTTCTTAGTGAAAAATCACTGTACACTCAACAATATACAAATATAAATACAAACATGCCTTTTCCTCCACCTCAACTAGGTAATTCGAATTCCATGCATGCATGAGATATTTTGGGCTGATTGATCAGTTAATTGACAGATATATGAGTACAATGGTGTCTCACTTCATAAGTGACCTTCAATTGACTCTATTACTTAGTAAAGGTCAATTAACTGAGTAAAAATGATAATAACTGAACTAGATTTCTAAAATTTAGCAATCAACACATGGATGAATGAAATCCAAGCCCACTAACTTGAATTTGCTGATCTAATTGAGTGTCAAGAGCCATGTCACACTAGTAAATTACCTCCAAGTTGTCATGTTTATATGGAAATTCGATTTACTCAATTTGACTAAGGCTAAAGTCAAATTGAGCCTTTATTGTTACTCTTTCTAACATTCATCATTATTTATCTATTTTATTGAAATCGATTTGAGTCAAACACAAAGGATTAGAAAGTTATCTCGCAACCGACTACAAGACATTGACATTTCAATCTAATATTAGCCACAATAATTAAATATGGATTAAAAAATTATAAACACCAGAAACCATAACAATGCATAATTTATGCACAAGGCATGAAAGAAAATTCCAGATCTAGATTGGAATAAGGCATGGCTCCATAGGTGAACTCTCCAATTTCAATTTTGTATGAAATAAAGTATGCCTGATTATCTAGCTTTTTTTCCCATGTGCGTTAATTTAATTATTTAATGGAATATGATGCTTTAAATAATCCTAAATGAAGCTTAAAGGTGTTCATGATTACACAAGAGAGTTACAAGTTGTGTATTAAACATTGAACCTCAAAGTATTAGCTGATTACAATTCTCAATCACAAAATTTCGTAAGTGTGCACAATTCACAGATTGACCACTTCATTAATGAACGAGTGTCCTTGACATTAACGAAATATTAATTGAAATCATAACACAAGGCCTCACCCAAAATCCAGGGTGGGTATATCACCCAATTTCAAGGGATTGAATCCACTATGAAGGTGGTTCATCAACTAGTTAACAAGCATATAGCAAGCACTGAGTGGTTCATCAACCTAATTGCAGAAACCAAAAAGCTGCATTCAATCACTAAAATTTACATAGGAAACACAAGATTTCACAAGGATTTTCAGTGGTCTCAAACAAAATCAAGGTGGTTAATACCCAAAGTCATAGGGTATAATATCAAGTTCAAAAAGTACCAAAATCTAAGTCAGCTTCAACACAACTAGGTCATCTAGGTCACACTTCCCAGATCCACACTGTCTCAAAACAACCTTGAATTATTTAGTCCTCCAAGAGATATGGATGTTCACACTCCACTTAGATTTTACACGATGAAGTGATAAGTGATTTATTTCTAATCGAATGGTCGAACCTCGAATTAACTTATGTTGTGCATATATGTATAATTTCTCCTTTGTCCCTTGGTATCACTAAGAGAGAAAGAACAATGAATTTGCAAGAAAAATTTCGGAGAAGATCACATCAAAATTTATTTGTTGACGTGTTCCAAACCATCTAGCATGGTTCATCATCAGGACAATTAAATTCCATCTCTGTGACTATTCGTGAGTCATAGAGAGAGACCCACCTTAGTCTTCCTAAGTTTTATCTAGTGCCTAATTTGGTTGTTATCACCTAGCCATTTCTAATTAGGTGGATCGAAATACACCATGTAGGATTAATTTTACCATAGTAAAATCACTTTCACTATAGGAAATAATTTAGTAAAATATTTTTATTAAATTATTTCTGATTAAAATTAAGAAACCCCATGAGAATAATTGAATAGTCATTATTTATTTACTTTTCTCTATGAATAATTATTAAATCAATTTTTGATAATTATTCCTTGTCACATTTGACTAAACCACCTAGGAATAATTAAATAAATCACTATTTATTTACTATTCCTTAATTCTATTTTTGGAATAGTTATTAAACCATTATTTAATAATTATTTCAATTTCACACCTTTCTTAATCCTCGCGGAGTGATTAATAAATCAATTTATTTGTTAATTACTTCTAAATAAAGATATTTCAGACCATTTTGAATATCTTTTCCCTCTCCAAAAAATATAATAAAGTGTTCCTAATGGTTAGATTTAGATTTGGTCAATAATTTTTTATTATTTTATAATTCCTATTTTAACCCAATACTTTGTCATAAACACGAGGTTTTTCCATTCATTCTTCACCATGATCACTATCATTGTCACCATTATTGTCTTCTCACATTTGAGCTCCACTTGAGTTAAATTTTCTGTTTTGGGTTTTTCACACACTGGGAGAGAGAAATGACCATTAAAGCACAAGGACATTAAATTACCCATCACACGAAGGGGGATTTGCAGACCCTTGTTGTAGATATCCTTCACTAGGTGTTTTCTAATAAAAATATTATTTTTTCAAAGTCTTCTTCTATTGGGTTATTACATCGGTTATTTTTTTCTATTTTATGTTTTGGATCACATATAATCTTTTTGCTGCATGGTTTTCTTGTTTTGTCATTACAGATTTGAAGCGTAAACAACCATATTTTTTTGTTAGGGTCACTTGTCACTAGTGACTTAAGTGAAGTGTTTTTGCTACATCTTCCTAAAATATTTACACTAACATTGGGTGTTCATCATTGTCTTCTAAAGGGTTGTTTTCTCGATCTGCAAAAGGAAAAGGGGAATGGGAACCACCTTTCCTTCCACCACCCTAGCCCAATCACGTAAAGGTTGTCAGTGGCTATGCCAACTTATTTCAACCCCGATCACATCACATTGAACCTATAAGACAATGGATTCTATTGGTTACAAGTAGTTGTGATATTTAATTTAGCTGGTTACAAGTGTTACACTAAAATTTGTCACCATGACATTTAGCTGTCTATATGGGTTCATCATTACTTATATTATGCTCCCTTAGAGGTCCAAAACCATAAAATTCCTAAAACAAGTCTTGGAATTAGAGAAAAGCTCATTAAAATCTTTAAAAATCCTAACTCCGCACTTTTCCTAGTCCTTACTTGTGGTACTGCGGTTTCTTTCTCTATAACCTGTGGCACATTCCGCATGTTTTTCTTATTAAACCCACAGATCCCTGTAAAAGGTAAAATAAAAGAAAAAGTAAGTTCTAGAAGCCCAGCTGGTCGAATATTCTCCCAGCTGAAAGCTTCTAGAAGTGTTATCAGGTCGAGCTTCGCCCCTTCATTCATGAACCTCTATCCCTTCATTAATGGAGTTATCCCTTGGTATTTGGAGCTAAAGTCCCTTTATGAGAGGAATTTATCCCCCTCTTTATGGAATTGAAACCTCCCTCATTCTCCTATAAATTGAACTCATGTTTTAGTCTCAAGGGTAGAGACTAGATGGTACTTACTTCTTAGCTTGAAGAAGGTACTTAGAACTTGGTTGTTTTGAGGTTAATTGCTGAAGAAATCATACTCTCTATACTTAGCATCATTATCATGAGAATGATCACATACTCATGTCCATAGTTTCATGCTAGTTCAGAGAGGCGAAGTCTTGTCAAACTGAGGGAAACGACTATTTAGGACCCCGAAAGAACCTGTACAAACATCAAGGCGTCAAGGTTGTAAGGTTACTTCTTATCATTCAAGTTAATGAAAATGGATTCTATTTTCTCATTAAGTTGCTCATGTATCTCTTTGAATAATTTAATTCTTGGATTCCTTGATCACTAAGATAGATTATTGTTTTTGAATTATTATACTTGCAGGTTCTTTTGATCCCTTTTGCTTGTCTTTGATCGTAGATCTTACATGCTGGACCGATATCTTCTGGAGCGATTGGATTGAATATCAAAATAAACATTGGACTTCCAGTAGGAGCATCTCTCCATATGTAGTTAATTAGTAATTCTGAAGCATAATGGTCTAGATAAAATGGTTTACATTTGTCTGTTTTTTTCTAGATATCCTTAGGATACTAGGGAGATCATTCTTGTTCGCAAGAAGGATTTGTCCGCATAAAAAAATGGCGACTCCACTCGTGAAAATGAACTTTGTTTTTTATTTTTTGATTTTCAGTTTGACTTTTGAAAGAACTTTTTCTGCTTTTGATTAGTCTAAAACTGGGCTGGGTAAATAACTTATCAAAATCCCTGAAAAGTAAATCTGAATTTTTGTTTTTTCTGTACTTTTCCTGGCCTCCGCGGTTTTTGTTTAAAAAAAATGCAGTAGCCTCCACAGTTTTAGTGTAAAAACAATGCGGTACCGCACTATTCTTTATTAAAGCTTGTGGACTTGAGGAAAATTTTTGAAAATTCAAAATTCTCTTTTCTGGATCAAGATTACCAGATTCTTTGTGTTTGCCCTAACTTGTCTTGACTGTCAAAGTCTTATGTGAGAATTTCTTTACAATCTCATCAATCTCTGTTAAGTTAATTGGGTATTTTGAGTCTCTTTTTTGAAAAATTTTCAATTTGATTTCCTTTGGTCATTACTTCGAGGTTTGTCTCAGTCTCTTAACAATTTTGCATCTTTTAGTGTTTTTATTTTTTGACCTTTGGAATTCTCACCCAATTTTATTTACTTACACTTGATTGGTTCTTTAGATTACATTAGAATCATCTTGTGTTTGAGAATTATCTTTCATAGATCACATTTGCATAATTAGAGTTCTCATTTTCAGAATATGAATGAAAAATGTGCATATATTACATTTGCACAGTTTTCAAGTGAATTGTGCATGGATTACAACTGCATAGTTTACATTCTGAAAAAATCAATCGTAGATTTAGATCAGTGTCTTTGATTTGAATTTACATGTTTTTTATGCTTGTTTTAAAAACATAAGAAATAAAAAATTGGACTTGATAAGCATTAGTTTTTCTTGATGAAATTAGTGCATTATAGAATTTGTTATATTTTCTCTTATTTGTCAATTCTTGCATTGTTGGAAGTGAATGGAAACTCTCTCCTTATTTTAATTAGGATTCATCGAATTTAAAAGATTACAATATCATATTCGATTCCATTCAGTTTTGGGTCAGGTCATAACACCATTGGTTTCATATCCATTTACCCTTTGAGTAATAACAACCTAAATAACACAGTGCTTAATAAAATTCATCAAGAATTTTTTACATTTTTAGGGCACTTTCCAGCAATCTAGCTCAGGATTAGTGCTTTGGAATAGGTTGTAGTTAACATTCTAAAGCGACTAAACAAACAATAGTATCTTGCAATAGGGAAAAATTCCAATTATTGCAATTGTGCTTTGGGGAGCTCTTCTTAAAAGAGTCAAGAATGATATCATGTCAGAACCAGTGAGGTAATCATACCTATATCATTGGGAAAGACAAAAGATGTGCACGTATTAAAAATGGTAAACCTCGGATAGACCATTGTCGAGGAGCCTAGGGTCACTTGTTGGTAAACCTTGGATTATTTCAAGGAGCCTTCAAGGGGATTGAGCTTGTTACTATGCCCTTGCGTGTATATAGGATCGTAGACTGTTCCCCAGGTGCATTTGTTCCCGTTGGTGACATTAGTGGCTATAAAATTTAGGATTCTTTCCCCAGATGACGGTGGAGGGAAGGTCCCAATGTGACGTCAACTAAACTCACTTGGACTCTCCGGAGGGTTCTATTCACTCGAGATGGTTTAAGTGGAGAAAATTGCACTAGTATGTTTCATTAAGCATGTTGTCGTGGTAACTGTTCCAACCGCCATTTCTGCATTAAAAAATCTACGATGTTGGATTTTATGACAAACTAGTGTTTTTAGTGTGGGAATCTACTGTTTGTGTGTGGTTTGACTCGTAGATTTGTTAGCGTGTGTTCATTTGTTTTTTTTTTACTTTTTAGAGACCTTAGGTGTGAATTATGAATTTTAATTGTTAGGTGTGAATTGTGAATTGTGAATATTTTTAAATTGTTAATAAAATCCACTGAAGTTGAATCTAATGGAAACTGTTCCAAAATTTACCAACCAAGGAACCCCTCTTATTGAGAATCCTAGTACTTTTCCTTGCTTTCGAAATGTTGGTCCTCCTTATATGGCTACATTGTCATTACCTGGATTTACAATAGGTTTACCAGTATGGTTATTTTCAAATTCATTGGCCTCGAATACTCCAATTGTTCCACCTCAATCGGATGCTTCACCTCAATGGAGTTCACCATATCAACATCACCAACCTCCTGTTGACCCTTTACCTTCTTCGCCCAACATATCTTCCTCCCTTTCTTCCTCTTTGCTTGGTAAAGTCCTTGATGCTAGTAAGGAGGTGGCTAAGAAGAGGAAGAAAGGGAAGAAGAAGAAGAAGCAGGATAAGAAAGAAGTCAACCAGCCAACCATGGTTGTAAGTGTTAGTAGTGTTGAGGAAACCTCCAGCATGCATCGTAAACCCAAATACCCTTGCAAGCTTTGTAAGGGTGACCACTTCCTTATCAATTGTCCTGGTATTCCGAAGGTCTTGGAAGTATGGTCAGAAAAATCATATCAACTTACCATTGATCCATCAACCAATGATTGTCAGGTTCTTGGGAAAAAGGGTAAAGTTAGGTTTCCTTGTAAGTTATGCAAAGGGAGTCATCAAACTCACATTTTCCCTCACATGGATGAAGCCTCAAAATTGTTGGAAAACCTTACTGTTCCACAACAAAAACTTCCAAATGGTTATCGTAAACTTTCTTCCAAGTAAAGTCAATCCCACTCTTCCATTGGAGAGTGAAACTCATATCACTCAGGTTGATGATCCATTAGTTGATCAAGTGGTCGGCTCAATTTCACATCCAGTCGATCCCACTCTCCCTGTAGAGAATGAAATTCATACCGCTCGGGTTCTTCTTGTTACATCATATTCTTCTACGCCAGGGGGCATTTCACCTGTTTCTACAGAACCCCCTCCAAGTACTGAGGTCTTTTCCTTTGATTGGAATAGACTGACAGAACCTTGTCTTCCTTCCTCCATCCCTTTCAAAATCATTGTGAAGGTTTGTGGTAATAATGTGCGTCGCACAAATGTAGATGAAGGTGCTTATGTTAGTATTTTATCCTCAACTGCTTGGAAAGCTATGGGTTCCCCTCAGCTTGTGCGTGTTACACAGAATCTGTTAGCTTTTAACAGAACCATTAGTGAACCTTTAGGGATCATTCCTAAGTTTCCTATTACCTTGGAAGGTAAAAATATATGTATTGATATTATGGTAGTTCGAGGTCCCTTGGATTTCAATTTAATCCTTGGGCAAGACTATTTATATGTAATGAAAGCTGTCATATAGACATTCTTACGCGTGATGTATTTCCCTCACAATGGAAACATTGTGAATGTTAACTAGCTTTCATTTATTAGTCTTGATTCAACTACCAATAATCCAACATCCCTGAATTTTCCTTATAGGGAAGTGGTATCTACCTCGCCACGAATTAATTATGTGGCAACCAGTCCCATGTTTTTAGTTACCGATGCAAGCGAGCCTCTCACTGTTTGCTCGACTTCCTTTGACATAGATATGGTAATTGACATGGAAAAACCTATGGGATTATTTGAACACAATGTTCTTATCCCTTCCCTTGACATGAGAACTATTCTTCCATCTGATGAATACCTCTTGGAAGCCATGATAGAGGTGTGTCCCTTGACATGTGTTCCTTACAGTTGGAAGCCATGACAAGATTTTATGAGGATAGTTCTTTTACTGTGTCAACCTTATTAAAAAATGAAACATGTCAATGAGGAGAGTTCCTTTTACTGTGTCAACCTCGTTAAAAAATGAAACAGTTGCCATGAGGATAGTTCTTTTACTGTGTCAACCTCGTTAAAAAATGAAACATGTCATCGAGGAGAGTTCCTTTTATTGTGTCAACCTCGTTAAAAAATGAAACAGGTGACATGAGGATAGTTCTTTTACTATGTCAACCTCGTTAAAAAATGAAATATGTCAATGAGGAGAGTTCCTTTTACTACGTCAACCTTGTTAAAAAATGAATCAGTTCATCATGCGGATAGTTCCTTTTACTGTGTCAACCTCGTTAAAAACTGAAACAAGCCATTTTGAGCATAGTTCCTTTTCTTGTGTCAAGCTCATTAAAAAATGAAACATATTTCATTGACCATAGTTCCTTTTCCTATGTCAAGCTCATTAAAAAATGAAACAAATTCTCTCTTAGTCGAGTCTTTCATCTGATCTCATAAATGAACCTTCATTCCATCCACCTATTAGTAACTAGTAGTCCACTTAGGTGAATGAAATAAAGCTTGGGGGGCATATGCTCTATCAATTTATGCTTGTTGGGCATTGAAATTTATCTCAAGCATAATTTTTCCTATGTTTCAAGCTTGTGTAATATTGAAACCTACTCTCAAGCACAGTTTTCCTACATTTCAAGCTTGTGTAAAAATGAAACCACTCTTAAGCATAGTTTTCTGTTGTTTCAAGCTTGTGTAAAAATGAAACCACTCTCAAGCATAATTTTTCCTATGTTCCAAGCTTGTATAAAAATGAAACCTATCCTGAGTCCATTTTGGTTATTATTTTCAAGACTCGTTAAACTCATGAAAATGTAGAGATTATTTTGCTATCTTTCATTCTCGTAAAACACATGAAAATGCTGAGTTCTTTCCATCTTTTCCTGCTCGCAAATTAAATTGAAATTCGGCCATATGAGTACACTTTTTATCAATTTTTCGAACTCGTTAAAACTTACGAAAAAGAGAAACAATTGAGTATACTTTTGTGACTTTTTCGGGCTCTTGAAAATTACGAAAAGGTGAAACCCTGGAGTTGTCTTTTAAGCCCTTTCCAGAATCTCTAAAAATGAAAATATTGTCGAGTACTTGACTATTTGAACTCGTTAAAAGAAATGAAAATTCGTCCCTTCAGTATAAGTTTACCCTTTTTTTGGACTGAAATGGACTATTTACGAAAAAGGTATACATTGACTAATCATGGTCAATAGAGTTCTCTCCTGCATTATTTTATCCTTTTTAGGGCTTGAGAGACTAAATTTACGAAAACATACACCCATGGAGTTTTCTTAAGTTTTTCTTCTGACTCCCTAAAATTGAAAAACATCGAGTTTCACCTATACTAGATTCGTTAAAACTTAACAGTAAAGGACCTGTCGATTACAAACAGGAACGAACGACTCCTTCTTAGGGTTCGATTTTAATACTAAGTTGGACTCATTCAAAGGATGAGCTTACAAAATAAGAAAATGTTATCCTCCTTAAGCTTGTCAAAAATAAAGAGGTACTTTCCAGAAATCGTGGGGGAAAAGAGAGAAAGTGAATCCAGTTGTCACAATTTGTTTCAAAAATTAGTATACCACTCTTGAACATGACACTTTTGTCACACTCATACCTGGGTTGGGAAAATCCTTTGGCCAAATAGTTAATCAAACCACATTGAAAGTCTTTAGCCAGTTTCTGGGTATTAGCTTTAGGTCAATTTTCACCAAACCATCTATAGTGTCATTATGTGTTCAAGAGGACAACTCAAATAAACCATTCATTGCAAAAATTTGTCTCCATTCACGTTGACCATCCCGGAGTCAGTCCTTGCAAAAATTTCTTCAAAACTTGATCTAATGGTTTCGTGTTGTGGGCTTTCCTACAACGGGTCAATTTCTATTGACGACAACTCAACATCTAGAAAGTTGATCTAGAATCCTATCAGTACCTTGGAATCTGCATGCCCTAATGGCATATTTCTCGCCTTCGACGACAGGTTGCATCATTGACCTTCGATCGAATGATTCCGTGAAGTGTTCGACTGCAGATCATTCATTCAAACTTCATGGATTGTATTGAGTACTTTGAGAGCCATTGTCATTATTGGTGGTTTCTCTCGCACTTGTTAACAATTCACATCATTGACTGGTAATCAAGTGGTTTCTACCATGTTCGACTTCGACACAATCAATTGCATAGATAGAATCGTAATAGTTCGGGAATAAGAAATCAAGACCCTAGATCTAGTTTCTACCATCCAGGCTGCGAGGAGTTTTACTATTCATGATACAGTAGACTACTTATGACAGATGGATACATCCATGCTGTGTCTACTATTGATGTAATTCTAAAATCATTTATGTATCAGAACATGTAGTTAGTTTTGTTCTAAGTATGGGAATGCCTACCTCAGCGATGATATACATAGATATGTTTGCATTGAATGTTTTTACAGGTTTTGACCGGTATGTCCGCAACCCAATCCTCGGAATGATAAAGCACTTCACTCTTCAGAATTACTTTAGACTTCGCACTTTATGGGGTAATCTGTTACACTAAAATTTGTCACCATGACATTTAGCTCTCTATATAGGTTCATCATTACCTATATTATGCTCCCTTAGAGGTCCAAAACCATAAAATTCCTAAACCAAGTCTTGGAATTGGAGAAAAACTCATTAAAATCCTTAAAAAGCCTAACTCTGCACTTTTCCTAGTCCTTACCCATGGTACTGCGGTTTCTTGCTCTATAACCTGTGGCAAATTCCGCACGTTTTGCTTATTAAACCCACGGAACCCCGTAAAAGGTAAAATAAAAGAAAAGTAAGTTATAGAAGCCCAACCGATCGAATATTCTCCCAGTTGGAAGCTTCCAGAAGCGTTATGAGGTCGAGATTCGCCCCTTCATTCATGAACCTCTATCCCTTCATTAATGGAGTTATCCCTTGGTATTTGGAGCTAAAATCCCTTTATGAGAGGAATTTATCCCCCTCTTTATTGAACTGAAACCTCCCTCATTCTCCTATAAATTGAACTCATGTTTTAGTCTCGAGGGTAGAGACTAGATGGTACTTACTTCTTAGCTTGAAGAAGGTACTTAGAACTTGGTTGTTTTGAGGTTAATTGCTGAAGAAATCATACTCTCTATACTTGGCATCATTGGCATGAGAACGATCACATACTCATGTCCATAGTTTCATGCTAGTTCAGAGAGGCGAAATCTTGTCAAACTAAGGGAAACAACTGTTCAGGACCTTGAATGAACCTGTACAAACATCAAGGCATCAAGGTTGTAAGGTAACTTCTTATCATTCAAGTTAATACAAATGGATTCTATTTTCTCATTAAGTTGTTCATGTATCTCTTTGAATAATTTAATTATTTGATTCCTTGATCACTAAGATAGATTATTGTTTCTGAATTATTATATCTTGCAAGTTCTTTTGATCCCTTTTGCTTGTCTTTGATCGCAAATCTTACATGCTGGATCGATATATTCAGGAGCGAATAGATTGAAGATCAGAATAAGCGTTGGACTTCTGGTAGGAGAATCTCTCCATATGTAGTTAATTAATAATTCTGAAGCATAATGGTCTAGATAAAATGGTTTACATTTGTCTGTTTGTTTCTAGATATCCTTAGGATACTAGGGAGATTGTTCTTGTCCGCAAGAAGGATTTGTCCGCATAACAACAAGTCATGGATTTTTAAATGAGACAAGCAAGTAAGTGAATTCATGCATTAAAGCAACCTTAGGAAAAAATAGGTGAGGAATATAGCTTCCCTCAGACCAAGGATCCATGAGGCCATCCCTTCCTTATTTGTGTCAAATTTTTTTTTTTTAATAATAATTATAAGGAATTTTACCAGAGGTTCAATTAGCATGGTTCTCCATGCTGCCACGGTATTTACAATTATAATTACAAAATCCTATGTATAACAAGGGGATGCTGCAATATTGTAACTCTAGTTAAGATTTGAGGGGGTCCTAACCATAAGTATGCTATCAATGTGTGGTAAAATGAATCCAGTAGGAGAATATTGGGTTGCATTATTTTTGAGGGAATTTTGTTCCATAAAAGATTAAAGTAGCCCGTAGGGATAGAGAGAGAGCATATATAGAGGATTTGTGCACTGTAGTAGCTCATGAGCTCTACACCTTATTTATAATGACAACCATTTCGTATTCATAGAAAGAGTGTAGAGTGAATTTATATTCTAGTTGGGTTTTCTCTTGAAAGGGTTTGAAAGGTTATACCTTATGTCAATCATGGTTTGTGAATTTTTATTTTGTTGGTCTCTATTTTATGTATAATTATAATTTGTATGCATACATAATAAACAATAATTTACAAATCCAAAAATATAAAGAGAAATAAATTTGGCTAGTATGTCTTCATTGATGACAACTGGTGTCAAAGATGTCAAAAGATAGATATAAACCTAAGGATGCCTTGAACTTATTGAAAATATGCTGAGGTTATATTTATCAAACATGCATGCAAAGGGAAAATGATAATAGATCAAGACACCTTAATATATGCAACTTTATTTGGGATATAAAGATTGAGCAATTTTAGGTGTAGAGATAGATCCAAATCTGAATTATAATGCCTTGATAAAATATCTTTAAAATGTGGTTTCCTTCATTCCATTAGTTACATTTTGGTAGAATTTCCACATAGGGATTTTGCTTATAATAAGTGAATGGATGTTGGTTTGGTTTTCAAAAAAAATGTGTCACTTAAAGTGATTAGGAATCGAATCATCATTTTTGAATCAAGGAATGTGGGTTGCTTTGATTCTTTGAAGCACAACAAAGATATCTTCAATTATCTTTGTCATATTTCTACCAATTGTTTGACATATATGTGATAAGTGACAAGAATTCTAATGAACGAAAAAAAGTTGTGTACAAAATTGAACCCTACCCGTGGTTCGAAATAATGGACACCTAACCCTCCTTAACAAAATCCTTGCCCAATATCATCTATTCCCTTCCTAAAAATCTCTAGTATTTGATTATAAATTAGGTTATTATACTCTTAGCATTGATATTTTAAGAAGCACCAAGATTTTGGCGATCAATCCATGTGCTGATGTTAGTTTCTTCTTTCAAATAATATTATGTTTACTATGGTAAATACCCATTGAAAATATCCATGGTTTGAAGTCGGTCTGAATTTGGATTATATATATATATACCATTTGAATTGTGGTGGATGAATATGTGTGGTTGGTGTGAATTTTCACGGAGCAACACGATGATATCTAATATGAAGAGTGCTGTGATTGATTGCAATATAGAACAAGAGCTATAATAAGTGAAAATTCACAAGGCCAAGAGCACAATTCTTTTTATATGTGTTTTGTGTTTAATGGACAAAATTTTGTTTATATTACCGAAATATTGTGCATGCATTTGTTTTCATGGGTTAGAGCTAATCCGAGGACCAAGATTTTTCTGTAGGCCAAGTTTACTTGAAGGACCAAGTTTATGTTTGTTTTTGAAGGGCTGAATTTATTGTATTGCATAGGTTCAAGTCTAAGTTTTCTCGAGTTTGTTGTGGAAGGCCGAGATTTTTGGAAGGACATGAATTCATTATCAGACAAACTCAAATTTATTACAAGACCAAATTTGTCATTGTCTGTGTTACTGGGTTTACTCGAAGGTCGTGATTTTTAGCCATTTCAATCCGATAGCTTGCTATATTTTAATCATAAAACGAACTTCCCTATCCTATAAGATAAAATTTCGCTCGAGATATTGGTAGCTCAAGGATTCCATATTGATTAATACAAACACAAGGTTTTCACTATTTGGGTGGTAGAGCTTTAGGATTAAAATTCTGTCCAATAATTCATTGAATTGTTTCTATTGGGGCCATATTCTTATTATGTAGTTCTCCATGATTTGATATGTTTGGCTTCATATAATTTTTTTTATTCTGATAAATCCAATGCAACGAGCTAAGTTCTTATGTAGCATGCAATTAATATAAGGAGTGGTATATTAATGAATTCTTGGAACGATCCTATTAAGAACCGAGTTTACTTTGACGTCTAAAGGATAGAGATTTCCTAGACCAAGCTAGTTTTATCAGTCACATTTATGTGTAGGGACAAACCTATTAAATGCTGAGCTTTATTTCTTGTTCCGTGGATTAGAAATTTGTTTACATGGTCAAATATCTTACAAGTTGAACTCATATTATTTTTGGCACGAAGCTATATTTTCTATCAGGGATTATTTGGTTGTCCACTACATAGGTTCGAGTTATATTTTTATGGAAAAATTTGTTTGTTTGAAGGATTGAGCTAGGTTATCTAAGCCATAGTTTGTTTCTACCCATGTCCTAGATGGACTAAAATAAGGGTGAAGAAGATCGGCAGTGTACTTGTCTAAAACAACATGATAACTAGAAGCTTGTAATTGAGTTTGCATATGTGAAGAAATTCTGGCTACCACTAGAACTTGTTTATAATATTGAGCTCGTTAATGCCACTGAAGTCTATTGTCCATTATGGTTAACTTTGAGTATGGTGACTAATGTTCTTATGAAGAAGTCGAAGCTACTATTTGAAAAAACGTATTAGAGTATTGCTGTTGCAAGGATGTGGTTTTGAAGAAATCTTATTAGAAGGATAAAATTAGTGTTTTGCAGAGGAATGAGGAATTTTTAAAGATAAAAAAGGGTGAAATAATTTTTGAAGTCTGTATTAAATCTCGTGGATCCAATGTGAAAATATTATTAAAGGAAGGTCCCTTATGATTTTTGGGGGTTGGTGCTTGAAAATTGATTGAGGTGGGTGCCTCCATTAGGCTGTTTCCTAGAGCCTTGGCGAGTTCTTGTAGATTTCAGACGTTGCTGCCTCAATCAATTTGAAGCCTACAACAAGTTGGTGCTTGCATATTTTTGAGGTTGGTGCCTCAATAAGGTTGAAGCCTACAATAAGTTGGTGCCTACATATTTATGATGTTGGTGCCTTAATCAGGTTGTATCCTAAAGCAAGTTGGTGCTTGCATATTTCAAGGGATCAATGTCTCCTTCTAGTTGGTGCCAATATTATTGTAATCAATGATTGAAGAATAAGATAAGAATATTTATGGTTTTCTTATTCAAGGGTTTCCACTTATGTATGATGTTCCCATGTGTTGATGTGATGTTTTTTTATTGATGCATTGATATGTTTTTAGTTATAATGAATTGTAAAATTCATTAAATTTACCATTATATTAATTCACCCCCCTCAATATAATAATAATTCCAACAATTAGTATCATGTATGTTCCTTCCGGTTCAATATAACAACTAGAAGGTAGATCCAAGGAGTTATGGCCAATAGAGGGAAGAATAAGAAGAAAACATCTCAAAATAAGACAAATCATATCAAGGGTTATGATTATACAAGAAATATATTATATATAGTAGAAGTGGAATGTATCTCAAATGAATTCACAAATAACAAAAGGGATACCTAAGAAGACATTTCATTTTTAATCGTGGATGCAAAAGCCAATCAGAAAGAGAAATCAGATGTAGTACAATCCACCCCAAAAAGAATATCACAAGGAATCATGGATAATCAAGTTGGATATACATCAAGTGGAGCAACATTATTGAAAGGATCAAAGTATGAAATTTGGATGGAAAAAATACACTATTATCTAATGGTTCTACACTTTGATGTATTTCAATATGTTGTGAAAGGAGAAAATAATAATAAGTATAATATACAAGCCATGAATTTAATCTAGACTACACTATAAAAATTAGAGTCTGATAAGGTAATTTATTATGAGACTGAGATGGTAGATAAGCTCCAATATATCCATGCATAAGATCACAAAGAATTAAAGAAGTTGAATATCATGAACCAAATGATGAAGAAAATCCCCTTGTTACTGATCATAAAAAAAATAATCCATATTCAGAAGCTTAAAGTGAAAAGGATACATAAGAGAAATCAAGTGTTATTCAATCAATCCAAAGATATGATACATCCTATCTGAATTGTGGGAATGAAGGTCACAATAATTATATATGTCGATATCCATTCAATGACGATAAAGATGATGTTAATGTTCTAATTGAGTTTAACAGCTCAAAAGAAAGAGTCTACGGGGAAGATGAATTTACTATTCTTCTAAAATACATTCATGAAATTTTATAAGAAAATGAAAAAAATAAGGATATATTGAATAAATATGAAAGTTGGGACCAAAAAAAGAAATTATGATGGCCCAAATATATGAGGCAAGAAGGATGGAATAAGTGAGGCAAAGAAAGCTGAAAGAAAGAGAAGGTCAGTGTAAGGATTTAGAAGCTGAAATTATTTCCCTGAAAGGTAATTTTGAAAAGGCCAATTATCAGCCGACAAAGTATGAAAAGAAAGAGCATGAGTTTGAAGAGTCTTCAAATCTTATGACAATTGAATTGGAAAAGGTTAAGAAGACTATGGAATCACTCCTAGAAAAGGTGGAGAATAAGGATCATGGTTTTTCAATTCTAAAGTCACAACTAGAAGAGTCTAAAAGGATTGAGGATGATTTGGTGAATTAGTTGAAAGAAAAGACGCAAGAATATGGAAAACTTGAAGAAGAAGTTTTATCTACAAAGAAGAAATTAGAGGAAGAGAATATGAATTTGAAGCTTACCAAAGGAACTAAAATTCTGGATGCAATTCTCATCAAACAAATATCTCCTCTCTTTAAAATTTTTTTGGGCTGTGATGGTGAATCAAGATGAAGGAGTTCAAATGGATAAAAAATAAAGAGTCTTGTTGAACTAGTTAAAGATTATAATAGCAAGGGCACCAGTCAGGAAAAGTATCAACATAACCATGTTAATTTTATAAACATAAGAACATTCAAGGAGGATTAAAAAATCAACAATATTCTCATAAAGTAAGCCAAATCAAGGAATGAAACCAGGATGTGTTTAAAAGCGCTACTACATCAATAAATCACACTAATCCTCTCAAGGGATCTTCAAGAAAAAATTGAATAGGATACATGGATCAACAACGAGGTGAATATTTTCAAAGGAAGAACAACCTTATAATAAATATAATCCCACTTAGCCACATATCAAAATACATTTTTAGGTCATTTTTTTCGTGTACAAGATTGGGACATAAAGAAATGGATTGCAAGACCTATGCCAACAATGATTGTGTCAGAGATAGAGGATATATCATACTTATTGAAACAAATATATGGGAAATAAAATCAAAAGTTACAACAACAAAATATATAAATCATTTATGCCATTATTCAAGTTCTATACTATTAGACGGACAAATCCCTCTTGCGGACAAGAGTGATCTCCCTAGTATCCTAAGGATATCTAGAAACAAACAGACAGATGTAGACCATTTCCTCTAGACTATTTTTCTTAAGAATTACTCGTTAACTACAGATAGATACTCCTACTTGAAGTCCAACGCTTTCTTGGTCTTTAATCCAGTCGTTCCAAAAGGTATCAATCCAACATATAAGAACTACAATAAAAGACAAGCAAAGAAGATCAAAAGCACCTGCAAAATATGATAATTCAAAAGCAATAATCTATCTTAGTGATCAAGGAATTTAAGAATTAAATCATTCAAAATATAGATGAAAAAATCAATGAGAAAATAGAATCCATTTGTATTAACTTTGAATAAAAAGAAGAAACCTTACAACCTTGTCGCCTTGATGTTTGTACAGGTTCTTCTGGGGTCCCGAACATCCATTTTCCTTAGTTTGAAAAGACTCCGACTCTCCTTATCAGCATAAGACTATGGCTATGAGTATGTAATCTCTCTCATGGCAATGATGCAAAATGTGGAGAGTATATTTCTTCAACAATTCACCTCAAAACTACCAAGTTCTAAGCACCCTTGAGACTGAAACTTGGTCTCAATTTATAGCAGAAGAGATGTAGTTTCAGCTCCAGAAAGGAAGGGATAAAGCCCTCTCATCATGGTATTTCAGCTCCAAAAACCAAGGGATAGCTCCATCTATGAAAGGATAAAGGTTCATGAATGGAAGGGGCGAAGCTCGACCAGATAGCGCTTTTAGAAGGCCCCAGCTGGGAGAATATTCGACCAGCTGGGCTTCTAGAACTTACTTTTATTTTTATTCTACCTTTTACGGGTGTCCGCAGTTTTAATGATAAAAACGTGTGGGATGTACCACAGCTTTTATAGCAATAAACCGTGGTACCATAGGAAATGACTAGGAAAAGTGCGGAGTTAGGATTTTTAGGATTTTTAAGAGCTGTTCTTCAGTTCCAAGACTTGATTTAGGAACTTTATGTTTTTAGACTTCTAGGGAATATTATAAATAGGTAATGATGAACCCATATAGACAAAAAAATGTCATGGTGACAAATTTCAGTGTAACAGATTACCCCCTAAAGTGCAAAGTCTGAAGATTTTTTGAAGAATTCTGAAGAGTGAAGTGCTTTATCATTCTGAGGATCGGGCTGTCAGCACATCGGTTGAAACCTGGAAAAACATTCAATGCAAGTATATATATATATGTATATCATCGCTGAGGTAGGAATTCCCATACTTAGATCAAAATAAATATATGTTCTGATACAAAAATGATTTTAGAATTACATGAAGTAGTAGACACAACATGGACGTAGCCATCTGTTATGAGTAGTCTACTATATGATGAATAATAAAGCTCCTCGCAGCCTAGATGGTGGAAACTAGATCCAGGGTCTTGATTTACGCTTCTCGAACTAGTACGATTCTATCCATGCGATTGATTGTGTCAAAGTCAAACATGGTAGAAACCACTTGATTACCAGTCAATGATGTGAACTGTTAACAAGTGTGAGAGAAACCACCAATAATGAAAATGGCTCTCAAAGTACTCATTACAATCTATGAAATGTGAATTTGTGATTAGAAGTCGAACATTTCACAGAATCATTCAATCGAAGGTTAATGATGCAACTTATCGTGGAAGGCGAGAAACCTGCCATTAGGGCATGCAGATCCCAAGGTACTGATAGGATTCTAGATCAACTTTCTAGATGATGAGCTGTTGTCGATAGAAAGTGACCCATCGTAGGAAAGCCCATGACACGAAACTATTAGATTAATTTTTGAAGAAATATATAGCAAGGACTGACTCAGGGATGGTCAACGCGAGTGGAGACAAATGTTTGCAATGAATGGTTTATTTAACTGATCTCTTGAACACATAACGACACTGTAGATGGTTTGGTGACAATTGAACTAAAGGTAATACCCAGAAACTAGCTGAAGACTTTCAATGTGGTTTCATTAACTGTTTGGCCAAAGGATTTTCCCAACCTAGACTTGAATATGACAAAAGTGTCATGTTCAAGAGTGGTATACAACTTTTTGAAATGAAGTGTGACATCTAGATTCATTTTCTCTCTTTTCCCCCACCATTTATGGCAAGTACCTCTTTATTTTTTACAAGCTTGAGGAGGATAAAATTTGATTGTAATGTAAGCTCATCCTTCGGATGAGTCCAACTTAGTATTAAAATCGAACCCTAAGAAGGAGTGGTTCGTTCTTGTTTATAATTGATAGGTCCTTTACTGTTAAGTTTTAACGAGTCTAGTATAGGTGAAGCTCGGTCTTTTTCAGTTTTAGGGAGTCAGAAGAAAAACTTAAGAAAACTCCGTGGGTGTAATTGTTTGTAAATTTAGTCTCTCAAGCCCGAAAAAGGATAAAATAATGCAGGAGAGAACTCTATTGACCATGATTAGTCAACGTATACCTTTTTCGTAAATAGTCCATTTCAGTCCGGAAAAGGGGTAAACTTATACTGAAGGGACGAATGCTCATTTCCTTTAACGAGTTCAAATAGTCAAGTACTCGGCGATCTTTTCATGTTTAGAGAGTTTGAAAAGGGCTTAAAAGAGAACTCCAAGGTTTCGATTTTTCGTAAATTTTAAGAGCCTAAAAAAGTGATAAAAGTGTACTCGTCATCAAAATAATTCTTTTTCACCTGATAAACCTATTTTCTGCACATAAACTCGAAAAATTAAACATATTTGTTTCCAATAAGTAAAAAATTTCGAAAAACAACTTTTTAATGTGGAAAAAAATAAAATGATATTTTATTCGTTCAAAAAATCTTATAAAAAGCAGTTCAACAAAGTAATTTTTACCTTTTGTGTTCAGAGTTAAAAGTTGAGATCTCTGGGCAAAAAACATTCTGGAGGTGATAACAGGAGAACCGACTGCTCAAATTGAAATCCATCGAATCCAGGTAATCCACAACACTCTTCTCTTCGTTTTCATCCATTTTAATCCTCTTTTTAAGTTTTTAAATTCATTTTTTGCGGTGGGAAATGGTTCAAAATTTCACTCACGGGGGTCTATAGGCCAACCATTGGTTACCTGCGGACCCCGATAATTTTCCTAAAGGAAAATTATCGGGCTACCGCGGTTTATATGAAGGGTGCGTGTGAGGGTCCGCATTGTCCCTATATAAAAACTGCGGGGGCACTGTAAGGGAATGAAATTGATGAATTCTCTCAAAAATGGATAATTTTTTTTCACTCTAATAGCTTCTAACCATTAAATGCATCCATTTGCAGGTCATTTGCATAATGTTGGAGTGGCGAGGATGCGAACATGAAGAGGTAGATGATATGGCCATGAATAATCCAGCCGTAATGCATGTTTTGAGAGATTGCAGTTTATACAAATTCTGGGCCATTCAGGGCATGAGGGCACAGGTAGAGCTAATAACCTCACTAGTGAATAAATGGGATGTTTAGGAACAATGCTTTATCATTGGAGATCACAAGCTAGAAATTGAGCTTGAAGATATCCACTTTCTCACCAGTTTACCAAAAAGAGGTGAACCAATCTCTTTGTTTGGGGCTAGACAAGGTGGCCTGCCTATCACTAGCTACAAACAAGAGTTTTTTAACGAGGAAGATGATCCCAAATACAAGCGGATAGACATAAAAACTATCATACGTCTTGATCTGAAAGTCATTGCACTCACTGTTACCAGATTATGTGGGAGCGCAACTCTACATGTGGCTACCAAGTCACAAATGCAGACAGCTGTTGAATGCTACAGAGGTACAATATTCAATTGGTGTGAAGGGGTGTTGACCAATATGAAGGGTCAACTGACTAGAGCGAATAAATCAAAGTTGAAAAACTTTGGGTATGGTGCCATCTTAGTATCTTTCGCTTTGGAGAGAATTCTGTCTCTTGCCCCACAACTGATCTCTGTTGACCATGGTGAACCTAGAGATCCTCGTATGGTATGATGGGTGGCACTGATGGCTCGCCATGGTGGCGACGGCTATGTGGTAGTCCAGTTTACTCCAACATATATTCATTGGTTAGAAAACCAAATCTTTGCTATCGAAGATTTACCGTATGCAGGAATAGACTTTCGAGGAGATCCCGAGATGTCCTTGCCTCTAGGGACACAATGGGATGAGTCAGGTAATTGAATTGTTTTGATGTGTTTTAACTCTAATTTTTATTTATTTTTTAATCTTCAAATGCTGATAACAAAAAATTCAAATGCAGATGTTGGTCCACGAAGACCAGCCAATCTCTTCCGCTTCGAGAGGAAGCGAACAGATCCTGTTGCACCGCCAAAGAACCAGGCAGCAGAGATTCTCATTGATTTAGAGCACAACCTGGAGAGGTTGACTAGAGACATTCTAGAGACTATGATGGATGATATTCCTCTTCATCTCCAGAGGCATGTTGCTGGTGTTCCTGGCCAGTTTCGGAGATACCTGCGTAGAGTGGCGCGGGCGATAATATATTATCATGATCATCACCACGGATAGTGGATGATTATCGCAGACTATTGTATTTTTGTTTTTTGTCTCACTACCTTTCAGATCATAAGGTGTTTTAAACCTATGGTCCCAGTTGATGTAAGATTTTTTGAAACACAAACTCTGTCTATGATATGACTACATTTGGCGGCTATGTTGTTCAACACTTATCGAATGCTATTTTAATTTACTGTTTTAATGTCACAATTTTCTATTTATAACATTATTAGCTAATGCATCAGCCAATGTATTTGAAATTCTTGGAATGTGTTGATATTCAATGTAATCAAACTACCTTTCCAAGAGACGAACCTTCAAGAATAATCTCAGTAACACTACATTTTTCATTGCGTATACTCTATTTAAATGCAATACAATGAGTTTTGAATCTAACCTAATGATCAAGCGCCGAATTCCAAATGAAATGGAATTAGATAATAACTCAATCACTGCACTAAATTCTGCAACATTATTTATTGTTTGACCAAGGCTTACCCCATGCATAGAAACTAACTCATCGGTGGGTGAATAGATAACCCAAGCTACGAAAGAGATATTTCGTGTATTATGATAGGCACCATCAACAAAAACAATGTACGCTTGAAGGGACATTGACATCTGCAATATCAAGAGTAATCAAGATAAGCAGGGATAGTAGTCAATGCAAACTTAAACTAGACACACTCATCTAATCTAAAGCAACTAACTTAGAAAAATAACTAATGTAGAAGTGAGATCTTCACACAAGAAATCAAGAATAATATCTCTTCAGATAAAGTCCATTTCTGGGTTTATCTAAAGAGACCCTGTCATAATCAATCAATTCATAAGCCCCTTTGCAAGCACTCGCTTGACAATATAAGGACCATGCCACATAGGTTCGAATTTCCTAGCTCCTAGTTTATCATTAGCTTGGTCATATATCAATACTAGGTCACCCTCTGAAAAAACACGAGGTGTAACACTTCGGTCGTATTGAGCTTTAACGCGTTTTTTATGAGCTTCGGTTGCTAATGAAGCAGTGCACCGAGTCTCATCTAATTGTGCTAGGTACAAAAAGTGTTTTTCCTCCTCAGAGGTTGATGGTAGTAATTCTATGGCTAATTGGAGTGACGGTATTTCACATTCAATTGGTAACACAACTTCTAAACCGTAGACCAATTGAAAAGGAGAGAAACCTGTTGCGGTTTTTGCTGAGGTTAGGTATGCCCAAAGTGCTGAGAAAAGCATAGTATGCCAATTCGATTTATGAATTCCGATTATCCTTTTAATCATAGTGGTTAAAAATTTATTGACAACTTCAACCTGACCATTAGCTTGCGGGTAATATGGAGTAGAGTTATCATGGCGCATGCCAAGTTGGTCAGAAATTTGGTCATCATAATGTTTCGAAAATGGCTCCCATGATCAGTAATGATATTTTGGGGTACACCGAATCTAGAAATCACGTGATTGAATACAATTGTAGCTACAGTTTTTCCATCTACCACAAATGTAGGCATCGACTCGGCCCATTTGGTAAAATAATCTACTGCGAGAATAATATACCCATGCCCCCGGGTCGAGTGAGGGTTACATGTAGTGAAATCAATGCCCCATTTTGCAAAAGGATCGACAACAATTATGGGGTGAAGAGGAGCTGGTGGTGCACGCATCTTTCGATCAAAAATCTGATAGTTGTGGCATTTTCGAACTGTAAGAATGCAATCTTTGAATAATGAAGGCCAAAAATAACCAGCGTGCAATATCTTTTAGGCTGTGGCATACCCAGACATATGACCGCCACATGCTCCAGAATGACAGTCATTTAAAAATAGTTCAGCCTCTTCATGGGTTAAACATCGTCGAAATACATAATCTGCACCACGAAGATAAAGCATGTCTCCAACTATTTTGTATTGCTGAGATTGGTAACAGATATTTCGTCGATGTGAACATGAAATTTCAGGCCGAAAAGTTTGGGTTTGGAGATAAGTGATTATATCTCCATACCAAGGATCTAACGTACTGATAAGAAACAGAGATTCATCAACGATCAGATTCTCTACCACAGTTTCGGTCTCAGTATTTGGGAAGTCACATATAAGTTCTGTGAACACTAGTGATTTCTTTGATTTGGATTTTTCAAATTCTAAATCAAACTCCTAAAGGATAACTATCCATTTAGATTATTTCCCCCCGAGCAATTTCTTTGTCAAAATATACATCATCAGGTTGCAATTAGAAATCGCAGTTTTTTTTCGTAACAAAATGTAATGACGAAATCGTTGGACATCTTGAACTTCTACCAAGGCCAATTTCTCCACATGCGAGTATTTAATATCTGTTGGATTGAGATTCCGACTGAGACAGTAAATCACATGTTCGTTGTGGAATTCATCCTCCTGAACTAATACCATTCCAATGGTGGAATCAGAGGCTTCTTAATAAGTATAAAAAGTAATCCCGACTGTAATTTCGTGGATGAAATAACGATGCATGGGTAAACACGTGTTTTAAAGCATCAAAAGACCGATCCGTGATCTCATCCCAAATAAAAGAAACATTCTGTTTCAAAATCTTGGTAAAACCTTTGGTTAACTTAGCATAGTTCTGGATAAATCTATGCAGAATGTTTGCTTTCCCTTGCAAAATTTGGAGTTGGCGGAGTGTGGAAGGAGGAGGTAAATTGATAATGGCCTCAACCTTTGAAGGGTCAACACGAATGCCTTCTTTTGAAATGACAAATCCCAGTAATCTACCTGTTTGTATACAGAAAACACACTTGTGCGGATTCAAACTAATCTTATAATGCCTACATCTCATAAAATCGCTCGTAAGTGAGTAGGATGATCTTCCTTGTGTAATGAATGAGTAGGTAAATCATCGAGATAAGGTTGAAAAATGTGTTTAATGTCATGAAAAGCATAGGAAATTTCCCTTTGAAACGTTTCCCCAACATTCTTCAATCCAAAAGGTAGTTTCCAATAAGAAAATGTTCCCCAAGGACAAATGAATGCTGTTTTTGGTTGATCGGCAGGGAGTATGTTGATTTTATTGTATCTGGAAAATCCATCCATAAATTAATACATTTCATTTATGGCACAATCGTCAATGATTTGGTCGATATAAGGGGTTGGATAATTGTCCTTAGGACAAGCTTTGTTAATATCCCTATAATCGACACATACTCGTATTGTTCCTTGTTTTTTAGTAACAAGAATGATATTAGATACCAAATCTATTATCGGGATAGGATAAATAAAACTTGCTCCCAGTAATTTCTCAACTTCAACTTTGATAGAGGAAAATTTTCGTGGATGTATCAGATGTAATTTTTGTATGATCGGTTTAGCATCCGTGTAAGTTTTGATTTCATGAACGACAATTTTGGGATCAATTTCTGGCATTTCTTCATAAGACCAGGCAAATATGTTGCAGAATTCTTGAAATAGGGCTTTATATGTAGCAATTTCATTTGACGTACAAGAGGCACCTATATGAATGTTTTCAATAATTCCGGGTTTTATTGATATGTCAATGGGAACCGTGGAAGAAATATTCCCTAAATTCACTTCAGAATTTGTATTTGTGATCGATATTGGACTCTAGGGTTCTTTGACATAGTTAATTGTAAAATAGAGGAAAAAATATTTTCGAATCTATCAAGCTCAGGTAAAAATGATGACCTATGATGGAGATCATCCTATGATAAATCATCTATGGACACGAATTCATGAATGCTCTCATCAGTATAAAACACTTCTTTAAAAGGATCTGGAATTGATGTTATAACTGAGTTTGATGGTGAAAACGATTCTTCATTGACCACATTCATTGGATCAGAATCAGTTGATGGTGAATTGGAAAATGAATGTACTGCTTGATATGCTAACTCAAATGGACTCAAAGGCATTATACCATTAAACGAATCTAATTCCGATTCTAAAGGCACTATCCAAGGATCATCAAATGGGATAGTGCTTGATTTAATCATATTTATATTAGAAATAGTACGTGGTACGTTAGGTGGAGGCATAGAAAAAGTTCCTAACAAAGCGAAATCTTTGATTAAACCTACTCCTACATCTTCATAAGGAATAGTCGATTTTCCAACGTGCTGAATACTATCTGTAGAAGCTGGGTCAGATGAATAATATGAGAGCTGATCCACCTTCACAATCATTCCTTGATGAGGAAACATGATTAATCAAAAGACGAAGGACACAATAACAGTCATAGAATAAGACCAACTTTGACCCAGAAGAAGGTTGTAATCTAGAGGGGCATCAACTACTTCCACATCTAAATTAACGGTTTTACCTTCAACCTCTATAGGTAAAACCGTCAACCAGAACTGGAAACTCCGCTGGGGATCACATTTTTGTGATTCTCCTGTTGGGTTGTTTCAGCTGTTTGGTAGGTTGCCAACAGTTTTATCTGTCTTTTACAGTCCAGTTTATTTTCTTGCAGTCAGTCTGAAGTCTTGGTGTCATTCCCAGGCTTGTCCTTTTTGTTTTTCATTATCTTTCTTTGTATACGCTCTTTTGTCTGCACACAGTCGCGTATACACGCGAGTTTGTGTAAAAGGATCCACGTATACGCGAGTTTCCCTTAACACAGACGCGTATACACGCTGGTTGCATAACTGCAAGGTCGCGTATACCTAGGCAGATTTTTAATTTTTGGGTTTATAGGCTTTTTGGTCCTTTCTGACTGTGGAGGCCTGTGTCTACAGTGTCTCTGTACTTACTGGAGTGTGAAGGAAGTGGTTTCAAGTCTTGTTTCTCTTTCGTTTGTTCGAAAACTAATATTTTTGGCAAAATGTTCTTGTTAGTGCTGGCACTCCTGGATTGAGTTCCAAGATCGCTTTCTGAGCGTTCTTGGCTGTTCTGCTTTATCTAAACAGAGAGCTTCTGCTCACTGACTCGCTCCTATCTTTGTGTTGTGCTTTGCATTGCGATTTTTTCTTTGTTTTCTATTGATTTTCTTGAGTTCCATAGGCTAGGGTTTTGTTGCACTTTTCGAAGAACTTTTCTTGCTTCTTTGGAGTCTTTTGTTGCAACGAGTTTGCACTATTTCTCTAGGTTGATTGGCTGAGTTTTTGGTCTTCCATTGCCCTTATTGATCTTGCTATCATTAGCTTTATAAGGTTTGGGAGCATAGTTGAAGTTTGTGCCTGGAATTCGGTCTCGTTTTGGCTTGGATTGTGATAGTTGTGCTTGGTCTTTTTGAGCTCTTGCTTTATAAAACTAAAAAGTACAAAAAACATTTGTTTTGCTTTTTGTTTTTGCATATCAAAAACTCAAAAAACATTGTCTCTTGTTTTTGTTTTTGTTGTTGCATTTTCATTTTCGTTTGGTCATATCTTTTGGAGCTTTTGTGAAGTTTCTTGCTTCTAGTTTTTGGCTTGATTTTGAGGAGAAGTTGTCATTTGGTTTCTTCTTCTTATTGTTAAGTGTTTTTGGGGTCTTATATTAAGAGTTCTTGTTTTCAAGAATTGGCTTTCTGGACAACAAAAGATGAGTTAAAACTGAAGGAGCTTTTTTGGAAATTTCACCTTGTTTTAAGAGATTTTTGCATCTTAGGATTTACATGCTTGTAGTGATTTGCATTAGGTGCATTGAATCATTTAGTTAGCTTCTTAGTTTTTGTGAGTGTGAGTTTGTAATTCGAAAAGAAAAATACAATTTTTTAGTCTCGTAGAACCTGTATAGAGATTACTTTTCATCGAAAGACAAAGAACTGCATGTGCATGTAGTCAGGTTTTTATTAATTTCTTTTGCGTCAAAACATCATTGGTTTCATCTCCATATCCTTGTGACTTAATACAACAACCCTTAAAATAAGCGATTTAATCTAAAATCAACTAGCAAGTTTTACTAAGTGTCAATCACCAACTAGCTAGGTTGTAGGGCCTTGGAATAGGTGAGTGGAGAGTTAACTCTCCAAGGCCGCTCAAACAAACATAGAAGTTGATTAATTGGGCGAAATCCAACTCCGTGAGGTGGACTGGGAAAGCTCTCATCCGAGAGTCAAGCGCGAGGGGAAGTGAAGGTTGAGAAGAGGGATACCCCCCCTCCGATTAGCTGAATCTGACCTCAAGACCGTTCCCCCCAGCTTCTGATACGGATTGGTGTCCATAGTTGCCACTCCTAGGTTCCACACAGGTGACTGCGGGGGGGAATACCCGTGGTACCTGAGGCAGACGTCGCATCACTTTCAGCAGTACTTCTGCGGGGTGCCCTTGCGAAGCTTGGGTGCTTGAGCCGGCAAAGGCTGTCGTTAGGAGGTCGGCGTAACTGTTTCTGATACCTTCGCTAGTTGTTCTGGGCCCTAATCATCCCAGACTGCTTTCGGAAGACCCTATACTTCGCTTTCCTGTATTTTGGTGTCCGGTCCTCATCACCCGGAGCGGAAATACTTGGAGGCTGTTTGCTTGCTGTTTCTCAGGGATTTTCATTTTTTAGTGAGTGCTCTTTGCTCCTAGCTTGCCTAGCTTTTCACTTTTTTGAGTCTAATATAATAAATCTATAAAAGTGGCTGATCAAGCGCCTCGACGTTCGAGGAGAATCCAGGGGTTATCTCCCGAGAGTGCAGAGCCTTCTTCGAGAAGGCGTAGGAGCGATTTAGCAGGTGGTTACCACCCTGTTGAGTCTGACGCTGTGGAGAGAGATCCTCCACCAAGGTCTGAAGGTTTCGTTGCTGATTCCGGTGTCGGTCCCGAGAGGAGCGTTCCGCTCACCTCGCGAGTTATTTTCCCTCAGGAAGAAGATTTTCAAGTTGAAGACATACCTGAGCCTCCTGCTACAGGTCCATCTCCTCTTCCTCCTGATCATCCGTTTGTTCTTCAGTACATCGGACCGGAGTCTGAGAGACCGCCGAATCTTCCATATCATTCTTATCTTTCGACGGCCACGACTAGGAACGCGGCTTCTACCGTGAGTGCTGCAGGCATTCAGACCCCTACTTCTGTCGAGGTAGGGGGCACTATTGCTTGTTTGGCTCTGGGTTCACCCAAGCATATGCTTCTCATTCTGGTCCCTTCTGTTCAGGGATGTCCATTAGTGGAAATCCCTCTTTTTCCTTTTCCGCCGGTGAAGCTGGATCTACACCCATGTCTAACATGGCTAGTGGATCAGCTTCGTTTCAGGGTTTCCCCTTTGGGACTGGGCATATTCCCAGTTCCAATCCTTCTTTAGGGTCGTGTCCTTTTACGTCCCAGACCCAGAGTTTCAACCCTTGGTCTGGGGGGCAAAGTTCGACCACTTTTACAGGATGGAATCCTGTCTTTACAACGGCTGGGGCAGGGAATCAGTTCTTCGCGGGTCATCAAGGGAATGCTTCTTTCCCTTCTTCGAGTGCTTATCAGTCTTTTTCTCCTCTGTCTAATGCATGGAACCCTTACCAGGGGCTTTCCTCTTCAGTCAATACTTCAGCGGGGGGAACTAGTCTGGGTTTTGGTAACTCGGCGTGGGGAGGAGGTTCTTCTCCGTTTTCTATGGGTCCTTTCTGGCAGCCTGGTGCCTCATCAAGTCCAGGCTATTCTTTTCAGAATGTTGGAAATCCATCCCATCAAGGATGGAATTCTCAGGCTCCGCCTCGATTACCATTTCTGGCAACGTTAAACTTGCCAGACTTGTCGAAGTTAACTAATGACCCGATTCGGTATAGTCCGGGGTGGCCTCCGGTCCCGACCAAACTTCCTTCAGACATTCCAAAGTTTGAAGGTAAGAATGGAGAGGATCCGGCGGACCACATTACCACTTTCCACTTATGGTGCTCATCGAACTCCCTGATCGATGATTCGATTAGGTTGAGATTATTTCAACGCACCCTAACTGGGAATGCTGCCAAATGGTATATAGAGCTCACTGGGGGCAGTTTCGCCACATTTGGAGAACTGGCTGTTACATTTCTTAACCATTTTCAGTTGCCTGTCAGATATGAGGCTGGGACCGAAATCCTGGCTAATTTTAAGCAGGATGAGGCAACTCACATTTCTGATCACATTCAGGAATGGAGGAGAAGGAAGAGGCTTATCAAAGCCCATATTCCAGGTGAGTTCCTTCTCGAGTGGTTTTTGAAATCCCTTCAGTCAGACATTTCGAAGGATGTATCCCTATCTGGGGTATTTTCCGAGGAGCAGGCCATCTTTAGGGCCCAGCAGTTAGAGTTAATCTATTCTCAGTCTGGGGTACTTTATAAGTATTTTCCCAATGCTCCTCGCTCCAAATTGGATTTATCGAAACCCAAACCTGGTCCGCATGGTGACGGACTTGTCGGATCGGTCAATAGTAGTGCAGCCAGCCTGCTTTCTCAATTGCAGCACTTGTCTTTACAATCTGCTCCTTCTGGTCAGGCTGTGTCTGCTGATTCATCACCTTCCCAGTCCTTATCCATAAATGCTGTCCAAGCTTCTGATCCCAAAGGAAATCAACAATTCGATGGGAAGAAGAAGGGACGTAATAACAAGAAGAAGGGCAAGAATGGGAAGGGAAATGCAAATAAAACCAACGAGCGTGTTGGTGAGGGTCAAAAGGAGAAAAAGAAAGTGAAGTTTCCATGCAAGCTTTGTGCTGGAGACCATCTCACACACCTTTGCCCGAAAATTCAGGATGCTCAGCGCCTGTTATCTTAGCGGGGTTCTTCTAGTTCCCAGGCTGTGCTAACAAACCCTTTTCCCCAAGGGCAGCAGTTAATTGCTGGCGCGAACCAAAATCCTGGGGCTTCCTCTGGAGGTGCCCAGGAAGGGGAAATTCCATCGAATATCTTTATGATGAGTGCTCACGTGGATGTCGCTACGAGATCCCGTGATTATGGCGGAGAGGAATCTTTGAAAGCTAAGGAAGTTCCTGATGCTACTGAGCCGCTTCACATCACGAAGCCAACTGTTGAGTCTATGCCTCGGATGCCAAAAGCATATTCTAAGCGGTCAACGATTAATCCGAACATGAGGGCTGCCCAGAACTACTCGATTGTAGAAGATCTGGCGCAAAGTCCTTGTGCTATGTCAGCTTTAGAGGTACTCTAGTCTTGTCCGGCTCAGCGCAGTGCTTTTCTCACTGCCATTGGGGCTATTGATCCGAAAAATTCTCTTCTGATTACTTTTGATATGACTAACTTTAAGAAGAGACTTTTTCATCACATGGCGTTTCATATTAAATCGTCGTATCGAAAGACCAATATCTTTCGAACGGTTGTTGATGAGGGTGCTTCTACTTGCGTGATGTCGCTCGCATGTTGGAAGACACTTGGATCTCCCAAAGCTGTTCCATCTAGCACTGTTCTTACTGCGTTCGATGGCCATTCTCACAGACCCCATGGTATTGTCCCGGCTTTGCCCATCTGTGTTGGGGGCAAAACCGTTAACATAGAGGTTGAGGTAGTGGATGCAACCTTGGACTACAACCTTCTGTTGGGGAGGAACTGGATATATGAGATGGATGCTATTGCATCCTCACTATTTCGAATTGTATGTTTCCCCCACGAAGGGAGGATCGTTACAGTGGATCAATTGGACTGTCCTCCTGTAGACCTGGATGCGCCTTCTGACTCATCTGTTCCTAAGTTGGATAATGCTAAGGCGCCTGTTGAGAATCTAGGAGTTGGAATGTATTCTTCCCTAATGGGTTCCTTCGATCTTCCTCCTCCTAAGGTGTCTATTAATGCTATTTCATCCTCCAAGGCTCCCCTTTGAAGAGAGTTCTTTCGAACTCATTATTTTTCGGACCCTTGGACCTTACCTTCCCCTACTGCCACATTGGCGGAAGGTCAAGTGGGTGGTATGGCATTTCCGATTTCTGCAGCTGAGATTGCATATCAGTCTATTGTTGACACTGCAGAATCTGTTCCAGCTCCTCTTTCACCGGAAGAGTTGGATGGTGATGTGGCTCCGGCTTGGACGCTTACTTCTTCTTCTGCCCAGGATTGTCTAGATACCACTCTTCCATATGAAGAGGCCATCCTGGAAGCGATGACAGGTATAGATAGACCGTGGGATGACTTGCATCATCGGTCTTACTTCCTACCTGACTTGAGCGAAGTCGAAACAAGTTTTCCAAGTCCTCAGTCTCCTGGACCTGTTCACCCAGTCTTGAGCCCCTTAGCACCAACACAGGTTTATGCTGAAGGGAACATGGCTGTGGTCTCTCCTACTATCCCGGTGAACATCTCCAGAAATCCCAACATTATCGAGAATGTTTTCATTGGAGCTGAATGTTCCCATGAAGAGGTTCAAATCTATACCGAGCTCTTCAAAGAGTATAGGGATGTTTTTGCTTGGTCTTATGAGGAAATGCCTGGCATAGACCCATCTATTGTCCAGCATGAGATCAAGACGTATGAAAACGCTAAGCCGGTCAGGAAAAAACTTCGTTCGGTTAATCCTAGGAAGGCAGCAGCTATCAAAGCTGAAGTTGAAAAGCTGCTTAAGGCGGGATTCATTTTCCCAGTTCCTCTGACTGAATGGGTTTCAAAACCCGTTCCGGTTGATAAAAAGCAAGGAACGATTCGAGTGTGCATCGATTTCAGAGACCTGAATAAGGCGTGTCCTAAAGATAATTACCCCACACCCTTCATTGATCAGATTATTGACGAGTGTGCCGGTAACGAGATTTTCTCCTTCATGGACGGTTTTTCTAGTTATAATCAAATTACTATCCGTCCAGAAGATCAACATACGACCGCATTTATTTGTCCCTGGGGTACGTTTGCATATAAGAAAATGCCTTTTGGTCTTAAAAATGCTGGAGCTACCTTTCAGCGGGCCATGTCTTACGCCTTCCACGACATCAAGAAAATTATCGAGGCATACTTAGATGATCTAGGTGCTCATTCTCGAAAGAGGATGGATCATCCAGGTCACCTCCGGCAAATATTTGAAAGATGTCGTTTTTATAAAATTCGTTTGAATCCGAACAAGTGCGTTTTCGCGGTAACATCAGGTCGGCTGTTGGGATTTATCGTGTCTAGGGAAGGGATAAGGGTAGATCCCTTCAAGGTTGAGGCAATACTTCGGTTGCCTCCCCCGTCTTCAATCCGTCAGCTTCAAAGTCTCCAAGGGAAGTCTAATTTTCTTCGGAGGTTTATCGTCAACTATCTTGAGATTACAAAGGGATATATGAGACTGTTGAAGAAAGGAGTTCCTTTTCTTTGGGACGACTACGCTCAACGCTCATTCGATGCCTTGAAAAAGGCATTAACCTCATCACTGATCTTAGGATCCACAGATATACCTTCTAAGATTTTGTATACGCTCTGACGAGAATCTCTGCATCGGTATGGTTCTAGTTCGGGAGGATGATGCTGCAGGCGGAGCATGTTATTTACTACCTTGATCGGGCGAGGTAGGACCCGAAGCTATGACCACCAGATAGAAAAATTAGCCTTAGCAGCAGTTCATGCTGTGCAGCGACTCCGGCATTATATTATTCTTCGCAAAACTTATGTCTTGGCAGCTGCCAATCCATTTCAGTTTGTCCTCAGCAGGCGAGTGATTGGGGGCAAATATAATAGATGGATTGTGATATTACGGGAATTTAATCTAGAGTTCATGTCTGCCAAATCCAAGAAGTCATTAGTCTTTGCGGAATTGATCTCCGAGTTGCCTTGTGGAGAGGAGATGATCTATGATGAGTCCTTTCCGGACGAACACTTGTTCCTAATCTCTCCACAAGATCCTTGGTATGGGGATATCATTGTGTATCTCCAGACTGCGAAGTTTCCCTCTTCTTTCTCGAAAGATGAGCGTCGTAAGCTGCGTCACTTGGCCAAGAATTATCTGATTATTGGTGATTCTTTGTACCGTCGAGGGGTTGATTCAATCCTAAGACGCTGCTTAACTTTCGAAGAAGCTGAGGCTGTGCTCAATGATTCTCACGGTGGAGCTTGTGGGGGTCATTTATCAGGGCTTGCTACAGCCCAAAAGATTTTGCGTGCTGGATACTTCTGGCCCTCGATTTTCAAAGATTGCATTGAATCGGTCAAGAAGTGTCATCCTTGTCAGGTGTATACTCGGAAAATGCGCGCTCATCCAGCTCCGCTTTTTCCAGTCGTTACTGTCGGACCCTTTACAAAGTGGGGTATGGAATATACTACTTGTAACCCGCCTTCGGCAAAAGGTCACAAGTACATTATCGTAGCAGTAGACTACTTTACGAAGTGGGTCGAAGCTATGCCTACTTTTGGGAACGATGGTGAGGCTGCAGCTCTTTTCTTCTTCAACCAAGTCATTGCTCGTTTCGGTATACCTAGAGAGATTGTCACTGACCATGGCAGTCACTTTCAGAACAGTATGATGGGTGAGTTGGCTCTTAAATTGGGTTTCCGGCAGGAGCATTCATCTCCATATTATCCTCAGGCCAATGGCCAGGTGGAAGCCGTGAATAAGTCCTTGAAGACAATTCTTCAACGGACGATTGATAAACATAGATCCAATTGGCACATTATGCTATATCCTGCACTCTGGGCGTACAGGACATCAGTTAAAACTGCAACTGGCTTTACTCCGTTTCAGTTAGTCCACGGGGTGGAATACGTATTTCCCATTGAATGCGAGATTCCTTCCCTTAAACTGGCTGTTGAGCTTCTTCCTGACACTTCTAGTCTGGCAGAGCGGCTTCTTCATCTGGAACATCTTGATGAGCAGCGTCGAGATGTCGCCACGTTGAACGAAGCGCATAAAAACCGAGTCAAAGTTCAGTACGATAAGGCAGTTAAGCCTAGGGTCTTTTCCGAAGGCGACCTTGTTTTGGTCTATGCCCAAGAAAAAGATGCCTTGGGGGCAGGAAAGTTTAAGTCGATGTGGTATGGCCCCTATATCGTCAAGAAGGTCCTTAAGAAAGGAGCTTATACCTTGGTTGACTTCGAAGGGAACGAGTTGTCGGAGCCCCGAAATGGGCTCTATTTGAAGAAGTATTATGCCTAGGCTTCGGCCTGGCATCTTGCTTTTGTATATATTTATAGTTTTTGCTTTGTACATATCTGTTTGATTTTCAATTTTTTGATGAGGTGGTGATGTTTTTGATCTGCTTTGGCAGGTTGTGTTGGATGTCATGAGTCATTTCGGTTTCGCCGATGGTGCTAGTAGACACACCCGGAACTTAGCTTCCGCGGCTTGGGTGCTTCATTATCCTTCCGGTCAGCTGTTGGTATCAAGAGGAGTCTGCATTGGTCCTGCTTCCAATAACGTAGCAGAATACACTGCAGTCATTCATCTACTCTCGGAGGCAATATCTTTGGGTGTTGATTCGTTGGTAGTGTTCTTGGACTCCCAGCTGGTGGTGTCGCAGTTGAACAAAACTTATCGGGTACGAGATCCATTTTTATTACGATTGTTCTTGAGGGTACGTTTGTTACAAAGGTCATTTCAATTTTTAACATTCATTCATATTCCTCGAGCTGACACTTGGTTTGCTGACTCATTGGCTAATCAAGCTTTAGATTGGCATATTAATCATTCAATACAATAAATTCTAATCATCAAAAAACATCATACATTTGATACATTTATCACATCACATCAAATATCGCTGTATATATATCATCGGTATGTCAAAAAACTTTACAAAATTTTGGATCCATCAATGCCGTACAAAACTTGGGCTTATGCCCCATCATGTTCAGTCTCAAAAAAATATACAGTCATCTAATATGTAAAATCTATCTACTCCTGAGGACCCTGCCCAGCGTTCCTATAGAACATCACTGCGGTGGCCACACGGCGGAACAGTCTAACCCAGTCCCGGGGTACTCCTACAACCCGTCTCTGGACGGCTTCTGGCAAGTCCTCCACAGCAGCCAGAGGGATTTGGCGGGTCAGTCCCTCCAAGTTTCTCTGCACGGCCTGGAGTGTCCTGTCAGAATCCACTGTCTCCGCCTCACCTCTGTGGCGCTTGTGACGTGCTAGGCCCTCAGGACGAACTGGTCCAACATCTGAAACATGATCATTTTTCATTGTCAGTCATTATGAATCCAATCCAAAAACATGTTTGTTTTTCATTTTTCATACATAATTGAAAAATCCAAAAAAATCATATAAGTCAAAAATTTTGCAAAAACTTACCGACTGCTCCCCATGCTGCGCCGGGTGGAAGTACTAGATCTGGATCTCCTCGGAAATCCATCCCAGCATAGGGATAGTCGTCCACTGCGATGATCTGTTCTCCCCACCATAGGAAGAACTCATCATCCCACGTGGTTCGGGGTACTTCGCTGCCCCCCAGTCTCTTCATCATGTCTGCCCAACGGGCAATTCTTGGGTCCCGCGGGCTGCTGATAGTCGAGATGACTCTGGGTCTCAAAGCTGGAACTCTCTCTCGAAGAATGTTGTCAAAATGGTCCCATAGCCAAAGTGTTTTGTCTTTGTTTGGCGAATGGAGGTCAGCTGTTGTTTCATGTTCAGTAGCAGGGCTGTGCACCAATCATACACATGAATTAAGCACTCTACAACTATGCTCATGTGCGTCCTGGACGCCTGATGTAGTGAGGCAGATCCTGCCACTCTGCCGATGGTGAATAGGAGGATCTCTATGTGCAAATCCCTGATATCTCTAATAGCAATCTGTGTTCCAACCTTCTTGGAATTATCTACGCAATATATTTGGACATAGTCTTCCACGGTCAACCCTCCCAAGGGCTTTCCGTGCAAGTCCACTGAATCTCCCCTCCTGGAGAGTCCAGTGATGAAGTATATATCCTCCACTTCTATGCGTAGTGGCATCTGATCAATTATGAAGCAATCCTGATCTGGTTCCCAGTAATTTACGAGCATTTCAAGCAATCGCACATTACTTTTCATATTGGGCATTTTAAAGAATTTGAACAATCCACAGTTTCAGAGGACATTTTGTGCTGCGCGATCCTGCATGACCTCTTGGTCTATTACGCTATGCTCACATTCCCTCCATGAGATGGTCATCCTGAGAAATTTCATCAAAATTTGCATTAGAAATACCTTTTTTGAAATCGGACCTGCGCATACGCTACTTTCCCTGTGCACAGTCGCGTGTATATGCGACTTGCCTTCATTGAACCCGCGTATGCGCAGATACACATTTTTTAATAAGGGTTTCCAGGCAAAAAATCACTTAATTTTAATTTTCAAACGGACAAAATGAATAAACAGGATGATTAAGGAGCCTACCTGAAGTTTTGCTGAGTTCCGACGGTCGGTTGTTCCTGATTTGCTGAAACAAGTTTTTAGCTCCAGAGCTCTTTTTCCAAATCAGCTATGCAATAATGAACCAATTGAGAGGTAATTTGTGTATTTATGGCTAAAAAATTGAAAATTTTTGCAAAATTTCCTTATGCTTATTTTTTCGATCTATCTTATGTCGTATAACTTGATTGCTTGGAAGTGCCCAGTTTGGTATGTTTTCAGGTACATTTTGACGATTTTGAGATTTTTCTCAGTTTTTGATCCATGATTTCCGACTCGTCACGGAAGGTATATGATCTTCACTGGCATATAGGTTAGGGAATCACTTTCCGTTGCATCTTGCATACTAGCCTCCATACTGATCACTTGCCTTAGGGTCGATCCCATCAGGTCATGAGCATTACACCCATTTCACTCGCCGATTTTTAATCATGACTTGATGGTAGAGCCTTCCTTTACATGGGCTTCCTAGTTAGTTCCTCGCTATCACTTTTTGCCCATGCTGCTTTTTATGTAGGCTCGGGAGTCCTCTTTAGTCCCGCCATGTCTTTTGTGTTGAAGCTTCATTCTTCTCCTTCATCACTTATCATTTTTCTGGCTTTTACCCTAGAGGCTCCCTGGTGTCGTTAAGTTGTATTACTGCATTGCATATTGGCTACTTGTTTATCCTGGCCTTTAGTCGGCTTCATTTGGACTCGATGTTTAAGCCAAATTTTGACCTTGACTTTCTGTACAAGTTAACCATTGCATGCACTTAGCTATCACGACTTGACACCTTTATACCCATGGATGGAACGTTCCTCTGAGTATCACTGACCAGTTTTCGCCACCTTGCATTGAGCATAGGATTGTTCCAATCCCAGGAACTAGTGCATCTGATTTCTTGATACTCATTCTATCCATTGTACCATAGCATTCTTTTATTCTTTTTTCAGGCTTATTATGAAAAAGACAAAAAAATCAAATATAACAAAAAGAGCGGGAACGGGATGTATCTTCATTATTTTGATGGCAGTAGAGAGTCAGTTTGTCGCCCTTGAACAAAGCACATATACTTATATATATTTCCTCCATTTGGGATGGTTCTAGTTTTGACCTAGGTTCAACCTTTACCATGTTTCACTTGTCAGTTCTCCCCCGGTTGGTTATCTCTTCCAATCATATGGAGAGTTTGTTCTGCCTCCTGCATAACAGACTTATACAGTGTCACTTTTTACTGCCATGGTCATCACGAGTCGTGCTTTTTTTCAAGGGAAGTCTAACCAGAGTCGGCCATTCTGCAGTGTCTCTTGACTCATTATTCAGTCGGCCTTCCCAGTCTTGTCAGTATCTTGTTCTATCACATCAGATGTTTTGGTCTTCTGCTCGTGCTGGTTTGAGAAGGTCCCCATTGACTTCTTGCTGGCAGGTTTGTCTCTTATCGACTACGACACATTGCTCTGAGAGCAAACCTAGAGCCGCACCTTGGGCCTATTTCCATCATTGATAGGTGACCTCGTGCTCGGCATTTGATCATCATCATGGGTCTTTGACTGAGTGGTTTCCCCTGTGTTCGACGTCAGCACACATTATCACACTTGGGATTCGTGCAGTACCTTGATTTCCATTTGACCCTATCGGTGGATTTCTCGCCTCTGTGTCAGCTTTCATTATTGGTTGGTTCAGAGGGTTTCTTCCATGCGCTAGCTTCATCTTGTGCACGTCGGAAACATACTTCGGTTTTGGTTCCATCACTCTACTTCGTCCGATTCCTTCCAAATATTGGCCTGCGGGTTACACTCGCGCTGGACTGATGTGGGATGCCTTAATGCCTTCCTTCCAGCAGATCTTTTCCCATCGACTCCGACTCATTGCTCTGGGAATAAGGTCTAGAGTATTTTTGTCAGTACCTTAGGGTTTGCAGTCATCAGTGGCAGACTCTTCGCTATCGACAGTGGGGATTCATTATTGCCTCCTGATTGGTAGATTCTTTCAAGTGTTAGACTTCAACTCATTCATTCACACTTGTCAGATTGTACTGGGGCACCTTGACACTCATTATCATTATCGGTGGGTTGTCTCGCGTTGGTTAACGGGAAACATCATTGCCCGGTAATCCAACGATTTCTCACATGGTCGACTTCAGCTCATTTATTCCCGGTGTGTAGAATTGTGCCGTTGTGATCGGTGAAGACCTCGGGTTGCATCAGCATTTCTCGGTTCACTGTTGACAGTTCTCTCAGTTTCTGCCAGTGTTGCCGTCCACCCTTATATGTTGCAGTTCAGCACAGCAGCATCTTATATGTTGATCCCCGAGTTGCGTGATTGTACAGTTTGATCCGCCTCTTATGATCCGGTACTTGGAGATTCAGTTACTTGATCAGACATCCAGTTGCACTATCTTTGATCAGCTTTCTATATGTGATACTTGGACATTGATTCAGACTTATTTCCGGGCCCTGCTCAGATGATTCATTATGTACTTACAGTTCAGCTATACTTGTATACATGTTGGATCTATTCAGTACTTTCTATATATATGATGTATTTTTGACTGAGCATGGGTATGCCCGCCTCAGCATGAGTTGACTCTCTGGTTTCTTTCATTGGTTTTTGGCGGGCTGAAATCTGGTGAAGTCCTCTCTTGTCCTTGCGAAGTTCTTTCTATGTGCATAATACATTTCGGCCATCATGTACCCCTTCTGACCTCATATATTAGGGGGCATCTGTTATAGCATCATTTCTCACCTTGACATGATTCATGATTGCTTTATGGCTTTATGGGCACCCATTCCTACAGACTTGGACAAATTCACTTAAAAACAGTGTAAAATCCCTCATACGCGACTATGCCCGTGTTTTTCCGCGTGTATACGCGAGTACAGCTACACTTTTCCGCGTATGCCATTAAAATGATTAAAAAATATATAAAAAATCCTAATTTCGCGCTGGGTTGATGGTTACTCAGGTAGTTCAACCACCCCAGCCCGTGGCCAACTGTTTCCAACTGTTGAAACTACTTGGAGGGACTATAAAAAGCCCTCATGTGTATGGCCTAAGAGAGAGAGAGAATTTATTGATATTATACTCTGTTGGTATTCCCTATCCAAGTCTGATTCCCCGTGCCTCCTGCACTTTCCCAGTTCATTGTAGGAAACCTTTGTTTCCTTGAGATGCACATCCCTTTATATGTCATCTCGTATGCACTAGTTTGGAAGGAGTCTTAGCGAGGCAAGGGCTGGACGGATCCGGACGACGGTCTGCGAAGGCCGTGGAAGGATCAGGTGATCTCTCCACTCGTTACTTTTGTACATGATATTTATAATATAGAAGTACCATGCTGTTCCCGAAATAAACGTGTTAGTGTATGCTTTTATGTATGAGAATATTTGTTATACAAGCATTCATTATGATTTATTTAATGTTTTATATGAATCTCACTAACATTTAGAGTAGATATATGCTGTACAACTTGTCCTTTGTGCTGGTTTCTTCTTGTATTTGAGGTTAAGGAGGAAGGACGGTTGCTGGGGGTTTGGACCCCACGTGGATCTACTTCAAACGTAGGACCAATGGGTAAATCTCTCATTCTGCTCTATTTAGTTTTTCTGAATGTGCATGGTTGTGTGAGTCTCTGTTAAGTAGTACGCCCCTGCTCTGTGGAGGTTGTATCCCAACCAACCTCTAGGGTGTTAATTCCCCGAAACAATAGGTAGATCCTGCAAAATTATGAATGGATGGAATCCTCTTCTGTAAAAGTCTTTGAGGATTGTCGGGGATTGGTTAAGTGTTGGAGAACCAAGTGATTTCCAATAGTTTAACGACATAATACACATAGATTCTCCTTCATCAATAATAGTACGAAGGCAACGTCTGTTTTTGACTAGTAATGGAATCTGAAAAGCCATTTGAAGAGGGAGCCGTGGTGTAAAATTTTATAAATTGAAGACCATAAGGTTCGAATCCTGAAGATCGAAAACTCCAATTGCTGATAAGAGTAATTTCCTTTGTGCTGGGCATGATTGCAGCACTTCTAAGGTTGACATTGCTGAAGGAGATATTGATAAATATTCGACAATGTTGTAGTTCTGAGAAGCTCTCGTATGTGGATTGAAAGATGATTTACGAAGTACACCTTTAGCAGGTGGTTTGATTACTAGATCAGGATTCGATTTCTCTATATGAAGTGGATCAGAAACCAAAAGAGATGTAGCTAGTGTAGAATTATAATTTTCTACCTCTTTACCAGTAAGAGGATTTTTACTACCATAATCTTGCAATCGAGTCGCAACCATTACTTGAGACATCATCAAAATATCCACTGATGTATTAGAAGAAGATCCAATCATTTTTCTATCTTGAACAGGAAAAGGATCCTTCAAGACAGTGGGGGTGGGTGAACCTTTGACGAATTTAGATACCTTAGCCCTATGCGGACATTCTTTGGTGAAATGATCCTCATGACAGATAAGACAAGGATAACGAGGTTTCCGTTTATCATCATTCGGTTCAGTTTTATCAGTTTTTTCCGTGGGATTTGAAGTTTGTTTATTTATTCTTCCCTTTCTTCTTGTTATTGGATTTTGACTTCATAGTAGGTGAATCTACAATGTGAATATCGGCAGAAGTTGCTAGGGAAGATTCTCCTTTTGGTGAATCAGGTAAAGTTATTATAGGAGAAGTAATCTTTGAAGATTTCTTCTTACTCTTAGTCATACTAACTAAACTGATTACACCATCAGCGGCATGAGACCCTAAAGGAGTTGTTGTTATCTGACCAGGACGCAGTAAATTAGGAATTTTCTTGTACAAAGTACCTGACTGGGTATATACCAAGTCAAGATACTGAGCTTGAGTGATAAATTGTTCTTCCGTAACAACTCCTCCTTTGGCTACATCTTCAGTGATTTTTGGTAGTAATGATTTGATAAACCATTCTACCAATATTTGATCCGGGATTAAAACTTTTACCAAACGTCTTCTACGTCTCCATTCATGTATATGATCTGATATGTACATAGACGTAGATTGTTTTAGTGAAGCTAATAATTCCGTGCCGTTTTCATATCTGACTGGCAACTGAAAATGAGTTAAGAAAGTAGTTTCTAGAGAGTTGAAATTGCTAAATGATTCTCGTGGCAATTCAATGTACCACTTGGCAGCTAATCTTATTAACATTCTCCGAAAAAGGCTAAGTCGAATGGAATCATCGATTAATGAGTTGGATGCACACCAAAGGTGGTAAGTCATGACATGGTTAGAAGGATCCTCTCCTGATTTTCCTTCAAACTTTGGGATATCACTGGACAACTTATTTGGTATTGGCGGCCAATGCAGATGATAATAAATGGGATCATTTGTAAGGCGGGATAAATCAGGTAAATCCAAATTTTCTATGAATGGAAATCGACGGTTAGGGTCTTGCTGATAACCTTGTGAAACTAAACCAATCCCAGGAGGAGGATATCCAGGATATCCTGGAATATCCTGTGCATTTGGAATCGGAATGCCCCCTGGATAACCAGGAATAACCAGAACATACTGGGGTTGAACAGGTGTCTGATATGTATACCCAGGATACGGTTGTTGTGGGTAACTTGGATTTTTTGGAACAGGTCCATATTGATACGGCCTTTGATATGGTTGATAAGTAAACTGAGGTTTACTTGTTATAATTGTACTTGTACCAGGTTGTATCACAGGCATCTGAACAGTAGTCTGAATTGTAGGTCCAGACTGTGGAATATAAACTTGAGGAATCTGTACAGATATTTGAGGGGAAAAAGTAATAGGAGTTGTAGACACTCCAGGACTAGGTGTGGTAGGTTGAACAGAAGTCTGAGTAGCATTTTGTGGCAGAGTGCTAGGTGTACTCAGACCAGGTTGCTGAACAGGACCAGATGCAGGTATTTGAATTGTAGGTTGGGCTGGTTATTGGGGTTGATTATAACCAACCTGTTGTCTAGCTTGATAATAAGGTACTTGCACATTTGGTTGTAAATTCTGTTGGACTTGGGATGGATCCACCACCATTCCAGGATATGAGGGTCCCATCGAAGGTTGTGCATAAGACAAACCATAACTAGGTTGAACATATGGCTGATAATTTTCTAGATAATTTCGACCTCCTTGTAGCATTCGCTATTCTGGATAGAACTCTTGTCCTAAAGGAGGTTGCAATCCTTGAGCTGGGTACTGCCCTTGAGGTTGATATTGACCTTGAGGCATGTACTGACCTTGAGGCATATACTATCCTTGAGGTTAATATTGACCCTGAGGTATGTACTATCCCTGGGGTTGATATTGACCCTGAGGTGTGTACTGTCCTTGGGGTTTCCCCCCAGGCTATATTTGACTACTTTAAGGTTTCCCCCTAGGTGGTAAATTACTACCTTGAGGTTCGGGGTTTGGAATATTTCCAGACATCATATAAACTTTCTCATTGTTCAAATTTCTAGTGTTTGATTCATTCAGGCCAGATGATGACATTGGTTTTTTGGGAAAAGGAGATGCCCCTGAGAAGGTACCAGAGAGCGACTGGTAGTCTACAGGAACAGATGGACCACCATACAATTTTTTTTTTGGAGATACAGTAAACATAGATGACTCACTAGACATGTTTAATGAAGGTCTAAACCTATTGGTGTAGAGTAATAAGAAATTCGGGGTGGTGAATAATTCAGACCAATGTTTTGTAGAAGGTCTGTCAATGAAGAATACCAAGCATCTTGTCTAAAAGGACTAATAAAAAATGATTCACGTTCTCTAAGTTCTAAAGTTTCATGAGTTGAAGGAAGAACAATTTCTTCCTCTGTGTCAGTGACTTCTTCAATACTAACGAGACCAGGAGGAAGATCTTCTGTAATCTGATCCCTCACTCCGGGTGAATCAAGATAACCAGGAGTTGGAGTAGTGAATTCTAAAGTAGGTTCAGATGTAGCAGAATTATTTTCTGGCTCAAAAATTTCAGGTTTAGAATGTGATAATTCACTTGCTATAGATGCAAGTTCAACTAGTTCGGAAACAAAAAGTTTCTGAGGAGTAACTTCTCCTGCTTGTGGTTGATTTGCTTCGTAATTAGGCTGAATAACAATGGATGTTTCTTCCTATTTGGTTGATCCATTTCCTTATGTTTGTCCTCTTTCAACTTTAATTTTTTCTAATTGGCTCAGTGTATATTCGGGGGGTTTCCCCTGCATTCTACGTGATTGTCTCGGTAATTCAGTCACGATTAAAAAATTTAACACACACAATCAAAGAAAATTTCAATCAAAAACCCTAAATTCGCTAAGGAAACAATCAAATGAATCACACGCCTATAAAAATCCAAGAGATCAATCCACACACAAACAGTAGATCCCCGCACTAAAAACACTAGTTGGTGATGAAATCCAACTTCATATAATTTTAATAAATAAATGGCAGTTAGAATAGTTACCCCGACAACCAGCTTAATTAAACAGACTGGTGCAAGTTTCTCCACTTAAACCATCTCGAGTGAAGATAACCCTCTGGAGAGTCCAAGTGAGTCTAGCCGACGTCTGCTCTAGGTACTGTGGGACCTCCCCTCCACCGTCACCTTGGGAAAGAATCCTAAAGTTTATGGCCACTAAGGTCACCAACGAGACCACACATACCTAGGGGAATAGTCTACGATCAGATATACACACAAGGGTAGAGTAACAAGCTAAATCCCCTTGAAGGCTCCTTGACATAATCCAAGGTTTACCGACAAGTGACCCTAGGCTCCTCAACAATGTTCAATCCAAGGCGTATCATTTTTAATACATGCACATCTTCTATCGTTCCCAATGAGATAGGTATGATTACCTCACTGGTTCGGATATGATCTCATGCTTGAATCCTTTAGGAGGAGCTTCCCAAAGCATACATGCTTCAATTGGATTTTCCTACCGCAAGATTGACTATTTTTTTGTTTTTAGTGTCTTGGAAAGTTAACTAAAACCTATTCCAAGACACTATCCTGAGCTATGTTGGTGGAAAAGAGCCCTAGAAAATATAAAATTTCTAGATTGATTTTAATTAAGCGTTACTTTTAATTGGCAGTTTCTTAGGACAATGGGTACGGAAATGAAACTTCGATGATGTTTTAATGACCCGACTTAAAATGTGCTACAATGCATATATATGATAAACAACTCATTTATTTTCAATGAAACCTAACTTGAGGAAAGAGTTGAGAGATTTCAATAATTTTCAAAATATCAATTCTTTCTTTCCTACATGAGAAATTTTGAAAAGAAGACAATCTAGAGAACTCAATTTCAAAAATATCTTTGCTAAAAAATGAAATTCCCTATATCATTAAGATCGGAAACAAAAATCAAACTTCTTCCAAAATAAAACTTAAATTCTTAAAATATTATAATTCAAAACTAAAAGAAAACTCTAACCTTGAACTCTATCTAAAAATTGGAGGATGTTTAAGCTCGGTTTGTAATCTAACCAAGAACTTTCTGATTATTCCAGCAAGAAACTAAAGCATCCAATAATGGTTTTAAAATGAAATTTAGACCTTATCAATCAAGAGGTTTTGTAATTTTGCAAATGAAAATAAAATCAAATTTTCATAAGAGTAACAATTGCATCAAGTTCAATGGCTCAACAGAAAAGCAATGAAATACCAAGTAGCTGAGGTATACAAAAGTTTTCGATTAGGACTAGGAAAACCTTTACTCATAAAATGAAAACTAACTGAATAAATCACTTCAACACAGAAATTGCTGAAAGAAACCTTGACAGATATCTTTGATAGTCAAAAAATATTGGGATAATAACAAAAATCAAGAAATTGGATTTCAGAAAGCAGAATTATTATTTTTTCAAAATTTTCCAAAAGTCTGCAGTTTCTAATAGAACAAGGTGCGGTACTGCACTTTATTTCACTAAAATCAGCGGAGTCTACTGCTCTGTTTTTGAACAAAAAGTGCAGAAGGTTGAAAAGTACAGAAAAATTAAAAAATGTAGATTTCCAGTCAGGGATCCTATTGAGTTTTGTACCCAACCTAGTTGTAAGCTAATCAATGTCAAAGAAATCTCAAAAATCAAAATAAAAAGAAAAAAGAAAAACTAAGTTCATATTTTATATTCCCCAACGAAATCGCCAATTTGTTAGACAGACAAATCCCTCTTGCGGTCAAGAGTGATATCCCTGGTATCCTAAGGATATCTAGAAACAAACAGACAAATGTAGACCATTTCCTCTAGACTATTTTGCTTAATAATTACTCGTTAACTACAGATAGATACTCCTACCTGAAGTCCAACGCTTGCTCGGTCTTCAATCCAGTCATTCTAGAAGGTATCGATCTAGCATATAAGATCTGAAATCAAATACAAGAAAACAAGATGAAAAGCACCTGCAAAATATGATATGTCGAAAGAAATAATCTATCTTAGTGATCAAGGAATCTAAGAATTAAATCATTCAAAAGATAGATGAACAACTCAATGAGAAAATAGAATTCATTTGTATTAACTTTGAATAAAAAGAAGAAACCTTACAACCTTGATGCCTTGATGTTTGTATAGGTTCTTCCGGGGTCCTGAACAGCCGTTTTCCTCAGTTTGACAAGACTCCGACTCTCTTTATCATCATAAGACTATGGCTATAAGTATGTAATCTCTCTCATGCCAATGATGCAAAATGTGGAGAGTATATTTATTCAGTAATTCACCTCAAAACTACCAAGTTCTAAGTACCCTTGAGACTGAAAATTGGTCTTAATTTATAGCAGAAGGGAGGTAGTTTTAGCTCCAAAAATGAAGGGATAAAGCCCTCTCATCATGGGATTTCATCTCCAAAAACCAAGGGATAGCTCCATATATGAAGGGATAAAGGTTCATGAATGGAAGGGATGAATCTCAACCAGATAACACTTCTAGAAGGCCCCAACTGGGAGAATATTCGACCAAATGGGCTTATAGAACTTACTTTTATTTTTATTTTACCTTTTACGGGGGTCCTTAGTCTTAATGAGCAGAATGTGCGGGATGTACCGCAACTTTTATAGCAATAAACCGCGGTATCGCAAGAAATTACTAGGAAAAATGCGAAGTTAGGCTTTTTAGGATTTTTAAGAGTTTTTCTCCAGTTCCAAGACTTGATTTAGGAACTTTATGTTTTTAGACTTCTAAGGAAGCAATAAATAGGTAATGATGAACCCATATAGACAACAAAATGTCATGGTGACAAATTTCAGTGTAACAATACAAAATGATACAAATGTGAAAATATTGGGCATATAACTAGTGATTTCCGAATTAACATGAGAGGGTTTTCTAAAATATCTATGGAATATCACCAAGATGTGGAGAAGAAAATAGGAAGAGACAAAGATAGATCTAACCACTCAGATATAATATATTGGTAAAGGCTGGTTCAATTATATTGTTGATGGGATAGAATGAACTTCCAACAACTAGGGGGTCTCCTCGGTATGAATTATCAATTAGACCTCACACCATTTGGGATAGGAGCCCCATCCAGTATGTAGGAAAAACATCCATCATGTTGGTTTTTCTCTTGAATGTCAAATGAGGATATGTGAGAGCAAGGACAAGAACGAAGTTCCCAGACAATGGGAACAAAGTCAACCTAAGATTGACAAAATGTAGAACATGATACAAGAAAGTAACAAGAAGAATAATAATAAGTATGTGTTGAGATTCAACAAGCTGATGAAGCTTAGTGAAAATCAGTCACCTTCACTAAGTGGGCCCGCAGGCTATTTTTAGGTGTATGTCTATTTTTAGACATGGTGATCATATTTTAGAAGTTGCAAGATGTTATTTGTGGATGGTTGGTCAAGTTGGAAAAATAGATGAAATTCTATTTTTAGAATATTGGACGAAGTCTATTTATAGATCGTCGATCTAAAAATAAATGTGTTGATTATTATTAGCCCTTAATAATAACCAGACTCTAAATATCAACTTATTCTCTTGGAACACTTTATTTCAGTATACATATTTTGAAAATCAGTGGGCTAAAGGTGTTGGCAATATGGTGCAGAGTGTTGTCCTTGATGGCAACCCACTTGATGAAGATGATGGCAACCTAATTAATGAAGTTGTTCTTGATGCTTGATGAGTTTATTAATGATGTAAATCTGATGTTCTACAAGCAGCTCAGAAGTACCAGAGAAAGAAATATCAGAAAGTGCCAGAATAATGTTAAACAAGGTATGTCACAAGGCATACGCGGGTTTTTTGAGGCGAAGTCGTGTATGTACGCGGAAAAGTACGTGCCAAGTCGCGTATGCTTAATTGCTCTCTAAATTAATAAAACCAAGGGACTTTACCATGGTATTGACCCATTGTATTGAGCGCTAGATTATCTATTTGATCTCGTCCAGGAATACCATTGGAAGTTGTATGGTTTTGGCTCATGGTATTGTCAAAGGCTAGATCTATTTAAGGAGAAGAAATTCATTGTGCAAGTGTGTGCAAGTGTCTGGGCCTTAATGAATACCTCACTCTGAAGTTTATCTGTATGGTTGAACTCTGTTCTTAATAAATAAATTTGAATATGTGATGCACATATGAATATGATGAAGGGTCAAAATCTCTAGATTTGGAATTGATGAATCTCTAAGATAATCTGAAAAGAAGTATTGAAGACCTGGTGCAAATCTGTTGAAGAAATTGAAGAAATCTGGGTAAGTTCATAGATCTGAACTGTTCTGCAAAAATTATCTTTTATAGATCTATACGCAGGTTCTTTTCATAAGAAGCACGTGTATACGCAGATCTGTTTAAACAAAGGTGCGTATGGGAAGTCAGGGTTATTCTGAAAAAATGCACAGATGTATACGTAGGTTCTCTTCATGAAAAGTACGTACATACGTGGGTCTGATTAAATAAAAGTGCGTATGGTATCTGATTTAATGGTTGATCAAGGTTGAATGTGTTTCTGCATATCTATTATGAAGTCTGGGTAATCTCTGATATTCTGGTTACAGTGGTTTTACTGTTCTGTTGGAAGCAATGGTCAAAGTATGTTTGTTGATAAATGAAGGGTTGTGTTGAAGCTGTTTGATCCAGTTTGAAAATTGATGAAACGTGGTCTGCAGTGGTGCTGAAGGTTGAAGCCTTCAGTCAGGGGGTTGTAGCTCCCTTCCAGGAGAGGCTGGTAAACGAGATTAGGGGGTTGTATCTCCCTTCCAGAAGAGGCTGGTAAACGAGAGAAGGTTGTAGCCTTCTGCAGGTGGGTGCCTGCGTGCTGGTATGAGTCTACGCCAGTACATGGTTGTATGATGTTTTCTCTATAATAAAATATTGAAGGCTGAGACAACGGCAGCGGTGGTTTTCTCCCGACTTGGGTTTCCACCTAAAATCCTGGTGTTCATGTGTGTTGCTTATGTGTGATGGTTTATTCTGTTATTATTGCACATGCTTATTGTTAAATAAACATAAGATGAATGAATGTTGCAAAGATCTAAGTTAAGAAATATCTGCATAATAAGATCTCTGTACATACGCATGTTTTATTAAGGATATCCGCATGTATACGCGAGTTGGCTTTAGGAAAGTAGCGTATGGGTTTTGAATTAAGGAAAAGTAAAAAGATTTGAGTTTGCCCTAAATGCTGATTCACCCCCCCCTCTCAGTATTTTTCCAACAAAAGGAATTACACAATTCCTAGGGTTTCTTTGGTGGTTCATGCATGGAGGACTCAATTACAACTGAAGTGGAAAAGTTATGACAGAGTTGGAAGAGTAGTTCATGGAGTTGTTATTCAGTTTAACTCAGTTATTGGAGTTAAACTCAGTTGAGCTAGTTGTATCTAGTCTAATTGAATGAAACACTAGTGAGAGTGGAGTGAATTAAATATTTAATTAATTCACAAATAATAACTCACTAATCAACAGAACAAATACAACACTTAAATACAGTGCATGTCAGTTCCAATGGAGACCCAGTGGAGAGGTAGGTGAAAGGGTGAGATGGGCTATCTATTGTGACTATAGTGATGCATTGATTGCATCACACACACATTAGAGTTGCTAATGATAATTGCGCATTCAAGGCAAGAGTAATTCGAATTGATTCAGGGGTCTTCTTCAGTAGGGATTGTGCAGTGGAGGCAGGCTATCAGGTGGCAAGAAATTGGTGCATGGATTTGTAGATTTCTTCTTATTAGTGTGTGACGATTGATTGTATTGAGAGCTTGATGTACTAAGCTTTGTATGAGATTTTTACATGAACTCCATGATACATAATATATGATATTTTGGGTTCTTAGCTTCAGGCTTTCCCATTAAACAACTGTGTTATGTGCGATTGTTTTTATTGCTTCATGTGTTTGTAATTGAATTTAAATTTCCGCAAAAGATTAACAGTGGAAGGATTCTGTATTTATCAAGAAGATAAATATTTTTAGATCAAGAGAATCTGGATATATATATGCATATTTTATATAATTTCTACATGGTATCAGAGTAGTGTTAATTCTTGAAGATTTAAATAGTGAAGAATTGTTGAGTTTGTGTTGGTGGACAATTCGAATTTGCTACAAAAAATTCTTGGTGCGACAGTTGAGCATACATTGAAATTTCTTTCAATGGGTTGCGATTGGAGTATGCCCTTGAGGGTAGCTTGAATTACATAGCCTATAATGATAGGATGGAGGCGGTGTTGGAAGATAATGGACTGAAGGAGTTCATTGATAGCAATGTTCCTAAGTCGGGATCTAGCGATGCTGCATTACTTGATGCATGGCAAAAGAAGGTAGCAAAGACAAGAAGAATTCTGTTGGAAGGTTTGAAGGACCATATTGTGTCAAGCCCTCACAGGAAAGCCACTCTATTTGCAATGTGGAAGGCTTTGACAGATCTTTTCCAAAGCAGCAACGACCAGAGGAAGTTAGCGCTGAAAGATAAGCTCAGAGAAATAAAAATGGAGAAGGGCGACAATATTCCAAAATATATCACGATGTTTTTCCATTGTAGGGATGAACTAGTGTTGTGGAGGTAAATCCCCTCTGCAGACAGAGGCGATCCCTACTAGCCCAGACCGGGTCTAGCAACAATCATTCACGCTATAGTGCAGGTTCCTAATTGCAAATAAACCAACTAGCGATGAAGGCTTACCTGGAATCCAACGCTGTCGCTTGTAGAGAAAGTAGCGCTCTCATTCCTTAGCTCTGGCAGATCACAATCCTCACGATCTCCGTGATCGGACACCTGCACACGCAAGAAACAAAACAAACGCAAGCGTAAAATCCAGTACATACAACTATATTTCAGTCAGAGAAGACATAACTCATGATCATCATCAAGAACAAGAGTGGAACCATAACTAATAGTCACTTATCATAAATCAATCAAAAGAAGAATACAACCATAGCTCTGACGTTGAATTCTCATTTGGAGGGTCGTCAGCAGAACGTGTCTCGATAAAGCCTATCGGGGGATGGGACAAACCTCTTTCACGATGTCTCAACAATAATCTCCTTGATTGGATTTGGCCTTAAGAAGTAGCTCTTGTAGCATTAGGCTCTTGGGAACTTGGAGGTAGCCATTGTCGTGCAGGCCATTCGGCCCTTCACCCCCTTGGAGGATGGCTATATTTATAGAGGGAGAGGAGGAGGTTGGGATCCCTACTAAGGTGGAAGGGAGGCCTTATCTCATGGGAGGTTTCCCCAAAAGGTGGAAACAAGAGGCCAAAGGAGGAAAGTTTTGGTTATTCAATCGAACCACTCCCCATGACTCATCCACGAAGTTGTTATGATCGAAACTTCGCCTCTATTTTTTAAAAAATTTCCATAAACATATTGTCGTGGGCAGCTAACTGAGACAGAGTGCCAGCTGCCGCGAGGGCCAGTGTTAATCTGCCTCATCGGCGCGAGGGCATAATTATCTACCAACTCCAAGGAAAAAACAGGTGTTTTTGGTGGTCTGTTCAGGAAATGGTCAATAGAAGGAATGTTTTTGTCATGAAGGGATACGTAGTGGTGACTAGCAAAGGCATGAAATTATTGATCACGAAATGACCCTCCAATCGCGAGATGAGTTGCGAGACGATGACAAATTAACATTGGCAACGAGGATACCTAAATCATGAGGCTCGAAAGAGAGAGAGGGGTGAAATTCTTTACGAGAATGTGTCCAACTAAAAACACCACCGTCGGAAAACCTGCGTAGAGAAATACAACTGATATCTCAGATACATGATATATACGTGGTATGGGCACATCCATCCGGTAAGGATCGGTAAATAGACTCGGGTATGGTGTGACCATCCGATCGGTGAGTCATGTAATTAATCATAAGAATCCACAAAATCGCGGCTGGATTATAACGGCAGATCTCGAGTCTTGCACTCATCCTCGACCGGGAACAAAATTCAATTTCAAACATGCGAACATGTGAGATTTGAAGTCGAACATCTGAAAAGATTGCTGATTACCGACGATGATGAAAATTGTTAACGGTAGCGAGAGGTACCACCATTAATGCCGTGGTCCTGGTACCTAAGGTACAATCCTCGGCATGTGAGCAAATGGTAGCGTGGGCGAATCACTTGATGGGACGTATTAGAAAACTTCACGTAGAATACGAAGAACCTGCCATTAAGGCATGCGGGCTCCAAGGTACCGAAGGAGTCCTACAGATCCAGCTTCTGGATAATGAGCTCAAGTCGACAGGAAGTGACCTTTATCGAAGGTGGGTCATATTGTTTCCCACATCATCGACACGAGACAGAGGAACATCATGTTTTTGTGAATCAGGATCAGATGAGAGTTAGAGAAAGGTTGAAATTTACAGAGGTCAACTTCTCTTGAACATATCGGCAACAGGACAGTGGATTTGGCAGTATTTGACATCAAAAGATCAAGGGTCATGATGACAAGGAAAAGAGCAGATGAGAGGTCAAAAGGGATCACCCAAACCCATGGAGGCAAGTGAAAAAACGAGATGAGATATCCCCAACCTGACACAAATGCAGAAAAGTGCCATGTTCAAGAGCGACATATTGCCGACACGATAATGATGTTGGTTCCATTTTCCCCACCATTTCTAGTGAGTACCTCTTTATTTTTACACAAGCTTGAAGAGGATACCATATGCTTGCCATATAATCAGATCCTTCGGACGAATCCATTTTGGTACATTTAGGCCTAGGAGGGCTTCGAATATCGTCTGTTTGGATGCGATGTCATTAGGATTTGAGTCGACAAAGGAAGAATAGACATATTTTCATGTTTAGAGAGTTTGAAAAGACAACAGAAAAGTAAACTCCAAAGGTCCCTTTTCGTAAATAGTTCCTCAAATCTGAAAAGGTAGAAAAAAAAATCTGAGAAAACCTCCTAGTCGCAATAGGCTAGGGTATTCCTTTTTTGTAAATAATCTATCCCAGCCCGAAAAAGGGGTAAAAGTATACTTGGTAGATGTTTTTTTGTAGCCACTTTAACGAGATCAAAATGACAAGTGACTCGGCAATATTTTCATGTTTAGAGAGTCAGAAAAGAGCTAAAAGATGACTCCTCCCATAGGAATGAGTGGTATAAATGGTAGTAACTGGTTCTGGTAATGATGGAACTGCTCAGAACAAATAAAGGTTAAGAGGCTGGCTAACAAGACCACTCATCACAGCGGTTCCTCGGGAATGGATAAAACAACCAAGTGAAGGCATATGATCGGCCAAGAAAATAGTGACGATGGAATGAGAAAACCAAGGCTCATCTAGCAAAAACAGGTTGATAAAATGGCGATCACAAAAGGTAAAATGGGAATGGTTTCATTTTTACACAAGCTTGAAATCAGCTGCTTGATATTGGTTTCATTTTTACACAAGCTTGAAACAAAGATAACTATGCTTGAAACCGGTTTCATTTTTACACAAGCTTGAAATGAAAAAAAACTATGCTTGAAAACGTTAAGCATTCCCCGAGCATGGTGACTCAATTCGAGGTACATTCCCCCCAAGCTTCAATCCATATGAAAGGAAGATGGAGTGAAGGTTCCATTTATGGCTAAGAAAGACTCGGTAGGATTTTCTGAGATTTGATCAAAAGATCGGATTGAACAAGAACATGTTTCATTATTTTAACGAGGTTGACACATTAAAAGAACGATCCTCGGGACACCTTGTTTCATGGTTTAAGGAGCTTGGCACAAGACAAGGAACTCTGCTCCGACAACCTTGTTTCATTTTTTAAGGAGCTTGACAAAAGACAAGGAACTCTGCTCTGACCAGAACGGATTTCATTTTTTAAGGAGCTTGACATAGGAAAAGAACCATGCTCCGACTAGACCCGGTTTCATTTTTTAAGGAGCTTGACAGAAGAAAAGAACCATGCTCCGACCAGACCCGGTTTCATTTTTTAAGGAGCTTGACATAGGAAAAGAACCATGCTCCGACAACCTCATCATAATGAACAAGAATTCATCGCTTCCAAGAGTTCCACTCTCGATGGAAGGAAAACATCCTGGAAATCAGGACCCAATGCCCCAAGCACCTGATGCACAATGACACTATCACTGAGTACAGGCATGAGGTAGGTAGCCACATATTTGACCTGCGATGGGGCAAATACAATGGGTGGATAAAAACTAGGAAGGGATGATGGCAGGCCAGCTACCACATCAGGACCAAAAAACGAAAGTTGATCAATGGTCACGATCCATCCTTCATGTGGAAAACAGACCACACGAAAAAGGGAGGAGACAAGCACTCCCAGCGCCAGAGTGTAATCACGCCCCAAAAGCAGATTGAAATCCAAGGGGCCTGGAACAACCATCACGTCTATATGGACGGTTTTACCTCCCAAAGTAACATGTAACCTTGGGAGGATCCCTAACGGTTGACTAGTTCTTATGTTAAATGCCAAAAAATTCTGCGTAACAGGCACAAGCGGTGGCGAACCAAACACTTGCCAAGTAGTTGAGGATAGAATACTAATATAATGGTGTTGGTCTGACATCAGACAAAATCACATGCGCGTCTTGAAAGGCACATAAGACGAGAGGCGTATCATCGACTCAATCAAGAGAGCGACAAACTACTCGGAGGGGCTACCATCAAACCGAGATGGTCTTCCCCTGGTGTTATGATAGAAGAAGGAGCATCCTCCATGATTTCCATCACAAATTCGGGAAGAGTATCCTCTAACACCTCCATCACGGGAGGGGGAGGAGCCACTTCTTGAGGTATAGGGACAGGAGAATCTTTCTCCAAGTCCAAAAATCTGAAGAAACAAGAAGAACCTGAGGGATGTGAGATCCACTCTCGACGAAAAAGACCTGGTGCACCGTAGAAGGGGCCAGCTCAACCGATCCCACGACCAATGGTTGGTCGGGAATGGATTCCTAAATTTGAATTTCCGAGGGAGCGGGATCGACCAAGGATGACTCTTGACCAATCGTAGGTTCAACTGGTGAAGGACTCAAAGAAAGTTGTTTGTAACCAGCCGGAAGGCACGACACAGAAACAACCGAGTTGTCCAAAACTCACTTGGCTTCATCCATATATGGACAAAGGTGAATGGCATGGTGCCCTTCACACAACACAGTTAATCTTACCTACTTATTAGGAGCCCTTACCAACACGGTTGAAGACGTGCCCCCAACTTGACTCCGGGAAGCCAAAGGCAACGGTGGGCGGCCGTTGGACCATATTTCGAGCACCTTGGGAATGCCAGGGCAGTCTCGAAGCAAATGGTCTCTCGTGCACAACATGCACGGGAACTTGACTTTCCGAGGAGGGTTGGAAGGACTATCAAGAGGAGATATCTCGGAGGCAGTAGCTGTACATTTAGCCTCTCGCTTATCAGACTTCTTCTTCTTTGTCTTCTTCTTCTTCTTCCTAGCCACCTGGTTACTTGAATCCAGACTTTCACCAGGCGAAGTAGAAGAGGAGGACGCAGAAACAGGCGAAGAAGGGGAGAGGTCCACCTTGGAATCAACATGATGTTGTTCAGGTGGAGAAACTGATTGAACATTAGTGGAGACATTCGGGACAACAGAGGTTGAGAACAACCAAACAGGAAACCCAACAGTTAACCCAGGAAGGGACAACGTTGCCATGTAAGGAGCACCAACATTCCCAAAAGGATAAAAAAGACTCGAATTCCCATCGGAGGGGATTCCTTGGTTGGTGAACTTTGGAAAAGTTTCCATAAGAAATAGTCTTCAGAACACACCCTAAGGAAACTAACTTTAACCAGGAATATTTCGTGGGCAGTTAATTTTTAAAACATTGAAACAAAACTCTACTGTTTCATCTTTTAAGAGTCAAGAAATAGACAAAAGGTGACTCTATCTCTTTTAGATTGGAAACAAGCGTGAAAGGACAAGCGCTTGATGATCTTTTCAAATTTAAAGAGTCAGAAAAGATCGAAATGACTACTCTGGAATTCTAGGCAAAGAGTGTACCAAATAACCGTGAACTGCAATATACACCTTGGTTCCAAAATGAAGGAGAAATCAACCAAGGACTTAACGTACGTGCAGGAAATCTCCGCGAATGCTGTTTCCGGTGTATCACAGGTATAGGGTGACAGACTCAACTTCCTATGGATAAAGGATAGAAACCTAGTGGGGTCTCCCTTTATATACTCGACGGTATGGGGAACACAAGTCTGTACTAGCGCTGTCTAAAGCCAAGAGACAAACGACAGCTGCTAGGTTTAAAGATGCCGGAACACGTCTCTAGCCTAGACCTCTAAATATTTCGTTAATGTTTCAATGCTTCCTTAGTGTAAATTGAATAAATTTTAAGGTTGATCTTCAATCATGTCTCAATTTCAAGGCCCTACCGTATGTCATCTGACAATATCCTATATGCAGCTATATGAGAAATGAAAAATTTTCAATTTGATGAATGCTATCTAGTTAAGGGAAGAACTTCAAACAATGATGCAACATAAAACAACACTGCAAACGAAATATTTTCCAAACTAGATGACTTTCACTATCCAAAAGTAATTTCAAACATTCAACGATGTGAACAATGCAATGTGATCTATGCAAAATCCTCTTTTCTGAAAACTATGCAATTGTAATCTATGCACAATTTCCTTTTTCCTTTTCAAATAATAAGAATGCACTCAATGCATTTTTCGATGAAATGAGAATCTACTTAATGCATGCTTTTAATAAAAGAGAATGCAATCAAAGCGATTTCTAGTTTTCAATCATTAAACAATGTGATCTAAGTTCAATGATATATCTCAAAATACTCTTCTATGCAATGTGATCTAATGCATTTTAACAAAAAGAACACTTTGAGATGAAAACTAAATAAACGCAAATCTTCTTAATGAAGGATGAAAACTAAATAAACACAAATCTTCTTAATGAAGGATGAACGCAAAAGATATGTAAACACACACTAAGAATGCAATCGTTGTTTTAAACACTTTGTAACGAAATCCCTCAAAATGCGACAAGACATATGAGGTTAAACACAAAGAGGACTTCCAAAGCAAGAGATCAAAACAAGGCATTCATTCCCTTTTACATCAAGCAATCATGGAAAGAAAACATTTCAAACAATGAGCAATGTAATCTATGCTCATACAGTGAAAATATCGGAAGGGAAAGACACACTGGTGAAGGATTTAGGGAAAAAGTCTCAAATTTCATACACCCTGAAATTGGCCCGACTTTGTCATTGACAACTAGTGCCAACTGGCGTGACTTTCTCACTGACAACTAGCGCCAATGCCCAATTGGCACAGGTTTCTAACTGACAACAAGCGCCAACACCTGAAAATGAAAAAACAAAGAATTTCTCCCAACCAATACCAGACTCACCACTTCAAGCAGAATCTCCAAGACTCAAATGAACCATGTAATCTAGGCTCAAAGCGAGACAAAGCACCAAACACATTGATCAAGCTCAAGAAGCTCAGAATAGAGAAAACCCTAGTACCTCACAGGATTGGCGCTACTGTGAGGCTGAAACTAGCGCCAAAATGGAATTGGCGCAGGTAATACACTAGCAACCTGCGCCAATGGGCGAGACTGTCAGGCTGTAAAGCGCGCCAGTCGAGTTTGCTATGGAAAAATAAAAACAGGCAATCCAACAAGCAAACCAGTGATGATCAAGCTGACCAAAAGCCAAAAACACAAAAAGAGCCAGCCAAAAGAGCCGACCAAGCAAGCAGAATCGAGAAACAACCGAAAAGACGAGACAATACTCCAAGTGTTCAGTTCATAAACTAAACTGGAGATTGACTGAAGCAGCTTTGATCTACTTCGCTAATGCAGAGCAATAGCATTTCGAAGGCTATCTGGCTAACTCCAGGCTCCATATGTAGCTTACAAAGTAGAACAATAACAAGCTAGATGATCCCCAGCGGAGTCACCAATTTTTTGTGGAGGTAAATCCCCTCTGCAGACAAAGGCGATCCCTACTAGCCCATACCGGGTCTAGCAACAATCGTTCACGCTATAGTGTAGGTTCCTAATTGCAAATAAACCAACCAGCGATGAAGGCTTACCTAGAATCCAACGCTGTCGCTTGTAGAGAAAGTAGCGCTCCCGTTCCTTAGCTCTGGCAGATCACAATCCTCACGATCTCCATGATCGGACACCTGCACACGCAAGAAATAAAACAAACGCAAGTGTAAAATCTAGTGCATACAACTATATGTCAGTTAGAGAAGACATAACTCATGATCATCATCAAGAACAAGAGTGGAACCATAACCAATAGTCGCTTATCATTAATCAGTCAAAAGAAGAATACGACCATAGCTCTGATGCTGAATTCTCCTTCAGAGAGTCGTTAGTAGAACGTGTCTTGATAAAGCTTGTCAGGGATGGGACAAGCCTCTCTCTCAGGATGTCTCGAAAATAATCTCCTTGCTTGGATTTGGCCTTAAGGGAATGGATCAAAGCTCTTGTAGCATTAGGCTCTTGGGAACTTGGAGACTAGCCATTCAGGCATTCAACCATTCAACCATTCAGCCCCTTCATCAATGGATGAAGGCTATATTTATAGAGGAGAGGAGGAGGTTGGGATCCCTACAATAGTGGAAGGGAGGCCTTATCCTTTGGGAGGTTCCCCATATGGTGGAAACAAGAGGCCAAAGGAGGAAGGCCGTGGTTATTCAGTCGAAACCACTCCGATGACTCATCCATGAAGTTGTTGTAATCGAAACTTCGCCTCCTTTTTTTAAAAAACTTTCCATAAACAGAGTGGCGCGGGTGCTTGGCAGGACGGGGGCGCCCGGTGGCATGGGCTCAGTGTTAATTTTCCTCATTGGCGCGAGTACATAACAGGCTACCAGCGCCAAGGCAAAAACAGGTGTTTTTAGGGGTCTACTCAGGAAATGATCAACAGAAGGAATGTTGTCCTCATGGAAAGGGATGCAATGATGTCATTTGCAAGTCATGAAATTACTTATTCGTCATAGAAATGACCCTCCAATGGGCGAGATGGGGATTGCAGGGATGGTGAAAAATTACTGTGTAACAACTAGGAAGTGTGGGGATTACTGTTGATGATGATGACTTGGTGAGCTTGGCTCTCCTTGGGCTTTTGAAGAGTTGGCATAGATACGAAGAATCTGTCAATGGACGGGAGAAACTGCTGGGTTGGGAGTGACTTTGGTCGGATCTTGTGCAGGAGGAGATAAGGCGAAGTACCAGGGATGTGTTACACTGAAATTTGTCACCATGACATTTTAGTACTTCCTTAGAATTCTACAACATAAAAGTTCCTAAAATCAAGCCTTGAAATTGAGAGAAAATCTCATAAAAGTCTTAAAAACACTTGTGCCTCAATTTCTCTTAACATTTCCTATGGTGCCGCACCTTTTTTCTCTAAATCATGTGGAGCTAAACGCACTTTCTCCTCAATAAAGGTGCAAACCCCTATAAAAGGTAAAATGAAGGTGGAAAGTAACATTTAGAATCCCAACAGTCAAATCTGGAAGCTTCTAGAAGCAATTATCTGGTCGAAGGTTCGCTCCTATCATGCATGTTCATTCCTCCATTATGGGAGCCTACCCCTTGATTTATGGAGCCCAATTCCTTCAAAAGAGAATTCTATCCCTTCTTATGTGGAACCATAACCTCATCTTTTCCTATAAATTGAAGCCATAGTGCATCTTACAAGGTTAGAGTTAGTGAGTTAGACTTTGAGAATTTTTGAGGAGAAATGCTGTAGAGACTCATACTCTCTTAACTGATCATTATGTGGGAATGATTAAACACCCATGTGTATTTTAGCTGAGAGAGTGAAAAGCTTGTAAAATTAAAGGAAACGCCTGTTTTGGACCCCAAGAAGGCCTGTACGACATCAAGGAAGACATGGTTGTAAGGCTCTTCTTTATCAAAGATAATACGAATAAATACCGTTTTCTCAATGAGTTCTTTATTTAAGTAGTTTGTTTATCATATTTTATCAATGAGTTATTTAATTGATTTACTCATTTCTTGAATTCCTTGATCATCTTGATAGATATATAATTTGTGAATTAGTTTATCCTATGCAGGTGCTATTGATTTTTTCCATGTTTGTGATTGCAGATCTTTGAAGACGACTCTTTAAAGCAACTGGAAAGAAGATTATTACAAATAGCGCTGGACTATAGGTAGGTCTTCAAAACCCCTGTTATAGCTAATTAATGAATTGAATGTTATCTAGAGAAAATAGTTTTTTTTTTTTTTTCCGTTTGTTGCAAGCTGTCCGTAGGACACTTGGGAGGTCTGTCTTGTCCGCAAGAATGACTTATCCATCCAACAAAATGGCGACTCTGCCGGGGAATGGATTTTGAACTTTGATTTATTTTATTTTGACTTGTGAATTTATTTTTTATGATTTTGATTGATTTATACTGGCTTTGGTAGTTTATCTGTAGAATCACTGAGAAAATGTTTTAGAGTTTTTAATTTTTTTCTTTTAGTTTTCTGGTATCTGCACTTTTATTTTAGAAATAATGCGAGCATCTTTTCTCTTTTATTCTATAAACAGTGCGGGACCACACTTGTTTACACTGAATCCTGCGGACCCTGTGAAAATTTTTAGAAAATCTTAAAATTCCCTTTTCTGGATTAATTTGTTAGATTCTCAGTGCATACCCAGACTTGTATCTTTTGTCAGAAAGCTTTGATTAAGAGTTTATTTCAACATTTTTTAGTTTTGAATTATTTTCTGAAAGATCTTCATATTATAGTGATTTTTGCTTTGTCTTTATCCCGCTCAAATATTAGAAACCTTTATATACCTTTAGATCACTGGTACTTCCTTGCTTTCTTGCTGAGTTTGACATCATAGCAGAAATCGTTTTATGAGATTTAGATCCCATCTTCTCATTTGCAAATATTTAAAAAAATTGTGTTGATAAGTTTGGAATTTCACTTAAAAAACCAAAATTGGGTGTTTTTTGAGTTCTTGTTGATCCAAGCAAACAATTTCTTAGTTAGATAACAAGCTAAGCAAGACATCCTAAAAATATTTAAAGTTTTAATTCAGATTTAGTCTTTAGAGTTTTTAGATCTCAAAATTAGTGTTTTTAGTTTTGAGTGTTATTTCTAGAAATTATAGTGCTGTTTTGAAGACAAATTTTGTTTGTAGTTTCGATCTTGAATGATAAAGGGATTTCCTATTGAGAAATAGATCATTTTGAGTTCTCATGAAATTAGATTTCTTTTCATTTATTTCTTGTTTGAAGGAAAGAATTGTTTTAAAAGATTTCATTTCTCAACTCTTCCTTTAGATTGAATTCATTGAAAGGAAAATAATTGTTTCTCATAATAGATGCATTTTTAGTGTGTTTTAAGTCGGGTCACCTACATATCATCAGTTTCACTTTCGCACCTATTTTCCTAAGAAACAACCTATTAAAATCAACGCTTAAATTAAAATCAATCTAGTAATTTTTTATATTTCTAGGGCTCTTTTCACCAATATAGCTTAAGCTAGTGTCTTGGAGTAGGGAGTAGTTAACTCTCCAAGACAATTAAAACAAAAAAGTAGTTGATCTTGCAGTAGGAAAAATACAATAGTTGCTTGTATGCTCTGGGAAGCTCCTCTTAAAGGAGTAAAGCACGAGGTCATATCTGAACCAATGGGATAATCAATTCTATCTCGTTGGGAACGATATAAGATGTGCGCGTATCAACGGTAAACCTCGGATAGACCATTGTCGAGGAGTCTGGGGTCACTTGTCAGTATACCTTGGATTATGTTAAGGAGCCTTCAAGGGGATTGAGCTTTGTTACTCTGCCCTTGTGTGTATGTCGGATCGTAGACTATTCCCCCACGTATATTAGTTCCTGTTGGTAACCATAGTGGCCATAATATTTACGGTTTTTTCCTAAGGCGACGATGGAGGAAAGATCCCACTGTACCTGGAGAAGATGTCGAATAGACTCACTTGGACTCTCCGGAGGGTTATCTTCACTCGAGATGGTTTAAGTGGAGAAACTTGCACCGGTCTGTTTCATTAAGCAGGTTGTCAGGGTAACTGTTCCAACCGCCCTTTCTACATTAAAATACTACAATGTTGGATTTCATCACCAACTAGTATTTTTAGTGTGGGAAGTTACTGTTTGTGTGTGGTTTGATCTCATAAATTTTTAGGCGTGTGATTCATTTGTTTGTTTCCTTAGCGATTTTAGGAATTTTCATTGAAATTTTCTTTGATTGCGTGTGATTAATAATTTTTAATCATGGCTTTATTACCAAGACAATCACGTAGACTCTAGGGGAAACCTCCTGAGTATACACCAAGCCAACTTGAAGGGTTGCGAGCTCTAGTACCACATAGTGTCAGTAGAATTAGATCAACAGAACCAGGAGAATCATCCATAGTTATTCATCCTGATCATCAATCACAAACAATAGAATATCCAAGAGCCAATTTCAATTTTTGAATTTATTGGTAGTATTTCTCCTTCCAGTGAATTAGCTGAAGAGCCTGAAATTTCTGAGCCTAACGCTAAACCTGCTGTATTGGAACCATCTTCAAAATTTGTTACTCTGACTTCTAGTGATCCTGATTCACCTAGGGTAAGACATCACATTACTAAAAATATTCCTTCTGACCTCATATGTATTGAAGAACTTGTTGGTCCAGACGAAGACGTAACTCTTCCCAAAACCCAAGAAACTTTGAATCTTAGGGAGATTGAATCAATATTCTATAGTTCTTTTAGAATTGACACTTGGTATTTATCATTGATAGATTGTTTACAAAACGCGGGTCTTACATATTCACCACCCCGAATTCCTTTTCATCCTACACCGAGAGGTTATCATCCTTCATCAGCTATGTCAAGTGAGTCATCTATGTTTTCCCAATCTCCAGAAACATTTTTATACGGTGGTCCGTCTGTTCCTTCGAGATACCAGTCACTCTTTGGTACTTTCCCGGGGGCAGTTCCTCAACCAATTGAACAAGTGTTATCATCTGGTACAAATGTAATTAAAACTGAAACGTTGAACGCAGAGAAAATTTTTATGATGTCTGGTAATATTCAAAATCCTCAACCTCAAGGTAGTCAGTTACCGCCTGGGGGGCAACCTCAAGGTAGTCAGTTACCACCTGGGGGGCAACCTCAAGGAAGTCAGTTACTACCTGGGGGGCAACCTCAAGGTAATTTTTTACCAGGAAAAACTGTAGGACAATATTATCTGCCTGGAGAAAAACCTCAAGGACAATACATACCTCAAAGTTATCAACCTCAAGGACAGTACATTCCTCAAGGTAAACCCCAGGGTAAGTTTATTCCTCAAGGTCAACCCAGGGTTTTTTTATTCCTCAGGGTCAATACCAACCCCAGATTTAGTATACGCCTCAAGGTTATCAACCTCCAGGTCAGTACCCAACTCAAGGATTTCAACCTCCTCCATGTCAACCATTGTTACAAGGAACCGACACTTTTCCAATCAATTATCAAACTTATGTTCAAATTGGTTATGGTCCTTCATATGCACAACCTTTTATGGGTCAATACCTCGGAATGAATATGGTGTGGGATCCATCTCAAATTCATTAGACTATGCAACCCAATGTGCAGCTACCTACTCAACCTGGACAACCTATAGTTTCTGGTCAAACCCATCAACCTATTCAGCTTACCGTTCAAGTTCCTACACTTAGTTCTGTTCAGCAGCCTGGGCCTAGTACACCTCAGACTCTCCCTTAGACTTATACTACTGTTGCAACTTCGGTTCAACCTATCACACCTATTTCTAGAGTATCTGTAGCTCCTGTTTCTACTACCCCTGTAACAGTGCAAATTTCTCAAGTATCTATGCCATAGTCAGGACATACAATTCATACTACGATCCAGATGCCTACAGGACAAGTTGGTACACATACGATTCTTACTAGTCAACCACAATTTACTTATCAACCGTACCAGGGGCAGTATCAATTTGGGTAGGCTACACAAAATCCAGTATATCAGTATCAGCCATACCCTGGGTATACTTATCAAGTACCTCAACAACCCCAGTAAGGTCTGGTTAATCTTGGTTACCTAGGAGGTTTCATGATTCCAAATGCGCATCCAATTCTAGGGTATCCTGGATATCCTCCTCCTGGCACTGGTTTGATCACACAAGGTTATCAAGAACCTAGCCATCGATTACCATTTATAGCAACTTTAGATTTACAGAATCTATCGTGCCTTATGAACGATCCTATCTTTTATCTTCCATATTGGTCGTCGATGCCTAACAAGTTGTCCAGTGATATTCAAAAGTTTGAGGGTAAGTTAGGAGAGGACCCATCTAATCACGTTATGACTTATCACCTCTGGTGTGCATCCAATTCACTAATTGATGATTTGATTTGATTGCGTCTTTTTCAGAGAAATCTCATTGGTCTAGCTGCCAAATGGTACATTGAGTTACCACGCGGCTCTTTTAATAATTTTAATGCACTAATTATTGCTTTCTTAACCCATTTTCATTTGCCTGTCAGATACGAAAATGGCACAAAATTGCTTACTTCATTAAAAAAATCTACGTCTACATACATATCTGATCACATTCATGAATGGAGACGTAGAAGGCGTTTAGTGAAGGTATTTATTCCAGATCAAACTTTAGCTGAATGGTTTATTAAGTCATTATTTCCTAAAATTACTGAAGATGTGGCCAAAGGAGGCGTTGTTACAGAAGAGCAAGTCATTACTCAGGCTCAATACCTTGACCTTGTATATACCCAGTCAGGTACTCTGTATGATAAAATCCCCGATTTACTAAGACCTGGTCAATTAACTACAACTCCTTCTAGCTCTCACACCGCTGATGGTGTAATTGGTTCTGTTAGCACTGGTAAAAGTAAGAAGAAATCTTCCAATATGACTTCTCCTATTATCACTTTACCCGATTCACCGAAAGGAGATTCTTCTATTGAAGCTTATGTCGATATTCATGTTGTAGAATCATCTACAACCAAACCTAAAACTGGTGGTAAGAATAAAAAGAAAAAAATCTTCAAAAGATAAAACGATACAATTGAACCCACTGACGAAAAACGTAAACCTCCATATCCTTGTCTGATATGTGATGAGGATCATTTTACAAAAGAGTGCCCGCATAGAGCCGAGGTATCAAAATTTGTTAAGGGTTTGCCCATACCTGCTCTCTTGAAGAATCCCTTTTCTGCACAAGATAGTAACATGGTTGGATCTTCCTCAAATGTGCTAGAGAATATCTTGATGGTTGCGACGCGATTGCAAGATTACGGTAGTAAAAATCCTGGTAAAGAATCAGAAACATCTAATTTGGCATCAACTAAATTTCCCTCAGTTTCTGATCCATTACAGATCGAGAAAAAAAATCCTGACTTAGTAATCAAACCGCCTGCTAAAGGTGTCCTTCGTAAATCAGCTTTCAATCCACATGCGAGAGCCGCTCAGAATTACAATATTGTTGAAGACTTGGCAATTTCCCCTTTAGCAATGTCGGCTTTGGAAGTACTGCAATCATGCCCAGCCCAAAGAAAATTACTTTTTTCAGCCTTAGGAGTCGTAGACCTCCAGGATTCGAACCTCATGATCTTCAATTTAGAGAATTTTACACCCTACCCACCCCATCAAATGGCTTTTCAAATTTCGGTAATAGTAAAAAACAAACATATCTTTTGTATTGTTGTAGATGAAGGGGCTTCTACATGTATTATGTCATTAAAATGTTGGAAATCACTTGGTTCTCCGACAATTAACCAATCGTTGACTGTTCTCAAAGCTTTTGATGGAAGAGGTTTTCAAACGTATGGTATTTTACAAGATCTACCAATAGAGGTCGAAGGAAAAATGGTTAATCTAGATGTGGAAGTGGTTGATGCCCCTCTGGATTACAACCTTCTCCTGGGTCGCAGTTAGTCTTATGCCATGACTGCTATTGTATCATCGATTTTTCGTCTTATCATGTTTCCTCATAAAGGAAAGATCGTTAAAATAGATCAGCTCTCATATTATTCATCCGACCCAGCCTCTACTGATAACATCCAGCATATCAGAAAATCGACTATCCCTTATAAGGATGTCAGAGTAGGTTTGCTTAAAGATTCTGCTTTATTGGGAACTTTTTCCTTCCCTGATCCTAACATACAACCTCCTATTGCTAATATCAATATGATTACATCAAGTACTATTTCCTTTGATGATCCTTGGATAGTACCTTCAGAATCAAAATTGGATCCTTTTGATGGTGAGATGCCTTTGAGTCCTTTTGAGTTAGCATATTAGACTGTACAACCATTTTATGATACTCCTTCAACTGAATCTGATCCAGTGAATGTGATAAATGAGGAGTCATTTTCAATATCGAGCTCAACTTCGACATCAATTCCGGATCTTAGTCAACAAGTATTCAATACTGATGAACATATTCATGAATTTTTGTCGGTCGATGAGTTGCCATGGGAAGATCTTCATCATAGGTATTCGTTTTTACCTGATCTCGATCATTTTGAGAATGAGTTTTCCTCCATTTTTACTACTGATTATGTCAAAGAACCTCAAAATCCTCTCTCAAATTTCGATTCTGAATTGAATTTAGAAAATATTTCTACAACGGTTCCCATTGACATTTCAGTAAAACCTGTAATTGTTGAAAACATTCATATAGGTGATTCTTGTATGACTGATGAAATCTAAGCATATAAAGCCCTATTTCAAGAATTCCACAACATTTTCGCCTGGTAATATGAAGAAATGCCAGGAATTGATCCATCGATTGTTGTTCATGAAATCAAGACATACCCGGATGCTAAACCTGTTAGACAGAGCTTACGTTAGATATATCTGAGAAAATCTGCCGCTATTAAAGCTGAAGTTGAAAAATTACTTCATGCAGGTTTTATTTATCCGATTCCGTTAACGGATTATGTATCTAATATTGTTCCAGTCAATAAAAAACAAGGAACAATACGAGTGTGTAATTATTATAGGGATATAAATCGAGCTTGTCCAAAGGATAATCATCCAACCCCTTACATTGATCAAATTATTGACGATTGTGCTGGAAGTGAAATGTTTTCATTCATCGATGGATTTTCCGGCTACAATCAAATCAACATACCCCCTGTAGATCAACCCAAAACAGTTTTCATTTGTCCATGGGGAAATTTTGCTTATCGCAAACTACCTTTTGGACTTAAGAATGCTAGCGCCACTTTTCAGAGGGCAATGTATTATGCATTTCATGATATTAAACACATTGTGCAACCTTACCTCGATGATTTTCCTGCTCATTCTTCACGTAGAGAAGATCATATCACTCATATATGAGCCATTTTTATACGATGTAGGCTTTACAATATTCGTCTGAATCCTCAAAAATGTGTTTTTTGTGTACAATATAGATGATTTTTTTGATTTATTGTCTCAAAGGCAGGCATTCGTGTTGATCCATCGAAGGTTGAGGCAATCATCAATTTACCTCCTCCCTCTACTCTTCGTCAATTCCAAAGTTTGCAAGGGAAAGAAAACTTTTTACTTCAATTCATTCCTAACTACGCCGAGTTAACGAAAGGTTTCACCAGGTTGTTGAAACAGAATATTCCTTTCTTTTGGGATGAGATCGCTGATCGATCTTTTGATGATCTTAAAAACGCGTTGACCCATGCACCATTACTGCATCCTCCCAATTACAACCAGTATTAGTTTTTGTACCTCGTCGTTTCCGATTCCATGATAGGGATGGTTCTAGTTTAGGAAGATGAATTCCATGGTGAACATGTGATTTACTATCTTAGTTTCAATTTGCATCTGACTGAAATCAAATATTCACATGTGGAGAAATTGGCCTTGGCAGCTGTTCAAGCTGTCCAACATTTTCGTCATTACATACTTTTACACAAAACAATAGTGATATCTGATTGTAACCCTATGATGTATATTTTAACCAAACAATTGCTAGGGGGAAAATACTCCAAATGGATTGTTATCCCGCAGGAGTTTGAGTTGGAATTTGAAAAATCCAAATCAAAGAAATCATTGATATTTGCTGAAATTATGTGTGATTTCCCACATATTGATACAGAAACTGTGGCGAATCAACCGATCATGGACAAATCCTTGTTTCTTATTAGTACCATTGATCCTTGGTATGGAGATATCATTGTTTATCTTCAGACCCAATATTTTCAGCTCGAACTTTCATGGTCACAACAACGTAAAATCTGTTTCTAGTCTCAACAATATCATATTGTTGGCGACACACTATACCGTCGTGGTGCGGACTATTTTTCGACATTGTCTCACCCATGAAGAAGCCGAAAGGGTTTTAAATGACTGTCACTTTGGAGCATGTTGCAGTCATATGTCTGGGTACGCCAAAACACAAAAGATATTGCGCACAGGTTATTTCTGGCCGTCCTGATTTAAAGATTGTATTTATGCGGTCCAAACATGTCATAATTGTCAAATATTCGATAGAAAAATGCGTGCACCACTTGCTCCTCTTCACCCTATATTTGCTATTGGTCCTTTTGCAAAATGGGGCATTGACTTCATTACATGTAACCCTCACTCGGCCGGGGGGCATGGGTATATTATTCTAGCAGTAGATTATTTTACCAAATGGGCCAAGGCAATGCCTACATTTGCGACAGATGGAAAAAATGCAGCTACTTTCATGTTCAATAATGTGATTTCTCATTTCGGTGTACCCCAAGCGATAATTATTGATCACGGGAGCCATTTTCGAAACATCATGATGACTGAACTGACTGATCAACTTGGCCTACGCCATGATAGTTCTACACCATATTATCTGCAGGCTAATGTTGAAGCAATTAATAAATTTTTATTCACCATGATCAAACGAATCATTGGAATTCATAAGTCGAATTGGCATACCATGCTCTTTTCAACACTTTGGGCATATCGAACCTCAGCAAAAACATCGACAGGTTTTACCCCTTTTCAACTGGTTTATGGTTTAGAAGCGGTATTACCCATTGAATGTGAGATACCATCACTCCAACTAGCCATAAAGTTACTACCAGCCACTTCTGAAGAGGAGAAATGTTTTTTGTACTTGGCTCAATTAGATGAGAATCGACGCACCACTGCACTAGCCACCGAGACTCATGTGAAATGAATGAAAGCTCAGTATGATAGAAATGTTACACCTCAAATTTTTTCAGAAGGAGACCCAGTCTTGGTTTATGATCAAGCTAACGATAAGCTAGGGGTTTGGAAATTTGAACCCATGTGGCATGGTCCTTATATTGTCAAGCGACAAATTGCAAAATGGGCCTATGAATTGATTGATTTTGATGGGGTCTCTTTAGGAAAACCCAGAAATGGGCTTTATTTGAAGATATATTACGCTTGATTCTTGTGTGGAGATCTTTCTTGTTTATTAGTTATTTTTTAGCTGGTGTGCTGTAGATTAGAAATGTGTGCCTAGTTTAAGTGTGCTTTTAATACTATTCCTACTTATCTAGATTACTCTTGATATTGCAGATGTCGACGTCTTTTCAAACATACATTGGTTTTGCTGATGGCGATTTTTGTAGTACACGGAACATCTCTTCCGCAGCCTGGGTTATTTATTCACCCACTGACGAGTTAATATCCATGCATGGGGTAAGCCTCAGTCAAACAACAAACACTATTGCAGAATATAGTGCAGTTATTGAGTTATTGAATGGATCCATTTCATTTGGAATTCGGAGTTTGATCATTAGGCTATATTCTGAACTCGTTGTATTATAATTAAACCAAGTATATGGAATTAGAAACCCAGTTTTATTAAGATTATTTTTGAGAGTTCGTCTCTTGAAACGAGAATTTGATTATATTGAGTATCAACACATTCCAAGAAATTTAAACACATTAGCAGATGCAATAACTTCTAGTGTGATTAACAAAAATTTGCGATAATAAAAGCAGTAAATCAACATTTGATAACATGTTGGATAGGTAACTGAAAATAGTAGTATATCGTAGCATAGAGTAGTGTTTCAAAAAATAGTACATCTTCCTCAATCATAGGTTCAAAACGCCTTATTATCGGGAAAAAAATGATACAAAAAATGATAAGAGTCTATACAATCGATCATCCACTATTCGTGGTAATGATCATGATAATATACTACAACTCTCTCCACCTTGCTTAAAAATCTCCTGAACAGTCCAGGAACACCAATGACATATATCTGTAAGCGGAGAGGAATGTCATCTACAGAAGTCTCTGGGATGTCAAAAGTCAATTGCTCCAAATGGTGTTTGAAATCAGTCAGGATTTCTGCTGTCTGATCCTGTGGTGGTGGTGGTGCTGCAGATGGATCCCTTTGTCTCCTGTCAAAGGGGTGGAGAGTGACTGGTCGACGTGGACCCACATCTGTATTTGAAATTTTTGTTATCAGTTTTGGACGATTTAAAAAACAAAATAAAAATGAGAAATTAGAGCATGTCAAAGAGATTTTTTTATCTGACTCATCCCACTGAGCTCCTGGAGGAAGTGGCATATCCTGATCTCCCCGGTAATCCATCCCAGCATAAGGGAAGTCCTCTATCACAAAGAGTTGGTGTTCTAACCAATGGAAATAAGTCGAGGGAAATTGAATAATCTCTGTCCCCTCACTATGACGGGCCATCAAAGCAACCCATCGGACCATTTGAGGCTCTCGGACTCTAACATCATTAACAAGAATATGTTGTGGGGCTAATAGAGGAATCCTCTCTAAAGCAAAAGTAACCATGATAGATCCATATCCGAAGTTATTTAACTTCCCGTTTTTTTCTCTAGTTAGTTGGCCTTTGACATTAGACAACACTGCCTCGCACCAGTTGAATATAGTGCCTCAGAAGTAGTCCACTGCAATCCGCATTTGAGATCCAGTAGCCACATGAAAATCTGCACTTCCACATAACTTGGTAACGATAAATGCAATCACTTTTAATTCAGGACAGATGATCATTTTAATATCAATCCATTTATCTTTTGGATTAGCCTCATCATTATAAAACTCTAATTGCAGGCTAGCAACAGATTGGCCATTTGGTCTAGCCCCAAATAGAGAAAGTGGTTCACCTATTTTAGACAAACCAGTCAAAAAATATATGTCCTTCAGCTCAATTTCGAGCCGGTTGCCTCCAATCACGAAACACTAGTCCTGAACATCCCACTTGTTTACCAACCAAGTGAGAAGGTATACTTGAGCTCTCATGCTGCTGATAGCCCAGAATTTGAATAAACCACATGCTTTCAGAACTTGTAATGTAGGTGGATGAATCATTGTAGCTTCATCCACCTCCTCATGTTCACGTTCCTGCTAGATGAGCATTGTAAATATCCTACAATGAGCAAAATGAAATATTAGAATCATTTAATTTTTTTTTTTTTTTGGGTAATTTGGGAAGAAATTATGTTTTCAAATTCTTCACGGTGCCCCCACACTTTACGTTTAGAGATAGTGCATAGCTCCGCACGGGCTCTGTGCTAAAAGTGTGGGGCCATGACATTTTTCTTTGTAAAAAAATGTCGGGGTCCATAGGTATCGTGTGTCTTACCTGCGGACCCCCGAGGGCGGAATTTCGAACATATTTTCTCCCCAAAAATGAATTTTAAGCCCTGAATTAAGAAAATGAACGGATGAAAAGCAAGGAAAAGAGGATGTGGATTACCTGGAGCATACGGTTTTCGATTTCAATGGTCGGTCTGTCCAGAATCTTCTCTGGAGCATTTTTTTCCAAAAGCTCTAAAATTTTCACTCCAAACTCAAATGGTAAAAATGAATTTGGAAAACTCCTTTTTATAAGTTTTTCCGAATAAATGAAATTTAAATTTGTTTATTTTTCACTTTAAAAAGATGGTTTTTCAAAATATTTTTATTATTGAAGCAGGTACGTTTAATTTTTTGAGTTTCTGTGAAGAATACCGTATTTTTCAGGTGAAATGGTCATTTTTGACGAAGAGTATACTTTTATCACTTTTTCTGGCTCTTTAAAATTTACGAAAAATTGAAATCATGGAGTCCTCTTTTAAGCCCTTTTAAAACTCTCTAAAGATGAAAATATTCCCGAGTACTTGACTATTCGAACTCGTTAAAGGAAATGAACAGTCGTCCCTTCAGTATAAGTTTACCCCTTTTCCGGGTTGAAATGGACTATTTACGAAAAAGGTATACGTTGAATAATCATGGTCAATAGAGTTCTCTCCCGCATTATTTATCCTTTTTTGGGCCTGAGAGACTAAAATTACGAAAAAGTACACCCATGGAGTTTTCTTAAGTTTTTTCTTCTGACTCCCTAAAAATGAAAAACACCGAGTTTCTTTTATACTGGACTCGTTAGAATTTAACAGTAAATGACTTGTCAATTACAAATAGGAATGGAACACTCCTTCTTAGGGTTCGATTTTAAACTAATTTGGACTCATTTGAAGGATAAGCTTATAAACAAGCAAATGTTATCCTCCTCAAGCTTGTCAAAAATAAAGAGGTACTTGCTAGAAATGGTGGGGGAAAAGAGAGAAAATGAATTCATTTGTTACACTTTGATTTATAAAAGAAATATACCACTCTTGAACACGACACTTTTTGTCACACTTCTACCTGGGTTGGGAAAATCCTTTGCCTATCAGTTAATCAAACCAATTGAAGGTATTCAATCGGTTTTTCGGTATTATCTTACGACAACTATCACCAAACCATCTGCAGTGTCGTTATGTATTCAAGAGGATAGTCAAACAAACCATTCATCTGCAAACATTTGTCTCCATTCGTGTTGACCATCCCTAAGTCATTCCTTGCAAAAAACCTCTTCAAAACTTGATCTATGGTTTCGTGTCGTGAGCTTGCTTACAACGGATCACTTTCTATCGACGAAAACTCATCATCTAGGAATTCGATCTAGAATCCTTCAGTACCTTGGAATTTGCATGCCTTAATGGCAGGTTTCTCGTCTTCAACGATAGGTTACATCATTGACCTTCGATTGAATGATTCCGTCAAATGTTCGACTTCAAATCACTTATTCACATTTCATGGATTGTACTGAGTACTTTGAGAGCCATTGTCATTATTGGTGGTTTCTCTCACACTTGTTAACAGTTCTCATCAATGGCTAGTAATCAAGTGGGTTCTACCATGTTCGACTTCAACACATTAAATCGCATGGATATAATTGTACTAGTACAGGTAGCATAAATCAAGACCCTGGATCTATTTTTCACCATCTAGGATGCGAGGAGTTTTATTATTCATTATGCAGTAGAATATTCAAGACAGATGGCTGCGTCACTCATGTTATTCACACTATTGTGTATGTGTCCGTCATTCTGTAATAAATTAGACCCCAATTAGTTTTGATACAGTGAGATACTACCTCGGTAGTAGATATATATATATATATATATATATATATATATATATATATATATATATGATTTGCATTGAATGTTTTTACAGGGTCCCGATTGGGGTGTCCACAGGCTAATCCTTGAAATGATAAAGCACATCACTCTTCGAATGCTCTCAGACTTTGCACTTTAGGGGGAAATTTGTTACACTGAAATTTGTCACCATGACGTTTTAGTACTCCCTTAGAAGTCTACAACCTCAAAGTTCCTAAAATCAAGCCTTGAAATTGAGAGAAAAGCTCATAAAAGTCTTAAAAACACTTGTACCGCAATTTCTCTTAACATTGCCTGCGGTGCCACACCTTTTTTCTCTAAAGCATGCGGAGCTAAATGTACGTTCTCTTCAATAAAGGTGTGAACCCCTATAAAAGGTAAAATGAAGGTGGAAAGTAACATTTAGAATCCCAACAGTCAAATCTGGAAGCTTTTAGAAGCAATTATCCAGTCGAAGGTTCGCTCCTATCATGTATGTTCATTCTTCCATTATGGGAGCCTACCCCTTGATTTATGGAATCATCCCAATTCATTCAAAATAGAATTCTATCCCTTCTTATGTGGAACCATAACCTCCTCTCTTTTCCTATAAATTGAAGCCATAGTGCAGCTTAAAAGGTTAGAGTTAGTGAGTTAGACTTTGAGAATTTTTGAGGAGAAATGTTGTAGAGACTCATACTCTCTTAACTGATCATTATGTGGGAATGATTACACACCCATGTGTATTTTAGTTGAGAGAGTGAAAATCTTGTCAGTGTAAAGGAAACGCCTGTTCCGAACCCCAAGAAGGCCTGTACGACATCAAGGCAGACACGGTTGTAAGGCTCTTCTTTATCAAAGATAATACGAATAAATACCATTTTATCAATGAGTTCTTTATTTAAGTAGCTTGTTTATCATGTTTAATCAATGAGTTATTTAATTGATTTAATCATTTCTTTAATTAATTGATCATATTGATAGATATATAATTCATGAATTAGTTTATCCTATGTAGGTGCTATTGATTTTTTCCATGTTTGTGATTGCAGATCTTTGAAGACGACTCTTTCAAGCAACTGGAAAGAATATTATTACAAATAGTGCTGGACTATAGGTAGGTCTTCAAAACCCCTGTTATAGCTAATTAATGAATTGAATGTTATCTAGAGAAAATAGCTTTTGTTTGTCCGTTTTTTGCTAGCTGTCCGTAGGACACTTAGGAGGTCTATCTTGTCCGTAAGAACGACTTATCCATCCAACAGGATGGCTCTTCATCGAAGAATGAAGATGAAGATAATTGTGGTTTGGCTGCAAAATCAAGGAAAGGGAAAGGGAAGAAATTCCACTCCAAATCCAAGGCTAAAGGCAAGAAGCAGGATTTGTCCAAGGTGAAGTGTTTTCATTGTCATAAATATGGGAATTTCGCCACTAATTGTCCACAAAAGAAGAAGAAGAAGAACAAGAAGGTTGCTGGAGCTGCAGCGGGTGAGGCCTTAGCCTTGAAATTTGAACTTTATTTCTCTTTGATCGCATGCTTGGTTTCAAGTGCTATGGGATCAGTGTGGTATCTTGATAGTGGTGCATCTTTCTATATGACGAGAGACAAGGAGTTGTTTAGTGACTTGGAGGAGAAGGATCTCCAAATGCATATATAGATGGGCGACGATGGTCGATACAGTGCGACCAGATTTGGGACCATTACCTTTGAGAGGGAGTGAGGTAATCCATTTTTGTTGAAAGATGTTATGCATGTTCCAGGTCTGCAGAAGAACTTGGTCTTCGTCGTGATGTTGGAAGAAAAAAGTTATGATGTTGTTTTCAGTGATGGAAAAGATTTCCTGCGACATAAAACAACGGGTCAAACCAAGATGATATGGATTTCAAGTTAGGAATCTTTACAATATGGAGGTAGATGAATGCGCTGCAATGATGGGCAAAGCAGAATAAGTGGTGAGCTGGGATGAGGGAAAATTATGGCACAGAAGATTGGGCCATCTTCACCATGGCGCCTTGAATATTTTGCAGTAGATTTATACTGGACTTCCCAAGGTTACTCTTACACAGTCAGATCAGTGTAAGGGATGTACTATGGGTAAGTTTGTGAAGACCACCTTTCATGAGAAGGATAATCGTGCTTCGGTGATCCTAGAGAGAATTCACACAGACGTGTGTGGACCTTTCTTGGTTGCTTCAACAACAAAACACAGGTATTATGTTATATTTGTTGATGAATATTATCATAGATGCTAGATCTTCTTCATGTAGAAGAAGAGAGAAACATTCTCAAATTTTTGTGAGTTTAAAGCATTGGTGGAGAAGGAGTCGGGGAAGCAAGTGAAGGCCCTGCAGAGTGATAATGGTGGTGAATATATCTCGGGTGAATTCAAAGAATTCTATAGCAAAGAAGGAATTCAAAGAGAACTCATAGCGCCTCATACCCACAACAGAATGGGGTCACGAAGAGAAAGAACCGAATGATCGTGGGTATTGCACGAGCTATGCTGCATGACCAAGGCCTACCAATGCACTGGTGGGCGGAAGCATGAAACATTGCGGTTTATGTGCAAAACCGTTGTCCTCATAGAGTACTTGGCATGAGTACACCTGAAGAAGCTTTTACTGGTAAGAAGCCTGATATTTCTCATTTGAATATTTTTGGCTCATTTGTTTACATTCATGTGACAAAGGATGCTAGGAAGAAGTTGGAGCCGACTGCAGAAGTTGGGATATTTTTGGGGTACACAGAAAAACCCCATAATTATCATGTGTATTTTCTAGACAGTCGGATGACTGTGGTGCGATGGGATATAAAATTCAATGAGGTGAAAGCCATGAAGTTGTCACTTGAGAGGGAGCTACACTTGCATGTAGAGGAGGAGCTACTTGTTCCCAAAGATGAGCCTCTAGATGTGGATCAACCACAGGAGGAGATTCATGGAGTGGAGGAGTCCACTCATGCAGAACCAAACATCATAACTGGGAGGAAGCATACCACAGAGGCTGAGAGACTGAAGCTTGATGCGGCACAGAATGTAGGAGTCCCTACATCACAGCGTAGACAGAGACAATCACCTAACTGATTTACTAGATACATGGCTCTTATGAGAAAGTGTGTCGTGACAGAGCCATCTTCTTTTGAAGAAGTAGTGTAGGAGCCCACATGGGTAGATGCCATGGTGGAGGAGTATGACTCCATTTTCAGAAATAGTGCTTGGGAGATTGTTCCAAGGCCAGTGGGTAAATTAGCTGTAGGATCAAGATGGATATACAAGGTAAAGCAAGCCATTGATGGGAGCGTCGAGAAGTATAAGGCAAGATTTGTTGCCTGGGGCTTCTCACAGATCGAGGGGATTGATTATGAATAAATATTTGCACCTTTCGCACGATATTCTTCCATAAGGACCATCCTTGCTCTCTCAGCGCAGATGGGTTGGAAAATTCATCAGATGGATGTGAAAACTACGTTCCTTAATGGGGTCATTGAGGAAGAAGTGTACATTGAGCAGCCTGAAGGATTCAAAATCTTCAGTAGTGAGTTGCATGTGTGCAGGCTCAAAAGAGTGCTATATGGGCTGAAACAAGCACCTCGTGCTTGGTACACTTGGATCGAAAGCTATTTCACTGGACTTGGTTTGACCAAGGGTGAGGCGGATGCAAACCTATACCAAATTGCGGTGGAGGATAATATTTTAATCATTGTTATTTATGTTGATGATTTAATACTAACGGGTGATGAGCAATTGATACACTCATTCAAGGTAGATCTTGTAAAGGAGTTTGAGATGAAGGATTTGGGCCTCCTTTATTATTTCCTTGGATTGGAAATATGGCAGCGGGAAGGTGAACTGTTTATGTCTCAAGGAAAGTATGCCCAGGAGATACTGGAGAATTTTCAAATGCAAGGCTGCAAGCCTATTGAGACTCCTCTTCCAGGAAATTACAGGAAAGAGGATGCTACATCGGCAGAGGTAGTGGATGCCACAGTTTATTGACAGTTGGTGGGTTCGCTCATGTATTTAGTTAATACAAGACCGGACATATGATATGCAGTGAACCAACTTTCACAAGCGATGGTTAAGCCTACCAAGCTCTTTTGGAAGGCAAAAAAGCATGTCTTGAGGTATCTCAGGGGCACATCTGAGTATGGATTATGGTACAAACATACAGATGAGGTGAAGTTGCATGGCTTCACGGATGCAGATTGGGCAGGCAACCCAATGTATAGAAAGAGCACATCAGTAGGTATTTTTAATATCGGATCTACAATAGTTTCTTGGTACAGCAGGAAACAAAGATCCATGGCACTCAGTTCAGCAGAAGCATAATACATGGTAACAAGTCAAGCTGCATGTGAGGCTATCTAGATGAGGAAGATCCTGGTCAATTTGTTCGGTTCACATTTAGATCCTACAGTGATACATTGTGATAATCATAGTTGCATTAAATTCTAGATTAATCCTGTGTTTCATGATATATCTAAACATATTGATATCTGGTATCATAATATCAAAGATTATGTGCAGCGGAAGATCATGTTGCTTCAGTACATTCCTATAGAAGATCATGATGTAGACATTTTGATGAAGGCGCTCGGCAGGAGCAAATTCGAATACCATAGAGGCAGGATTGGGGTGAAGAATAATACCTATCTTGTTGAGAGGGAGTGTTGAGATTCAACAAGATGATGAAGCTTAGTGAAAATCAGTCACCTTCACTAAATGGGCCTGCAGGCTATTTTTAGGTGTAAGTCTATTTTTAGACTATGTCTATTTTTAGACATGGTGATCATATTTCAGAAGTTGCAAGATGATATTTGTGGATGGTTGGTCAAGTTGGAAAAATAGATGAAATTCTATTTTTAGATGATTGGGTGAAGTCTATTTATAGATCGTCTATCTAAAAATAGATGTGTCGATTATTATTAGCCCTTAATAATAATCAGACTTTAAATATCAACTTATTCTCTTGGAGCACTTTATTTCAGTATACAGATTTGGCAAATCAGTGGGTTGAAGGAATTACAAAATTCCTAGGGTTTACTGGTGGTTCATGCATGGAGGACTCAGTTAGAACTGAAGTGGAAAAGTTATGATAGAGTTGGAAGAGTAGTTCATGGAGTTGTTTTTTAGTTTAACTCAGTTATTGGAGTTAAACTTAGTTGAGCTAGTTATATCTAGTCTAACTGAATGATACACTAGTGAGATTGGAGTGAATTAATTAGTTAATTAATACACATATAATAACTCACTAATCAACTGAACAAATACAAAAGTTAACTAGAGTGCATGTCAGTTCCAGTGGAGACCCAGTGGAGAGGTAGGTGAAAGGGTGAGATGGACTATTTGTTGTGACTATAGTGATGCATTGATTGCATCACACACAGATTGGAGTTTCCAATGAGGATTGCGTAGTCAAGGGAAGGCCAATTCGAATTCATTCAGGGGTATTCTTCAGCAGGGATTGCGCAGTGGAGGCAACCTGTCAGGTGGCAAGAAATTGGTGCATGGATTTGCAAATTTCTTCATGACAGTGTGTGAAGATTGTATTGTATTGAGAGCTTGATGTACTAAGATTTGTATGTGATTGTTACATGATATCCATGATACATAATATATGATAGTTGGGGTTTTTAGCTTCAGGATTTCCTGTTAAACAACTATGTTATGTGCAATTGTTTTTATCACTTTATGTGTTTGAAATTGAGCTTTAAATTTCCGCAAAAGATTAACAGTGGAAGGATTCTGTATTTAGCAAGAAGATAAATATTGTTAGATCAGGAGAATCTTTATATATACATGCATATTTGATATAATCTCTACAGTATACCACCATTAGTTTTTGTAGCCTTAGATGTGTTCTAGCCACGAGATTTGGTGGAGAGGCTGGAATAAATGTATCCTTCAATACCCAAAAATCGTTTCTAGAAATTCCACCTAGAGACGACTTAATTAGATTTGTTAATCAATTTTTAATATTTCCTAAGTCTAAACTTAGGAAATATGATTAACTAATCAAATTTAATTAAGTCATCATGTGAATGTTCTAGAAACTCACACGGATCGACAAGGAATTAATATGGGCTATCGATTATGTTTTAATCTTGGCCCTTGGTGCTCCAACAAAAGATTATAAGAAGAAGTCGATGGCTAGATGGAGAACACACCAGTGTGGTTACTCAGTTTCCCAGGAAAATCAATTTTCTCAATGGATGAAGTTAAACACATGAGATAGATCTAGAGGATGAGTAACAGGTGTGAGAGAGGGGGTATCAACAAGAGTCCAGAAAGTACATATCGAATTGAGGAGGAGGAAACGTGAGGAAAGGCACAATCCACTGCAGCGCTGCAAAGAGAGTGACACAGAGGCACCAAATTTTTGCACAGGGTCCATTTTGAGTTCAGGGAGTCGCTGTGGAAAGTGAGAAATTTATCATAAAATTTCTCTTAATATCTTTCCTCTATTTCACTTGTCATAATTCTTGTACTCAAATTATTTATGAAGATTAATAAGAAAAACCTCATCTGATGCACTGATTTTGCCGCATTTGCTTTTTCCAGGGATGCTTGTCCAAAAATAACTTTGTCAATATTTTTATTTGTGTGCTAGAATTTATCTATTTCCAGCATTTTATTTTTTGTAGTAACATTAGTGTGAAAATTTGAATATTAAATTTATTTGATATTTTCCGTAGAAAATAAAATGAAAAATTAATTTTCCAGTTAGAAGTATATTTTTCAGTTATTGCGATAGATGAAATTTTCACACGGTATCAGAGCGTACATGATCAACCAGAGAACTAAATAGCAAGAAGAGAAGGGGGGTCACAACTCCATGTAAGCAACAATTCTAATTCCCCAGAGGAAATGCAATCCCTTGGCTAGGATGGTCAAAATCCTTGAGGAAAATCAATTTCTCTGAGAGAGCGACAAAAAAATCTAATTTTTCCAGTTCGAGGATTATCAGAGGCAGAGGGAGCAACCATTTTTTTTTGCAGAGAAGATATCTTGTTGGACAAAACATTCTTATAGCATAAAAATCAATGTTGGGAGGAAAATAGAAATAACGCAAAAAATCATGGACAAAATCAACGGTCAGGATGCCTTAGATTTATCTACCAGGCTAGAGGATGAGTTTGCATTCTTGTTAGGTTCGACATCACTTGGTGTCTGGTATATTGAAAGTGGGGCTTCAACTCATATGACAGGAGTTAGAGAATATTTATTTATCTATAAGGAGGAGAATATGTACTTCCAGATCACTATGGGAAACATAAATAAATGTTCTACAGTAGGGAGAGGAACCATAGAGTTTTTGACAGAAATAGGAACCGAAACCAACGCTACTAATGTATTGCATGTGCTAGGATTGGGTATGAAATTAATTTCAGTGTCTCAGTTATAGGAAAAGGGGTACGATGTACACTTCGTAGGAAATAAAGTATATGTCAAACACTCTAGCTAGAAGAAGGTGAAACATATTGGAGCTCTGAGCAATAGGTTATACAGGTTGCAGCTTGATTCTCCAATGGAAATGATAGGTAGTGATAATATCAACGAGAATGAGCTGAATGAACTATGACACAAGAGGATGGGACATTTACACCATGGAGCACTTAGGATGCTCAGATACACTGCAATAGGTGTTCCAGTTTTCAGCATAGAGCACTATTTATGTGTGTAGAGGATTCGTACTTTGGAAGTACACAAAGGCAACATTTCCGAGAAGTGATATCAGAGAAAATGGCGTGTTATGACTGATACACTTAGATATTTGTGGCCCTATGTCCACTAGATCTCTTATTTTTGGCGAATAATTCATCACCTTTTTTGATGGCCATTCTAGGAAGACCTAGGTCTTTTTCTTAAAGACAAAAGATGAGGTCTTTGATCAGTTCAAAGAGTTCAAGGCTCCCATAGAGAACGTGACAAGGAAAAATATCCAGGTGCTGTGTTTAGATAATGGTGGAGAATACATTGATAAATAATTCACAAAATTCTATGCAAAGGAAGGCATCAAAAGAGAATGTTCAACTCCATATCATAATAATAGTGAAAATAATAAAATAAGATTAGATTTCATCATCAATTTTTTGAAGGAAAAAAGAAAAATACTTTTTCAACTCGTATTTTTAGATATCATTTTTTGGATTCAACTACGTTAAGTAAGTCATTAATCTATGACCGTTTCCATGAGAGCTAGTAGTAACTGACCACTTTATCATGATTTTTGAATAGTCCACTTAGCACTCATTGCATCAGGTGATGCTCATAGGGGTGAAGAAGTGGGATTGAAACTAGTGAAATGAATCACATAGCGTCAATAATCACTTCCGGGGCTTGTACCTGGCAACCAGGACTTCCCAGGAGGTCATCCATCCTAGAACTCCTATGGCTCAAACACGCTTAATTGTAGTGTTTTCCTCACAATCAAGCCCACTTAGCTTTATACCCCATTTGCAAAACCTTAGCAAGTATCGTGCCTCAATTTTGAGCAGGAAAACTCGTTGGATGAAGAATTTGATTCCTCATCCAAGGAGTACCCATGTTGCATACTTTCGATGGACTCTTATACACTAAAAATGAGAAATACATAAAAAACGTGATTGAAATCTTGCACAAAATACATTATGTTGCATTTATTTAAGAAGAGAAATTTATCTAATTATTGTTCTTGGTAAACCCTCATCTTCTTGCTCCAAACAAATTATCTTGAGAGCTATTTTTCTCATTTTCAAGTGATCGCAAGCCTTGTAAGCAACACCATATGTTCCTTCTCCCGTCTTCTCAAATTTCTCATATTGTTCTATTCATCCTGATTCAATTTCCTATTCTGTTCAGATTTTTCTTTGCATCCATAAGAATATTTAGAGAGAAATTTATAGAATCAGATATTCAAAAAAGTATCTGCGAAGAATTCCAATGTTGGCGTAGAACAGGTAAGAGGATGGGGGAAGCCTTCATTGCTCGATGCAAAACAATATAACATAGCATTGGTTACATTCACCATATAGCTAGCACGTTCAACATGATCTTGCTTACACCAATAGGTAGTGCATATGGTTGAATGTCGCCTTTATATCACCTACCCAACCCATCTCTAGTGGCGATGGCACATCATTGATAATTTTTAATCACAAGCCAATATATGACACAAAAAACTTGTTATGTATGCACATACATCCTCTCCACCCTTGATATATTGCACCAAAAATGGCTTTAATGCCATCAACATGTGTCAGGACTACACTTGGAATATAGTCTTAGCATGCCCTTTCACGTAGTGTTTTATTGGAACTATGCACGATTCATATGGATTGTTCTTGTAATATGCCACCTTGTGCCAAAACCACGTGTTGAAAAGTGTAATTAGGTTGGGTCTTCATAATGACTTGTAATTATGAATTTATGTAATGAAGAAGGAAAAGATAATAAAATGTATTTTGTATTTTTTAAAGAGTTTCCCGGATTATCCACAGTATTAAGGAACGAGTGTCGACGTTTCGAATCCCAACGGGGATCCATCATCAGGACTTTTCTTGAATGAAGAAATTGAGAGAAAAACTCAAACCATTAAATAGAAGTAGATTTCTTGTAAAGAGCCGACCAAAGTTTACAATTTTATATTTTTAATATTTTTAATAATTATATTTCTAATTAAATAAATTTAATTTATTTATTAAGTTAAATTCACAGATTTTATTTTAATTATTTTAATAATAAGTCTAACATAATTTTTATGTCTTTTATTTGTTATATTGAATAGTAACAAAATAGGTTATTTTTAATAGTAACAAAATGGTTATTTTAGTTTATAAAGAAATATTAAATTTAATATGGGACTTATACTAAGTTAAAAATCTATAAAAAATATATTAAGTTTTTATTTTTAAATTTCTTAATTAATTATGGTAAAAGTTTACTAATAATTATGGATGGTGATTAACTATTAGTTCATTTAATTTAAAGATATATTAAATATATTATAATTTAATTAAGGGCATAATAAAATATAAATATATAATTGAATTTACAAAAGATATATTTAGTTTATTTAAATATATCTTTTTTAATTTATTATATATCTAATTTTATTATATATTTAATATTAAGGAATTTTAAGTAAAGGAAGTGAATATTAAGATTAATTTTTATTTTAGTTTATTTTAATAAACTAATTAACCTATTATGTTAGAAAAAAAAAAACTATTTTAGGGAATTTTTTTTTAAGGGAATATAGTAAAAAATCCTAATAATTATTGATTAATTAATTAATTTTTATTTTAACCAAATAAAAATTAATTAGTAGGGATAATTATTAGAATTTTTAATTTATTAAAACTAAATTAGAATTTGGAGGACGAGGAACATACCTGGGGTTATATACCTGAAAACTATACATCGGCGAAGGATGTTTTTGAGGAACAGATTTGTCGAAAAAGAGGTCTCCAAGTGTCACTAATTTCAACTCCCCCATCCCTATTAAGATTATCTAGATGCTTTATAATCTCAAGGGCCTCTCTTATTTTTCTTCTTTGATAGTGTTCTTCCCTCGCAATGATCCTTGCATCTTCCAGATGTACTTGATGTTTAGTTTTCGAGGAGTGTTCTGCAAGGGCTGAGGTGCGTGATCGTTCATACCTGATATCAGCTCGATGCTCCTTAAGTCTTTTCTAAAGTGAATGCCCAGTCTCACCGATATAACTTTTCCCACATGAACAATCAATCTTGTACACTCCTTTAAGTTGTTCAGGGTTTATGCCATCCTTAACTGATCGCATCTTTTGCCTAATAGTCCCTAATGTTGAAAATTGAGCGAAAATATCGTTCTTTCTCAGGATCTTGGTGATTTTATCAGTAACTCCCTTAATGTATGGTAGAAAAAATCTACCCATATTTCCTTGAGGTTCATGGCAATTCCAAGGTAAGATCGAACCCTTAGCTCTTTCCAAGGATTTTTTGATATCTCTCTCCTTATAACCTAAATATCTAAATACAGCTAATAGGTGATTGATTTCCTCATTCAGGTGTTTGGTATCAGAAATCCTCATGGCTCTGACGACAAGGGTATGAAGGACACCAAAATTTTGAGCCGGATGATGGTAGGACTCAGCATGGAGATAGCTATTAGTATGGGTTTTCTTTCTAAACACCTGGTGCCCAAGTGTTCCATCATCATTCCTAGTGACAAGAACGTCCAAAAAAGAAATGCTCCTATTTTCTTCAACCTCCATTGTGAACTTAATCTCCGTGGATATGGAGTTGAGGTGATTAAAAGATCCTTCAAGATTCTCTTTACCATGGGTCCATTTTAGGTTGGTGTCGTCTACAAACCTTTTCCACCAGTCAGGTTTTAAGGGATAAGAGGCAAGGGCCTTTTTCTCAAAATGTTCCATGTATAAGTTGGCGACAATAGGGGATAGTGGAGATCCCTTTACGACACCTGATACTTGCTCATAGAATTCCCCTTGAAAGCTGAAGAACATGGAGCGTAGGCAAATATCCGCAAGCTTTGCTGTTTAAGGATCGGTGACATCTTTAATGAATTGGATTGCTTCATCTAAAGGAATCTTCGTGAAAAGTGATACCACATCAAAACTCACCAAGATGTCATTTTCTTCAACTTTTTGATTCTTAATGAGCTTGAAAAAATTGCTTGAGTCTTTAATGAAAGAGTCAGTGTTTCCAACGAGAGGTTTCAGGATCTTAGCAACATATTTTTCCATCTCATAGGTGGGGACCCTATGGTATTAACAATTGGTCTCAAGGGGATTCCTTCTTTATGAATTTTGAGTAATCCATAAATTCTGTATTTTGTAATGATTGCCTCATGGGTTTCATGAGCAAAGAATTTTTATTATAGGTTAAAGACTTATTCTTGATGTCTTTAGGATTTTTTCATCTTGTTATTAATATAATTTAGAGTCATGTATATGAAGTGATATTACACTTATAAAGGGATAAATTATTGATGTAAAATGTATGATCGAAGACCTTGTCACTATTATCCTTGGAAGTCAGCTCAAAATGTGTTGGATACCTCCTTGATGAATTCAACCTACCAACATGAAGACATATCGGCCTAAATAGGAGAGATAATCCCTATATAAAGCAGGGACTACCACCTCATTTGGACACCAACAATTCAGACAAGATATGCAATCAAGTGCGAGGATGAGGTATGTGATTTGGTACGAAAAGGAGAGGCAGTTCAAAAAAGAATAAAGACAACACAATGAAGGTATAAGAAGCTCTCTATTTTGGTTTTAATCATGTGAGATAAGTCCAAGATGCAGTTTGAGAAGAGGAGAGATATACCACAGAAGGAAAGACTACAAAGGCATGCAAAGAAAGGGTTAAGGAATCGGTCTACATAGTATGAAACCTAGTGCGTAAAGAAGGCTGTGATCAATTAAGAGGACAGGCAATGCTAACCTATTAATTTAGGACATCTCCTATTGTGCTGAGGACTACATCAGTATGGTGAAAATTCTGCAATACAGTTCAGAAGAAGGTGAATAGGAAGGTTGTAAGGTGTTCAAGGGATCTCAATCTTGGGCTAACAGATTTCAGATACCTCAGAAGGATCAAGGATATGCATTGCAGCTAGAAGGGAGATTTATGTCAAGGAGGCTAAGGCTAGAAGGAAATAAAATGAGATCACTATTTAGGGCTAGGAACCGAGTTTCCTAATGTTGGTGTAGAGCAGTGCATAAAAGAGAGATCAACTAGAGAAACCGAGAAGATCAGTGACAAGGGTCTTGGAGGCATACTGATGTTAAGGGTCTGTGTCATGGTTATGGCAATATTCAATTGAATATCTATAAGAAGAATCACTTTCGATTTTTCCTCTCAAAGAGGGAGAGGTTTTTGCCTTGGCTTGCTAGCCTAAATATTTGTGTCTCTTGTGCATTTGATAATTGACTTGATGAAGAACGTAATAATATAATGAATATAAGATCTAAGTGAAAGAATCATAAAAAAATCAAAATTAATTATCATGAAAGAGAAATTTTAATTAAAGCCCTAATTTCTCAACATGGTACCAGAGCTAAGGTGATGAAGACAAGAAAGGGTAGTTTAGCAAGAATAAACAAACATCAAGCTACAGGAAGAAGATCAAAGGCCGATTTTCAAGAAATAATTAAGAGAAGGGATCTACGTTGAATATTCAAAACCCTAGATCCAAGGAGGAAAACCCTCGTTCAAGAAGCATTTTGCAAGGAGTTGGTAAAACCCTCAAGCCATCTCAAGAAGACCAAAGACCTTACTTAAAGGAATTATACATCAGGGTCCTTTCAAGAGAAAAAACAAGATCAAGGAGGTGATATTTATCTTCAAGGAATCTAAATCTATCTCGCGATTGAAGCCAAGTCAAATTTTTTGGAAACATCATCAAACCATCATTTTTCTGAAGTCATCATCAAGCCATCCTTGATCATCATCATCATCAATGATCTAAGGTGATATACCTCTTTACGTCACTCTCGAGGAAGTCTATATGAGAGGGAGCTCCTACTACTATCTTAATCATCGAAAATGAAGAAGCCATTAGAATAAGAAATAATCTATTCAAGTAAGTATATTTATGACTTCATATGAATCTGTCAAAATGTCTTTTTTTAAATAAAGCAACAAATTGGTTGGGGTTTCAAACTTTATTGCATGGAAGAAAAGGAAATATACAACCCTTATTGAGAATGAAGTCATGGACTATATCAAAGGGTCAACAACTATACCTTCAAAAGAAGATACTCAAGCACATTCCAAATACATTAAGGGATACATAAGAGCCCAAATTATTCTTATAGAATCCATAAAGGTCTCTCTCATACCCTATGTATCAAAACCAGAATCTTCAAACAAAATATATGATAAATTGATGGACCTATTCTCTGTGAGTACTGCAGGGGAAGTAATATCTCTGAGACAAGAACTATACAAGTTGGATTTGTCAAGAGAGGAAGGAATCACTTCATGTTTTATGAATATTTCTGAAATACGAGATGAACTGCAGGAATTGGGAGAAGTAATGTCTCATAGAGAAATGACTACAATGGTGCTAAATTCTCTATCGTAGGGATGGGGAAAATTCACTTCAAGTATCTATGGGAAGAAAGAAGCAACATCATTACAGGATATATGGTCTCTTGTTAGATAGAAGATACTAGAATGAAAGCTAAAATTGATACAATATCAAATAAAGAAAATCAAGCATATGCCACCTTGTCAAGAAGAAAGGGAAAATTTGGTAAGTTTGGTCCTCATAAGAAAAGAAGAAACATGGATAAGATACAATGCTATGGATTTAATGAAATTGGAAACTATAAAAAGGATTGTCCCAAATCTAATAAGGATAAGAGGAAAAAGGAAGAAGGCCATGTCGCTGGAGAAATGGAAGAACCAGTTTCAAAGAAGCCTCAGAAAGAAGAAGTGAAATATCTCTACTATGATTGAGATCACATTCCTATTTAAGAGGTATCTATTGGTTGTAAAATATTATGTTAGGAAGCATTATATATTATATATATTCATCACTTTAGAATTGGCATCATGATGGAAGCATTGAAGGAGGAGCACTCATCATAGGAGGATGTCTGTAACACATTTATGTGACAACTATGCTATGAGATAAGAGTCTCCTGGGAGCCTCACTAAAAATAATATTTATAGAAGGTAGTCATATATATCAAGGTTCACCATTCATTAATCAATATGGAAACAGGTGTTGACATTTTATAATGGGGTCCTCTTTAGATTCACTGGTTAGAAATAAATAAAAAAGGTTTCATCGAGAATTCTAACTTGCAGAACTATGGGATTAGGATATGATGACATATATATGAAGCGGGTCAAGAGAATGAAACTTTTAATCAATGGAAAAAAACTACAGGATGACTCAAAATGAAAAGAGATGAGAAACATGTACATTTATGCTTACACTATATGATATGAAGTCATTTCATATGGTTGCAAGTAATATACTTCTATCTTCAGAAATATGAACAAAAGAAAAATAGAATCTCCTTTGATGCATAGTTTTCCAAAAGGCATGATCCACACCATATGAGATCAATATAATATGTCCTCATATGGATAAAAGGTGGTTTTACACAATCTAGGAACTATATATTGGAAGCTCCTGGGAACGAAATAAAATTGTGTGGAGAAAGAAAGAAATCGCGAGAAGTGCAACCATGGTAAAAAGCAGTCAACATCCAAGGAAGCCAAGAAGGCTTGACTAGAAAATATCCTGAGAAGATATGTAGACTCTGATAGAAGTCTGGAAAAGATGGAGACCCTTTATAATACATATCTTTAGGAGATGTGTCAGTTTGTAAAAAAGGATGACGATGCCTACAAGATGTCATAGTGAAAGGTCATCACTAAAGTAATTTTTGATATAAGTGTTCATATTTATAATTGAATAATATTTATATGAGCTTATGCAAGGCTGCCAACGGGAAGTATATGTCTTCCACAAGTTGATAACCATATGGTAGGATGGAATATCCTTGAAATAAATATGGTTCGAAAGAAAGCAACATGACATGAATCTAGATCAGATGAAAATACAGATGGATCACTTTCTAATAGAAGACATAATTATTGGATGAAAGTGATGGATGATCTATTCCCTATCAAGAGATACCAAATATGAAGAATTCTAAAAAAAAAAGAAATTCATGACATCGAAGAAAGGAGTTCTTCATGAGAAGCTGGGTATTTTCATCATTGCTGCTGCAGGTCCTTGATTAAGAGGGTGCCTGGTTATAAGTTTCTTACTTGGAATAAATTTGGTAATTCCTAAGTCGAGAGGGAGCTTAGGTACATTCCTTTATGGAATATTTCCTCCCTAGTTTAGAGGGAGAGATAGACACATCATTCTGGTCTTCACCTGGGAAGACATAATGGAGGATTGGGTAGTCATCTAGAATCCGATACTCTTGAGGATGTATTAGGGAATCCAAGATAAGAGTAGTCATAGAGGATCAGGAATCCAACATAAGAATAGTCCTAGTGGAAATATCCTGAGTGAACCGGGTTATGATCCAAGAGAGATAATGACGTAGGTGTCTATTCATCATTGGTATTTCCAACATTGGAGCTCAAATTTCTCATGGAGATATGGCGCTGTTAGTAAAGGCCTTTCACTATGACAATGCTAGTTGATATGATGCTATACAGATGGGATTAACAATCTGATTATTCTTATGAGATTCTTCAGTTTGAGAGTGACCATATACCATTATGGATACCTCCCTAGTTAAGAGGGAGTGTTGAAAAGTGTAACTAGGTTCGGTCTTCATAATGACTTGTAATTATGAATTTATGTAATGAAGAAGAAAAAGATAATAAAATGTATTTTGTAATGCTTTCCTCATGGGTTTCATGAGGAAGGAGTTTTTATTATAGGTCAAAGGCTTCTTATTGATATCTTTATGATCCAGGTGGATATTGGTGGCCACCCACCTATTCCACTTGGGGCCCCACCATTGCCTCTTTCAATTTTTCAGTTTCCTTAATTGTAGCACAATTTACTATTTTTAGCAATTTTCGGGTCTTAACTTCCAGAGTTGTTTTGAGGCCCTAAACGAAATTTTTTGTAAAAAATGGGAGAAACATGGAAATTTATTTGATGTTTCTCAAATCAAAATTTTTATTACTCGGATAGATCTTTCTAACGAGGTATTGTGCGTGTGAAATGAAGATTGTATGCCCAAGTTACGTCCCCAGGAAGATTGATGTACCAAATTACCCAAACATGCCCCATAGTTTTGGCGCTTTATTTCCTAGGGTTAGGTTTTTGGATGTTTAGGGTTCTCCATTGTTTCTAAATAAAATATAGGCCCTCGAGACTCATTTTAAAATATTTTAGAGGCCTGTAGTCGCCACATATCTTCTCAGAGATAAGCTACCAATGCCCTATCTAGTTTATTTCCATTATGTCCATAAGAATATTTTAGTTATTTGTTATTAATGAAATGAAGTTTTATTTCTGCTGCATCTATGCTTTTATGTGTATTTCTATATTTCATTGTGTTCCTACATAAATCCGGATCAGTGGTATCAAAGAAGTCTGCTCTTTCTCGATCCTTCTTTGCATGTCCCCAACGAGGTCGGGGTATAAGGAGTTAGGGCTCAATCTGGTTGAACCTTTGCAAGATCAGCCTCGCAAACCCTGACGATTGCCCATGGGGGAGGAAAAGAAAGATGAGGGAGTAGGAGATCCTATCAAATTATTTCTTGAGGAGGCCCTTGAGAAACAAAGGAACACGATGATGGATAAATTTTCCTAGATCCTTTAATGGCTGCCCACTGGTGGCACATCTAGATCCAATAGTCTCGATGGAGGTGCCATTCCTTTTAAGGTACAAGTAAACTTTGATATTCCCATATTTGAGGGCCAAATAGATGCAGATTTTGTAGATAGATGGTTAAACCTATTAGAAGGATATTTCTCGGTTCGTGACTTTTCTGACCGGGAGAAGATTATTTTTGCACTCCTCAAAGCTGTTCCCCATGTCAAGGATTGGTGGGAAACCCACTGTGAAAAAAAGGACGAGGGGAACCCTCTCTATTTTTTGACATACCCACTTGGAATTATTTTCGAGATGCCATCAAGGAACAATATTATCCCGTGGGTAGCTATGAGTAAAATTACATACAATGGACTACGTTGTGGCAACAAAGGGATCAAGATGTGCATGAGATGATGAATCTGTTCCATAACCTGCGCACAAATTTGGGTATCAATGATTCAGATAAAAATTTGGTGCTAAAGTACTATAGTTGTCTTCATAGATACATTTAGGATGAAATGGAGTTCCTTGACATCTCCTCCCTTGGTACGACATACCAATATGCTACCAATATTGAGCAGAAATTCAAACAGAAGAAGCGAGAATTTGGATCTGCGAATCAAAAGCAAGGGAAAGGTGCCCCCAAATTGTAGAACAAAGGAAAAATTCAAGGCATGGCAACCCAAGAAAACCTAATAATCCACAAGAAAAGAAAAACACCACAAAGTCGACGAAGGACACGGGGAATTGGTGTGAGTTCCATAAGAGCTCCACTCACAACACAAGTGAGTGTCAGGCCAAGAAGTCACTGGTGGACGAGACGAAGGATTCTAAATCATATGGATGCTCTGACTCTGAATTAGAAACCGACAAGGGGAATGAAAAAGGGAAGTAGATTATCAATGCAAATTCCAAAGCCATCGTTTCCACCATGAAGATCTAGAAGGAGGAACCAGAAGATCCATAGGAGGAGGATCATCTATTCCACTCCCATATGTGGGTAAAGGGTTCCCTGCTATAGTTCATTATCGACAGCGGGTGCCAAAATAACCTTATTTCAGCAGAGGTCATGAAGTGGTTGGAATTTCCGACCAAAACACACCCACAACCATACACCATCAGGTGGCTTCACCAAGGACAAGATCTCCGTGTCAGCTAGAAGTGCCGCCTTCCCTACAACATCAAGCCTTCATGGACGAGGTATTATGTGACATTGCTCCTATTGATGTTTGTGATGTATTATTAGGCCAAACATACTTGTGGAAGCAACATGCTATGTATGTATCCCAACCTCGTGCTGTTATTGTTACTTTCGGAAATAATTTGTACAGGATACCAGAGGTACCATCGCCTGCAACTATCTCTTTGGTTATTACAAAACACTAAAATAAGATCATTTCTAGAACTGGGAAATTTGTTTTCCTGATGATCCTCCCTCAAGGAAAGAAGAAGACTGTGGCCACGACCTATAGACAGGGCTCCTTTGCACAATAACAACAAATGAACAAGGTCATGGAGGAGCACGGGGACATCTTCACCTCACCCGTAGGTGTGCCTCTACACTGTCAGGTCAAACACCCCATCGATTTGACCCTAGGTGTGCTGTTTCCCAATGGAATTATATATCGACACTATGTTCTGGAGAACAACGAAATCAAGAGGCAGATTCAGGAGTTGTTGCGGAAAGGTCACATATAGCCGAGTTCATCGTTCTGTGGGAGCCCGATCGTGTTGGTTCAGAAGAAGGATGGGACTTGGAGACTTTGTATTGACTATTGGGAACTAAACAAGACCACTGTTCAGAATAGGTACCCGATCCCATAGATTGATGACCTTCTGGACCAACTCAAAGGGACGAAATATTTCAGCAAGATCCACTTGAAGTTTGGGTATCACCAGGAACCAATCAAACCCTCCGATGTGTGGAAGGCTTCCTTCAAAGCCAAGGAGGGCCTTTTAGAATGGCTAGTCATGCCTTTTGGGTTGACGAATGATCCCGCAAAATTCATGATGCTGATGGACGACATATTGTGGCCATTCACCAAATCATTTGTAGTAGTGTACTTGGATGACATCCTGATCTTCAGCCATACTTGGGAAGAGCACCTCCACCACATCCGACAGGTCCTTTAGACACTGCAGAAACACAAGTTTTATTCTAATTTGGAGAAGTGCACTTTTGGAATGACTAAGGTTCAGTATCTGGGATAAATTATTGATGAGTGGGGGGTGCATGTGGATCCAACCAAGATCCAAGTCATTCGGGATTGACCGTCCCTAACCACTCTAACAGAGCTTCGCATATTTCTGCGTCTTGATAATTTCTACTGCAGGTTCGTGTTGGGATTCTCTCATATCACTTTTCCTTTGAGTTAAGTCACCAAGGGAGGAGTGAAAGAAAAATTCTTTTGGTCGGAATCTCAACATAAGGCATTTTTATAATTGAAACATTGTCTCAGCTCTGCCCTAGTGCTCACATTACCAGAATTTCAACAACCATTTGAGATTGAGATAGATGCCTATCACTATGCTATTGGGGTAGTTATTAATCAATAGGGGAACCTTGTGGCATATCACAGTGAGAAACTGTCTGACACAGTCCTAAAGTATCCCACTTATGATAGAGAAATGTATTCCATTATGTAGGCCTACCGACAATGGATGCATTACATTTTTGGGAAGGAAATGGTCATCCACACAAACCATTGACCCCTGTAGTTCATACAGATGCAAGGGAAGTTGCAGAAATATCACCATCAGAAGTGGTCCACATATATTTAATAGTTTCATTTGAACATCAAGTACAAGAAGGTAAACACCAATAATGTTGCATACTTCCTCAGTCAACCACCGATCGTGGTGCTAACCATCGTTCTCAACTCTTGTGGGCATGAGAGTTTTGATTGGCCACTTCTCTACAAGAGTGATCCATAATTAAACCACACATACAAGAGACTCTTGGAGGGTACACAAGTTCCAAATTTTCACCTCCAAGATGCACTGCTATGTCACCCGGGACACCATTGTGTTCCTTCAAGTGAGCGTGCCAAGATGATTTTGGAAGCACACTAAAGTTGGGTCGTTGGGCATTTATGAGTCGAAAAAATAGTGGAAGTGTTGCAGAATTATTTCTATTGGCACAACCTTAGAAACGATGTCGGGAAGTACATCAAATCCTGCACTGCTTGCAATATTTCCAAACCGACCATTAAGAAGTAAGGCCTCTGTACTCCACTACCTACCCTGAGTCGACCTTGGGAATCCATCTCCATGAATTACATGTTGGGCCTTCATTCTACTAATCATCGCAACAAATGTGTTTTCATGGTCATCGACAGATTATTGAAGATGGCCATTATGGCGGCCTGCAAGAAGAGTATCACAGTTGAAGCCATTGCTAGACTATTCTTTGAATGAGTATGGGTGCAATTTTGGATCTCACAGTCTATCATCTCAGATCGGGAAAAAAATTTCCTCATCATATTTTGGTCCAGCCTTTGGTCAATGTTGGACACCAAGCTCACCAAGTCCATAGCTTTCCATCGCCAAACTGATGGCCTGACAAAGGTTGTCAACAGGATGATTGTTCACATTCTGCGCATATACAATTCAAAGCATCCACGCACATGGGATGAGAGCCTTCCCTATTTACAACATAGTTATAACCGGGCTCTCCATAGTTCAATCAGACACAACCCTTTTCAAGTGGGATTGGGATTCCAGCCACTATGTCCCATTGACGTAGCCATGCCATTTGCAGCAACTTAGGCCGATTCAACTCATGTCTAGTATGAATTTGACAAGGCGAAAAACTTCATTGAGCGCATTCATTACAATTGCAAAGAGGTTCATGACATATTGGATAGAGTTAATGCTAAGTACAAGCAACGACATGATCAACATAGGGTGCCACACAACTTCTAGGTGGGCAAAAAAGTGTGGCTACATTTGTAGAAGGAATGCCTTGCTGGACCCCACCGCAAGCTTCGTTTGCTCTGATATGGGTGGTACACCGTCACCAAGGTTGTAGGGGCTAATGCCTTCAAGCTTATTATTCCAACATTCCTTGGTCTGCACCTAGTGTTCAATGTGTACCGCCTTTGACCCTACTTCCCACCTCTACTGGACACCTCCAACATTGCAAAACAAATCACACCAACAGAGTTAAAACCAGACTCCATGGAACAAGCCACCATGGATCGCATCATGGACATGAAAATCAAGAACACTCGCCAGTAGAATATCCAACTGTATTGGGTTTTCAAATTTGGTCCTGCACCAAGGAAAATGGTCACCAGGGACCAAGTTCAGTAGAATTTTCCTCATCTCATGGAGGAACTCAACACAATGGGGACCATTGCTTCCTAAGGGGGGAGGAATGATCCAGGTGGATATTGGTGGCTACCTGTTTGTTCCACTTGGGGCCCCACCATTTCTTCTTTCAATTTTTTAGTTTCCTTAAATGTAGCACATTTTACTATTTTTAGCAGTTTTTCAGGTCCTGAAATTCCGAAGCCATTTTGAGGCCCTAAATGATGTTTTTTGGAAAAATCGGGAGTAACATGGAATTTCCCTTGATGTTGCTCACATCAAAAGTTTTATTCATCGGATATATATTTCTAACGAGGTATTGTGTGCATCAAATGGAGATCATATGCCAAAGTTACGTCCCCAGGAAGATTGATGTACCAATTTACCCTAACAGGGCCCATAGTTTTGGCGCTTCATCTCCTAGGGTTAGGTTTTTGGATGTTTATGGTTTTCCATTGTTTCTCAGTAATAAATAGGCCCTCAAGCCTCATTGTAACATAGTTAAGAGGCTTGTATCTGCCACATCTATTCTCAGAGATAAGCTACCAACACCCTAGCTATTTTATTTCCATTCTGTCTGAAGCATATTTCAGTTATTTTTTATTAATGAAATGAAGTTTTATTTCTACTGCGTCTATGCTTTTATGTGTATTTCTATATTTCATTGTGTTCCTGCATAAATCCGAATCACTTTAGGATTTTTTCGTCTTGTCATAAATATAATTTAGAGTCATGTATATGAAGTGATGTTACACTTATAAAGGGACAAATTATTTATGTAAAATGTATGTTCCATGACCTTGTCACTATGCTCCTTGGAAGAAGACTCAAAATGTGTTCTATACCTCCTTGATGAAGTCAACCTACCCACAGGAAGACATGTCAGCCTAAATAGGAGAGGAAAACCCTATATAAAGGAGGGACTGCAACCTCACTTGGACACCAACAATTCAGACAAGATCTACATGACAAGTGCGAGGATATGATCTTTGATTTGGTGCGAAGAGGAGAGGAAGTTAAACGAAGAATAGAGGCAACACATCGAAGGTATAAAAAGCTCTTTTTTGTGTATAAGTCTGTGAGATAATTTTGATATATAGTGCGAGAAGAGGAGAGATATACCACAGAAGGAAATGCTACAAAGGAATTTGAAGAAAAGGTTAACGTCTCGGTCTACATAATCTGCAACCTAGTGCATAAAGGAGGCTGTGATCAATTCATAGGAGAGGCAGTTATAGCCTTTGAATTGAGGACATATCCTATTGTGTCGAGGACTACATTAGTAGGGTGAAAATTCTTCAATACAGTTCAGACGAAGGTGACTAGGAAGGTTGCAAGGTGTGCAAGGGATATTCGTCTTGGGTTGACATATTTTAGATACCTCAAAAATATGAAGGATGTAAATTATAGCTAGAAGGGATATCTCTATCAAGGAGGCCAAGGCTAGAAAAAAAAAAAAGAGATCACTGTTTAGGGTTATGAACCAAGCTTTCCTAGAGTTGGTGCAGAAAGGAGAGATCAACTAGAGAAGTCGAGAAGAGAGGTGCAAAGGGTCTTAGAGGAATACTGGTGTCAAGGTTCTATGTCATGGTTATGGTACTCTTCAATTGAATATATATAAGAAGAATTACTTTTGGGTTTTCCTCTCCAAGAGGGAGACGTTTTGGCCCTGGCTTGCTAGCCTAAATATTTATGTCTCTTGTGAATTTGATAATTGACCTGATGAAGAACATAATAATCTAACGAAGATAAGATATAAGTGAAAGAAGCATAATGAAGTCACAAGTAATTATCATGAAAGATAAATTTTAATAAAAGCCCTAATTTCTCAACACCATGATGTTATTTCCTTCTCACTCTTGACGCATATGCATTGAAATCGCCACAAAGATTCCCAATGCATTCTTCTATGCTTCTTGATACATAAGAGACATACAACCACATCCTTGGTGTTTTATTATGAATCCTTATCCTTAGATTCTTAGTGAAGTCCTCCATCACATCATATCATTAAGCACACTCTTTATGATCCAAAATTACCCTATTCATGATTGATGTGAGTGCCTTTAAGGCTATCACTCCTTGTGAGTGTAAAATTTGATGTTTAATGAAATTATTTGCACCACCTATAGGTATTGGAATATAACCTTTCACATGTAGGACCCAATGCCACATTACGTTGCACCACAACTAGGAGCCACAACCCTGGCATAAATTTACCAGGTCTTGATCATGGGTGTGTCACATGGTGTCACCTTTCTAGATTTGGTTTGATGGCATGGATTAGAAATTTACTGATCTGCACAACGTAATATATAAATTAGTAATATTATATGAAGTGAAATAAATCTTTTACAACCTTAAGTTCTAAGTGTTTGAATGTATAATAAAAATTTCTTTGAAAACAATGTTTGGAACCTTAAAGAGTTAATCTCTCATGTGCAAACAAATCATTTTATCTAAATTTTAGTATTTATACATGTGAATAAGCTTTACAACCATAGTGGAATTGACATGTGATATAATTTCTAATATGACAATTCAATAATATAATCAAGGATACTATGAAATGCACGTATGGTTATGGGTTGAGGGATGCAAAACAAAAGTATGAGTATCAAGTTGAAGATGGCTTGGTCACTCACACATGATTATAATAGTCTAGGATTTCAGGATGTATGGGTAAGACAACTGTGTACCAAGCCTTAACAAAATTAGGATGATTCCATGGCCACAGACATGAGGTGCCTTTACCTTATTGAAAATGCCTGTTGGTGCATGAGGACTACAATACCTTATGAGGGAAACCACTCAGTAATCCATAATGTGACAATAAGATCAGTATACTAGGAGAAATAATCATATGCATCACCAAAGCACAAGAAACAATGGGATTTGATAGAAATAGATCGTGGGTAGATTGAACAATTCAAAATAAGATCATAACCCATATAACATAATTCCAAGAAATTTTTTACAAGCATAAAGAGACCCAAAACTTGGATATTCCCAAAAATTTTGGGTGTTGTTTTAGAAACTACAACATATATGTAAGTTTGAGATGAGATCAAAATTAAAGAAGCTGAAGTATGCAAGATCTATTACTCTGAAACAAAATTCAATTGATCCTACTGAATGTTGTGGAGTATATGTGGACTCACAAGACCACATGATATAAAAAATAATGCGAACACAATTAACGAAGATAGTCTAATTCATGTAGCTTTAGGATAAGAATATTGTGCTCACAAAGCAAGTGGCCGAGTAAATGGCACATGAAAATCAATGACCAAGATCCATATCCACAAGCAAGATCTATGGGCTCAAATCACATCGAGAGTTCAACATGCACCAAAGTTACATTATGGGTGCTCACACGATGGATCCACTGGCGGGAATTGAATTGAACCAATACAATAGAATTAATATTAGATGCCAACAAATGATGTGCAACCCACACCAGAATAGGATCTGACGGTGAATATTGGTTGGCTCCAACTGCCTAGATTTGATATCGGATGTGAACACGCACAAAAGATAATGAGTGGTATAACACTCGATGTTATCCAGAGATGGAGAAAGTTTTGGATAAATGGTTTATATTTGATAGCAGATGAAAACAAGTGTGAAGGTTAATGCAAAAAACAACACACGATATGATCCGACAACTGCAAATGATTTGATCAGAAAAATTAGATCAAAATCGAGCTTTCTACATGAGCCGCCCTTAAGAAATGAAATTTGTTCAACACTACATTTTGATGATGACAAGGAAACACAAATGGCATGAGGTAGTAGGAACATGGTTTAAGTGATGAACTGGAAGCCTCAAGTGATGACACATGGTAGTGACGTAGTATTTACATGGCTTGACATGTGGCATACAATGATGGAAAACGAGATGATGACTAATACTCATGCCATGTGGAAGTAAAAGGGGTTACGAATTCAGTTTTAGCCTTGGATCAAAGAGAGAAATAGGTTAATTTTTGAATCCTGAAGAATAATTAAAGTGGAGTTAATTTTCATTGAATATTCTCTTCCTTCTCTCGGGATAAGTTTCAAATCATTCACATGGCCTAATAATGAAGCTATTGCAAAAGTTTCTATGTTTTCATATTTGTAGTATTGACAAGCATTTTGAACCTCCAAAAACATGTGGCAAAATATTTATTTGAATTAGTTATGGGAGGTTTATCTCTGGAAATATAATGATTTATGTAGATATTATACCACCTTTTTTTTATGAATAAAATGTTTGTATAATGGACTAGAAATAATTACATTACATTACATTGGAGGGAACATAAGTCAAACATTAGGGGAGCTATTTTGAGTAGCTAATGAAAGAAAAGGATGATCCAAATATGATATTTTAGGGGAGAAAATAAAATAATGGAGAATTCACTATAAGAGCTTATATGCAAAATAGAAGGATAGAAAGAGACATTAGTTCATGGGGCGAAATTCATTCCACCCCATCAAAGGGGCAGTATGGTTGCAACAAACATGTTCATAGGGGGAGATCCCATCCATAGGGGGAACAAATCTAGATGTAGAAGTATCATCAGGAGAATTGTTGAGAATTCCAACAAGGGAAGTTGAGCAGTGAACATGCATTGAATCAACAATGGGTAGTTATTGGATGAAAAAATATTTGTAGTGAGCCTCTTTTCCATTGATGTCAAAGGGGGAGAAAAATCAGACATTTACTAACAACATGAGAGAGTGATAAACCTTTCAATTTGATGCGGGGAGTTCAACCCATTCCCATCAATTACCATCAATGTCTAGTGGTGTTTCCTTCAATGACAAAGTGGGGGGGGGGGAGGGGGGGAGGAGAAGGGGTGGTTGGCTAGTATGTTTTCAGTGATGAAAAATTATGTCATTGATGTTGAAGGATGTATCAAAAACTGAGGATTCCTTGAGCGTATTGAGAATATGATGAGGTTATATCGACCAAACGAGCATGTAAAGGGAAAATATTGAATGATCAATACACCTTAGTATATGCAACTGTGTTTTGGCATACAAAGATCCCGAATATTTAGGCACAAAGATAGATCCAAATCTGAATAAAAATGCCTTGATAAAATTTATTTTAGATGTGGTTTCTTTCCTTCTACTATTCACATTTTGGTTGAATTTCTGTAGAGGGATGCCACTTATAAGAAGTGACGAGATGTTGGTTTGGTTTGCAGTGACCTTGTGGCACCTAAAGTGATTAGGAACCAGATGATCATTTTTGAATCAAGGCTCATGGGTTGCTTCAATTATTTGGAGCAGAGTAACAATATCTTCAACACTCTTTGTCATATATCCACCAGTTTTTTGACATATACATGAGAAGTGATAAACATTGCGATGAACAAAGTCAAAGTTGTGTACAAAACTGAATACCATCCATGGTTCAAACTAATGGAAAACTAACCCTCCTCAAGCCAAAATCCTTTCCTAGTATGGTCTACTTCTTTCTTAAAAATATTTAGTATTTTCCAAAAAACTAGATTATTATACTATTAGAATTGTTTTTAGTATGCAACCTAGTATGGAGGCACCAAGATTTTTGAGATGTCCATGTGTTGGCCGTGTTAGTTTATTTGGTAAAAAAATATTACGTTTATCATGGTAAATAGTAATGTATATATCCATGGTTTTGAGTTGGCCCCAATTTGAATTTTGTATATATATATATATATGCCATTTGAATTGTGGTGGATGAGTGTGTATGGTTGGTGTGCATTCTTATGGAGCAACATAATAATATCTAATGTGAGGAATGTTGTGATCGATTGTGGTATTGACCAAGAGATATAATAATCGACAATTCATAGGGTCGAGAGGGCAGTTCTATTTTATATATATTTTTTTCTCTAGGGGTAAAATATTGTTTGCAGGAATGAAGCACTATGCATGCATTTGTTTTCATGGGATAACTTTGAGCCAAGGATTGAGATTTTTCTATAAGCAAAGTTCACTTGAATGACTAAGTCTATGTTTTTTTTTGAAGGGATGAATTTATTGTATTTAATAGAGCCAAGTTTGAGTTTGATCGAATTTGCTGTGGAAGGCCAAACTTGTTTGCAAGGGGAAAAATTCATAATTATACATGGTCAAATTTATTATAGGAACGAATCTATAATGATATGTGTGACTAGGTTTACTTGAAGGTCATGATAATTTTCCATAATAATGCGAGAGCTTGCTAGAGTTTAATCATAACATTTTTTTCCTATCCCATGAGATAATAATTTTCTCGAGAAATTGATAGCTCAAGGATTCCATCTTGGTTAATACAAACACAAGGTGCTCACTTTTTTGGTGGTGGAGATCGAGGATTAAAATTCCAACCATTAATTCATTGAATTTTTTTTTTGGGATCATATTCTTATCAAGGAAAAATTGAAGGATGGGAATTTATCTTAAAATTTAGAAACCTTGATGAATCTCATTAGTCCCTAATATGTAAAATGTAAAATGTTTGTTGATATACTTGTAAAAATATTCAAATTTCTAATGATTTTGTATATAACATTTATAAAATTTTAGTGATTTCAAAGGTAAAATAATGTTATAATATAAATTATGGGTGAATAATTTTTAGAAGAAATGAAAATTGGAAAATATTTTCTTTGGAAAAATCATGGAAAATTATCCCACCTGTGAATATTAGACCTAAAATTTTCCTTGTATATTATTATGTAGTTCTTCATGATTTGATCGAGTTGGGTTCATATAGAATTGTTGATTTTGATCAATGCAATGAAAGGAAACTAAGTTATTATGTAACATGAAATTAAGATAAGTCATGGTGTATTAATGAATTCTTGGAACAAGCCTATTAAGTGAGAAGTTTACTTTGATGTCTAAAGGACACAACTTGCCTAGATTGAGGTAGTTTATAAGTCACAATTATGTGCATGAACAAGCCTAGTAAAGGTGGAGCTTTGTTTCTTGTTTTGGTGATCAAAAATTTGTCTGTAGGGTCGAATGCATTGCAAGTTGAGTTTGTATTATTTTTTAGAAATATATATATTTTTTCTCAGGGCCAAATTTGTTGCGCATTTCATAGGTATGAGTTATATTTTTAAGGTAGAGGATTTTTTTTTGAAGGATAGAGCTAGCTTGTCTAAGCCATAGTTTATTTCTGCACATCTCCTATATGAAGGTTGAAGCCTTGATCTTATGATAAGGCTATAACTTTATATTTTGTAACTAGATAGACTGAAATGAAGGGTGAAGAATATGAGTAGTGTCCTTGTCAAAAACAACATGCTGACTAGAAGCTTGTAATTAAGTTTTTTGATGTGAAGAAAGTATGGTTTCCACTAGAAACTGTTTATAATATTGAGCTCCTTAATGCCAATGAAGTCTCTTTTCCATGATGGTTAATGCTGACTATGATGACTGTTATTTTTATGAAGATGCTAATGTACTATTTGAAAAACATAAATAGAGTATTGTTGCTGCAAGGATGTGCTTTTGAAGAAATTTAATTTGAATGGAATAATTAGTGTTTATCTAAGAAGAGAGGAATTTGCAACGATTAAAAATGGTGAAATTATTTTTGAAGTTTGTATTAAATATAATGAATCTAGTGTGAAAATGTTATGAAAGGGAGGTCCACTATGAATTTAGGGGTTGGTGCCTCCAGCAAGTTGGTGCCTGCAAATTGATTGATGTGGTGGGTGCCTCAATTAGGTTGTTTCCTAGAGGAAGTGGGTGCTTGTATATTTCATATGTTGGTGTCTCAATTAGGTGGAAGCCTACAACAAGTTGTTTCATGCATATTTCTGAGGGTGGTTCCTCAATCAGGTTGAAGCCTATAATAAGTTTGTTCTTGCATATTTATGAGTTTGTTTCCTCAATCAAGTTGTAGCTTAAATAAAGTTTATTATCACATATTTTAGGGGATCAATGTATCCTTCTGGTTGGTTCTAGTAAATTATTGTAATCAAATATTTAAGAAGAATGGAAGAAGATTTTTGGTTTTCTCCCACAGGGGTTTCCACTTATGTCTATTGTTCTCATGTGTTGATGTGATGTTTGCTTTATTGATTCATTCTTGTGCTTTTAGTTATGATGAATTGTGAGTTTGCTTAAATTTCCCATTATACTGATTCACGCCCCCTCTCAATATAATCACAATTCCAACAATTTGAATTAGAGAAGGTTCCTTCAGGTTCAATCTAACAACTAGAAGGTAGATCTTCGAAATTATGGCCAATAGAGGGAAGAATAAGAGGAAGCCATCTCAAAAGAAGAAAAAATCATATCAATGGATATGATTATATTAGAAATATATCATATATAGTAGAAGTGGAATCTATCTCAAGTGAATCGACAAAAGAAAAAGGAGATACCAAATACGACACTTTATTTTTAATTATGGATGCATAAGCCAATAAAAAAGAGAAATCAAATGTAGTGCAATCCACCATAGAAAGAAAATTACAAGTAACCATGGATAACCAAGTTGTCTATACATTAAGTAGAGCACTATTATTGAATGGATCAAGGTATGAAATCTAGAATGAAAGAGTATAATGCTATCTAATGGCTATAGAATTTTACATATGGAAATTTGTAGTGAATGGATAAAAGAATGATAAGTATAATATAGAAGCCAAGAATATAATCTTGAGTAAAATATAAAAAACAGAGTCTGATAAGGTAATTTATTGTGAGACTAAAAAATATATGATATATAATATCCAATATATCTATGAATAAGATCACAAAGAATCAAAGAAGATTGAATATCATGAACTAGATGATGAAGAAAATTCTCTTGTTGCTGATCATCAAAAGAACAATCTATATTCAGAAGATGAAAGTGAAAATTAGGCAAAATAAAAATCAAGTGCTATTCAATCAATCCAAAGAGATGATACAACCTATCTCAATTGTGGAAATTAAGGTCACTATAATTCTATATGTCCATATCCATTCAATGACGATGCCCCTATTCCAATTGAGTTTAACTGATCAAAATAAGAAGTCCATGGAGAAGACGGGCTTACTATCTCTCTACAAGAAATAAATAAAGTTACAGAAGGAAAAAAAAATGAAGGAACTATTGAATATATATGAAAATGAGGACCAAGGAAAAATAAATTCTTAAGGCCCAACTAGAAGAATAAAGAAGGATGGAAGAGGTGAGGAAAATCAAATGAAAGAAAGAGAAGGTAAATATAAGGATTTCGAAGCTGAAATTTTTTATTTGAAAGCAAATTTAAAAAATGCCAATAATTAGCTAATAAATAATGAAATGAAAGAGAATTAATTTGAAGAGTCCTCAAATATTTTAAAAATTGAATTGGAAAATGATAAGAAGACCGTGGAATCACTCCTCGAATAGGTGGAGAATAGGGGTCATGATGTTGCTATTCTAAAGTCACAACTAGAAGAGTCTACGAGGATTGGGGATATTTTGGGGAATCTATTGAAAGAAAATATGCGTGAATGTGGAAACTTGAAGAGGAATTTATCTCTACAAAGAAGCAATAAGAGGAAGCAAATATGAATTTGAATATTATCAAAGGAACTGAAATTTTGGATACAATTCTCAACAAAAAAGGAGCTCTCATTAAAACATGATTGGGCTATGATGGCGAATCAAGATTAAAGACGCAAAATGGATAAAATCTAAAGATTACATTTGAACAAATTAAATATTCTAGTATCAAGGGCATCAATTTAGCAAAGGATCAACATAATCATGTTCATTTCAATAACCAAAGCACACTCAAGGAGAATTAAAAAATCAGTAGGATGCTCACAAAGTTAGTTGGAGAGAGGAAATGAACTAGGATGAGTTGGAAAGTGCTACTACATGAAGGAGTCATGCCATTATTCAAGTTCAATAAAAAATGCTAAAAATGTCACAATATTGGGCATATAACTCATGCTTGTAGAATTAACATGAGAAAATTTTCTAAAAAAACCAAGGAAGATCACCAAGATATGGAGAATAAAATAGGTAGATCCAAAGATAGATATGACCACTTTGATATAATCTATTGGTAAAGTTATTCTTCAAGTATATGTAAGTTTTAGATGAGATAAAAATTGAAGAATATAAAGTATGCAAGATTGAGTACTCTAAAACAAGCTTAAATTGATCGTACTGAATGATGTGGAGTATATGTGGACTCACAATATTGCATGATCTAAAAAATACTAAGAACAAAATTAATACAGATAGTCTAAATCGAGTAGCTACAGGATGAACATATTGTTCTCTCAAAGTAAGTGGCCAAGTAAATTGCACATGCAAATCAATAACCAAGATACATATACATGGGGAAGGTCGATGACCTCAATTCACATCGAGAGCTCAACATGTGTTTACAATGTGGGTGCTCACACGATGGATCTAATAGTAAGAATTGAATTGATATGATGACCTAGAATTAATATCATATGCCAACATGCACACAAAATAATGTGTATTTCACGCCATGATAGGATCCGATAAATAATATTGGTCTGCGACCACTGCTGAAATTTGATTCGGATGCCAAAATGCACACAATTTAATGAGTAGTATAGCACCTGATATGATCCAATGATGGATACATTTTTAGATTAATGATTTATATTTGATATTAGATGTTAAAAAGTGTGGAGGTGTTATGAAACCAGCTCCAAAAATAGAATAAAAGAGATATCAACACCTTAGAAATAAGCCACTTCGAGGGGGCAACCTCCAATACATTACATGAATGAAAAATTATTGGATGATACAAATTACAAAACCTCCTTTCTACATATAGGAGTCCATGGGGCCACAATGTAATCCTAGTGGGGCCACACTGTAATCCTAGCCTACCTAACAATAATAATGTAAGGGCACAATAATAACAATATGGAGGTTACAGGGGTACAACAATAACAATAAGGGGGTTAAACTAACAATAATAAGGGACTATACTAGTAATATAAGGACCTAACATGCTCCTCTCCTTCAAAAAAGTGTTGTTCTCAATGCTTGAGTAGCTCCAGGTGCTTCTGTATAAAATTATCATCCTCCCATGTAGAATCTTCAGTGGGTAAGTTCTTCCATTTGATGAGATACTCTGAAATTGATCGATTTCGTAGCTATCGAGTTCTTGTTTCCGTGACTGCTTTAGGTTCCAATATGGTTTTTCCTTCCTCCTAAAGCTCTAGAAATATTGTTTGAACTAGAAGTTTGTCCCCTATAACCTTTTTTAAGCATGAAACATGGAAAACTGGATGCACTTGCGAAGAAGTAGGAAGCTCCAATTTGTATGCCATAGTACCAATCTTTTGCAACACCTTGTGAGGACCATAGTACTTTGGCGATAATTTATTATCCTTCTTAGCTTGCTTGAGGGACATTTGTTTGTATGGTTGTAGCCGTAAAAATACCCAATCTCCTACATCAAAACTTCTCTCGCTGCGATGTTGATCTGCCTGTTGTTTCATTCGATTTTGTGCCAAATTCAGATTATCCTTTAAGAGTTGGAGAACTTCTTGTTGATGCTCGATGTGATCTTCCACTGCTTGAACCTTCGAATTTTCCCTTAAAGATGATGTGATCGATGGTGGATGATATCCATGAAGTGCCATAAATGGGGTCATTTTTGCTGCAGTATGGAAGGAAGTGTTATACCACCATTCAGCGAGAGGTAACCACTTGACCCATTGTGTTTGTTTATCAGATACAAAACAACGAAAATATCCTTCCAAAAATTTATTTACTATCTCAGTTTGACCATCAGATTGAGGATGATAAGATGAGCTATGAGCTAATTGAGTACCCAAACAAGAAAATAACTCCGTCCAAAAATTTCTTGTAAAAATGGGATCTCTGTCGCTCACAATAACCCTTGGGTTTCCATGTAGCTTTTGAATTGTGTCCATAAATGTAGTAGCAACTGTACTTGCTTTAAATGGATGAGATAATGCACAGAAGTGTGCATACTTGGTAAGTCTATCAACTACCACCATGATGACACTCTTTCCTTCAGACTTAGGTAAACCTGTGATAAAATCCATTGAAATCTCCTCCCAACGTTGACTTGGAATGGATAAAGGTTGTAGAAGTCCCGGGGTCTTAATTGTCTCAACTTTATTTTGCTAGCAAACCAAACATTCCGCCACAAACTTTTGAATATCAGATTTAAGGCCATCCCAAAAAAATTCTTTCTTCACCCTGTGGTAAGTTTTTAAAAAATCCTGAGTGTCCTCCTAAAGGAGAAGTGTGCAATTCCAGAAGAATCTTTTGTTTTAGTTGGGAATTCTTACAAAGATATAAGCGATCTTTGTACCATAAGGAATCATTTTTCCAACTAAATGTATTAGATGTAATAGGATCTTGCTGCAACTTTTGAATGAGTATCCATACATCTTTGTCCTTCTTCCATTCATCTCTTGCTTCAGTTATCCAATCTGGTTGGATAATAGAAATGGCACAAAGCAATGCTTCCACCTCTTCATTCTTTCTTGAGAGTGCATCTGCAACAACATTAAGCTTTCCTTTTTTGTAGATTATTTCAAAGTCCTAACCCAACATCTTTGTGACCCATTTTTGCTACTCTTCTGAAGATAGTCTTTGTTCCAAAAAGTGTTTAAGACTATCATGATCAGTTTTTACCTTGAAGTGTCTTCCCATTAGGTAAGTTCGCCATTTCTTTAGTGCATGCAGTATTGCTAACATTTCCTTCTCATAAATAGGTTTTTGTAAATACTTTTCTTTGATTGGACGACTTTCAAAAGCAATGGGTCTTCCTTCCTGCATTAAAACTGCACCAATTCCATTTCTTGAGGCATCACATTCCACAATAAAGGTTTTTGTGAAGTCTGGCGTAGCTAAGACCGGTGCTAGGCACATTGCCTCTTTAAGATGTTCAAAGGCCTTAGTTGCTTCAGGAGTCCATGAAATGCATCTTTCTTCAATAATGTTGTTAGAGGTGCTGCTATTCTCCCATAATTCTTAACAAACTTGCGATAATACCCTGTTAACCCGAGAAATCCGCACAACTGCTTTATGGTTGTGGGAATTTTCCATTCCTTAATGGATTTAATTTTGTTAGGGTCTACCTTAACACCCTCGTGAGATACAATATGACCCAGATATTCCACCTCTTGTACTCCAAAGAAACATTTGGATGTTTTTCATATAATTGTTTCTCCTGCAATAGTTTGAGCACCCTGTCAACATGTTCAACATGATCCTTCCAAGACCTGCTGTAGATTAGTATATCATCAAAAAATACTAGCACAAATTTTCTAAGGAAGGGTTTGAAAATGGAATTCATCAGCCCTTGAAATGTAGAAGGTGCATTGGTAAGGCCAAAAGGCATGACCAAAAATTCATAATGACCCTCATGAGTTCGAAATGTTGTTTTTGGAATATCTTCAGTCTTCATTCTAATTTGATGCTATCCTGAACAAAGATCCAACTTGGTAAAATAAATTGCTCCATGTAATTCATCCAATAATTCATCAATCACAAGAATGGGAAATTTATCTTTAATAGTGATCTTATTGAGCTCCCTATAATTCGGACACATGTGCCATGATCCATCCTTCTTGTGCACCAATACTACTGGAGCAGAGAAAGAACTTTGACTAGGTTGAATTATACCAACCTCTAACATTTCTGCAATCATACGTTCAATTTCACTCTTTTGGACATAAGGATATTTGTAAGGCCGGATGTTTGGAGGAACACTTCCTAGAATCAAATGAACGCATGATCATGATCATGAATAGGTGGGAGTCCTTTGGGAGTATCAACCATAAATTGACCAAGTGACAATTTTTTTACAGGAGTAAAGCCATCGATACCATACAAATGTATTTTGTTCTAAATGTAAAGTTGCAATTCGTACCTTTTGTGTGTTTCGCACATTATTGAGATCAAAATGTTTCTCCATCTGCAGTATCCATATTACGAGATCCTTTCCATCAAACTTCCTCATGTCCATCTTTGGAATATGGTGGTTCTTCCATCCAACCTTAGAGTTTATGAAATCACGATTAACAATTATTTTGTTCTCATCATGAGTTTGCTCTACTATATTTTCGCCATTAGGAAACATTTCTTGTATCAACTTTTCCAAAACTTTGATGTCTACTTTTAGATCATTCTTCATTTTTTCCATGTTGTATTTCATTTTTTCATCGATCTTAGCTTCTATGTCATCCATCTTAGCTTTGATGTCGTCCATCTTATATTCCATGCCCACTTCCATTCCATCCATCTTAGCTTCCAAACCATTCATCTTAGCTTCCATGCCTTTCTTCAAACCATCCATCTTAGTTTCCACGCCTTTCTTTAAAACTTCCATTTCATTTTTTGTTGCTATTTGCGATAGCGAAATTTGGTGCACTTGATCTTGTAATTTTGATATCTCATGTTGTGTTTCTTCGTCTTCATGAGTAATAGTGGAGCCTTCTGAAGGCTTAATGGGTGTTGAATTATTTTTATGGGGAATTTTAGAACCCAATATTGATATCTATTCTTCAATATGCCCTTGGAATAAATTCAAACTAATGTTTTTCAAACGAGCCTTATGTAATTCGAAAAAAATACACACCTTTTTCTTTCTTTTGAGGAGCTTGATATTGAAACTGAATTATCTCTGTGATTTAGGAACTTAAATAGCTAAAATTTTTCTCTGAGGTAGATCTATGAATATTATTTCGAATGCCATAGGTCTGACCTGATTTGGATTCTTGAAGACAAAGTTGTGCCCAATCTCCTATGATGACCTAATTATGGACTAGTTCAGTAGAGTGAAATTGTACGACTTTCCATGTGTCACTGTTTCCTCCTTCAGCTCTGAAATTAATAGAAAGGAAGCTACAGTCCGTGTACTTGTTGCCACTTTTTACATAATTCTAATCCGATGCTCAGAGAGAGAGTTATGAAGATTTTCCCACGATCACCTCTTTGAGATGAAATTTGGGAGCCTGAAAAAGACCTAACTTCCACAGACCATATCTCCGAAAATATTGCGAACCAAGCTCTGAAATTTTGTACCAATGTTCATTAGGATTTCAGCTTCGTGCTCTAAAAATTTTAGCTTCTGAACCCTCGTAGAAAAAAAGTTATATCGAAAATTCCACGATGACCTGTTTGGAGCAGCGAAAAACCTAGAATCCAAAGCTCTGATACCAAATGTTATGAAAACAGCTCCAAAAATATAAGAAAAGAGATATCAATGCCTTATAAATAAGAAACTTTGAGGGGGAAACCTCCAATACAATACATGAATGAAAAATTCTTGGATGATACAAATAAAAAAACTTCCTTTCTATATATAGGAGTCCATGGGGCCACAATGCAATCCTAGTGGGGCCACACTGTAATCCTAGCCGACCTAACAATAATAATGTAAGCGGAAAATAATAAAAATATGGTTACAGGGGCACAAAAATAATAGTAAGGGGGTTAAACTAACAACAATAAGGGACTATACTAGTAATATAAGGACCTAACAGGAGGTTAACGTGTAAACTAACTCTCGACATGATTCGACAATTGCAAATTATTTGATCAGAAAAATTAGATCAACATCAAAATTTTTACATGTGTAGTCCTTAACATATGAAATTCATCTGGCGCTATATTCTGACGATGGAAAGGAAGCATTCATGGCATCGGGTAGTAGTGACAAGGTTTAAGTGATGTCATGACAACCTCAAGTGATGACACATGGTAGTGACACAACAATGACATGGATTGACATGTAGTAGACAATGTTGGACAATGAGGTGGTGATTTATACTCACACCGGGTGGAAGTCAAATGGGTTAAGCCTTCAATTTCAACTTTGGATCGCGTAGAGAAAAAGGTTAAGCGTTGAATGCTAAAGAAAAAATAAACTGGAGTTAATTTTCATTGAAGCTAATCTTCCTCCTCTTGGGATAAGTTTCGTAGCATTCACATGGCATAATAATGAAGCTTTGCAAAAGTTTCCATGTTGTCATATTTGCAGTATCGACAAGCAATTTGAAACTCTATAAACTTGTGGAAAAATATTTATTTGAAGCAGTTATTGGAGGTTCATCTTTGGAAATGTAATGATTCATGTATATCTTATACCACCTTTTGTGATTAATACAATGTTTGTATAATGGAATGGAAAAAATTATATTGGAGGGAACGTAGTTCGAATACTGGAGGGGCTATTTTGAGGAGCTAATGGGAGGAAAGGAAAATCAAAATATGATATCTCATAGGAAAAATCAAATAATGGAGAATGAACTAAGAGCTTAGATGAAAATAAGAAGGAAATAAAGATACATCAACTTAGGGGGAGAAATTCATTCCACCATATTCATAGGGGGAGTATGGTTGCAAAGAAATTATTTATAGGGGTAGATCCCATCCATAGGGGGAGTGGATCAACCTGTAGCAATAGCTTCAGAAGAGAAGTTGACTAGTATAACAAGGGTAGTTGATAAGTGAACATACATTGAATCAATAATGAGTAGTTATTGGTTGGACAACCATTTGTAGTGAGCCTCTTTGTCATTGATGGTAAAGGGGGAGAGAAAGAAGACACTGACTAGTAACATGAGAGAGTGAGCAACCTTTTTTTTCATTAGAGGAAATTTCAGCCTAAAAGTGGCCTCCTAAGGTAAAATGATAAAATAATAGGAAAATAATAAAATAAGAGTTATAAATTTTGGAGGGAAAAGCAGAAAACTACTTTTTTGTATTGTATTTTTATCTTATCTTCTTATAGGTTTAATCAATTTTCAAGTGTAAAAACTCATTGGACGTGGAATTAAATTCCACATCTAATAAGTACCCAGTATGCATACTTTTAAGAAGACCCACATTAATAAAAAATGAATATACATTTAAAAAACATCTTTCAAAATGTTTTTTAATGTATCTTCTATTTTGATCAATGTGGGTCTTCTAAAAAGTAGAATAATGGGTACTTGTTAGATGTGGAATTTAACTCTGCATCCAACAAGTCTGTACAATTGAAATTTGAGTAAACATATAAGGAGATAAGCCAAAAATACAATTAAAAAATTAGTTTTCTTTATTTTCCCTCCAAAATATTTACATGTACCTCTTTTTAAATTTAAAGTATTTTTATTGGTTTACATATTATGTACGCAGAAATTTCATGGGCACTTTTAGGCTAAAATTTCCTTTAATGGGTAGGGGGAGTTTAGTCCATTGCCATCAATTACAATTAAAGCTTGGTAATGTTACCATTAATAAAAAAGGGGGAGACTGTTGGCTAGTATGTTTTCATTGATGACAATTGGTGTCATTGGTGTCAAAGGATGTATGGAAACTTGAGAATGCCTTGAGCTTATTGAGTATATGTTGAGGTTATATCGATCAAAAAAGAATGTAAAGGGAAAATTATAAAAGGTCAAGAGAACGTAGTATACACAAATATATTTTGGAATATAGGGATTGAGCATAATTAGTGCAAAGCTAGATTGAAATATAGATATCCATGCCTTGATAAAATCTCTTTCAGATGTGGTTTCTATCATTCTACTAGTCAATTTTTGGTTGAGTTTACAAAGAGGATGTCACTTGTAAGAAACATCGATATGTTGGTTTAGTTTGAAACAACCTTGTGGAAATGAAAGTGATTAGGAACCATATCATAATTTTTGAATCAATGCTCATGGGTTGATTTGATTCTTTGGAGCAGAGCAAAGAGACATTCAATGCTATTTGTCATATCTGCACTGATTGTTTGACATATAAATGAGAAGCGATAAGAATGGTAATGAATTGATTCAAAGTTGCGTACAAAAATGAATTCGAAACACGGTTTGAACTAATGGAAACCTAACCCTCATGCCAAAATCGTTGCCCAGTATGGTTTACTTCTTAAAATTCTCTGGTATAAACCAGGTTATTCTACTCTTAGAAATGATATAAGTACACAACCTAGTATGGAGGCATTAAGATTTTAGTGATCAATCCATGTGTTGGTGTTAGTTTATTTGGTTAAACAATGTTACGCTTACCATGGTAAATATCCATGGTTTGGAGTCGACTTTGATTTGAATCATGTGTCAAAAAATCTCCCTCTCTCTCTCTCTCTACACAGACACACACCATTTGAAATGTGGTGGATGAGTGTATATGGTTGGTGATAATTTTGACAAAGCATCATGATGATATCTAATGCAAGGAGTATTGTGATCGATTGTGGTATTGAACAAGATATATAATAAGTGAGAATTCACAAGCTTAGGAGCACAATTTTGTTTTATATTTGTTTTGTGTTTCGGGGATAAAATTTTGTTTGAATGACCAAACTACTATGCATACATTTGTTTCCATGGGATGATTCTGAGCCAAGGATTGATCTTTCACTATAGGTTGAGTTTACTTGAGGGCTAAGTCTTTGTTTTTTTTAAAGGGCCATATTTCATAGGGAAGAGTTTGAGTTTGCTCGAATTTACCATGGAAGGTCGAGTTTGTTTCCAATGGGACAAATTTATTATTAGAAGGGTAAAATTTATTATAGGAAAAAATATGTCATTGTATGTGTGACTAGGTTTACTCAAAGGTCGTGATCTTCTTCCATCCTAATGTGAGAGCTTGCAAGTGTTTAATCATAAAAAAAACTACCCAATCTTCTGAGATAAAATTTCACTTGAGAGATTGGAAACTCAAGGATTTCATATTAATCAATTCAAACAAAAGGTGTTCAATGTTTGGGTGGTGTATATTGAGGATTGAAAGTCCTTTCAATAATTCATTGAATTGTTTTTGTTGAGACCATATAATTATTATGCAGTTCTCCATTATTTGATCAGGTTAGGTTCATATAAAATTTTCAATTATGATCAATCTAATGCAAGGAAACTTTGTACTTATATATAATGCAATTAAGATAAGGGGTGGTATATTAATGTATTATTGAAACAAGCCTATTAAGAAAAAAGTTAAATTAATGTCTAAAGGACAGAGCTTTCCTGGACCAAGCTATTTTTATGAGTCCCAATTATGTGCAAGAATAAGTGTATTAAATGCTAAGCTTTGTTTCTTGTTCTAGGGGATCACAAATTTGTTTATATAGGGTCAAAGTTTTTGTAGGTTGACTTTGTAATAGTTTTTTGTTAGAACTAAATTTGTTCTCAAGGCTGAATTGGTTTTCACTCCACAAGGCCGTTTTATACTTGCAGGGATTTTTTGTTTGTTTGAAGAATCAAGATAGCTTATCTTAGCCATAGTTTATTTCTATGCATATCATATATAAGGGCCAAAGCCTTGATCTTATAACATGGATGTAGCTCTACATTTTGTGACCCGATTGACTAAAATGAAGGGTGAATAAGATGAGTAGTTGTTGATGAGGTAAATCCCCTCTGCGGACAGAGGCGATCCCTACTAGCCCAGCAGGGGTCTAGCAACAAACAAACAATGCTATGACGCAAGCTCCTAGTTACGAAATGAAAGACTTGGGATAAGAGCCTACCTGGATTCCAACGCTAGATCTGAAAAAGAAGATGCCCCCGTCCTTCAGCCCTGGCAGATCACAATCCTTCCACGATCTCCGTGGACGGACACCTGCACACAGAAGAGACGAACAGATACATGCATAGGAACCAGCATACGTAACTAAATATCGGTCAGAAAAGATATTACTCGCATTAACATGATTGCAAAAGGAGTGGAACCATAATCATAGTCATCTATTAAAGTGATAAACGAATAGAAGTTACAACCGAGTTCTGACGTTGCAGCCTCCTTCGTACGGGTCCCCGGTTGTCCACGTCTCGTAAAGTTCGCCAAGGAAAGGGAAACCTCTCCAGAGTCTCGTAACAATGGTCTCCTTGCTTAATGGGCCTTAAGGGAAAGAAGGGATTCTTTACAGCACAAAGGCACTTGGGAAATAGGGAGATGCAAAGCTTCAGCACTTCAAGACTAGCTTACCATGGATCTGAGCAAGCTTTTATAGATGGGGAAGGAGGGAGTTGGGATCCCTATTATTATGGGATTGGCCTTATCAACAAGGAAGGTTCCATAGAAGGTGGCAAAACTACTTCCTTTCCATAGAACTCCCGTAGCCAAACCTCCCAACTCAAGATAGGCCGTGGTTGTGAGTTTGTTTGAACTCAACTTCCGCCATCCATATATAAAAAACAGTCCCTAAAATGGGTGGCGCGATTGCTGCTCTATGACAGAGCGCCAAGTGGCGCGACCTCTTTACAGGATTTCCCCGAGTGGCGCGAGTACTGAACTGTCTACCCGCGCCAATGCAAAAAGAGCTGTTTTTCATGGATTTTGCAAGGAGATGTCTCAAGGGGAAATGAAGCTCATACTCGGAGGGATGCATTGATGATGTTTTCAAGGCATGACAGTGTTCACAGGTCACATAATGGGTCCTCCATTGTGCGGGACGGGGAATGGTAGGGACGGTGACAAATTACTGTGTAACAGATGCCCCCTAAAGCATGAGGCCCGAGAGAGAGAGGGGTGAAATGATTTACGAGAACATGTCCAACCGAAGGCCCGCCGTCGGAAAACCTGCGCAGAAAGATACAACTGATATCTCAAGTACATGATGTATATGGTATGGACGCAGCCATCCGAACAGAGTATGCTATAATCCGGATCCAGGGTATGGGCGCAGCCATCCAACTAAGATCAAACAAATAGACTCGGGTATGGTTGCAGCCATCCAATCATTGAGTCATGTACATAATGACAATAATCCACAATCGCAGCCTGGATTACAACAGACACAATCCAGGGTCTTGCGCTCCATCTCGACCCAAACAAGTACAAGTTCTAGCATGCGAATGTGTGAGCTGATGTCGAACATGAAAGAACATCGTCTGATTACCATCCAATAATGAAAGCCGTTAACAGACGCGAGAGAAACCACCAATAATGACGATGGTCCTCAAGGTACTACAGGTACAATCTACGGCGTGTGAATAAATGAGCTGACGTCGAACACCCGCAGAATCATCCGATCGGAGGCCAATAATGAAAACCTCTCGTCGAATGCAACGAACCTGCCATTAAGGCATGCAGGTTCCAAGGTACCGTCAGGAGTCTCTAGACCAACTTCCTGGATAATGAGTTGAAGTCGACAGGAAGTGACCTTGATCGAAGGTGGGCCATAATGATTCCCACATCATCGACACGAGACAGAGGAACATAATTTTTTGTTGTGAATCAGGATCATATGAGAAGCAGAGGAAGGTTGATATTCGCAGAGGCCAACTTCTCTTGAACATATAAACGGCACGACAATGGACTTGGCAGTATTTGACATCAACAGATCAAAGGTCATGGCGACGAGGCAGTGAACAGATGAGAGGTCAAAAGAGATTACCCAAACCCATGGAAGCAAAGTGAAACAACGAGATGAGATGTCCTCAACCCGACACGAATGCAGACAAGTGCCATGTTCAAGAGCGACATACTGCCGACGATAACGACGATGGTTCCATTTTTCCCCCACCATTTCTGGCGAGTACCCCAATTATTTTTGATGACAAGCTTGAAGGGGATAGCATATGCTTGTAATATAAGTCCGCCCTTCGGGCGAATCCATCCCAGTGCATTTAACGAGTCCTAGGAAGGAGAAACTCGGAGAACGTCATTGCGACGGAATCCAATGTCATCAGGGTTTAACGAGTCTGACAAAGGAAGAACTCGGCGTCTTTTCATGTTTAGAGAGTTTGAAAAGACAGCGGAAAAGAAAACTCCACAGGTCCCTTTTCGTAAATAGTTCCCCAGATCCGAAAAGGTAGAAAACAATATCCGGAAAAACCTCCTAGTCGCGATAGGCTAGGGTATTCCTTTTTCGTAATCAATCCATCCCAGCCCAAAAAAGGGTTAAACTTATACTGGGTGGATGTCGATTCGTGTCCATTTTAACGAGATCGAAACGACAAGGGCCTCGGCGATCTTTTCATATTTAGAGAGTCAGAAAAGAGCTGAAAGATGACTCCTCCTGGAGGAACGAGTGGTATAAAGGGTAGCAATTGGTTCCGGTAATGGTGGAACTATTCTGAACAAGTAAAGGTCAAGAGGTTGGCTAACAAGACCACTCATAGCAGCGGTTCCTCAGGAACGGGTAAAACAACCAAGTGAAGGCATATGATCGGCCAAGCAGATAGTGACAATGGAGTGAGAAAACCAAGGCTCATCTGGCAGAAATAGGCTGATAAAATGGCAATCACACGAGGTAAAATAAGAATGGTTTCATTTTTACACAAGCTTGAAACAAAGATAAACTATGCTTGAAACCGGTTTCATTTTTACACAAGCTTGAAACGGAAACAAAATATGCTTGAAAAAGTGAGCATGCCCCCAGCATGGTGACTCAATTCGAGGTACATGCCCCCCAAGCTTCATTCCATATGAAAGGCAGATGGAGTGAAGGTTCAAATTACGAGATCAAGAGAAAGACTCGACTGGGATTTTACGAGATCTAAACAAAGACTCGAATTGAACGGGAACGCGTTTCATTATTTTAACGAGGTTGACACATTAAAAGAACTATCCTCAAACACCTTGTTTCATGGTTTAGGGAGCTTGACACAAGACCAGGAACTGTGCTCCGACAAACCTTGTTTCATTTTTTAAGGAGCTTGACACAAGACAAGGAACTATGCTCCGACGACCTTGTTTCATTTTTTAAGGAGCTTGACACAAGACAAGGAACTCTGCTCCGACGACCTTGTTTCATTTTTTAAGGAGCTTGACACAAGACAAGGAACTGTGCTCCGACAACCTTGTTTCATTTTTTAAGGAGCTTGACACAAGACAAGGAACTGTGCTCCGAGATCCTGGTTTCATTTTTTAAAGAGCTTGACCCAGGGAGGAAACCGTGCTCTAACCGACTTACATCAAAATGAACAAGAAGGCGGTGCTTCCAAGAGTTCCACTCCTGATGGAAGGGAAACATCCTGGAAGTCAGGACCCAATGCCCCCAGCACATTATGCACAACGGCATCATCACTGAACACAGGCATGGGGTAAGTAGCCACATAGTTGACTTGCGGTGGGGCAGATACAACAGGTGGATAAAAACCAGGAGGGGGTGATGGCGGACCAGACGCTACATTGGGACCAAAGAACGACAGCTGATCAATGGTCACAATCCGTCCTTCATGTGGAAAATAGGCCACACGAAAAAGGGAGGAGACAAGCGCTCCCATGGCATAGGTGTAATCGCGCCCCAGGAGCAGATGAAAATCCAAGGGGCCTGGAACGACCATCACATCCATATGGACGGTTTTCCCTCCCAAAGTAATTGGTAACCTTGGAAGGATCCCCAACGGTTGACTCGTCCTTCTGTTAAAAGTCAACAGATTCTGCGTAACAGGCGCAAGCGGTGGCGAACCGAAGGCTTGCCAGGTAGTCGAGGATAGAATACTAACAGAGGCACCTTCGTCTATAATGGTACTGGGTACAACCAGACCAAGAGCCTGTACCGTGATCTCGAAAGGCACGTAAGACGGAAGGCGAAATCCTGCAAATCGACTCCAATCAAAGGAGGCGATCAGACTACTCTGAGGGGCTACCATCGAAATGCGAATGTCTTCCCCTGATGTTACGAAAGCAGAAGTCTCTTCCATGACCTCCATCTCGAAGGCGGGAGGAAAATCCTCCGTAGCCTCCATCTTGGGAGGCGGAGGAGAAACTTCTTGAAGTACAGGGACAGGAGAATCTCTCTCCAAGTCTGAAGAATCTGAAGAAACCAGAAGAACATGAGGGTTATGGGGTCCACTCTCAACAGAAAAGACCTGGTGCACCACAGATGGGGCCAGTTCAACCGATCCCACGACCAATGGTTGGTCGGGAACGGATTCCTGAATCTGAATTTCTGGAGGAGTGGGATCGACCAAGGATGACCCTTGACCAATCACGGCATCAGCTGGTGGAAGACTCAAAGAAAGCTGTTTATAACCAACCGGGAGGCGTGGTGTAGAAACAGTCAGGTTGTCCAAGACTCGCTTGGCTTCATCCATATAAGGACAAAGGTGAATAGCATGGTGCCCTTCACACAACTTACAGGGATTGGTGATCTGACCCTGCTTCTTAGGAGCCTTACCAGTGCCCCCAACCTGACTCCCGGAAGCCAAAGACAACGGTGGGCGACCGTTGGACCATACTTCGAGTACCTTGGGAATGCCAGGGCAGTCTAGAAGAAGATGGTCTCCCGTGCACAACATGCAGGGGAACTTGACTTTCCGTGGAGGGTTGGAAGGTTTATCGGGAGGAGGTGCACTAGAAGCAGCAGCTGCAGCCTTAGCCTCTCTCTTATCAGACTTCTTCTTCTTTGTCTTCTTCTTCTTCTTCTTAGCCACCTGGTTACTCGAATCCAGGCTTTCACCAGGCGAAGTAGAAGATGAGGACGCAGAAACAGGCGAAGAAGGGGAGAGGTCCACCTTGGAATCAACATGATGTTGTTTCGTCGGAGAAACTGATTGAACAGTAACGGAGTTATTCGGGACAACAGAGGTTGAGAACAACCAAACAGGCAACCCAACAGTTAACCCAGGAAGGGACAACGTCGCCATGTAAGGAGCACCAACATTTCCAAAAGGAGGAAAATGACCAGGATTCCCTTCTAAGGGGATTCCTTGGTTGGTGAACTCTGGAAAAGTTGCCATCAAACTCAAAACCACACACGGGCTGAAAACGAGTTAAGACACACGATCAAACGGTCAACAAGCAATGTCTAAATAGGTGTGAAATCGTGGGCGATTAATTTTACCACATTGGAAAATAAGAAGTTCTACCGTTTCATATTTTAAGAGTCGAGAAACGATAAAAAGATGACTCTATCTCTTTCAGAGTTGACACAAGCGTGAAAGGACAAGCGCTCGACGGTCTTTTCAAGTTTAGGGAGTCAGAAAAGACCAAATGACTGCTCAGGAAAAACTAGGCACAAAGGGTGTACCAAATATCCGTGAACTGCAATATACACCTTGGTTTCAAAAATGAAACAAAAATCGACCAAGGACTTTCCGTACGTGCAGGTAGTCTCCCCGAATGCTGTGTTCGGTGTATCACGGGTATAGGGCGGCAGACTCGGCTTCCCGTGGATAAAGGATTGAAAACCTATAGGGGTCTCCCTTTATATACGCGACGGTACGGGGAGCGCAAGTCCGTACTAGCGCTGTCTAAAGCCAATAGGCGAACGACAACTGCTAGGTTTAACGACGCCGGAACACGTCTCTAGCCTAGACCTTCTAAATATGTTGCGTTAAGTTCCAATGTTGCCTTAGGTTAATTGAATGAATTTTACAGTTGATCTTCAATTAAGTTTCAATTTTCAGGCCCTACCGTATGTAGTGTCTCAAAAGACTCCTAAATGCAAAACTATATGAGAAAATAAAACTTTTCAATTCGATGAATGCTATCTAGTTAAAGGAAGAGCTTCAAACAATGATGCAACAAACAGAAAAAATGAAAACGAAACTTTTCCAAACTAGATGACTTTCACTATTCAAAAGTATTCTAAAACATCCAACGAAGCGAATTATGCAATGTAATCTATGCAAAATTCTTTTTTCGAAAACTATGCAATTGTAATCTATGCACAATTTCCTTTTTCTTTTCAAATGATAAGAATGCACTCAATGCATTTTTCGATGAAATGAGAATCTACTCAATGCAAGCTTTTAACAAAAGAGAATGCACTCGAAGCGATTTTTAGTTTTCAATCACTAAACAATGTGATCTAAGTCCAATGATGAATCTCAAAAACACTTTTCAATGCAATGTGATCTAATTCATTTAAACGAAAAGCAAACTATGAGACGAAAACTAAAAAACGCAAATCTTCTTAATGAAGGATGAATGCAAAAGAGATGTAAACAAACACTAAGAATGCAATCGTTGTTTCAAAATACTTTGTGACAAAATCCCTCAAAAGTTGACAAGACATATGCAGTCAAACACAAAAGGACTTCCAAAGCAAGAGATCAAAACAAGGCATTCATCCCCTTTTACATCAAACAATCATAGAAAGAAGACATTCCAAATAATGAGCAATGTAATCTATGCTCACACAGAGGAAAGACCCAAAGGGAAAGACACACTAGTGAAGGATTAAGGGAAAAAAAACTCAATTTTCATACACCCTGAAAGTGGCCCGACTTGTACATTGACAACTAGCGCCACTTGGCGCGACTTTTACTTGAAAACTAGCGCCAATGGCCAAGTGGCGCGGGTTGCTAACGGACAACAAGCGCCACTGCCTGAAAATGAAAAAACAAAGAATTTCTCCCAACCAAAACTAGACTTCCCACTTCAAGCTGAATCTAAAACAAACCCAGAAGCAAAATACTGACCAAAAGAAACTTCCGAACAAGGATAACCCTACCACCTACAGGAAATGGCGCGACTGTCTGGCTGTAATCCGCGCCAGACAGGGGATGGCGCGAGTGATAAACTGGCAACCTGCGCCAACTGGCGCGACTGTCAGGGCTAAACTCGCGCCAATCAAGCCAACTATGAAAAGGTGAAAATTCAGAAAAGCAGAGGTCAGATCTGATCCTCTGGGGGCTGAACCAAAAGCCAAAACACAAAAAGAACCCAACCCAGAAGGCTCATCAAGCAAGGAAAACGATCAAGGCGAACCGACATACATGAGACAAGGAAAACTGGACGATCCCCAGTGGAGTCGCCAATTTGTTGATGAGGTAAATCCCCTCTGCGGACAGAGGCGATCCCTACTAGCCCAGCAGGGGTCTAGCAACAAACAAACAATGCTATGACGCAAGCTCCTAGTTACGAAATGAAAGACCTGGGATAAGAGCCTACCTGGATTCCAACGCTAGATCTGAAGAAGAAGATGCCCCCGTCCTTCAGCCCTGGCAGATCACAATCCTTCCACGATCTCCGTGGACGAACACCTGCACACAGAAGAGACGAACAGATACATGCATAGGAACCAGCATACGTAACTAAATATCGGTCAGAAAAGATATTACTCGCATTAACATGATCGCAAAAGGAGTGGAACCATAATCATAGTCATCTATTAAAGTGATAAACGAATAGAAGTTACAACCGAGTTCTGACGTCGCAGCCTCCTTCGTACGGGTCTCCGGTTGTCCACGTCTCGCAAAGCTCGCCAAGGAAAGGGAAACCTCTCCAGAGTCTCGTAACAATGGTCTCCTTGCTTAATGGGCCTTAAGGGAAAGAAGGGATTCCTTACAGCACAAAGGCACTTGGGAATAGGGAGATGCAAAGCTTCAGCACTTCAAGACTAGCTTGCCATGGATCTGAGCAAGCTTTTATAGATGGGGAAGGAGGGAGTTGGGATCCCTATTATTATGGGATGGGCCCTATCAACAAGGAAGGTTCCATAGAAGGTGGCAAAACTACTTCCTTTCCATAGAAATCCCGTAGCCAAACCTCCCAACTCAAGATAGGCAGTGGTTGTGAGTTTGTTTGAACTCAACTTCCGCCATCCATATATAAAAAACAGTCCCTAAAATGGGTGGCGCGATTGTTGCTCTATGACAGAGCGCCAAGTGGCGCGACCTCTTTACAGGATTTCCCTGAGTGGCGCGAGTACTGAACTATCTACCCGCGCCAATGCAAAAAGAGCCGTTTTTCATGGATTTTGCAAGGAGATGTCTCAAGGGGAAATGAAGCTCATACTCAGAGGGATGCAATGATGATGTTTTCAGTGCATGACAGTGTTCACAGGTCACATTATGGGTCCTCCATTGTGCGGGACGGGGAATGGTAGGGACGGTGACAAATTACTGTGTAATAGTAGTGTACATGTCTAAAAAAACATGCTGACTAGAAGCTTGTAATTGAGTTTTCTAATGTGACGAAGTTTGCTATTGATGTAGTCTAGATACCACTATAACTTGTTTATAATGACGAGATATTTAATGCCAATGAAGCATATTTTCCACGATGGTTAATGTTGAGTATGATGAATGCTTTTCTTATGAAGAAGTCAGAGCTGCTATTTGAAAAATAAAAGACTATTTATTTTACAAGGATGTGTTTTGGAAGAAATATGTTTTGAATGACAAAATTAGTGTTTTATTGAGCAAAGAGGAATTTCAAAGATCAGAAAGGGTAGAAGTATTTTTGAAATTTGTATTAAAGCTTGTGGATAAAGTGTGAAAGTGTTATGGAAGGGAGTCCATTATGATTTTTGGGGTTGGTGCCTACAAATTTATTGAGGAGGTGGGTGCCTCCATTAGGTTGTAGCTTACAAAAAATGGGTGGTTGAAGATTTCATAGGTTGATGCCTTAATCAAGTTGAAGCATAAAACAAGTTGTTGCTTACATATAATAACCCCTAGTTGTATTTCCATATATATATAAGAACAAGGTCATGGGACACATATTTCAAGTTGAATGGTGGGAAAAAAATCCTAGTGGGTGTCACTTTCAGTTTATTATGGCTAAGGAAATTAGAAAAGGCATTGGCAAAGACAAAGAGGAATTAATTAACAATTTATTTATGAAAATAATGGAAAATATGAGAAAAGAAAGGTGAAAGGTCACAAGTTTGTATGAGAAGTAATTTGAAAGGAAAAATGAAGGAAAATGAATAAATTAGAGGCCTCAATGACAAAAACAGTTCTGAGGATTAGTACATGGATTTTTTCAGTTGACAATTTTTTATTTTTTTATTATTTATTTATTTATTTATTTTTCCAGTTTTGTTTTGAAACTCTATTGTCTCATACTATTGCACACTTGGAGCATGCTTGGAGCACTCTATTTTTCATTTGATTTGGAAAAATAAGGAAAAGAAAAGCAAGAAAATGCAACAGAACAATTGGATCAACGACTACAATTGGATTAATTGTAGGCATCGAGTTGTATTTATGATTTCCTTGCTAGTTTTTGCATGCATGTGGTTTCCTAGTTATGAGATGTCATTGGCAAGGATGATTTCCTAGATTGACAATGGTTTTTTCTAGCCTTTCCATTTCCTGGATAGCCATGGTGTTTTGGGTTTTCCCATTTTTTTTTTGATTGGTGCTCATGTTCCTCATGTTTATGGGTTGAGTTACTAGTTCCTGGAGCCTTAGTTGGACAAACGCTATGAAACCCCTAGAATAACTTGGGTTGAGTTACTAGTCCTAGAGCCCTGGTTGGACAAATGATCTGGAGCCCTGCGACACCTGTGGGTTGAGTTACTAGTATTAGAGTCGTGTTGGAACAAACACTCTGGAGCCCTGGAAAAATTGAGTAGAGACCAATCTGGTGATGGTTAGTGATGTCCAACTGTGATGTGGAATCACTAGTTGAGGGTTGAGGTGGTTTGGCCTATGGAAGTCCTAGTTTTGTTTTGTTTTGGTTATTCCATGAGATCCCACATTCATGCTTGGAATATGGCACGAGGGTGATTGGATGAAAGGAATATCTAGTTCAACCCAATCGATGGTCGGGTGGTACGTGGAAGTCCCTAACTTGGTTGGAATTTTCAGATGTTAATAAGAGGTATTTTCTGTTGTAATCTATGAGTATATGTATTTATTATGATGGTGATATTATATATGAGTTTCCATGGTTTATATGTTATTTATTTGCTGGTTTCTATGCTAGTTATATGCTGGTTATATGTTGGTTATATGATGTATAATGTCTATGGATCTTGACACGTTTGATGAATATATGAATGGTTGATGAATGCATGGACTAACAAATGTTATTGCAGCTATTATGATATGGAATTAGACCTTCTTTGTGAATATTAGATAAGTTTCAGACCTGTATTTTTAGCTATGTGTTCATGACTTGTAGATTACATGTCTACCATATGTTTGACAAAATGTTTGTCATGGTTAGGCTTGGTTAGGTCAAGTCCTTGATCAAGTTTTGTGTTGGAGGATTTTTTTTTGTGTCATTAATTATTTTGGAAAGTCTCATCAAGTTCTGGTAAAATATCTGGAGTCTAGCCTTGAAAAGGTGGCACCGATTTCATGATTGCATACTCAGAACTGGGAAATTGGGACTACAGTCACTGCCTTGCAAGCTTGTGCATGTGTCTGGAGGCATACAATTGCATGGATGCATGATTTTTCATGCGACTGGGAGTCTAGGTCAGTGAAAAATATGTCTAGCTCAAGGTTAGGTCACATGGAGTGTTTATTTAGCTCTTAAGGGTCTTATAGCTCTCAAGGAAGGTTATAAAGTTCCTAGTTGAGTGCGCAATTTTCTTAGTTGTATCTAGGTGGTCAGGCCATATCGTAATAACTCTTCATCATATGTTTACCCCAGTAGACTGGTGAACTTGGCTAAATGTGGGAGGGGGTGTTACATTGCATATTTATGAGGTTGGTGCTTCAATGAGGTTGAAGCCTATAACAAGTTGGTGCTTGCATAAATTTGAGGTTGGTGCCTCAATCAAGTTGTATCCCAAAGAAAGTTGGTGCTTACATATTTCAAGGAATCAATGTCTCCTTCTAGTTGGTGCCAGTGAATTATTGTAATCAAATATTGAAGAAGAAGATAAGAAGATTTATGGTTTTATCCGACAAGGGTTTCCAATTATGTATAATGTTCTCATGTAATTATGTAATGTTTGTTTTATTTATGTATTGCTATGTGTTCAGTTATGATGAATTATGAAATTGGTAGAATTGGCCATTATATTGATTCACCCCCTCTTAGTATAATCATATTTATAACAAATAAACCCTCACAATATAGATTTCATATTTGTATGTATAATTCTATGAGATATTATGTGATGAACTGTATAGTGGAATATCCATATCAATTTACATATCAATTGTGCTCATTAGATGTTCAAACATATACATTATCTTCTCCACTAGATCTCCATAAAGTTATCAACAATCATTCCAAGGTATTTGGAGAAATATCTAAGGATCTTCCACGTATTTGAGATCATGACCATTTTATTCATTTACAACCTGGAAGTGCACAACCTAACATTATGCCTTAAAGGTATCCATATGCATCAAAGAGTGATATTAGGCATATGATTCAGGAAATATTAGAGGCTCACATCATTCAACATAACCAAAACATTTTCTCTTCACAAGTGGCGATGGTTACAAAAAGGTGTTTTGAAATATGATAATACTGAGAGTGGGAGGGGGGGATGAATCATTATAATGAACAATATTAACTAGTAAAAAAAATTCTTATATAATACATAAACAACATAAAAACAAGACACACACACACACACATATGAAATTTCTTTTATTATTGAATGATATTGTAGGCACCAACATAATGTTACATAGATTTAATGGAACCAACCAAAAGGAGGCACAGAACCCATGAAATGTATTAATAGAAACAACCATAAGGAGACACAAGTCCCCTGAGAAATCCAGACACCAACTTTAAATGCTTTATTTGAACCAACTAAAAGGTGGCACTAACCCTTTGAAATGTTTTACTTGCACCAACCATAAGGAGACACCAATCTCCTGAGAAATGTAGGCACCAACCTGAAATGCTTGTTAGATACATAATTTATATATTCAACTTTATTTTATCACATTTTTTGTATGTGGCTCCTCTTTTCTACTCATCACTCCGTATTCTGTATCTTTCAATTCTATATATAGTATCAATACAAACACACACACACATATACTTTTATTTTTTATGTTTATTTTATTTTTTACATTTTTTGATTTTTGATTTTTATTCAGACCTCATCACCTAACTCTTCCTTGGTCACACATATTCCATATACTTCATTATTAGACTTATTATGTCCTTGATCACACATAGATCTGTCCATCTTCTCCGTTCCTCCTCATTCTTTGCACAACAAAAACACCACATCTGTACCAATATCTGTACAACAAAAAAAAAAGACTTCATATGATTAACCACACCTATATTGAATAAATTCACACATCTTCTATAGACTTCATTTATCAAATCTATTTCACTGTTCATACAAAAAAACCACCATAGATCATTGCATGCAACAAAACCACTACAATGTAAATCGACCAAAATTCGAAATCACTTCCAAACTTCTATGGATTATTTATATTACATTGGCACAATGGAATTCTGGCAGTGTTGACATCCCATGGAGGATGATATTGAAATATTGGAATATTCATTTAATTTCTTACGTTTAAATTTGGTCCTTAAGACCAGGATAAGAATTCATGTAACGAGTTCTTGTCTCCTTAGTAACTTAGCTTTAGTTTCATGAAACCATATTGTGTGACTTGGTTAAAAAAAAATACACTAAATTTAGGTCGAAGTCCACTAACATGTAATAATTTATTGGACACCTAGACCTTTTATCTATCCAAATTTCTTTTAACTCTAGCTCCAGGGGTTTCAACATTATCCCATATGGCTGATTACATGGAACACTTGATAGGACCATAATATTAAAAGTAAAATCTCTTTATATATGGGAATATGAGTTTTCTTCAATTCACACACATGTTTTAGGCTCCGATCAAATGGGGTATAGATACATTTCAATGAATTCTACGTGGAACAATGACCATGGAATGTTGACCAATTTTCCTTCATAGTTGAATCTCGTTTTGGGTATTATCACTAGAAATAAGAATTGCTTACCATGGAACATAATATTCCTGGGTTACTTATCATAACCTTGGATGGTGGTATGGTCCCATTTTGGGAAAACTGAAATACAAAGGAAAAAATCTGCCAAACAGATCCTTGGTGTGAATCCCAAGGCTTTAACAGCTTCCATGTCAAAACTTAGAGGACCAATATGAAATTTCCTCGTGGTTCTATTGCAACACCATCTCTATGATTTCAAAACCACATCATCTACCAAATCAACACACTACCACATGTTATTATATTCTACTACCACATGCCATTTTTCCACCTATCCAATTGACCACCTAAAAGTATTGAAAATAAGTGCAATGTGTCACCATACTAAGACTTCCACATCATCACTTCAGCCACATCACTTCCATATATAACCACCTTCTCTACCATGTCATAATAGCTTCCACCTTATGTTTGGTGTTGGGAAATTTATATTTTTCCCACTTCTTTAGTGGTTGCCTCTATGCAACCTTAGATACCTTAATGCCCAAATTACTGCAAAACACTCTTTCTCTTCATTCCTTTTGGATTTAGACTATGTTATATACCATTGGAAATCTCTATGAAATGGATTTACAACCATACAAATTACATTATTATTTTGAACGAGGAGTTGAATAAATTCCTTCAAATATATGCTACTCAAACTACAAATTTAACAACATGCTATTCATAATTCTTCTTGATTGTAATATCAACGACAACACACATTCAACAATCTCCCATGCCATTGGACCGTGACATCAATGACAACATATGTGAAACAATAGGATGGTTCATGCTATATTTTTCCATATTATAGATAAATCAACAAAATGACCATAAAAGATGAGTTTCTTACTCTTGTCATTGAAGAATAATTAGATGAATTGCACGGAGAAATTTTATTTTCCAAGTTAGATATCCATTTGGGATATCATTAAATCAAATTTACACAATAATACATTCTGAAAATAACCTTTATAACATATTAAGGTCATTATGATCTTTTGGTTATGCCATTTGGACTTACTAAAGCACCTTCAACATTTCAAATCTTAATGAATTATATTTTCAAACTCTTCCTTAGAAAGTTTGTGTTAGTATTTTTTAATGAAATACTAAAATATATCAAATCTTGGGAAGAGCATGTGCAATATGTTGACACAATATTAAAAACAATAGAAGAGAAAAAACTATATGTAAAGCCTTCCAAGTGTGCTTTGGAGCTCAAGAAGTGGAATACTCGGGTCATATTATATCTCATAAAGGTGTCAAAGTGGACCCTAAAAAAATTAAATCTACGATGGAATGAACACTCCTTAAAACATTAAAAAAACTTAGAGAATTCATAGTATTGATAGGTTATTACCTTAAATTTGTCAAGAATTATGGTTAAAAACTAGAATCTCTAATAACATGATTAAAGAAGGAAGAATTTCCTTGGACTGAACAAGAAACCAATGCCTTCCAAAAAATTAAGGAGCCTATGTGTACAACTTTTATTTGATTCCTTAGACCATGGAATTGGTACAATTTTAAAGCAAGAAGGAATTCCACTTCCCTTCTAAAGAAATTAACTTAAAGTAAATAAATAGCTTAAAACTATTTATGATAAATAAATATAGGCCATTCTATATGTAGTTCAAGAATGACACCCTTACCTAATAGGAAGACAATTCACATTAAACATATATCATGATAAATTGAATTAATTCTTAGAGAAATGATTATCTTTATATTAGAAACAAAATGGATTGTAAAGATGCTAAGTTATTATTTTGAAATTATCTACAAAAAGGGGAAACATAGTATCATGCTAGATGCATGATCTGAATGGATGAGTATTAGTAAATGCTCTGCTAAGTTCCCCTTCAGAATATAAACATGCTTTCTTTTTATGTGCATAATATTTGTACTGAACAACATGTTATTTCAAGAGTTTATTTTAAGTGTCTTTCTTACGGTAATTCCATGAACAAATTTTAAAAAATGAAATCATCAAACATTGAATGGAAAGATGCATAAAACAATAATACACAATTCATTGTTGAAGGAGTTCACCCCTCCTGGGCTACATTCCCTTGAATCAGATATGAAGGCATGATTCATTCTCATTATGCTCAAGGTTTCAATATGAAGAGGACATCAAAGTGCTGAATTGAAATGGTAAGTTTCTCCTACAAATAAATGAATCCTACAAAGTTTATTTTACCATGCACTTGCAGACCTACAGTCAAGCATGCAACTATAACCAACACATGGGCATCTTGCATCAAGATCCCTTACTCCAATTTGAAAGAGCTCCAGTATGTACTAAAACACTGCAAGTACATAAACAATATTTTTCTCTAAAACACATAAAGAGAAAATATGAGAAATAGCTACAACACTATTGAAAAGGCTACTGCTGCAAACATATGGAGGCTGGACGACCCCTGCAAGATCATCTCCATCTCAAAATCCTCCAAGAACTGGTTCAACACACTAGTTTTCCATAGCATCGATAACATTCAATTTGCTAGAAACCCATCCAAAAGTGATCAAATGGTTCTAAAACCTATTCCAATGAACTCATAATGGTAAAGAATGGCTATCTAGCCTCTTCTTTCTCCTCAATTGGTCTCTAGGTGAAGGAGATATGGCCTAACCCTCTGGTGGGCCTAAGCATCCTTAAAATTCAAGCTAGAAAAATCCCATCTATAAGTGCTCCATTACTTACGAAACCTGCACCATTGATTCCAGAATGGCCAATAATAGTTATTTATCCTCTTTCTACACCTGATTTAGTCGAAAACTCCAAAATTGATGGCCTTTTCAAACTTTCCCACAATTTCAGGCCTAAATTTAGGTAACTGGAGCTAAATTTGGCTAACTGGAGTTAAAATGGTAGTTCCACCAGATTTGGAGAACATCCAAGCTAATATTCATTAAATTAGTTAAGCACGGTTAGCGATAATTAAACTTGTTTTAGCCCTTAATTCTGCACTTTATGTGCTAATCCGGTTTTAGGGATAATAACACAAATTAGTGTTAATTAATACAGTTTAAATGTTAATTAAACATGGTTTAATATATAACTGCATTATGAGCTTAGCCTCGTCGGTGGTTATGGCTTTGATCATATGATTCGGGGGTTGGCCCCCTCTCCCTCCACCATAATACGTGGTCTATTTCAAATACATGTGGAAACATAATATGGTAAGAGCTAGTGGTGTGGTGGTATTTGGTGCGCATGTTGTATGGAAGGTTGCGTGGTCAAACCCTGGCGGCTCTACCTGGACTTAGCAAAATTTTGTTCCATAACACCGTGGAGGGGGGCCACATGGCAACCCAGGCTGCACCACATGTCCTCTCCCCATTGTACCAAACTTAACCCAATAATAACACGTCAAATCACCCAGACATTCAACCAATAAGATACTGCCACTTGGCAGGTTATTATTCACCAGAGGAAAATGAGAAAACATTGACCTTGCCTAATCATCATGCCACGCTATCAATACAGACTACTGACTGAGCTTCCTGTTGCCATTTTTTTGCATGTTTTTGCAAACGAATAGAACTCATTTCCAGGAGCATACAAAGTATATTTTTTGCGAAACGAAGTATGTGATATTTAGAATGATGAGCACTACACAATCATTTAGGTTTCGTGTCATTCCGAGAACTTTGATTTTTGAGTTAAAAATTGAGCTCTTGATCATACCTCCCCACTGAAATCTTTTGGTCTCCAGAAGAACACTTTCAGTTATCAAGAAGAAGTTAGAACTCAAAAATATCCCAAAACTCAATTGGAATGTAAAAATTTCAATTGGTGCCCTTCAAGCCCCAATCAAGGCACTTCAATTATCTTCCTCATGAAGACCTATTGTATTGTTAAGAATTGAGCCATAATTCTTATCGATGTTGTAGAACAAACAATGACGAGTGGAATCTGAATATTCTATTAAAACTCATCTTTACATGGCTCCAAAAAAACACTTCATCTTGAAGCTTCTCTCTTGAAGACAAACTTGACCCAATCTTGGAGATCAGAAACAAATCAACTTGCTTTGGCGTCTTCAAACCGAGCTTGTACATATAAGTACTTTGTTGTAAATTTTTTCATGATGTTTGGTTTTGCCTACAAAACATAGTTATCTTTAAACAACGTTAATCAACAAGATTCATTCACACAAGTTTCAACACGAATACTTGTATTGGTGAATATGAGACAACTAGTAGACAATTTCTGAATGACAATTTGTACATTCACAAAGTCCATAAACGTGTGGACTATCAAGCCAAAAAAATACATCAAATAAACCAACATCTACTTGCTAAACATAGTGACAATAATGTTCACTTTACAAAAGTTCCTTTGAAAGGTAATGACAAGAAGTAATTACAAAACTTTCAAAACAACTCTACAAGAAGTCTACCCAATATTTCCTCTCCTAGGCTTGTGGGTTCTCTTTTTGCACTTTCTTGTATTGAGGAAGTCACTTAGGATTGTGAAGAACCCTTTTTGCTACATTTTTTCTCCCTTGAATCATTTTACATAACCCTTTTACCTTTCCTCGAACGAAGTTCCGGATGCAACTTCCAACAATGTTCAATATCATGTCCATGCACTTGGAAATGAACACAGGAAAACTTCCTCTTGTTCACAAACATAGAAGTTCTCTCTTGTGAAAGGGAATCGATATTCTTGATGCCCAAAATTTGGTCCATCATCTTAACCATTACCATGCGTTTCTCACACATAGCCACATAATGGTCAAAAGATTCACAAAAAGTACAAGAAATTTTCTCCAACAAATAATCAAAATCACCGTGCTTTTCATAAGCCTCTTGAGAGTTATACATTTATTTAGCACTACTTCTATGACGGTATTCTCTTGGTGATGAAATATCCTTCTTGGAGGCTTGATGTGGTTCAATATTTTTAGAGAACTCTCCATACTCATGGTTACCATAACCAAAACCCATGTATTTTAGCCTTTCCTCAACCAAAACAGGATTGGTAATTCCTTGACCATTTATGCCAAGGCCTCCACCTTCTTATCCCATCTTGGAGAGCAACCTCATATCTATGCCCTTGGTATGTTTCTCAAATGATGCAAAGGTATTATTATGTACATGGGTAGAAGAAGTAGTACTAGAAATATGAATAACCTCTTTAAGCTTACCATTCACATTCTCACCCTCTGATGATGATGATGCAATCCAACTTGTAGATGAATCAAGCCATCCAATTTCATTTATTGGAATGCGGTGTGTTTTTTGAATAAGTTTGCAAAAATCACATGCAACATCGCGATTTACACCATGACCACATACTTGCTTACCTTTAGAGGTTTCCTTCACTAGTATGGGAGTAGAGATTTATGCAATTTTCTCATCAAGCACTTGTTGCATTAAAAAACACATATGCCTCTTCTCCTCTTCAACCTTTTCCAACAGTCTTCTCAACTCCATGTTCTCCATTTTAATAGCCAATTTTTTCTCCATATCTCTTAGAGTTTCTTTTCGCTGCCCATTCTTTCCAAGATCTTGGGCCTACTGCCTCTACCGTGTCTTTCAAAGGCCGCTTACTTTTTTGTAGAAACTTCTCCTCTTGAAGTTCTAGAGCCTTCACCTTGCAGTTGTGAGTTCCTCCCTTCATATAGGACATTTACCATCCCTAACATGTCCCAAAACACCTTTTTGAAGCTTTCATATTTGGTCAATCTTGTAGAATATCCTCCTAGAGACATGCTTACTGAAGCCTCAGTAATCTCTGGCAGTGAAACTTGAGGTGGATATTGTGGAAAATTTTTCCTCCTCCTTGTTCCAAATTGGGAATCTTCACCAACAAGTTTTCCTTCTCCTCTCTGGAGTTTCAACCTTGTACACATTTTCACCTTGCAAATAGTCAAACCCTCTTTCCACAAAGAAACACAAGCTAACAATAAACCTGTTGCTCTAATACCAACTGATATGAATGGATGAGTATTAGAAGATTCTCTTCTAAGTTCCCCTTCAAAATATAAACATGCTTTCTTCTTATGTGCATAATATTTGTACTAAACAATAGGTCATTTCAAGAGTTTCTTTTAAGTGTCTTTCTTACGGTAATTCCATGAATTTTTTTAAAACATGAAATCATCAAACATTGAATGGAAAGATTCACAAAACATCAATACAAAGTCCATTTTTGAAGGAGTTCACCCATCTTGGGCTACATCTCCTTGAATCTGCACTGAAGGCATGATTCATTCTCATTATGCTCAAGGTTTTAATATGAAGATTACATCAAGGTGCTGAACTAAAATGGTAACTTTCTCCTACAATGAAAAAAATCCTACAAAGTTTCTTTTACCTTGCACTTTATTACATACCGTAAAGCATGAATCTATCAAAAACACATGGGAATATTGCATCAAGATCCCTTACTCCAATTTGAAAGAGAATCAATATGTACAAAAACACTGCAAGTACATAAACACTCTTTTTCTCTAAAAAACATAAAGAAAAAATATGAGAAATATCTACAACACTACTGCAAAGGCTGCTGCTGTATACATATGGAGGCTGGAAGACCCCTGCAATATTATCTCCATCTCAAAATCCTCCAAAAACTGGTTCAACATGCTGGTTTTCCATAGCACCCATAGGTTTCACTTTGCTAGAAACCCATCAAAAAGTGCTCAAATGGTTCTGAAACCTTTTCCAATGAACTCAAAATGGCCAATAATGGCTATCTAGCCTCTTCTTTCTCCTCAATTGGTCTCCAGGTGAAGTAGATATGACCTAACCCTCTGGTGGCCCTAGGTATCCTTAAATTCAAGCTAGAAAAATACCATCTAGAAGTGCTCCATTTCTTCTGAAACCTACACCATTGAGTTCACAATGGCCAAGAATCATCATCTAGCCTCTTTCTGCACCTAATTTGGTTGAAAACTCCAAAAGTTATGGCATTTTCAATTTTCCCACAATTTTAGGCCTAAATTTAGCTAATTGGAGTTAAACTGGAAGTTTTGTCGGATTTGGCAAACCATCAAAATAATCTTCATTAAATTAGTTAAGCATGGTTAGCGCTAATTAAACCTACTTTAGCCCTTAATTAGATGCTTTATGTGCTAATCCTGGTTTAGGGATAATAACGCGGATTAGTGTTAGTTAATACAATTTTAATGTTAATTAAACATGGTTTAATATATAACTCCATATTATGAGCGTAGCCCCACTGATGGTTATGGATTTGGTCATATGATTAAGGGGCTGGCCCCCTTTCCCTCGACCATAATACATGGTCTATTTCAAATACATGCGAAAACATAATATGATAAGAACCATTAGAGAGGCGTGGTGGTATTTTGGTGCACGTGTTGCATGGGAGGTCATGGGGTCAAACCCTGGTGCCTCTGCCCGGACTTAACAAAAATTTTGTTCCACACCACCATGGAGGCAGGGGGGGGGGGGGGAACATGGCGAGCCTAGGATGCACCATGTATCCTCTTCCCATTGGACCAAACTTAACCCAATAATAACATGCCAAATCACCTAGCCATTCAACCAATAAGATACTGCCACTTGGTAGGTTATCATTCACTAGAGGAAAATGAAAAAACAATGACCTTGCCCAGTCAACATGTGACGTAAGTAGTATAGAATCCTGACTGGGCTTCCTATCACCATTTTTTTGCTTGTTTTTGAAAACGAACATAACTCATTTTCGGGAGCATACGAAGTCCATTTTTCACGAAATGAAATGTGTTGGACTCAGAATGGTGAGCACTACAGAGTCATTCAAGTTTCATCTCATTCTGAGAAATTTGATTTTTGAGCTAAAATTTGAGCTCCGGATTAATGCACTTTTAAGGAAATGAGAAGTTACAATGGTTTTTCTATGTGATATTTCTTTTCCAATGTTAGGTCCCTATATTACTAGTGTAGTCCCTTATAGTTGTTAGTGTAGCCCCCTTATTGTTATTGTTGTACTCCTGTAACCCCCATATTTTTGTTATTGTGACCTTACATTATTATTGTTAGGTCGGCTAGGATTATATTGTGACCCCATGGACTCCTATATATAGAAAGGAGGTTTTTTCATTTGTATCATCCAAGAATTGTTCATTTATGTAATGTAAAGGAGGTTTCCCCCTCAAAGTGGCTGATTTCTAAGGTGTTTATCTCTCTTTTCTTCTATTTTTGGAGTTAGTTTCATAACATTTGGTATCAGAGCTTTGGATTCTAGGGTTTCGCTACTTCAAATAGTTCATCATGGAATTTTCTCTATAAATTTTTTATACGTGGGTTCAGGCACTAAAAAAAAAACCCATTTCAACAAAATCTTGAGGAAATTCGTAGAAAAATTTGAGATCTTAGTTCATAATATTTTTGGCGATATGGTCAGTGTAAGTTAGGGTTTTTTTCAGGATCCCAAATTTCATATAAAAGAGGTGACCTTGGGAAGCTCATCATAACTCTCTCTCTGAGCATCAGATTCGAATTCTGTAATAAGTGGCCGAAAGTACATGGAATTTAGTTTCCCGTGTATCAATTTTAGAGCTGAAGAAGGAAACATTGACATGTGGCACACCGTACAAGTTTTCTCTACTGAACCAATCCATAATTAGGTCATTGTGGGATATTGGGCATAAATTTTCCTTGAAGAATAAAAATTAGGTCAGAACTATGGAATTCAAAAGAATATTTAGAGGGTTTCTACAGGACCAAATTTCAGATATTGAAGATTTGAAATCACAGAGATAATTCAGTTTAAATATCGAGCTCCTCAAAAGCAAGAAAAATGTGTGTATTTTATTTCAAATTGCATAAGTCTTGTTTGAAAAATAAGTTTGAAGTGATTCCAAGGGAATATTGAATGATATATATTAGTATTGGGTTCTAAAATTCCTCATTAAAAGAATTCAACACCCATTAAGCCCTCATAATACTCTACTATGACTCATGAAGAGGAAGAAGTGCAACCTGATATATCAAAATTACAAGAGCAAGTGCACCAAATTTTTCTCTCGCAAAGAGCATCAAAAAATGAAATGGAAGTTTTGAAGAAAGGTGTGGAAGCTAATATGGATGGTTTGAAGAAGGGCGTGGAAGCTAATATGGATGGCTTGGAGAGAGATGTGGAAGCTAAGATGGATGGTTTGAAGAATGGCAAGGAATACATAGAAGAAAAAATGGAAGACATGAAGAATGATATAAAGGCAGACATGGAAGGTTTGAAGGAAGGTTTGACAAAGTTGATACAATAAATGATTCCTAATGGTGAAAATATAGTAGAGGAAACTCATGATGAGAACAAAATAAATGTTAATATTGATTTCATAAACTCTAATGTTGGATTGAAGACCCACCATATTCCAAAGATCGATATGAGAAAGTTTGATGGTGTGGATCCTGTAGCATGGATACTATAGATGGAGCAATATTTTGATCTCAATAATGTGAAAAACACACAAAAGGTATGCCTTTCAACTTTATATTTATAACAAAATACATTTGTATGGTATTGATGGCTTTTCTCCCGTAAAAAAATTCCACTTGGTCAATTTTTACAGAGGAAATGATAGCACATTATGAAGATACAAAGAGCAACACCTTCTTTATCCAATTAATAAATCTCAAACAAAAGCGTTCAGTGGTGGAGCACATTGAGGACTTCAAAAAATTGAATATAAGGGTAGCTGATATTCCAGAGGAACAAAATATTGATCTATTCATAGGAAATTTAAAGGATAACATCGAACATGAGGTTCGCCTTTGGGAACCTGATTCATTGGAGAAGGCATTCAGGTTGGCAAGAAAAATTGAATGTAAAGTTATGGTGAAAAGGAAGCCTATCACTCACATCTATAAAGATGGAAGTTTTTCTACTCCTAGAATTCCACAACCTACAAGATTGACACCACAATGATTGGAAGAAAAAAGAGAAAAAGGGATTTGCTATAGTTGTGATAGAAAATACACTAAAGGTCATAAGTGTGCTGAGAAGAAATTATTTTACACATATTGTGAAGAGGAGGAAAAAAATGAACAAGAAACTTCAAAAGAAGAGGGTATACACTATGAATTAACGCTATAGAAAGAAGAAACGAGTCCGACCATATCCTGTAATGCATTGGCAGGAATTACCACTCCTCAAAATCTCAAGATAGAAGGACACATCAATAAGAAAAAGGTAATAGTGCAGATTGACTCGGGTAGTTCCTGTTAGCACTCCGCCATATATCTAAGGCCGAAGAAGAAATCCCAACAGAGGTAAACATAGACCAATATTTTAGCCTGGTAGCTAGCCCTACCAAGCCATAGAGGGCTCTCTCCACAAAGTCACAGGCAAGAGGGGTGGATGAATTAGGGTTTTAGGCTAGGTATGAAGTACAAGGGTTTATTTGAATTGGTTTTGCTAGATGCTGGTTTTAGGAGGGTGAAAACTAGGAGCTAGGTTTAGACTTTTAGATGATAACTTACATAGGTAATTAGGAGCAAGGTAGGTATGCATAAGAGGTATTTTGGAGTTTTAGTCTTTGATGGTATAGGATGAAATTGCAGAAAATCAAAATGAGCACAAGAGGTGAATTCATTTTGATAGAAGAATAAAACAAATAAATGAAAATCTCTTTTAAAACAGAGCACGTGTTCATGAATTGTGTATACAGACTGGAGAGATTATCATTAGAAACCAAATATAATGATAAAATGTATAAATATTAACACAAGGAAGTAACATTACCAAATTTACACACCACAGGAATTCCTAAAGAATAACTGTAACTTCTGGTTTTATTATTGTCAAAACAGTACACCAGCTCCAAAGCTCTCCACCCTCACATGTCCAACAGTTTCCCTTTGCTGAAATAGAACCCTTATGACTTAGAAAATCCTTTCTTAAATAACCAAATAATCATTCTCTTCTCTGGTAATTTACTGGAAATAAAAATAAATTAAATTATAGCATATGAATTAAATTAAATCTATGAATTAAATTAAATATGTTGCAATATGTCTCGAGTTGTTGGTCAAATTTTCTTTAATATATGGATCTATCTCCTGTTATTGATATTGATCCTTAAAATTTGATATTTCCCTCAATTTTTGTTGATCATGCTCCTTGATATCATGTATTCGCTGATTTTGTGCCTTGAAGCTTTGCCACCTATGCCCCTGAATTCTCAAATTCTGCCACATGGTTGCCAAAATATCTGGATCTATTGATGATTTTGTGGAGTCAGTATTTGTCAACAACTGAGCTAGCACAAAGCCATTTGGATAAAAAATTGGAGAGTTACTGCATAAATTGAAGTATATCATGTTGCGTAGAAATATGATTGAGAAAACAAGCCATTGCATTAAATACCCTCGACACCATAACACATTTCCAATCAGAATTTATAACTTGCTCCTGGAACTTGCTTAAGCACATGAGTAGCAAGTCCACCAACTTACCTAAAATGGTAATCAAACTTTCTAAATAATAATTGTCCAGAATCAAAATCTTTTGGAGCTTTCACTTGAGTAATCTTTCTCATCTCTATCATGTTGGATGATTATATAACCAAAATTTAATCTTCCCATCAACATCTATATAGAAAAAGAACTGGACATTCTCTTTATGGTAAGGATAAACATAATAGGCAATTGCTTCATGAACTTCAAATGTGCACAGTATAAAACGACCCCATTCTCTGCAACAGTGATTGAGCAAGTTGAGTTACATCACCTCCTGATTTTGAGCCTACATCCACCATGTCAATTTCTGAAAGAAGTAATTGCTTTTGTAGAAAAACACGTTTAATTATATCCTTCACACTATTTTTAATTTTCACATTTTCATCTTTCCAAATGATACTAGTGCTACTATAGGGTGCATCTAATGCTAGATAGCTGACCTGCGATGGAGGAGTAGCTCTCCAAATCTTTCTTCAAAGATCAGTTCATTAGGAGATCAAATGCGTCATGGAAAATTTCTAGAAAGGTATATATTTGATGCTAATTTCACTTTAAAGAGCATCCTTCGCAACACTCCATGTAGCTGCACTCCCCATTTTAGTTGATCAACTAGATGATCTAAAGTACACATATGCTTTTATGAAGAACCCAAATATTTAGTAGAGTCTCCAAAAAAAATAGGGAACAACCAGCTATGTAAAAAAATCGTAAAAAAATTACTTTTAAGCATAAAGATGATTGACAAGACACCCGTAAATGATGAAAAATTGCCGAAAATTGGAGGGGCGATAGAAAAAAATATGCAGAAGCTAATGTGAAACAGATAAGATAAAAAAAAATCCAAAAATTAAGGCACTATCCTTCCTCATCGAACAATATAGAGATTTTTACCACAGGGCATAAGACCCAGGGCACCCCATTAGAGCATATATTACAACGAATAGAAAATTTGTGTTCGAAACTCCCCTCATCAATGCAGCACTCACTATGATGACGTTCCACAATAGACACAACAACATACCTTTAGTTACCGTATCCTGAGTGCTACTCTTAACACATACTTTTCACAATAAGATGTTCTCCGGTTGAACTTGTTTCTTGAACCTCTGCTTGCAAATCCACACCCCATCTAGTAGCTTGTGAATCTTTTCTTGCCCTTTGATCCCGTTTTACCTCCTGAAAAATATTTCCAGGATGTGCTTCTGTCTCGTTTCTTCTAAATGATCTTGTTTTTACCATAGGTACAAGTTTTTCATGAGTCTTTTTAAATTCGGATCTATCATCAGATACTGTGACATTAGAAAAAGATGAATTATGTTCACTTTCTTCTTTTGCATAGTCTGCCCAACTAGAAATTGTTAAAATATCAGTACTAGAAGGCCAACAAATATTTTCATTCCCATTTTGTTGGAATGAAAATTTATTTCCCGAGTAACTATCCTCTTGGAAAGAAAACCAAGAAGGAAGAGATGAATACTTCCACGATCCACTTTATTCAGGGCCGCAGTTATTGTCCATATCATCGCATTTAAATTTTTTATTTCTTACTTCCTTTTCCTTGAAAAGCAAGAGCCTTTTGAAATCAAGGAAATGCTGATTTGAAGTGGCTCTGCCGACCATCATGAATTCTTGTCATCTCATGTTGATGTATTATTTCTGAATTACAATTATTCTAATGAGTATAATCCTCGCTTTGGAGAGTTTTTTTTTTGAAGCATCTTCAATCATAAATGATGTTGTCACATTGAGGAGAGGGATGTTGAATAATTTTGAGATCAAATTGAAGATTGAAATAGAAAATATAACAACAACGAACTCCCTCGCCTCCAGTAGAATGTTTATACAATCAAGAACCATTTTTTTAACCTGATAATAATGAGCCAAACCCTTCACCATAATCTCCTTATAGATTTCAGAACTTGGTGGTCCAGTCAAAATATTTCAAGAACAAACAATAACCAAATTTGACACATATTTGATATAATCTGGCTTCTTGAGAAACACATACATGGCATCCAATAGTGCATTATTTGTATTATCTTATAGAAATATCCTTTCATTATTGAAGTAATAGTTGTAGCTGTGCCTGCAACAATTCCCACTGCCGGAGCAAGTAATAAAGCTCTATCAAGTCTACCATCCATTAAATTCTGCAAGAGATTGGTTTGAGGCACATTGAGGTTTGTAGGGCCTACTTTTAGGTCCCTATATTACTAGTATAGTCCCTTATTATTGTTAGTGTAACCTCCTTATTTTTATTATTGTACCCTTGTAACCCCCATATTGTTATTATTGTGCCCTTACATTATTATTGTTAGGTCGACTAGGATTACATTGTGGCCCCATGGACTCCTATATATAGAAAGGAGGTTTTTTCATTTGTATCATCCAAGAATTGTTCATTTATGTAATGAATTGGAGGTTTCCCCCTTGAAGTGGCTTATTTATAAGGCATTGATCTCTCTTTTCTTCTATTTTTGGAGTTGTTTTCATAACATTTGGTATTAGAGCTTTGGATTCTAGGGTTTCTCTGCTCCAAATAGGTCATCGTGAAATATTTGCTATAAATTTTTTTCTACGTAGGTTCAGAAGCTGAAATTTTTATAGAGCGAAGCCAAAATTTCGAGGAAATTCGTGTACAAATTTTAGATCTTGGTTCACAATATTTTTGTAGATATGATTTGTGGAAGTTAGGATTATTTTAGGCTCTCACATTTCACCTAAAACAGGTCATCGTGGAATTTGCACTATAAATTTTTTTCTACGAAGGTTTAGAAGATGAAATTTTTACAAAGCGAAGCCAAAATCCCATGGAACTTCCTATACAAATTTCAAATCTTGGTTCACAAAATTTTTGGAGATATGATCTGTGGAAGGTAGAGTTTTTTCAGGCTCTTGAATTTCATCTCAAAGAGGTGACTATGGGAAAATCATCATAACTCTCTCTCTGAGCGTCGGATTGGAATTCTGTAAAAAGTTTCTGCAATTACACGAAATTTAGTTTCCTGTATATCAATTTTAGAGCCAAAGGATGAAATAGTGACATGTGGCACGTTGTACAAGTTTGTTCTACTGAACTAGTCCATAATTAGGTCATTGTGGGAGATTGGGCATAACGTTTCCTTGAATAATCCAAATTAGGTAAGACCTGTGGCATTTGAAAAAAGATTTAGAGTGTTACTATAGTGTTGAATTTTAGATATTGAATATCCGAAATAACAGAGAAATTAAATTTCAATATCGAGCTTCTCAAAAGCAAGAAAATTGTGTGTATTTTTTTTCCGAATTGCATAAGTCTTGTTTGAAGAATCAATTTGAATTGATTCCAAGGGCATATTGGAGAATATATATCAGTATTGGGTTCTAAAATGCCCCCTAAAAATAACTCTACACCCATTAAGCCTTCATAAGGCTCTACTATGGCTCATGAAGATGAAGAAATGCAACACGACATATCAAAATTACAAGAGAAAGTGCACCAAATTTCGCTCTTGCAAATAGCAACAAAAAATGAAATGGATGTTTTGAAGAAAAGCATGGAAGCTAAGATGGATGGTTTGAAGAAAGTTGTGGAAGCTACGATGGATGGTTTGAAGAATGGTATGGAAGAAAAAATGGAAGGTTTGTCAAAGTTGGTACAAGAAATGAATCCTAATGGTGAAAATATAGTAGAGGAAACTCATGATGAGAACAAAATAAATGTTAATAATGATTTCATAAACTGTAATGTTGGATTGAAAAACCACCATTTTCCAAACATGGATATGAGGAAGTTTGATGGAAAGGATCTGATAACATGGATACTACAAATGGAGCAATATTTTGATCTCAATAATGTGAAAAACACACAAAAGGTACGCATTGCAACTTTACATTTAGAACAAAATATATTTGTATGGTATAGATGGATTTGCTCCAGTAAAAAAATTGTCACTTGGTCAATTTTTACGGAGGAAATGATAGCACATTATGAGGATACAAAGAGCAAAACCTTCTTTAGCCAATTGATAAATATCAAACAAAAGGGTTTAGTAGTGGAGCACATTGAGGACTTCCAAAAAATGAATATAAGGGTAATTGATATTCCAGAGGAACACATGATTGATGTCTTCATAGGGACTTTAAAGGATAACATCTAACATGAATTTCGCGTTTGGGAACCTGATTCATTGTAGTAGGCATTCAGGTTAGCAAGAAAAATTGTGTTATAGGTCAATTTGGACACCATTCCCAATGACCTGGTTAAACTGGACATCATCCCCAGAACCAATGAATAGGGTCTATCATCCCCTATCATTTCAGTTGCTACAAGCCCTAAGACAAAGAACAAGAAAAAATCATCTATTACTTCCATTGAAAGATTTCCAAGATTTGAAGCATATTTTATATCACCTATGAGCTCACCAACACAGTCTCTCAAGGGGCTAAGTGCGTTGCATATGAAGTTACCTCCATTCAAAGGTGCTCTGCAAAGCACTTCCCAACAATCAAGGGTGCGTTGGTCAATTGGGAGAAAATTTTTATTGTTCTAGAATCTCCACTTGGCCAGTGCCTTCTAGAAGAGTGCATATGTGTCAAACTTAAAATCCATGTGTCCATTTGATACCTTTGAGCTCGGGAACATGTCTTGCTTATTATCAGAAAGTCATTGATTGTGAAACTACCTTCAGCTCATCTATAAATTGAGCACAGATCCTAGTGCTTGAGAAGGAAGAATTTTTTGAGATTCAACAAGATGATGAGCTTAGTGAAAAGAGTCGCCTTCACTAAGTGGGCCCGCAGGCTATTTTTGGCGCAAAGTCTATTTTTAGACTATGTCTATTTTTAGACATGTTGATCATATTCTATGAGTTGCAGGATGCTATTTGTGGATGGTTGGTCAAGTTGGAAAAATAGATGAAATTATATTTTTAGACATATTGGGTGGAATCTATTTTTAGATTGCCAATCTAAAAATATATATGTCGAATATTATTAGCTCTTAATAATATTTGGACTCTAAACATTATCTTATTCTATTGGAGCACTTCAGTTAAGTGCATAGATGTGGCACAACAGCTGACAGAAGGAATTATGCTATTCCTGAGGGTTTACTCTAGCTAATGCATGAGGAATTCAGTTAGAACTCATGTGACAGAGTTTGGTGGAGTTATAGAAGTAGTTGGTGGAGTTGTAATTAGTTTAACTCAGTTAGACTCAGTTGAGCTAGTTGTATCTAGTCTAACTGATTGATACACTAGTGAGAGTGGTGTGAATTAATTAGTTAATTAATTCACCACATAATAAATCATTAATCAACTGAAGAATACATCAGTTAACTACAATGCATGGATAGTTTCAGTGGAGACCAGTGGAGAGGTAGGTGAAAGAGCAAGTGTGACTATCAGTTGTGACTATAGTGATGCATTGATTGCATCCAAAACTCAGTGGAGATGCCAATGAGGATTGCGCAGTGAAATCTTGGTGGATTTGAGTTCATTCAGAGCCATTCTTCATCAGGGATTGCATAGTAGAGGCGGGCTAGAAGGTGGCAGAAATCGGTGCATGGATTTGCAAGATCGGGCCTGATTAGTGTGTAGCGATTGTATTGTATTGAGAGCTTGATATGATCAGCTTTGTATGAGGATTGTTACATGATCTCTATGAAATATATTATATACAGATAATTGGGGTTTTTAGCTTTAGGCTTTCCTGTTAAATAACTATGTTAATGTGTGCGAATTTTTATGGTTTCATATGTGCATTGCAATTGATTTAATTTCTGCATGTGATGATCAATAGTGGAATAGATTCTGTATTGTGCAAGAAGTTAAAATAGTGTGTGATCAGGAGAATATTGGATATATAACACATAATTTATATAATTTCTACATGATATCAGAGTGATATTGATCAGAGCAGATTGCAATTATTGTAGCGAATGAGTTTTGTGCTGGTGGAATTCGAATTTGCTGCAGTGTTTTCTTGGTGTCAAAGTTGAGCATTCATTGAAATGTCTTTCAACGGATCACGATTGGAGTATGCCCTTGATGGCGGCACAAATTATATTGCATGGAAGGATAGGATGGAGGTGGTGTTGGATGATAATGGGTTGAAGGAGTTCATAGATGCAGAAATTCCAAAACCCGCTTCTAGCAATGCAACTGCACTTGACGCATGGCAAAAGAAGACAACAAAATGTCGAAGGATTCTATTGGAAGGTGTGAAGGATAACATAGTGTCCAAACTTCATGGTAAAGCTTGTCCATTCTTGATGTGGAAAGCTTTGACAGACTTGTTCCAAAGAAGAAGCGACCAAAGGAAGTTGGCGCTTAAAGACAAGCTCATAAAAATAAAAATGGAGAAAGGCGACAGTATACCCAAGTACCTCACGAGGTTCGTCCACTACAAGAATGAACTGGGAAGTGTGGGGGTTACTGTAGATGAATAGGACTTGGTGAGCTTGGCTCTCCTTGGGCTTCCGAAGAGTTGGCATAGCTACGAGGACTCTATCAATGGTTGGGAGAAATTGCCAGGATGGGAGTGACTTTGGTCGGATCTTGTGAAGGAGGAGATAAGGTGGGGTACTAGGGATGGATCTTCATCAAAGAATGAAAATGAAGAAAATTGCGCTTTGGCTGCCAAAGCAAGGAAAGGGAAGGGAAAGAAAAATCCTTCTCAATCCGATGAAAAAGGAAAGAAGCAGGACTTGTCCAAGGTGAAGTGCTTTCACTGTCACCAACATGGACATTACGCCACTAATTGTCCACAGAAGAAGAAAAATATGCAGGTTGTTGGATCTGTAGTTGGAGAGGCCTTAGCCTCGCAGTTTGAGATGGATTTTTCATTGATCGCATGCTTGGTTTCAAGTGTGATGGGATCAGTGTGGTTTTTTGACAATGGTGTGTCTTTCCATATGACCAGAGACAAAGATTTGTTTAGTGATCTGGATGAGAAGGATCTTGGAGTGCACATCGAGATGGGCGATGATGGTAGATACAATGCGACTGGTATCGGGACCATTTCCTTTGAGAGTGAATCTGGTAAACATTTCATATTGAAGGATGTCATGCATGTTCCAGGATTAAAGAAGAATCTGATCTCTGTGGCAATGTTGGAAGACAAGGGTTATGATGTTGTCTTTAGCGAGGGAAAGGCTTTTCTATGTAGTAAAAAAACTAGTGAAACCCGAAGGATAGGGGTTCGAGTTAAGAACCTTTATAAATTTCAGGTAGATGGCTGCGCAGCAATGGCAGGAAAAGCAGAAGAAGTGGTGAGCCGGGATGAGGGCGAATTGTGGCACAGGAGATTGGGCCATCTTCACCATGGCGCTTTGAATATTTTGTAGCAGATTTCTACCGGGCTTCCCAAGGGTACACTTGCGTAGTCAGATCAATGCAAGGGATGTACTTTGGGAAAATTTGTGAAGACCACTTTTCATGAGAAGGATAGTTGTGCCACGACGATCCTTGAGAGAATTCACACAGACGTGTGTGGACCTTTCTCAGTAGCTTTGAAAACAAAGCACAGGTATTATGTGATATTTTTTGATGAATTTTCTCGTAAGTGCTGGATATTCTTCATGGAGAAGAAGAGAGAGACATACTCAAAGTTATGTGAGTTCAAGGCACTGGTTGAGAAAGAGTCGGGGCAGCAGGTGAAAGCTCTTAGGAGCTATAATGGTGGTGAATTCATCTCTGGCGAATTCAAAGACTTTTGCAGCGTAGAAGGAATTCGAAGAGAGCTCATAGCGCCTCATAACCCACAACAGAATGGGGTCGCAGAGAGACAAAACATAACGATCGTGGGTGCTACATGGGTGATGCTGCATGATCAGGGAATTCCCATACAATTGTGGGCTAAAGCATGCAACACTGTGGTTTATGTGCAAAACCGTTGTCCTCATAGAGTACTTGGCATGAGTACACCCGAAGAGGCGTTTTCTGGTAAGAGGCTTGATATTTCTCATTTGAATATTTTTGGCTCACCTATTTACATTCATGTGACGAAGGATGCTAGGAAGAAGCTGGAGCCAACCGCAGAGGTTGGGATATTTTTGGGGTACATAGAAACACCCCACAATTATCGTGTGTATTTTCCAGACTGTCGGATGACTATTGTGTGATGGGATATAAAATTTCACGAGGAGAAAGCCATGAAGTTGTCGCTTGAGAGGGAGCTACACTTGCATGAAGATGAGGAGCTACTAGTTCCTAAAGATGAGCCTCAGGATGTGGATCAGCCACAAGAGGAGGTTCATGGAGTGGAAGAAACCACTCATGCAGTGCCAAACATCAGAGGGCGGAAGCACACTACAGAAGCTGAGCGACTGAATCTTGATGCAGAGCAGAATGTAGGAGCACCTACCTTACAGCGTAGATAGAGACAGTCACTTGACCGATTTACTGGATACATGGCTCTGATGAGCAAGTGTATCGTGAAAGAACCATCTTCTTTCGAGGAAGCTGTGGAGGATCCCGCATGGGTAGATGCCATGGTGGAAGAGTATGATTCGATTGTCAGAAACAGTGCATGGGAGATTGTCCCAAGGCCAGAAGGGAAATCAGTGGAAGGTTCGAGATGGATCTACAAAGTGGAGCAAGCTACTGACGGGAGCGTTAAGAAGTACAATGCAAGATTTTTTGCCCAGGGCTTCTCACAGATCGAGGGGATCGACTATGAAGAAACCTTTGCACCTGTCACAAGGTATTCTTCCATATAGACCATCCTTGCTCTCTCAGCGCAGATGGGTTGGCACATTCATCAGATGGATGTGAAGACTGCATTCCTCAACGAAGTCATTGAGGAGGAGGTGTACATAGAGGAGCCTGAAGGATTCAAAATCTTTAGCAGCGAGTCACATGTGTGCAGGCTCAAAAGAGCGCTCTATGGGCTAAAACAAGCACCTCGTGCTTGGTATACACGGATAAACAGTTATTTCACCAGACTTGGATTCACCAAGAGTGAGGCGGATCCAAACCTATACCATATTGTGGTGGAGGGTAAGTTGTTGATCATTGTAATTTATGTAGATTATTTGATACTAACGGGTGATTAACTGTTGATACACTCATGCAAGGCAGATCTTGCAAAGGAGTTTGAGAAGAAGGACTTGGGCTTCCTTCATTATTTCCTGGGATTGGAAATTTGGAAATGGAAGGGTGGACTGTTTGTGTCTCAAGGCAAGTATGCCCAGGAGATACTGGAGAAGTTCAACATGAAAGGCTACAAGCCTATCGACACTCCTCTTCTTGGTGGTTGGAGGAAAGAGGATGCTACATCGGCAGAGGTAGTGGATGCCACTGTTTATCGACAATTGGTTGGTTTGCTCATGTATCTAGTCAATACATGACCAAACATATGCTACGCTGTTAACCAGCTTTCACAAGCTATGGTTAAGCCTACCAAGCTCTTTTGGAAGGAAGGCAAGCATGTCCTGAGATATCTCAGGGGCACAACAGGATATGGATTGTGGTACAAACAGTCGGATGAGTTGAAGCTGCATGGCTTCACGGATGCAGATTGGGTAGGGAGCCCAACGAAAAAAAATAGAACATCTGGAGGGATATTCAGTATCGGGTCTACACCAGTTTCTTGGTACAGCAGGAAACAGAGATCCATGGCACTCAGTTCAGCGGAGGCTGAGTACATGGCAGCAAGTTTGGCTGCATGCAAGGCTATATGGATGAGGAAGATCCTGGTCAGGTTGTTCAGTTCACACTTAGATCCTAGTGTGATATATTGTGATAATCAAAGTTGCATTAAACTCTTGGTTAATCTAGTATTTCATGATAGATCTAAACATATTGACATCCAGTACCATCATATTAGAGATTGTGTGTAGTGGAAGATCATGTTACTATCTTACATTCCTACAAAGGATCAGGATGCAGATATTCTGATGAAGGCGATCAGCAGGGGAAAATTCGAATACCATAGAGACAGGATCAGGGTGGCAGATAATCCCTATCTTGTTGAGAGGGAGTGTTGAGATTCAACAAGATGATGAGCTTAGTGAAAAAAGTTGCCTTCATTAAGTGGTCCCGCAGGCTATTTTTGGCGCAAAGTCTATTTTTAGACTATGTCTATTTTTAGACATGTCGATCATATTCTATGAGTTGTAGGATTCTATTTGTGGATGGTTGGTCAAGTTGGAAAAATAGATGGACTTCTATTTTTAGACATATTGGGAAGAATCTATTTTTAGATTTCCAGTCTAAAAATAGATATGTCGAATATTATTAGCTCTTAATAATATTTGGACTCTAAACATTATCTTATTCTCTTAGAGCACTTAAGTTAAGTGCAAAGATGTGGCACAATAGCTGACAGAAGGAATTACGCTATTCCTGAGGGTTTACTGGAGCTAATGCATGAGCACTTCAGTTAGAACTCATGTGACAAAGTTTGGTGGAGTTATAGAAGTAGTTGGTGGAGTTGTAATTAGTTTAACTCAGTTAGACTCAGTTGAGCTAGTTGTATCTAGTCTAACTGATTGATACACTAGTGAGAGTGGTGTGAATTAATTAGTTAATTAATTCACTAAATAATAACTCATTAATCAATTGAAGAATACATCAGTTAACTACAGTGCATGGACAGTTTCAGTGGAGACCAGTGGAGAGGTAGGTGAAAGAGCAAGTGTGACTATCAGTTGTGACTATAGTGATGTATTTATTGCATCCAACACTCAGTGGAGATGCCAATGAGGATTGCGCAGTGCAAGCTTGGTGGATTCGAGTTCATTCAGAGCCATTCCTCATCAGGGATTGCGCAGTAGAGGCAGGCTAGCAGGTGGTAGAGATCAGTGCATGGGTTTGCAAGATCGGGCCTGATTAGTGTGTAGCGATTGTATTGTATTGAGAGCTTGATATGATCAGCTTTGTATGAGGATTGTTACATGATCTATATGAAATATATTATATACAGATATTTGGGGTTTTTAGCTTTAGGCTTTCCCGTTAAACAACTATGTTAAAGTGTGTGAATTTTTATGGTTTCATGTGTGCATTACAATTGATTTAATTTCCACATGTGATGATCAATAATGGAATAGATTCTGTATTGTGCATGAAGTTAAAATAGTGTGTGATCAAGAGAATCTTGGATATATAACACATAAGTTATATACTTTCTATAGAATTTGAGTAGAGAAATGCTGGTGGAATTTCAATTGAGGAATTGATTTGAGTGATATGCTGTTGGAGATATGTTCATTGTGATGAGGCTGGGATGATGCTAGAGATGGTGACATCAAGTCAATCGCTGGTTGTAACCTCCCCTTCTATCCATTAATAAATATTGTTGCTTAATTCCCCACATATGTATTTGTATAAGCTTCTGTCTTTCATATTATGAATTCTTATCTGATGTATATAGTTCATGTTTCATTGATTTAACTGAATAACTTGAATAAACATCTGTATATTGAAATATATTTCCTGTTTAGTGTTCATTCTTGCAGGAAATATTTTGGCAATCTATCTTGGATTTGAAGCTACAATAAGAGTGACAAAAGGAGAATCAGAAGCTCTTGGACTCAAAGTAATTTTCTTGATCTGTTCTGTGTGTCTATTTACAGTTAGGAAAAGTATTTGCAAAGTCTTTAACCTATTGTTCTAAATGCATAGCACCACATTTAGGGAAGAATTTTTTATCCGTAATTCATAATTCCGCATAAAAAATTGAATGTAAAATTATGGCGACAAGGAAGCCTACCAGTCACTTCTATAAATATGGAAGTGTTGCTACTCCTAGACTTCCACAACCTACAAGGTTGATACCAAAAAAATTGGAAGAAAAAAGAGCAAAAGGGCTTTGCTACAGTTGTGATAGCAAATACACTAAAGATCATATGTGTGCTGGGAAGAAATTATTTTACATATATTGTGAAGAGGAGGAAGAAAATTAACAAGAAACTTTAAAAGAAGAGGATATACACCAGGAACCAACCTAGAAGAAGAAGAAACGAGCCCAACCAGATCGTGTAATGCATTGGCATGAATTACCACTCCTCAAACTCTCAAGATATAAGGACATATCAAGAAGAAAAAGTTAATAATGTTATTGATTCGGGTAGTACACATAATTTTATTCATTGTAAGGTAGCCAAGGAATTGAATTATTTCCTATACCTAACACCAGAATGTCAAGTGATGGTTGCAAATGGAGGAACTATAAATTGCTTTGGAAAATGCCATAATATCAAGCTAGCCATGGGGGAGTATGTATTGAATAGTCCAATGCTTTCCATCCCAATGGGAGGTGCTGATGTTGTATTAGGAGTACAATGGTTACCATCTTTTGGGATGATAGCTTTTAATTTTCAAGAACTTTTCTTGAAATTTTTTTCAGAAAGAAAGGAAATTGAATTACGGGGTATCACAGGGAAGCTAGGAAAGATAATAAGCTCTAATGTCATGACAAAGCTTTTGAAGAAAGAACAACGAGGAGTAATTGAACAATTATGCTCACTAGAAGTTCCAACATCAAAATCATCTATTTCTCTAGATCTCCAAAAAGTCTTGGACAATCATTCCAAGGTGTTTGAAACTCCCAAAGGAATCCCACCTATTCGTGATCATGATCATGCTATTCATTTGATTCTAGGAAGTGTTCCTCCAAACATCAAGCCTTACAAATATCCTTATGTCCAAAAGAGCGAAATTGAACATATGCTTGCAGAAATGTTAGAGGCTGGTATAATTCAACCTAGTCAAAGTTCTTTCTCTGCTCCAGTAGTATTGGTGCACAAGAAGGATGGATCATGGCGCATGTGTCTGGATTATTGAGAGCTCAATAAGCTCACTATTAAAGATAAAATTCCCATTCTTGTGATTGATGAATTATTGGATGAATTACATGGAGAAATTTATTTTACAAGGTTTGATCTTCGTTCAGGATATCATCAAATTAGAATGAAGACTGAAGATATTCCGAAAACAACATTTCGAACTCATGAGGGACATTATGAATTTTTGGTCATGCCTTTTGGCCTTACCAATTTACCTTCTACATTTCAAGGGTTGATGAATTCCATTTTCAAACCCTTCCTTAGAAAATTTGTGCTAGTATTTTTTGATGATATAATAATCTACAGTAGGTCTTGGAAGGATCATGTTCAACATGTTGACAAGGTGCTCAAACTATTGGAGGACAAAAAATTATATGAAAAAACATCTAAATGTTTCTTTGCAGTACAAGAGGTGGAATATTTGGGGCATATTGTATCTCACGAGGGTCTTGAGGTAGACCCTAATAAAATTAAAGCCATTAAGGAATGGAAAGTTCCCACAACCATAAAGCAGTTGCATTTGATTTATCAGTTACTAGAAGATATCGCAATTTTGTTAAGAATTATGGGAGAATAGCAGCACCTCTAACAACATTATTGAAGAAAGATGCATTTTCATGGACTCCTAAAGCAACTAAGGCCTTTGAACACCTTAAAGAGGCAATGTGCCTAGCACCAGTCTTAGCTATGCCAGACTTCACAAAAACCTTTATTGTGGAATGTGATGCCTCAGGAAATGGAATTGGTGCTGTTTTAATGCAAGAAGGAAGACCCATTGCTTTTGAAAGTCTTCCAATCAAAGGAAAGTATTTAAAGAAACCTATTTATGAGAAGGAAATGTTAGCAATACTACATGCACTAAGGAAATTGAGACCTTACATAATGGGACGACACTTCAAGCTAAAAATTGATTATGATAGTCTTAAATAATTTTTTGAAAAAAGACTATCTTCAGAAGAGCAGTAAAAATGTGTCACAAAGATGTTGGGTTATTAATTTCAAATCATATACAAAAAGGGCTAATTTTTTTGCAGATGTAATTTCCAATGACACAGAGGTGGAAACATTTCTTTGTGCCATTTCTATTATCCAACCAGATTGGATAACCAGAGTAATGGATGAATGAAAGAATGATGAAGAGGTGTGGACACTCATTCAAAAGTTGCAGCAAGATCCCAATACATATGATACATTTAGCTGGGAAAATGATTCATTATGCTACAAAGATCACTTATATATTTGTAAGAATTCCCAACTCAAACAAATTATTCTGTTGGAATTGCACACCTCCCCCTTAGGAGGGAACTCATGATTTTTAAAAAATTATCGCAGGGTCAAGAAGGATTTTTTTGGGTTGGCCTTAAATATGATATTCATAATTTTGTGTCAGAATGTTTGGTTTGCAAACAAAATAAAGTTGAGATAATTAAGACCCTAGGTCTATTACAACCTTTATCCATTCCAAGTCAATGTTGGGAGGAGATTTCAATGGATTTTATCACAAAGCTTACTCTAAGTCCAAAGGAAAGAGTGTCATCATGGTGGTATTTGATAGAATTACTTCAAGTATGCACACTTTTTGTGCATTATCTCATCCATTTAAAGAAGTACAATTGCTACTACATTTATGGAAACAATTCAAAAGCTACATGGAAACCCGAAGATTATTGTAAGTGATAGAGATCCCATTTTTACAAGAAATTTTTGGACCAAATTTTTTTCTTGTTTAGGTACTCAATTAGCTCATAGCTCATCTTATCATCCTAAATCTAATGGTCAAACTGAGATAGTCAATAAATTTTTGGAAGGATATATTTGTTGTTTTGTATATGATAAGCATGCACAATGGGTCAAGTGGTTACCTCTCGCTGAGTGGTGGTACAACACTTCCTTCCATACTGCAGCAAAAAATACCCCATTTATGGCATTTTATTGATATCATCCACTGTCCATCACATCTTCTTTAAAGTAAAATTCTAGGGTTCAAGCAGTGGAAGATCACATTGAGCATCAACCAGAAGTTCTCCAACTATTAAAGGATAACCCAAATTTGGCACAAAATCAAATGAAACAATAGAGTATCAACATCGTTGAGATAATTTTGATATAGAGACTCCGGGCAATTTTACAGGGACAACCATTGCCAAACAAATTTCAAGCAAGCTAAGAAGGATAATAAATCATCGCCAAAGTACTATGGTCCTTACAAGGTATTGGAAAAGATTGGTACTATGGCATACAAATTGGAGCTTCCCGCTTCTTCACGAGTACATCTAGTTTTCCATGTTTCATGCTTAAAGAAGGTTATAGGTGAAAATATTCCAGTTCAAACAATATTGCCAGAACTTGATGAGGAAGGAAAAACCATATTGTAACGTGAAGCAGTCATGGAAATAAGAACTTGATATCTATGAAATCAATCAATTTCAGAGTATCTCATAAAATGGAAGAAATTACCCACTGAAGATTCTAAATGGGAGGATGATAATTTTATACAGAAGCACCTAGAGCTACTCAAGCATTCAGGACAACACTTTTTTGAAGGAGAGGAGCATGTTAGGTCCCTATATTACTAGTATAGTCCCTTATTGTTGTTAGTGTAACCCCATTATTGTTATTGTTGTACTCCTGTAACCCCCATATTGTTATTATTATGCCCTTACATTATTATTGTTAGGTCAGATAGGATTACATTGTGGCCCCATAGACTCCTATATATAGAAAGGAGGTTTTTTCATTTGTATCATCCAATAATTATTCATTTATGTAATGTATTGGAGGTTGCCCCCTCGAAGTGGCTTATTTCTAAGGAGTTGATCTCTCTTTTCTTCTATTTTTGGAGCTAGTTTCATAACACCTACCCTGCAGTTTTCCCTCATGCAAGCATAGAAGTAGTTGATAACCAGTTTCTTAAGAAACCATGAATTCCTTTCTATCCTTGAAATCTCCATGACCAACAAGATATTCAACTCCTGATTCTTTAGCATTAAGCAGAGATGAAAGATCATACTCAACACTTGGATCTTCATCTGTAGACATAACACTTGTGGGTAATCTTGATGATGCAGTCACTGCAAGATAAGCGAGAAAATGGAAAAAAACAAAGTGAGGCTAGTGATAATGGCGAAGATGAGGTGAAATCATAACAAAATAAGGTGAGGTGGGCGGGATGCAAATCCATGTGCTAACATTGGCTCCTACTGGGGAAGGCAGCTCCTTTTAGGAGGTGTCAAGAACTGCATATCTCTGGGAACTCGTAGAACAGTGCCTTATTATTGGGCATGGAGTCACAAGGAGTTGCAAACTGATCTTTATTTCCGAAACCAAACCACTTATACAAACTGAAAAGACACTGCAAACTGTAAACTAGATGCTGAAGGAGATGCTTGCCCAACAAGCTTATTGCACACTTACCTACCCTATTTGTTGAAGATATATACATTAAGTGATCTCTAATCTCCAATGTAACCAATCAAGCAAGTGGCTATTTGACTGATTTCTACTCATAGTTTCTTTGAGAACACAAAAGAGGATGGCAACTCAACCTTTCTGTTAAATCCAAAACCTGCATTGAAAAACCTAGAAAATTCTCCCTTTATTGATGACTGCAATAAACTCAATGAATAATCATGGAAATAATGCAACATAATATGTTATTGGTGTTCATAGGCAGGAAAAAAAAACTTATTCCACACTGCTTTTTTGTTTATGTATTGAAACTGATTTCCCTCGAATGAAATGAGAGCACACTCTTTTTCATTCTCAACATTCAAAATATATAAGATCTCTAAATTTTCATGAATTTCATCAGTTAAAACAACAATATTATGTGCAATAGGAATATCTTCATTGTTAACTTGATCATACATAATTTGGTAGGGTTGGTACAACTCATGAAATAAAACATGGCTCTCATATTCTAAATCTAATTGGTCTTCAATGGAAAAAATATTGTTTGATGCTAATTCTTGTGAGGATCAAGACTAATATGATTTATTAGTTCTTCTTCTTGACCATCATATACTGCTGCAAATAAACCAATGATTCTTCAATAAAATCCTCAATTACTTTTACCTAAGAATTGGCAAGACGACTTTGTTCTTTAATTGGGCCTTCTTCAAATGAGGTAACCTCAATGCTAATGTGTACACCCATAGTATCTGAAATATCTTGTCCTTTTTAATTTCTCTCCTTTTCTTGATCAAATACAAGCTGATGAATTTCTTATTTTACCTTTGGCTGATCAACTTGTTGTACTGATGAAAGAATTGTCTCCTGTGGGGAATATTTATGAACATCAAGGCAATATACACCATCTTTTTCTTCCATGAGAGAAAACACTTTCTATTTTTGGTGATGAAAAGGATTTTCATGCAATTAAGCCTCCAAGATATCTTCATCCATGAACTAATTGTCATCATAAGGATTCTATAGATTTTAAATGAAAACCTCACAATGATCACAATAATTATTAACCAAAGACCAAGAAGGTCAAGACTCATATTCTTCATAAAATGTTGAATGGAAAACTCTAAGAGAAAAAATACTGGCAGGTGGAAAAAATTCATACCAAGATCGTGCTTTTCCTTCAAGAGAAGCCATGAACATGTTTAAGAGACAATATGAAGGAAATTCAACCTTCAACTTGCATGTATGCATGTGAAATTTAACTAGATGTAAAGCAACATCATTCCTATCATCATATTTAAAAATAGGAAAATTCCATTGATCATCTACCTTAGGCATTTTATTTGGGAAACCTGGAATGTGATCTCTTTTCATTGGAGCATACCTTCTTACAACAGATTCCATCTTGAAAATTCTTCAATCTACTGATCTTCATCCAGTGGAGTCGCCATGAAGTGTTGATTTTATGGATCTTTCAGTCAATGGAGTCGCCAGGTGAATGGTACAACCTTCCTATGTGTCCAAATGCTATTCACCATAAAAAATTAGATCTAAATCATTATCGTTATTCCCAGGGAAAATTAAGCTTTCGTTCCTCGACAATGGTGCCAATATGTTAGCACTATGCCAGATCTCTAAGTATGAAGAAGAAATCCCAACAGAGGTAACCACAAACCAATATTTTAGCTTGGTATCTAGCCCTACCAAGCCAGAGAGGGATCTCTCCACAAAGTCATAGCCAAAAGGGCTAGATGAATTAGAGTTTTAGGCTAGGTATGAAATACAGGGGTTTGTTTTAATTGGTTTTGTTGGATGATGGTTTTAGGAGGGTGAAAAATAGGAGCTAGTTTTAGAATTTTAGATGATAAGTTACAGAGATAATTAGGAGCATGGTAGGTATGCATAAGAGGTATTTTGGAGTTTTACTCTTTGATGGTATAGGATGAAATTGCAGAAAATAAAAATGAGCACAAGAGGTGAATTCATTTTGATAGAAGCATAAAATAAATACATGAAAATGTCTTTTAAAATAGAGCATGTGTTCATGAATTTTGTTTACAGACTGGGGATATTATCATTATAAATCTAATATAATGATAAAATGTATAAATATTAACACAAGGAAGTAACATTACCAAATTTACACACTGCAGGAATTCCTAAAAATTAGCTGTAACTTCTGGTTTTATTATTGTCAAAACAATACACCAGCTTCAAAGCTCTCCACCCTCACATGTCCAAAATTTTCCCTTTGCTGAAATCAAAACCTTATGAATTACAAAAGCCTTTATTAAATAATCAAATAATCATTCTCTTCTTTGTCAATTTACTGGAAATAAAAAGAAATAAAATTATAACATATGAATTAAATTAAATCTGTTGCAATATATCTCAAGTTGCTGGTCAAAATTTCTTGAATATATGAATTTGTCTCCAGTTTTTGATTTTGATCCTTAAAATCTGAGATTTCCCTCAACTATTGTTGATCATGCTCCTTGATATCCTGTATTTTCTGATTTTGTGCCTTGAAGCTCTGCGACCTACGCCCTTGAATTATCGAATGCTGCCACATGGTTGCCAAAATATTTGGATCTGTTGATGATTTTGTGGAGTTAGTATTTGTCAATAGCTAAGCTATCACAAATCCATTTGGATAAATAATTGGAGAGTTACTGCATAAATAGAAGTATATCATGCTGCGTAGAAATATGGTTGAGAAAAAAAACCATTGCTCTAAAGAGCCTCGACACCATAACACATTTCCAATCAACATTTATAACTTGCTCCTAGAAATTTCTTAAGCACATGAGCAACAAGTCCACCAACTAACCTCAAATGATAATCAAAATTTCTAAATAATAATTGTCTAGAATCACAATCTTTTGGAGAATTCACTTAAGTAATCTTTCTCATATCTATCATGTTGGATGATTACATAACCAAACTTTAATCTTCCCATCAACATATATAGAGAAAAAGAACTGGTTATTATCTTTATGGTAAGGATAAACATAATAGACAGTTGATTCATGACCTTCAAATGTGCACAATTTACAATGGCCTCATTCTTTGCAAAAGTGATTGAGCAAGTTGAGTATACTACATAACCTCTTGATTTTGAGCCTACATCCACCATGTCAATTTCTGCAAGAAGTAATTTCTTTCGCAGAAAAGCACATTTCATTATATCCTCCACACTCTTTTTACTTTTCACATTTTCATCTTTCCAAATGATACCAGTGCTACTGCAGGGTGCATCTAATGCTAAGTATCCGGTCTGCGATGGAGGAGTAGCACTCCAACTCTTTCTTCAAATATCAACTCATTAGGAGATCAAATGCATCATGGAAAATTTATAGAAAGGTATATATTTGATGCTAAGTTGACTTTAAAGAGAATCCCTCACAACACCCCATGCAACTTCACTCCCCATTTTAGTTTATCAACCAAATGATATGAAGAACCCAAATACTTAGTAGAGTCTCCAAACAAAATAGGGAACAACCAACTATGTAAAAAAATTCATAACAAAAGTATTGTTAAGCACAAAGATGATTGATAAGATACCCGTCAATGATGCCAAATTGCAGAAAATTGGAGGGGCAATAGAAACAAATATGCAGAAGCTAATGTGAAACAAATAAGATAAATAACTAGCCAAACCTTAAAGCACTATCCTTCCTAATTGCATGGTATAGAGGTTTATACCACAGGTCATAAGGCCTAAGGCACCCCACCAGAGCATAGATTACAACAAATAGCCAATTTGTGATCGCAACTACCCTCATCAATGCAACACTCATTTTGATGACGTTCCACAATAGGCACAAAAACATACCTTTATTTATCGTATCTTGAGTGCTACTCTTAACACACATACTTTTCACAATAGGCTTTTCTCCAGTTGAACTTGTTTCTTGAACCTATACTTGAAAATCCACACCCCATCTAGTAGCTTGTGAATCTTTGCCTGCCCTTTGATCCCATTTTACCTCCTGAAAAATATTTCTAGGATATGCTTCTGTGTGGTTTCTTCTAAATGATCTTGTTTTTACCAGAGGTACAAGTTTTTCATGAGTTTTTTTAAATTCGGATCTATCATCAGATACTGTGACATTGGAAAAAGATTATTTATGTTCACTTTCTTCTTTTGCATAGTCCCCCCAACTAGAACTTGTTAAAATATCAGTACTGGAAGGCTGACCAGTATTTTCATTCCCATTTTGTTGGAATGAAAATTTCTTTCTTGAGTAACTATCCTCTTGGAAATAAAACCTAGAACTAAGATATGAATACTTCTGCGATCCACTTTCTTCAGGGCCACACTAATTCTCCATATCATCGCCTTCCAAATTTTTATTAAATTTCTTACTTCCTTTTCCTTGAAAAGCAGGAGCCTTTTGAAATCTAGGAAATGATGATTTGAAGTGGCTTTGCTAACCATCATGAATTCTTGTCATCTCATGTTGATGTATTCTTTTTGAATTACAATTATTCCAATGAGTATAATCCTCACTTTGGAGAGTTTTTTTTTTTGAAGCATATTCAACCACAAATGATGTTGTCACATTGAGGAGAGGGATGTTCAATAATTTTGAGATCAGATTGAAGATTGAAATAGAAACTCTAACAGCTGCTAACTCCCTTGCCTCCAATAGAATTTTTGTACAATCAAGCACCAATATTTTAACCTGAAAATAATAAGCCAATCCCTTCACCAGAATCTCCTGATAGATTTCAGAACCTGGTTGTCCAGTCAAAATATTTCAAGAACAAACAGTAACCGAATTTGACACATATTTAATATAATCTGGCTTCTTGAGAAACACATACATGGCATCCAATAGTGCAATATTTGTATTATCTGATAGAAATCTCCTTTCATTATTGAAGTAATAGTTGAAACTATGCCTGCAACAATTCCCATTGCCAGAGAAAGTAATAAATCTCTATCAAGTATCCCATCCATTAGATTTTGCAAGAGATTGGTTTGAGGCACACTGAGGTTTGTAGGGCCTACCCAACAGTTTTCCCTCATGCAAGCATAGAATTAGTTGATAACAAATTTCTTAAGAAACCATGAATTCCTTTATATCCTTGAAATATCCATGAACAAAAAGATATACAACTTATGATTCTTTAGCTTTAAAAAGAGATGAAAGATCATACTGAAGACTTGGATCTTCATCTACAGACATAACACTTACGGGTAATCTTGATGATGTGGTCAACACAATATAAGCGCGAGAATGGAAAAAAATGAAGTGAGGCCAGTGATAACGATGAAGCCTAGGTGAAAACATAGCAAAATAAGGTGAGGTGGGTGGGATGCAAATCCATATGCTAACATTACCCACAATTTTATTCATTGTAAGGTAGCCAAGGAATTTAATTACTTTCTATACCCAACACCAAAATGTTAAGTGATGGTTGCAAATGGAGGAACTATAAATTGCTCTAGAATATGCCATAATATTAAGATAAACATGGGGAAATATGTATTGAATAGCCCAATGCTTTCCATTCCAATGGGAGGTGCTGATGTTGTACTAGGAGTACAATGGTTATAATCTTTGGGGATGGTAGCCTTTAATTTTCAAGAAATTTTCTTGAAATTTTTTTTAGAAGGAAAGGAAGTTTAATTACAAGGTATTGCAGGGAAGCCGGGAAAGATAATAAGCTCTAATGTCATGAAAAAGCTTCTGAAGAAAGAACAACCAGGCGTAATTGAAAAATTATGCTCACTAGAAGTTCCAACATCAAAATCATCTATTTCTCCAGATCTAGAAAAAGAGTTGGACAATCATTCCAAGGTGTTTGAAACTCCCAAAGGACTCCCACCTATTCGTGAACATGATCACGATATTCATTTGATTCTAGGAAGTGTTCCTCCAAACATCAGGCCTTACAGATATCCTTATGCCCAAAAGAGTGAAATTGAACATATGATTACGGAAATGTTAGAGGTTGGTATAATCCAAACGAGTCAAATTTCTTTCTCTACTCCAGTAGTATTGGTGCACAAGAAGGATGGATCTTGGCACATGTGTCCGGATTATAGAGAGCTAAATAAGCTCACTATTAAAGATAAATTTCCCATTCATGTGATTGATGAATAATTGGATGAATTACATGGAGAAATTTATTTTACCAAGTTGGATCTCCGTTCAGGATATCATCAAATTAGAATGAAGACTGAAGATATTCAAAAAACAACATTTTGAACTCATGATGGTCATTATGAATTTTTGGTCATGCCTTTTGGCCTTACCATGCACCTTCTACATTTCAAGGGTTGATGAATTCCATTTTCAAACCCTTCCTTAGAAAATTTGTGTTATTATTTTTTGATGATATACTAATCTACAACAGGTCTTGGAAGGATCATGTTCAGCATGTTGACAGGGTGCTCAAACTATTGGAGGAGAAACAATTATATGAAAAAAAACCTCCAACTGTTTCTTTGGAGTATAAGAGGTGGGATATCTAGTTCATATTGTATCTCACGAGGGTATTAAGGTAGACCCTAACAACATTATAGCCATTAAGGAATGTAAAGTCCCCACAACCATAAAGCAGTTGCGAGGATTTATTGGGTTAATGATCAGGAGATCAAAGTCCCTTGTAGAAAAATGCTCAAAAATGAAGTTGCTTAGAATTGTTCCAAACCAAAACGACAGGAAAGAGCTCGCCAAAAAGATCCTGTAGCCGTGAACGACACTCAAATCCGTTGCCGTATGGAGGAGATATTGTAGTTTGAATTTACCCAATAACTTTCAATTTTGAAAGAAATTTTTTTAATATATGTGTTTGGATAATTTTATTTTTTATTAAGGTTTAATAAATTAATTAAATTATATAGTTTTAATATTTTATATGGTTTTTTATTAAATCATATATTATATTATTAATTATATGTTTTAATTAATTATTAATATTTTTTTTTTAATTAAACCTTATTAAAAACTAAATATTAAACCCAAAATGCAATATTTCAAAAATCAAATGGCATGTTATATTTTAAAGTTCAAAGTTTTAATGTGAAATATGTTAAGGGTTTAATATGGCAATGTATGTTTTCAAAGGTTAAACCCAACGTATGCCCAACGTATGGTTTTAAAAGTCAAAGGCACCACGTGGTTGGCATTGGAGCGGAGGTATGCATGTGCTGGTAAAAACATGATTTAAATGTGGCATTTAAAAACCTTTGCTTGGTCGCGGTGTGGTTTGACCCCAGGCCGGGGCGGACACAACACGTAGGCCTGACCAATGGGCCACAATGGCGAGTCATGTTATTCATTGGCGTGTTTAAACGGATTGCAACGTGGTGACCTTACGTAGCACCCAAGAGCGGAGGTTAATGAATATTGCGGTTATAAACCTTATGTTATGCCGATTAAAACTCAAGTCTAAACGATACCTTCCGACAGTTAAGGACGCATGGGGCTTATCGCTTTAGCCCTTCAATTTTGGCGGGGAATTCGGCGGTCCGCCCAAATTTAGCACCGACCCCCATTTTAGTCGGGCTATCTGGCAGTCAGCCAGATTTAACTGGAGTTTTTTTAGGCCCACTGGCAGTTGGAGTAAAAGAGCCATAACTTTGGCTAGGAAAGTCCTTTTTGGAAGAATTTTTTTTTGATTCTGGGGTAATTGATCATTCTAGAGCTGTTGGGAGTGTTTGTAGAGCCATCGGGGGTGCTCTAACAGAGAATTTACCTGCGTTTTTGGTCGTGGAGCCACTAGGGCCTAAGGGAAGAAGAGTTGTTTTGGACTACCTTTATCCAATGGAGGTGGTTTTTTAGTCATTTTCTACTGATTTGAGCCTTCTGAATCTATTTTTGTAGTGTATTTTTCCATTTGAGGCTTCTATATATTTGTATTCACATTTTGAGCATTTAATCAAAGAGGAAAAAGCCTAATTAGAGGCTTTTGGACCCAGCGGAGGTAGCCCAAGAGAGGGGTGAACCGCTTAAACAATTATTTGCTGTCATACTGTATAATTTTGCTGCATATTTTTAGATTCTGCTCCTTTAAACAGTAAATTTTTATAAGCAAACTTTTCCCAAGCAGGTTTAAACAGTGAACAAAACTTGTTAGTTCATCTTCAAACCACTACACTTCATTTGCAGAATATGTATACTTGCCTATTCACATATTAAAGTTGGATCAATGAATACTTTGCACTTAAAACAAATACTTTCATTGATCGGATCTCAGTGATTACATTTTATTTCTTTAGGTAGAGTCTGTAGAAGGGCCAGGTAGCCTCCGGATTCATCCTTTCTTAGAAAGGTGAAATATCCGGTGAATGCCCCTACAGTCCATCTCTGTATGAGAAATACTTTGTTCTCACAATTTCAGATCAGGTTGGTATCGGAGCTCAAGGTTTTGCTTAAAATTTTGTAAAATTTGTGCAAGTAAATTGTATTATTCTGCAAAATTTGATGCTTACTAGGCTGAAATTGCAAAGAGGGGAAGGTCAATTGGTTAGAGAACAAGTTAATCCTCAACCAAGGAGGGCTAGAGTGCCATTACATCCACCTTCCATTTCATCCTCATTAGCCTTAGAATCAGCCACAAACATGTCTTCAAGAGAAGGAGAAGTACATGAGGAAATGGATCCCAAGGAAGAAGAAAGAGTCTTTAGAAAATATTTCTTGGATTTGACTGAGATGTTTAGGATCCTATACCAGGAGAGAAATGATAGGATTGCTGGAGAAGGGTCTAGAAACCAAAGAGAAGAAGGAGATTCTTCAGGAGGGAAGAAAGACAAAGATGAGTCTAAGAAAGGGAATGGAGGAAATGGTGATTCTTCATCTCTATCGTCATCCTCTTCCTCCACATCATCCTCTTCTACTTCTGTTAATCAGTCACACAAAATAAAAACATCTCTTAAAAATCCTTTGTTAAAGCTTGATGTCAAGTTTGAGTTGCCGATGTTTAATGGTGATGTGAATGCAGAAAAATTGGATAACTGGATTAGACGGCTGGAAGTCTATCTAAGAATTCAGAATTTGCATGATGATGACACAAAAATCCAATTAGCCTCTTTGAGAATGGATGGAGCAGCTTTGGTTTGGTGGGAAGCCAAGACCAAGGAGGAAATTAAAAAGCATGGTAAGATAACTCTAACATGGAATGAGTTTATTACTGCTATTAAGAAACAGTTTTATCCTCTTGCTCATATTCAGAAAGCAATCATGAATTGGCAAAGTTTTAGGCAACTTAAAGGTCAAAATGTGCAAGATTATACCCAAGAGTTTAGAAAGAGAGCACTTCTACTTGGAGTAGACTTACAAAGTCAAGACACCTTGTTGAAATACATTGGAGGTTTGCACAATTATCTGCAACATACTATTCTATTGTTCAATCCTACCAGCTTAGATGAAGTCTGTGTGCAGGCTACACATTTAGAAGCTAGAGGAAAGAATATTTTTGATGAGGATAGTAATTTCAAAAACAAAGGAAAGAAGAGAGTTGAAAATTCAAGAAAGGAAAAAGGAAAGTTCTTTTGCAAGAACTGTTCGAAGAAAATTCATGATGAAGATCATTGTTGGAAGCTTCATCCTGAACTGAAACCAGAAAAATACAAGAACAAAAACAAGACCAAAGAAAAGGAGAAAACTGTAGCAACAGTTAAGCAAGACTTAGGGTCAGACTCAGGAGATGAGACAAAAAGCATAGGCATGGTTTTAAAGAACATTAAGGGGAAAGAAGTGGTGCAAGACACAATTCCCAGTTCTAGCTCTTTGAATTGTCACAAAGATACTCATGATGAAAAGAGGAGGATAGAGCTTTTCCATGTGAGGGTAATTTCAAAGCATACCAAAATTGACACACTATTTGACAGTGGGTCACAAGCGAATCTTATATCTGAAGACTTGGTCAAGCAGCTTAAACTTGAGACCATTCCACATCCGAAGCCTTATCCACTTGGATGGATATGCAAGGATGCCAATTTGCAAGTCTCAAGGAAGTGAATATTGCGCTTTGCAATAACTGCACACTTTATTGACACAATGGAACTTGATGTGGTGCCACTTGATATCTCAGGTATTGTTTTGGGAAGTCCTTATTTATTTGACAGGAAGGCCATCTTTCATCGCCATGAAAAAAAGTATCACTTGTTCAAATATGGTAAAGAGTACATTGTGAGAGCTCACAAGAAGAAGCTGGAATCTTCTTTACTCAATGCAAGTCAATTGAAAAGACTAGTTAATGCAAGTCAAAGTCTAACTTTGTTGATGTTGAAACGACCAGATTTTGAGCATTTGCCATTTTATGATATTGCTAATGATTTGTCTCAGTTTGATAACAGTTTGTCTTTGAAAGAAGATGATGTTGTGTTGCAAAAATTACCTTTTGGGTCAGCCAATGTAGTGAATGAAGTGTCAAAGCAAAGCAATGCAAGCAAGAAGCACACAAAATTTAGCATGGGAAAAAGTTGGTTTCAGAATGGTAGAATTCGCCATGGGAACAATTTGCAAGGTGATAGTTATTTTAAGTCTTCTTGGAAGTTTGATCAATGTAGAGAAAGTTTGTTTTCTGTAGATTACAATTTTTGTTCTGCAAATTTTAAGCATTTGCATCATGAATCCGTCAATCTTAGCAATGGTAGATCAGTTGATTCTAGAGACAGATTGCATTTTCTCAAAAGCTTCAGTTGATGAAATCGGGTAGATTTTAGTTGTTCAAGGGTGAAAGAGTGGAGAATCAGTCTCCACATCATCAGTTTTAGTAATCAGAAAGCTTTTTAGGGTCCAAAAGCTTCCCATTTGGGAGGTGTGATCAGGAGATCAAAGTCCCTTGTAGAAAAATGCTCAAAAATGAAGTTGCTCAAAATTGTTCCAAACCAAAACGACAAGAAAGAGCTCGCCAAAATGATCTTGTAGCCATGAACGACACTCAAATCCATTACCGTATGGAGGAGATATTTCAGTTTGAATTTACCCAATAACTTTCAATTTTGAAAGAAATTTTTTTAATATATGTGTTTGGATAATTTTATTTTTTATTAAGGTTTAATAAATTAATTAAATTATATAGTTTTAATATTTTATATGGTTTTTTATTAAATCATATATTATATTATTAATTATATGTTTTAATTAATTATTAATTCTTTTTTTTAATTAAACCTTATTAAAAACTAAATATTAAACCCAAAATGCAATATTTCAAAAATCAAATGGCACGTTATATTTTAAAGTTCAAAGTTTTAATGTGAAATATGTTAAGGGTTTAATATGGCAATGTATGTTTTCAAAGGTTAAACCCAACGTATGCCCAACGTATGGTTTTAAAAGTCAAAGGCACCACGTGGTTGGCATTGGAGCGGAGGTATGCGTGTGCTGGTAAAAACGTGATTTAAATGTGGCGTTTAAAACCCTTTGCTTGGTCGCAGTGTGGTTTGACCCCAGGTCGGGGCGGACACAACACGTAGGCCCGACCAATGGGCCACAATGGCGAGTCATGTTATTCATTGGCGTGTTTAAACGGATTGCAACGTGGTGACCTTACGTAGCACCCAAGAGCGGAGGTTAATGAATATTGCGGTTATAAACCTTATGTTATGCCGATTAAAACTCAAGTCTAAACGATACCTTCCGACGGTTAAGGACGCACGGGGCTTATCACTTTAGCCCTTCAATTTCGGCAGGGAATTTGGCGGTCCGCCCAACTTTAGCGCCGACCTCCATTTTAGTCGGGCTATCTGGCAGTCAGCCAGATTTAACTGGAGTTTTTTTAGGCCCACTGGCAGTTGGAGTAAAAGAGCCATAACTTTGGCTAGGAAAGTCCTTTTTGGACGAATTTTTTTTTGATTCTGGGGTAATTGATCATTCTGGAGCTTTTGGGAGTGTTTTCAGAGCCATCAGGGCACTCTAACAGATAATTTACCAGCTTTTTTGGTCGTGGAGCCACTAGGGCCTAAGGGAAGAAGAGCTGTTTTGGACTACCTTTATCCAATGGAGGTGGTTGTTTAGTCATTTTCTACTGATTTGAGCCTTATAAATCTATTTTTGCAGTGTATTTTTCCATTTGAGGCTTTTATACAGTTGTATTCACATTTTGAGCATTTAATCAAAGAGGAAAAAGCCTAATTAGAGGCTTTTGGACCCAGCGGAGGTAGCCCAAGAGAGGGGTGAACCGATTAAACAATTATTTGCTGTCATACTGTATAATTTTTCTGCATATTTTCAGATTCTGATCCTTTAAACAGTAAATTTTTATAAGCAAACTTTTCCCAAGCAGGTTTAAACAGGGAACAAAACTTGTTAGTTCATCTTCAAACCACTACACTTCATTTTCAGAATATGTATACTTGCCTATTCACACATTAAAGTTGGATCAATGAATACTTTTCACTTAAAAACAAATACTTTCATTGATCGGATCTCAGTGATTACATTTTATTTCTTTAGGCAGAGTCTGTAGAAGGGCCGGGTAGCCTCCGGATTCATCCTTTCTTAGAAAGGTGAAATATTCGGTGAATGTCCCTACATGTCATCTCTGTATGAGAAATACTTTGTTCTCACAATTTCAGATCAGTTAACAGGGTATTATTGCATGTTTGTTAAGAACTATGGGAGAATAGCAACACCTCTAACAACATTATTGAAGAAAGATGCATTTTCATGGACTCCTAAAGCAACTAAGGCCTTTTAAAATCTTAAAGAGGCAATGTTCCTAGCACCAATATTAGCTATTCCAGACTTCACAAAAACTTTTATTGTGGAATGTGATGCCTCAGGAAATGGAATAGGTGCTATTTTAATGCAAGAAGGAAGACACATTGTTTTTAAAAGTTGTCCAATAAAAGGAAAGTATCTACAAAAAGATATTTATTAGAAAGAAATGTTGGCAATACTACATGTACTAAAGAAATGGTGGCCTTACCTATTGGGAAGACACTTCAAGGTAAAAATTTATCATGATAGTCTTAAATAATTTTTGGAACAAAGACTATCTTCAGAAGAGCATAAAAAATGGGTCACAAAGATGTTGTGTTATGAATTTGAAATCATCTACAAAAAAGGGAAGCTAAATGTTGTTGTAGATGCACTCTAAAGAAAGGATGAAGAGGTGGAAGCATTGCTTTGTTCAATTTCTATTATCCAACTAGATTGGATAACCGAAGTAAGGGATGAATGGAAGAAGGACGAAGAGGTGTGGACACTCATTCGAACACTGCAGCAAGATCCTAGTACATCTGATACATTTAGTTGGAAAAATTATTCCTTATGGTACACAAATCACTTATATATTTGTAAGAATTCCCAACTGAAACAAAATATTCTTTTGGAATTTCACACTTATCCCTTAGGAGGACACTCGATATTTTTAAAAACTTACCACATGGTGAAGAAATAATTTTTTTGGGATGGCCTTAAATCTAATATTCAAAAGTTTGTTGCAGAATGTTTGGTTTTCCAGCAAAATAAAGTTGAGACAATTAAGACCCCAGGTCTTCTACAACCTTTATCCAATCCAAGTAAACACTGGGAGGAGATTTCAATGGATTTTCTCACAGGTTTACCTAAGTCCAAAGGAAAGAGTTTCATCATGGTGGTAGTTGATAGACTTACCAAGAATGCACACTTTTGTGCATTATCTCATCCATTTAAAGCAAGTACAATTGCTACTTCATTTATGGAAACAATTCAAAAGCTACATGGAAACCAAAAGATTATTTTAAGCGATAGAGATCCCATTTTTACTAGAAATTTTTGGACGAAATTATTTTCCTTTTTTGAAACTCAACTAGCTCATAGCTCATATTATCATCCTCAATCTGTTGGGAAAACTGAGATAGTGAAAAAATGTTTGGAAAGATATCTTCATTGTTTTGTATCTGATAAACAAACACAATGGGTCAAGTGGTTACCTCTAGCTGAATGGTGGTATAACACTTCCTTCCATATTGCAGAAAAAATGACCCAATTTATGGCACTTTGTAGATATCATCCACTATCCATAACATCATCTTTAAGAGAAAATTATAAGGTTCATGCAGTGGAAGATCACATTGAGAATAAACAAAAAGTTCTCCAACTCTTAAAGGATAATCTAAATTAGGCAAAAATCAAATGAAACAACAGGCATATCAACATCGTAGCGAGTGAAGTTTTGATGTAGGAGACTGGGTATTTTTATGGCTACAACCATTAAAACAAATTTCCCTCAAGGAAGCTAAGAAGGATAATAAATTATCGCCAAAGTAATATGGTCCTTACAAGGTGTTGCAAAATATTGGTACTATGGCATACAAATTAGAGCTTCATGTTTCTTCTCGAGTGCATCGAGTTTTCCATGCTTCATGCTTAAAGAAGGTTATAGGTGACAAACTTCCAATTCAAACAATATTTCCATAACTTAATGAGGAAGGAAAAATCATATTTGAACCTGAAGCAGTCACAGAAAAAATAACTCGACAACTATGAAATCGATCAATTTCAGAGTATCTCATCAAGTGGAAGAACTTACCCACTGAAGATTCTACATGGGACAATGAGAATTCAATATAGAAGCATCCAAAGCTACTAAAGCGTTGAGGATAACACTTTTTTGAGGGAGAGGGGAATGTTAGGTCCCTATATTAGTAGTATAGTCCCTTATTATTGTTAGTGTAGACCCCTTATTGTTATTGTTCAACCCTTGTAACCCCCATATTGTTATTATTGTGCCCTTACATTATTATTGTTAGGTTGGCTAGGATTATATTGTGACCCCATGGAATCCTATATATAGAAAGGAGGTTTTTTCATTTGTATCATCCAAGAAATTTTCATTTATGTAATGTAAAGGAGGTTGCCCCCTTGAAGTGGCTAATTTCTAAGGCATTGATCTCTCTTTTCTTCTATTTTTGTAGCTGGTTTCATAACATCCACAATATCATTAGATGGAAGAAGCAAGGGCATAATGGAAGTAATATAAGAATGTATGAAAGTTCATTTGAAAACCATAAGAGGACCCAAGTGCATTAGATAATTTTTTGTGGAAGAATAATTTATTTTAGTGTCATGATAACCTATAATTATCTAAGATTTCCCAACTAAAAAAAGGTCCTTTCAGAATTGCACACTTCTCCTATAGGAGGAGTTGAGGGTTCTTGAAAACTTACCATAGAAATAAGAAGTATTTTTTCTAGGAAGGTTTTAAATGTAATGTTCAAAATTTTGTGGTGGAATGTCTAGTCTACTAATAGAATGAGGGTGAGAAAATCAAGAGCCGAATTCTCCTACAACATTTAGCCATACCAAGTCAATGTTGGGAATAGCTTTCAATGAATTTTATTAAATGTTACATATATATGAAGGAAATAATGTCATTATGGTAGTGTTATATCGAGTGAAAAAAATATTCCCATTTTTTCTCCATTTATCATCCTTTTAAAGAAAGTATAGTGGTATTAGCATTAATGGAAACAATACAAAAACTACATGGAATCCCAAATATTGCTGTAACTAACATATATCCAATTTTCACTAGAAATGTTTGAATTGAATTGTTTTCATCTTTGTGTACTCAATTGGCTCACAAATCATCTTACCAACCCTAACACAATGGGGAAAATAAGATTGTGAATAATTTTTTAGAAAACAACTTTGTTGCTTTGCATATAATAAATAAAAAACAATTGGTCAAGTGGTTGCACTTGGGAGAATGGTTCTATAACAAATCCTTACTTATTTGATAAAACAATTCCCCATTTATGGCACTTTATGGATATCATTCTCTCTCCATAACATCACCCTTGAAAGGGAAATCAAAGTATCAATTAGTGGAGGACCACAAAGGGAACCAACAAGATGTTTTGTACTAGTGAATGAAATATTGTATATACCACAAAATAGGATGAAATAATAAGCATTATATCAACATCACAATGAAATTTTTTTTTTAAGTGGGAGATTGGTTATTTTTGAGACTACAACCATATAAAAAAATGTACTTCAAGTAAAAAAAAGAAGGATAATAAATTAGGAAAATGTATTATGTCCCCTATAATGTGTTGTAGAGAATTGGAAGTGTGGCATACAAATTGGAGTTGCATCGATCTTCACACGTACATGTGGTGATTGGTGACAAGACCCTAGTCCAAACCGTTTTACTAGATATTGAAGAAGAAGGGAAAATCATACTATAACCAAAAATAATCCTTGAAACAAGGATTAAGGATATATGAAGTCATGCAATTAATGAGTACCTCATCCAATGGAAGAAGCTATTAGTTGAACATATGATATGGGAAGATAAGTTATTCATGTAGAAACACCCACAATTAGTTAAGTGATGAGGACATCACGTTTTTGATGTAACTATAAAGCCCCATATTAACCATAACGCCTCTTATCAAGATGTAAATATTGAGTTATTACATATCTTTTGTTATATTATTATGTGGTCCAGAACCTTTCATTCTTACTCTTACATGGTTGAAATTTCGGAGTGAGGAACCTCTCTTCAAATTAAAGATCTTTCAAGTTTTTTTTTTCCTCCAACATACTTACTATTTTTGTAAAATACCAAGAAAGAATTCAGTATAGGATCTTAAATTGGAGCATATATAGAACATAACCTCTCATTAATTCCCACGACCCTACTACCTGACCAATTTTCTTTTACTTCATTCCAGATTCTCCCAGCTGATTCAAATCTTACCCCTGTTGTATAAATAGAGTGTTCAATTTCATTCGGAATGTAATCTCTCTCTCTCTCTCTCTCTCTCTCTCTCTATATATATATATATATATATATATATATAGTCTTAGGAGTATCTCTGCTTGTCCTATACATTGTATTCATTGTAAAAGAACTCCGCGCCCCTAGAAGTGGACTATAATTATTGACTTCATATAATTCAATATGTTAATAGGTGATAAATTTATATTCATTGTAACTTCATTTTTCTTTACCTCCCAAGTAGTCTTTTTCATTCAATATACGTAATAGTTATAAAAAATGTTTTTTTCCCATCATTTCCAACCTACTACATGGCTCTACTTTTCATTCTCCACTATATCCCTTGGTTCTCTAGGAGATTCCTTTTGATAATTTCTTATTTCTTTAGTTTCATGCTTTCTTCATCAATGGATAAATTTATTTAATTATTCTTAAAATAAACTTAGATTCTTCTTCAATATCACTTATCTTTTTGAGATTCATTGCATTTATTCCTTGCCCATCTCAATCTGTATTTTTCCTTTAACATTATTTATATATTGTAAACTTAAATGCACTTAACTAACTTGGGTTTGTAATATACCTCCTCTACTTTCATATTACCATATGTCTTAATCGTTGTTCCGCTAACCATGCATAATTAAATTTCAAGGGACATATGGGTTTATAGTCATTTTTATCTATTTGAAGAATAATAGGAAAGTGAATCGAAGATCCATCTTCCCAAAACCAAGATTTCAATATTTCTACCATTTTTGAAACCCATTCCTTCTTCTAGAGTTCCTTTAGGTGGGAATTATCTAAACTAGTTCCACATCACATATCCCCATATCCTCAAACAAGTGGAAAACATAATAAGGCACAATGCCTTATCTAGAATTTACCCCCACAATTCTCTTAAGTTAATAAATTTAATTCAAGTTCACATTATTATTTCTTGCCCAAGAATGAGATCTAAAATTGTCCCAAATGTATTTCCTTTCTTCGTAAGGACCATAAAGGATGATAATATAAAAAAAATTTGCCCATTTCATTGGACATAAATTCTATATGAATTCCTACATATAAATAGATTAAGAAATAAGTTCTAATGAATCATTCCACCTTGTTATTAACCTACCAAAATTTCCCTCTTAATATAATGAATTAAATGACCAATATTTTGAATATGAACTGTTGAGAGTTTTAATAGACGAATTAAAACTCCTAATATTAATTGTCAAGCAAAACTCGTAAACACGAGTTTCACTGCGCTTTTGATCCAGCTTGTGTCAGAGTGTATAGGTTTCCTCAATCATGATCAATTAGTATGAAATGATGAAAAATTTATGCTATCTAAGGCCCATCTAAGTTACAAACAACGAATATTAAAAGAGATTAATCAAGCCACAATGTTCTACTTCCTATCCTTCCTGCAATTCAATCTTCCTATTTTAAATTAGCAGAAAATATTTTTGAAGTAGAATCAATAATCAAATTAAAAATAACTATAAACTTTTACTTATTAGAGATCAATTGAAAACAATACTCTACTCAAGTTATTATTCAAACTAAGGAATAACTCCACTTAAGAACTGATAGAACAAATCTAAGTGGACATACCTAATTGTTTTCACACATATTACTAAGCTATCGATCTCAAACTTCTGGATTGAAAATGGAAAAATTATTTTATGAAATCCAAATAACTGTACTTAAATCAAATCTATACTGATTGTCCGAGTTTAATTACTAACTTCTATCTAATTGAATTAATCCTATTCTAAAGGAAATCAAACTATTTCTAGCACTTAACTGGAATAATTCACCTAGAACAAATCACACATCTCGATATTTAAACAAAATGTAGACACTGCATATGAATTATAATTTCAAAGCGAAGATATAAAAATTTCATTATTGAATTATATCCTAAAAACAATTCATTAAAACTAGCTAGTTACCCAAATTCTTTTCAAATCAAACTGTTTCTATTTAATGAAATCAACCCCTAAATAATTCCACTACTCTGGAAAGAATTACGAGACCTATTCAAACTTGATTATCATCATCGAAACAACCATAAGATCTCTAACTGAAACACTAGTAAAAACACACTATCAATCTCTAATTAATGCATTCGAAATTCACTTGTGCATACTATGAAAGAATGCGATCACACAACAATCATTTCCTAATCTAAATGCATGCATGAAATTAAGATTCTACAAGCATTCAAAACTTGCAAGATTATCACATTTTCCAATTATATATTAAATCGAACCACAACAAAATCTAACCAATTCAATGCATCAAAGGATGAGTGACTTCATGGTTGCCGTGATAAGTTAATGTGTATGTAGTTGTTTCAAACTTAGAAATCAAACAGACTCTATTTTCTTCCAATAGGCATAATATATATCTGCGCAGAGGGCTCACACATAATCATATGAATTCAGATAGTTCATCTACGCCCATTCATCGCTTCTTTGCATTCGTTATTGATTGTTGGATGCAAACTAAGAATGATTACAATCACTCTGAAATATAAATGATATGTAACACACAACTACTTACGGAAACTGAAGCTAACTTGCAAATGAATAAATGAAATCACACATAACAAATCAACAAACAATTAAATACCTAGAATTCAACAGGAGAGATTGTCCCAGATGATGGTGGGCTCGATCACACCTGCGTAAGCCTAAAGAGATTATAGAAGCGTAAGTATTATAACTCATTTGCATTATAAACTCACAATTAATCTAAAACTTGAAACAAATGGATCAAACCATAACCATGCTTGATTGAAACTAAGTCTTCAATTATAGCAAGAAGTATGAGAAATAGTTTGGGTAGTTCAATATCTCGCATACATAATTCAAAAATCAACTAACTAGTTTATTACATACTTGGGAATTTTATAGGCAGCAGGGAAATAAAAAAATAGCCATAATAAATACATAACAGTTGGAGAGATCAACACGATCTGAATGATGCGTTCAAGTTTGGCATATCCGTTTCGATGAATGCCATCCTTGGCATAGTCTTGTTGCAACGATATGGAAAATCTTCGTCCTCCAACAAGGAGTGGTCAAGATCCTCAACGTTAGGTCCGACCTCTAGAGGCGTAGAAGCCATAGTCCGACCTCTAAAAGAATAGAAGCCATAGAGGAAGTCGACTAGGTCTCGGTGTAGTTGACTACGGATTAGGAACCATGTAGTTGAGTACAAGAACAAGAGGGCATGCTCGTTGACATGTATGCTTCCATTCTAATCATGTTGGTATCATTCACATCTAGCCTATAGTAGTTAGTTAACCCATTATATATTTAACTTAAATCACAATTTTAATCACAAAATAGTAAAAAGACACTAATGTAAATGCATTTACGTTGGGTCAGGCTTTAGTGATGTTCAGGACAATGATAGTGATAGATAGGTAGATAAAAGAGTATTTTTGGCAATAAAAGAGGGCAAAATGGGAGTGGTAGATGGTGGAATTGGGGACAAAACAAGGCACCAACATCCCCCCATGTCAATTTGGATGCAAGTCCTCATGCATATTACTATAGTTCGCCAAAAATATAGGAGTGAAAAATTAAAAGAGTCTTGATCAAAGACTTGCAGTCTTGATCAGGACTTCTATCCCATGTGTTAGTGTGAATTCTAATCGCAAGCATACGAAAAACACTAACTTTAGCTATGCATAAAAAATAGCCGTAACATCAAATTTGGCTGTCAATTTCCTTAGATATGCAATAGGTGACCAGAATAAATTCTAAAAAAATCCATATCTATGCAGTTAAAGACATTAAACAACAAAAATAAGCAAGAGTTTCTCCATGCATCCAATGGAAAAGACAATAATTTTTAAAGAATTTTTTGTATTTTGACACCTAGGAAGGGAACATAGAAATATTTTACCAGTCCCCCTCAATGGGATGGGTTCTTGTATGTCCTCAACACTTCATATATAATATCTCTCTCTCTTGATGGTGCAGAAAACCCAAACAAAAATGGAACTCAAAGGGAGCTCACAAGCAAAAGTAGAAAAAATATGAAAATGATGAAGGATCAAAGTCAGACCAAAAGTATAGATCAAAAGGTGATATCAAGGCAACAAAAGGTAGTGAATGAATGGAAAACCCTTCCATTTATAACAAAATATTGAGTTAGTCTAGATATTGGTGCATAATTAAAATATTATTAACCAAATCTAGATCCAACTTATATGGAATATTTTATTATTTTGTTGGAGGGGAAAGGAATTTGAAATTGGTCAAATCCCTTTATTTAGAAATAATAAATAAATGATTTACTAATTATTTTAAGAATATGGTTAAAGAATAATTAAATAAATAATGATTTATTCAATTATTTTTAAATGATTTAGTCAAATTTAACAAGGAATATTATTAAATAATTATTCCTAGAAAATAATAAGATAAATAATGATTTATCTAATTAATTTTTTTGTTTTGGGTTAAATATGACCAGGAATATTAATTAAATAGTGGTTTAGTTAATTATCTGTAAAGGAAAATCAAATAAATAAGGATTTATCTAATTATTCCTCATGGAGTTTCCTGTTTAGACCAGAAATAACTTAATAAAATATGGGTTATTAATTATTTCTCATAGTGAAAGTAATTTTACTATGGTAAAATTGGTCTTACATGGTGTACTTTAGTCCATCTAATAGTAACATGTTAGATGACCAAAAATTGGTGTAATAGATTTCCCCCCAACGTGCGAGCATTAGGAGCTAATCGTATGACCGAAGTACGTTGTAAGAACACTATCACTAGACACTAGAGGGGGGTCAGAGAGAGAGAAATATAAGGCGGACTGAAGCAAGAGAGGACAAGACCATAAGGAGGCGAGAATTACATATGTGACAAGTCTCTTTTATGAGTGAGTACCTGATTTGAATGAGGTGGGGGAGGCATACCTATGCCCACCGAGATAACAAAGTACAAAGAATAATGGTGCGTCCAACACACATGGGACTGAACTATATAGTACATGCTAGCATAAACATGGGCCAAATAAAAAAAATGAGAATGGATCCCACATACATATTGTTCCTGGGACAACAACAAGGAATTATACAATAATATATGAGTACATGAGATATAAGTACAACCAAAGAGGCCCTGTAAAACATGTAAGGGACCTGAAAATCTAAATGATACATGAAAACTAAAAAGGTATTGCAAGCGGTTGAGGCTAGAATCATCAAATCTATGGAGCTACATCCAAGGCTGTAGTAGAGAGGTCATACATGCATGTGGGGGGCTACCTGAAGGGCCACCTCCTCACGAGGTCTAAAACATCTCACACATACTCGAGAATCAATGGTACAATCTGCTGCATGACTGAACCATCAAGTATATGGATCTCGATCATGCCATGAGGAGCTGGAATGAAGAAAAAATAAATTCAAAGGGCAATAAGGGGTCCCTTTGCCTGAGCCGAGGCACTGAACAAAAGTGGAATTTGGAACCAAGGTAGACCGCCCTCTAGACCTCTCTTATGGAATGAATAAGTTGTTGTTGACGGAAGGAGGTCCACCATAGGCAAGGAAATAAGGAATCCTCAACTAAGGCACGAGGGATAATAGTAGAGCGATTGATAGACTGACACCAGGGATGATGGTGGAATGGGGGGTACTGAGTAGCAGGCTGACGACTTCCCTTGTTAGAGAATAAAGGACATGAATGACTTGGCATCTACTGACTCGACTCCGGAGGGGATAGGGGATAGTATGACTGGGGGAAAGAATGTGCGACACGAGAGAGGTGCAAAGCAATGAAGGATGGAAGACTGTGGTGGGAGACAAAAGGGACTTAGGACAGACTCCATGGATGCGATGATGACTCAACTTAGATGCTCTAAATAAGGGAGACTCGATCATGGTGCCACACATAACAGGCCCGGTGGGGACCATAAAACATGAGTACAAGATGGTTACTCATGACAAAAATCGACATGAGAATCGAAAAATATGAAGCAATGTGGTGCACCAAGTACAAGTGTCGCAAGTGAAGAAATTCGATTTTGAGAGGCGGCGAAGTGACCCTTCTTGGAAAAAAGGCTTCCGAGTGATGTCTCAAATCACCAAAAATGAAAGGATACCCATTTGAGTGCTCGGTGAGAGCTTTCCAACGGTGTTGATAGTTTTTTAAACCAAGCTTTTGGTCATAATTGGTGAAAGAAAAATCTGGGGTTTTTCTTTTAATAATGAATTTTCCCTCCAATTTGATTCATTTGCAAGGGTAGCTGTGGTGAATGTAGAGAGGAGAAAAGACCCTAATTCTTGCAGTGATCGTAGCGAACAAACTAACTGTTGGAATCGAGATCCGTTAGTTGCAGGTAAGAGGCCTAACCATACCCTTTCAATTTAGTGGATTAAAGTTTCAGATTAGGCACCCCTAGCTCAGGAACAAACCCCTGCTCCTCCGCACATTTTGGGGCCTTTTTTGCAACCTAGGTAGCAGGTATTGGATAGAAAAATGCGATCTGTCCTAGGAAATGGCCTGAAAAGTGTGACTTTTTAGAGAAACGAGGTTCAATGCTATTTTTGGCTGGGAGCTAGGAGTTTATGGTTATGATGTTTTATTTCCTTTCCGTATGCTGACAAACATGATGGTTTTGTGTAGGTATGGCAGAATTGAGGATCAAATGAAGAGAGAGAGACCTGGATACATTACGTTCTGAGATCCGAGAGGATCATGATGTCCGCGCTACATTGGCCAGGTTTGGGGTCCTAAAATTTGTGGAGAACCCATTGATGAGGGCAGGATAGACCTTGTTGGCCCAGATAGTCATCTATTAGGACTCGGATCATGAGATATTTATGGTGCAGGGGCACCGGATCGAGTCGACAGTCCAGGATATATATTTCCTGAATGGTCACCCACCATTGGGGATGGTGGGAAACACACAACCAATGTTACCACAAGGGTAGAACATTATGGAGTTTTTAGAGCACCAATTTCGATCGGGTGTCCATGTGAAAGGCACACAGATTCTGATCAGAGATCTAGAGAGGCTAGAGACTCGTGCTGTGGCTACAACGGTGCTGCGGATCTTGGGCAAAAAGGTGCTCCACCACATCACTAGGGGTAGATGATGCTAGTTGAGGGAGCATTGAGTGGGACCTACTATGTGTGGGTCCAGATGATGCTAGTTGAGGGAGTATTGAGTGGGACCTATTATGGGTGGGCCCAGATGATGCTGTCGTCATTGAAACGATAGCTGTCGCTATGTAGGTGCCAGGTGAACAATGAATGTGCATATGGCACAATAATTTTCTCTCTCTTATTTGAGAAGATATCGACACTTCGGCCTCGTATACAGATTCAAGATAGGGGCCCGTGAGAGCCTATGATACGCCGTTGGGGGCGGCTTCTATGTAGAGGAGGAGGTGGGGCAGTCAGACGGGTGTTTTGACCCGAGTTTTTTGCGCATTTGGATCATATGCCATTGTACATTGACAACTATCCCTATAGTGGGATGAACTATCATGGGGACCCGGACTTTCCACTTCTGCCAGGTCGGGCATGGGGGCTAGATGGTAAGTGACAAGTTTCTTATCTTTTATGGTGCATTTTAAAGTTTCATAATATTGTATATGGTACTAATTCATTCAATTTTGGTATGCAGATATAGCACCAGTGAAACCGGCTGGGTATATGGGACGACCTGCAGTATCAAGAGCTGCAGAACCTAGTGGATTGAGGGGGATGCAAAATGAGGATGCAGTGGCCCTCCTGGAGGATATCCGTTGTATATGTGAGAAGATGCTGACTGGTGTTTCTGAGCGCGGTTGGCAGGACCTTGACGACCAGTACATAGAGCCATGTATTGGTCTTCCCTCAGAGTGGAGAGGAGTCATGTGGCGCATGGTGATGGCCAGACAAGGGATGCATGATCTAAATGTTGCATGAGTCGAGCCATTGGCTTGAGACCCTCCAGATAGTGATTAGATGTAGGGGGCTCTAGATAGTGATTAGATGTAGGGGCATGAGGTGCCACTAGTTTTGATTTTTGTAACATGCTATGGACATGTCATATGTATCAGAGTTAATGGACTCTAAATTTTTTTGAATGACACATATTATGGATACGCATTGTTTTATGGCTTATGTTTATTGTCTTGTGTTAAATGTGTGTGATAAATTCCAATCTAGAATATTGTTTGCAATGCTATCTACATAGTGATTTTGGGCTCTAGGTACATGACTGAATGAAATTATTTCAAATTCATGCATTAAGAGCTTCACTCATAAATATATTCTAAAAAGGACAGGATTATGCACACGATAAACACCATTTAATTGCATTACAAGCAACAAAGTATCTAAACGAACATGAAGGTGAAGGATGCGATGGTCAAGGGCATCGGCTAATAAACCTATCACTGCATCATATTCAGCTTGGTTATTGGTGGCAACACCAATGCATACACCATTAGAGAGGAAAAGCGAATGCAAGGGGGTGAAAATGGCCCAGGCTATCGAGGCTAGATTCCGAGAGTAGCGACTTGCACCATTGGCATAACTGATATATGGTGTCGATGGGGGATCCATATTAAAGGTGCCACAAGATAACATATGAGAGGATGATGAAAAATGTTGGCAACCTGAACAGAAGGAAGAAATCAAACAAGCACTGCTCATGGGGAATGCTATGGGTATAATTTCTACCCCCTGCACACTGAATAGTGAACGGTGTGGGGGAACTGCCTTGGGGGAAGTTTGTGCTCAGGTTGTGAAAGTCACCATAAACACGGTTGGTACCAATTTTCTTATGGGCTGGATAGATAAAGTCATGGGTGGAAAATGCTTCTATAATGTCATCATCACAGTAGAAGATGGGGTGACTGGTGGAAGGATGACCACATGACGCGACGAAGCTATCATGAGAAGACAGGTTCACATGCACATCGTCACGGAGGGTGATAGAAGAAAAAGTAGATGAAGGATCCACCGATGTTGAGCGCAAGGTGATCACTGAAGGGAGGTTAGGCAAAAACAGAAGGGAAATCCCTAGAGGGGTCTTCCACCATGGATCTCATAGATGATGACAGGTAGAGGATAGTGGCCAAAGGCTCCGTCATCTCAACATCAGGAGGGGGAATGTCAATGGGAGTGGATGTGTCCTTTGGTTCTACCGAAGAATGACATGCAAGTAAGGGAGAGGCAGACTCATTGTGGTCGGCCTCGTATTGGCGAACTACATCCAAAGAGGTGCAATAGTCTACAAGGTGGGGACAGAGGTGGGTATAGTGGCCATGGAGATCACACAAAGCACATGGGTGGTTTGTGTGCAAAGTATTGAGTTTCTTGGCTGAAGTCAGTAAAGTAACATGGAATTCTAGGATATCAAAATCAGGAAACGCTACGTTGACCATGGGTTTGATGCGAGAAAATTCGAGACAATGATGGGTGGCATGAACGACAACATCACATAAAGCACTCATAGGTGTACGCTTTGGAGGCTTAGGAGGAGCAGGTGTTGTCTGGGTAGCCTTGTCCTTAGGTGCCTTTTTGCAAGCTTTTCCCGCCTCACCCGAGGCTTTCACAATAAGAGTAGGTTCCTGTTGAGGTGGCTGAGGCACATAAGCAAAGGAAGGGGTCATGGTGAACAGTTGGACCGGGGTCAAAGCAGTATAAGGTTTGGGCTAACCAGGTGGGGTATTGGCTGGGGGGTCAATGTACCAGACTGGGATCCCTAGGGTCATGTTAGGAAGGGATAAGGTAACCATAACAGGTACTGAAAATACTCCAGCAGGGGGAGCAAGAAATGATATCTAAACAGAGGGGTAATGGCCAGGCGGGAGAACTCTGAGATGGTTAAGGCTAGGGGGAACCGTTCTAGGAGGAAATATATGATCAAGGACACCAAATATATATGAAGAGCCTTGAGGAGGAGGTCTTGAAGGATGAGCCAAAGTACTAGGAGCAGGTTGCAAAGGGTGAGACTGTTGACTAGTTGAACCAGACTATTTGATGTCAGACCAAGACGATTGCATCATGCAAACATTCGACGAGCTAGGGTCAGAGATATGAGGGCGGAGATAATGGAATGAACAAAGAAAAGAGGAATACTTATAGATTTCGGGTGAGACACTGCTCGGAGGTTCAACTGCTTGTTTATTGGCCACTGAAGAAATAATGGACTATGGAGAGGTCTCAGACTTCAGTTGGTAATATGTCAGTTGATCTATAGTGATGATATTTACATTGTGAGGAAAGAACATATTATGGTGAACCGAAGATGGGACAATAGACATCACATAAGTGTAGCTACGACCCAGTGGAGTCACTCCTGTGCTTCACATGAATAAAACATTTCTTAAATTGCAGAGCAAGCCCTATGCACTTAGATTCTTGGTAGGCCTGAACCTGGAAGCCTTCCAACACATCAATTGTTGATTCTTCTTCTTCATCTCATCATTGCGGGAAAATAGTCAAAGATTGGTTTCCCCAAGTTGATTATTAACTTCGGTGACATAATCAAACAAAACCTTATATTTGTTGGCATGTTCCTTAAGCTTGCCAATTTATTTTTGAAGCTTGAATAGTCTAATCTTGAGGTTCTCCTCCTCATCATGAATCAAAATATTTGCAGGTGCCATGGAGTGTTGGGACGCACTACCTCCAAGTGCCTTACTAATGCTTCTCTACAGTGAAGAGCCATGGTGATGAGACTTGGTAGTACTTCTATTCAACGAAGGCTGAATAGGGGATGATATCATGAAAAATATCCATCGAAAGGTATGCTATAGATACGAACATGGGTGATTTCCTAGGGGGAAACTCAAGATCAGGGGATGATGAAACATTCATATGTTGGGAATTTGCAACAGGGGACATAGGGAGTCAGCCTTTGGACATGCTGCGGGTTCGACGATGACCTTGGGCAGAGGTCTCGGATGTGAGGATTTAAGGCTTATGGGTGGTAAAGAGGGCCTTCCTGCATTTTTTTCTTGGCTCAACATCATCATTAACCTTAGGGGTCTTTGGCTGAGGATCCTCGACTTTTTCCTTCACTATAGGGCTTAGCTCAAGTTGGTTCCCTTTGAACCTCTTCCTTTTTCCTCTTTGATTCTTATTCATTGATTGCATTAAAGAAACCACAACCTCTTTAAGTTTGGAGGAAGGATCTGTGTCCTAAGTGATCTTATTGTCCTAGGAAATGGGAGAGACTGGGACTATAGAGTTAGTAGGAGGAATTGGGATCTCTTGAGAGCTATGCACAAGGGCTTTGGTTTTCAGATTGGGGGCTTGGCCTACTGAACGCTATCGAACCTTGACTTGGGTTTCCTCCCCTTGAAATTTTTCCAACAAGAAATCATCCCACGATTTATTTCTACTCCATAATTCAAAAATGACAATAATATTAATAAGGATATGGTGATACAAATTCATCTCAGGCCTTCGACTTTCGGATTGTACACCCCTGGCCATCTTATGTATGCTTAAATTCAATAAATGCGGGATATTTATGTGGTTATTCTCAGTGAAATGTGTCAATAACCGAACATGATATAAAAATATGACCACATACCTTCCCTCACAGGTGAGAAAACACTGCAAAAATTTAATCAGAGGGTTCCATTGGTCTTCTACACAGCTGGACAATATCCCCTTCGCGCAACTAATCGATTGATATGTTGGATTTAAAAACATGGTGCAATTCAGAATGTTGAGCTGCCCGCCTTTGAAAAATGGTTCACCCTCTGCAGGAAGTCCTATCACCCTACTTAATGAATCCTTTGTGACTTTAAAATTTAGATTCGCAATTTGAACATGGCTCCCATCAAAATTATAGGTGAATGCGATAGAAAATTTATCATTGTAGCCTTGGAATTTCTATATAAAGTTTAGCTAACCCCGTTCTTCCACCATGCTCTTGCAATGCTGATATTAAGGGCTATGCATGAATTATCCAAAGGTAGGCTCATGGCGGTATGCTCCCATGGTGAATGTATCTGTGCTTTTTTCAAATGTACTTCCCTTATTTTACTACTCGGCCTTCCATTCAAACAATCCCAATGATCCTTGCAATGTGGACGAGTTTGTGCCTCAAAAATATAATAGTGCAACTGGATTATGAAGGTTGCCCAATTTCTTCCCAATGCATGTTGCGCAACAGAATTACATCATGGAACGATTATTGTAGGTGAAGGGAAATGCATCATGGGTCGATCATTGCAAGTGAAGGAAAATCAAGAGTTTGGGATATAATGATGACACAGGCTCATGAGCCATCGAGTTAGAATGATGAGGCCGAATAGAGGGACGGTTGGCACGAGCAATCATACTCGATCAAATATATGACAAGTGGTAATGGGAGAGGATGAGGAAGTGTATGGTCTCATGAGAGGGTCGAGCCCTGGAAGGGAGTATATGCTTATAATCATAGGAATATATGATTACAATTATAGTTTATGAGAATAGGTGCACAAAATTTTAGCATACAATTTCACTACTTATGACCAAATTCAAGGAATATTAAGCACATACCTAGGCCACTTATGATGATGTAGGGTTATGATTTTATGAAAATCATTCAACAACAAGGTACTTTGAACAAAAGATGATTTTGTAACCTTCCTCTTTTTCACATAGTGTCCTGTAGACTATTGATTAATGGAGACAAATTCTTTAGGGATGAGCACTGTTTTAAAAGTGATATGTGGTTAAAATGGCTTAGGCGCCAAGCATGCTATATGTAAAAATAATGATCTCTCATAGTACATAACAAAATATAAATTTTTTATACAGTAGAGTATAGAAAGTTGCTGAGTATAGAATGTGAAACACAGAGTCTACAAAAATTACTTTGCTGTATGCCAGGTGTTGTGATAATTGTTGCCTTAGAAGAGAACCCATTTATCACCCCATGGATTCTTATTAGGCCTGGGATGAAAACTGACAGAGGCATTTCTTATTTACAAATCTTGAAATGGTCGGAAAGAAAGCTATGGAGGGGGGTTTTATTTTCTGTAAGTATTCTATTGAGTCCGAAAAAGAATATTTCTATGCTCAATAGATACCTGACTACTACTAATCAATTATTTTAATGAGCCTAAAGTAGCCATTGCTCAAGGTATTCATTTTTAGGGCGTCTAAATTACCCAAAGGAGACTCCAAGGGGATTCCTTTCCATAAGTGCTTCCTTGAGCCTGGAAAAGAACAAATATATACTAAAGGAATCCCTAGACTACCACTGATTCATAAAATTTTACGAGCCTAAATCAGTCACTTCTCGGAAGTTTTCAATTTTCGAGAGTCTGAAATCATCCAAAAGAAGACTTTGAGGGGGATCCTTTTCCATATATAATCTATCAAGTCTGGTTAAAGGAATAAACCTACTCAAGACATATTTCTCCTTTATTCTACATGATATGTGGGGAGAACCACCCAAAGATAGGAAATAATGACAAACCACTAGTTATATATCTATATATATATATATACACACACACACACACACACACACATAAATATAAGTAGGATAAAAATTATCAACTAGAGGAACCATCAAGAGACTAGTCATTTTCATGAACCAACTCCATTCCTAGATATTTTTGTACTTCCTGCAAAAATTGTTGTAGAGAGAGCATTTGATGATAAATATTGAGTCATTGAACATTTACTACAAAAGAAGTCTGATTTTCATCAATAGTCTTAATACGGACTGAGCCATTATCAAATACTTCAGCTACTTCATAAGGTCCTAACCATCTAGTTGAGAATTTACCTTTGAAGTTTTTGAACTTACTGTCGTAAAGAAAGGCCCAATATCCTGGTCGAAAGACCTTCTTATTAATAAAATTATCATGCCAACGAGCTCTATGGTCCTGCACTAATGCAGTTCTGTGTTATGCATCTCGTCTAATCTCATCAAGCTCATTTAGCTGCATCAGTCTCCATTCTTGGGCCTCATTGAGATTCATTCCAAGTTGAGTGGCTGTTCGAAATGTCTTCACTTGGCATTCAATAGGAAGTAGCACTTTCTTTCCATAAACTAACTCATACTGGGTATGCCCTGTCACATTCCTCCAAGTTATGCGGTAAGCCCATAATGCTTCTAAAAACTTGTTTGTCTAATCCCTATGATGCAACTGGATAGTCTTTGTCAGGATGAATTCTAATACTTTGTTTGTGGATTCCACCTCCCCATTGGCTTGGGGGTGGTAAGGAGTAGACTTCTGGTGTTTGATTCAGTAATTTTCAGTGAAAGCCTTGACCATAATGAAAATAATGAAAATGTATTCTATAAAACGTCATATAAACTAGTGCTAAAATATTTTCACATCCCACAAAACTACCAAATATCCACATAAAATAATGCAACCAAAACAAATATACAAGAACCATTTATCTATAAAAACAACATCCATAAATTATCTCTTCAACCTAGAGAACTTTTGGCCTGCTACTCTTATTAGAAGGGATGAGATCACTAAGTGAGAGGAACCATGATTGGAGTCAGATTTGGTGGCTTGGGCCTTTTTCTTTTAATTACCATCAATGGGATGAAGTGTATTAATTGCATGCTTGGAAGAATGAGTTAAACGTTCTGCAATAATGGCGGTATTTCTAGAGACTTTGGCAACAGATGGTGGAGGATGATTTTTCTGTGTAAAGAGCTAAGGCACTACTTGTGGGGAGTGCATGATACAAGAAGTAGTGGACTGTAAATGATGTGAAATATTCACCATAAGGGGAGGAGGATGCAATGAGGAAATACGCCAACCTTGGACATAATGCAGGGGTTTTTATTGAATTACATTCTGCCAACTATCATTGTTGGGGATAATAAGAGGGGAAAACATGTGATCTGGAATAGGTATACAGATAATTATTCTATTAAAAAAATGGTGTTGTTGACATTGTATAATATATTGGGGAATGGGTTGGCCGGTGAGATTTACAGTGCCATTTTGGAAAAAATTCCTACATTCTTCCGACTACCCGTCAAAATGAGCTAAAACTCTGGGGCCACTGTTCCTATTTATACCTAAATTTATATTCTTGCCTCCTCTCCCTCTAGCCTTTTTTCCATTAAAGGAGCTCATTTTGTAACATAAATATAAAATTATTTGCAAGTTTTGACAAAAGAATTTCAACATCAATAAACTTTTCCTTACCTGCATTCTTAAATAAATAAAAGGAAAATAATATGTCAGGAAAAAGGAACAAGTTGCTCGACAAGTCAGCAATATCAATTGGTAGTTTATAAACCATGTAATATCATATAAAAAAGGAAATGATAGGTTAGATTGTGTCCTATACCTGAAATCCATTTACATTTCGTTTCTTCAAAACATATAATATAGAGTACCAAAATCATTTCCATATTTCAAGACAAATCATTTCAAGTGGAAAGAAACTAGGGCATATAAGTCACCGATGTCGTGTAGGCGTGAAGGGCATGAGGAGGAGCCCAAAATAATAATAGAATATAATATTAATTTCCAACCATGGTGGTAAATGTCCATTTTCATAAATGGTTATTGAATGCCAAACGAGAGACGAAGAGTATCATGGGTTCAACGTAGGAGTTATTTCCTTTTTACTTTTTTTTTATTGTTGTAAATAGTGATGACATGCTTTGTGTTGTGAAGCCAGCTCCAAAAATAGACGAAAAGAGATATCAAAGCCTTATAAATAAGTCACTTCGAGGGGGAAACCTCCAATACATTACATGAATGAACAATTCTTGGATGATAAAAATTACAAAACCTCCTTTCTATATATAGGAGTCCATGGGGCCAAAATGTAATCCTAGTGGGGCCACAATGTAATCCTAGCCGACCTAACAATAATAATTTAAGGGCACAATAATAACAATATGGGGGTTACAGGGGTACAATAATAACAATAAGGGGGTTACACTAACAACAATAAGGGACTATACTAGTAATATAGGGACCTAACATACCCCTCTCCTTCAAAAAAGTGTTGTCCTCAATGCTTGAGTAGCTCTGGGTGCTTCTGTATAAAATTCTCATCCTCCCATGTAGAATCTTCAGTGGGTAAGTTCTTCCACTTGATGAGATACCCTGAAATTGATCGATTTCGTAGCTGTCGAGTTCTTGTTTCCGTGACCGCTTCAGGTTCCAATATGATTTTTCCTTCCTCATCAAGTTCTGGAAATATTGTTTGAACTGGAAGATTTTCACCTATAACCTTCTTTAAGCATGAAACATGGAAACTGGATGCACTCGTGAAGAAGCAGGAAGCTCCAATTTGTATGCCATAGTACCAATCTTTTGCAACACCTTGTAAGGACCATAGTACTTTGGTGATAATTTATTATCCTTCTTAGCTTGCTTGAGGGACATTTGTTTGTATGGTTGTAGCCGTAAAAATACCCAATCTCCTGCATCAAAACTTCTCTCACTGCGATGTTGATCTGCCTGTTGTTTCATTCGATTTTGTGCCAAATTCGGGTTATCCTTTAAGAGTTGGAGAAATTCTTGCTGATGCTCGATGTGATCTTCCATTGCTTGAACCTTAGAATTTTCTCTTAAATATGATGTGATGGATGGTGGATGATATCCATAAAGTGCCATAATGTTGGGAAAAATGCGAGAGGGGGGGGGGGGGGGGGTAGATCAGTATTTAAGGTTGACTGAAAAATTTTACTTTTTCTTTCTCTAAAATCCATACGCTACTTTCCTGAAACCAACTCACATATACACATGGATATCCTTCATAGAACTCGTGTATATACATAGATATTATTATGCATTTAATTCTTTACTTAGATATATGCATCATTCATTCATCAGATGTTTAGTTAGCAGTAAGCATGTGCAGTAACAACAGAATAAACCATCACACATAAGAAACACACATGAACACCAGGATTTAAGGTGGAAACCCAAGTCGGGAGAAAACCACCGCTGCTGTCGTCTTTGTCTTCAATATTTTATTATAAAGAAAACATCTTACAACAATGTACTGGCACAGACTCATACCAGCACGCAGGCACCCACCTGCAGAAGGCCACAACCTTCTCTCATTTACCAACCTCTCATGGAAGGGAGCTACAACCCCCTGCTCTCGTTTACCAGCCTCTCTTGGAGGGGAGCTACGACCCCCTGCTCTCGTTTACCAGCCTCTCCTGGAAGGGAGCTACTACCCCCCGCACTCGTTTACCAGCTACCACTGGAAGGGAGCTACAACCCCCTCACTGAAGGCTTCGACCCTCAACACCATTATGGACCACGTTTCATCAATTTTCATACTGGATCCAACAGCTTCCATACAACACAACTTGTAGGCCAATTTTCATCATATTTTCAGACTGGACCCACTCCATACATTTAAGCTCATCAAACATCAAACAGAAACTTACAACCCCATCAATTCATTCATTGAATCATCAACCAATCAATCAACAACTTGATCTTCAATTGACATAATCAACATCATATTCATCATTCAAACAACCCAGTTCTGTATGAATACATCATAGAGAGATAGCAGTAAAACAACAGAAAAGATCAGCCATTTCATTCCACTTACTTCAGCAAACCCTAGATTCCATACACACTTTTACTTCATTGAAAATGTGTATGTACGTGCTTTCATGTAGACCAACCCGCGTATACTTCTGTGCATTCTTCAGAAAACCCTATTTTCCCATACACGCTTTTCCTTAAGCAGACCCGCGTATACACGCGATTTTGCTGAAGCGAACCTGCGTATACATCTGTAACTTTTCAGGACTGTGCAGCTCTTCAAATCAGATAAACAACTCAGATTTCATCCTTTACTTTAGAAGGTATTTCATCTCATCTTAGATCTAAACATTCCATAAACAGATCTAGAAAATACATATACATTTCAGATCTAGAGATCCCTCTTCATCATTTTCTTCATTGGTGCATCATAGATTCAGATCTATCAATCAAGAACAGAGTTCCTCCATGCAGATATTCCTTAGAGAGATTTATTCATTCACAACCCTTATTCCTCCACGCTTGCACAATGATCTTCTTCTCCTTATATAGATTTAGTCTTTATCAATACCATGAGTCAAAACCACACCACTTCCGATGGTATTCCTGGACGGGATCAAATAGATAATCAAGTGCTCAATACAATGGGTCAATACCATGGTAATGCCCCTTGGTATTCTAAGTTTGGAGCGCAAAAGGGCATACACGACTTGGCACGTATATTTCCATGTGCATACGCTACTTAGCCTTAACAAACCCGCGTATGCCTTGTGACATACCTTGTTCAACTTTATTCTGACACTTTCTGAATTCCTTTCTTCTGCTACTTCTGAACTGATCTGTAGATACATCAGATTTACATTATTAACAACTCATCAAGTCAGTTTCCATCACGAACAAATTCATTAAGTAGGTTCCATAAAAGTCAACACATTGTATCACATTGCCAACAATCTCCCCTTTAACTCATCAAGAAGATTGTCATCAACTTTATCAAGTAGGTTGCCATCAAGGACAACACTCTACATCGTATTGCCAACAATATTATTTCATCAAGTAGGTTACCATCAACTTCATCAAGTAGGTTTCCATCAAGGAAAACATATGCCAACACATAAATGGGGTAATGTTTGTTGCAGTATGGAAGTGTTATACCACCATTCAGTGAGAAGTAACCACTTGACCCATTGTGTTTGTTTATCAGATACAAAACAACGAAGGTATCCTTCCAAAAATTTATTTACTATCTCAGTTTGACCATCAAATTAAGGATGATAAGATGAGCTATGAGCTAATTGAGTACCCAAACAAGAAAATAACTTTGTCCAAAAATTTCCAGTAAAAATGGGATCTCTGTTTCTCACAATAACCCTTGGGTTTCCTTGTAGATTTTGAATTGTGTCCATAAATGTAGTAGCAACTGTACTTGCATTAAATGGATGAGATAATGTGCAAAATTTTGCATACTTGGTAAGTCTATCAACTACCACCATGATGACACTCTTTCCTTCGGACTTAGGTAAACCTGTGATAAAATCCATTGAAATCTACTCCCAACGTTTACTTGGAATGGATAAAGGTTGTAGAAGTCTCGGGGTCTTAATTGTCTCAACTTTATTCTGCTGGAAAACCAAACATTCCACCACAAAATTTTGAATATTAGATTTAAGGCCATCCCAAAAAATTCTTTCTTCACCCTGTGGTAAGTTTTTAAAAATCCAGAGTGTCCTCCTAAAGGAGAAGTGTGCAATTCCAAAAGAATCTTTTGTTTTAGTTGGGAATTCTTACAAAGATATAAGCGATCTTTGTACCATTAAAAAACATTTTTCCAACTAAATGTATCAGATGTACTAGGATCTTGCTGAAAATTTTGAATGAGTGTCCATACCTCTTTTTCCTTCTTCCATTCATCTCTTTCTTCGGTTATCCAGTCTGGTTGGATAATAGAAATGGCACAAAGCAATGCTTCCACCTCTTCATTCTTTCTTGAGAGTGCATCTGCAACAACATTAAGCTTCCCTTTTTTGTATATTATTTCAAAGTCATAACCCAACATCTTTATGACCCATTTTTGTTGCTCTTCTGAAGATAGTCTTTGTTTCAAAAAGTGCTTAAGACTATCATGATCAATTTTTACCTTGAAGTGTCTTCCCATTAGGTAATTTCGCCATTTATTTAGTGCATGCAGTATTGCTAACATTTCCTTCTCATAAATATGTTTATGTAAATACTTTCCTTTGATTGGATGACTTTCAAAAGCAATGGATCTTCCTTCTTGCATTAAAATAGCCCTAATTCCATTTCCTAAGGCATCACATTCCACAATTAAGGTTTTGTGAAGTCTGGCATAGCTAAGACCGGTGCTAGGCATATTGCCTCTTTAAAATGTTCAAAGGCCTTAGTTGCTCCAGGAGTCCATGAAAATGCATCTTTCTTCAATATTGTTGTTAGAGGTGCTGCTATTCTCCCATAATTCTTAACAAACTTGAGATAATACCCTGTTAACCCGGGAAATCCTCGCAACTGCTTTATGGTTGTGGGGACTTTCCATTCCTTCATGGATTTAATTTTGTTAGGGTCTACCTTAACACCCTCGTGAGATAAAATATAACCCATATATTCCACCTCTTGTACTCCAAAGAAACATTTGTATGTTTTTGCATATATAATTGTTTCTCTTGCAATAGTTTGAGCACCCTGTCAACATGTTCAACATGATCCTTCCAAGACCTGCTGTAGATTAGTATATCATCAAAAAATACTAGCAAAAATTTTCTAAGGAAGGGTTTTAAAATGGAATTCATCAACCCTTGAAATGTAGAAGGTGCATTGGTAAGGCCAAAAGGCATGACCAAAAATTCATAATGTCCCTCATGAGTTCGAAATGTTATTTTCGGAATATCTTCATTCTTCATTATAATTTGATGATACCTTGAATGAAGATCCAATTTGGAAAAATAAATTGCTCCATATAATTCATCCAATAAACACAGGAATGGGAAATTTATCTTTAATGGTGAGCTTATTGAGCTCCCTATAATCTGGACACATGCACCATGATCCATCCTTCTTGTGTACCAATACTACATGAGCAGAGAAGGAACTTTGACTAGGGTTGAATTATACCCGCCTCTAACATTTTTGCAATCATATGTTCAATTTGCTCTTTTGGACATAAGGACTATCTGTAAGGCTTGATGTTTGGAGGAACACTTCCTGAGGTCCAGGTAAGACCTGGCATGATCATGATCACAAATAGGTGGGAGTCCTTTTTGAGTTTCAAAAACCTTGGAATGATTGTCCAAGACTTTTTGGAGATCTACAGAAATAGATGATTTTGATGTTGGAACTTCTAGTGAGCATAATTGCGCAATTATGCCTCGTTGTTATTTATTTAGAAGCTTTGTCATGACGTTAGAGCTTATTATCTTTCCTGGCTTCCCTGCAATACCCCGTAATTCGACTTCCTTTCCTTTTGAAAAAAAATTCAAGCAAAGTTCTTGAAAATTAAAAGCTACTGTCCCCAAAGATTGTAACCATTGCACTCCTAGTACAACATCAGCACCTCCCATAGGAATGAAAAGAATTAGACTATTCAATACATATTCCTTTTCTAGGGCTAGTTCCTGGTGTATATCCTCTTCTTGTTCATTTTCTTCTTCCTCTTCACAATCTATGTAAAATAATTTCTTCTCAGCACACTTATGACCTTTAGTGTATTTGCTATCACAACTGTAGTAAAGCCCTTTTTCTCTTTTTTCTTCCAATTCTTGTGGTGTTAACCTTGTAGGTTGTGGAAATCTAGGCATAGCAACACTTCCTTCTTTATAGAAGTGAGTGGTAGGCTTCCTTGTCCCCATAATTTTACATTCAATTTTTCTTTCCAATCTGAATGCCTTCTCCAATGAATCAGGTTCCAAAACGCGAACTTCATGTTGGATGTTATCCTTTAAATTACCTATGAAGAGATCAATCCTGTGTTCATTTGGAATATCAGTTACCCTTATATTCAATTTCTGGAAGTCCTTAATGTGCTCCCCCACTAAATCCTTTTGTTTGAGATGTATCAATTGGCTAAAGAAGGTGTTTCTCTTTGTATCCTCATAATGTGCTATCATTTCCTCCATAAAAATTGACCAAGTGACAATTTTTTTACGGGAGAAAAGCCATCAATACCATACAAATGTATTTTTTTCTAAATTTAAGGGGTTGCAATGCGTACCTTTTGTGTGTTTTTCACATTACGGAGATACGAAATCAAGCTCCATCCTTCAGTATCCAACGCCTTTGATTATAGGATCCTTTCATCAACTTCCTCATCCATTTTGGAATATTGTGGTTTTTCACCTTAACATTAGAGTTTATGAAGTCACAATTAACATTTATTTTGTTCTAATCATGAGTTTCCTCTACTATCTTTTCACCATTAGGAAACATTTCTTGTATCAACTTTGTCAAACCTTCCATGTCTGCTTTTAGATCATTCTTTATGTTTTCCATGTTGTCTTTCATTTTTTCATTGATCTTAGCTTCCATGTCATCCATCTTCGTTCAACCACCAAGCTTCCATGGCATACATCACTTATATTCCACGCCTTTCTTCAAACCATCCATCTTTGCTTCCATGTCTTTCTTAAAAACTTCCATTTCATTTTTTTGCTCTTTGTGAAATAGGAAATTGCGTGCACTTGCTCTTGTAATTTTGATAGATCATGTTGCAATTCTTCATCTTCATGAGTCATAGTAGAGCCTTTTGAAGGCTTAATGGGTGTTGAATTATTTTTACAGGGCATTTTTTAGAACACAATACTGATATCTATTCTACAATATTCCCTGGAATCAATTCAAATTGATTCTTCAAACAAGACTAACTCGGAAAAAAAATACACACCTTTTTCTTTCTTTTGAGGAGATCGATATTGAAATTGGATTATCTCTATGATTGCGGCTCTTCAATATCTAAAATTTGGCACTGAGATAGCTTTATGAATTATATTTCGAATGCCACAGGTCTGACTTGATTTGGATTCTCCAAGACAAAGTTATGTCCAATTTCCCACAATGACCTAATTATGGACTGGTTCAGTAGAGCGAAATTGTACGACTTGCCACGTGTCACTGTTTCGTCTTTTAGCTCTGAAATTGATATCAAAGAAACTAAAGTCTGTGTAATTGCAACCAATTTTTACGGCACTCCAATCCGATGCTTAGAGAGAGAGTTATGAAGATTTTCCCACGATCACATCTTTGAGATGAAATTCAGGAGCTTGAAAAAGCACTACATTCCACAGATCATATCTCCAAAAATATTGCGAACCAAGCTCTAAAATTTTGCGATGAATTTCCTTAGGATTTCATCTTCACACCCTAAGAATTTTAGATTCTGAACCTTCGTAGAAAGAAAGTTATAGCGCAAATTCCACAATGACCTGTTTAGATTAAATTGAGGAGCCTGCAAAAATACCTAACTTACACAGATCATATCTCTGAAAATATTGTGAACCAAGCTTTGAAAGTTTGCGACGACGTTCCTCAAGATTTTGGCTTTGCACCATAAAAATTTCAGCTTCTGAAACTTTTTATAAAAAAATTTATGGAGAAAATTCCACGATGACCTGTTTGGAGTAGCGAAACCCTAGAATCCAAAGCTCTAATTCCAAATGTTGTGAAGCCAACTCCAAAAATAGAAGAAAAGAGATATCAATGCCTTAGAAATAAGCCACTTCGAGGGGGCAACCTCCAATACATTACATGAATGAACAATTATTGAATGATACAAATTAAAAAACCTCCTTTCTATATATAGGAGTCCATGGGGCCACAATGTAATCCTAGTGGGGCCACAATGTAATCCTAGCCGACCTAACAATAATAATTTAAGGGCACAATAACAAAAATATGGGGGTTATAGGGGTACAATAATAACAATAAGGGGGTTACACTAACAACAATAAGGGACTATACTAGTAATATAGGGACCTAACACTTTGGTGTGTTTGTCGAAGGAGGATATCGACCATTTTCTAACTTATTAACAAATAAATGAAATCATTTGCACACTACCACCGTTGAAGGCATGTGCACGAAACACCGTATATAATGTAGGGAAAAGTTTATAGGCTTGCAAGGTAGAGAAAAAATTCATAAATAAGGAAGATAGAGACCAACAATATTGTGCCCTATACTTGGGGCCTCAAAGGCTAGCATTGGGTACATAGAGGGAAGCCAAATAACATTATGGAAAAAATTAAAATATATTTAGCAAGCGAAAACTAAACTCAAACATAGGCAAATGAATTGTTTTATTTCAATAGAAAATTTAACTACACAAAGTGAAACAATGAAAATATCAAGCAAACCAAAATTAACCAAGGTCAGAGGACAAGTAAATGATATAAAAAAAACCCATGTAACTTCATTCATTAATACTAAAAGTCCATTAGCTATCATAAAGGCACACCTACTAACTCTGCATTGAGGAGAAGACTGTACCAATTCTCCAAACACTTTTCCTTTCTTAACAACGATAAGCAATAGCCAAGAAACGATTTTATAGTTAAAAAAAATAGAGAACCAATGATGAAAATGTCTCATGAGAATAATAGTGAAAATGGAAAGTTGGCGAGAAAAGGTTGAGGTTCATGCCATAGTGGAGAAATTAATGACTGAATAAATGGTTTCATAATGTTTTCCAACTTGGAATGGAGACTAATAAGAACAACCACAACCCATGTATTAATTTAAGTTTTCATGTCAGCTCACCACCACAATTTATGCTTGTAAGTGAATTACACCTTGGAAGAGGATGGGTGAGTCGGATGCCAAGCATGCAAAAGGATGAGATGATTTTTGATATGCAACAAGTCACACAGTAGGGGGCTGGATTTGGGAACTAATGAGGACTTTGGGGATTGAGCATGACATTAAGTATGAGGAATGAAATCAGCCTGAGGCGAAAAGCAGGTTGTCGTTGAAAATGTGATGGAGCAGACATGTGAAGGTTTTATCATAGATAGAACAATGACGTAAACCATGATACACCTTGAAATTTCACCAATGATTGAGGAAAATTAAAAGTAATTGAACCGATTCACATCACCTGCCTTGGGAGGTGATAAATATAATATTCATAACATGTATCAAAATATATACCACAAGTGAAATGGATCCACCATATTAAATTCATATAAATCTAAAGCTATCATTGAAAACTCAAATCCAAACCATTGCATGGAGAACAAATGATATAAAATGTTGACCATAATTCTGATTGTGTTATAATATACAACCATAGGAAAAGGATCACAGAGTCTATACCCCCTTTGTTTTCAAATTTATCACCCACACTTACACGAATAACCAATACCTTTGAAACCATTGTAATAATATCACGTTATGTAATACCCATGCACCAAGATTATGCCATACTTTGTATAACCATATGGTATAAATCAAATTTATGGAGAGGTTTATAGAAAGAATAAAATTAATCATTATAACATGGTTGATAAATAATAGTCCTCCATATCACAAAGCATCAGTGATGTTTATCATGTGTGCATCAGGTTGTTAGAGCCACATATGTGTAGAAACCCATTTTTCGTGTGCATCAAATAACCCAAGATAGAGACCCTTTAAATATGAAGTATTTTAAAACACATATCTATTAAGTACTCTTTTAAATGAAAATGCATTCTTTTAGAGTAGTGTCCCATCTACTAGTTTCAACAATCATTTTTCATTATTATTCTTTTTCTTTTCTATATTTCAAAATTGGTATTCTTGATTTTCTTAGGGAAGGATGAGAAAGTGATTCAAAATGGACCATGAGGTTTGGAAAATTGACTTGCATCAGTAGGTGGGGGAGTTATTATGCAAAATATCCCCTTCCCCACCCTCATAATAATTCTCGTATCAAGGTGGGAATGATGGGAGTTAGTATGAAAAATTTCCCTAAGCTACCCTCATATAATGTTGAGGGCAGGGAGATTTTTACCACTAAACCCCCCTTCCCCCCCCCCCCCCCTCCCAAATTTTCCTACCCCCACCCTCACACTGTCATATGAGGGTGGGTGTGGGGGTAATTTTCATACTAATTCATTCCACCCCCAACTCATGAGACATTATCTCAATGAATCTCTGACATATCAAATGTGTCTGTGGAATACAAAACAATGCACTTAATTTGACTACATATTGGAAAATGTCTCTAAAAGTCACATTATTTAACCCTCTACTAACATGAACCCAATACACCTTCCCAATTTAAAAAACCATACATTCACTAAATATTGTTGGTATCCATTTTTTCATTAACATTTTTTATACCCCTTTATATTTTTTAAATAATTTTGGGCTCCACTTTCTATACATATAAAGTCCCTTTATCCCCTATTATATAGTTAATATATTATGTTATTTTTTCCTCAATCTATATCCCCCAATATGAGTGCACGTGGTATGGTATTTCTCTCCCAATGAATCCCCGTGACCCAACATCACCCTCATATATAGTTTATATATGAGGGTAAGGGTGTCAGAGTTTTCATATGAATTCCCCCTATCCCAACCCTTATATGAGGGTGATATGATATGAGAGTGAGGTTGGATAGAGTTTTCATACAAACTCCACCCACCTTCACCCTTATATGAGGGTTTTCTTGGGAAACGTTTGCATACTAACTCCCCTCATCCCCTCCTTGAGCTGAGGGTTATTATGAGGGTGGGGGTGGAAGAAGTTTGCATGCTAAATGTACCTACCCCCACCTTAAAATAAGGGTGATGATGGGAGGAGTTTGCATACCAAATCCTCTCACCCCCACCCTCATATTCGGATTAAGGTTATGCTAACTTCAACTGCTGCCAACCTCATATGAGGGAGGGCATGGGACAAGTTTGCATGGATACTAACTCCTCCTACCCCCACCCTCATATTAAAGTGAGGATGGGGGGATTTTGTATACTAACTCCCCCCACCTCCACTATATGAGAGTGAGGATGGGGGTGATTTTTCATATTAACTTCCTCCACCCACCACCATATGACCCTCATATGAGGTTAAAGGTGTGGGGAGTTTGCATATTAACTCCCCCCAGCCCCACCTGATGAAGGTGGGGGTAAGAAGGAGTTAATATGAAAACTCCCCACACCCTTAACCTCAGATGAGGGTCATATGGTGGTGGGTGGAGGATGTTTTCTTACTAACTTCCCCCACCTCCATTGTGTGACAATGGGGTGGAGGAATTTTGCATACTAACACTCCCCATACCCACCCAATATGAGGATTAGAGTAGGGGTAGTTTTCATATTAACTCTACTCACTATGGGGATGGAGATGGGAGGAGTTTACATAATATCTATCCCAACCCAATCTAGCCCACCCGAACCCTCATTAAGCCAAGAGGCTCATTCTACAACCCACTATGAGGGAGATGTGTAAGTTTGTCCATTCATCCATTCTCTTTTAAAATAAAAATAATAAAAAGTAATGTTGGCTATAATAAAAAAAAAATGAATATGTTGTAAAATAATTAGAAGTAAAAAAAATGTGAGTAAGATGTTTAAATATTATAATTTGTTTATTGATAAAATATTTTAATCCGAATTAATATTGACATATACTTAAAAATATGTTAATAATAAAAAACCATTTTAATTGGTGTCATAAAATGTATAAATGTACATGTTATGCAAAATATTTTAATGTCAAATGCTTATACATTATAAATCATTTAAAATTTTTTATCTATATATCATGAAAAAATTAACTTTTTATGGTTAAAACATTTATTTGGTCCTATATTATATACTCTATTTATCATTTAAAAATACAATTTAAATAATGAAAAATAACACATTGCATTTTACAATCTAAAAACGTTTGAGCGTGAAGGAATTTGATCCCTCTAGGCTCATGTGAGACCCATACTTAAAATGGATATACGCTAATAACCATCATATGAAATGAGGATAGAGTCTAGAGTTTATAAAATTATGAGGATGGAAGTGAAAATAATTTACATACTGTCTTACTCACCCCTCGATTATACTCATGTGAAAGTCAAACTAAAGGTGGGAGAGTTTGCATACTAACTAGCCTCAACCCACTCTCATAACATGAATATGCGATAGAGGGAGTTATTATGAAAAGTCCTAAAACCCTTCTATGAAGATGAAATTAGATTGGAGAATTTTGCAATTTCCCCCACCTTTTTCCAAAAACTCAATATGTAATTGACACAAAAGTTTGGTGAATTAAACATGTCCGAACCATAGTTACCAAGTTATAATTCGAATTCGATAAGATACGAGAAAAATTCAAATGAAAAAATTCAATTAGTAAAAATATTGATAATAGATATCGTAAGAATTGTGATTTTATTAGTTGTTTTCTCAATTTATTTTGATTTTTGAATAAATTTTATTAATTTTAAATAATATAAATTTTTTCGAACAAAATTATCAAAACAAAATCTACTATTTGTATTTTCCCTCCAATGTTGAGAGAATATCTCAACCTACCTATTCATATTTGGAATTGGTTGGATCTCACAAGCACAATAAATATGTTGTTAGCATTCTGCAATTTTCTAGAGATTGTGAGAACTAATCACATAGACCAACATCAAACTAACTTTGGAATCTGGGACCTAGCTTTCTTAGATTCAAAGGGGGATCTCTCTATAAGATATAACTTTGTTTAAATAAGTTTTAGGCTAGTTATGATAGTACTTGTGTTTTGGGTTTGTTTTGGATTTTGGAAGATTGATTATATTCAATTTATTAATATCTATTGGGAAATGGAGTCAAAATATAACTGGATGGTTGCATCAACTTTTCACAGAGTAAACACAAGGAAATATAGGAATATTTACTGGATCTCTTGGATTTATAAATGGATTTCTGGTAGAAATATGAACAGATTTAGCATCAATCTCATATCAATCAAAGAAATCATTCATTATGTCAACATGTTGTTGAGAAGTAATGTGTTGGGTGTTATCAAATTGGGGTATTTTGGATTGATAGTCTTGGGGCATAACCACTAGCTTTTCTGGAAGAAGCAAGGGAGCATAACGTGTAGCCATGATTGGGGGTGGAGGGCTGAAAGTTAATGGATTAATAAGTGGCAAAGGATGAATATATGTGAACAAGAGGAGGGATGAAGTGATGGAGATGAAGGCCTTTGAGTTTTTATGAGAGGATAAGTAGAAGAATTTTTAGAAGGGGCTGGACTCACAAATGTTTGTTGAATTGTTTGGGATGTAATGGATGAAGAAAAAATATTTAATGAAGACAATTCTACTGATTGTTGGAGATAGACATATGTAAATGCTGAAGTGAAGTCTAATACCAAATCTTTAAGGATCTTAAAATACTGGACAATTTCTTGATCAGATTTTAAAGAAGACATATTTTTAGGTGAATCTTGATGTAAATTCGATTAGTTAAGGACTATTATATCTGCCCAATTTATGGATTTACTTCTAAAGAGGCTTTTCTCAAAATTTAAGTCGAAGTTGATATCTTGTAAGATCACAAGCTTAACAGGAAGAGACTGTGTTCTTGGAATAGGATTATTAATTCCCAGGATTTTTGATGAACTTACCTATTTAACTGACTTCTTTGAAGTATCTTTAGTTCTTATTTCAATCCTTTGAGGATCATCCACTATTTCATGAGGTTTGGGATTAGGATGAGATATTGTATAAGGTCTCTTGGAAGCCAGTTTAAAAAAAATCAAAACACAAACTATAAAATGTAACTCATATTGTATTTAAAAAAAACTAAAATATAGAAATCTCTATGGGATATTAATACAATGATTTTTTAACCAGAGATTGAATTTGAAAGAAATTATGATTGATTTCAATTCGTTCCCCAGTATGGTCGCCACTATGTTAGCGTTCTGTAATTTGCTAGAGATTGTGAGAGCTAATCACATAGGCCAACATCAAACCAACTTTGGAATCTAGGACCTAGCCTTCCTAGATTCAAAGAGGGCTCTCTCTATAAGATATAACTTTGTTTAAATAAGTTTTAGGCTAGTTATGATAGTACTTGGGTTTTGGGTTTGTTTTGGATTTTGGAAGATTGATTGTATTCAATTTATTAATATCTATTGGGAAATGGAGTCAAAATATAACTGGATGGTTTCATCAAATTTTCACAGAGTAAACACAGGGCAAGCTAGGAATATTTATTGGATCTCTTGGATTTATAAATGGATTTATGGTAGAAATATGAACAGATTCAGTAGAACTAAAGAGAAATTAAAAATTCTTTAGTTTGGCTTTCAGTGGAAAACATATTGATCATAAAGGCAACCAGAATAAGGTACTCAAAATTAAATCCTAGTCATCACGTTTTCTGCTTTACAATTAGAATTCATATGTTTACAATGAAAGAGGACAATGAAACAATACTAACTGAAGAAAAACATCACCAGTATTTAAGACACAAGAATCCCATGAATGGTATGATTATTATTAATGCTTCAGTGCTTTGAAAAAGCTTACAGTACTCCAAAAGACAATAACGATTCTGATCTCACTCAATCGACCTTTGATACTTCCAAAACTGAAGTATTTATACAAAAAATTACAACGAAATAGTCTCTATCAAACTTGAACTAAAAAATGTAACTATTACAAAATTATAGTTTCGGTGGAGTGCGCTATGTAGAGCAGGTGCTAATGTAGTGGGGCAGTTTAGGAGGTGGACCACAATTTGCTGATATGATGGCAGACTAAAATGAGTGCTGTGTTGGCAGATCTGTTGTATGAATGCCCTGTTCTCTTGTAGTTACAACATAATTTTCTTTACCGCAACACCTTTTCCCAACTTGACGTGTAGCGTTTATTTGCTACACTAGTCGTTTCTGCTGAGTTAAAACATATTTTGTGAATAAAACAGTGTAAAAAACCAATATACCGGACCTGAAATATTTTAAATTTCAATTATAAAGTCACATCGCATCTGTGCACTTCGCAACATTTAGAGTTTAGGTTTATGAAGAATGCTATCGGATATGCAATGCGTAGTGGGAGATGACATGGAGGGATTGGTGGGACTAGGTTGCAGCGCAAATCACAGGTTTTAAGTTTTAGTTATAAGTGTGGAGGATGTAAACACTAAAAACAACGAAGTGCGAAGCACGGGGGAGGAAGTAAGTGACGAAAACAGGGAAAAAGTGGGACCGGAACGCAGGTGTAGATCGCAGGTTTTAAGTTTTATTTATAAGCTACGGGGTTAACATCTAAAATTTACAAAATGCGGGGAGAGGGACCTACCCGCATCGCACATCGCAGAATTTAGCACTTGGAAAATAATGTAAACACTTAAAACCGCGAAGTGCAGTTTGCGCTATTTGGAGGATGACGTGTCAAGGAGAAATGGAGCCCACTGCAATTGGTGAAGTTTTATGCGGTAAGGAAAGGTTTTATGATGTTTTCATAATATATTAATGTATTTGCAAAGGCTGTAAAGTGGGGGGCAGAGCTGCTGAGGTGGGGCAACTTGTCGCATCGCAAGTTAAAATAAATATATTGCGGGAACTTTCAAAGGTAAGTTAAAATAGATGCAATGTGATGTACTGAAAATTGGTGATGCGACAAATCGCAAATCGACGATCGCAGTTTTTAAGTTTTGTTGCGATGCGAAACATATAAAATCTGCGAAATGTGATGAGGGCCCTACTTTGATCGCGATCGGGGAATAAGGGAATAGAGTAAGTGAAAAGCGATGAAAAGGTAAAGGTGGAAGGGTAAAGTGGAAAAGCAGAAAAAAGGGTAAGTTTAATTATTTTCAATGGAAAATGAAATGAAAAAGAAAGCGTGACAAGGAACGGGTCCCACTTCATCATATATAATCCTTCGAAAGGTTTTTAGGAGATGGAAATGTAAATGATTTTGGGTTTGGTATATGGGAAAAGTGATTTTGAATGTGTGGGATTATAATGAAATGTGTGGAACTGCATGAGCGGGGAAGGAAATGAAAAGGGAAATGAATGAAATGAAAGTAGGGGGAAAATATGCTATGGTTTAAAACTTTTAGGATATAAATTAATAATCAGAATTTAAACCATACAAATAACTTTTCCATAGGCACATTTAGACTAGTAGCCTATCAAAACCTTTAAAACAGAATGAAGCTTTTTTTTTCTTTCTTTCTTCCCTAATGTTTTGTTTTTACTTATTTATTTAGGGCATCTAATACCTAACATGTTATTTACATGGATGCCTAAAAATTATAATCTTCCTAACATTTTTAACCTTTTCGTTCTTTTGCATCCATATCGTACCTTATCATTTTTAACTTATTCAACTACTTATGCTAACTTATCAAAACAAATGATGTTACAACACCTTCCTTGGTTTAGATTAAACTATTGAACGAGTTTTGTTTTCTATGTAACTAATCAATCTATCAAGATTAAACAGTTTGACAAATTATTTTTCACTACCTATTAACAAGCAATTTAAACCTAATTCAATCATTCTTAAACTGTATTATTGAATTTTATTTAACTTTTCTAGCATTTTAAAAAACTGAACACAATTTATTTTCAGAAATAAGTTAAACTAAAAGTAGTGGCATTTGGATGTGCAACATTGTCAAAATTTATTATTTTTTCTTCTTTTTAATGGGCTTCACATCTTATATTTTTTATTTATAACATTTACACTCTTTTGATTTTTTATGTTATCTCCTTTTTCATTTATTTTGAAAATTGTTTGCATATTGGAAATCATTTCACAAAATAATTTTGAAAGATAGAATAAAATCAGTCACCTTGAGATCCTATGAAATATAGGACCCTAACATATGTGATGTATTGCTATGGTTTGTATTGGGTAATATAAAAATTATTTTGTGTGTAAACTGTCTACCATGTCTACTCCTCTAATTTTCTACTTGGTATCAGAGTAGGTCTTAGCTTGACTCCCTCATAGGAGGGCCCAAAAGGATGAAAGAGATGTGAGATTTGATATTCTATACATATGGTAGTTAGTGTGTGGGAATGTTTTCTAATTTTTAATTTCTTGAATTTGATATTTATTTTTGGTTTGTCTTGCTGCATGTGATTGTGAGTACAAACCAAAAATAGAAAATTACTCTCACCGCTATGTCAGAGAGTTCTTATGTTGTGGTGGCCTGAATTTATTTTCTCCAATTCTTGTATGAGGTGTTAGGTGTCTCTAGTGATGCATCTAATCAAGAAATAAGTCCTCTTACCGTAAGAAGGATTTAAAGGTTCATCCATATAAGAATTCCAAAAACCCTAATAAGAATGACAATTACCTTGAATCAGATGAACGGTTCAAGAAAATTACTTATTCTTATGGTATTCTGTTGGATCCAATAAAGCATCGTCAATATGATGCAACCAATTTTTAGGCAATTGAAATTGAGAATCAATAATTGGAATTGGATCTGTCTATCCTGAGAGCAGTGAATACCATGTTTTCCGCTCTTTTCAACAAGCTTCAAGTTGAGAGTGTAAACTTCTATGATCCAAGTTAATTTTCAACAAATTCTTCTGGGAAATCTGTAATATCCCGTTTCGGGGATATCCCTAAAACATGGAAAAATCCAACCAGAGATGGACTGGGAGGGCGTTTACCAGATATGCCGCCTCTGAAAAGAGGACGAAATCTGGAGGCTACATGGCCCTTTCCAGACTCTGTCTAAGAGTATAAAATAAACACACTAAGTGGTATGGAACTAGAATGCTCAAATATGTATAAAAAATAACAGTGCAACAGACATATAATAACATAGAAATAATGTACGACAACTCATCCAGAAATATAGAGAGGAAATTCTAAGCCATTTTATTAAATTGAGAGGTATAATGAAGCAAAATAGGTGATCAGAGTGATGGCACCTAAAATTTCTCTAGGCAAGTGAAGAAATACTCTTAGAATACACCAGAAATGGCTGCTCTCTGAACTGCATCCTAGCTATCGGAAAACTTCCATGTAGCTGCTACCACTGAAATGAACTGATAATTAAGGGCTTCTCCCCTTGTCGGAATGAGCTGAAAATCTGGAATCCTCCTCTACTCACCAATCTGGACAAAACCCAGAAACCATATCAGAAATGGCCGACCTCCAGAAAAAACCCCCTTGGGGAATTACGCTGGCCTCCAAGGCCCTGCGCAGAGGCTAAATGAGAATGACTGAAATACCGCCTCAAAATCCACCAAAATCCTCCCAAAGGTAAAGGCTGATCCTCTGCTTGAAATCTCAGCTCAAATCTCCTACAAAACCCCCGATCCGGAACACCTCCAAGATGGACTGTGTCCTCCCTCTCAGTGACTACGCAGTCTCTATGAATGATCGACTCTGCAGCAAAACCAAACACCAAAACCTCCTACAAAATTCTAAGGAAATAACCTTGCTCGAGAAGGCACTCGAATTCCCCCGGGGCTAAGGGCGAGATCTCCGACCGGAGACACTCAATGCACTAAACAGTGCTGCAGACAGGCTAAATAGCCAGCATGCTCAAGAAGTCAAAATAACCAGCTCAATATCATAAAAAACAGAATGAATCAAATGAGAAGGCTCCTCCCTCTTTTATAATGTTGGCCTTCCTCCAACCCTAAGGCTCATATCCTCAACGTAGCCTCCCTCTCTTGCCACGTGCTCATCCTCATCTGCGCAGTAGCTTCTAGAGCATACGTAGGCCCCATCTCTACGTGGTGCTTGGCCCCCCTTGGCTCCCATTTAAGTTACAATGTTGTGCTACTAGGAGGGTGTTTTATTCCACTTAAGTGAGTTAGACCTTCTTCACTCACTTTTTATTTATTAATAAACTATAGACGGCAAAACTGAACAAAATCGAATATTCCAATTAGCTGTCACTAATTAGGAATATTACAGTCTCCCCTGGAAAAATGTTGCTTGTCCTCAAGAAACTGAAGTTATGGATGCTGCAAAATATTCTCACTCTCCCAAGTGGCATCCTCATCCGGAAAATTCTTCCACCTCACCAAGAATTCCCGGACTGTCCTGCTCCGTAGCTGCCTCTCCCTGGTATCAATAATAGCCTTTGGCTGCAACACCAAATGTCCCTCATCATTCGTGGGTGGTAGCTCCTATGTCACTATCACCTGCTGCCCCAGTGCCTTCTTTAAGCATGATACATGAAAAACATTATGGATCTTGCTGCCTTGGGGCAACTCCAACTCATACGCAACCTGCCCAATCCTGCGTATCACCCTGTATGGCCCGTAAAAGAGAGGCTTGAGCTTCCCAGATCCCTTATGTTTCAGCGACGACTGTCGGTATGGATGTAATCGTAGGTAGACCAAGTCCCCTACCTCAAACTGTCTCTCCACCCGACCTCTGTCGACATACAACTTCTACTGGTTTTGTGTTGTAGCCATATTATCCTTGAGAGCTCGGAGAATGTCCTGACTCTCTTGGATCCAAATCTTGGCTCTAGGAGCCTTGCTAGCATCGAACATCACATCAGCAAAATATAAGGAATGATACCCATACAAAGCATAAAATGGTGACATACTAATGGACATGTGATGTGTCGTGTTGTAGCAGTACTCCCCCAGATGCAACCACTTCAACCATGCTCGCTGCTACCCACTAACATAGTTATGCAAGTAGCCCTCCAGCCACTTGTTAACTATCTCCGTTTGTCCATCCGTCTGTGGGTGATAACTGGTGCTTGGTGTCAAATCCGTCCCCACTAACCGGAAAAGCTCCTGCCAAAATCTGCCCATGAAGCGACTGTCCCTGTCACTGATGATGGTCTTAGGAAGACCATGCAGCTTGAAAACCTCTCTGAAGAACTGCTCGGCCACCTATGCTACTGTGTAATGCACGGATATGGCGAAAAAGTGCGCATACTTTGTTAGCCGATCAATGATGACAAAGATACAATCCTTGCCCTGCACCATGGGAAACCCTGTGATGAAGTCCATCGAGAGACTCTCCCATTTCCCCTCCGAAATGGGAAGAGGCTGCAACAATCTTGCGGGATGGCTCATCTCCCCCTTTTTCCTTTGACAAACATCGCACTACCTGATGTGCTGGAGTACATCCTCCTTAAGGCCCTTCCATGAGAACCTCTCTCTAATGGCCCTGTAGGTTTTGGTAAACCCCTGATGGCTTGCCAATGGAGAATCATGTGATGCATGGAGTATCTTCTTCTTAAGCTGAGATCCCTTAGTCAAGAAGATCCTGTCCCTATAGTAGATGATCTCATCGACCACCCTGTACCTGTCATCCACCACCTGTCCATCCAAAACCTCACACGCAAATCTGTCCTTGGAGTACTCCACTAATAATCGAGCCCTCCAATCTGTATCCAAGCTCATAAGAGATAACGTGGCTAGTCTACGTGAAAGGGCATCTGCTACCACGTTATTATTACCCTTGACATACTCAATGTCAAAGTCATATGCTTGGATCTTACTGATCCACTTCTGTTGCCTCTCTTGTAGATGCTTCTACTCCAAAAAGAATCTGAGGTTGTTGTGATCAGTCCTCACCCTGAACCTGTTCCCTACCAAATACTGCCGGAATTTGGCCAAGGAATGCATAATGGCCAACATCTCCTTGTCATATATAGAATACAACCTCTCATGCAGAAGGAGCTTCCGGCTCTCAAAGGCTATAGGGTGTCCCCCCTACATCAATACTGTGCCGATCCCCTCTCCCGATGCATCACACTCCAAGAAAAATGGCTGCATAAAATCTGGCAATGAAAGCACTGGGAAGCTACTCATCACCTCCTTGAGCCTATCAAAGGCTCATTGTGTTGTGTCCGACCAATTGAATGCCCCCTTCTTTGTCAAATCTGTTAGGGGTGCAACAAGCTGTGAGAAACCTTTGACGAACTTCCTGTAATAAGTACATATACCAATGAACCCTCGAAGTTTCGTCACGTTTCTTGTCTCTGGCCAATCTCTGATGGCCCTAATATTCTCCTCATGGACTCTCACTCTGTCCACTCCAATAATATGACCCAAATAAAACATCTCCATCATCCCAAACTCACACTTGGAGAGCTTAGCATAGAAATGTTGCTCTTCCAAGATATGTAGTACTGCCTCTATATGCTGGAGATGCTCCTCCCATGTCCTGTTATATATGAGTATGTCATCGAAAAATACCATTACAAACTTTCTCAGATGACTGCAGAAGATATGGTTCATGCAAGACTGGAAAGTAGCTAGTGCATTGGTTAGCCCAAAAGGCATAACCAAAAACTCAAAGTGCCCATAATGACACCTGAAGGCGGTCTTGGGAATGTCCTGTTCCCTCATGTGAATCTGATGGTACCTTGATCTCAAATCAATCTTCGAGAAGAACTTGGCTCCTCTCATCTCATCCATCAACTCATCGATCCTGGGTATAGGATACCTGTTCTTCAGGGTCTTCTTGTTCAGGGCCCTGTAATCAATGCACATCCTCAAGGTGCCATCCTTTTTCTTCACCAACACCATGGAAGAAGCAAACGGACTCGTGCTCGGTCTGATGTGCCCAAGAACTAGCAACTCTTAAATGGCCTGCTCAATCTCATCCCGATAGGCTTTGGGATGCCTATAGGGGGTAGTAATCACTGCCTGAATTCCCTGCTAAAGCTCAATGGTGTGCTCGAACCCTCGGTCCGGTGGCTGACCTGGTGGTATATCCCCAAACACTGCATCATACCTTTTAAGGATGGCCTGCATGTTAGGATGGAATTCCTGACCTGTGGTCCCTGCCTTTGATGCCCGCAACTCAACTGCCCACTCTATGTCTCCCTTCCAGAAATCTGCCTCCATCCGGTGTGCCAAAACTATCTGAGGTGGGTAAGTGTGCATCCCGCGAATCTTCTCATGCTTCCCGGTCTTCTTGTCATCCCACTCCATCTCTAAGGCCTCCCAATTCATGGTGACCTTCCCCAGACTATTCAACCATTGAAAACCCAATACCACATTGGTATCTGCTATGTTGACCACGAAAAAGTGATCGGTCACGATGTAGGTACCCATCGTCACTGCCAACTCTGGAACATACCGGGCACACTGCATCGTTTGGGCTCCTCGGACCAAAACTGAAAATCCGTCAAAGCTCTCAGTCGGTATACCTCTCCGCTCGACCATCTATGCATCAATGAAGTTGTGGGTTGCCCCACTGTCAACCAAAATTGACACTCGCTGGCCACGTACTATCCCTCGTACACGTAACATCAAATACTTGGGAACTCCTCGCAAGGCTGCAAGGGTCCCTCCTATGGGTGAAAAAGCTGCACCGCCTGTCCCTGGAGGTCGAGGCGGCAACTGATCCTGGGCCATCTGACTATCTCCTGCCTCCTCATCATCCTCCTCATCCTCTTCCCCGCAATCATTAGAGAAGACCTTAATAAAGTGTGATTTTCCAGCAACACACCTATGCCCTGGTGCCCACGGCTCCTGACAAGTGAAGCACAACCGCTTCTTCCTTAGCTCCCTCCTGGCATCATCATCTATCTGTACCCATCCTAGATTCCCCTTTGGAGGTGGAACCCTCACATCTTTCCCCTTGGACTGGAAACCCTGTCTTTGGGGGTAAGGTGTACGAGTCCTGGGAAATGCATCTTGTAAATCCCGTGTCCTGTTAATAGCATCCTGGAGTGTAGCTGGTCTAGTGGATCTCACTAATCCCCGAAGTGGCTCTGCTAACCCCTCCACAAACATATAGATCATCCGTGCTACGGATAGATCTGACACCATCACTTAAACCCTCAAGAAATCTGCAATGTATGTCTCTAGTCTCCCAGTCTGCTTGAGCCTCGTCAGCTCAACAAAGTGTTGTTCCGGATCCCTCTGGTCAAATCGCTCCATCAACCTCCTGGTAAACTCAGCATATGTCGTCACTGTAGAATGTCCGAGTGTGACCATCCCATGGAACCACCAGTCCTGGGCCTCACCATCCAAATTTAATGTCGCCACCTTGATGGCCTCCGTCTCCGACACCTGGTTAAGCTGGAAATAGATGTACAACTTCTCCACCCAAGATTTTTCTGAACTATTTGATGAGCCATCAAACATAGGAAAATGGAATCTGCTAGATGTGCAGTGGGTATCTCTATCATGATAATGTCGGTGCCCTCTATGATGGTCGCGGGGTCTACTGTCCATCTGGAGCTGAGCAAAATCTCAGAATGAGAGAGCATCCCTGAACTTCTGCCCATAGGCCTGATACTGTGCAAAATACTCGCCCATGTATCTAGGCTCTGCCTCCTATTGGGCTCCTACCCCTGTGTCTGCTCCCAATAAAGTGGACATGGTAGAGCAGGTAGGTGCACGTGAAGCCATCGGCTGAGGAGCATCACGCTGAGCAACACCATGCTCTGGAAAATGGTGGGATGTACCTGATCCCTCACCTACCTGGAAAACCCATGGGGTCTCACGCTGTCTAGCATGAATCTCTGACCCATCACCTCAATCTGTTTGGCTAAATCTTGCACCGATTTGAGGAGTGCCTCCCCAAACTGTTTGGCCTCAGTGTCATCTTCCATTGGCCCTCTCTGCTCTGAATCTAATATAGGCTCCTCCTGCTCTGCGTCTGTCACAGGCTCTCTCTCCTGCTCTGTGTCCACCACCCGAACATAGTCTCCCTCTCCGTAGGTGTTCTCCAACCTATGCTCACGGTCTCTGTACTTCTTGCCTCTGTAAAAAATATATGGCCTCTTCCCTGGTGTCATAGACCACAGGCTGAGCCAGAAATATGCTCTGATACCACTGTAGTATCCCGTTTCGGGGATATCCCTAAAACATGGCAAACTCCAACCAAAGATGGAATGGGAGGGCGTTTACCAGATATAATGCCTCTAAAAAGAGGACGAAATCTAGAGGCTACATGGCCCTTTCCAGACTCTGTCTAAGAGTATAAAATAAAAACACCAAGTGGTATAGAACTAGAATGCTCAAATATATATATAAAATAACAGTGCAGAAAACATATAATAACATAGAAAGAATGTACGACAACTCATCCAGAAATATAGAGAGGAAATGCTAAGCCATTTTATTAAACTAAGAGATATAATGAAGTACAATAGGTGATCAGAGTGATGGCACCTAAACTTTCTCTAGGCAAGTGAAGAAATACTCTTAGAATACACCAGAAATGGCTGCTCTCTGAATTGTGTCCCAGCTACTGGAAAAATGCCGTGTAACTGCTACCACTGAAATGAACTGATAATTAGGGGCTGCTCCCCTTGCCAGAATGAGCTAAAAATCTGGAATCCTCCTCTACTCACCAATCTGGACAAAACCTAGAAACCATATCAGGAATGGTCGACCTCCAAAAAACACCCCCTTGGGGAATTATGTTGGCCTCCAAGCCCTGCGCAAAGGCTAAATGAGAATGACTGAAATACCGCCTCAAACTCCACCAAAATCCTTCCAAAGGTAAAGGGTGATCCTATGCTCGAAAGCTCGGCTCAAATCTCCTGCAAAACCCCCGATCCGGAACACCTCCAAGATGGACTGCGTCCTCCCTCTCAGCAACTGCGCAGTCTCTATGAATGCTCAGCTCCAAAAAAAACCCAAACACCAAAACCTCCTACAAATTGCTGAAGAAATAACCTTGCCTAAGCAGGCACTTGAAATCCCCTGGGGCTAAGGGCGAGATCTCCGACCGGAGACACTCAATGCACTAAAACATGCTGCAGATAGGCTAAATAGCCAGCGTGCTCAAGAATTCAAAACGACTAGCTCAATATCATCAACAACAAAATGAATCAAATGAGAAGGCTCCTCCCTCTTTTATAACATTGGCCTTCCTCCAACCCTATGGCTCGACATCTCCTCAACGTAGCCTCCCTCTCTTTCCATGTGCTCATCCTCATCTGTGCAGTAGCTTCTAGAGCATATGTAGGACGCGTAATACACGAAGTGTATGAAACGAAAGGATATTTCCTATCTTACCGAATCAACTGAGCGCGCGTAACCTGAGATATATTATTAACCCTTCATTATCACCTGACATGATCACCTTTAGGGCGTACCCTGAGCAGTAGTGTTGGGGATATATAAAGGAAATTATCTAGAATAGTTCGATAAATGCTGGGCTGGCAAGAGACAAGTTAGAGAGATTCTCTAGACATGGAAAGGAAATTCATTCTCTAGAAATGAAAGGGATAAACAACCCCTCTCTACGTGGTGCTTGGCCCCCCTTAGCTCCCCTTTAAGTTACAACATTGTGCTGCTAGGAGGGTGTTTTATTCCACTGAAGTGAGTTAGACCTTCTTCACTCACTTTTTATTTATTAATAAAATATAGACGGCAAAACTGAACAAAATCAAATATTCCAATTAGCTGTCGCTAATTAGGAATATTACAAAATCACATCAAAGATCAAAGAGTTGACACATTTCGAACTACCAAGTGTATTTCATCATCAGAAGAGTGATGATTGGTTGATCAATTTCATCAATAAATAATGTAGAGAAAGCAATGGTCAAATTCAAAGTTAATAATAAAATAAAATAAAAAAACAAAATTAGCCATTAAGAAGTTATAATTTTTACCTCCTAGCAATATTAATTAAATTAAATTTTAAAAAATTAAAAGAAATATTAATTGAAAGTAATCATACAAATTAAATAAATATTAATAAATTATATTATAATTCACAAAATATATAAATAATACCAAACAAAATAACAATAACCACACACACACACACACACACACACACACACACACACACACACACACACACACACACACACACACACTTTTATATATATATGAATTAAACCATAAATTTCTAAAATAATGATATTAATTTAGTAAAATAAAAGGTTACCATAAAACAAGATCAATAAATTTATTAAAATTGTATCATAAAAATATAAAACTAATAACAAACTAAAAAAAATCAACATAAAAAATATAATAATAATAACAAACTAAAAAACTCAAAGGGAATAAGTAAAAAAAAAAAAATAATAATCAAACAAACATATGAAAAAAAAATCAAAATAAGAGCACAAAAGGAGGAACTCGAAAACCCTAGGAAAAGATAAACGGGATCCAAAAACTACTAATATTCCATCTGTCATCCCTATTGAGCGTACACGAAATTTTCTCAATTTCAATAGCTTCCCTAATGATGCAGGAGCATCCAACTGAAAGGCTACAACTGGAGTTGATTTCTTCTGCTGGATAGAAAAAGAATTTTTGAATTCTATTTTACTTTGTTTAAGTTAATTTGGGCTAAGACAACCATTGTAATTTATAGATTAAAAGAATAGCTGAATTAGGATTAGTTAAGTATTTGGTTGAATAAACTGTTCTGAAACTAAATGATAGTTTCTCAACCACATGGGGGTTTTGGGAGAGGAATAAAACCAAACCAAACTGACCATTGTGGGTTCTGCCATCCGTAGTGAGAAAGGAGTGAATAGAGAAGAAGAAATAAATGTAAAAACCAGCCATCTAAGGGCTTGTCTCTGTATTTTTCATTTCTAAATTAATTCCAAGTGTTTTGCGCTTTGGATCGGGCTCTCTATTTTAAATATTTGTTGAAATATAACATTTGCATTTAAATCCACAATAATAATACTAATCAGATTTGCAGGCACAACGAGACCATAGATCTTGCACAACCCTTTCTTGAATTGAATTTCATGTTAATCACAAAACGAAGACCAATCAGAATTGCAGGCTCGACGAGGACTGTTAGATCCAACACCGATAAAGGGTGAGAGATCAGATCATAGTTGGGAGGGCATCACATATTGCAAAATATAGCGTTTACGGTTCAGTTCGAAAGTTAAAGTGATACGACAGAGATATAACGTGGACCGTCAAATCCAGCAGAGACTAAACGATGGAGATTGAAATCGCGTTAGGAGAAAAATCACAAATCACAACTTTTGGAATTTAACGTTAAAGCTAACACAAGGTAAGTTAAATAATTTGCGATGCGAAGTGGAGAAGGCATGTGGCAGCATGACACAACATCACATCCCGCAAGAAATAGAGTTTAACCTTTAATTTATGTTGTAAATTTTGCGAAGTGTGATAGTCTGCAATTGGTCAGAGCTGTTGTGGGACCCTCCAGGTGAGACATTCGTATGTATGCATTTGTGTTGTGTTTTGGTTGTGGTCTATGTAAAGTAATCCATTGTGGTCGCGTGTGTATGTATGTTAAGAGGTTCCAAAGTAGAAATTTGCTGCGAGTAAGGGAAATTTTGTGTGGAATCTTAAAAAATAGTTCTGCGGCGCATTTTGGTATTTTTTGCATCTAGTCTGCATCAATTGGTATCAGAGAGAAAAATCTCTTTTCTTAGGTGAAGATTAAAGTAGGAAGAAGAGGCCATGAAAGAGCTTCAAGAGGAGCAGCAAATGAAGGACTGCATGAAGAGATTAGAATGTTGTCAACTCGTTTGGCAGCAGTGGAAGCAAGAAGGCGTAGGGATCTTGAAGGTGGAGATGACATTGAAGGTGAGACAGTGGCAGTAACAGATGGGTCAGAGGATGAGACACCTGAAATCAAACTACTGAAATCGGTTTTGATGGCTAGCAGCAAGCCAAGACTAGAGCTCTCCAATTATGTTGGAAATTTTTCCACAGAAGCATTGTTGGACTGGATAAGTGAGTTAGAAAAATGCTTTTAGTATGAAGAATTTAGTGAAGATAGGAAAATCAGGTTTGCTATCACTAAGTTGAAAGGAAATGCCGCACTGTGGTGGGACATCGTGCAGGGTGAAAGGAGAAGACTGAAGAAGCCTTTGATCAAGAGATGGGATAGGATGTTTGTGAAGATGAAAAGCAAGCTCCTACCTAAATATTACCAAATTTCCATTTATAGACAAGTTCAGAATCTAAGACAGAGAACAATGACTGTAAAGGAATACATGCAAGAGTTCTATGAAGTGAACTTGAGGGCTGAGTATGTTGAAGATACCCCTGAGAAGACAAGAAAATTTGTGAATGGTCTATGGATGGAATTCTTAGATGAGATCAATATTCTTTCCCCTAAATCTCTAGAGGAGGCATACCTGTGTGCTTTGAAGGTGGAAGAAAATATTACCAAGAAGAAGAATGCAAGAAGAGGATGTGGTTCTGGTAGAGGAAGAGGATAGTACTTTGGCAAAGGTAGCACTGCCAATAGTAATGAAGAGGGTAGCAGTTTGAAGACTTAGGGACAGACTGAGAAGGAAGGTAACATTGGAGGTGGAAGGCCATACCAACGAGGATGATGTAGTGGCAGAGGCAGAGGAAATGCCTACCAGTGTTACAAGTGTCACAAATGGGAACATAGGTCTTTTGAATGTCCGGAAAATGAGCAAGCTGGACATAGGGGACTGTATGTTTCTAAACCTGATGTAGCAGAGGCACCGCCCAAGAGGTGGAGAAAGTGCATGAAACAAGAGAGGCCTTGGTGTTGAACAAGGTTTTACTAAAACTAGCTAATGAGGTGGCTGAACTAACACAGAGGAAAGCATTGTTTCGGACTGTGTGCAAGTCACATGGAAAATGCTGCAAATTGATTATAAATAGTGGAAGCACTGATAACTTGGTAGCCAATGAGATGGTGGAAAAATTGGGTTTGAAGAAGTCGAAGCACCTGACTCAATATAAGGTGTCTTGGTTTCAGAAAGGACACCAACTATTGGTTGATGAGAAATGCGAGGTGGAGTTTCACATTGGCAAGTACAAGGACAAGGTGAATTGTGATATTATGCCTATGGATGTGTGCCATATTCTTCTGGGCAGACCATGGAAAAATGACAAAAATGTTGTCCATGACGGGGAAAAGAATTGTTACAGATTTGTGAAAGATGGGATAAAGCATACACTAGTTCCCATGAAAGAAGAAGATTCTGCAGAAACTAGTGGGACTAAAACACTGCTGATAGGTGAAAAGGAGTTTCCACGAAAAATTGAGGAGAATGAGGTGAATTATGCAGTTGTGCGGAGGTCAAGAGTAGTATTAATGCATACATAAATCACTGCTTTTCCTGTGGAAATACAGGACATGCTGCAAGAGTTTAGTGATATTGTCGTAGATGATCTACTAGATAAATTACCACCAAAGCAGAGCATTAGTCACCATATTGATTTTATTCCAGGAGCCAATTTTCCAAACAAGGATACTTACTTGATGAGTCTGAAAGACAATGAGGAGATCATGAAGCAAGTACAAGAATTGCTGGATAAAGGGTTGATTCGAGAGAGTTTGAGTCCTTGTGCTGTTTCGACTGTTTTAGCTCCAAATAAAGGAGGTGAATGGCAGATGTTCACTGATTCCCGGGCGATAAAAACGATCACTATCAGGTACAGGTTTCCTTTACCTCAGATTGATTATATGATGGATTGTCTAAGTGGAGCAGCGTACGTTTCAAAGATAGATATGAAAAGCGGCTATCACCAGATCAGGATTAGAGAAGGTGACGAATGGAAGACAACTTTCAAGACCAATGAAGGCTTGTGTGAATGGTTGGTCATGCCATTTGGGCTAAGAAATTCCACCAACACATTAAAGCATTTGATGAATGAGATGTTGAAATAATTCATTGGCAAGTTTGTGATTGTATATCTGGATGATATACTTAATTTTAGCAAGACGGAGGAAGAACATTTTCGGCATGTCAGGTATGTGCTGGAAAAATTGCAACAAAATAAATTGGTATTGAATTTTAAAAAAATGTTATTTTTTCAAGAAAGAATTGATTTATTTAGGATTTTTAATTTATGAAAATGAGTTGAAGATGGACCCAGAGAAGGTTGCAGCCATAGTTAGCTGGCAAACTCCCAAAAGTTTGTTTTAAGTAAGAAGTTTTCATGGATTGGCAAGTTTCTATCGGAAGTTTATTAAGAACTTCAATGGTATTTGTGCACCTATGGTGGATACCATTAAGAAGGAAAATCAAACTTTTCATTGGCTAGAACCTGTTGAGATAATTTTTTAGTTTTTGAAGAAGAATATCATTGAAAAAACAATCCTTAAACTGCCAGACTTCAACAAACTTTTCCAAGTACGTTGTGATTCCAATGGGACATCCATTGGTGCAGTACTCAGCCAAGAAGATAAGCCAATAGCATACTTCAGCGAGAAGTTAAATGAGAGTAGGAAGAAGTATACATCTTATGAAAAAGTGTTTTATACAGTCATCCAAGCATTGAAGCATTGGAGACATTATTTTATGGCTAATGAATTTGTCTTGTTTTCAGAAAATTCTGCGTTACAATACATTATGCAACAGCACAAGATAAATCATAAACATGTGAAATGGGTGGAGTACTTGTAGAGTTTTACATTTTCTTTGAAACACATCAGTGGTCAGGACAAAAAGGTAGCAGATGCGTTAAGCAGAAAAAGCTTGATATTACAAGAAAGCGTAGTGCAAGTGTTGGGATTTGAGCATCTCAAAGACTTGTATGAGATGGATGCATATTTTAAGGAAGCTTATGAAGCTTTCCAAAATCCACTATTGAGAGACAATAGTTCATGTTGGACTATAACATATAGGAGGGGTTACTGTTCAAAGGAGGACAGTTGTGAATCCCAGAATGTTCTATACGAGAGAACTTAATCCAGGAAAAACGCAGTGGAGGTTTGGCCGAACATTTTGGCATAGATAATACTTTGGATCAGCTGAGCCACTTTTACTATTGGCCGAGAATACGAAGAGATGTATAGATATTCGTGATCAGGTGTAAAGTTTGTCAACTTGCAAAGGGACATAGCCAAAATGCAGGGTTGTAAACACCCTTACTCATTCCAAATAGACCACGGGACTCAGTCAGCTTGGAATTTGTCTTAGGTCTACCGAAACCATAGTGGGGATTCGATTCCATCATGGTGGTCATGGATCATTTCACCAAAATGGCACATTTCATTCCATGGAGAAAGACAAGTGATGCCACACATGGAGCACAATTGTTCTTTTCAGAGATAGTCAGCTTCCATGGCTTGCCGAAGTCCATCATCTCGGACAAGGATGTAAAGTTCACAGGCCATTCCTGGTGAACATTATGGAAGAAGTTAGACACCAAACTAAATTTCAATTCGGTCTATCATCCACAGTCAAATGGGAAAATTGAAGTTGTGAACATGAGTCTGGGAAATATGCTGAGGAGTTTGGTTGGTGAAAATTCCAGACAGTGGGATCGTGTGCTTGCACAAGCAGAGTTTTCCTACAATGACTCGCCCAATAGAAGCACTGGCATAAGTCCTTTCCAAATCCTATATGGAATGCACCAACTTGGAGTATTTGAGTTGCGGGATTTGGGTTAGTTGGAGAGCAGGAGAGCTGATGGTGAAGATTTAGTGAAATCAATCAACGATCTACATGAACAAGTCAAATTGAAGCTATAGGAAAACAACAAAAAATATCAACAGAGAGCAGATTTGAAAAGGCGGGAGGTACAATTCGAAGTAGGAGACATGGTACTAGCACATTTTCTTAAGGAGAGGTTTCATAAAGGTGAATACAACAAATTGAATATGAAAAATATTGGGCCTTATAGAATTCTTTAGAATTTTTTGGCAAACGCTTATGAGTTACAGTTACCTCCGGGGGTAGGAATCTCGCCCATTTCTAATGTGGCAAATCTGTACCCATACACTGGTGTTGATGAGGAAGACAGTTCAGAGAGACGAACACGGGACATCCATGATGAGGGGAGATCATGGATTAAACATATGCCTCTAGCACAACCTTTGGAAATTGAACAGATTTTGGACACACAGGTAGCCAGGAAGACACGAAGAAAAGAATATTTAGAGTATTTGGTCAAATGGAAGGACCATCCTCTGGAGGATTGTTCTTGGTTGGACGCTTCCCAAATTAAAGCACAGGGTACTCTATTGAAGAGCTCATGGACAAGAGCCATGAGTTTAATTTACCCTCGGAGCCTGATGCAGGAGCATCCAACTGAAAGGCTATAGCTGGAGTTGATTTATTCTGCTGGAAAGAAGAAGAATTTTTGAATTCTATTTTAATTTTTTTAAGTTAATTTGAGCTAACACAACCATTGTAATTTACAGATTAAAATAATGGTTAAATTACGATTAGTTAAGTATTTAGTTGAATAAATTTTCTTGAAACTGAATGAAAATTTCTCAACCATATGGGGGTTTTGGGAGACGCATAAAACCAAACCAAATTGGCCATCGTGGGTTCTACCATCCATAACGAGAAATGAGTGAAAAGAGAAGCATAAATAAATTTAAAAACCAGCCATCTGAGGGCTTAGCTTTGTTTTTTCATTTCTAAATTAAATCCAAGTGTTTTATGCTTTGGATCGGTCTCTCTATTTTAAATTGGTTGTTTTAAATCTATGTCGAAATTGAACATTTGCATTTAAATGCACAACAAGAAGACTAATCAGATTTATAGGCATAGTGAGACCATAGATCTTGCACAACCCTTTGTTGAATTGAATATTGTGTTAATTGCAAAATGAAGACCAATTAGAATTGCAGGATCGACGAGGACCGTTAGATCCAACACTGATCAATGGTGAGAGATCACATTGCAGTCGGGAGGGCATCACATATCGCAAAAGATAGTGTTTACGGTTCAATTTGCAAGTTAAAGTGTTTGATTTGCGATGCGAAGTGATATGACGGAGATATAATGTGGACCGCTGGATCCAACAGAGACTAAATGATGGAGATTGAAAGTGCGTCGGGAGAAAAATTGCAAATCACAACTTTTGGAAGTTAACGTTAAGGCGAATGCAAGGTAAGCTAAATACTTTGAAATGCGAAGTGGAGAAGGCACGTGGCACCACGACGCAACATCTCATATCGCAATAAATAGAGTGTAACCTTAAGTTATGTTGTAAAGTTCAAGAAGTGCGTTCGCTTGCAATTGGTCGGAGCTGTTGTGGGACACTCCAGGTAAGACACCCGTGTGTATGCATTTGTGTTGGGTTTTTTTTGTGGTCTGTGTAAAGTAATCCACTGTGGTCGCGTGCATATGTATGTTAAGAGGTTCCAAAGTTGAACTTTGCTGCGAGTAAGGGAAATTTTGTGTGGAATCTTAAAACACAGTTTTGCAGTGCATTTTGGTATTTTTTGCAGGTAGTTTGCATTCACCTAATTTTTGGTGATGGAAATGCTCAGCCCTAGAAATAACTTTCGAATCCTCCAAACAAACATGGTGCAATGTCTTTGCGACATGTTCAGCCAAAGTAGAGGACTTAGTTCTACAATGCCTAATATCAGCCACATGCTCTTGAATTCTTTTATTAATAGAACAAACTGTTTCTCTGATATAGGGGACCCCACATGAAGAAGGGATCATATAAACTCCTTTCAAGCTTTTGGGGTCCATAGGGTCTTTAACAGAACAAATGGAACTCCTAATAGTCTTCAAAGGTCTAAATGAGGAAGAGATCTTATGTTTCCTAGGTCTTTGAGAAGAATGGATATATCAAAATTCAAGGTTTGAAGGCTTTCTTAAATGCCAGCAGAGGTCCGAAACCTAAGAAAGACTGAGATGATTTGGTTGGTAGTGTGAACCTACCTTTAATCCAAGGTACTAATGACAGAATCACTAGGATTTTGAGGAAACATAAGAGGAATTATAGCTTCTTAACGAATAATTTTATCATTTTATCATTATATTATTAACTGTAAATTTGACCGTTGATTTCTCTACTTTATTTATTGATGGAATTGATCAGCCAGTCATCACTCTCCTGATGATGAACTACACTTGGTAGTTCGAAACACATCGACCCTTTGATCTTTGATGTGATTCCCCAGAATAATTTTTTGAAAAAGCTTCAATTTCCAATCAAGACAACAATATCAACCAATTATTTTCAAAGATCTAGTATTAGCGTTGACCTGGCTTCATGGTCATTGACACCATCGATAAATAGATATATAACTGGAGAGAATCAATTTGAGTTCTCATTCCTATAGAGACGGTGGGCCAATATTTGACAAGAATTACTTCATTGAGGGGTTGCGAATGAGCTTGGAAAGGGAAATCGAAATTGTGTCTGAATTGTGTTAGAACGAAACGTATTTGATGGGATTCATAGTGGATTTTTTTATTAAGTTTGTTTATAGTGGTGGTAAAATGAAAAAATGGTGGTAATATATTTATTTCAGTGTCGCTGCTATTAGTTTTGTTTTTGTTCCTTAGCGTGCTATGAGTGAGACCTCACAATGTAGAATTTATGAGCTAAGCTTGATAAGTCGTGGCCAACCTATTAAGTTTTTGAGAAAAATATGGAGATCCAAAACTACTATCAATGGAATGTGGTCTAGACATAGCATGTGACATGAATGATGAATCTCTAATATTTTTTAAAGCAGTTATCAAACAATTATTTATATATTTTTTGTTGTTTTAAAAAAGGTGCAGAACCAATTAATAAAAAATATTGCATAATTCAAATTAGTGGTTCATGGTGCTTGGAAACCCTTGAACACATCACTAGTTTGATTGTGTTTATACTCTTATGGTTTTTTTTCTTAGCACTCAGAAACCCCTGAACAACGACTACAGGTTATAGTATGAGATCCATGTGTGTGAAACAGGTTAAGTTGTTAGATCAAATTTTGTCATCACATTCAGTATTCATACCATTTTCCTAACAACTAATGGATCACCGAAAGTGATATATCTAATAGATGGTGATTGGTACTTAGGATGGTTCATCACTTGACAACTCTTATTGCGGAAGCCCCGACGAGCTGAGTTGTCAATATTTTTTATCTTGCAAAGTTCATCATTGATGGTCAGAAGCGGGTGTACTTTAAATGAGTCTAAAGGTAAGCACGAAGATGTAGAGAAAGAAAGAGTGGAGAGTGGGTAGAGTTGTTGATGAAGGCCAGTGAGACCGAGATCAATTTTATTGTTATGATATGTATTGTAATTGTGCATGTAACAATTAAGGGAGAGACTTGGACGATAATTCTTCCATGCTCATTTTAAAAATGGTTGCAGATTTGTAGGTGGATGTTGAGATAATATCTCAACCTCCCTATTCATATTTGGAATTGGTTGGATGTCACAAGCACCATAAATATGTGATGTATATGTGTGATTTGTATTGGGTAATATGAAAATTATTTTGTGTGTAATTTGTCCACCATGTCTGCTCTAATTTTCTACTTCCAAAACATCTCTTTCTCAAAACTTTGATGTCATATCCTTCTTTATGCAAATTTATAAAATATATATTGAAACCTTGTTTATATATAATCCCTCCATAAATAGAAACCAATCACTTATATAATTAAGCCACTTCACACATTCCTTCATATCCTCTTAGTTTCTAAAATGGAAAAAACAAAATTTTTCAAATTTCACTTTTACCTTCTATTTTATTTTTTTTGCCTTTTTAACCTTCCATTTTCCTTCTTTGTATATTCCATCCAACCTCTATTTATTTCTGTTCAAAGCATCTTATAACAACCAATAAGTAAGTCACTTTCACCAAATTTTCTATGATTGATTTTTTTTTTTTTTTTATACTTTTATTACAACCAGAGTAAGCCACTTTCACCATTTTTTCTAAAATTGAAAACATATTTTTTCTAATTTTATTTTTACCTTCATTTTTTTCTTCTTCTTATACTTATCATTTTCTTTCTTTCTTTATATATGCCATTCCATCTCTATCCATTTAGCTCAAAACATTTTATAATTGCAAAGAAATAATCCTTTTACCTATCAATTTTTCTTTGTATTTTTATATATCCAATCCTATCTCCATCTACCTACCTCTTTTATTAGGCATTACCAGAGTTGGCCGTTCTGTTATAACTATAAATCAATCTCTGATGCTGTTAGTGGTGGGTGAGAAGTCTAGAGAAATTAGAATATGGAGATTCAAACATTTCTCTTAATGGCAAGGTTAGATTGATATTGTTTGATAACGAATCACATTTGTTTGTTTGAAATATTAACCTAATTTGCTAAGTAGAATTGTTCGACTAAATTTCAAATTGTTGATGGTTTCGATTGCAATAATTCTCATCATGTTGGTTTGATAATGAATCACATTTGTTATTGGAAATATTAACTTAATTTGGTAAATAGAATTGTCCAATTAAATTTTAATTTTTATTATCTAATTGTACTGTGAAATAAATTTAATATATTTATTTATTGTGTTTTGTTTTCACATCTTTCTGTAATAATATTAATAATTATAATTATATTGATGATATACTTATTGATTCAAAATATTGACCCAATTTGCTGAGTCGAAATGTCTACCCAACTTTGTAAAATTTATCAATTTTTAACTAGAATAAATTCAATAAATTCATTTTTTTTTATGATTCATTGTGTTCTGGCTGTGACTGTGATTTCTTTTCAGGTCCTTCCGTTGCAGTAGAGGCTCGCAATAAAGTATTTTATTGCGTTCCTTATCACTGCCAGAGCGACAACGATTGTCTCGTATTCAACGAAACACATACCTGTTGGTCCGGTGGTGCTTGCTGCAACGCCAATGGCCGTGGAAATTTTCAGGTATGGCACTTGTTTAAAACCAGGCTTCGGATTATATTATCGTGTGGCCATATTAATGTTTCAGCTTTACATATTATATTAAATAAATGATAGACCTACTTTATTATCTTAATAAATGGGCTCACACTTTATTATATTTTTCAGCTTTACATATTATATAAATGATAGACCTACTTTATTATCTTAATCAATGCGCTCACACTTTATTTACACACAAATTCTCAATTCATTATTATATATTTTTTTGAAATGATATTAAACACATTTACTCTGAATATTTTATTGAAAAAAACAACCTTTATTTCAGTTTGCACACTTTTTTTTTGATTTGTTCAATGCGTTTAAGATGAATAGACTCCCTTGCTTTTAGATCTATTTAGATTAAAAGAGTGGTCTTTATTGCAATGGATTAAGAGCAATTTATACTTTAAGCTATATAGTTTGAGTGGGTTTAGTGGGTCTAATGGTTAAGAGTGTGTTTGTTTATGAGAAGTTATATGTTCAAAATCAGAAGGATAGAGTATGTATGTTTTCATAGATTTAACAATGAAATCGCTGCAAAGAAGTAGATCTATTGTCTCACAAATAATGAGGTATGAGGTTTCATACACCAATTTAGTGAAGAAGTGGATCCATTGTCTCACAAATAATAAGATATGAGGTTTCATACACCAATTTAGTATCTCCTTTCCCTGTGATCTTAAAATTCAATAATAATAATAATAATAATAATAAAAAACTACCTAAATATATTTTAAATTTTGAAATGATAATTTAATAATAATTTTTTTGTAAAAAATTGTTTTGTAGAATGACATTTTACAACATGTAGAGGGGAGTTCAGTATGAAATCATAATATTATAATAAAATATTTGTAAAAGTTGATTGTGGGCAAGGGTCCACTACACGATGTGGAGTAGAGTTTAGCATGAAATGATAATTTTGCAATATATATATATATATATATATATATATATATATATATATATATATATATATATATATATATATATATATATATATATATATATATATTTAAATTATTGTGTGAAATGGTCTTTTACAACATGTACAGTAGAGTATAGAATGAAAGGATGTATACATTTAAAAATTAATATATGTATGTATGTATAGGGTGAAAATTAAATTTATTTTAATATTATAATTTTTTTTTACAATGAACAAATTGAATTTTTACTATTATTAAAAAATTTATTTAGCAATTTTTTATTTTTTTTACAGAAACGGTTATGGGATTTTATTGATAACTTGGCCTAATTGCCAAAATTCTGTTTACAAAAAATAGAGTGCTAGCCCAGAAAGCCTCACCACTCAGGATGACAATGAAGCTTATGCTTATCCTCCCTCTCTTGCAAGCTACATCTATGGAATCAATTTAAGAGATTTTCCTAATTTTATGAGTACAAAGAAATTGAAATAGTAGAAGACAATAAAACATGGCGACTAATTAAATTAAGGAATAGATTCCCATGAGTTTTCTCCATCCTTCGTTATGTCCCCGATAGAAAGAATGGCGGCTTTGTTGGCTTGCAGATCTGCTTCTTTATTGTTGGTTCTCAACACATGGAAGAAATTTAGCTTCTGAAAATATTTTCCCAAATCTTTGGTTCTAGTGATCATTCTTGCTAGTCTTAAGTCCAGAGGTGGAGTATTTGACACCATAGCATTTATGATGATTTGGGAGTCTCCAAAGACCTTTGCTTCATTAATGTTTAGAGCCTTGAGAAATTTGAGACCTTGAAAGAGAGCTAAAGCTTCAGCTTGAATACTGGTTGAGTGGCCTAGACCCTAGGCGTATGAGTGTATCTTTTTACCTTCTGAATTCATTATGACTCCACTTGCACCAGCTTTTCCTGGGCTGCCCTTGGCAGCCCCATCAAAGAAGAGAGAGTAACTTGATTGGATTATGAGCCATTCGTGGAAGTATTTTTCTATTTCCCTTATTTTCCAAGCTTTGGGAAGAGGGGCGTTGCTTGTATCTTTATGAAATTGAATTTCAAATAAGGAACCCCAATATAGATCTTGTTGGCTAAGATTGGAATCATCTTTTAAGTCTATCAAACACTCTTTTAATTGGAATTTTATTTTGACTTCAATGGCTTTGGGATTCTGCTCATTGTTTCTAAAAATCCTTTTGTTTCGTTCCAACCAAATCTGCCAGCATATTATTTTGGGGAGGGAGGACCAAGCAACTTTGATTACTTTGTTTTTTGGAGAGGGCCCAGGATACCTGTTCAACCACTTTGTGAACAGCTCAGATATGGAATTTAGAGGAACGATATTGAAATTTAAGTTGCATAGAAGGTCAAACCAGATTTGTAGAGAAAATCTGCATTCCAACATCACATGGTTCACACTTTCCGTATTTTCTTTGCACAGTGGAAACCTTGAAGGTCCGTGAAAGCCTCTTTTTCTGAAGATTGTCGTGTGTCAAAATCTTGTTGTGGCATAATAACCAGCAAAAGTGGTCAATTTTAGGCCACGTTGGGCAGCTCCATATACTTTTCCATGGCTCTGGATTGGGAGGGACGTGAGGCCGCTCCCTCAGCTTAGTGTAGCCCGTTGCAACAACATACCCCTCAACCATCGTGCCCCAGCCTCGCCAATCTTTTTTGGTGGCATGTATGGGCGCTATGCCCTGAAGACTATCCAATAGCAAGTGCCAGTTGCTCTGTAGCTCGGGAGGCACGTTGAAGAGCTTCCAGCTAGCCCAACGCTGTCCACTCCACACGAAAATATCCCACAGAGTAATAAGCCATGCTTCCTCCATCCAATTGCGCAGTGCATAGAGGGTGATTTTGTCTGCAAGAGGTTCTTCTTGCATAATTCTGTGAGTCCAAATTTTTATGGTTTTCCCATTTCCAGGGACCCAAAATGAGTGCTCTGTGATTAGAGAGGCAGCGTTGGAAAAAAATTTGAGGAAGGGCGAATTGGGCTGTTGAGTTGGGTTATCCAAACAACATTTGCGATTTCCCCTGAAGTGTTTTTTCCAAAGTGCTAATTGGGCCTAACCTGGCTTGGGTGCAATGATTTTCCATATTATTTTTGCGCCCATGGCAATGTTTTTATTACTGAGATTCTTGATGTGCAATCCCCCTTCCAACAGAGGCTTGGATATGATTTCCCAGTTAACTAGAGGTAGCTTGTTTTCATTCTGCTTTCCTCCTTTCCATAAGAAGTGCCGGATACATTCCTCCATTTTTCTTAGAATGCCCACCGGTGCAAGGAGGACTAAGAAGTGGAATATAGGGAGGCTGATAAGAACAAACTTTATGAGAGCAATTTTTCCAGCTATATTAAGCCAGGAGTAACCCCAGGCTTGAAGATTTTTTTTTAAATTTCTCTAATTGAGGAATCCAATCTTTGCTTAGTGCTCTTTTAAGGAAAACAGGGAGGCCCAGGTATTTAAAAGAAGACCAAGTATAGCAGGCAGCAAAGCCCAAACATCTGGCTATAGAGGAGAGTAATCCAGGAGGAGTATTCCAACTGTAAATATGGCATTTGCCTTTGTTTAACACGCTACCAGAGGCCTCGCAATATTCATCCAACACTCCTTTGAACTTGATGGTTGAGGATAAAGAAGTAGCTCCTAGTAGCAATGTATCATCTGCAAAGAGGGCATGGTTGATGTTCTTTATCCCTCTTTCTATACAGAGCCTATTGATTTCTTGTTCTTGCAACTTCTTATTTAAGAGGAAACTAAGAGTTGAGGCCTGAAGCACAACTAGTAGAGGGGAGAGAGGGCATCCCTGCCTAAGGACTCTTGTGGCTTTGAAAAAGCCCGAGGCTCTGCCATTTACTAGGGGAGAAATCCAGGGTTCTGAGATGTAGGCCCGGATCCAATTTGAAAACCTCTCACCAAAGCCAAACTTACTCAAGACATTGAAGATAAAACTATGCCTTACTCGATCAAATGAATTTGCTAAATAAAGTTTGACAACCATACCTTTTTCGTTATGTTGCAAGCTTGATTGGATTGCCTCTTGAACAAGAGTGAAGTTGTCCACAATCTGCCTGCCCTAAATAAATCCTCCTTGGTTCCCCGGGATGATTTTTGGAAGGATAAGCTTTAGTCTATTTTCAATCGCTTTGGTAATTAGTTTGAAGCCAATATTGCACAAAGAGATTGGGCGAAATCTGTTAAAATTGTTGGCTCCTTTCTCTTTAGGGATGAGGGAAAGGAACGTAGAATTTGTACTACCTCCGATCTTCTGGCATTCTTGGGATTTTTGGACCATTTTGAGAAGATATTTTTCTACTATCGGCCAACAGGTTTGGAGGAATCTGGCAGAGAATCCATCCGATCTAGGGGCCTTGTCTGGATCCATAGCGAAGAGTGCATCTTTGACTTCATTCTGATTGAATTTGGCTTCAAGAAGGAGATTCATATTGGATGATATTGAATGAGGAATAACATTAAGCAAATCTGGTTGGTGATCCGGTTCCATGTCTTCACTATACAGACTTTTGAAATGAGAGAAGGCTGTTTTTTTGATATTTTCGAAGTCCTTGTGAGTGGTATTCTCTTCCTTGATCTCGGAGATGGTGTTGAAACATTTCTTGGCCTGAGCTTGTTTGTGGAAAAAGGAAGAGTTCCTATCTCCTGCTTTGAGCCAAAGACTGCGGGACTTTAGCCTCCAATATTCTTCCTCAGCCAAATAGGCCTTGTGGAGGCTTTTTTGAAGGTGTGCCTCTTTATCTAAAATCTCCTTGGTTATATCAGAATCCTCTACTTGGAGTTGATGGGTATCTAGAGTACTTTGGATTTTTTTCCTATTTGTTGCCGGGTTGGGCAGCAATTTGGCCCAGCGTTTCAGGGGCCCTTTCACTCTTCTTAGTTTTTCCTCCCAAACTGTTAAACACCATGTTAAGCACACACATGGTGTATGAGGAATATAAACACACACACACAAGAGACTCAACACACAGTGAAGGATAAGCGTGAAGCTTTATTATTTTCCATTATACAAAGATGTACATTTATAATACAATGGTGTGACTCTTGGTTTCATATTCCAAGGTCACTTGGACTCCATTGTGACTTCTTGCATTCCACACCTACCCATGTAGGATTAGGTGTTCCAACATCCCCCCTTAATCCGAAGGGGTATGTGTGAGTCCAAGAAGAGAGTTGTAATACAAATCTGCAAAGTATACATGGAAACACTTGGGCTGAAACAACTCTTTGAAATGTTGGAAAAAAGAGGTGGTTTAAGGATGACCACCAACACTGGAACGTAAAACTTGTTGCAGTTCCCGGAACTCTTCCAAAACTGGCAAGAAGCTAAAAGCTTCTACTAGAGGAATTGTCCCTCATTAAAAAGGGAGACCTTCAACCTAAAAGAAGGGAGGTATACTACCTGTGATGGTTTTAGGATGAACAACAACTCTGGAATGCTTGAAGCATTTCCTGGAACTCAACCAAAGCTGGTAAGAAGCTGAAGGCTTCTTCTAGAGGAAGTGTCCCTCATATATGAAAGGGAGACCTTCAACCTAAAAGAAGGGAGGTCTACGACCTGTGATGGTTTTAGGTTATCCACCAACCAAAGATGATGGTTTAAGGTTTTCCACCAACTGAAGGCATGCTCATGGGCATCCGTGTCTCTAGCTACATCTCTGAATGATGAATTTTGGCTCAGGCTCGCTTGAACTGCTGTGTCTCTGGCTACAACTCTGAACATAAAATGAGAGATTGTGGCTCAGGCTTGCTTGATTTGTCGTCGAAGCTTGTACATGACCACCATTTTCCCCCCTGTCAGGGACAAGGTGAGATGATGGCGAAAACTCAACTGCAAGTTTGTTCAATATCCGTGAACATGTTCTGACATGCAACTTAAACATCTTCTTGGTGGCTGATGCCCATTGCCAAGAAGCGATCCTTCCAAGATGAATCTTGGTTCTTGCAGGAGGCTTGTTTCTGAAGCATCTGTGTGAAGAATGAGTGTGCCGACCACAGTGCTTGCATGGATGAAGACCAAAATAGTGATCTTTCATATGGCCAAATCGATCACAGTGTTGGCATTTTACAATTTGTTGTGGAAGCGGAGCAGAATCTGGAATAGCTGCAGGTGAACTGTCATACAGGAATCTGGCACTCTGAAATATGATGGGCTTGGTGTAGTCTGGAATATGAAAAGACACATCCTTGTCATATCCAAGACCAGTTCTGTGCTTGTTGTGGACAAGCTCTTCCCAAGGTCTGATGACGGGCTTGAGAAGTGCAGGCTGAGCTGCTGTATCTGCATGTACATCTACTCTAGTACAAGGCACTGAATGTGGATCAACTGCAACTTTATCTTCTTTCTTCTGATGAGAGTCCTTCACAATCTTCTGAACAAAAACAGGTTCAGAATGGTGACTCTTTTGCTGAAGTTCGTCTTGTTGGAGTTGAGATTCCAACTGCAAAAACTCAATATTTTCTTGTGCATCTAGTAAAAAACTCTGAATATTACAAAAAGCATCCTTGCTCATTTTTATCATGTCATCAACATTGGAATGAATGAGGTTATTCAACAACTCTAATGCCTCATTGATTTTAGCCATTTTCAACAACTTAGGCTCAAAAATGAAAGGGTGTTGGCTTCAACCGAAAATGCACCCGTTTACAATGTGATTCAAGAAATACAAATGAATTATGGAAATCTCAAAGTACAAAGTGTGCTCCTCAAATGATGGAGGACAATCAACAATGAGTTACATCAAAAACTCAAATTTACTCGTTGCAACTATGAAGAAGATGCAAATTCCACTCACAATACAATGTCAGTTCAATACAACCTCACTGCAAAATATTTGTATGAATGTGCAGCAAAAACAACTTGTGCAAGAAGCCTTTAAGGCAGCTGAATTTTCCTTCAAAGAGCTATTTTGCACCAATAACAACTCGTCTTCAAATGTCAATTTCTTCAGAAAATCACCCTTATGCCACAAATCACACAATGTCAAATCTGCAATTTTCTCTATGTATTTAATCCATCTGCTCACGTGTCATTTCTCATTTACTGTTGTTCATTTTCTCTTCTTCCTCTCTCTTTCTGCTGTTTTTTTTTTTTTTTAAAATTAAAAATTAATTAAAAAAATAGATTAATGGGAATAATTAAAAATGAGGGGGATTTAGCTATAAGAAGGGATTAACTAAAAATTTAAAAGTCGAATTTTAAAATTGGGAGAGGAGGAAATTAATTTAAAAAGAAGGAGAGGTTTTATTAATGGGGAGGAGGGGATATTATAGATATTTAAAAAATCGAATTGTGGGAGGGAGATTTATAACAAAAAACAAAATTAAAAATTTTGATTGACTGTGCATGGAGGGAGGCCGAGCGTATGGGTAGGGTAAGGCCGAGAGTAAAGCGCTGGAAGGAGGGCGCAGATGTGAGGGTGTATGCCGCGGGATAGGCATTGAGAGGGAGGGGCAGAGTGCAGCATTGGGAGGGGGCTGACGTAGATAGGGCTAAGTAGGGAGCAGTGTGAGGTGAGGTGAGTGAAAGGGAGTAGGGTTCGATGGGTAGTGGGTTTAGGCAGCGGGAGGTGGGTAGCGTGGGTGTGTAGGGAGGGGAGTAATAAGGAGGGGGGAGGCGTGTATGGGAGAGCGGCCAAGTGTGAGGGGGATCAGGGTTAAGGGGCGTAAGGTGAGATGGGGGAGCCGTAAAGGGGACGACGTGAAGCTTTGCAGAGCATAGGGGAGCAGGCTGTGAGGGCCAAGGGAGTTGGGGATGAGCGATGAGAGGTAGATGCCGAGGGACGTAGTGGAATGGGGACTGTGTATATCGATGAGGTGGGGAGATAGGGGGTTGTGTATATGTGAGGGCTGTGTGGGTTGAGAGGGCCGAAAGGCCTGGAATTTGAAAAGATTTTTTATTTTATTTTATTTTAATTTTTTTTTTTTAAATTACAGCAGAGAGGAGACTGAATTTAAAACAACAGCAGAGAAATGCAGTCCAGAAGCTCAGAAATTTTCACCAAAAACTCCAGAATTTTTCAGAATATTACATAGGGCGATATAGCAACAGAAAATTGGAGAATTTGTGGAGTTAGAAATTTTCTTTCAGTAGAAAAAAATGTACTTTTTCCAGCAGCAGAGAATGCATAGATGATGAAATTTTGCAGTAGAAAAACTCAGAATTTTTTTTAGGAAAAACCCAAAATTTTCTAGAAACTTATTTTAAACACTTTTCCAGTAGCTCCAAAATGGTGCAGAATTTAAAATGCAGAGATTGTAGGAAAAATGAGCAGTGAGAAAACCTTCAGATGCACAATGCTGGAATTTCCGAACGCTGGGATTTTGAATGCTTCTTCTTTGCAAAGAAGATTTCTGAATGCTGCAGAAAATCTTTAAAATGCTGCAAAAATGCCAAGATTTTTTTGCAGATATGCACAGGCCATAAACACAAATGGCTCACTCAATTTGGAGCAGGGCCAGCAATCGCTTGCTCTGATACCATGTTAAACACCATGTTAAGCACACACATGGTGTATGAGGAATATAAACACACACACACGAGAGACTCAACACACAATGAAGGATAAGCATGAGGCTTTCTTTTTTTCCATTATACAAAGATGTACATTTATAATACAATGGTGTGACTCTTGGTTTCATATTCCAAGGTCACTTGGACTCCATTGTGACTTTTCACATTCCACACCTACCCATGTAGGATTAGGTGTTCCAACACAAACAAAGAAGGGGGAGCCTGTAACCGGAAGACTCCAACAATCCTTGATTACTTGCATGAAGTCGGGCTCCTTAACCCAGAGAGGGCTAAATATGAAGGGAATAGGGCCCAGGTCCAGATGTTTCTAAAATTCCAACTTGATGGGCTTATGATCTGAGGTACTGCTGGAGAGGATGTGTAATCTAGGTTCTAATCCTAGTAGGAGAAAGGAACTTTGAATGAAAAATCTGTCTAGCCTAGCAGAAATATGACCTAGACCTATCCTTTTATTTGACCATGTGTACTTACCAGAGATTGGATTGATATCCAGTAGATCCCAATCTTGCATGAGGTCCTCCGCCCATTCCCTTGCCGGATCTCGAACAATGCTGCCTCCTCTCTTATCTGACAAGAGAAGAGTGAGATTGAGGTCTCCGACTATGATGATATTTTCCAAGTTTGTTAGATCTTCTTGGTTTCTTATGGAGTCCCAACAGGTCTTTTTTTTCCCCAGCATTGACTGGGACATACACATTAAAGAGACATAAAATCTCTTTAATAACTAGATGCTACATTTGCAGTAGTAGCCAGTGAGTATCTCAAGTTTCTGAGATGACTGAGAATTTTCTAGCATTCCAAAGTGTGCCCAATCCTCCCGAGGCACCTCAGGCTGGGATTGCTCTAGCATCACTTTTATTCCAAAGTTTCTTGCTTACTTGCAAGAAGACTGTGTCTTCCAGCTTGGTCTCCTCAACGAGAAGTATGTCAGGGACTTCTATCCTTATTAGACTTCTGATTGCTTTTTCCTTGACTTTGCTCTCCATACCTCTGCAGTTCCAGAAGATGATCTTCATTATTTATGCTTCTGGTGGGCTCCCTTGGAGTCTTGGGGCTGGTTTCTCACCATCTTTGGTTTTGAAGCTAACAGCTTCTCAAGAGTTGGTTGGCTTCCTTGTAACTTTTCTTTGTACGTTTCATGCTCTCTCTTTTCCTTATCAGTTTTACGGCCTCTTGTGGATCTCCTTACCGAGGCTTGAGATTCACCTATTTCTCATTCCTCCTATGACTCTTCCGATTCTTGGTCTTCTTCTTCGACTTCTAAGGTTTTTCCTTTGGAAATTTCAGCTGCACTTGCTCCCTTGGGGGAGGAGAAGGGGGTGCCTTTGCTTGGAGAGGCTGGTTTTTGGGTCTCGGCTTCCTCAGGACCCTCTGCTTGTTGGGAAAGAGGGTCAAATTTATTCACTTGTCCCCTATTGGATGGGGGCTTCTGAGCATTTTCTTGATGGGGGACTTTTCCATTGGGACCTCTAGTCCTTTGAGCTTTATGAGCAGTTTTTGTTCTCTTGACTTGATTCCAGCCCTCCTCCTTCTCTTTCTCTGTCTCGACATTGGATGGGTATCCTCAAGAAAAATGGCCGTAGACGTGGAATTTTTGACATTTGAAGGGTAGCTGCTCGTAGTCCAATTTCTACACATGAGACCAACTGCCGACCTTTATTTTAATGGCTTCTAGAAGGCCCACCTCAAGATCTACTTCTATGTAGATTCTGGCGCAATCATACTGATCTTTGAAGTTGGCTCGATCTATGAATATCGATCTATGAATATCCCTAGGGCATTGCTGATATGCTTCAAGGAGTCCCAGTTCCAGTAATGAACTGGGAGGTTTGGAAGCCGAACCCATACCGGGACCGCCATAGGAACATCGACAGCAGGGTCGAAGTCAGGCGTCCATTTATTAAGATACAGACCCTGGGGGCCCATGAAATAGGGTCCGTTTTGAAAAATTCGGTCTTTATCTTCTTTTGAGGAGAACTCAAAGAGGAAGAACCCTCGCCCAAGAAAATAAGAGGTAATGCTTTGCTTGATCAGAGGAGCCCAGTTCTTGTTAACCTAGATCTCGGTATATTTTGGAGATGGCCAGAGCCCAGTGAACTAGCCAACAAGGGCGCGGTCTGCTAGAGATAGAGAAACTTGAATGGGAGTCTCTGGGGGCAGTGAGGTCTCCGAGATATTGTCGAGTTTCTTCACAAATTTAGCAGCTTCATTCTTCTTCTTCGGGGGTAGACCAGCCAGCAGCTGGTTGAAGGAGTCCGCAACAGATGAAGAAGGGGGAGGCGAAGGCTCCTTTGGTGAGCCCGATGCCTCCATGAGACGATGCCCTAGATAGGCTGCCGCTGTGGCGCAGCCTTGCAGCGTAGAGAGGGACGCGAAAAGCAGCAAATCCTAGAGGAAGAAAAAAAAATTACAAAAATTAGGAATTTATTACTATATTATGATTTATTAATTACACTAAAAAGAATGTTATTTTGGAATAGGTTTCTAAAATTTTAAAAATTTTAAATTAATTATTAAATAGATGAAGTGATTTAACCTCCATAAATTATTTTAGAATATTTTTGATGGTGTACACAAATCAATGATTCAAATTTATTTCCAAAGTAAAAAAAATCAAATTAGCAAGTGTCATCTGAAATGAGTTATGTTTTTGTGGTCATGTGATATTGATAAGCCATAGTATTGGCCTAAGGTATTATAACAAATCCTATTTACAGATTAGGAATCTTTGTGATAAAGTGGGGGTGAATATGTATTATTAAGAATATTTGTTACCTGTTTTTTCTAAATGTATATATATATATATATAACTTATATACTAATTTTTTTATCATTAAAATTAATAATAATTAATTTAAATAAAGTTATAATTTATTTAATTTTTATGAATATTTTAATTTTAGCTATTTGAAATTTATGATGAAAAGGGTTCCTGTTTTTTGTTTTTTTTTTTACATTTTCTAAAAAAAAAAAATTCACTCATTTTTATATACATATTATTAAATTGATCATAGTCACAAAAAAAATTACTAGTTTTAATAATAAATTGCATGTTTTTATTAAAATATTGTTTACACTATGTATGTATGATTTTTGAAATTATAGTAGTCTACAATATTATACATATCATTTATTAACCATTTAATTTATATACTTGTGCTAGTTATTGTGCTAGTTATTGTTTCGAGAGTCACTCTACAACTCAGTATGGGGAGATGTGTAGGCATTAGATGTTAGATGCGTAGTATGGGGGAGATGTGTAGGCATTATATGTTATATGTTAGATGTGTAAGCTAATGTTAGATGTGTAGCTATTAGATGTAGAGTTAGAAATATGAATATTTTTTAAATGTCGAGTTCATAAGTATACATATGTTATGTTATATAAACATTTTGACTTAGTCAAATTATATTAAAAATATTAAAAAAATAAAAATAAAACTTAATAATTAATAATTAAAATAATTTTGTAGGTTCTTTAGGCTTATTTTTTAACAAATCATGGTTTTTCCCATGAGATTCTTATGTAATGGTCAAATTACATAATTAAAAAAAAAATAATAGAATAAAAAAAAATAATAAATAATAATAAATAATTAAAATAAAATTTGAGATGAAGTAGTAAATTTATGGATGAAGGTTTTTGGATCTAGGATTTTTGAGCTGATCTGAATATGGGCAAACTAGTTTTGCTGTGCTAGTTTCCTCATCAATAAAATATAAATGTGTTTAGGATTGTCTCAAATTAGCAAGTTAAGAGAGGGTTTATGTGTCAAGTTTTGTGTCTTTTATGAGAAATTCTTAAATAAATTAGTTGTTAAAAGCACATGTACAACAAGTAAATTGCAGAGAAATAACACACAAAAAATACATTACACAATAGCTGATAATGGAGTTCGCCCCTCCTGGGCTACATCTCCATGGACTTTCTTCAATGGATTGGCCCTCTTTGGATTAATGGTAAATTATAAGATTAAATGCACCTACAATTTTCCAATGGCTTTGAAGCCTACTCCATTGGATTTAGAGGACCCAAAAACCTCAAAATAAGCTCTTCTAGCTCAACAAATGGTCTTCAAGTGGATTAGGCATGGTCTCCTCTCCTGGTGGCCCTAGGTTTCTTTAATCTTAAAAGTAAAAAAAAAACACTTTCATAAGTGCTCCTCTGCCTCTACAACCTGCACCATCATGCTTAGAGCATAAAAATCATCTGGGAATGACTTTTTCTGAGCCTAATTTTGTCTAAATATGTCTTCTTCAGTTTTCCCCAGGAAAACTCCTCCAAATCTAGAGAAACTCTAGTTAAGCTCATAAAAAATTGAAGTGGTGCCGAAAATAACGGACTCCTCCAAAACCTAATATGCAATTAAAGGTCATATTAGTTTAATATAAGTTTGCAGTTAATGAGGTTTAGCGCTAATTGTGTAATTAAAAAAAATATGAATTAAAAATTGGATTAGCATTTTAAAACATTGTTTATGGTTTAATTAAACCATTTTAAAACTAATCCTTCCATTAAGGAATATGACACTGCCACTGTTGTGAGTGTGTGCTCTTGTGCCACTGTGGTCTGACCCTTTTAAACTCCGCTAGAAACAATTTGAAACTTCAAATATGTTTGGTTGGCATACTATGTTAAGATATACCATATGACATAGTTGGTAAGGCTTGTGGTTACTGTGGGGGAGGTCGCAAGGTTGACCCCGACCTCCACCCTTTCGCCTATAATAAATTTTTCCCACCGTTTCATATGGTATGCGAAATTTTGACCAAATTTTTGGCCATACCATATAGAATTTAAATTTTGCCTTTGAGGGGCACGTGACAGCCTCAGGGCTAGCCACGTGTCATCGCCCCATTGGCCCTCCACAAACCAAATAGAAACTTCCATGTGCCTAGAAATTCAGGCCAACCAACATTTGACAAGTGTCAACATAATATTGTTCGGTGGAAAATAAACCTTGACCAAGAAATTGATCCTTTGACCCTGTTTGAATTATTATTTTTTGAAAATTTGCTTGTTTGGTCAAGCATATAACAAGCTCTAAATTTCACATACAGACTCTGTTTTCGATGAAATGAATTGCGCAAGATTCCTAGTGATGAGAACTATCCGATCATTCTGGTATGTAGCGATTATGAGAACTTTGAATTTTTAGCAATTTTTTTCCCCAATCCAGATTTCGATAAACAACCCATGGCCATGATATTGTTCTATAATGGTCAAATCACCTAAAAAAAATTAGCAAAACAAAAAATGAAAAACAAAACAAAATAAATAATTAATAATTAAAATAAAAATAAATTGAGATATTATAGTAGATTAACGATGAGATGTTTAAGCCATAGTTTTTTGTGTGGTATTATGTTCTATTGCAACTCATTTAAAAGTATTTTTTAGCTAGTGTGAGACATACATTGTAATAAAATATTTTAACTAGATCAAATTAAATCCTAATTTCTAGTAAAACTTGGGAAAAAGAACCTTGCTAACTTTCGTACATAGCCTTCAATCATTATATTTTTCCAAGTTGTTTTGTATGTTTTTCATGTTTGAAATTTCACTCTCGAGTGTGAAGAGAAATGTGAGCATGAAAAAATAAAATTTGGTGCATGCAATCCTACATTTTGTTTATATTTTTTTTTCTTCACATCAAAATTTATTGGAGTTGCTCATAAAAAAAATACTTTAGATACAAATGTTTATTAGAGATGGAATGATAGCATTAAAAATAAAATTAAACCAGGGATAATTAACATATTGTTCTCCTCCAAAGGCAAAGATATATATTCTTATTGATTTACGATATAACAAAAGAGCTAATTAGGTTTTGTTGTTTAACAATAAAGCTTCAATAGGCTACCTTAACTACTGAGCGTATATATATGAAACCAACCTATATCCATCTTAACTTTGGATCTATTAAACCATTCCTCATGTTTTGCATTGAAGATAGAATTTTGCACCACAAGAGATTTGATCTATCTTTGCGTTTGATAGATCCGAAGTTAAGATGGATTTAGATCGGTATAGTTACATAGCTGTAATTTAAAAAGAGAAAAGAATAAAAACATTAATCATTCAATATGGTAAGAATATAATTTCTTTTAATACAAATTAATTTAGATTCATTTTAATCTCATATCTATAAAGTGTCCAAAAAGATTAAATTTATTGAGTTGAAAATATTTTCTTAAATTTTACATTAAAAAAATATTTACAAATTCAAAAATTTAACTTTTCTAGAGACTTGAAATACAAAGTTATTATAGATTTACCTTAATTTTAATAGTATAATGATAAATTATGAAATAATATGATAGTGAAATATCATCATTATTTAGAAAATAATAATAAAATTATAATTGATTCATAATCAATTTTTTTTTTCCACTTTTCTTTTTAGTAATGAAAGAATCATTTTGTATGGAAAACTTCTTGTATTTGTATTTAATATCGAATAAGTAAAAAACATAATTAAAATATCTTTTATTTTTATGGATATTCTCTTTATTACAATTAAAAAGTAGCAAACTAAATTTACTACAATATAATTAATATTCTCTTTATCATAATTAAAACTAACAAACTAAATTTACTACAATATAATTAATACATTTTAGTACAATAATACAATATTATTAATTTTTTTTACGAGAGACAGGTTGATTTTTCATTACTATTTAAAAAATCATTCATAAATTTATTACAATATTATAATTTACTAATTATAAAGTTGTAATTTAAAAATAAAGGAAAATAAATATTAAGTATTTAATATGGTAATAATATAATTTATTTTAATATAGATCAATTTGTATTTATTTTAATATAATATTTAGGAAGTGTTTAAAGAGATTATTTTTTATTTATTTATTTTCAAGTTTTACAAAACTTACACAATAAAAAAAATATTTTTTTTTAACTTACAATTATAAAATTAAGATAGATTTATCTTAATTTTAATAGTATAATGATAAATTATAATATGAATAATAAATTAATAATAAAAATTTAATTTAATTCTTTAATATATATGAATGGGATGTGGAAAACTTTATTTATATTTAAGTTCAAGGAAATTAATTATATATATATATATATATATATATATATATATATATATATATGGGGTTACAGTTATAATATTTTTATTTTTACTGTTTTTATTAGACACAATCTTAAAGGTTAAGTGGACTAAAGGAAAAAAATTAAGATAGAAATATTTTATTATTTTAAAGTTAATAAATTTGGAATTGGAATTATTGTGTAAAGTGGATCTAAAGAAAAACAATTAAGATAGAAATATTTTATTATTTTAAAGTTAATAAATTTGAAATTGGAATTATTGTGCAAAGACAAGAGTATAAATTATATTTACTTTAATATAATATTTAGGAATTGTTTAAAGACATCAATTTTTTTTGAGAAAAAGATTTATTTTCAAGTTTTACACTAAAAATACTTACACAATTAAAAAATATTATTTTAAAAACTTCTAAATATAAAATTAAGATATATTTATCTTAATTTTAATAGTATAATGATAAATTATAATATGAATAATAAATTAATAATAAAAATTTAATTTAATTCTTTAATATATGAATGGGATGTGGAAAATTTATTTATATTTAAGTTCAAGGAAATTATATATATATATATATATATATATATATATATATATATATATATATATAGCTATAGTATTCCTATTTTTACTATTTTTATTAGATAGTTGAACAATCTTAAAGGTTAAGTGGACCTAAAGAAAAACAATTAAGATACAAATACTTTATTATTTCAAAGTTAATAAATTTGGAATTGAAATTATTGTGCAAAGTGGACCTAAATGAAAACAATTAAGATAGAAATATTTTATTATTTTAAAGTTAATAAATTTGGAATTGAAATTATTTTGCAAAGACTACTTCCGAGATTCTCCAAAAAATCGTTGGAGAAAATAAATAAAATTGAATATTAGATTGGAGATAAAAATATAAAAAAATACTTCAGTAAAGTGGAAAGTTACTGAGAAAAGGTGAAATAAAACTGGAAAGAGGAAAAATATGATTTTAAATTAATTTTGTGGAAAAAAAAAAGCCTAGGCAAAAAGGAAAACAACATCCTAATTAACTAGACGCAGTTATGGAAACGTGATGAAGGAAAAACAAACTTAAATAAGTCATTCCTGGGTAGACAAGAGGTTGTCTACACCTTGGAGGAATTGGTCTCTGCTCGGGGGGAGCTATGGAGAGAAAGCTCAAGGTGGTGGAAAATAGTCTTACTAAAATTGGTATGCACAAAGAAATTCAAATCTGTATTTTATACATGATTAAATACTGTATAAATTGGTGAATTTCTGTGTAAATTTTATTCATATAGTCTGATGTATTAAACAGACAACACTATATAAATAGGAGTTGATCTGTATGGTTACAGAGATAAGTAGAACTATACAACAACACTCAAAATGTCTAAACCCCAGAAATAGGTTTAAATTTGAAGTTAAGTGTTAAATAATATTTCTGTAAAGACATAAAATATAGATAAATAAACTAAAGAGAAGGAAACCTAGTGTATTTATGAGAATTGTATTATTGAAATTACTATGTAAATTATAAATAAAATATGCTATCATAACACTAGTTGAATACAATTCCAACTCATTGCATATTCTCAGAAATAGCATAATAGACAAAACTGAAGGAAATACATATGAGACATTTAAAATTCAGTTAAATTTCTGAGAATGAGTACACAGTACAATAATGAAATAATTTAAGCCATGATAGGATATGGTACACATATTACAATTTAATTCTGTCATAAATTATAAACATAATATATAGTCCTAATTTAAACAGTACAATAGGATTATGAAGATTTATTCAACTAAGAAGTATATAGGTTGGATTATTCAAAGTAATATAGATAAACCTGTATAGAAGAAACCATAATTTATGGTGAATTTATGAGTCGCTGAAATACTCATGAAATTACATAAGAGTAATTAAATTATAGCCTTGTACAGGAATCAGAGGGAGTACCTGTACATACAAAAATATAAATTAGTTAAAACAAATAAAATTTTTATTTGAAAGGAAAAAATATTTAATTCAAGGAAAATAGAAGTTAAGATTTAGATTTTTACCTTATTGGTCTTAATTGGACAGTGAAATTAAATATGTAATTAAAAATGTGACAAGAATTAGTAAATTAAATTTGATGAAAATAGCAAAGGATTGAGGAAAGTAAGAACAAAATATAAATGAGTATACCTTTTTTTTATGTTGATAGAGTGAAAGGAAGAAACTCTGAGAATCTGGGAATCAATAAAATTATTCCTGTAAATAGAGAATTTTATTAATTGAGGAATCAATAAAATTTTACAAATATTAAACTCATATTATTTTAATCTAATCTCATTGTATAAAATGAGAAGTTAATACATAAAGGAATTCTGTAAAACTGGGAAACAAAATATATTAAACCAACGAATAAATTCCTGAACAGTGAATTTGTAGGAATATTATTAAAAACACAATAATTATATGTGTAAAGAAAGGTACTGAGATAAATTCAGAGTTCAAATTATAAACCCAAATAAACATAATCCATTAAGGGTTTAATAAATATTGAGGTTAAATTATGAATTGGTATTCATAAAACCAAATTGAGTTTCAATAAGAAATAATAAAAACAAGTATAGTGCATATATATTCAATTATTCTAAACTCTGTTATCAAATTAGTAATACTGCAAGTTTATAAAGAGAATTATTTTAAAATGAGGTGAAGTATTACAATGACTAAATATAAAATTGAATTAGCAATCTAATTGAGAAGAAACGCATTCCAAAAATTTATAAAGAAGCTGTAAATAAATTTAGAATGATAACGCTAAGCCAAATAATAATTTGGGAAACGTTTCTAGTGGATTTCTCACAGCAAGAGAATTCCTGAAGTGAAGCAATCAAATTCGTGAATAAAAAAAGAACGAGAAATGAATAAGTAAAACCCAAAAAATTCTCATTCGAATGAATGCAAATAAAATCAATATTAACAGAGAATACAATGAGGTATACGTTGGGTGAAATCTCCTTAACTAAAAGCGTAAACCAAAACTGAAGTATGGAGAAATTATCCCCACAGTGAGAAATTACTTCATTACCAACGATAATTAAAATTTGTGAGAAAGGAATGAAGGTTAAGTGAGAAACAATCTCGGTTATCCCATTCCAAATTGATGGAATAGAATGGAAACATGCATTCAGAAGTAGAGACAGAATGGTTTCAAAAATGAAAAATACGTAACTTGGAATAACGTTGGTAAGCTTGGGAAAGGTAACTCAATTGACCATCAAATTTTTTACCTCATATTGCAGGAGATAAGGAACTTAAAGAAACACGAGTTCAATTAAACCAAACCGTGGGAAAAGACACCATTCAAGCTCCATGCGATCTGCAATAGAAAACAAAAATGTAAGTTGCAGAGAAATATAATTATGGGAAATTCTAAACCAAAGAATGGATTTATCTCTGGTCAAACAATGAAACTAACTATTACCTGAAGGAGATATGGCTTCATGAGTATAATACCAATGTTATATGGCAGAGTTTACCCTTCGCTGAAATTATTTACCTGCGTAAGAAATTAGACTATTTTTCTAAAGCCATGACTGTGTGGAGAAACGAGGGTTGCAAAGCCAAAGTCTGAAAGTTACAAAATGAAAAATGAAAATTCATGTTAAGGTTTGGTTGTTGTAAAAACCCACAGTGAATACGACTTGATCCAACCCTTACACTTGGCTTCCATCCAAAGCCAAATCCAAAAACAAGCCATGGTGAAATCTAAAAAAGTATAAGTCACATAAAGACTAGAACCAATATGATATCCAGAGATTAAATTCTGAATCACTGTATGATGGTGAAATCCAAAAAAGTATAAGTCACATAAAGGCTAGAACCAATATGATATCCAGAGGTTAAATTCCGAATCACAACACGTATGTAAGATTATCTTTACCATTAATGAATGACAGAGATAATTATATATGAAAATATTAAAATAAGATAGGTGTCAAGTCAAAAATCCAAAGTCATATTCATAAAGTATGGTGTAAACCCTTAGTAATTAACACATAAATGTTAAAACTATATGACGTGGATATGTGTGAGAGTGGAGGGACCACACAAAAACTTATATGACCTTTCCTAACTATGGGTATTCGAATTGGTTAACATGAAATAGAAATCGATATTACGAAAGGGTAAGAAAATCATGGCAATATAATGATATACTCTATTAAGAAATGAATGAAATCCTTTATATAGATTTAAAATACCTCTAACTCTAGTAAAAGAGTACATGTAGGTAATTATGAAAAATGAATAAATGATAATAATATAAAATACCGTAAGATAAGTAAGACCTTAATATAATAGGTTTGAGAACACTATTACATGGTTAATTTAGAATAGAAAGTATAATATATAAAAATTAATAATATATATTTTAATTTTAATTGTAATAGAAGGAGATCCCGATGAAGTATAGTCAAGTGGAAACAACACAAAAAACTAACTATGAACTAGTTAAGTTAGACAAGTATAAACAATAGCAAAAATGTTATACTTGGATTTCTAAATTATAATTATCAATAAAAGTGTAATGATAGAGTTCATAAAATAATAAAGAACTATGAATGATAACAATAGAAAATATAAAGACAAAACTAGTCGAAAAGTGATGAATTAATAGATAGTAGTGACCAACAACTTAGATAGTCATATTATATATATATTGGTAAATGGAATTGTTACAACAGCGTTGCTTGCTCACGAGGCATGTTAGCAATTCAACCTCATCAATGGGTGTAAGCTGTTTATAGAAGTGCTTGTATTACAATCTTGAACCAGTAAGTTTTCCTGTATTTGAGAAATATAAAAGCATTGCACTTATATGGTTTATAACGTATAAAGTTATGATGACACATAAGAGTAACGGGAAAATAAGATAGTGTTCAAATCTGGTCATATAAGGCATCGATAATAAGGTAACTAAGCTTGATTATGAAAGCTCATACCATTCAACTTATTGGATATAGTCTTAATATGTTGAATTTTCATTATTTAAAAAAATAATTGCATTCAAAAATTTATTACAAGGTTTATTAATTATATAGTTGTACAAGTACAAGGTTTATTAATTATATAGTTGTAATTTAAAAAGATAAAGGAAAATAATTATTTATTATTTAGTATGATAAAAATATAATATATTTTAATATAAATCAATTTAAGTTCATTTTAATCTAGTTTTTATGAAATGTTTGAAAGAACGATTTTAAAAAAAAAATTAAATTAAATTTCATATATACAAAATTTATACAAAATTAAAATAAATATACTGTAATTTTAATAGTATAATGGTAAATTATAGAGGCAGATTCTAATTAGGAAAACTAAAGATAATAATAAAATTGATTTACACGATTACAATTCCTATCTTAAAAAGCTATATGAATCTCCAAATGTTAGGGATAACTTTGAAACCCTGCTCACAATGAAATAATTTTTATCAATAGAAGACATTGATTTTGGGGTTAAACACCTAGCAAATGGGAAAGCTAAAGACATTGAAGGTTACTAGGCAAAAATCTTAAAAATTGGAGGTTCTGTCCTCATCCCCCACATCCACAAGCTTTTCAATCAAGCGGTCAAGCAAGGGTTCCCTAAACCATGGACTCAGAGCCTCATTATCCCTATTTTTAAAAGTGGGCATACAAATAACCCCTCTAATTATCGAACAATTATGATAAACCCTCTCTTAGCGAAGTTATATGGTATTATTTTGGAAAAGAAGTTGAGAATATGGCTTGAAAGTGAAGGTAGGCGGGCTAAAGGCCAAGTGGGTTTTAGAAGGCAACACTCAACAACAGACCACCTCATTACGCTTAGGATCATTGTGGAGGAATGCTGCAATGATGAATCCAATCTCTTCTGTTGCTTTGTAGACTTTAGAAAGGCTTTCAATATGGTTCCTAGAAACAACCTATGGAATAGATTAGAAGAGATAAATGTTCCTTTCGAGCTAAGAGCGGCCGCAATAAGGTTATACGAGAATGTAATTTCCAAGTTAAAGAGCAATGAGGGGTGGTCGAAAGATATTAAGTGTAATATCAGAGTTAAACAAGGTTTCCCCCTCTCCCCTACCCTATTTGGCATTTACATCGACAAGCTAGAAGGTTGTTTAGAGGAAGCAGGATGTGCTGGCATGATATTAGCTGGGATAGTCATCATCCTTCTTTTCTATGCTGACTATATTGTTCTTCTCGCAAGGTGCCCATCTGATCTTGATAAGAAACTTAGACTTCTTAAGGATTTTTTCTCTACCATGGGTATGACTATTAACACTGACAAAACAAAAGTTATGATTATCAAATCCAAGAAGGACACTTACACTAATTTTATGTATGACAATAGTAACTTGGAGGAAGTGTCTTCTTACAAGTACCTAGGAATTGACATTCATCACATGCTCAATTGGAACTACAAAATTGAGAAAAAGATTAATGGGGGGTGGAAAGCTTATTTTGGTCTTGAAAATAATTGTAAAACGGAAAACCTCATAATGTGGGATAGAAAGAAGTTCCTCTTTGAAACTTTAGTCACTCCTGTTATCTTATATGGATGTGAGGTTTGGGATTGCAACATCTCTAGAGAATCTTAGAGAAAGATTAAGCAAATCCAGAAGTGTTTTATAGTGTATAACCTCAAAATTAAAAGCAATACACCCTATCCTATTCTCCTTATAGAAGTGGGTCTTTCCCCTATCGAGAGCCTAGCTATGACTAGGCTTCTGTTGTACAAGCCCAAACTCAATAGCATAGGATACCATAGACTTCCTAAGCTAGCTTTAAATTCCAGCCAAAACCACTTAAGGCTCAAACGAGGTTGGTTTAAAGACACCAGGGCCTGGTTAAACCATTAGGAGATCAACGAGAATGTCGCTTTGCAAAACACTAATAACATTAAAAAAATTGTTACTTCTAAGTTAAAATAAAAAATGTGGTGTGAGAAAGATCTAGCAGCTAAAAGAAAATTAAGATATTACAAGGAGGTCATCAACCCCACCCTAGACGATCAAAAGTATCTCTCTGTTTTAACTAGATCAAAGAAGAAAATTAATATAGCCAAGATTAGAACGAAATCTCATGAGCTCCATAGTGAAACAGGTCGTTGGATAGTTCCAAAAACACCATGGATGGAAAGGATCTGCCATCTCTGTGAGAATATGAACATCGAGGATGAAAATCACTTCCTCTTAGAGTGCCCGCGTATAACCACATTAGATCTCAATTTCATAATCTTTGTTGCAATACTGACCATCGTAGCCTTTTAAAATGTCAAAATTATAGTGAGCTCGGGAGGCTTCTATCCAAGCTTTTTAAGCATAGGAATAAAATCTTAAATCAAACTAAATAATTCACTTTAGGTCCGATAGACCAAGTATTGGTCTCAATGAATATTAACCATCATCATTATCATAATCAAAATGATAAATCATTACATATATTTTAAATGATTAATTTATAATTATTTGAAAAATAGAGAAAAAAAGTTCACAAATATTTTGATTAATTTTTATTATAAATTAAATTAAAATTATATTAAAAAGTAAATAATGATAATAATTTTTTTTTAATTTTACTTTTAGATATTTTGAATTATATATGGTATATAATTAGAAGAGTGTAGTTTCATTAAAGTGTTTTTAAAGATTTATAGTTTGATTTGAGGAAACTTGGAAAAATTGAAAATATTAATAAAATTGTTTATTTTTATTATAATTAATTAGTTTGTTTTTATTATTAATTACAATTGGTCATATTTTTATTACAAATTAAAATTGATTATATATATATATTTTAATGATAATTAATTATATATTTATTATTGTAATTAATAAATTATTTTTTTAATATAGATTATAACATTTATTACACGCAATTAATATTTACTAAATTCTAGGGGCTTTGGAAGTGGAAAATATTTTCACATTTTTCACTTCAAAACAACATGTTTAAGTTACAATTATGGACTTAGTTGCTAATAAGGAAGACAAGTGGGATAAACTCGGAAGATGCTAGTATCTTTTTTTTTGAATGACTAGAGAATATTGTAAAATGTGACATATTCTAAGAAAAATTATCATATTTTTTTTGTTAAGTCAAGAGATTCATAATTCATTATCTACTATGTATATTAAGATGAAACATATGAACATTGAGATTAAATCTAAATAGTATTATTGAAGCTTTCCTAATTTTCATTTTCAACTGCAATCAACTCTTCAACCAACAATAATTTTCATTTTCATCTACAAAACTCTTCAACCAACCAACACACAGTCTCCAAAATTGATAGTCCTTAGCACCATGGTTTATTGAAAAATCCAGCTACTAGATCAGGCCAATCATTAGGGAAATTTTGAGGTATAAAATGGGTCTTCTAAGGAAATTATAAAATAATAGTGGAAATAATAATACAAGATATGATTACATCATCAAATTTTAGAGGGGAAAAAGAAAAAACTCTTTTTTCAACTTATCTCCCAAATTTTTAACTCAAATTTCAAACAGGAGTACTCATTGGATGCACAATTTAATTCTTCATCCAAGGAATACCCATGTTGAATACTTTCGATGGATCCTGCTACACGAAAAATAAGAAATACATGAAAAACGTGATTACAATCACATTTTTTCATATATTTCTCATTTTTCGTAGCAGGATCCATAAAAAAATGCAACATGGGTACTCCTTGGATGAAGAATTAAATTTTGCATCCAACGAGTACTCTCACTTGAAATTTGAGTAAAAATTTTGGAAGATAAGTTGAAAATACGAGTTAAAAAAGTAGTTTTATTATTTTATTATTTTTTAATCGTTTTACCCTTTTACTTAAAAAATGCTAAATCATCCTTATGGTTGACATCATCATCTTGAATCCTAATGGTTCTTATAAAGTTTATTTTGGTTGTACATTTTTTTAGGAGGCCTATTTTACACCTCAAAATTCCCCTAATATTTCTTCTCCTATTTAGTATATCATAACAACATCAAAAAGATGCCAAGAACATAAATATTGATTTTAGAAGTCAAGTCAGCATAAATTTTGGTTTTAGTAATCAAATCTAGAATCGTCAAATATTTATGTGTGTAGCACTTCCAATAAACCTAAATTGGTGGGCACTTCAAAGAAAAGGTAATTTGTATTTTTATAAAATTTTCAATTATAGAATTCATGCCAAAAATGCCCGATATTGCTCCAAATTTTTCGACTTTGATTAGTGAAGTGGTAGGTTCTCGATTGATCTCACATTTTGGGATCGTTATAAATCCTGTAAAATGTTCAACATCAATTATCTAGCCTTTATAAGGCTCTTTCGAGGGCTCTTAAAACATGTGGAAATAAAATCTAGAAGTAAGAAAAGTCTCTCCCCTACATTCATCTGCAGAATCTACCTGGTCCACATTCTTTGAATGCCATGTGTTTCAAGTTTGACACAAAGTGTGGATGTTTGTTATTATTATAGTTAATATATTTGCGAAATAAACACCCATGGACTGCTCACTTTTTCTAAATATAAAAAGAAATTTCATCCATGACATTCATCCATTGTGGACTGTGATGCATACGTGATGTCTATGTCTACAACCTAAGTGTTAGGAAAACCAACCATGACATTCATCCATTGTGGACTGTGATGCATACATCACGTCTACCTCTACATCCAAAGTGTTAGGAAAACCAACCGCGAGGGCTCACGAGAAGTTTAAATTCTAATTCATAGGAGAGGAATTGATGTAGGAGCATATTCTCTTGAGATTAACCTTATTGAACAAGCCTAAAAGGGGATCTTCAAATTTGACCAAGGGAGTTGGTTTTGTTTAGCAGTTTCTTTAAATTGTAACGAACTGTTTTTAGTTATTTATAACTTCCACGCTGTAATAGAGATATTTTGATTAGTTAAAGGTATGGAGGATGAGTGAAAAAATGTGGAATTCTAGATAAGAGGAAAAAGGGCGAAATATCCAAGAAGGATTCCGAAGACGAAGTAAATGGGATAATCTTTGCATGATCAAGCCATTGAATATTATGTGTTAATGGAAATTTTGAGTTTTGGAATTTGGTTTATTGAGAGCATAGTGACATGCCTATATTATTATTATGAAAAATGAACGTCTATGTACCTTACAGTGATATGATTGTCTTTGCAAAATTTAATGTATACATACTTGTTTTACTTAGGAAATTATGTGCATTTCCTATAATAGTGAGTGGACGATGAGATTTGAGAGTCGAAAGTTTTTCAATGGTAATTGTCTACATGATTGTGAGATTTCTATAGCAAAGGTTGAAACATCTTTTCAAGAATTGGGATCGATGTTGCTTGATACGAATTAAATATTCTCTGCGTGATATTTTGCAGAGTGAAATATGTTGAGAGCATATGACAAATTGTGAGTTTTGGGTCTAGCTTATGATAGAGTTGAGGACTTTATAACATGGAAGGGATCAATAAAACCAAAATTCCTTTCAATTTAAGGGAGTTAGGAACATTTTTTCCAAACTTTATAGTTCAACCGAAATAAGAACCAACGATGAAAATATTTCATGAAAGTTGGTGGGCAAAGGTAGTGGCGAAATTGGACTGAGTAAATTGGGTCATAATGTTTGCCAAGTTGGGATGGCGAGTAATAAGAGCAACCATAAGTGAATGAGTTGTTCTTTAGTGTGATTTTTTTGAAAATTTTTGGGTGAATTTTTCAGGGTTAATTTCTCTAAAATCTGACAAGAATTCATTGATATCACAAACTTGATAGATAATTTTGGATATTCAAATGTCCTTGAGATTTTAAAAACGCTAAATTTATATATATAATCAAAAACTAATTTAAATAATGCAAATCAAAATTTTCTACAACTCCAAAAAAATCTTCACTAAAAACAATTTACATTTTTGTACAACCAAGTAAATAGACATTCAGTGCACTGGTCATTAAAATAAATCTTCTATGAGCCTGCAAAAATCTCTTTGGAATCGGAATCCATCTCTTTGGAATCGGAATCCTGGGCTGGTAATCTCTTTGGAATCGGAATCCATCTCTTTGGAATCGGAATCCTGGGCTGGTACTGACACGTCAGAGATTTTATTGCGGTGTTCAATTTGGTTATGAAATACAAACTCAAAAACAATGAGTTTGTTTAAAAAAAAAAAAAAAACATATAATGAAAATTACAAAACAAATTAATGAGCAAAAAATAAGGAAAAACATGAATGTGGATCTGCATTTGCATCACATGCAAGATATATTGGGAAAGATGAGTTGTCCTCTGACAGTAGCACAGCACTGTTATTAACCCACCTCCTTTATTAGGCATTACCACAGTTGGCCGTCCTGTTATAAATATATATCAAGCACTGCTGCTGTTAGTAGCGGGTGAGAAGTCTAGAGAAATTAGAATATGGCGATACAAACATTTCTGTTAATGGCAGGAAGGAGAAACTTCAAATTGTTCATCGCTTTGATTGCAATAATTCTCATCATGTTTGCCGTGCAAGGTTTGGTTTTAAATAAATATTGGTCAATTTTTATTATTCAATAGATTCATTTTTTTATCATTCATTGTGTTGTGGCTTGTGACTGTGATTTATTTTCAGGTCCTTCCGTTGCAGTAGAGGCTCGCAATAAAGTATTTTATTGCGTTCCTTATCACTGCCAGAGCGACAATGATTGTCTCGTATTCAACGACACACATACCTGTTGGCCCGGTGGTGCTTGCTGCAACGGCGCCAGCGCGCGATAGACGACCTTTGTTTGCTTGAGCCCTGGAAATTTGAAGTATGGCCCTTGTTTAAAATCAGTGTTCGGAATATATTATCGCCCAGCCATATGTATTATATTAATAAATAAATGATTGACCTACTTTCTTATCTTAATCAATGGGCTCACGCTTGATTTAGACAACGTTTCAATTTACTATGTTTTTATTTGGGAAATGATATGAAACATTCATTTACTCTGGAAAAAACCAACTTTGCTAATTATTGAAAATATCACCGGAGTAGTTCAGTTTGTACACATTTTTTGATTTGTTCAATGCGTTTAAGATGAATAGACAGCCTTGCTTTTTAATAAATTTAGGTCAAAAGAATGACAAAAGTTTTCATCAATCCATTAATATAATGGGGGAGAATTTAGCCAGTAATGAAAAAATTGTAAGAGTTTATTGTGTGTAAGGAGCTGTTACAACATGCAAAGGGGAGTTTGGTACGAAATAATGATTTTGCAATAAAATATTTGTAAAATTTTAATGCCAAGTAGATTTTAGTATGAAATGATAATTTTGTAATAAAAAATAGGTAAAATTTAAAAAAAAGATGATTTTAAGTTACTATTTTAGTTTGAAAAATAATATATATAGAAAAAAAGAGGTTTGCATTATAAAAGATTTGATGCTTCACATTGTTTGATAGAGCAGAAGTTAAGAAGAATTTAGGTCAGTATGATTATAGTTGTAATTTAAAAAAAAATAAAGAAAACACACATTAATATTTCAATATGGTAAGAATATAATTTATTTTAATATAGATTAAGTTAAGTTCATTTTAATTCAATATCTATAAAGTGTCTAAGAAATCAAATTTCTTAAAATAAAAATATTTTTAACATTTTTGTTAAGTTTTACACTTCAAGAAATTTACTTATCCAAAAATTTAATTTTGATAAATACTTGAAATACAAATTTAATATAGATTTATCTTTATTTTATTAGTATATAATTTAATAATAAAAATATAATTCTATTATTAGTATGTATAGATTTACTCTTATTTAATTAGTATATAATTTTATTTTAATAATAAAAATATAATTTGATTCATAGACATGTAAGAATCATTTTTTTTCTCTTTGTTTTGGTAAACATCATTTTGTGTAGAAAATTTCTTCATATATTTAATGTTGTATAAATAAAAAACACAATTAAAATTTCTTTTATGGATATTGTTTTTGTTATAATTAAAAGTAGCAAATTAATTTTACTAATTTTTTTTTATAATGTACATGTTGAATTTTCATTATTATTTAAAAAATTATTTAAAGATTTATCACAATATTATGATTTATTAATTATATATAGTTGTCATTTAAAAATATAAAGGAAAATAAATATAAAGTATTTAATATTGTAAAAATATAACATATTTTAATATAGATTAGTTTAGGTTTATTTTAATCTAATATTTAAAAATTGTTAAAAAGATCAATTTTTTTTTCAAACTTTACATTCAAAAGAAACTTACACATTAAAAAATTATTTTTCTAAAAACTTATAAATACAAGATTAAAATGAAATGAATTTGCCTTAGTTTTAATATTATAATAGTAACTTATAAAATAAAATAATAATGAATTATCATAAAAAGTTTTGAAATTAATAATAAAAACACAATTTAATTGAAATACATATAAGAATGGGATATTTTTGGGTAATGAATAATTTTCTGGGAAGACTTCATTTATGGATAAGGTTGAGGAAGTAATTTTTAATAGAAAAGTAAATTTTCTACAATATTATAATTTTTTTTTAATGGATATGCTGAATTTTTATGAGTTCTTTTAAAAATTTATTATGATATTTATTAATTATATAGTTGTAATTTTAAAAGATAAAGGAAAACCAATATTAATTATTTAATATTATATAAATATAATATTAATTATTTAATATTATATAAATATAATGTATTTTAATACGAAATAGTTTAAGTTCATTTTAATTTACTTTCTATGAAGTGTTTGAAGAAATCAAATTTAAATAATTTGTTTTTCAAATTTTAGATTAAAATGAGATTTTTATGTAAAAATATGTTGTTGATTGTTATTTATTTATTTATAAAAAAACTATATATAAAAAGTTAAAATTAATTTACTCTAATTTTAATAGTATAATAGTATATTATGAAATAATATAATTATATTTTAAATGATTAATTTATAACAAAATCGGAAATTTTGAATTATATAGGTAAAATGGTGTAGTTTTATTAAACTGTTTTTAAAGGTTTATAATTTGATTCTTGAAAGATTTGAAAAATTGAAACCGATTTATAAAATTGTAAATGTTTTCATTTTTTTATCATTAACTTTATTATTATTATTAATTTAAACTAATTATATATATATATATATATATATATATATATATATATATATATATATATATATATATATATATATATATATATATATATATAAAAGATGATTCTATTAACAACTAAAGCGAGTAATTACATAATGTCGAGTTGGTGCGTGCAACATGTATCGACAACCAAACTCTGAAAAATGATGCTTGTCATTACACATAATATTTCCACCAGACTCGGAGAGATGATTCTTAGCCATACACAAAATTCTACGGGTGTTGAGCACAAAATCCCCTAGAGAGCTGAGTGCTTGTAGAGCTGGATAGTGTCGAAGATAACTAACTAGGGCCAGGTGGCTTCTATGATGCCCGACGCCTAAGATGTTGTTGGCAGAAGGACGAGGGCTCTCGAGAAACAAAACCATAGAAGAAGCGAGTATGAGACTTGCGCAACAGATTTGATACATACCAAAAGCAAAGGCAGGGGCAGAGATGATTTACTGGATATCCTCGTCGGAGTCGGCCTCGAGACTAATAGGACACTTAGGAGTATTTCCATTAAGGAAGGAATTTTGGCTGGTTTGCTGGTGGTGCCACCATCGACCTCCCTTTTGACTACGGGCGAGGCTTCTGCAATAACCATCCACTTCTTTAACAAAGCATAGTGAGGCGAATCCTTGGTGATGAAGTGGCAACAGTGAACAACACTAACGTACAGAGTAAATTTCTAGGCGAGGTTGTCCAATGTCAACTCCAGGATGGTGTCGGGCGCCCTGTTAGCTTGCATGACAAGACTGATCATTGTTTTGGTTTGCTAGTGCAGCTCGATGGCCAAACTAAAAAGGTCCTCCCTGGATTTCATGAGTCCGGGGTCAGAAATCCAATTGAATTCCTCATTAACCTCTTTAGTGGTGAGGTGCTCACGAAAAAACTTGGATTTCTCATCAAGCTCTGCCACCCTTTGACGGGCTTCAGGATTGACCGCAGTCTCATAATTTAGGGTTACCTTTCGAGCTTCAAAATATTCCCTTGTTGTTGGTGACATGCTTAGAGAATCCCAGCACAAAGCATGAGCTCTCCTTCCACAACCCCATCCTTGATTATTCCCCATTGGTGCGGAGGAGTTGGTGCAATGGGTATACATGCTAGTTGCAGGAAGAGGGAGCTGGGGGGATGGGGGAGAAAAATCTGACAGGGAGGAGAAAAAAGAAGGCCGAATAATTGGGAAGTGAAGGGCCGAGTGTATCCCGATTAAGGGCTGAAATAGGGGAAGGGGAGGCTGTCAAGAGTGAATTCACAGATGAGAGCATAAGGACTGAAGGCCTGGTATACATAGGCAGCAGGCCAGGTGGGCTAATTTGAAAGTGAGGGAGGGGTAATTATGGGTCTGCCTGCTCTGGTCAGATGATAGTTAGGATGACAGAGGAGAATTAAGGTGGATAGGCTCCTAGGGAAGTAGACAGTGATGGAAGAGGAGGCTGAGGTACTTCGCCTTATGTGAACGGGGGTGCCATGAAGGGGAATCATCGGTTAGGCGCATGGGGATCCGCCGAAAATCGATCATGGTGAGGCATCTCCATCATCATGATGATGGCATAATCATATTTTGGGGTGGATTGCTTATAATCATCCCAAGCTTCAGAGAAAATTAATTATATTTTTACTATGATAATTAATTGCACATTTATTATTATAATTAATAAACATTTTTTTAATATAAATTATAACGCCCATTACATGTTATTAATATCTACTAAATTCTAGAGGTTTTGGAAGTGGAAAATGCTCTCACATTCCTCTCTCGTTCAAAACAACATTTTAAGTTAAAATTGTGGACTTAGTTTGTGGACAAATAATAAACATGAATATTTAATTTTTTTATTTTATTAATTTAAATTCAGTTATGTTTTGCCAAAGAATTACTCAGGGGAAAAATTTCCAAGTGAGAGTTCATTCATCAGACAATTAAGATACTTCAGACAGTTAATCCTCTCCCTAGAGATAAAAGTTCTCAATTAGGGAAATGGGAGCCAAGAGTGGTGAGAAGGAAGAAATCCTGAGGCAACCTAAAGACTTATACCTGGTTAGAGGAGTTCCAAGGGAGGATATTTAATTTTTTCCTCATGGGATGTTGTGGAGGAAGGGCATGAAATTGCGAGAGAAAGGGATTCTTGAGCTAGTTGGAGCCGATGGAATTCCCTGTTGGACCTGTAAGGTCTGAGATAAAACTAGACAAACCTATGTGGTCTGAAAGTTCTAGGTGGGTTTGTTTCGGTTCTTATCTAATGGTTGTTTTGGTGGTGGAATCGCTTCGGGAGATAATTAGATGCAGTTTCCATTCTTGTTGGTTGGGAGGAGAAAAATTCCCCCCTTAGTAATCGTGTGAGAACCTAAATGTGTTGGACACAAGATAAGTATCTTGATACTATGATTATATTTTTTATTAAGATGGAATGAATGGAATTATGATATATAAGTATCTTGATACTGTGATTATATTTTTTTATTAAGCTAGAATGAATGGAATTCTGATAGAGAAGTATCTTGATTCTGTGATTATATTTTTGATTAAGATGGAATGAATGGAATTTTGATAGATAAGTATCTTGATACTATGATTATATTTTTGATTAAGCTTGAATGATTGGAATTTTGATGAATGAATCTAAAAGTTATAGTATTGTATTTTATTTTCTGTAATGAATACAAATAGTAATTCAAAGAGTAATTAGTTTTAATAAGTAAGAGCATTGGTTAGTCTAGGGTAGAAGCAGACCTTGGCTTGGTATTTTAACCTCGAATAGTCCATAATGTAACTCTTGGATTTGGGGAAACATGGGAGGATCCCAAGTAGAGTCTTCAAAAATCCCAAATTTAATGTGTTAATAAGGTACTTATAGAACTCACAGAAAATGAATAAGCAGTGACAAGTATCCAGAGGGATAAGATGTACCAATTATATGTATACATGATACAAAAAATATGAACAAAGTTATTTAAGAATGCTACAATGTACAAACTAGGAATTAATTATTCGCAAGTAGCCACTCATTAACATTTGAAGAAAATAAAATAGACATAGACTGTTACACAATAATAGAGTCTCCACATCACTACAAAATGAAAATATGATTATGCTTCTTTAACAATAGAAATTAGATTGGTGGAAAGACAAGTAAAAGTTATCATGGATTTCCTTTTTATGCACTAAATATCAAAATATAGTTCAAATATAGATACTCAATCTAAGTTTACAAACTAGGAATTAATTATTCGCAAGTAGCCACTCATTAACATTTGATGAAAATAAAAAAGACAAAGACTTTTACATAGTGAATAGAGTCTCCACATCACTACAAAATGAAAATAATATTATGCTCCTTTAATGATAGCAATTAAATTGGTTGAAAGACAAGTAAAAGTTATCATGGATTTCCTTTTTCTGCACTAAATATCAAAATATAGTTCAAATATAGATACTCAATCTAAGTTTGTAGCAGATAATATAACTTTGCTAAAATGGGGCTTGCGGCCAAACCCATGATGAAAGAGAGTCATCTTCTTCACATTATATATATATATATATATATATATATATATATTAACTATTCATAAATCTATTGGGAATATGGAGAAGGTATTTAAAATAAAATACTATTTAAAGACGAGTAGTAATAAATGTTTTGTACAACTTTATGAAAATTAACAGTTACAAGGTTCTAGGAAGGAAATTGTAATTAAAGGTTGATGGGCTGTATAGCCTTGATTTTTGAAGATTTAGAATAACAACAGTTGGAAAAATTCTTATCAATTCTCTTCATATAATAAGAACACTATTCTTCTGTAAAAAGGAGATTAACCTGCCAAGAGGCAAGGAGGAAAAACCCATTATTTGTGAAAAATCACCCAAAGATCTTTTGGGGGAATGAGATAAAAAGAAAAAGGAGAAAGAATTGTTTAAATGTGAATAAAAAAACTCGTATAACCACCATGGTCTAGATAATAGTGAAGATAACCAAAATGGGTGTTCTCTGTCAGTGTTTTAGTGAGGAGTTGGTTTTCCCTTATGGCGACCAATGGATATTCCAGAAAACCAATCATAAGTTGGCTAGAGTGGCCTTCTGTGAATCCTTAAAACTGTTCACCAGAGGGAGATAATTCTAAGAAGTAAATTATCAACCAAAGTAACTTCAAACTGTAATTCTGGAAACATTGAACAAACTTTTGTCAGGGTTATCATTTCATCATTACCCTGGATATTTTCACAAAACAAAGAAATAACACCTCAATATTGTAAGACCAACAATATGAAAATCCAATGGCATAGAGGTAGGATTAAAGTGAGGTGGCAGAGCCGCTTAGAGAAGAAAACCTCCAAACCCCAACCTGTGAACTATAAAAAGTTCCATAAAGAAGGAATTTCTGGTAAAATAATTTGGAAGACATTAATCAAGAATCTAATTATCACCAAGGAATTAGTGAGGGATATTATTCATCAATTATTACTTTTCAAATATGAGTTTTTCCCTATTTTAATAATTTGTATCTAAAGAAAATAATCGAGGAATCAGAGGTCAATTAGAGTCATTATAATTGTTACACTTATGAACTAACCCTAGGTATACATACCACACTTGCCATGTTGAGAAGGTTGTCATACACATTCAATAGTGCAACCCAACTATTACACCATTTTTTGGTCATCTAACCTATTATCATTAGATGGACCCAAGTACACCATGTAAGACCAATTTTACCCTAAGTAAAATTGCTTTCACTATGTTAAAACAGGAAACCCCAAAAGGAAATATTAAACAAACCTATATTTGTTTGATTTTCCCCATGGAATAATTAATTAAACCATAATTTAATTATTATTCCCAGTCATGTTTAACCCAAAATCAAAGAAATTAATTAGATAAACCTTTATTTATCTTATTATTTTCTAGGAATAATCATTTAAACCTTATTTAGATGATATTCCTTGTTAAATATGATCAAATCACCCACAAATAATTAAATAAATCACTATTTATTTAATTATCTTTCAACCACCTCCTTAAATAATTAAATAAATCATTATTTATTTGATTATCTTCTAACCGCTTCCTTAAAAAGATAAATAAATCATTTATTTATTTATTTTGACAAATTAAGGGATTTGACCCAAGTCAAATACCTTTTTCCTCCAACAAATATAATAAAATATTCCATAAAAAGTGGATCTAGATCTGGTTAACCCATGCACCAAGATCTAGAATGACCCAATATTTTGTTATAAATAGGAGGGTTTTTCCTACCATTCTTCACCTTTTTGTTGCCTATTAGATCACTCTGGGTCTATACACTTGGTCACTCTTTTCTACCATTTGCTGTGTGAGCTCCCTTTGAGTTCTATTCTTTGTGTGGGTTTTCTACACCAACAAGAGAGAGAAATCTTAGATCTGAAGTGCTGAGGACTTCCAAGAACCCATCCCACTGAGGAGAATTGGATATGCCGTCATTGCCTCTCCTCCCCTCATTTTTTGTCTTGTCACACCATTCCGCAGGACTCCTCGTCCACACCCTTTATCGGTTACGCTGATGGTGCAAGTCGTTACTCCCGGAATGTAGCCTCGGCAGGTTGGGCCATCTTCACCCCCTTGCATGCCCTTTTTCTTTCTAACGGGGTATGCATTGGTTCTGCCACCAACAATCAGGCCGAATATGATGCAGTGTGTGGTCTCTTAGCCGATGCCCTCTTTCATCGCATCCTCCATCTGCACGTTCATTTGGATTCCCTAATTCTTGTAATGCAACTAAATGGTGTTTATCGTGTGCATAACCCTGTGCTGTTTAGATGCTATCTACGAGTGAAACTCTTGATACGTGCATTTGAAACCATAACTTTCAACCATGTACCTTGAGAACAGAATCACTATGTAGATAGTATTGCAAACCATGTTCTAAATTGGCATTTATCACACACACTTCATACAAGACAATAACATTCATAACCATCAAAAAACGATGCATATCCATAATATGTGTCGCAAAACATGTGTTTAGAGTCCATCTACTCTGATACATATGACATGCCCATAGCATGTTACAAAAAAAAAAAAAAAACCCAAAACTGGGGGCACCACCTGCCCCTACATACATAATAGGGGGCACCACATGCCCCACCCCTAATCACTATCTGGAGGATCCCGGGCCAATGGCTCTGCCCCTGCAGCATGTAGATCACGCATCGCCTGATCAGCCATCGCCATGCGCCACATGACACCTCGCCATTCCGAGGGTAGACCAACACATGGCTCTATGAACTAGTCGTCTAAGTCCTGCCACTCGCACTCTGATACTCCGGTCAACAACCTTTCGCATCTATGGTGGATGTCCTCCAGCAGGGTGGATGCATCCTCATTCTGCGCCGCTCTCGACCCACTCGGACCTGTAGCTCCAGATGCTGCCGGTCGTCCCATATATCCGGCCAGTTTTACCGGTGCTATATCTGCATACCAAAAGTACATGAATCAGTACCCTAAATTACTATTCAAAAAACTTTAACATGCGCACAAGAATAACAACTGTCACTTACCATCGGGCCCCCCACTCCCACTGTGCTGAAGTGGCAGTCCCATCTCCACGTAGCTCGTCCCACTATAGGATAGTCGTTCATGTACAATGGCATCTGTATGTACAATGGCATCCGATCCCAATGGGCGAAGAACTCTGGTCGAAACACCCTTCCGACCGCCCCTCCCCCTCCTCTACACAGTAATCGTCCCCACCGATGCATCCGGGGCTCTCTCGGACCTCCATCAGGTAACTGTATACGAGGTCGCAAGGTCAGGATCTTCTCAAAGAAGAAGGAATACAACACCTTCCGATAGGCACAATCATGATTCACTTGCCGCTTGCATAGTGACAACTGTCGTTTCACCGACACCAACATCATCTGGGCCCACCCATAGTAGGTCCCCCCCAACACACTCTCTACAATCATCATCTGCCCTCCAGTAATGTGATGGAACGCCCTGGTTGCCCAGGATACGCAGCACAGCTGCGGCCACTGCACGGGTTTCTAGCCTCTCTAGATCCCCGATCGGTATTTGAGTCCCCTTGACTTGGAGACCCGGTCGACAATGACGCTCCACGAACTCCATGATATGCTGCCCCCGCGGCAATACTGGCTGTGTGTTTCCCACCATCCCCAATGGCGGGAGACCAGTCAGGAAATACACGTCCTGGACCGTCAGTTCGATCCTGTGCCCCTGCACTACAAAGACCTCCTGATCTGGATCCCAGTAACTGATAATCTGGGCCAATAATGGTTCCCCTGCTCTCATCAAAGGGTTCTCCAAAAACTTGAGAACCCCAAATCTGGCCAATACACGGCGGACGCCCTGATCCGCCAGACCGCCCGCAGTGTCCCTATCTCTCTTCCAAGCACCCGTAAATATGCCATACCCCAGACAAATCCAACGATTTTGTCACCACAGACTGTTATGATCACAACCAAAATGTTCAAACCAAATCAAATGTATATAAAACAGCACCAAAACCCCCTCATCTCCCAGGTCGCAGTTTTCTGCCCATTTCTAGGACAGGTCGCACTTTTTTGCCTGAAACCTGCTTCCCAGGTCGCACTTTTTGGCCCAAAAAGTGAGACCCGGCCGTAGAGATGAAGGACGGGCTGTTTCTGGATTTCTGGGCCCTAAACTGAAAATTTAATCCATCAAAATGCAAGAGAAAGGTTAGGCCTCTTACCTGCAACTGACAGATCGCGATTCCAACGGTCGGTTTTTCCGCTACGTTCGCCGCAAGATTTAGGGCCTTCTCTCCTCTCTACATTCACCACAGCAACAATAGCAAATGAGTGATTTTGGAGGGAAAACTGCCTTATTAAAAGAGAACCCCTGTTTCTTCTTTCAACTGCTGCGACCACACCGTAGCCCCGTTTGACGAACCGTCTACACCGTTGGAAAGCTCTCACCGAGCCCTTAAATGGGTATCTGTTAGTTTTTTGTGATCTGATACTTCACCAGGACACATTTTTTCCAAGAACGGTCACTTCACCTCTCCTTAAAATCGAATTTCCTCACTTACGACACTTGTACTTGGGGCACCATCTTGCCTCCTTAATTGTCCTTGTTCGTGTCGATTTTCGTCATGAGTTCCCATCATGTACTCATGTTTCCACGGTCCCCCATTGGGGCCTTTACTATGTGGCAGCACCATCGAGTCGCCCTTATTTAGAGAATCCAAGTTGAGTCATCATTCCCTCCATGGAGTCTATACCGAGTCCCTTTTAGCCCTCCATCCTTCATTGCTTGGTCTCTCTCTTGTGTTGCACATTATGACCTCCAGTCCCACTGTCCCCCATCCCTGATGATGTTGTGTCAGTCATTGCCATGTCATTCATGCCCTTTATGCTCTAGCAAGGGAAGTCGTCCATTAGCTACTCAGTCCTTTCCACTTCACTATCATCATTAGTGTCAGTCTATCTGTCGCTCTACTCTTTTCTCTCGTGCCTTAGTTGAGGGTCTCTCATTGCCTCAACTATGGTGGACCTCCTTCTATCGACATCAGCTCATTCATTCCAGAAGCCAGGTCTAGAGGGCGCTGTACCTTGGTTCCAGCTTCCACTCTTGTTCGGTGCCTCGGATCAGGCAAAGGGATATCTCCTTTCCCTTTGGCTTGATTGTTTCTCCAGCTCCTTTCAGCATGATCGAGATCCGTATACTTGATGGTCTAGTGATCCAGCAGCAGCTCTTGATGATTCCCCGGGTGGGTGTGAGATGTCTCAACCCTCATGAGGGGGTGGCCCTGCAGGTAGCCCCCCACATGCCCGGATGACCTCTTCATTGCAGCCTTCGATGCAGCTCCAGATATTTGATGATGTTGGTTGTAGCCACTTGCAGCGCCTCTTTGACTTGCATGTATCATTCAGATTTTGTGAGCCCTTCCCCATTTACAGGGGGCATTTGGGTTGTATTTGTATCTCAATAACAAGGATGTTAATAGTCTGGTATGGTCTATTTATCAGGCACAACATGTATGTGGGATTCCTCATTGTATTTTATCGGCTCATGATTATACCTAGGTAATACTTTAAATTTCGGTCCCTTGTTCTTGGATGCACTATTCTTTTGTACTTTGTCTCGGCGGGCATAGGTCTGCCTCCCCCGTCGCCTTCAGCAGAGGTACCCTCTCATAAAATGAGACTTGTTGCACCTGCAAGTCTTGTCTCCTCAGGGTCTAGTCGTTTAGCACACTATCTACCTCACATTTCTCTCTGCGACATCCCCCATCCCTTTTTTTGCTTCTAGTGATTGTGTTCTTACAACGTACTTCGGTCATACGATTTGCTCCGGCCACTCGCACGCTGGGGTGTTACACCATTTTTTGGTCATCTAACCTTTTATCATTAGATGGACCCAAGTACACCATGTAAGACCAGTTTTACCCCAAGTAAAACTGCTTTCACTATGTTAATTAACGAAACCCCAAAAGGAATAATTAATTAAACCATAATTTAATCATTATTCCCAGTCATGTTTAACCCAAAAACAAAGAAATTAATGAGATACACCCATAGTTATCTTATTATTTTCTAGGAATAATTATTTAAACCTTATTTAGATAATATTCCTTGTTAAATATGACCAAATCACCCACAAATAATTAAATAAATCACTATTTATTTAATTATCTTTCAACCACTTCCTTAAATAATTAAATAAATCATTATTTATTTGATTATCTTCTTCCCTTCCTTAAAAAGATAAATAAATCATTTATTTATTTATTTTTGACAAATTAAGGGATTTGACCCAAGTCAAATACCTTTTCCCTCCAACAAATATAATAAAATATTCCATAAAAAGTGGATCTAGATCTGGTTAACCCATGCACCAAGATCTAGAATGACCCAATATTTTGTTATAAATAGGAGGGTTTTTCCTACCATTCTTCACCTTTTGTTGCCTATTAGATCACTTTGGATCTATACACTTGGTCACCATTTTTTGCCATTTTGCTGTGTGAGCTCCCTTTGAGTTCCATTCTTTGTGTGGGTTTTCTACACCAACAAGAGAGAGAAATCTTAGATCTGAAGTGCTAAGGACTTCCAAGAACCCATCCCACTGAGGAGAATTGGATACGCCTTCTTGTTTTCCTCCCAGGTGCCCCATTAATATAAAAATTCTTTCAAAAATTTTTCTTTTCTTGTCTATTGGTATATGGAGCAAACCCTTATTTTTTCTGCTTAATGTCTTTCCATGCATAGATCTGGTTTTTTGCAACTCTTTTATGTCTAACTAACCGCAGATCTGAAGATATTGGCAGCCAATTTTGTTGTTAGGGCTATTATTTATGCGTAGCTAAAGTGGTCCTTTTTCGTACACTTCGACAAAAGATTCATACTAACAACAACCATCGAAAACAGTCTGGAAGATCCTCGCTTTGTGGAGAAAGACAGAAAATGAGTCAATATCCTAGTTAATATTAGAAATTAGGAAGACCACTATTGTTGTCAATGATAAGAATATCAACAATTGGAAAAATTCTTGTCAACGATCTTCATATAAGAAGACCGTTGTTCTTGTGTAAAAGGGCGATTAACCTGCGAAGAGACAAGGAGGGAAAAAAAATTATTTGTGAAAATTCATCAAAAGATCTTCTGAGGGGATGAGATAAAAAGAAAAAGGAGAAAGAATTGTTTACTTGTGAAAAAAAAACTCAGAGATACACCATGGTCTTGATAATAGTGAAGATAACGAAAGTAGGTGTTCTCTATTAGGGTTTTAGCGAGGTTTTAGTTTTCCCTTATGGAAACCAATGGATATTCCAAAAAACCAATCATGAGTTTGCTAGAGTGGGATTCCTCGAGCCCTTAAAACTATTTGCTAGAGGGAGATAAATCTAAGAAGAAAATTATCAAAGAGAGTAACTTCAAACTGCAATTCTGGAAACATTGAACAAAAATTTTGTGAGGGTTATCATTTGATAATTACCCTAGAGATTTTCACAAAAAAAAGCAAGAACACCTCGAGATTGTAAGACCAAAAATATGAAAATCCAACGGCGTAGAGGTAGGATTAAAGTGAGATGGCAGAGCCGCTTGGTGAAGAAAACCTCCAAACCCTAACCCGTGAACCATAAAAAAGTAAAGAGAATTCCAAAAAGAAGGAATTTTAGGTAAAATAATTTGGAAAATATTAATCAAGAATCTAATTATCACCAAAGAATTAGTGAGGGATATTCTTAATCAAATATTACCTATCGAATATGAGTTTTTCACCATTTTACTAATCTTTATCTAAAGAAAATAATCTAGGAATCAGAGGTCAATTAGAGTAAGTATAATGGTTACACGTATGAACTAACCCTAGGTATACATACCACACTTTCCATGGTGGGAAGGTTGTCAAAAATATTTAATAGCACAACCAAACCATCGACAACAATCTGGTAGATCCTAGATCTGTGGATAAAGACAGAAAACAAGTCAATATCTCGGTTAATCTTAGTGAGTAAGCATTGTTAAAAAAAAAAAAAAACTCTTCACACAAATTACCTAGGTGAAATAAATTTGTTGGAGGCCAGAATGTATAAGTTTAACTATTTTCCAAACCGAGATAAACTATTTACAAAAAATACCTACCTTAGTTGAACATGGGTAAGAGGTTCTCTTAGGTATTTTTTTCTCCCTTTTGAGACTCGAGAGACTATCTATGAAAAGGAACATTCCTTTTCGCCTCTTTTTCAAACTTTGTAAACATGAAAAAGATGACGATTTTTAACTTCGTTGGAATCTTTAAAACATCAAAGAATGATGGACTTGTCAAACATGACAAGGCAAAACCCCTCATCCTTAAGGTTCATTAAGTATACTCAGAGGGATTCATCCGAAGTGGAAACTTACAAATCAAGCATATGTTATCCTCCTCAAGCTTATTAAAAAATAAAGAGGTACTTACCAATATGGTTGGGGAAAATGGGTAAGAATGGCACTTCACTTGCTAATGGCAACAACTCACTCTTGAACACACAAAAATTCCACTTCATCTCCGTCGATGTTGGGTTAGCTAATTTACTTGTCATTCGGTTAATCATACCTTTTCAAAGTCTCCATTTCAGTTTTGGGTCAATGCCTCCAACTCCATACAGTGTTGTTATATGTTCAAGAGGAGAAATTTAAGTTGATATCCATTATAATAATATTGAGCCTTCATTCCATGTTTTCCTTTTCCTAATCCAGTTCTATAGCATCATCATTCTATCTCACTCATGATACCTATTTCATGTCGTTGATGGGGGATACATCAAGGCCCTCCTACAATAGGTCACTTCCTATCGACATAAGCACATCATCCAGGAAATTGACTTAGAAACTCCCCTTTGGTACCTTGGTTCTTGCATACATCAATGGAAAGCTTCATTTCCCTCAACAATAGGTTTACATCATTGGCCTTCGACTGAAAGACTTTGAGTGGTGTTCGACGTCAACTCATTTACTCACACCATATGGATTGTAAAATAATACCTTGAAATCCATTAACATCACTGGTGGTTTCTCTCACGTCTGTTAACAACTTACATCATCGCCCAGTAATCAGAAGGTGTCTACCATGTTCGACCTTAGCTCATTGATTTACATGGATATACTCATACGTTGGTTGGTCATGTGAATGAGATAAAAGACCCTCAATCTAGTTTGTCCATTCGGGCTATGATTTCAGGAGTTAGACAAAGATAACAATGTATAATGGATGTGATCATATAGATATTCATCCAATCAATAGGGGAATTTTGAGGTCTAAAAAAGCCTCCTAAGGAAATTATAAATAATAGCGGAAATAATAAAATAATATTATATTACATCATCAAATTTTAGAGGGAAAAAAATAAAAACTATATTTTCGCCTCGTATTTTCAAATTATCTCTCTATGGGTTTACTCAAATTTGAGCGGTAACACTTGTTGGATGCATACATTGTTTCTTCATCCTAGGAGTACCCATTTGGAATACTTTCGATGGACCCTTCTGCATGAAAAATGAGAAATACATGAAAAACATGATTGCAATCATATATTTTCATGTAATTCTCATTTTTTCATGTAGAAAAGTCCATCGAAGTATGTAACATGGGTACTGCTTGGATGAGGAATCAAAATTTTCTCTTAGAGAGTACTCCCACTCGAAATTTGTGTAAAAATTTAGGGAGATAAGTTGAAAACGTAGTTTTATTATTTTATTTTATTTTTTTATATTTTTACATTTTTACCCCAGAAATGGTGAATCATCCCCCATAGGTGACATCATGACCTTGAATCCTATTAGTTCCTATAAAGTTTATTTTGGTTTTACATTTTTCTTAGGAGGCCCATTTTAGACCCCAAAAGTTCTCTAATGCATGGGTCCACCAATTTCATTTGTGGACATGCCTTTTGATCATTATACATATTGTTAGGCCTTTGTTTTGCTTTATATCACCTTTTACTCGAAATCCCTCATGCTTTTGTTTAGCTTGAATAAATATTGTCGTATTTTTGTGCATTCTCGGAGATAGTAGTGTAAGTATTTTATATTCCCTTTTTTTAACGAGATTTAAACATTAAAAGAATAATTAGTAATAGCTTTTATGTTTGTAGGTTTAAAACTGAGTTGATTATATGCATAGGCCAACAGGCCTTGATCTTGCATTCACCTTCCTGTACTATGTAGCAAGTTCATGTACCAATTTGGATACCTACACTATGGACTAATTTCACTCTAAAGAGTTCCTGCACCACGCATCAAGTTCATGTTCTAACAATACATTTCTCGGTCCAATAGCACAATTCATGTTCTCACTTCCATGATTATCATACATCGAGTTCTCATGAGGGAAAACAAGCATATGGGTTTTAAATAATAAAGGTTTAATATGATGATGTGTTCCCTTAATCACATCCAGGTCTTTGAGATAACGCGCAGAGTGAAAGTCAAAATATACTACTCATTGGGTCTAATTTTCCTAGCCACGCAGATTTTAAATCATATATCAAATGTAATTTTGTGATCCATTGTCCACGTTCTGGATGGGGAAAACCCATATGATCATTATATTACATCCAATACGAGTGGCATCAAAGGATTTAATAAAACTATTTTTAGAAACCATGAATAGCTGCGTGATATGCCCATGGAAATGATGGAGAGGATTCGATACGAAATACATGTTTTTTTATGTTTATTTAAAACCCCAGATTGATGGAATCCAATCAAATGCACAGACTCCCTATTTTTTCCAAAAATTCATTCACAATTCTAAATTGTATGCATTGTTTAAACCTCCCATCCAGAATTAGGAAACATAATTGTTATAAATATGAAGATCTTGTATCTTAGAAGGGACATATAGATAGGATATTAGATTAGAGGACTGTATTTTGATAGACATAGAGGTCTATTTCATAGAGATAAGGAAGGGAAGGAGACAGTCCCAATTTAGCATCATGCAGAGTTAACCAATGGATCACTCCCTCAGTTGTTGGAGCTCAATATTTGCTTGTACCATGTAAAGACTAAGAATTCAATATTAATTAAAGTGTTTTCAAATATATTCTATTTAGTTAATTTATGCGTTTTATAATTATACTCTTTGTGTAAAAGAAATGGTTGATAGAGGGTGCGAGTTGGCTGGGTTGGCCGCCAGACCAACTTGACACCACTCTGAATTATTCACGATTAATTTAGATTTTGATTTTCTGGGTGATGCATTTACTTTATCATTTATTGTGTAATTGGTGATGGACTTCTGTACCAAATGCTTTATCGATTGCATCTCGAATTAATGTATCTTTCCTCCCACGAAGTATGCTGATTATGCTGGTCGACATTTTGATTTTTCGATACCCTATTTTCACAACCTCATGTTATGAATGTTTTGTCTATTTTAGAATTACATAATGGTGCGCAGGGTAAGTGGGTTGTTCAATTCTAGATGTGTTTCTTTTTCCTCTACAAGTTTTGATTGCATAAGTCGATGATAGGAAATTGTGACCTCGTGTTCCATAAAAATAAAAACCACTCCTATCTTTCAAATTCATTTTAATTATAACGATGGTGATATGAGGTAAACATATATGGATGCAGGAATAAATTGAATTCTAAACAAATATGGAGCAGCATATTCATACTCGTTAGTAAATTAAGAACAAAGGTCTCATATTTCTATTATTTCATAATTTATAGTCATTTCCCAATATTGTTTGCAAGGCATTTGAGAGAGAGAGAGAGTGATTTTTGTTTCAACCTTATCCCCACAATGAATGTATTTTAATTTCTTAAAGGATTTTGTTATACATAGGTGAACTAGATAGAATTAATGCGAATTCATTAGGGGAATTTTGGGGTCTAAAATGTGTCTCCTAAGGAAATTATATAATAATAGTGGAAATAATAAAATAATATTATATTACATCATCAAAATTTAGAGGGAAAAAAAAACTATTTTTTCAACTTGTATTTTCAACTTATCTACTAGTGGGTTTACTCAAATTTCAAGAGGAAACACTCGTTGGATGCATAATTTTATTCCTAATTCAAGAAGTACCCATGTTGCATACTTTCGATGAACCATTCTACACAAAAAATGAGAAATACATAAACATGTGATTGCAATCACATTTTTAATGTATTTCTCATTTTTCGTGTAACAAGGTCCATTGAAAGTATGCAACGTGGGTACTCCTTGGATGAAGAATTAAATTTTGTTTCCAATGAATACTTCTGCTCGAAATTTGAGTAAAACCTTAAGGAGATAAGTTGAAAATAGAAGTTGAAAAAGTAGTTTTATTATTTTATAATTTTTTAATATTTTCACTTTTTTACTCGAAAAATGGTGAATCATCCCCCATGATTGACATCGTTATATTGATTCTTATTGGTTCTTATAAAGTTTATTTTGGTTGTACATTTTTCTTATTAGGCCCATTTTATACCTCAAAAGTTGTCTAATGAGAATTTTTCTTTACATATAGAATGATTTTAAATTTATCTTGAATTCATTTTAGCATTTACATTCTTCCTTTTTGATGTTGTTCAGGTATTGCTTGGTTTCTAGTAAAAAAATACTTAGAATTACCTTTTGTTTGTTGATAAATATGATTTATTTTTGCAATTTCTAATAGTTCAAGTTTTCCTTTTATTTTTTGAATGTCTTGTTTTCAAATTTCAGGATTGGTGTTTTCTTAAATTTTCTTTTGAAGTGCAGGATTCAATTTAATTTGCTGAAATTGATGTGCAAGTTAGACTGGAGTTTTATTTGCAGGTTTATGGGGGCTCTCTTTAGCATTTCAAATGCTGTGCCTCAAAGTTCACGAACTCCTAGATTGAAAATTAAATGTTGGTTTATTTATATGCCCTACACTACATCCAACATTTTGATGTCATTACTAAGAAGGTGCTTAAGAGATTGACCTTGGGGACCTATTGCATCTGTTTTTTTTTTCACCTAAATTCTCTTATCACTGCAAGAGCGATAATGATTATCTCATATTCAATAAAGCATGTCCGTTGGCCCGACGGTACTTGGTGCAACCCCAGTCGCCCATAGATGAGATTTTTTTGCTTGAGCCGTGGAAATTTTCAAGTATGGCCCTTTTTAAAACCAGTTTTCGAATTATATTATCGCACAACCATATGTTTTAGCTTTACATATTATATTAAATAAATGATTGACCTACTATATTATTTTTATCAATGGGCTCACACTTGATTTAGACAACATTTCAATTTACAATGATTTTATTTGGGAATTGATATGAAACATTCATTTACTCTGGAAAAAACCAACTTTTCTAATGATTGAAAATATCACCAGAGTAGTCTAGTTTGCACACGTTTTTTGATTTGTTCAATGCGTTTAAGATGAATAGACAACCTTTCTTTTTGATAAATTTAGATCAAATGAATGACAAAAGTTTACATCAATCCATTAGTACAATGAGGAGAATTTACCCAAATGTATTTTGAAATGATAATTTCATAATAAAAAGATTTTAAAATTTAATTTTCTCGGAGGGGGCTGTTACACCATGTAGAGGGGAGTTTAGTATGAAAAAATAAATTTTCAATAAAATATTTGTAAAATTTTATTGTGCGAAAGGGTCTTTTATATTATGTGGAGTAGAGTTTAGTATGAAATGATAATTTTTTAATAAAAAATATTTAAAATTAAAAAAATAAAATGAATTTAGTTACTATTTTAGTTTGAAAAATAATATATATAATGAAAAGACGTTTTCACCATAAGAGATTTGATGCATCTTGGTGCTTGATAGATCCGAAGTTAAGAAGGATCTACACTGGTATAGTTATATAGTTGTAATTTAAGAAGATAAAGGAAAACACACATTAATAATTCAATATGGTAAGAATATTGTCACATATATCTAATAGAACGAAAATTACTACAGTAATAAATAAAAAAAAAATTATTTAACGGATAACTTCGGGGATTTGTTATAATAGCGGTCCTTGGCAATTATGGACAGTTGACATTTAACAATGTAATTGTTACGATGTATTGTGATTATGGAGATTACAAGTTTGTTTGATATGCTTGCTGTACATTTATTTGCCACATATCTTTGACGTGGCATTTGAGTTTCATATAATAGATCTGGAGGCTTCGGTCGTAATGCAACTTTAATTCCTGAATTATGTATTTATATATCATTGTTTATTGAACTTGGGATCCGGTACTGTTTTATCGCCTCGAGATTATCCATTTGTACTATCGATCCGACCCTGGCGAGTATCTGGCCGTCGATGGCAAACTGGAACCGACGGTGCAGATTTGTTAGGGTTGGGTAATGACTACCCAGCCCGTAACTGACTCTTCAGTCATTGCCGCGCCTCGCCGGAGCGTCTGGAGGCAGGGTCTGCGGCCTTAGGGTTCCTGTTCCGTTACTCAGTCGGTCGACGGGGTTTCTTGCACCAGAGCAGTTGGCTTTTACCCACCAGGTAACCTTGGCAGCTTCGAAAACTTGTTCCTGGTTTCCAGCTTGTGTCATATGCGCCCACTGACTGTGGATGTATGTTTAAGGTTCCTCCGTCTCGGCTGACCAATTACCCAGCTGTCCATTCTTCGTTCCAGACTCTCTCCATCTGCGTTTGCACAGGTAAGGTTTTGTTTTTTTTTTTTAAACTATTTGTTTGGAAATTAACTTTCATCGTTTTCACCTTAGCCTCCGCTCACTGATGATTTGTGGGTTTGTTAACAGGTGCAGAGTTGGTTGATTTCCAGGTACTTCTTCCTCCATTCGGCTGCTCCCTAAATTGCTAAGCTTCGGCTTCAACCGGCTAATTTCTTCGTTCTGTGCACAGGTATTTAAACCCTTGCTATGGAATTTAGGTAGCCGTACCCATTTCCAGTGTTCATGGCTGAAGGCGTTGAGACTTTGGCAAGCGCCTATGCTGCCTTACCTTTGTTAAGTTCAGACGTACCTCTTTATTCTGTTCGTTTCTTGATTAAATTAAACTGTATTAGTAGTGTCCGAACCACTTATAGTCCGAGTGCTCCTAAGGAGGGAGACGACTAACCTAGAGGCCCGTTTGCAGGCGCTATGGGTTAACGGTCTCCCTCGCCCATGATGGTTAGGTAGGGTGATTTTTCTTTAGGAAGGATGAAGGAAATTTGCCTCTTCTTGCTGCTTTATTCCTGGTTCTAGACTGTACAGGTTTTATTGTTTATATCTGTTGCTTCGTTCATATGCAATAAGATCTTGTTCATTTGAACTTACAATCCTGAACTATATGTTGTTACTGAAATAAAGAACAGTTTTACTAAACATTTCTATGGTTGTCTCCTGCTCTAATTTACATACTGCTCCTGAAATAAAAGAACAGTTCTGTCGCACTCTACAGTTTTTCTTCTATATATATATATTATCACTGGTATAAACGAAACAGTTCTGTCAATATTCAACAGTCTATCTTCTGTTCTAAACATAAATATATACAGTTACTGGAAATAAAGAAACAGTTCTGTCATTATTCAACAGTCTATCTTCTGTTCTAAATATAAATATATAGTCATGGGAATAAAAGAAGCAGTTCTGTCATTATTCTACAGTTTGTCTCCTGTTCAACACAGGACAAATTTATAACCCTCTAGTAGGTCTTATAACCAGAAAACCAATAATTATCTTTCCGATAATACAACTACTAAAACAAAATCTACTCATCTGTCCCGAGATTCGAGTGAAGTAGTGTATGTGCCTCCCTTCCACGAGCTGGGCGATCACGTCCTACAGCTCTCCCCCGACCTCAAGTCTGAGTCGTTGTTAGTTCAGAAATTCTGGAGGAGGTTCTCAGGACAATCCGGTCCAATACTCTCCGACTCCAGTAATAACAGTAGTACTGGGGAGTTCATGAGACAATCCGGTCCAGAACTCCAACCCAGGGTATTATCTGTTCTGGAAAAGAAACAGTCCTTGCTTCCAGTCCACAGAGTGTCTTTTGTGCACAGATCCAACCCAAAACTCCCCTTGGAATGTTTTATTTATTCCAGAGTTTTTGGGTAACTGTGAAACTGTTTTCTAACTAACATCAGATCTTGATTTTACTTTTTACCAATCATTTACTTATGAAACCACTTCCACAGTAAATCTTTATTAAAATAAACATTTCATTTTTGTTCACATATTCTTATTTAAAAGAAAAATAACACAACAACACAACTAATCCTTAGTTATTTGTTTCCACTTAAAATGGTGGTTACAGTTGTCCCCCCCTAAGGAGAACACCGTCCTCGGTGTTTCTATTCTCTTGCAGAAAAAAGCTCTGGATAAGCTTCACGGACGAAACTCTCGTCTTCCCAAGTGGCCTCCTCATGTCCAATGTGCTTCCACTGCACTTTAACCTGGGCGATGGCTCGTCTCCGGAGCATGATTTCCCTCCGGTCTATTATACTGTGAGGTTCGACCAGAAATTCTCCGTCCGGTTCTACCTGCACATAAAGAACTTATGTTAGTCTTGTAAGTCTCTAACATCATATTATCATTTTAACCATCATGCATTCACTACCTGAATGTTTTGCCAATGGATTATGTGTCTAGGATCATGAACGTATCGTTTCAATAACGATACATGAAAGAAATTATGCACCCGGATGTGGCTAGGAAGCGCTAAGCGATACGCCACTGGTCCCACTCTTTCCAATATTTGGAAAGGACCACAGAATCGAGGTGCTAGCTTTGCACAAGATGCCCATCTTAATGTGCTTTTCTTCGGTTTAATCCGGACATATACGTGATCTCCAACTTCATACTCACGGTATGATCTCTTCCTGTCTGCATACACCTTCTGCCTGTCTTGCCCTGCCTTCAAATTCTGTCGGATCTTCTTTACCTCCGCTTCCATTTCGGCTAGCATATCTGGTCCCAACATAAGTTTAGTGTCCGGACTGCTCCAATTAATGGGGGTTCTACACTGCCGTCCGTATAACGCCTCAAACGGACTCATCCTTAAGGATTCTTGATACCCATTGTTGTACGCAAATTCTATCAAGTGTAAATACTCTTCCCATTTAACGGGTTGCTGCATAACGTACATCCTTAACATGTCTTCCAGTATCTGGTTCACTCGCTCGGTTTGACCATCTGTTTGCGGATGGTATGCAGTACTAAAATGTACTTGCGTCCCTAAACCTGTAAATAGAGCCTTCCAAAAAGCGGATGTGAACTTCACATCTCTGTCCGAGATAACGGTCTTAGGAATGCCATGCAGCCGAAAGATTTCACGCATAAATAAGTCCGCTATCTGTACTGTCTTATAGGTGGATTGGACAGGTATAAAATGTGCTGATTTACTTAGCCGGTCCACTACTACCATTATAGAGTCATTTCCTCGTTTTGTTTTCGGTAGTCCAGTAATGAAATCTAATGAGATTACCTCCCATTTCCATTCAGGGATAGGTATGGGCTGCATTAATCCAGCAGGATGCCTATGCTCCACCTTCACTTGCTGGCACTCTAAACACTTATTCAGATAATTCGCTATATCCTTTCTCATACCGGACCAACAATAATCCTTTCGAATAGCAGTCAGCATCTTTTGATATCCTGGGTGTCCAGCATAATTGCTTCTATGATATTCATCTAGTATCATGGTTTTTAATTCCACCCTGTTTGGGATAACTATCCTCTTCTTGAAAACCAGCAACCCATCTTGGTTAATCTCATAATCTCCATGCTCACCTTGGCCTTCAGGTGTTTGTGTTTGCTGCCACAAGTACTTATACTCAGGATCCTTGTCAGCTTCCATCCTGATTTGATCCCGAAATCTGGTTTCAATTTGATTAACATACAACTCATAGATGCTGTGCACTCTTCTGCTTAATGCATCCGCGACCCTGTTCTCTTTTCCTTTTACATGTTGCAGATCGATATCAAACTCGCTCAAGAAAGCATTCCATCTCGCTTGTCGAGAATTTAAATCAGCTTGTTTGAAGTAGTTGGTTAGACTACTATGGTCAGTCCTTAATACAAATCTCTTTCCAAGTAGATAATGTCTCCATACTCGGAGAGCGTGCACCACTGCTGTCAGCTCTAAATCGTAGGCTGAATATTTCTGTTCATAATCCTTTAGTTTGCGATATTCATACGCTATCACCTTTCCCTCTTGTGATAGTACAGCTCCAACTCCCTCCTTGCAGGCATCTGTACAAACCTCAAATTCCTTATCCGGGTCTGCCACACTTAATACAGGTGCAGTTGTCAATAACTGCTTCAGCCTTTCAAAACTGTCCTGACACTCCTTTGTCCATCTAAAAATCTTTCCTTTTCTCTGTAAGGAGGTAATGGGAAAGGCTATCTTTGAAAACCCCTTTATAAATCGCCGGTAGTACCCAGCGAGACCCATAAAAGATCGTATATCTGCTACGTTTTGTGGCACCTTCCACTCCATAATGGTCTTGATCTTCTCCGGGTCCACCGCTATACCCTCCTTAGATATCACATGTCCAAGATACTGTATTTCTTCTTTGAAGAAGTCGCATTTACTGAATTTTGCATATAGCTGGTGCTTCCTTAACAATTCTAGCACCATGCGCAAATGCTTCTGGTGTTCCTCTGCATCCTTGGAATAAATCAGTATATCATCAATGAAGATTAGCACGAAATTGTCCAGGTAAGGATGGAAAACACTATGCATCAGTCTCATGAAAGTGGCTGGAGCATTAGTTAAACCAAAAGGCAATACCACGAATTCATAATGGTCGTACCTTGTGCGAAAAGCAGTTTTGTGTATATCCTCATCCTTAATTCTGATCTGATGATAACCAGACCGCAAATCAATCTTCGAGAACACAGTAGCTCCCTTTACCTGATCGAACAGGTCATCTATACGGGGTAGGGGGTATCTGTTCTTAACAGTCAACTTGTTTAACTGTCGGTAATCCATGCACATGCGCATGGTTCCATCCTTTTTCCTGACAAACAACACAGGTGCTCCCCAAGGTGACACGCTGGGTCTAATGTACCCTTTATCCAGCAATTCCTGAAGCTGCATTTTCAGCTCAGTCAATTCTGGCACACTCATACGGTAGGGAGTTCGCGAAATTGGTGAAGCTCCCGGCAGCAGTTCTATTGTAAAATCAACCTCTCTTCTAGGTGGCAATCCCGGTATTTCTTCAGGAAATACATCTTTAAATTCCTGTATCACAGGTATATTTTCTAGCATAACAGCCTTGTTCTTGGGTTCGGACAGCCCAACCTGTATGGCGTACATTTGGCATCCCTTCCTCATACATCTTGCCAACTGAGAAGCGGTAACTGGTCGCAGATGTACAGGCTTCTTTAAGCCCTAAATCTCTTGGCGATTACCATTCTGATCTCTGTAGTAAACTATCTTTTCTTTGCAATCCATAAGAGTCCAATGTTTCTCCAACCAATCCATGCCCAACAAAACATCATAAGAGCCCAAGGGCAGAATATTTAAATCCACTGTTAACTGCTGTCCGCCGACTTGCAGAGCACAATCTGTTATTTTGGCACTAACTCTTCTTTTAGCTCCTGTAGCTAACTGAACCAACCAGCTTTTCTTAAACTTTTGACTTGACAGTTTACAGATTTCTACAAGTTTAGGACTTATATAACTCAGACTTGCGCCTGGGTCTACCAAAATAGAAATAGTTTGAGAAAACAATTTACCTTCCAGTTCTATCATGGTGGGTTGGAAATCAGCCTGCCGATCCTCCAATGCAGCGTGAATCCTAGGTATGCTTCTGGCAACGTCCCCCACCGTAGAGGCTTCCTGCAAATTATTCACTGTTTCAGTTTTTCCCCGTTGTGGGCAATCTCGATAGTAGTGCGCTGCCCCACAGCCCCAACATTGCAGAGGTGGCCTCTGGTTTGGAGTTTGCTCAGGTCTATTTGAAGCTTCCACAGTTTTATCTTCACCTGGCCATCTAATCCTTTGATGGTTTCTGCCGAATTGCTTATTAATTGAACTCTTGGCTGAATTTATGAAGTTACTGGTTTTGCCCTTTTTGAACCCAGCACTGTTCCTATTTTCCCTCTTTGCTGGCCATCCTTTTCCTTGATCTACCTTATTTTTTGCTTCCTGGTAGCACAGCCTTGCCTTTCTGATAGCTTCATCCATCGTTCTAGGATTAACAAATTCAATACGTTCCTTCATATGGGTGGGTAAACTGCTCAGAAATCTCTGAACCTTGGCCTTTTCATCTCTTAGATACGGTACATAACGCAGTAACGAGGTAAACTTGGTGATGAACTCGTCTATAGTCAACTGGCCTAGCCTTAAGTCATGAAATTCCCGAGCTTTTTCATCGTAGAAACGCTCCGTCAAGTACTTGTCCTTAAAATACTGTTGGAACTTATCCCATGTTACGTCTTGATCTTCTATTCCCTTCACGTTCTTCACTTCTTCCCACCATAGGGTGGCTTTGTCTTTTAGCTGATAAATTTCCAATCGTGCCTTGAGGCCACTGTCATAATCATACACTTGGAAGTACTTGTTCATATTAATCAACCAGGCCTCAGCTACCTCTTCTTTTTCTCCATCGAAGGTGGGTGGTTTAATCTTTCTAAATTCTCCATGTAATTCCACCTTCTGTCTTTTTCCTGCCTTCCGTTCTGTTCCATTTTCGGATTCTGCTTCATTAAGGTTTCTGTTCGAAATATTGCGCTGGGACGGACTTTTTTCTTTTTGAATCACATCTTGCTCTTCAGTTTTCTGTTCATTCCCCTCTTGGTGTTCTCTGTCAGCACTGGGATTTTCATTCCTGTGATTTTGTTTATCAGACAGGATTTTTAAGATTCTTTCCTGCTCCTGCATCATTCTGGCGTTTTCCTGTCGTACCCTCTCCATTTCCTCCTGCAACTGTTGTACTGTATGCAGTAAGATGCGGGTCTGCTGTTGCTGCTCTTCCATCAGCCGGTTTGACCGCTGGTGCTGTTCAATCCCCAACTGAACCCACATCTCAGGGTTGCCCCCTGGCGGAGGCTGCATGTCTCCAGCATTTCGCTGTGACTGTTGCGAAGGGGTCCGTCTCACTTGTCTTTCCATTTTAATCGTTGGACTGTGCATAAATAACACACATTTTGAACGTTAGTTGGCCCAATAGGGTCCCAGCCTTGTAACAGGCTCTGATACCACTTGTCACATATATCTAATAGAACGAAAATTACTACAGTAATAAATAAATAAAAAATTATTTAACGGATAACTTCGGGGATTTGTTATAATAGCGGTCCTTGGCAATTATGGACAGTTGACATTTAACAATGTAATTGTTACGATGTATTGTGATTATGGAGATTACAAGTTTGTTTGATATGCTTGCTGTACATTTATTTGCCACATATCTTTGACGTGGCATTTGAGTTTCATATAATAGATCTGGAGGCTTCGGTCGTAATGCAACTTTAATTCCTGAATTATGTATTTATATATCATTGTTTATCGAACTTGGGATCCGGTACTGTTTTATCGCCTCGAGATTATCCATTTGTACTATCGATCCGACCCTGGCGAGTATCTGGCCGTCGATGGCAAACTGGAACCGACGGTGCAGATTTGTTAGGGTTGGGTAATGACTACCCATACGTCATGACTCTTGAGTCTATTCTTAGCGTCTAAGCACAGGTAATAGGAGGTGATCTCTGCAGTGCTGGATTCCCTGATTAGACACTCAGTTGGCCATTGGTTTCTGCCTGAACAGTATTTACCACAGATGAAACTTAAACTTGAAACTTGTTCTATGGTTTCAAATGATGTCATATATACTGAATAATGGATATGTCATTAAGTTCTAAATCTCGGTAGATGTTCTGATTGTCATTCTTGTTCGTTCTCTCCATAGATTTGCACAGATGGTTTTGTTTTTTAAGCTTCTTGTTTGGAATTAACTTGTCATTTCTGCCTTAGCCTCTAGCTCCTTGATGATTTGTGGGTTTGTTAGCAGTGCCGAGTTGGTTGATTTCAGTACTTCTTCTCAGATTACATTGCTCCCTAAATTCTTAGCTTAGAAGCCAGCAGAAGCTAATTTCTTCGTTCTGTGCACAGGTATTTAAACCCTTGCTATGGAATTTAGGTAGCCGTACCCATTTCCAGTGTTCATGGCCGAAGGCGTTGAGACTTTGGCAAGCGCCTATGCTGCCTTACCTTTGTTAAGTTCAGACGTACCTCTTTATTCTGTTCTTTTCTTGATTAAATTAAACTGTATTAGTAGTGTCCGGACCACTTATAGCCCGAGTGCTCCTAAGGAGGGAGACGACCAACCCAGAGGCCCGTTTGCAGCGCTATGGGTTAACGGTCTCCCTCGCCCATGATGGTTAGGTAGGGTGATTTTTCTTTAGGAAGGATGAAGGAAATTTGCCTCTTCTTGCTGCTTTATTCCTGGTTCTAGACTGTACAGGTTTTATTGTTTATATCTGTTGCTTCGTTCATATGCAATAAGATCTCGTTCATTTGAACTTACAATCCTGAACTATATGTTGTTACTGAAATAAAGAACAGTTTTACTAAACATTTCTATGGTTGTCTCCTGCTCTAATTTACATACTGCTCCTGAAATAAAAGAACAGTTCTGTCGCACTCTACAGTTTTTCTTCTATATATATATATTATCACTGGTATAAACGAAACAGTTCTGTCAATATTCAACAGTCTATCTTCTGTTCTAAACATAAATATATACAGTTACTGGAAATAAAGAAACAGTTCTGTCATTATTCAACAGTCTATCTTCTGTTCTAAATATAAATATACAGTCATGGGAATAAAAGAAGCAGTTCTGTCATTATTCTACAGTTTGTCTCCTGTTCAGCACAGGACAAATTTATAACCCTCTAGTAGGTCTTAATAACCAGAAAACCAATAATTATCTTTCCGATAATACAACTACTAAAACAAAATCTACTCATCTGTCCCGAGATTCGAGTGAAGTAGTGTATGTGCCTCCCTTCCACGAGCTGGGCGATCACGTCCTACAGCTCTCCCCCGACCTCAAGTCTGAGTCGTTGTTAGTTCAGAAATTCTGGAGGAGGTTCTCAGGACAATCCGGTCCAATACTCTCCGACTCCAGTAATAACAGTAGTACTGGGGAGTTCATGGGACAATCCGGTCCAGAACTCCAACCCAGGGTATTATCTGTTCTGGAAAAGAAACAGTCCTTGCTTCCAGTCCACAGAGTGTCTTTTGTGCACAGATCCAACCCAAAACTCCCCTTGGAATGCTTTATTTATTCCAGAGTTTTTGGATAACTGTGAAACTGTTTTCTAACTAACATCAGATCTTGATTTTACTTTTTACCAATCATTTACTTATGAAACTACTTCCACAGTAAATCTTTATTAAAATAAACATTTCATTTTGTTCACATATTTTTATTTAAAAGAAAATAACACAACAATACAACTAATCCTTAATTATTTGTTTCCACTTAAAATGGTGGTTACAAATATAATTTTATTTTAATGTAGATTAACTTAGGTCCATTTTAATCCAATATCTATGAAGTGTCCCAAGGAATAAAGTTTCTTGAAATGAAAATATTTGGTTGAGTTTTACACTTAAAAAGAGATTTTTTTATACAAAAATTTAATTTTGATAGATACCTTAAATACAAATTCAATATAGATTTACCCTAATTTTAACAGTATAATGATGAGTTGTTCATAGGGTCTTCGATAGATGGATAGATGACACTCCTTGATGTGAAGTCATTGGTTCAATTCCCCGCCCTGATCGGAGTGATATATTGCACATGATGAAGATTTAGTCCTTCCAAACTTATACAAAAATAATATAATGATGATTTGTGAAATCATATAATGGTGAATTATCACAAATGTTTTAAAATTAATAATAAAAATATAATTTGCTTCATACAGATGTAAGAATCATTTTTTTTTTCTCTTTTCTTTTTGGTAAAGCATCATATTTTGTGTGGAAAACTTCTTCTTATCTATATTTATATTTAATATTGTGTACGTAAAAAACAAAATAAAAATCTCATTTATTTTTTGGATATTCTTTTTATTATAATTAAAAGTAGACTACAATATATTAAAAAGTAACAAAATAATTTTACTACAATATACTTATTTTTTTTACAATGGATATGTTAGATTTTCATTACTATTTAAAAAATTATTCAACAATTTATTACAATATTATGATTTATTAATTATATTTATATTTTTTTAATTTAAAAATAAAAATAAAAATAAATATTAAGTATTTATTATTATAAAAATGTATTGTATTTTAATATAAAATAGTTTAGGTTTATTTTAACCTAGTATTTAAGAAGTGTTAAGGAAGATAAAATTTCTGGGGAAAAACTTATTCTCCCAAGATTTACACATTAAAGAAATTGATTTTTCAAAAAATCTATAAACACAAGATTTAGTGGATTTTCAGTAATTTTAATAGTATAATAATGAATTATAAAATAAAATAATAATGAATTATCACATAAAGTTTTAAAATTAATAATAAAAACAAAATTGAACTCATATACATTTAAGAATGGGGTGTTTTTAGGTAATGCATAATTTTATAAATAAGGTTGAGGAAGTTAAACAAATAAAATTAAAATCATTAAGTAATTTTTTTAATAATATTTTAATTATTATAATTAAAAATAACAATGTAATTTTCTACAATATTATAATTTTTTTATAATGATATACTAAATTTTCATTAGTACATTCAAAAATTTATTATAATATTTATTAATTATATAGTTGTAATTCTAAAAGATAAATGAAAACACATATTCAATATTATATCAATATGATATATTTTAATATATATATTATATTTTAATATATATATATATATATATTACTTTAGGTTTATTTTAACTTTTTTATACAAAGTTTTTGAAGAAATCAAATTTTTTGATATAGTTTTTTTTCTCAAATTTCTTCAAAAACTTAGTATAGTTTTTTTTTCTCAATTTTACATTAAACAAATATTTTTATGGCAAAAAAATAGGTTGATGTTTGTTATTTATTTATTTGTAAAAAAATTATATATTTAAAGTTAAAATAAATTTACTTTAATTTTAATATTATAATAACAAATTAAGAAATAATATAATGACAAATTACTGCATATATTTTAAATGATTAATTTATAAAAATTAAAAACTAAGAAATTCTGAATTATTTTTTGATATAGTTTTTTTTCTCAAATTTTACATTAAACAAAGTTTTTTTTTATGGCAAAAAAAAATGGTTGATGTTTGTTATTTATTTATTTATAAAAAAATTATACACACAAAGTTAAAATAAATTTACTCTAATTTTAATACTCTAATGGTAAATTATGAAATAATATAGTGACAAAGTGTTACATATATTTTAAATGATTAATTTATAATAATTAGAAAATAGGAAATTCTAAATTATATATGGTATACAGGTAGTAGATTTATAAAGCTGTTTTTAAAGATTTATAATTGGATTTGAGGAAAATTGGAAAAAATGAAAATGACTTACATAATTGTTTGTTAGAAAAAGTTTCCATATTTTTATTATTAAGTTTATTATTATTTTGAGGAGGGGTATTCATAATTTTCATAGTGTCTATCTTTAAGTCTAAATTTGGAGTCTAACCAAGACTCTTCATCAGGACTAAAGAAAAGAGAGAAAATAGATAAGATAAATATTAGCGATTGTGAAAGGAGTGAAAGAGAAGAAAGAAATAGCCAACCAGTAAATTATCCAAAAAATAATTAATAATAACTTATTTCATAAATAAATATTTATGTTAATTTTTATTTTAATTTCATCATTAATTAAGAAAATTGATTTGATTAATTATAAAGTTAAATATAATATATACTTAAAATTATTTAAAAACATTTAAAGGGGTTGATTTAAAAATAATATTTATGTTTGATATAATTTTTTGATTAATATTATAAATTAATGCTAATATAAATATTTATTAATTTAATTTATCAAGCATATTTATTAATTTAATTTTACTAATAGTAAACAATTACATTAATATTAGTTAATTAATACTACTAATAAGAAAGATTTATGTTTTTAATTTAGTTAATTAATACTACTAATAAGAAAGATTTATGTTTTTAATTTTAGACTAATGGTATTAGATTTATGTTTTTAATTTTAGATTAATGTATACTGTTAGAATTAATATTATAAATTAATGTTAATTTAAATTAAAGATTCAACTTAGGAATGGAATTGAAATTTTATTATGTGTGTTATTATTATTTAATAATATTAATATTATTAATTTTAATATTAATTAGTAATAGCAAAATATTACCATTAATATTATTAATTTAATATTAATTAGTAATAGCAAACTATTACCATTAATATTAGTTAATTAATAATATTAATAAGGAAGTTTTATGTTTTTTAATTTAATTTTAGATTAAAAAGAAAAGGGTTAGAGGAGGGTTAACTTAAGAGAGCATTTTAGATTTTATCAACATGAGGGTTCAAGGAATGAGGTTATTTACGGCGACGGACAAGAGCGAAACTAAGAGAGGTGGAGGTATACATAAAGCATAAAGAGGGGTTAAAATGAACAGAGAGGGTGTGAAGGAGGGGAGACTAAAGGTCCTGTGTGGGAGTCTAGGGGACAATAAAAAGGGGGGAAAGGGAAGGGTACAAGGCGGGGGAGGGGGAGGGTTGGGGGAGGGGGTTAACGTATGTGAGAGAAAAGAGAAGGGAAGACTTTAAGCTCGGGGAAATAAGGGAACCCAATTTTTTCTTACCTCTACCCCACCGTCCCTATTGAGGTTATTAGGGTGTTTTAATATTTCTAGCGCCTCATGGATTTTCCTTTTGAAATGGTGTTTTTCACTGGAAATCACCTTAGCATCCTCAAGGAAAATATGGTGACAAGTCTTGCTAGAGTGCTTAGCTAGAGTCGAGGTACAGGTTCTCCCATTTCTGATGTCGACACCATGCTCTTTCAGCCTGATTTTGAAAGACCTGCCTGTTTCTCCAATATAACAATCGCCACATGAGCAATTTATTTTGTACACTCTGTTTTGTTGGATAGGATCAGGGTTGTCCTTGAAAGATTTCGTTCTTTGTCTGATTTTCATTAGAGGTTTAAAATATATTTTTTAGCGAGAACCTTGGCCAGCTTATCAGTGACTCCTTGAATTTAAGGGAGGTATGATTTTGCAGTGAGGGGATCATTCGAAGGATTATTTTATTATTGGCTCTTTGGATGGCCTTGATCATGTCTTTGTTTTTATATCCACTATTTATGAATTCCTTTCTTAAATATTAAATTTCCTCTTCCACATGATTGTCATCTGAAATCCTGAAAACTCGTGTGAAAAGGGTCATAAGCACTCCCATCTTCTGGGCGGGATGGTGGTGTGAATTCGCGTGGAGGTAATTATCAGTTTGTGCCTTCTTTCTGAACACTTTATGTCCAATGGATCCATCTTTATTTCTGATGAGGATAATGTCCAAGAATGGAATTCAATTATTTTCTTCGTCTTCCATTGTAAATTGGATATCCTTGGATATGTTATTAAGGTGGTTTTGGAACCTTTTAATCTCTTCATCCTCATGAGGCCAATTGAAACTAGTGTCATCCACGAATCTGATCCAAAATTCTGGTTTTAGTAGGTATGATTCCAGGGCTTTCCTTTCAAATATTTCCATGAAGATATTAGGCATTATGGGGGACAACGAAGATCCCATAGCTACTCCTGATTTTTGTTCGAAAATTTCACCTTAGAATGAGAAGAAAGTTGAGCGTAGACATATTTCAGCAAGATTTGCAGTCTGGGGATCAACGAATTATTTGACAACATCGATATCTTCATCTAATGGGATTTTTGTAAAGATTTGGACCACATCAAAGCTTACAATCTTGTTGTCAGTTTCAAGATTAGCCTTTTTAATGAAATCCACATAATGCTTAATGTCTTTGATGAAAGAGCTAGTTTTTCCAACTATAGGTGCCAAGGTGCTAGCCACACATTTGGCTAATTCATATGTAGGAGCCCCAATAGTGTTTATAATAGGTCTGAGGGGGGCACCAACTTTGTGAATTTTGAGAGCACCATAATATTAATTTATTATTATTATTAATTTAAATTAATTATATTTTATTATTAATTAAAATTAATTATATTTTTATTATAATAATTAATTATATAATAATTATAATAATTAATAAATCATTTTTTTAATATAAATTATAACACCCATTACAGGTTATTAATATCTACTAATTTCTAGAGGTTTAGGAAGTGGAAATAATAAAAATGAATATTAAAATTTTTATTTTATTAATTTAAATTCAATTATGGCTTGCCAAAGAATTACTAAGGGGAAATATTCCCAAGTGAAAGTTCATTCACAAGAAAATTGAGATAGTTAAGACAATCAATCCTCTCCTTAGAGATAAAAGTCTCAATTAGGGAAATGGTAGCCAATAGTGGTGAGAGGGAAGAAAACCTAAGGCAACTTGAAGACTTGATACCTGGTTGGAGGAGGTCCAAGGGAGGATGTTGAATTTATTCCTCATGGGATGTTGTGAGGGAAGGGAATGACACTGCCATAGAAAGGGATCCTTGAGCTGGTTGTAGCTAGTGGAATTCCTTGTTGGACGTATAAGGTCCGAGATAAACCTAGACAAACATGTGTGGTCTGAAAGCTCTAGGTCAGTTTGTTTTGGTTTTGGTCTAATTGTTGTTTTGGTGGTGGATAGGCTCAGGGGAAGAATTGGATGTAATTTCCATTCTTGTTGGTTGGGAGGAGCAAGATTTTCCCCTCTGTAATCCCCTTTGTAATCCTCTGACAACCTAAATGTGTTGGAAACTAGATAAGTATCTTGATATTGCGATTATATTTTTGATTAAGATGGAATGAATGGAATTATGATAGATAAGTATATTTATACTATGATTATATTTTTTGATTAAGATGGAATGAATGTAATTCTAATAGATAATTGTTTTTTATTAAGTTGGAATGAATGGAATTCTGACAGATAAGTATCTTGATAATGTGATTATATTTTTGGTTAAGCTTGAATGGTTATAATTATGATGAATGAATCTAAAAGTTACACTATTGTATTTTATTTTATATAATGAATAAGAAGAGTAATTTGAACAGTAATTAGTGTTAATAAGTAAGATAACTCGTTAGTCCAAGCCAGAAGTAGACCTTGGCTTGGTCTATTAACCTAGAATAGTCCACAACATAAATCTTGGATTTGGGGAAACATGGCAGGTTCCCAAGTAGAGTCTTCGAAAATCCAAAATTTAATGCGTTAATAAGGTACTTATAGAACTCATAGAAAACAAATAAGCACTAACAAGCATCCAAAGGGATAATATGTACAATTTATATTTATATATGATACAAAAAAAATGAACAAAGTTGTTTAAGAATGCTACGATGTACAAACTATGAATTAATTATTCACAAGTAGCAAATAATTAACATTTAATGAAAATAAAATAGACAAAGACTGTTGCATAGTGAATAGAGTCACCACATCACTACAAAATACAAATACGATTATGCTCATTTAATGGTTGTAGTTAAATTGGTGGCAAGACAAGTAAAAGCTATCATGGATTTCCTTTTTATGCACTGAATATCGAAATATAGTTCAAATATAGGTACTCAATATAAGTCTATAGCAGATAATATATAACGCTATTGGGAAGGTGCAGAAGGTCTTTAAAAGAAAATACTGTTTGAAGACTAGGAGTAATGAATATGTGTACAACTTCATGAAAATTAATAGTTACAAGGTTTTCATAAGGAAATTACAATTAAATATTGAAGGGTTGCATAGCCTTAACCTATGAAGAAATTTTGGAAGATTTAGAATAGCAATAGTTGGAAAATTATTTTCATAATCCAGGACTAACAAGTCATAAATGGCCGACCATTCATCAAGGGGTTTTTTCGCTCTGAAG